>OX276362.1:18531103-19791103 GCA_946251885.1 Cosmia pyralina
ATGGTTGCGAAATATGTGAGTAACAAGACTGTGGAGGCTTATTACGACGTACAGGCAGCGCGGGCACAGTGCCCATGATGACGTAACCGAGTACCGTCTGCATGGCGGGCGGCGCGGAGGAGTTGCTGCTAACTACGCGGGGCAGCATAAGATGCGGGAAAAGCGAAGCCCCGATCAACACATCGATGCGACCGGGTTTGCCAAACGATTCGTCGGCGAGCGGTAAACCTTTTAAGTAAGGCAAGGCGGAAGTATCTACGGGAGCGGTAGGTAGATTATCGGTGATTGCATCGACAACTAGCGAATTAACGTTAAAAGTAACGTTCGGATTAAAACGGGAAAAGAAAGCGAATTGTACGGAACCCTTAACGGATTTTTCCGTACCACCGATACCCTTAACGGAAGGCGTATCAGATGAATGTCTAGTCAAACCTAATCGTTTGCAACATTCTGCGGTAATAAAATTAATTTGTGAGCCACTGTCTAATAGACAGCGAATAAAATGCTCCTTACCAAATGAATCTCGAACTATTACAGTAGCGGTTGACAACAAAATAGTAGTATTCGTATTACATTGCGGCTTTGATACGCGGGAGTTCGAGTCGTAAAAGATCGACGTAGCAATGGATGCATTACATTGCGGGGCGTTCTGAGCGGTGGCGGCGAGCGGCACGGCGGCGGCGTGAGCATCTTGCTCGCTCGAAGCCGTGGAGTTTGAACCCGATTGTGTACGTGCGGTATCATCAACACCGTTCGATAATACAGTCGCGTGCGATTCGCGATTAAAGTGTAAAAGCGTATGATGTTTATTTTTACAAGATTTACATCTAGATTCAGACTGACAGACTCTGGCCTTATGTTTAATACTTAAACAGTTAGTACATGCATCGTTTTGCTTCACCGATTTGAAACGATCACTTGGTGTAATTTTAGAAAAGGCAGGACATTTAAATAAATGTTTATGAACAAAGCTATCACACAAACATTTAGCGGATTTATCAATTACAGTGTAAGATTGCGGTTGCGGAGTTTTGAACGTTTTTTTATTTATAGGATTGTTATTAGACTGAGTGAAACTCAAGCTGTTTAAAGCTTTAGTATTTTGTAAAATGCGAGATTGATTTTTAATGAACTGTACTAAATTGTCGAATTTAGGAATTTCGTCTTTTGAGTTCATTTCAAAAAGTCGAGCGGTTTCAGAATCAACCTTTTTTATAGCGACATGGAAAAAAATCAAATCTGATAAATCATTTATTTTAAGGTTTTTTAATGCGTTTGCGGCGGAAACAAAATTATCCGAAAAGGATTCGAAATTTTGAATAGATGCGGTATTAAAAGATTTATGTTCAAACATCCGATTAAGGTAACTAGAAGCTAACATACGTTTGTCTTCGTACTTGTTTATGAGTGAATTAAAAATTAATTGGTAGTTATCGCCATTAGGGCAAACTCCTGAGAACGCGGTTTGAGCCTTATCTTTCAATTTCCCCATCAAATAATATAATTTCTCCGAATCAGTCAATGTATTATTTTCGTGTACCGTGCTTTTAAAATTAGCATAGAACAGGGGCCAGTTACGAATATCGCCATCGAATGACATAATTTCAATGGGAGGCAAGCGAACTGTTTGCTTATTGACACCACTACCACTAGAAGTAGGAGCCGATGTGGCTGATGATTTTGAGTAATTTGAATAATTATATTTAACGCAGCAATATAATTCCTCAAAACTAATCCACGACTGATCATCAATATTATTTTCCGGGTCTTGTCTTAGAAGAAGCGAGTTATATTTATTAAATGCCTCGAGGAACTCGGTGCGCAACGTATCAACATTGACACACGCACACAAGAACTTCTCTACCGGTTCCATACCGGACTTCATTTTTTCCATTAAATCGTAAATGATTTGCATGCGGGCAAAAATCATATTACGACATGACAGTGCTATTTGAATCGCGGATTCTATCTGATCATCCGAATCAATGGTCACTTTCTTAGGCATTTTCGATATTTTTGTAGGTTTTTATAATAGCTAAAATAAATCACAAACTTCAACGAGTTGCGCGCGGTGCGGGATTGGTAGGTGGTACCTACGAATATAGTACCGAACAACAGCGAAGCGAGCGAGCGGTAGATTTTGCTTCTACCTACGTATATTAAAATATTAAGTTGAGCGGGATGCGAAATACCTGTGAATGTACGCAATGACAAGTAGGTACTGTAATAAATGAATAAATGAAAGCGGTTTAGTATAAGAGTATAAGGAACGAAGATTGAAATGAAATATAGTTGCGGGATGATGATATACGGATATAATATTGATATCCGTTATCAAGAGGATAAACAAAAATAGGTATCCGTGATCATGGGACCAAAACTGTTGGATATCTGTGATCGTAGGACCAAAAAATGTTGAATATCCGTCTCGAAGGAACAAAAAATGTTGCGGCGGCCTAAAGCCTTGGGGTGAAAATCGAAATTTTCTTAGTGGACTGTATGAGGGGCGGTTCGGTGACACAAGTAGGTGTTTTGGTGGTGTGGGAAAATGATGATGGTACCTGCCTGGTGAGCTATGGCGACACGACGAGAAGGGTTTCCTTAGCCACGTGGCTGGCGCGTCCAGGATATCACGTACGGACGAGAATCTGCACTTTCCACAACACACATACACGCACTTGCACTGTTCAATAGCAATCTTCGTTCTTCGCGGTGAAAATATGAGTCCTTTTTCGACTTAGGATTAATTTTACCCAACAGGCGTCGATGTTGATTGAGAACTGGCGGATCTTCTTGGCGGCAGCGAATGCGCGCCATTGCGGATCTTCCTTCTCGCTCTCACTTAGGCATTATAAGGGTTGTGGAAGGGAGAAGGAAAGCGGAAGGAACTTTATGTTACACAGATACTAATTAATTAGAGTTGCCAGTAATTAGGCATGAAATATAAAATAAAGAAAGTAATGGCGTTAACACATGGGATATGCTACAGAGAAGAGCTCTGCCGAATATGGAGGGTATCCAGTCGCAAGAAGACCTTTTTTTGTTGTTGCAACGAACATGGGCGGCCATTCCACAGCGTGATTTGGATGAACTCATTTTGAGTATGCCAAACCGATGTTCTTGTGTTGTTAGTGTTCGCGGTAGAAACACGGATTATTAATTGTTTAAGTTACCCAATAAAATTTTAAAGAAAACTGTTATTTCAGTCTTTTTTTCGAACTTTAATGTTAGTGGTTCAAATGTCAAAAATCCCTTTATTACGAAAATGGCAAATTTCTTTATTAATGCAAAGGTGACTTGGTTTATCGTTACTGTGACAAACGAAAACACTTTATTTGATGAATCCTTAAAGAAAATTTTAATTAATATCAATCAGGAGAAAAGTTATTGCAAAAATATATGTTGATCCCTAGACACTTTTGATGTGTGTATATGATAAATAATAATGGTCCCAGAACGCTTCCCTGGGGTACACCGAATTTCACTATACGTTCTTGAGAAAAATATGTAGTCGCTGTTTTGTTACGATCTATTCTTGAGATTGCTGTGATTTGCTTTCTATTGGATATATAGGATTCAATTAATTTAAGAACATTGCCTCTAACTCCATATTTGTCAAGTTTATTAATTAAAATAGTGTGGTCAACGTAGTCAAATGCTTGTGTCATATCGCATAGCACAGCGCAAATGGGAGTCCTTTCATCCATCCGTAACATTACAGTGTGTAGAAAATCATAGACTGCCATATTGATTGTCTTATTTTGTCTGAAACCTTTTTGCTCACTACAAAGAATATTATTATTTTCCATATACGTATATAATTGTTTGTAAATGTACTTTTCAAAAACCTTCGACATTATTGGTATCAGCGCTATTGGTCTATAATTTACAATTAGGTCTTTGTTTCCTTTCTTAAATAGTGGTTTTACTATTGATGTTTTCATACCATCAGGAAAGGTACCCGCACTGATACTTAAATTCACAATGTGACTTAAGTGGCCGCATATTATATCACCGACAGATTTAATTATTTTGGTAGAGACACCGTCATAACCCACGCTGTTAGTATTTTTGAGTTGTTTTATAATGTTTAAAATATCACACGGTAAACTTGGTGCCATGAACATTGATTTTTGTCTGTTCAAAATGCCTGATGTGACGTTTTTTCCCGACTTTTGTATGGGGACAACTCTGTCAATGAAGTAATTATTGAATTGATTCGCTATTGATTCTGGATTTGTAATTATATTATAAAATCACAAAGTGGCACCGCACAGGAGTGCCAGTTTATGGCAAGCCCTGGACGCGACCACCCGCAGTGTGTAGTCGCATCCAGTGCTGCCACATCGGCGAGTCCCAGCGGCCCACGAACACGCTCAGAATGCTGTTCGAGCTGGCCCGCATGCGCTTCATAAGAGACGCTCAACGCTTCCGCATGATTGCATGAAAACCATCCACACTTCTCACCGCAAACATTGCTGAAGCGCTGCAGTGGCGCGGCAGCTCGAACAGTATCCTAAACGCGTTACGAGTATTATACTGTACACGCAAAGCACTGTATGTACGCTGCGTGTACTTAGTCCACAGGCTGCAGGTGTAAAAAGATTGACAGCAGGCCATAAATAATGTCACTTTGACTTGCTCACTACTCCGTGCAAACCTGCGAGCTGTGCATGTTACAGCGCACAGACAGCACCCTGCGCTCCCTCTCCAAGTCAATGTTGTCCCATAGATCCTCTGAACCAGATATTTAAAATTAGACACTCTGTTTAAGCTGGCACCGCAAAGATACAAGGGAGGCACGTTAGCGAAGGATTTAGTACCAGACTTAATACCATCACTTCACACTTCTTCACATTATATCGGAGTCCATGAGTTCGTGCATACAACACAAATACCCAGCAGTCTGCGCATGGAACTGGTCGACGGGCTCAGCAGCACCAACACCATGTCGTCCGCGTAGCTGATATTATTGACGCATTGTCCATCTATATAGCACCCTATGCTTGTTCTGCTGAGCTCGCCGATCAACCCGTTCATGTATAAGTCAAACAGACGAGGAGAGGTTAACCCCCCCTGCCGCACCCTGCACTCCAACCCATATACGTCCGAGTGTGAGCCTGCCCACCGCACAACATTCCTTTGACTCGAGTACCAATATCTCAACATTGCAACAACATCACGCGGCACATCTGTTTCATTTGTCATCTTTTGCCACAATATACCATATGATACCAAATCGAATGCCCTGGACAAGTCCAGGTAACAGGCATAGAATCTTCCTGGCTGTATAATTCTGCACAATCTGCTTGAGGCATAGGATGGCACTCTCGGCCGAAAGGCCAGGTCTAAATCCAAATTGAGCATCAAGAAGTTTTATGTGCCTATCCAGGTGTTTGTCAAGAAGACTGTCCACTTTGTGTGTGTGACTTTTGCTATCACAGTAGCCAGCGAAATGGGTCTGTAGTTTGCCAGGTCTGAGACATCCCCGGTCTTGTTTTTTATAACCGGAACAACCACGATATATATAAGTTCATCCGGTAGGTAACAATGACTCATACATAGGCTGAAGAAAATAGCAAGTACTCGAGGCAACGGGAAATCTGCATATTTCAAATGCTCAATGCTGGGACCGTTACGACCAGGGGACTTACCTCGCAACATTTTATGAATTACGGAGGCAACTTCCTTGGCAGAAAATCGAACAGTAACGTCGGGTGCCACGATCTCAGCACCCTGTGTCAGGTCAGTCGAGCCTATAGGAGGAGATTCCACCTTAAAATGACGCTGAAACAGGTTGGCTATGTCATGCTATTAACTAGAAATTTGGAACAGTTTTAGATGATGTTTGGCCAATTATTTTGCAAATAAGAAAGAAACAAAAATATACATTTTTTTTTTTGCAACAGGGACTGAAAGGGGTCTTAAAAATTCAAAGAGGGGCTATTAGGGTATGTGGGGTATCATATAATATGAAAGAACGCTGTTTGCACATTTTCAAAAAAAAGTCTTTTTTTTAGGCCGCATAATTTTCGACTTTTGATAAAAAATGTAAAAAAAAATACCGTTCCCGTTATCTCTGAAGTTTGCATAGAGAAAAATCTGAAATTAATATATTCTATGTGATAGAAGTTTATGTAAAGATTACAGGAAAAATAAAACGATGTCTCTAAATAGCACACTTTTTCAGAAATCGGCCGGTTATTTTTTTATCATAACGCCTAATGTGTCTGCTCTCGTCATCTCATCGTAGGTAGAAAGCGATGGACGTATGCAGACATGACCTAGAATCATGCACTTTTGCTTTGAAGAGTTGTAGGGAACCTAGTCTTTGGCAAGGCAGAAGATGTTTTACAATAGTTCATGTTCCTCGCAAACTACCACTACTACCGTGGGTGCGCAATGTGGTATACTATGGGTGCTTTTCAAATTGGTGATCTAAATGGAGTGTCTCGCTTCTCCGCATCTACCTACTTTTTTTTACCCGACTACGGCAAAGCCAAAAGGAAGGGTTATGATTTTAGCAGTCTATGTATGTATGTCTAAGTATGTATGTATATAAGTAGCTATGTGTTTACGTGTGTTCCACCGTAGCGCCTAAATTACTGAACCGATTTTAATGAATAATGTATCAATAGATTTGTAATAAAAGTCCGAGTGACTTAAGCTATATAAATTCTCCCTAAATTTAATATGGTGGACTTTACACGTAAATTTCTGGCCACGAAAAAAAATAAATTGAGATAATAATGGCATGTTTGGTGTCAAAAGAAAGGTCTTGACGAGTATATAAGTAATATTTTTTAAGTAAATAAATATGTTTAAATTGTTAAAAATAAGTAAAAGTGGAGGTAATTGGTTACAGACCGACCGCGGCAAGCGTGATTTTTAACCGACTTCAAAAAGGAGGAGGTTCTCAATTCATCGGAACCTTTTTATTATTTTTTTTTTATGTATGTTCCCCGATTACTCGAAAATGGCTGGACCGATTTGGATTTTTTTTGTTTTATTCGAGAGGCCATCACAGTTGGTCCCATATAAAATTGATTAACTTTGCTTCGGTAGTTTTTGAGTTAGTTTCAATAATACGTATTTTTTCCCCACTTTTATATGGATGATGTTCTAGTTTGTTTTGCAGGTAGTGGTATTACAATTTGTGTGGGGTAGGTACACAACTAAAAAGTGAAAAAAAAAAAAAAAAAGAAACAGGTTTACACAAAATAGGCCAAAAGGTAGCTAACATGATTACATATTGGAGTTGCTACTAATACCTAAGCTAAGATAACTTAATATCTTGTGTTATAGGTATCAGCGCCCATCCTCATTTGCATTCACATAATATTAAATAACATTAGAGCCATAAAGCTTAATATTACACTTGTAGTTTTAGAAAAGGAGCATTCTAGGTACAAAATAAACAAAAAAAATTTTTGATTTTGAAAAAAAAGCTTTTTTACAAAAAAATACAACCGACTTCCAAAAACAACACTACAAAGTGAAAAATAACTTTAATTTCGAAAGTCGGTGGCAGAAAACGAAAATACATTTAACTAGACACCGACTTCCGAAATTAAAGTTATTTTTCACTTTGTAGTGTTGTTTTTGGAAGTCGGTTGTATTTTTTTTTTCAGTAGTCGGGTTTTAGTTTTTGAACTTACTTTTTTTTCTGAAACGTGAAAAATATTTATATAAATAAAAGTAAATCGGTTAATATTCACTGTCTAGGCAATCTACTTATATTAGGTCTTTACCTATGAAATTGCCGTTCTGCAGTACTGGCCATTTCAAATCAAAATAATTTTTGTTTGGCTAAGAATTCTAATTTCAAATTAATTTTATTTTAAAAACATGGATTTTTTTCCAAAAGTAGTCATTTGTTTATTGATTAGTGTTACATTTTCATCGCATTTCAATCTTTTTCGTCATCATGGATACGTTAAAAATTCGAGTAATTATGGAATATGAGTACCGTCGTGGCAGCAACGCGGCACAAGCGGCACGCAACATCAACGACGTTTACGGAGCTAGCACTACAAACCAACGCACCACTTGTTATTGGTTTGCTCGCTTCCGTTCTGGAAATTTCGACCTGAAAAATGAACCTCCCGGTCGTCCGAAGACTTTGGTCGACAATGACGAATTAAAGGCGATTGTGGAAGCTGATGATACACAATCTACGGCTGAATTAGCAGCAGCTTTCGACGTTAGCGTCAAAACAATATTGGTCCATTTGCGTCAAATTGGCAAGGTAATAAAGCTTGACAAATGGGTGCCCCACGAACTCAATGATCGCCAGCGCGAAGTACGCGTCGAGACGTGCCTTGCACTGCTCAACAGACACACAAATGAAGGAATTTTGAACCGCATTGTTACCTGCGATAAAAAATGGATTCTGTTTGATAACCGCAAGCGCTCAGCAAGTTGGTTGGATCCTGGTTCAGCACCTAAACAATGCCCTAAACGAAAACTTACCCCTAGAAAAGTGATGGTCACTGTTTGGTGGTCTAGCGCCGGTGTGATTCATCACAGCTTCTTACCAAACGGGGTGAGCATTACTTCAGATGTGTACTGTGAAGAACTGAACACAATGATGGAGAAGCTGGCACATCTCCAACCAGCATTGGTCAATCGCTCGTCTCCGCTGCTCCTGCACGACAACGCGCGACCTCATACTGCACAGCAGACGGTCTCCAAGTTGCAAGAACTGGGGTTGGAAGCTCTCCGTCATCCGCCCTACTCACCAGAGCTTGCGCCTACAGACTACTACTTTTTCCAGAATTTGGATAACTTCTTGGCGGGAAAAAAATTCAATACCCGAGAGGCAGTACAAAATGCCTTTGAAGAATTTGTTGCATCCCGTCCAGCTGATTTCTTTAAGAAGGGCATCAATAAACTGCCACTGCGTTGGCAAAGATGCATTGATTGCATGGGTGATTACTTCGATTAATACAAATAAAAAATGCATAAAAAAAATTCGTTTAAATTTTTTCAAACAAAACGGCAATTTCATAGGTAAAGACCTATTAGATTCTCAGTTAACCTAATTATAAGGCTTGAACTGTGAACCACGAATCAAAGATCCTCTTTATTGCGAATGTCCATGTCGTTTTTAATGAATGGAAGACTTTGTGCTGTGTGGTCCCCTGCAGAGAATACGACCTATGATAACTTGTGTGTCTCTCAAATCCATTTATTAGTAAGGTTAAGTTGTCTGATGTGGTTTATATCGCTTTGGATTGGTGACTACTATTCGCTTTTGCTCGCGTGGAGGTTATATTGCATTAATTATCCCATGTCGTTTCTTACTGATATCTTTAACTAGCTGACCCGACAGACGTTGTTCTTTCTTAGCTATGAATATTCTAATGTAAACGCACGAAGTTCCCGAAGGCGCAAACTGAGAACATTTTGAACTTTGTATGAAAACTTAATTTATATTTTAAGAATTGAACTACGATTTTTTGCTCAAAAGTAAAAGAAAACCTGAAATAAATTTAAAGTAAAGAAAAGGTCAAAAATATGCTAAAGATTATTTGGAGCCAATTAATTTGAAAAAAAAAAATTGTTTTGAGTTTGAATGTCGGCAATTGATTTTTATTTTAGAATACTACATAGCTGACCCGCCAGACGTCCTGTCAAAATTTCTATAAATCGAACGGCAGGAAAACAAATGAACAACTGATTATAAAATTAATTTGAATTTGGAATTCTAAATAGAATGAAAGATTCCCGACAGACATTGCCCTGCCCAAATTTCATGTAAGAATGAGAAAATAAATTTTCTTCATATTTTTTTTTCATTAATTTTCCAATGTTTCTAATAGTTATTCTGCTATTCGGGACGGAGACAAATACAACAAATCAAAAACCATGAAAATCGGTCCAGCCGTTCTCGAGAACAAACCCGACTTTGTTTTATATTAAGATTATGATTTTTTTATAATTTTTGGTGTTTATGATCTGTACCGAGGAAAATATCGTGAGGAAAGTTTCGAGTATGAATTTCGATGGCTATAAGAGTAGGGGAATACCAAAGAAACGATGGATGGATTGTGTGAAAGATGACATGGCTAGAAAGGGGGTGACTACCGAGATGACGACTAATAGAGAAGTATGGAAAAAAGGACATGTTGCGCCGACCCCAAATAGTTTGGGATAAGGGCAGGAGAATGATGAATGATGATATGAATTTCTGTGACCCAAACACGGACGGATAAAGTACTCGTAAATAAATGAATTATGAATATGGGGGTTACTTTTGAAATTTGTAATTGTAAGTACAAACTTACATTTACAATTGGAATGTATGGGAGAACATGTTTTTCAACTACAATGTTAAGTTTGTTCTTGGGATAAATTCATTCCAACTGCGGAACCCTTCATTGTGCGTGGTCCGACACGCACTTGGCCTTTTTTTTTAATTGTCATAAGTTCTGATTTCTGCAGTCTAATATAAAAATCATTGTGTATAAATTCTTGAGACGCATATATTTTCGTGGACTTCATGAACCAAACGATGTGTTGATTATAAAGAAATCATTGTAGACAAACATGGCTACTGATAAGTTGGACGTAACGCAACACTGCGTCAGCGCACGTTCGTGAGGGGTCAACTGATAAGCTGCGCAATGATGCACTTTACTTAGCTATTTCACGTGACTTTGTTTACATGAAGTTGTGGTACACCGTTCTCACATGAAGATCGAAAATGCTCCATCCTTTATAACCGACTTCAAAAAGCAGGAGGTTCTCAATTCGTCGGAATATGTTCCCCGATTACTCGAAGATGGCTGGACCGATTTGGATTTTTTTTGTTTTATTCGTGAGTGTATACATCACAGTTGGTCCCATATAAAATTAATTAACTTTGCTTGGGTAGTTTTTGAGTTAGCTTCAATAATACGTATTTTTTCCCCACTTTTATATGGATGATGTTCTAGTTTGTTTTGCAGATAGTGGTATTAGAATTTGTGTGGGGTAGGTACACAACTAAAAAGTGAAAAATAAAAACTTTTTTACAAAAAAATACAACCGACTACCAAAACCAACACTACAAAGTGAAAAATAACTTTAATTTCAGAAGTCGGTGGCAAAAAACGAAAACACATTTAACTAGACACCGACTTCCGAAATTAAAGTTATTTTTCACTTTGTAGTGTTGTTTTTGGAAGTCGGTTGTATTTTTTTGTAAAAAAGTTTTTATTTTTATCATCCATATTTCACAGTCCTGTATCGTAATTTTTTGCGTTCCGTACGTCCGAATGAAAAACAAAACCCTTATTTAAGATCACTCGTGTCTGTCACAGCCAATTTGCTCCGAATTTATTGGAATGATTAAATTGTGGTACTTATGTGAATTTCGGTGGCCCAAACACGGACGTGTATTGAAAATAATTGAATTTTTGAATATGGAGGTCACTTTTGGGCGGCACATATGAAAATTTAAAAAAAACTTTTGTAAAACTGTACCGTGTGATATATCAAACAAGGGCTTACTGCGAAGGTTTCATAAATATATATCTTTTAAATTTTAAAATACCTAAATAGTTTTAAAGTTATTTAAGAAAATAGGTGAAAATTTACCATTCTCCCCTTATCTCCGAAACTACTGAGCCTAAATTATCATGGTAATTTACCATGTTATTTTAGGCTCTCAATATTGTGTGTACAAACTTACATTTGCAGTTGAAATGTATGGGGGAACATGTTTTTCATCTACAATGATAAGTTTGTTCTTGGGATAAATAACTACGGAACCCTTCATTGTGCGTGGTCCGACACGCACTTGGCAAATATTTATTTGTCTTGGCACTGGGTCTTATAGTAATAGGTAGGTATCGTTATACGGATAGAATACCAAAGAAAGAAAGAAAGAAAAACTGTTTATTCACACAAAAGGAAAATACCCAGACAAGTGGTAATCGGTCTGCCGTGCAATGATTGAACATTTTTGATTAAGTACAACAAAATAACATAACATCACGCATGTACTCTCCGAAAGGATAGGCAGATCATTAGAAATACTTACCTCGAAATTTGGTTTTTTAAATACTAATCCATTTCAATCTGCCTAGCCTTTTCCCAACTATGTTGGGGTCGGCTTCCAGTTTAATCAGATGCAGCTGAATACCAGTATTTTATATGGAGCGACTGCCTATCTGACCTCCACAGCCCAATTACTGGGTAATACGACACCCCTTGGTAAGACTGGTTGTCAGACTTTCAGGCTTACGTAACGACTGTCAAAGGTCCACGAATGACAGCCGGGACCATCGGCTTAACGTGCTTTCTGAGGCACGGAGGAGTATCGGAATGTAAAGATGGTCACCCATCCACGGACCAATCCCGGCAAGCGTAGCTTAACCTGATGGATCGACCGGTGCGGCTATTATTACTTAGCCACGAGCTCCTCAAATACTAATCCAATTATGAAAATTAATTGAATTTTAAAAATAGGATGCTATGTGATGCTAGGAGGCTATGTAATAACAGCAGTAGGTATGGGTCGATCCACCAGGTTAAGCTACGCTTGCCGATGTTGGTCCGTGGATGGGTGACCATTTTTACATTCCGATACTCCTCCGTGCCTCGGAAAGCACGTTAAGCCGTTGGTCCCGGCTGTCATTCGTGGATCTTTGACAGTCGTTACGTAAGCCCGAAAGTCTGACAACCAGTCTTACCAAGGGTTATCGTATTACCCAGTTACCAACTGGGTTGTGGACGTCAGATAGGCAGTCGCTTATAAAATATCGTCGCATATAAAATACTGGTATTCTGCTGCATCTAGTTAGACTGGAAGCCGACCCCAACATAGTTGGGAAAAGCCTAGGCAGATATAATTGAATTTAAAAAATATTTCTTTTTAAAATTCTATATGCTCTGTTATATTAAAATAAACCCATAATCCCTCAATATCTTTAAGGGCCACTTTTTTCCGTTTTAACGATTATAATAAAACTTAACAATATAAAGCTACTATTTGTTATTTTCTGCATTTTATTCTAAAATATAAGAAATAACCAACCAAACGATGAAGGCGCCACTGCGCGCTCGGTAGCCTCTTAACAAAAGACCTCCAAAGTGGGGGTGAGATCCTATCAGCCACAGTCTTCAATATTTCGTTGCGGCTGCCACGCATTCTGCAGATCAGAGATACCGTCCTTTTGCGAGTGATGGCATGAACGATGAAAAAGTGGAAACGTTTTCCTTGAATGTCATTGTGATCGACAATAACAGACCTATTGATGCGTGATTGTTTTGCTCACACCTCTGCCGACGCCATAAAAGATTTCTTTGTGCTTAAGATACGATTGTTGGTCACTGACGTTTTCCTTCAGTTGGACGTACAGTTCCATAAAATAAGCGATAGAAATTAGCTCTTTTTTATGGAACTATAACGGTACAATCTCCACTAAATAAAAAACCACAATATAAATTACTAACTAAATCAATCAATCTGCCTAGCCTTTTCCCAACTATGTTGGGGTCGGCTTCCAGTCTAACCGGATGCAGCTGAATAACAGTATTTTACATGGAGCGACTGCCTGTCTGACCTGACAACCCATTAAATGGGTAATACGATACACCTGGGTAAGACTGGTTGTCAGACTTTCGGGCTTCTGACGACCCGTAACGACTGTCAAAGATCCACGAATGACAGGCGGGACCAACAGCTTAACGTGCTTTAAGATCGCTGCTTTAAAAAAAAAAAAAAAAAACAGATCAAGACCATTTCTCGTAAATTCTAGAGCTATGAAATTCCTAGAAGTTGTTTATATGTTGTTTGTTAGGACAAAGAACATTCTGAATAAAAAATTGATTTCTGAAGATTCCAATACGCTTTGAAATCCTATGAAGAGCTCTCAGATTCCTGTCTGAAAGATAAAGCAATAAAATGTATTCGTAGACAGAAATATCGTATTTATCTGACCTCAATCACACTAATCATACTAATATTATAAAGGCGGTCCATGACCCTTTACGGGGCGCCGGTGTGGGCCCGGCGGGCTGGTCGCAGCTTCAGGGAACGCCCCTGAAGCTGCGACCAGCCCGCCGGTTGAACGCGTCCCAGAGGGTCATGGCCATCCGGCTAGTCCGGGGATACCGCACGGTCTCCTGTGAGGCGGCGTGCCTCCTTGCCGGATTACCGCCATGGGATCTGGAGGCAAAAGTCCTCGCGCACGTGTGGGAGTGGCGCGAGGAGGCGAAACGCCGGGGCGTAAATCTGCTGCCGCGAGAAATCACGGTACAGCGGACAGAGCTCCGGCGGGATCTCATAGCGGCATGGAGAGTGCGATTGTCGCAACCCATCGCTGGGCACACCACAATTGCGGCGATAAGTCCCCTCTTTGAGGAGTGGTTGGAGAGGCGCCACGGCGTCCTCACCTTCCGCCTGACGCAGGTTCTCACCGGACACGGTTCCTGTTTCGGATAAGGCGGGAGGAAACGCCCGGGTGTCACCATTGTGTGGATCGCCCGGAGGACACGGTGGAGCATACAGTGGAGGTCTGCCCGGCTTGGGCGGAGCACCGCCGTGTTCTCACGGAGGCGATCGGCGGCGGCGATTTCTCGCGTCCAAACCTGGTCCAAGCCATGGTGCGGAGAGAGACGGCATGGGAGGCCGTCACCTCCTTCTGCGAAGCAGTATAATGCTATATTGCTCGCGAAGGAGGAAGCGGAACGCGTGAGGGAGAGGCAACAGCCGCGCCCTCGCGCCCCTAGCCGCCGCAGGAGACGCCCGGGCGGCGGGAATCTATCGCCGATTCCCGGCCACCGTAGGCGCGGGCTTGCGGACGACGAGTAATGGGCAGCTCGCCGTCCGGTAAGGACCAGGCCCGGGTCGACGGCGCGTTGTATTCCACGCGCGCCTCAAAGAGATGTCAGCAGTGACAGGGTCCAATAGGGCCGATGCCGCCGGGGTCGCGGGTAGTTCGAAAGAGATACCGTGGCCCTGGCACGGGCAACTGAAGGAACACTGGTGGGTTTTAGTCAGTTAAAGTCTGACACGCCCTCCCGCTCCGCCCAGAGCGGGAGAAGTCATTTGATGATTTCTCATCCACAAAACAAGGCGAAAGTTTGTGAGTATGTGTTTGTATGTTTGTTACTTCTTCACGCTCAAACGGCAGGACCGATTTGGATGATATTTGGTATGTAGATAGCTTATAGCCTGAATTAACACATAGGCTTCTTTTTATCCCGGTCTATGCAGGTGAAACCGCGGGGCACAGCTAGTATTATATAAAGGCAAAAGTTTTTGAGTGTGTGTGTATGTGTGTTTGTACGTTTATTACTTCTTCACGCTCAAACGCTTGGACCGATTTGGATGAAATTTGGTATGTAGATAGCTTATACCCTGGATTTATACATAAGCAACTTTTTATCTAGGACTACGCTGTTAAACCGCGGGGCGCAGTTAGTATTATATAAAGGCAAAAGTTTGTGTGTGTGTTTTTATGTTTGTTATTTCTTCACGCTCAAACTGCTGGACCGATTTGAATGAAATTTGTTATATAGCTTATACCCTGGATTAATACATAGGCTACTTTTTATCCTAGCAAAGCGGGTGAAATCGCAGGGCGCAGCTGTGATGAAATTAATTGCAATGTGCTGCTTTTTAAGTTTTTCTTGGACATCACTGACATCGGTGAAGGAAAGCATAGAGTGTGTAATTTACTCATCATTATGAACAACTTTTTCCTACCTGTCTGTCCGTGTGTCACAGCCAATTTGCTCCGAAACTATTGGAACATTTTGTCAATCTATTGAACTTGAAATTTGGTACCATTTTGTTGTGAATTAAAAGCACCCATAACAATAAAACATTCATAAAGGTTCTTAAAAACAGGCGCGACACGTCCCGCGAATCGCACGCGACACAAAGGCACCTTGTGTCACGCGACGAGAGGTGCCTTTGGGTCGCGTGCTAAGAATGTTAACGTACATACCTATAAGAAAATATTTTCATAGGTAAGTTTTACTAAAAAATATATCCTTTCTTCAATGATGTATGTTGTGTTTTGTTTTGTTTTTTTTTTTTTGTTATAGGTATGTATTCCTAATTTAAGTAATTATGTATTCAGAGCATATGTAACTGAATAATGTGTAATTGAGTATGCATTACAGGTCAATGTATTTATTAGGTAAGTCTAAAAGTTATATTATTGTAGAAAATAATTGTAATGTATCTCGTTGGTAATCCTTAAATAAATAAATCAATGTTATAAATACAATTAAAAGCGGCCAAGTGCGTGTCGGGCCACGCGCAGTAATAGGATTGCGTAGTTGCACACACGTAGTTCAATCTGCCTAGCCTTTTCCCAACTATGTTGGGGTCGGCTTCCAGTCTAACCGGATGCAGCTGAGTACCAGTATTTTACATGGAGCGACTGCCTATCTGACCTCCACAAACCCAGTAACTGGGTAATACGATACCCCTTGGTAAGACTGGTTGTCAGACTTTCGGGCTGCTGACGACCCGTAACGACTGTCAAAGATCCACGAATGACAGCCGGGACCAACGGCTTAACGTGCTTTCCGAGGCACGGAGGAGTCTCGGTATGTAAAGAATGGTCACCCATCCACGGACAACCCCGGCAAGCGTAGCTTAACCTGATGGATCGACCAGTGCGGCTGTTATTACTTAGCCACGAGCTACACGAGTTGCACACACGTAGTTGTAGAGGGCTTTTTGTTGTTTCATGAATATTTGACTATTACTCGTAAACTTGAAAAGCCTACTTAGCCGTGTAGTTTTACTTTTAATTTCGATCTATACTACCTACTACCGTGATTTTTTTCACCCATCCAAAATTAACCGACAGACGGACGGACATAGCGACAATATAAGTGTTCCTTTTTGACTACGGAACCCTAAAAAACAGTTCTTCCTGATGTAAAAAACTTCTTTTTTATATCTATGAGTACTACACTCCGTTAAAGAATGTCCCTCGTTTAACCTAAAACCCTGTATATTGGGAAGAAATCAAGAAACAGGACACAGCAATGCTATTCTGTATAAATCTCACCGTGAAAACTAAGGTGAAGTGAGCGTGGAGTGAGCTGTCAATACTGTCAGTCCCAAGCATCAGGAAGAATGACTTCACTTCACCTAGATTTTCACGGTGAGATTTGTACAGAATAGCACTGCTGAAGAGAAAGCACCACACCGGCCGAGACGCCATGTTTTTTTGAGTCACGAAAGTGTTCTTAGCACGTGACTTTCTTCTAGAACAATACAATGTTACAACTATTAATATTATTATTGATACTCCAACATGGAAAATGTTAGGCAGATGATATGATGGATTTACGTTGTAAAAAAATAAAATAATAGTATTCACAAATACCTACTTAGTTACTTATGTACAGTTTCAAACACTACTTTATCTACTCTCATACACTGGGATAGAACCTAAAAAATAATTTTCAATACACTTTTGAAGAAATAAAATAAAATAACGAAAAATATTTTTGTCATGAATTATTCGGAAACTATGATTTAAATTTTCTTTTTTTTCCGCGCTTTGCTTTCGCCAGGATGAAGGAGAAGCAAAGATATAAAGCCGATAAACAGCCTAATATGAAAAATAGAAGATTCAAATATTTTTGAGTTTAGAACACAAATAAATGTTAATTTTTTCATAAATATTTTTTTTTAATGTAACGATCATGGTTTTTGATGATATTCTATTTATAAACATTATTTAAATATTAAAAAATATTAGGTTATTAGGAACGGCAATTTCATAGGTAAAGACCTATGAAATTGCCGTTCTGCAGTACTGGCCATTTCAAATCAAAATAATTTTTGTTTGGCTAAGAATTCTAATTTCAAATTAATTTTATTTTAAAAACATGGATTTTTTTTCCAAAAGTAGTCATTTGTTTATTGATTAGTGTTACATTTTCATCGCATTTCAATCTTTTTCGTCATCATGGATACGTTAAAAATTCGAGTAATTATGGAATATGAGTACCGTCGTGGCAGCAACGCGGCACAAGCGGCACGCAACATCAACGACGTTTACGGAGCTAACACTACAAACCAACGCACCACTTGTTATTGGTTTGCTCGCTTCCGTTCTGGAAATTTTGACCTGAAAAATGAACCTCGCGGTCGTCCGAAGACTTTGGTCGACAATGACGAATTAAAGGCGATTGTGGAAGCTGATGATACACAATCTACGGCTGAATTAGCAGCAGCTTTCGACGTTAGCGTCAAAACAATATTGGTCCATTTGCGTCAAATTGGCAAGGTAAAAAAGCTTGACAAATGGGTGCCCCACGAACTCAATGATCGCCAGCGCGAAGTATGCGTCGAGTCGTGCCTTGCGCTGCTCAACAGACACACAAATGAAGGAATTTTGAACCGCATTGTTACCTGCGATGAAAAATGGATTCTGTTTGATAACCGCAAGCGCTCAGCAAGTTGGTTGGATCCTGGTTCAGCACCTAAACAATGCCCTAAACGAAAACTTACCCCTAGAAAAGTGATGGTCACTGTTTGGTGGTCTAGCGCCGGTGTGATTCATCACAGCTTCTTACCAAACGGGGTGAGCATTACTTCAGATGTGTACTGTGAAGAACTGAACACAATGATGGAGAAGCTGGCATATCTCCAACCAGCATTGGTCAATCCCTCGTTTCCGCTGCTCCTGCACGACAACGCGCGACCTCATACTGCACAGCAGACGGTCTCCAAGTTGCAAGAACTGGGGTTGGAAGCTCTCCGTCATCCGCCCTACTCACCAGACCTTGCACCTACAGACTACTACTTTTTCCAGAATTTGGATAACTTCTTGGCGGGAAAAAAATTCAATACCCGAGAGAGGCAGTACAAAATGCCTTTGAAGAATTTGTTGCCTCCCGTCCAGCTGATTTATTTAAGAAGGGCATCAATAAACTGCCACTGCGTTGGCAAAGATGCATTGATTGCATGGGTGATTATTTCGATTAATACAAATAAAAAATGCATGAAAAAAATTCGTTTTTATTTTTTCATACAAAACGGCAATTTCATAGGTAAAGACCTATTATCTCTTTGCCGAGATTAAAAAGAACATTCACCTCCGAATTTGAACTAAGTATAGGTATAAGTTATCTGTGGCAATTTTTATTCCCGCATACGTGTTGGAAATTGAAATACACTGCATTGTGAACCTAATCATAATGCGATATGAACCAGTTTTCGAGGAAGTGTATTGAAAAATAATCTCCCGACGAAATTCAGTACAACAAAAAGTATGAATGGCGCTAAAACGCAACACATACAGCTGGTACACAAGTAATGTTGAATTTTTTATCCGAGTATTTAAAGTAATTTCGGTAAGAATGTGAGTAAAACTGTGGGCAATAGTAGATACTAAGTACTGGCCGTATTTACAAGTAGGTACTGTAGGTACATAATACGAGTGAGTGGGGTTTCACTACCAACTCGAAGAAAAATACCTACGAAAATATCGCTAGCAAATAGCTGTTACGTTAGTTTTTGCGTTATCTATGTTGTCAGGCGTTAAGCATGTCAATGTTTTACGTAGATTGTATTTTTTTTAGCTAGTTTCCTGGTTTAGTCCTATACTTACTAATAAATGAGTAATATTTGTGTAACTTTGTAATCACGTTCTTGAAAACGGCTCTAGCGATTTCGTTGAAAGTTGCAATATAGGGATTTACGGGGCGAAAAATAAATCACCCGAGCAGAGCTCGGTCAACCAAGATATTTTTATATGAATTAAGTCAGGAGAAGTTTCGAAGAATTTTTCTAAGTTTTGGGGGACTGTCTAATGTAATTTTGACGTTCAAAAAGTGCTGTTTCTCAGCCTAATATGAATAAATAACTTTTGATTTTTATTTGAAGAAAGAAAATAAATTTATTTAAGTAACCCAGTTTAAGGCACACAAGTGCGTATCGGACCACGCGCAATGAAGGGTCCCGTAGTTTAGTCTAGGCAGATTGACTAGGAATGTACCTACAGTCCGCGAGGCCTAAGCTGAGATTTGCATTTCCATAGATAGTGTAGGTGTTACGTCGGCCTAGAGCGCGACGCATCCTTTGCTTGGTTTAAAACCGGTTCATACTGCTTTTTGGCAATCGGCCTGAGGCGCGGTGCGTCCCTCGCGAGACGCAACTCCGCTTCTTTGGTGATCACTCACACAAATGCAAAGCTCAGCTTACGCCTCGCGGACTGTAATTGATAAGATGCGATACATTCTTCGATGCGTAATGCTTCGTCAGCATTTACAGGTTGCCTAGCAACAGATTTCTAAAAATATTAACAGATCAAACTAGCCCTAAAGAACTACAGACGCGTCAAAAATGTAGATTTCGAAGCTTACGAATAATTTAGCTTATATTGGTATAGCCTACTGTGTTAATGGTGAAACGCGAGTGGTTTTTGTACGCCAAAATTACATAAAACAGTCCCCTTTTTTTTTTTTTTTTTGTGGATGGGAAATCATCAAATGACTTCTCCCGCTCTGGGCAGAGCGGGAGGGCGTGTCAGACTTTTACTGACTAAAACCCACCCATGCTCCTTCAACTGCCCGTGCCAGGGCCATGGTATCTCTTTCGAACTACCCGCGACCCCGGCGGCATCGGCCAATTGACCCCGTCACTGCTGACATCTCTTTGAGGCGCGCGTGGAGCACAACGCGCCGTCGACCCGGGCCTGGTCCTTACCGGACGGCGAGCTGCCCATTACTCGTCGTCCGCAAGCCCGCGCCTACGGTGGCCGGGAATCGGCAATCGATTCCCGCCGCCCAGGGCATAAAACAGTCCCCTGAAACGCCCGTCCAACAAACTTCCTGATGCTTTAGCTGGGAAGTAGAACTAGTGCACCAAACTCCCCAGCAGCACAGCTGTTTGTTCAGTTAGGTGCCGGGATCTGGTTACGTTTGGTCGTCTGGTTAACTAGACGTCACAGAAAATGGGCATAAGTCGAATGCTGTGTTTATGTCACCGGATAATTATAAACTACACACACACACACTACACACACACACACACACACACTCACACTTGTAATTTAAATGGTGTGCATAATAAAGAGTATTCTATTCTATTCTATTCTATTCTTATCGACAGGGTTTAGAATCTGTCCGATTTTATTACTCGTAAAATTGTGAACCGTCCCTTGTTGGTCGGTTTTAGTGGTCTGTGTCCATAGAGTGAAAACAAACATAGGAGTCAAATAAAGGAAATGCACATTTAATTCTTTGAGATCAAGTACTTATGCCAATCAATATATTTTTATAATAATTAAAAATAAAATAAAAAAGCCTTTTATTCTACCATAAATACATATAACGATTTAAGCATTATTAATTATTTTATGATATCACATATTGTTACCTATTACACATTTCATTAAGTAATATTCTAATTATTATTGTTTATTATTTGAGTTAAAGTTGGGAAGATATAATAGGTCGTTTTGAAAAAATTTAAACGAATTTTTGTCATGCATTTTTTATTTGTATTAATCG
Organism: Cosmia pyralina; assembly: GCA_946251885.1. Taxonomy (NCBI): domain Eukaryota; kingdom Metazoa; phylum Arthropoda; class Insecta; order Lepidoptera; family Noctuidae; genus Cosmia; species Cosmia pyralina. The sequence goes on from OX276362.1 coordinate 18,552,587, forward strand.
AAGTAATCACCCATGCAATCAATGCATCTTTGCCAACGCAGTGGCAGTTTATTGATGCCCTTCTTAAAGAAATCAGCTGGACGGGAGGCAACAAATTCTTCAAAGGCTTTTTGTACTGCCTCTCGGGTATTGAATTTTTTTCCCGCCAAGAAGTTATCCAAATTCTGGAAAAAGTAGTAGTCTGTAGGCGCAAGGTCTGGTGAGTAGGGCGGATGACGGAGAGCTTCCAACCCCAGTTCTTGCAACTTGGAGACCGTCTGCTGTGCAGTATGAGGTCGCGCGTTGTCGTGCAGGAGCAGCGGAGACGAGCGATTGACCAATGCTGGTTGGAGATGTGCCAGCTTCTCCATCATTGTGTTCAGTTCTTCACAGTACACATCTGAAGTACCTAATGCCCACCCCGTTTGGTAAGAAGCTGTGATGAATCACACCGGCGCTAGACCACCAAACAGTGACCATCACTTTTCTAGGGGTAAGTTTTCGTTTATGGCATTGTTTAGGTGCTGAACCAGGACCCAACCAACTTGCTGAGCGCTTGCGGTTATCAAACAGAATCCATTTTTCGTCGCAGGTAACAATGCGGTTCAAAATTCATTCATTTGTGTGTCTGTTGAGCAGTGCAAGGCACGTCTCGACGCATACTTCGCGCTGGCGATCATTGAGTTCGTGGAGCACACATTTGTCAAGCTTTTTACCTTGCCAATTTGACGCAAATGGACCAATATTGTTTTGACGCTAACGTCGAAAGCTGCTGCTAATTCAGCCGTAGATTGTGTATCATCAGCTTCCACAATCGCCTTTAATTCGTCATTGTCGACCAAAGTCTTCGGACGACCGCGAGGTTCATTTTTCAGGTCGAAATTTCCAGAACGGAAGCCAGCAAACCAATAACAAGTGGTGCGTTGGATTGTAGTGTTAGCTCCGTAAACGTCGTTGATGTTGCGTGCCGCTTGTGCCGCGTTGCTGCCACGACGGTACTCATATTCCATAATTACTCGAATTTTTAACGTATCCATGATGACGAAAAAGATTGAAATGCGATGAAAATGTAACACTAATCAAGAAACAAAAAAAATCCATGTTTTTAAAATAAAATTAATTTGAAATTAGAATTCTTAGCCAAACAACAATTATTTTGATTTGAAATGGCCAGTACTGCAGAACGGCAATTTCATAAGTAAAGACCTAATATTAACGAGGCTTGATCAAAGCATCAATGCTTTACAGTACTACCTAGGTATATGACCACTCCGGAAAACACAATAACAAAATGCCACCACGAAAATTGAAATCCGAAATTAATAGGTACCTCTTAACTAAACAAAAAAAGTCAAATAAATAATGAAATTCGCCGTTTATTACACACAGTGGGTTGAGTTGAACCTAAACGCGTCATAGATGAACGCACAGTGTGTTAAATTATGATTGATTGGTTCCCTTGAGTTCTGATCTCATTTATCCTATGACCTTGAGGGGTAGTCGTTGGTACATAATTCCATTTGGATTATTTATTTCATAACGACTAATATTCACCAACATAATATCAATGTTCGAAATTCGATTTCGAAAAAAGAAAACCCTCAGATTGAATAGTTTTCTTTTTTTTAGTATAAAGCTATTTCACAAATTTCACGAATTCGAAAGAATAAAGAAACATCTTTTTATTTTAATCACAGAACAGATAAAGTTTCTTAATTTTAATTTCACTTGAGGTGAACTTACGCGGCTCAAGGCTACCTCTATAAGTCGACGTTCGCACGGACGTAAAAATATCGCGGCGATTTTTTTCGCGCGCTGGATTTCCAACGCTCTGCTTAGCGCCGAGAGTTGAAAATCCAAAAGTGTGTTTTTTTCAACGCGCTAGAATGCACTCTGTAAGTCGAAGTTCGTACGGACGTAATAATATCGCGGCGATTTTTTTCGCGCGCTGGATTTTCAACGCTCTGCTTAGCGCCGAGAGTTGAGAATCCAATAGTGTGTTTTTTCGACGCGCTAGAATGTACTGTGCTATTGTTAAGTTGGATTCTCTACGCTCGGCTCAACAGCGAGAGTTCAAAATCCAGTGCGCGATAAAATCTCGCCGCGATATTTTTAAAACCAAGCGACTCGGCTTAGAGTCTTGTGTGTTACACACGTCTCATTTAGTCACATGCTTCTTTGATCACGACAAATCATGGCTTATCCTTGAGGCTAAGGCCTCGAGGACGACGAATTTGTTTTTTATTTGCCATTCCAAATCATGAGAAAATTCTATTTTCCCAAATAATCGGATGTGACATTTTTTCTATATTAATAAAAAATAGGCAGTCACAGGGACTGCCGAGAGAAGTGAAAACTTAAAACTATCTGCTGACCAAGCGCAAGCGCAACACGTCGTACTCATAGCTACAGCTATAATGTTAACATTAGCATGTCGGTGACGCGAACCCCGGCGATTTTCTCCTAGCAAAAATCGCTCAACTTGCCCAAAATGTTTACTTCAAAAATGTATTAAGATGCCACAATCACTAGGTACCTACTTTTGTTTTAAGTGAATCAAATTATTCCAGACAAATTAAATTTTCTGCCTTTGATGGAATATAAAGGTATAAGGTCAAAGAATTGTGGAAATCATCGAGTTAATTCTAAGATAGTTTTTATCCCTCGACACTTTGAAACTCGTAAAATTGGCATAGCATCTGCCAACCAAAAAATGATGATTACAAAAGCAAAACCTTTTCTGTGAAATTAAAATTGAGTTTTTGATTGGAATACGATTCCAATTTTAAAACGTTGTGTCAAAGGCGCCATAGACAATATTCACATTGAAAACTTTCGTTTACCTTTTGTACTTACTTTTTTATTTCGTGTTTTAAAACTAATTATTTATTACAAAGCTCTTAGAATACTAATGATTTAGATACAAACTGTAATTTATATCTTTGAATTTTTTATTAAGTAACTTAAACGTATCTTTATTTTATTTTAAGTAACTTTGTAATACAGTTTAGATTAAAATATGACTATTTTATTCGAAAAACCAATCTGCCTAGCCTTTTCCCAACTATGTTGGGGTCGGCTTCCAGTCTAACCGGATGCAGCTGAATACCAGTATTTTACATGGAGCGACTGCATATCTTACCTCCACAACCCATTAAACTCGGTAATACAATACCCCTTGGTAAGACTGGTTGTCAGACTTTCGGGCTTCTGAAGACCCATAACGACTGTCAAAGATCCACGAATGACAGCCGGGACCAACACACAGAGGAGTCTCGGTATGTAAAGATGGTCACCCATCCACGGACCGACTCCGGCAAGCGTAGCTTAACCTAATGGATCGACCCGTGCGACTGCTATTACTAAGCCACGAGCTCCTCAATTTTATTCGTATAATTGTTCAAATATTTCTCTTTAATTATGAGATTTATTTTATCTTATGGCCTTTCTGAGTGAGTCATTTTATATTCACGCCAGCAAAAGTTCAGAGAAGAGAAAATTTGGATGGATGGATGGATGGTTGGATGTTCGTTACTCAATCACGCCAGAACGACTGAACGGATCTAGATGAAATTTGGCACAGAGATAGGATAGTCTGGAATAGCACATAGGCTACTTTTTATCCCGGCAAAATGTACGGTTCCCGTGGGATGATTTCCAACATCCACGCGGGCGAAGCCGCTGGCAAAAGCTGGGCAAAGGCTTGCTAGCTGGTAAATTTAATCATCTGGCTAACCTTTTCCCAACTATGCTGTTGTTGTTGGGACGGCTTCCAGTCTAACCGGATGCAGCTGAATACCAGTATTTTACATGGAGCGACTATCTAACCTCCACAACCCAGTTACTGGGTAATTCGATACCCCTTGGTAAGAATGGTTATCAAACTTTCGGGCTTCTGACGACCCGTAACGACTGTCAAAGATCCACGAATGATAGCCGGGACCAAAGGCTTAACGTGCTTTCCGAAGCACGGAGGGGTCTTGGTATGTAAAGGTGGTCACCCATCTATAAACAAACCGCGGCAAGCGTAGCCTAACCTGATCGATCGAGCCGTGCGGCTGTTATTACTTAGCCACAAGTCCCTTTAGCTTCTATTCTAAATTCAAACACATCTAAAATTAAGGCCTTACTTATTAGGTACTCATCCTCATTCTATCAGCGAAAAGACGTCGTGCTGGACCTAGGCCTCACCAGAAAAAAAAACCAATCGCCAGAATGTCCAATTATTCTACAAGAAGGTTCCGGTTCGCGGCTAAAGTTCGCTGATAAATAATGACAAAATCTCAATGACGCTGTGAATGAAAACGAAGTTTATTTACTTGCTATCCCGTGATTACACTCTGAACTTGAACAAACAATACGTCCAAAATATCTAAGATTTTAATTTTCATAAGAATGACAATTTAAACACATTCACTTACAGGTAGTCTACCTATATCATAAATTCACACAGCAATCGACAGCCTTCAAAACACCTTCAGTTTTCAATTGCCCCCGTGTATTGAGAGCTTAATAGTACTCTCGGCAGTCCGCTATCGCCGGCTGAATGAAACGGTTGCCTGGGCGGAATAAAAAAAAATTGTCGAGCGGGAAAATTCAAAAGAAGAATACGCTGTTGATTTGAAAGTGACAATATTTAAAAATTAACATTGAGTGACTATATTTTGTTTATTTACAAATTAGTGAATAATTTTGTTGTGAAGTGGTTTGTTCCTGAAGTTTTAAGTTTGGTAAGTGTTAGTTTATATTTTTTTACATAACTAATAATTTATGTAAAAGAAATGTTTCAATTCCTAAACAAAGTGTTGTTATCGTAAAACACTTCTCCTAATTTTATTGAATAATTCCTTCAGTTGAAAACTTTTCCGCGTATTGTTGCTTACTTTTTTAATCATACTAGTACACAAAACTAAAGATTTACAGTTACCTAGAAATAAATAAGGATTTTCATAAATTTTTCTTCAGACTTATCTTTTTTTTTTATTATTCTGTAAGTATCTACAACGCGGAGCTGCATTAAAATCTTTTCTTTATAAGATTTGGCGTGTCAGCTGAAAACTTTCTCATAAATTTTATTCCAAGTTTAGAGTAACGGTAGGCTATTATAAACTCAATCTGTCGCTTTATATGAATTTCTTTGAGAATTGGGGTTTAAACATTTTAGCATTCAAATATTGAGTAGGTACACTTGGTATCATTTTTAGTCGCAGTGGTGTCCGATATTTAGGGTCCTAAGGACTAAATTCAATAACAGAATTAGTTACATGTCGTTTTCCTTTCTAAGTCAATACCTAACTTCTACCCGCGACCTCGTCCGCGTGAAATTTCTTGTTCTAACATAAAATATATCCTATGACACTCGGCATTAGTAGCTTCCCATTAGTTCATTCTTTCATTCGTTCGTCCCATTCTTGTGTATTTTACTGTATGTAAATAATAATAATAAAAAAAAATACACACGAAAAATGTATTTTTATCATATTATTGTCTGTAAAACTCTTTCTGGAAAAGACTGGGAAAAACTGCCCTCTGGGTAATTAAAAATAAGTAGGCACTCATGATGTATCTATCAAGTTTTGAATCTCTGAAAGTCTGATCCACTATGCCTTTATACAGGATAAGTGTATTCTTCTTTTAGGCTCATTCAGATTTAAAAAATCTACTGATACCAGATAGTTAGCTTTCATTGGTCTAGAAATCACAAGCGCAACAGATGAGCGAATGGTCTTGGATTCCTTTCGGAAAAATTGTGTGAATTATTGATTTTTTTTTGTTATGTCATTCTAAGTGGCCGTGGCAGCCCGGAGTCTGGAGTTTTTACCCATTTTACTGCATAGGCTCGCCTTTGGGCACTTTAAAATCAAAATGGCGTTTGAGTGTACTACCTATACGTCTTCTCAGCCTTTCAGTTCTGGCAATAAAGGCTTAATGTTATTAATGCTACTATCGATTTCATATCAATCAAATCTTTCCAATTTTATTCCAATTCAAATTTTATTTATAACAAACCGAAAAGCTATTAATATCTGCAATGTAAACTTTTGTCTAGCCAAACTGAAATCACTTTCATCGATTGAAAAACATTTCAGTCAATCTTTCAAGCAGACCTCTTCATCAGTTAGTAAGTCTTAAAAAAAGAAAGAATTGAAGTCTGTATGAAATGGAACCTATTTCCGATTAACTCCTCATGAAATATAAGATGAAAATCAAAATAAAAAGTCATTTATTCAAACAAGACTCAGCACTTATTTGAGTGAGTCTTGAGTGAAGTATTACAGAACCTCACTCAAGACTCAAACATTACTTAGAACTAGTTTCAACCAATCAAATGGCTTTAAACTAGTTCTAAGTAATGAGTGAGGTTCTGTAATAAGGGCCTTACTGGTGCCGATTCTGTTGTGCACAAACTAAACTTAATTTAGGCTATTGCTAACTTTTTCTCTCTATTATGAGAAGAAAGGGACAAAAGTAAATTAGAGCTGTCAAATTAGTTAAAACTAATTTTTCCATAGACATTTGGACGACACGTAAAAACATGTCGACTAAAAAACACGGTGAAGCGCAAGGCGTGAACTAGTTTGACATCTCCAACTTAGTGCATAGCTATAGTCGTCCTTTTCTCGCGCTGCCTGTTAGTAAAAGATAGCGATTCTCTAATTTTAGTTTAGTGCGTTCACAAGAGAATCGGCACCATTGTGCTGTTTCATTATAACATAACCTTTAAGTTCTGAGTTGAGCTGCACGATTACTGACAAATGCGTGCACTGACTTGATAGGTCCACTCAGTCTGTGTGGTTCTTTCCTCAAAAGACTATTTCAGTCACCAATCTACATAGTCTTCATATGAACTGACCAATGTTATGTCTGGACTTTAAAAGAGACCTCTGAGTTTGTTTCGGCCTTTCTTCTCAGAGTAGTCAGATAGGAAACGCCGACCTCATCTAGTTTTTAAAATTTTATTGACGTGTAAAAGTGTTTGTGCAAACCTAATTGCAGGAATAAAATCATATATCATTTATAACTAAATCTTAATAAAACAGTTTGCTAATTACTTATTTCTCTTCCGAATTTTTCTAAGTAAGCTATGGAAACTTTTTATCAAGGTCTTTGCAGCTAGAAAAAGTTTTGTTGAAAGCAACTGAATTAGGAGATAAACAAGTGCTCTGGTTTAAGAGCCTACCGAGCGCGCAGTGGCGCCCTCACCGTTTGTTTGGTTATTTATTTTATTTTAGAATGAAAACGCAGAAAATAAGCCGGAATAATTGTGCTCCACAAGACTATTCGTTATTATTATTACATATATTGTTAAGTTTTATTATAATCGTTAAAAACGGAAAAAAACCGTTTTAACAAACAAACGACGAAGTATGTGTTCATCAGCTTACATATGTATGTATGTATGTTCCTATGTGGCGCTCTAGAGACCAAACGCATATTACCAGCTCCCGTGCAAAGCAGGTGCGGTCTCTAGTGCCTAAATAGTATAAAACAACATTTAAAGTAAACTACAATTTAAGTACCTAGGTCACTTGGTCACCACTGACCTTAGGGACAATGCTGATATAGAAAGGGAACGGAGGGCTCTTTCCGTGCGTGCGAATATGATGCCCCGCAGGTTTCCACGTTGTACTGCAGACGTAAAGGTGACGCTTTTTAGAGCATTCTGTACAACCTTCTACACGTGCAGCTTGTGGGAGAAGTATTCGCGGGCGTCGTACGGAGCCCTTCGTGTCCAATTTAATAACTCGTTCAGAAAACTGTTGGGGTTGCCATGGCATTGTAGTGCATCAGGGATGTTTGCGGCGGCGCGTGTAGATTGTTTTTACACAATAATGCGCAAGCGCGCAGCATCCATGGTAGCTCGAGTCATGGCTAGCCCTAACAGGGTTCTGAAAATGATTGAAGATTAAACGAACTTACCTGTACGTGAAGTTCGATCACAATTACTCTCAAGCTTCGTTCGAAGATACTAGTAATAACACACATGTAGTTTCACTATCAGACTCGCCATTTCGCATTGAATTTAGGAGAAAAATTTATTTAATCCAATGTAAGGTAGGTTAAAAAACTTTTGTTCGTGACTATGACGTTCGCACCTAGCCAGCTCATTTAGTTTGGAGGTTTGCTGAGCTGTTTGTTATTTCACGACTAGGGGTTCAGGATGACTGGGAGGGAGGGATACTAATATCTTCGAACGAAGCTCTTCGAGTAATTGTGATCGAACTTCACGTACAGGTAAGTTCGTTTAATCATCAATTACTCTCAAGCTTCGTTCGAAGATATTAGTATTAACACACATGTAGATGTTTAGAGATCGCAGTCGTGAAATATAATCATTTATTGTTGTGATTTTGATTTTTAAAAACAGTAATTTGATTGAGTATAAAATAAATAAGTAGTTATTCTGAACGGCACTTCACCGCCGTTGCAACTTTAATAAAAATTATTAGAGGGTAAACGTAAAAAAGAACAAAATGGCGGGGAGGTGCCGCGATGAACGGATAATAGTCGTTTGAGTACTTTTTGGTTAACGGTGCTAGCGAGAGGTCGAGTGGAGAATCGGTGTAAAAACAGTTACCTATCGCTCTTTGCCTACAACTTAATCATTGTGGTGCCTAAATAGAGTTTATTAAAGTGTGTTATTTAACTGAAATAAGGTGTTTTACTTCAATTCAGAAGTGGTATAGCCGCGCGCCATGTCGGACGAAAACAGTAAGTAATTTTGAATATCCTTGTTATTAGACAGTTACATGGCAATACATTTAGTGATCGTCTAAGTAGGTACACGAAAAAGGTAACGGTAACCTGTGCGGTAACGTTGCGCTTGGTTAGAGCATTAAAGCAATTGTAAGATTACTTGTAACTTAACGAATTATGGAAGTTGTACGTGTACCTACTTCATAAGATAAAATTAGAGTGCGGCCACGTAGGTGTGCTGCTGATAAAGTGAGCTAACGGCCACGAAGGTGTGCTGTTCAGAGTGCGGCCACGTAGGTGTGCTGCTTATAAAGTGAGCTAACGGCCACGAAGGTGCGCTGTTCAGAGTGCGGCCACGTAGGTGTGCTGCTTATAAAGTGAGCTAACGGCCACGAAGGTGCGCTGTTCTGAGTGCGGCCACGTAGGTGTGCTGCTTATAAAGTGAGCTAACGGCCACGAAGGTGTGCTGTTCAGAGTGCGGCCACGTAGGTGTGCTGCTTATAAAGTGAGCTAACGGCCACGAAGGTGCGCTGTTCTGAGTGCGGCCACGTAGGTGTGCTGCTTATAAAGTGAGCTAACGGCCACGAAGGTGCGCTGTTCTGAGTGCGGCCACGTAGGTGTGCTGCTTATAAAGTGAGCTAACGGCCACGAAGGTGCGCTGTTCTGAGTGCGGCCACGTAGGTGTGCTGATTATAAAGTGAGCTAACGGCCACGAAGGTGCGCTGTTCAGAGTGCGGCCACGTAGGTGTGCTGCTTATAAAGTGAGCTAACGGCCACGAAGGTGCGCTGTTCAGAGTGCGGCCACGTAGGTGTGCTGCTTATAAAGTGAGCTAACGGCCACGAAGGTGCGCTGTTCTGAGTGCGGCCACGTAGGTGTGCTGCTTATAAAGTGAGCTAACGGCCACGAAGGTGTGCTGTTCAGAGTGCGGCCACGTAGGTGTGCTGCTGATAAAGTGAGCTAACGGCCACGAAGGTGTGCTGTTCAGAGTGCGGCCACGTAGGTGTGCTGCTTATAAAGTGAGCTAACGGCCACGAAGGTGCGCTGTTCCGAGTGCGGCCACGTAGGTGTGCTGCTTATAAAGTGAGCTAACGGCCACGAAGGTGCGCTGTTCTGAGTGCGGCCACGTAGGTGTGCTGCTTATAAAGTGAGCTAACGGCCACGAAAGTGCGCTGTTATGAGTGCGGCCACGTAGGTGTGCTGCTTATAAAGTGAGCTAACGGCCACGGTGTGCGGACTGCCGGTGTGCTAGCGTGACTGCGTCAAGTCAAAGTCAAAGTCAAAGTCAAAGTCAAAGTCAGTCAAAGTCAAAGTCAGTCAAAGTCAAAGTCAGTCAAAGTCAAAGTCAAAGTCAAAGTCAGTCAAAGTCAAAGTCAGAGTCAAAGTCAAGTGCGTCAAAAGTCAGAGTCAGAGTCAGTCAAGTGCGTCAAAAGTCAGTCAGAGTCAGAGTCGAAGTCCAAGTCCAAGTCCAAGTCCAAGTCCAAGTCAAAGTCAAAGTCAAAGTCAAAGTCATCAAAGTCAAAGTCAAAGCCAAAGTCAAAGTCAATGACTTGTCAAAGTCAAAGTCAATGACTTGTCAAAGTCAAAGTCAAAGTCAGAGTCAAAGTCAAGTGCGTCAAAAGTCAGTCAGAGTCAGTCAAGTGCGTCAAAAGTCAGTCAGATTCAGAGTCGAAGTCCAAGTCCAAGTCAAAGTCAAAGTCAAAGTCAAAGCCAAAGTCAAAGTCAATGACTTGTCAAAGTCAATGACTTGTCAAAGTCAAAGTCAGAGTCAAAGTCAAGTGCGTCAAAAGTCAGAGTCAGAGTCAGTCAAGTGCGTCAAAAGTCAGTCAGAGTCGAAGTCCAAGTCCAAGTCAAAGTCAAAGTCAAAGTCAAAGTCAAAGTCAAAGTCAAAGTCAAAGTCAAAGTCAAAGTCAAAGTCAAAATCAAAGTCAAAGCAAAGTCGAAGTCGAAGTCAGCGCGTGGTTCTTAGGAAAGAGCATAAAATGCGCTTAACAATTTCAGATGAGGCGAGTTACACGCCGAAACGCCCCAGGGGCAAACGAAGGCGGCGCTCGGCATCAGAGGAAGCCGACGAGACTCCTGCACGACGGAGCCGAACGGGACTAACTGCCGATGAACTACTGAAGATAGTGGCTGCGCTGCAAGGCGTACCAAGTAAGAGTACTTCATCCAATAATGTAGTTCCGGAATTCGACCCCAACAACAAAGCACAGGATGTCGAACGCTGGCTGAGAAAGGTGAATGAGTGCGCAGGAATCTATTCTTGGGATGAGAAGCAGACAATTCACTATGCATTGCAAAAGTTACGCGGTTTAGCCAAAAGTTGGTACGAGTCCCTTCCGTCGCTTAGTTACTCGTGGGAGGCGTGGCAAAGTAAATTGATGAAAGCTTTTCCGAATGACGTAAATTATGGTAAATTATTAGATGAAATGCTGAACCGAAAATCTCGCACGGACGAAACTCTTAGAGACTATTTCTACGACAAATTGTCGCTATTGAGTAGGTGCGAGATTGTCGGTCGGAAGGCAGTTGACTGTATAATTTATGGGATTACTGATAGTTCAGTTAGAAACGGTGCGCAAGCTCTCACATGTGAGGAACCAGAAGACCTGTTGAATTACCTAGCGTCGCAACAACCCTCGCAATTTAGGGACGCAACTCGAGGCTCGTCAAGCTTGGTAAAAAGACGCGACTTTCGCGGTAACGGTAGGGGAGCCACAAGTAGCAGGGGACCAGGTTCTACTTGTTTTAATTGCAACGAGCCGGGTCACATTTATGTAAATTGCACCAAGCCCATTGTCAAGTGCGCGAAGTGCTATAGAGTAGGGCATAATACTGAGAATTGCAATAGGAGACCGATACAACAACAAACACGTGAAACCAGCAGCAAGGTCAATCAGCCAGTTGACAGGAAGGTGTTAAAAATGGTAGTAGATACGAACAATTTATTGTCCAATGGAGCCAAGACAAACCAGACTCGCAAACCAGTGGTTGTAGAAGGTCACTCTAGTCATACTATTCCACTTTGCGATGCCACAGTCAATGAGGCAAATGATAAGTTCCACAAAATTATTAGCGCTAATGGAAAAATGCTAAACGCCTACCTTGACTTCGGAAGTGACTGCAGCCTAATTCGGCATTCGGATGCAGTCGCTTTGGGGTTAGTGGAAGGTGAAAGCACGCCATTGCCCACAATAAGAGGCTTCGGCAATTCTATAGTCACCCCGAAATATAGGGCTACTGTGCGTGTTTTAATTGACGAAATCGATACTAACTTAGATGTTTTGGCGGTGGACGACACGTATTTGCAGGTTCCATTGTTAATAGGACAAAATTTCACCGAAATGACGTCAGTTACCGTATTAAAGGACAACGAGAGGTTGTTCTTTTATCATACTCCCACCGATCCCTCCTTGAGCCCAAGTCAGATCCTTGGTCTTTATGTCTCCAAAGACGTTACTATAATTAGGGGAGGATTAGTGGAAGTATGCACCAAAGAGGCCTACACGGGTAGTGTTTATTCGGATGGAGGTACCAGGATGAGTCCTCATCAGGAGTATCACCTCCATCAGGGTTGTTACGAGGTGACCGAGAATAAGGCGGTAGTGTTCATTACGTCGTTGACTAGGATGCCGCTTACCTTCAAGGCAGGGATGTTAATAGCTAGGGTCAACCCGATTGGAGAAGTTAAGGCTCTGCTGGTGCAGACTGAGCAAAGCGAAAGGCAGATAGCGCCAGTTAATAAGTCAGAAATAAAAGTAGGCGTAAAAGTCGACGAGAAAACCCGCGAAAGACTACACCAGCTTCTCCAAAAGTATAGATCTTGCTTTGCTGAAAATCTTGGAGAGTTAGGTTGTGCCAAAGGCGCGACGATGGACATAGGCTTGCACGATGAAACGCCGGTGGTCTACAGACCTTACCGATTGTCGCACCAGGAACGTCAAAAGGTGAGGGATATTGTCGATGAGTTGGTAGCAAATGATATTGTCCAGGAGTCGAACTCTAATTATGCTAGTCCCATATTATTGGTCAAGAAAAAGAATGGAGAGTCTCGACTCTGTGTAGACCACAGAGCCCTTAATAATAAAACAATCAAAGATAAATATCCCCTACCTTTGATTGACGACCAGTTGACGAACTTGAGCGGGAATAAATATTTCATCACTCTGGATCTAGCCTCTGGCTATTACCAGATTCCGATGGGAGAAAGCAGTCGACGCCTGACAGCGTTTGTCACCCCAGACGGGCATTATGAATTCAAGCGCATGCCCTTTGGGTTGGCAAACGCGCCAGCCGTGTTCCAAAAGATGATGAATGATCTATTGGGTACGCGGAGGTTTAAGAGTGCTTTAGCATATATGGACGACCTCCTCATTCCCGCGGCGTCCATCAATGAAGGATTCGAGAGATTAGAGGACGTCCTCAAGCTCCTTCAGGATGCTGGGTTAACTCTCAAATTGCCAAAGTGCAGTTTCTTTGACATAAGCATCGAGTATTTGGGGTATGAGATATCCGCCGAGGGTATCAAACCAAGTGGAAGGAAAATATCGGCGGTGCGAGATTTTCCCGAGCCTCGTAATATCCATGAAGTCCGACAGTTCTTGGGCCTGGCGAGCTATTTTCGTCGTTTTGTGAAGGGGTTCGGTGGAATTGCCAGACCACTAACTTCGCTCCTTAAGAAGAATGCTCAGTGGCAGTGGAGTATAGAGGAGGTCAAAGCATTTGAAACGTTAAAGGAATGCCTGGTTAGACGTCCTTTGCTGGCATTATATAATCCGGAATTAGACACTGAGGTGCACACGGATGCCAGTTCGCTGGGATTGGGTGGAATCCTCATGCAGTGGCAGATAAGTCCCAGGGTATTGAAACCCGTTGCATACTTTAGCCGGCAGACCACACCCGAGGAACGTCAGTACCACTCGTACGAGTTGGAGACTTTGGCGGTGGTCTGCTCGTTAAAAAAGTTTCGTCCCTATCTTGTGGGACTAGCTTTCACGGTCTACACGGATTGTAATGCACTACGTACCACATTGACAAAGCGTGACCTGATCCCGAGGATTGCGCGCTGGTGGCTGACAATAAGTGAATTTACCTTTAACATCGAATACCGGCCGGGATGTCGGATGAGTCATGTAGACGCCCTTAGCCGCAATCCTCAGGGAAATAGGGAACCGCCACTGCCGGTAAGTGTTTTACACATAAATACTGATGATTGGATTCTTGCCCTGCAAATGGCTGACCCTAAACTCGATAGAATTTTTAAAATTTTGAAACCGGGTTTAGATCGTGAGGTTACAGATGTTAAAAACAACTTTGTTGTTAAGAATCATGCACTACATAGGAAATTGGAGGAAGGGTTGCGGTTGGTAGTTCCCAAAGATGCCAGGTGGCAGATTTGTAGGGCGAACCATGACGAAATTGGGCATTTTGGGTTTGCCAAGACTTTGGAACGCATTCAAAGCCGCTACTGGTTCCCCAAGATAAGACGTTTTGTCAAAAAATACGTAGCAGCTTGTATAGATTGCGCGTACAATAAAGACAATGCGGCTCGGACGAGTAGTGGCTTCTTACACCCGATAAAAAAAGTGGCTCAACCGTTTCACACCTTGCACTTGGACCATTTGGGACCATTTGTCAAAAGTAAAGCTGGCAACAGCTATATTTTGACTATAGTGGACGGCTTTACTAAATATGTTTTTGCTAGACCGGTTAAGGATACTAAAACAAAGAACGTAGTTAAAGCTCTAGATAGTTTATTTAACGACTTTATGATACCGCACAGAATTATTACGGACCGCGGGACTGCATTTACGTCAGCCCAATTTAAAGACTTCTGTGTGAACAAAGGTGTCAAACATGTGCTTAACGCAGTCGCTTGCCCCAGAGCAAATGGGCAGGCTGAGAGATATAATCAAACTATCCTCACAGCCTTGTCTACACAGAATTTTGAAAGTGATGAACGCGACTGGGACAAGCGACTGGGTCAAGTACAATGGGGTATTAACAATACCATTAATACCACAACAAAAAGGAGTGCTTCCGAATTACTTTTTGGGATTAAGTCGAACTGTCCCATTGATAATAAGTTAACAACGGGTCATAATGACGTAACGAGTTGCGAAGGCACGGTTTCGGCTGTAACGGGGGGCATGGGAGGTGAAGAAGTGCTTCCACAGCGTTTCCCCGTAGTTAACGAGAGTTTGGATGAGGGTCATGGCAAAATCTCGCCTCCACTTGCTGACGGAGCAGACGAATCTGCGTCTGTCATAGAAGAGTCGGGTAGGCGGGTCGATGAAATTAGGAAAGAGGCTTCGGCCAACATTGAACATAGTCAAGCAAGGCAGAAGGAAGCGTATGACGCAAAGAGAGTTGCAGCAGTTTCGTACTCGGTCGGTGACCTGGTGAAGCTTACGAAGACCAGCTTTACCAACACTGGAAAGAGTAAAAAGCTGCTACCTAAGTTCATCGGCCCGTATAGAGTTACTAGTTGTCTAGGTAACGATCGTTATAGGGTGGCTAATATACCAGGGTTTAACACGAGAAAATATGATAGTGTGATAGCATCTGATAGAATGCGTCCCTGGATCGGTATACAAGCACTGCAGGTAAACAGGTCATCTGGGTCCGAGTCATCGGACTCTGATACAGGTTCTGAATAGGCTTTGTAAAAGGGTAGGTAGAGGAAGGAAATGAAAATTACCAGATATTGAGATTGCTTTTGTTTCACGAAATTATGTATAACAATATGTAAAGGATGGATATTTTAATGACATGAGTCAGAATGGTTTATATAATGTGTAATATTAACAATATATAATGTGTAATAGGAATAATGTGCAACATAATTATGTGATCTATAATATGTAGTTAAAGTAATATGCTAATGCTAACGATTGATACAGTTTAAATGAGAGTAACATTGGGTCTGTTAGGATTTATTAGTATGTTTGTTTTCCTTAATTTCTTTTTGTTTTTTTTTTCACTTTTCCTGTATGTTTATTTTTGAATTATGGAATAAGGACTAACTGAAGTGTTGTGTTGTGATTTACGCGTGCTCCGGAGATAGCACGCAGTCGGATGACCGAGTGTTGTGATTTTGATTTTTAAAAACAGTAATTTGATTGAGTATAAAATAAATAAGTAGTTATTCTGAACGGCACTTCACCGCCGTTGCAACTTTAATAAAAATTATTAGAGGGTAAACGTAAAAAAGAACAAAATGGCGGGGAGGTGCCGCGATGAACGGATAATAGTCGTTTGAGTACTTTTTGGTTAACGGTGCTAGCGAGAGGTCGAGTGGAGAATCGGTGTAAAAACAGTTACCTATCGCTCTTTGCCTACAACTTAATCATTGTGGTGCCTAAATAGAGTTTATTAAAGTGTGTTATTTAACTGAAATAAGGTGTTTTACTTCATTATATAGGTACACACTGTATCTTTGCTTTGGGAGTTTGAATGAAGAAAATAAATACATATCTTTTATATTTCATAGCTATATTAAAGTCAATCACATATTTTAATTTAATTTATAACAGCTTTTCAATGTTATTACGGAAATGAGATAATTATCCATTTAACACACTTGTGACAAAATCACCTTCGGTAGACATATCGTTTGATATAATTCTATTGTAATATTTAGCAAATACCGTAGAAGTTGAACTCCACCCGGCAGTTTTACGTATGACATCCAGACTAACACTTACGCTATACGCTTTAGAAGTGGCTGCGTGTCTGGTGCTGTGTGCAGTAAACAGCGAGATATCAATGCCACTTTTTTGTAGCATGCTCTTTACCCATTTGCTCAAAATATGCGATGTTACAGCTCGGTATGGTTTCCCAAATGAAATAAAAAGTGATTGATGGTCTCGACGTAACTGATTGGTCTTATCAAGATACACTTTAAGAGTACTAGCAGGGCATATTTGCGGCCGTTGTAAAAAATACGGCAGGGAAAACACTGGTTGTAAGGAACCCACTCGTGAAGTTTTAATTAAATCCGGTATTTTAATAATAAACCCTGAATCAGATTTAGTAATGTTATCGACGTGTATTTTTGATAAAGTGTGCATTCTATGGGCTGTTACCAGGGCTAGAAGGGTCACTAACTTTTTACTAATTTTTTCAAGACTTAAATTTTCGTTGGGATATAATTCAGCCAAACAAATTAAAACTTGATCAGTGTTCCACGTTAAATTGTATTTAGGAAGTGTGGGCCGCAACCGAAAGATTCCCTTGAAGAATCTTTGTATATATTCATTGTTGGCTATATCGTGTCCAAATAACAACGATAAAGCGGATCGGGAGCTATTTAAGGTACCATACCGAGCTCCGCTATTAAACAATTGCGTTAGAAATCAGAGAACCCCTGATGTTGAAGCATTGTAAGGTTCTATGTTATTTTTGTGACAGAACGTAAACCACTTCTTAAGGCATGTATCATACTGTTTGACAGTATTATCTGACAAGGATGCTAGCATTATTGGTATGGACGACTGTGGAATTCCTCTTCGGAGAAATGATGTCCGGACAATCTCCCGACAACCAATGTAATTTGTCGGTGAATTGCACGTTCGCTACAACGAGAAATAATTAAATCACCCTTAGATTTTAAAATGAGTGGTTTTGAGGTGAGGAGTCTTTTAAAAAGAGGGTACCATGGTTGTGTTGGCCATTTTGGCACGACGACAATACCAGTGGCTCTGTCGTTAATAATTTTACGTAAGGTTTTTAAAATAACCGAAATTGGTGGAAACGCGTAAAAGTAATAATTAGTCCATGGTATAGTAAACGCATTAATTACGTAAACGTCAGGGTCCCTATGCCAAGAAACATAGATATCACATTTATGATTTATTCTGCTCGCGAATAAATCAATACAAGGGACACCGAAGTGTTGTGTTATTTTATTATAAGCAATCTGAGAGATTTCCCACTCTATGTCGGGGTGTAATCTTCTTGATTCAGCGTCCGCAACTATGTTATCAGAAGAACGTATATAATCGGCATGAACCATAATTTTACGCGCTTCGCACCATTTCCACAATTGTTTTGTAATATCAGTCAAATGAGGAAATTGTACGCCACCCATTCTATTTATGTATCTACGATATTGCCGTTGTATTGTCAATACGTAACAAAATCTGACAATCTTTCAAATCTTGTGCAAAAGTTTTAAGCCCAAGAAAAGCTGCAAGTATTTCCAAATTATTAATATGTCGAGTTTGCTCATGTTGACTCCAAGGTCCACTGGCAGTCTCGTCACCACAGGCGGCGCCCCACCCCGTTGTTGAGGCATCACTAAATATCTCTAAGGAATATGTATTAACCTTTATTTTGCATACTGATTCGTTTATAGCAATAAGCCACCATTCAAAGATGGGGGACAATTCGATTGGTAAATTCATAAACTTATCGTAGTTTTCATCATCTTTGAGGTTTAGGTATTTACACCTTTCAAAGTCTTTGGTATAAAGCCAGCCGTAGTCCACGGCTTGACATGCGGATGTTAAAAGACCGATGAAGCGAGCAAAATCTCTAATTTTACATCGTTTGAGCTTCTTAATTCTTAGTAATTCTGTTTTAATTTTCTGTTTTTTATCATCGGGTAATCTAACTTCAAATCTTTTTGAATCTATAATATTTCCTAAAAACTTGCAACAATTTTTCGGTACAATAGAACTTTTTTCTGTGTTGATGATGAATCCTAACGATTTAAATAATTGCTTATAATCATATTTTGTAATCAGTCAGAATATGATTGACCAATCAAAAAACAATCATTTAAATAAAATGTAGATAAATATCCCAAAGACCTCAATAATTTTGCGACCGGTTTGAGAATTTTTTTAAAAATATAAGGAGCAGTGTTTAAGCCGAACGGTAACACGTTAAACTCGTACTCGTATTGCCATTAAATTTAAAACGTAAATATTTTTTTGAGTTTGGATGTATGGCTATTAGAAAATAGGCATCTTTTAAATCTATTGTTGACATAAAACAGTCGTTTGATACAAGTTTCAAAGCTGTTCTTAAATCTTCAAGTTTAAAATGTTGGGTTGGTATAAATTTATTTAATTGTTTTAGATTTAAAATGAAACGTTGTTTGCCGTTCGGCTTAGGAACAAGAAATATACTGGATATAAATTGACCCGCGCATGGTTGACATAAGGATACTGCCCCAGTACTAAGTAGGTCTTGTATTGATACTTTGAAGGCCTCGTATTCGGATTGCGAATAAATAGGCTGTGATGGAACAGTTGTCTGAATAACTGGGTCAGAAAAAACAATTTTATAACCAGTAATCCAAGACAGTATAACAGGTTTATTAGTTAATAAACACCACTGTTCATAGAAACACGAAAGACGACCCGCGGGGCTTACCGTGTCTAACGACGGTGACCTGCTTGCGGCTGACGTGACGGTGTCTTGGAAGCGTTGTTATGCGTTCTCCTCATCTGCTGCCTCTGAGTCGGAGTTGATGGTGCCGCCCGCGCATATCTGGGGCCCTCGGCGGCGGAGGTGGAAACTGACGGTGACCCGCCGGGGGGGCTCGGTAGTTTAAAGGTCTGTTGACTGCTTTAGCCGGTTTATGAGCCGTAGACTTCATTGTCGAAGATAACCTTAGATCAGCTCCAGATTTTATAATCGTTTTCACTGATTTTAAGGTTTCCGATAGGCTGTTGCCAAAAAGCATTTGATCTATTTTGGTTTTGTCTAACTGATCTTTTAGTTCCTTCTTGACAGTAGAAAGAATGAACACACGTCGTGAGATCGAGTCCGTGTATTGCATATCGCCTAGGATTCGAGCTGTACCCATCAACAGCTTGAGAAGCTCATGGTTTTTATGACCTGATAAGAGCAGCGCGGTAATGGCCTCGCTGAGGGAGCATTTATTTGTGTTATAAACTCAAAAATATGTATATATATTAGGCTGTTTATCGGCTTTATACCTTTGCTTCTCCTTCAACCTGGCGAAAGCAAAGCGCGGAAAAAAAAGAAAATTTAAATCATAGTTTCCTAATAATTCATGACAAAAATATTTTTCGTTATTTTATTTGATTTCGTCAAAAGTGTATTGAATAACGTCGTTTGATACACGTGGACATTTGATCAAAATGTACTATTGTATATACCAGCATCGACTCAAATCACTATTAGACACTTTTCATCATCAAAATTTTAGCCACAAGACGTACACTACTGGACATTAGTTTCCACCAAGGATTGACATAGAACTTATGGTAGTAGGCTGTACCAAATTGGGGCCAATTGGATCGGACAGTCCTTGAGTGTCGATCGTGTACCATAGTGCGCAACGTGGTTGTGTAGGCTCCCCACAAGATGAAACGATGACCAAGTGAAAGTCGCGGGAATCCGCTGGATGCAGCCAACGTGGGTTTTCCAGGCTTCAAAGAGATCCCCTCGGTGGGTTCCCGCATTTCGAAGCGAGGAGGCTCAGTAGCCGTGGCTTGATCACCCACGGTAAAGCGAAGAGGAACCCGAGTAGGGGGCCGCTCGTCAGAACTTTTCCCGGTAAGCCGTCGACGTAGCAGTCAACAAGTAGGTTGCGGTGCCGCTTAGGCGACATCGCAAGATCCAAAACTAACCGTTTAGCTGGCAGGGGGGAGGACACTTGACTGTAACAAAAATTTGCACTTTATAGCTTAATATTTCAGAAACGGATCCCTAAATCGAAAAATTGTTGTCACAAACCCGCAATATTTTTGAAAGATCCATCCAACAACACCCCACACTATAGGGTAGACGAGAAAAATAAACATGCCCACTTTACGTGTACAAGAAGGTACCCCAAAAAATTTTTTTTTGAATTGTTTTATTTTACCACTTTGTCGGCGTGATGAATAAGTATATCCATGCCAAATTATATCTTTCTAGTACTAAGAGTCTCTGAGTTTCATAGGTAAAGACCTATTATTAACCGAGATAACTTTCTAGACCGCATTCACAGTGTGTTTGTACACTTCGTAACCACATGTAAAGCTCGTGTCACTTCGCGAGATGAAAATTGTGTACCAGTAGGTACTTTGACATGAAGCGACTGTTCTGACCCAGTTACTGGGTAACGCGATACCCCTTGGTAAGACTGATTGTTAGACTTTCGGACTTCTGACTACCTAGGTAACGACGGTCAAAGATATTCGAATCACAGCCGGGACCAACGGCTTAACGTGCTTTCCGAGGCAGAGCCAGAGAGGAGTCTCAATATGTAATGGATAGTCACCCATCCACAGACGGAGCAAAGCAGTAAGCCTACGACCGACCCGTGTGGCTGTTATTATTTAGCCACTGTGACGTTTAATATGTGAGGAGCTCGTGGCTAAGTAATAACAGCCACACGGGTCGATCCATCAGGTTATGCTACGCTTGCCGGGGTCGGTCCATGGATGGGTGACCATCTTTGCATACCGAGACTCCTCCGTGCCTCGGAAAGCACGTTAAGCCATTGGTCCCGGCTGTCATTCGTGGATCTTTGACAGTCGGTACGGGTCGTCAGAAGACCGAAAGTCTGAGAAGCAGTCTTACCAAGGGGTATCGTTTTACCCAGTTAATGGGTTGTGGAGGTCAGATAGGCAGTCGCTCCATGAAAAATACTGGTATTCAGCTGCATCCGGTTAGACTGGAGGCCGACCCCAACATAGTTGGGAAAAGGCTAGGCTTATTGATTGACGTTTAGTTATGCGTACTGTGGTAGGGGTTGCGCGGTAGAGGTTGTCTGGTGGATCAAACTAATGAACGAACTATGTGCTGTCAAAACTTTTAGAGAATGGAGGTAATTTGTCTGCAAGTCTTTTTTTTTTTTTTTTTGTGGATGCGAAATCATCAAATGACTTCTCCCGCTCTCGGCAGAGCGGGAGGGCGTGTCAGACTTTTACTGACTAAAACCCACCCATGCTCCTTCAGCTGCCCGTGCCAGGGCCACGGTATCTCTTTCGAACTACCCGCGACCCCGGCGGCACATGTTTCCAGTATTTATTCTCCCTTTCCAAACTTGGGTTATTGACGTAAGTAATTGGTATAGTTTTGGAAATAAGATTGGATTACAGTAATTTTAAGCAGCAGCCTAATTGCGTAACACACTATCGATCGGAATTTGAATCATTTTGAAACAAATTGCTATACCATTACTTCGTATGTTCGAAAAATTTGTCTGCTCGACAACGTAAATAACGCAATGAATGTTGTTGAACTGTCAAAATGAAACCAACTCCGAATGATAATGTGTTACGCAATTAGGGTGCTGGCCCTAAGTATTCAAGATTCATTTTCGACAGAAATACTACAAAAATCTTTAGTAAAAAAGATTTGTGAGTTACTATCATTCAGCCTCAAGGATTTCCCCAAGGATTGAGGAAGGGACGGTCGGCTAAGCGCTTCCCACATCCAGCGGTATTGATGGTTCGCTTGATAACTATGAATAAAAGAAACCCATTTGTTAAATACATACATACATAAATTCACGCCTTCTTCCCATTTTGGTAGACAGAAACTACAGAACGCTACCTTGTACGATCCTTACATGCATACTCCTTTTGACTTGTTTACGTTCATACATCTGAGGGGCACTTCCCGTATTTTTAACAACCGCAATCTCATCTCATTCTCATTCTCAATCTGTCAAAAACTGTGTAACGTTTACCTACATTTTTGACATTTGATTGTCGCTGGCATGAGATTGCGACTTGAATTTGAACGTTTTTAAGTACGAGACTTGGCCTTCTGGTTATACACGCACGTCCGTTGCGAGCACACCCGACCTTTCTGAAGAACCACTAGAAAGTTCCTTATATGTGCTCCTAGGGCGTCGCTTACCGGCGTTTCCTTCAAATCTGCCTTGTAAATACCTTTGATATGCTGAGGAATGATGTGAAAAGGCAACGATGCGGTTTAAAAGCAGATGTAGTGACAAACATTGACAAGATATACTTAAAAGGTTTGCTCATGTTGAATGAAAGGCATTCATTAATTTGTTACTTGGCTTAACCACTCATGCGTTAATTATTCGTATTTCAAAACTTTAAAATAAAACAAAGGTAAATACGAGTATTATGATGTCATTTGATTATTTGACACATAGACAATATTTTAGGCAAAAAAAAAATCCGCTTTAGATTAGAAATAATTTATTAATTGTTTTTTATTGGCGGTAATGTAAACAAATATATTTTTTTTGGGTATTGAAAAAAAACTTAGTCATCTATTGTTTTAAAACAAAATTCGTAATCTAGCCTAGTCTATCCACTTTAGGAAACAGTCATTAGTTGACTATCCGTTCGTATAAATATTTTGTGTACAAGCCGTGTATACTTGGCTAGACGCCCCGTCGCGCGCCGACTAACAGTCTCAAGGACAATCCTAATGACGTCACGCGGGGGAACCGGGCGCAGGAGTGGTTAATTCAGACCTCAGTCAGAGCATCATTATTTTCGACTCTCAGAGTGGTTTATACCAAGTATTTTTCAACTAGTCACATGATGTATTTAATTTGGGTTCCTTGAATAATGAAATTATCCTGCATTCGCAATTTAGTTTTCAAACATGTAAACAAAGTGTGTTTAGAGAATTGACAAGCCAAAGGAGTTTGTAAGGATCATAGCTGGTGGCGTTCTGCAGTTTCTGCGTAATATGAAGACGTGTGTTAATGTATATAACTTTACTATCCACACGATTGATATTAAAATATCGTTGATATTAGTATAAGCAGAAATAACATCACTTTGGAAACAATAATTTGAATAAAGAATACATACCGATTTGGTCCAACACGTTTCTGAATTTTGTGCTCTTCAAAACTTTTGACGACCTTCATTGCCAATTCATTCACACCTTTATAAATAATTCCAATGGAATGAATTGTATAACATTTCTCTTTTCAACACTTCTTCCTGCTCTGTTTATATTTTATAGAATATACATTGATTATCTACCCACTTCTGCTGTAAAATTCGAAACGTAATAGTATCTGAATCTAGTAAAGCTGTCACAATATTTTCATACAATATATTATTCCGATAAATCTTGATAATTCACGTGCCGAAAAAAAAACGTAGCTTTTTTTGAGGCGTGAGCATTTTAAACTTATTAGTTTCTTGTTCAGGATTTGAGTAGCATCCCTGAGAGGAAAACGAACTCCACGAGAGGTTGTACTGTCAAGGAGCGAAATCTATCATGTGTGTTAAAATTAAATGCTGTTTGTAGGAAAGCACATGACTTGAGAACGGCTGGACCAATTAAGCAATTTTAAGGTTCCGTGCCTTAAAAGGAAAAAACGGAACCCTTATAGGATCACTTCGTTGTCCGTCTGTCTGTCTGTCAGTCTGTCAAGACCCTTTTTCTCAGGAACGTGGAGGTACTCGAAGTTGAAATTAATATCAAACACGTAAGTCTATGGTCCCTTGAAGCTGTAAAAAAGTCAAGCTTCTTTTCTACTTTGATACTCGCAAGTAAATCAAAATCTCTAGGGAAGGTACTTCCCGTTGACCTAGAAATCTTAGAATCATGAAATTTGGCATGAAGCAAGGTCTCACAGCACAAATCAAAGAAAAAGTCCGAAAATCGTTAATTTGTAATTTTCTCTCATAAAAAAAAAATTTTTTGGGATTTCTTGTTTTTCAACTACAATTTTAAGTTTGTTTTTGAGATAAATTATTATTAACTACGGAACCCTTCATTGTACGTGGTCCGACGCGCACTTACCGGTTTTTTTTTTTTGTTTTAATTATGTTCGTAATAGGCGAATTAGGTTTTAAGGAATTATGGAGAATATAAGAAATATAGAGAATAATAATTGTACTCCATTTCGCGTAGGTGTTCTTTATAATAAAAAAAGCAATATTCTATTTTTATTGACTCTGACTTTGAATTGAATGAATTCCTGCAACTACAGCATTCTTCGAGTCTAATCTGTTCCAGGCGGGATGCAAAAATTTTCGAGCTCGCTTCGCAAGTTGCTCTTCGTGTCTGTATGTGTGATCGCATTGTTCTTCTACACTACGCAACGAATCAAATCGAATTTATAATCATTTAGATAATTAATTCGGGAAGGGTTATGATTCTAATACATTTTAATTACACTTACATTATAAAAAAGGCATCGCAATATTTTGTCAAGTCGTAAAAACCGTGCGGAGCAGGGGCGGATCACTAGTATAAATATAAATAAAACTGGGATATTGTAATTTCAAGATTTTATTATTACACGTGGTTATAAATCCAGGGGCCAAGACCTCTTACAGCAGGGCAGAAGTTGAAGGGCTGGAACCCTGTGAGAGAGAGACGGAGCTATATACGACCTATAGCACCATCCTTTTTTCTCAACAGATCCATGATGGATCCATGATGGATCCATGATCTTTTTTCACGTCATAGTACGACCCCAGTGCCAGCAGTAATGATGTCAGTGATGATGTGAGTGAGTGATGTCAGCAGTGATGGGGTCCGATAGGACCGATACCTGCCAGGGTCGCGAGTTGTTCGAAAGAGATACCGTAGCCCTGGCACAGGAAACTGAAGGAACACGGGTGGGTTTTATTAATCAGTAAAAGTCTGACACTCTCCCGCTCCGCCCAGAGCGAGAGAAGTCATTGATGATTTCCCATTAAAAAAAAAAAATCCATGATCTTTTTTCAGGTCATAGTACGGCCCCAGGGTGCTTACTATGACCTCTTATAGCTCGGCAGAAGTTCGAACGGTTCCAGTGAGAGAGAGAGAGAGACGGAGCTATATACGACCTATAGCATCCTTTTTTCTCCACGGATCCATGATGGATCCATGATCTTTTTTCACGTCATGGTACGGCCCCAGTACGTAATTAGGTAGCTTTTTTCCATATTTATGTTCTTGTTTCCACGTGTCGATTTACTTTATTTTCCTCAATCCTTTTTTACCCTGTTTATTTATAAATAATTCGCTTTCTATTTGTATTTCGTCGCCACGGGAACCTTTCACCAAAGTGTGCGATTTCTCAAGTGTTTCGGTCCCACCCACGTCATTATTTGAAGGGCCCACATCAGAGGAAGTTTCGGATGATTTTTATATTAGCATTAAGAGATCAAGTTAAGTGGTAAATAATACCTGCATCTACATTGAATTAACTCTGTTGAGCGATTCGTTGAACCAAAATAAATTTAGTAGAGGAGCTCGTGGCTAAGTAGTAACAGCTGCACGGGTCGATCGATCAGGTTAAGCTACGCTTGCCGGGGTTGGTCCGTGGATGGGTGACCATCTTTACATACCGAGACTCCTCCGTGCCTCGGAACGCATGTTAGCCATTGGTCCCGGCTGTCATTCGTGGATCTTTGACAGTTGCTACGGGTCGTCAGAAGCCCGAAAGTCTGACAACCAGTCTTACCAAGTGGTATCGTATTACCCAGTCACTGGGTTGTGGAGGTCAGATAGGCCGTTGCTCTATGTAAAATACGGGTATTCAGCTGCATCTGGTTAGACTGGAAGCCGACCCTAACATAGTTGGGAAAAGGCTAGGCAGGTTGAGATCTAGTTATGTGGTAAGTGCTACCTGCATATACATTGAATTGACTATGTTGAGCGATTCGTTGAACCAATATTTTAGTAAGGTTGACATTCAAAAAACGTGGTAAGAATATTTATTTCTTTTTACTATTTCAAAAGGGACTCATGATTTTTTTTTAAATATCAAAGAACAAGTGAAAGAATTTGAAAATGAAGCCTTTTGGTAAAAATAAAAAAATCGCATTTATTAATAAATTTAATTTTGTTATGATGAATAATTAATTATTAGGTAAATAACGATTAAATTATGACTTTATCTATAATATACTAATATTATAAAGCTGAAGAGTTTGTTTGGTTGAACGCGCTAATCTCAGGAACTACTGGTTCGAATTGAAAAATTCTTTTAGTGTTGGATAGCCCATTTATTGAGGAAGGCTATAGGCTATATAACATTACGCTATGACTAATAGGAGCGGAGCATCAATGAAAAATGTTGCAAATACGGGGAAAATGTATTCCTTTTGAGAGCTTCTGTTGCGTGCGCTGCGTAAACGGTTAAAGTTACGCAACAATCATATATGAGAGAAATTTTCCTCTTAAAAAGTTCTAAAAAAAAGTCCGCAATAGCGTATGTTTATCTTTTAAGGCTGGCTCCCTATAACTGTTTAAATGGTAATCAAATTTGTTATAAAATAATGCATTATTTGCGAAGGGGTTTTCATAAACATGGTATTAATCCTTATCCAAATAAATACGTTATTCATCACAAATATTTAATTTTGAACAAAATTGCCTTTTACATCATTTCATTTCAATGAATATCTTCGGAGATATAACTGTTTTAAAATAATCCGCAGCAAAAATAATGAGCGAAAGTAAGTTTGTTGTTTGTAACGCTTTCACGCTAAAACGGCTTAACGGATTTAGATGAAATTTGGCACACCGGTAGACCACGACCTGGAAAAGGACATAGGCTTCTTTTTATCGACATACCATGTGGGTGAAGCCGCGGGAGGAAGCTATGTAAGATAATAGGTTACTAACTGATGTAGTGTTCTGAGTGATAAAGAATGCAATGCTATACAATATTCATAACAACTTTTTTTAAATCAAACTGGTTTTCACTTTGTAAGTTAATTGTACACACGGCTACACATCAAGCTATACATTCCAGTTTACACTGACCTCTCATTGTAAGGAAACCCTATACAATGCGAGATCAGCTTATACAACATTCTGCTAAGAAATTTAATAAGTTCTGGAAGGGTACTAAGCGTTTAAATGGTAAGGCTAGTCTGCCTGTGTGCGTTGATGGCATCAGTGATGCTAAAATGATTGCAAAATCATTTAAGGATCATTTTCAGTTGAAATCTTCCTTGCTGTCGGTGTCTGATACTGAACGCTGCCCAGTAGAAAAGCCTATTGGATTTTCAAGTAAGGATGTGGGTGACATTATTAAAAATATGAAAAGAGGGAAGTCACCAGGTCATGAAGGACTTAGTGTCGAGCACCTGCAGCATGGGGGAGTGCACCTGTATAGGGTGTTAGCCATGTTTTACACTTTTTGTATACGGCACTCATATTTACCATCTAATCTTATGAGAACAGTGGTTGTGCCAATAGTGAAAAATGTCACTGCTGATATCTCTGATAGGAGTAACTATAGGCCGATTTCTTTAGCTACTATAATCGCGAAAGTGTTTGATGGGTTATTGCATAGGAAACTTGATTGTTTTGTAACATTACAGGATACACAGTTTGGTTTCAGAGAGGGGTTGTCAACTGAAAGTGCAATACTGTCTCTGAAACACACTGTTGATTATTATGTAAAAAGGCAAACTCCAGTGTACGCATGCTTCTTGGATTTGTCCAAAGCTTTTGATCTGGTGTCATATAATAAGCTTTGGACAAAATTAAGAAATGCAGGTGTCCCAGGCGATCTTGTGGATATCCTCGCCTACTGGTACAGTGAGCAGCTTGATATAGTGAGGTGGAGAAATGTATACTCAGATGAATATTCCTTAGAGTGTGGTGTCAGGCAGGGCGGGCTGACTTCACCAAGGCTTTTTAATATGTACGTTAACCATCTGATCGAGGAGCTCAGCAGCATGCATGTTGGATGCCATGTTGATGACATATGTGTCAATAATTTGAGTTATGCCGATGATATGGTGCTGCTGAGCCCCTCTATTGGGGGTCTCAGACAGCTGATAAAGGTATGTGAAGTTTATGCTGTGGAACATGGCCTGGGGTACAACGAAAGTAAAAGCAAGTTTATGTTATTTAAATGTAAAAATAAAAACAATATTTATGTTTCACCTATATTAATTAATGGTGTACCTCTAAGTCGTGTTGCACAGTTTAAATATCTAGGACTGTAACTGAGAATTTGAATGACGAATTAGACATTGAGAGGGAGCGCAGGGCATTGTCGGTGCGCGGTAATATGTTGGCACACAGGTTCGCTCGGTGTACTGCTCCTGTTAAAATAACAATGTTCAAGGCATTCTGCCAGACGTTCTACACGAGCGGCTTGTGGGCAAACTTTACACAAAACGCCTACAATGCCTTGCGCGTCCAATATAATAATGTGTTCAGGGCTCTGTTTCGGCTCCCTCGATATTGCAGTGCATCCGGCATGTTTACTGACACCAGCGTAGATGACTTCTACGCAATTAAAATTCAATTTGCCTAGCCTTTTCCCAACTATGTTGGGGTCGGCTTCCAGTCTAACCGGATGCAGCTGAATTCCAGTATTTTACATGGAGCGACTGACTTCTACGCAATTATGCGTCAAAAAGTTGCGTCGGTGGTGCGACGAGTACGGGGGAGCCCGAATAGCGTCCTGAGGATGATTGGCGAGACTGTTCTGCTCAGTATGGCCACTGAACTCCATGTGTTGCGAGACCGGTGAGCCTGCTGTGCAGGGGTAGACGGTGTGTGTAGTTTAGTTTAGTTTAGTTTGTTATTTTTAATTTATTACTAACATTAGTTATAAGCAAAATTCTTGATACTAACAACTTTGCCTTGCCTATGGACTTTTTTGTCTGAAATAAATGATTTTTATTTTTTTTATTTATTTTTTTTATACTGGATATGGATTCTCCCGAGATGGTCACCTTTATTATGGTGAAGATCTGACAATTGAACTCCTCAATAACGTACAGTAGGTAAACGTACTGTGATTTGGTTACTGTACAGAAAACAAAGAAAATTACTGGTTAGTTACTATCCGTGGTCAACTAATTATGGACTTCGAAAATAAGTAGGTAAGTAAATTTTATTTATTTATTTATTTATTCATGGTTTACCAACAGATGTTACAGCTACATACAAAAAATATAACAACAGATCTTAGTTCTACTGCACACCCAATTACAGGTAAACACAACATGCGATTATTTTAGTTTACAAAGGACAGCAATTTATTGTACAATATTGGAGATATATCTATATAACGAAGTGCCAGCTTGAAAGTAGGCTTAATGTATAACTAAATTGATGCAACCTAACTTATTTGTTTATGTTAGTGCGGATGAATGTTTCTAGTGTTTCTGTGTGGATATCATTGAGATCACTGTATTCATTAACTAACTTACACAGCCGTGGAATTGGGAAATTAAATACCTACTTACCCATGGAACTCCTCATCGACGAGCAGTACACATTATTGTGAATGGGTAATCGTACGGAAGATGAAACACACAATAGGTTAAGTACCTAACAGTGGTCACCTAATCATGGACTATGAAGAAACCCTACTGTCACGGAACTCCTCAATGACGAACAGTACCTATACCTATTGTAATGGGTTATCCTACGGTATGTGAAAAAAAGTTGCTGAGTAGAAGTAGGTACACGATTTAGGTAGTTTGAGGTAGGTAGGTATAATACGCGCCACGAAAGATGAGACTTGACTAGCGCCGTACCGCACCTCCAGCGTTGCGCGATGACGCCCGGTCCCTTCCCGTCTTTACCTCATACCATTAACCCGTCGCGCGCCAATTAGCAGACACAATTGAAATTCTATTGTTATCTGTACACATGGTGTACAATCGACATTTTAAGAGTTAAAGACACCTTTATATCGTCTACTGCACAAGTCAACCACGTGGTGTGTCAAGTCTCATCTTTAGTGGCACGCATTGTACACACGGCTACATATCAAGCAATACATTTCCAGTATAAACTGATCTCGCTTTGTATAGAATTTCCGTACAATGAGAGGTCAGCTTATACTGGAACTGTATAGCTTAATATGTAGCCATGTGTACCATATTGCAAAAGACGTTTAATTATTAGTATTTATTAAAGTCGGTTACAGTTTCGGTAATTCCTTGCTAACTACTTCCCAAACTAAAGTTATTTTGCACTTTGTAGTGTTTTATAAGGAAGTCAGTTTTATTGTTTTTGTAATAAGTTTTTTTAACGATGGGCACATAAATAAAATATTGTATTAATTTTAAAGCGGGGGTGTAATTTTTACGGTTTTCGGGAGTCAAAGAGGTCTAAATCAAAATGGTGTACAACATGTTCGATAAGGAGGTGTCATCTATATAGCTCCCGAGGGCGCTGGGCCGAAAATCAGGAAATTAAAATCCAAAATGGCCGCCATATCCAGAATTAAGAAATTTATTTATATTTGGATCTCCAACAAAGGTAGAAAAACACATAGAATAGAAATCACAATAATATTATATTGATAATTTCATAGTTATTTTGCGTGTTTTCTTGGGACATTTTAAACAGCGCTCTTAAAGCGTGATCCTTCTTCACCATGATAACACTTCAACATACTCCGCCAGACGAGCAATCGATTTATTGAGTACGGCTGGTGCACAGTTAGTGAGCAGGTGCCTTGATATTTATTTACTTTCAAAAATTAAAGTGACACTTGGTCACTTTGACATTATAAATCGCAGTGACTACATTCGAAAGAGCTATGGTAGAGGACCCCAGGAATGAAGAATCTTCCGATCTTGCCTGGTGGAAGCACATACTTCCCACCAGGCAAGATCGGAACATTCTTCATTATCATTGGAGGAGTTCTAAAGGATATACCTATACCTTATCTAAGCGACACATTATTATTTTCCGACATGCACGCGAACGAAGTCGCGGGCACAGCTAATGATGGATAAAAAGAAAAGTCCTGACTGACTGACTGACTCATCAAAGCCCAGTCCAAACCCTTAACTGAATCTAGAAAGCTGAAATTTTGCACAGAAGTTTCCTTTATAATGTAGACAAGGAATAAGAAAGAACAAGGAAAACATCGTGAAGAAACATGGACTTATCACGCTAAAAATAATAAAGGCGAAAGTTTGTGAGTGTGTGTGTGTTTGTATGTTTGTTACTTCTTCACGCTCAAACGGCTGGACTAATTTTGATAAAATTTAGTATGGAGGTAGCTGACACCTTGGATTAACACAAGGGTTACTTTTTATCCCGGTCTACGCGGGTGAAACCGCGGTGTGCAGCTAGTTGTTATTATAAGTCTGAAATTGCCAACCCGTGCCTTCTCTGTATCAGAAGAGGCCTTTGCTCTGCAGTGGGATACTGATAGGCTGGTGTTATTATTACATTTAAAGGTGTTAAAAAAATTAAGTCTAAAAACTTTAAGGAGTGCATTAAACCATCGAACAGAATAACTTTTACTATGGGACCAACTTTGAAATCGCGAAAAAAAAATCTGCTGTTCCGTACAATTTTACGAGTTATGCAAACATGTAGGTAACATGGTAACAACAGTTTTTTTTTCGTGATTTCAAAGTTGTTCCCATAGTTGAAATTGTTCAGTTCGATGGACTAAAGCACTCCTTAAAGTTTTTAGAGTAAATGTAGTAGAAGCCTATGGCATACCTACCTAGTTTTTTTTTCAATAGCTTAGACAGAAACTCATCTATTTAAGTATCAATAAATACTACAAATTCGAAGTAAACTTTTCATACTTACTAGAACAATGAAAAGAGAAAATTTAAAAAAAAAAATCGTTAAAAATTTCGAAATGCAAATCATAATTATGCATCCTTCCTTATCGGTAATTATATTTTCGAGCCGTTTGGGGTTGAAACCCTTGGGCCGTGGGGCCCGAGTGCTCATGGTTTATTCAACGAAATCTCCAAGCGGCTGGTTGACACTTCCCATGACCCAAGGGCTGGTTTTTACCTTGGCCAGAGGCTTTTACATTGCCATACAACGTGGCAATGCCGCCAGTCTCTTGGGTACTTTACCAGTCGACAACGATTCGGAGGAATTTTTCGATGCCATATTTTAGTTTTTTAATAGTTTTAGTTATGTTAGGATATAATTTGTTATTTTTAGGTTATGTTTATATTAGATTTAAAAGAAATAAATTATAAAATATTATGCACTCTGTATATGATTAAAATTTCAACTTTTTTTAATTTTCTGAAAAAAAAAAATCTAGGTATGCCAACGATAGACTTCTACTGCATTCACCTACTAAAGTCTATTTTTTTCGAAGACGGTAAAAAAAGTCATCAAGTCATCCAGTATAGGGTTGGTATCAGTTTGATAGGCTCAGGGCACCCGCAGCGAACACATACCGCAACCCATAAAAATACTTTAAAAACTCAATTATATCTGCAATCCCAACACCACCTCTAACTCGCTCAAAAGTTTGTTTACCCCACTCGTGACTCAGTGAAAACATAGTTAATACCCACGTCAATTGAAACGTAACTATTCTAAAGGAATTTAAAAACATTTATTTTGCTTAAAGAATTTATCACAACCTACGCAAATGAATATATTGTAATGTAAGCAATATCCGAAGTATTTATGTTTTCCGCCATCTTGGATTCGATGTCAGGGTTACTGGGTAGTGTTGTGACCTGATTTGAGTTGTTAAGAATACATTGGCTTACCATTGTTGCAAAATAAGCATTATCGATGTTGATAAAGACTGTTTTAATATCTTGTTTTAATTGTAGTTTTCACGTGAGGAGCTTGTGGCTAAGTAATAACAGCCGCGGGTCGATCCATCAGGTTAAGCTACGCTTGCCGGGGTTGGTCCATGGATGAGTGACCATCTTTACATACCGAGACTCTCCGTGCCTCGAAAAGCACGTTAAGCCGTTGGTCCCGGCTGTCATTCGTGGATCTTTGACAGTCGTTACGGGTCGTCAGAAGCCCGAGAGTCTGACAACTCAAACTCAAACTCAAACTCAAAGCATTTATTTCAAATAAACCAATTACAGGCACTTTTGAATTGTCAATGGGTCGGTCAGTCAGAAAGATGAAGCTAGTTGCCCATTCCAAAGCGTAGTAGATCCCTATGGAGAAGAACGGGCAAGAAACTCCACGGACACTCTTTTAAATCATAATATTTTTACAAAATATTGGTTACATCGTTCAAGTTGAAAATATACATGTGAGAACAATGTAGAAAGACGTGCACGTTAAAAAGCGTCCGTAATAAAAAGATAATAACTAAAACAACTAAATTTAATATTAAAATTAAAAATAAGCCATGGCAGCTAAGAGACGACCAGTCCCAACTGACGGCGCCCGTTCACGAACATGACGCATGGATCAGCACCATTTAGCTCAACCATTTTGAAGGGAACTTAATGATCCAACACACACGCCACCATCAGCGAGACATTTGAGTGAGCATGACATACTCTCAACCGCCAGGGCACACTCAAGTCAGTGAAAGACGTACCCAGTAAAAGGTAGCTTAATAGTAGCTACATAGTGCTCACACGTGCTATGCAATTATATAATACTAAGAGATTGAATCTAAACAATGCAAAGAAAGTTTTCTCTCATCTTAATCTTCAGCAGGTCCAACCAGTCTTACCAAGGGGTATCGTATTACCCAGTAACTGGGTTGTGGAGGTCAGATAGGCAGTCGCTCCATGTAAAATACTGGTATTCAGCTGCATCCGGTTAGACTGGAAGCCGACCCCAACATAGTTGGGAAAAGGCTAAGCAGATGATGATGATGAATTGTAATTTTCACGTAAAGGCTCCTTCAAACACAAAGGCACCCCGTGTCGCGCGACGAGCGGTGCCGTTGTGTCGCGCGCGATTATATGGCGTGTCGCGCCTGTTTGTAGGAAGTGGTTTCGCCTTAAGAGGAAATGCGGGTGCTCTTTTTCCATAGAAACGCTGTCGCCTGTTTTCTTTCTGGTTAATGACCATAAAACAATGATTTTTTACAGAAATATAAATATTAGCTACTTTGCCCCTATGTTTTCCTTTTTGATGATACATTATTTTTATAAGAACTAGATCCCTCAAAAAATGCTCAAAATTGCATATCCAGACCGCTGTCAACAGAGGCCTAGTGCACAGATTTGACAACTATTAACGAAAAAAGAAAAACATAGGGGCATAGTATATATTCTTCTTATTCGGTTTATGAAATATCTTTTAAATTGGTACAATATTGATTATATAGGCGAGAGCCAAACCTAGAAATATGACTTTTTACATAGGCTATTCAGTCGGATCTGCGTTGTCCTTATCGCACGAATTTGAGGGCGGAGCGCTCGCAGAACGACAGCAATAGTTTCTTCAATGCCTTGCCTAATTTTCAAAAGTCTCGCCGCCCGCATTTCCTCCTACACATGTGAATATTAAAAACTTTTATGATTGTGATTAGGTATGTCCTATATAAAGTGTTTTTGTCTTAACGAGGCTTAGTATAATCAGCCCAAAAAGTTCCCACTGCTGGGACTCAGTCCCCTCTCTGTGAGCCGGAGTGGGCCCAGCGAGGGTTGGTGGATGTGTTTCCGCACGATAATTTCTATCACCGATTTGATAGCAGTGCATGGTGTTGAAATAAATTAAACAAAGTAAAATATCTGCGTAAGTTCGAACTCACGCCCCCCCGGTTCCCGCATTGTCGAGGCTGGGGGGCTCAGTAGCCGTGGCTTAGTCACCCACGGTGAGGCGAAGAGGAACCCGAGGAGGGGCCGCTCGTCAGGGTTTTTGCCGATAAGCCGACCACGTAGCGGCC
The DNA here is from genome assembly GCA_946251885.1 of Cosmia pyralina. Classification (NCBI taxonomy): domain Eukaryota; kingdom Metazoa; phylum Arthropoda; class Insecta; order Lepidoptera; family Noctuidae; genus Cosmia; species Cosmia pyralina. The sequence continues at coordinate 18,587,746 of OX276362.1, forward strand.
AACAAGTAGGTTGCGGTACCGCTTGCACGACATCGCAACTGAGGCGGGCCGCGATGTCGTATGGGAGGCATCGCAGCTGAGGGTTGTAAGCCGCGACGAGAGAGGACTGCCCGTATTACGGTGCGCCGTTTTTCCTACCTTCCGTGGCCTTGATGGGGTCACCACCGCCTGATGGCGGAATTGGAGTGTCGGTATGAAGTTGGCCGCTCTCCCTATCCTCTGCGGCCGAAAAGTGGCAGGTGGTAGGGTCAATGACCTGACCCATCGCAGGTGCCCAGACAGGGAGTCGTTTGGCGCCCATGTGCTGGTTTGGTCCCTGGGCTGATCATGGCGTGCAATGTGTTCTGGTGCGCCAGTGATGGGGAGTACTCCGCAGAGGGTCCGGTGAAGGACAGCCGCGGCGGGTTCCGACCCCAATATAGTTGGTGAAAAAAGGCTAGACAGATTGATTGTGGTCTAGAATCATGTACTAAATCCATTGATAACAGGTTGTGTGTCGATGGCCCTGCCACCCTGTATAAACAATGTGAGAACGCACATTGTAATTAGAGTGTGATTAATTTAATTATACAGGATGCTACTTCAATTTCCTGTCAGTAAATTCCATTAGCAGCCCGGAATTTGGGATTCTGTCTAATGAATCCTACTAATATTATTAATGTGAAAGTTTGTGAAGATGTTGGGACGTTTGTTACTCAATCAAGCAAAATTTAATGATAATATAAAATAATTAATGTAAAACGAGGTTGACTAAAACAACCAATGCAATGGAATAACCACCAAACATTGAAAGTGTAATTGTATTTTTATAAATTATTTTTAACATAGCCGATTATATTGACATACATATAAATATTGTACGCCCCATGGGTATGTTTCAGTGATACAAAAATGCTAATTGTTTGTAAGAACTGTCTTCACCTGTAACAAACAATGAATAAATGAATATAAATAAATATTAATATGAAAAAACTGCTGAACGGATTTGAATGAAATGTGGCACACAGATAGTTTATAAGCTAGATTAGCACATAGGATACTTTTTATCCCGGTTCCCGTGGGATAATTTCCGACATCCACGCGGGCGAAGCCGCGGACCATGGCTTAGTGGCAATATAAGCGTGCCACTATTTCTAACAAGGGATGAAATAACGTGGCTAGGTGGAATGTGGGTGACCACTTTAGTTAACCTTCGTCTACGGGGAAAAAGTTGCGAAAGGCAATATTGGAATCGGGCAAGCACAGTCGCGGAAATTACTGGTTTAATTCATGTAATGTGTGTAATGTAGTAATTTATGTTCTCACAAGTGCGAGTGCTTCAATAAAAATAAAAACATTTTATTTATTTAAACCTACATAAATCAGATGTAACGTCAGAAGCTAGGTGCACGGTTCCAATTGGTCGTTTCCGATGGAGAATAGCCGGCAAGAAACTACTACTATTCTTTTAATTTTTTTTTTATCTCTTCTTTTTCCTCGAAGCTCTTGGCTAAGTAATAACAGCCGCACGGGTCGATCCATCAGGTTAAGCTACGCTTGCTGGGGTTAGTCCGTGGATGGGTGACCATCTTTACATACCGAGACTCCTCCGTGCTTCGGAAAGCACGTTAAGCCGTTGGTCCCGGCTGTCATTCGTGGATCTTTGACAGTCGTTACGGGTCGTCAGAAGCCCGAAAGTCTGACAATCAGTTTTACCAAGGGGTATCGTATTACCCAGTTAATGGGTTGTGGAGGTCAGATAGGCAGTCGCTCCATGTAAAATAATGGTATTCAGCTGCATCCGGTTAGACTGGAAGCCGACCCCAACATAGTTGGGAAAAGGCTAGGCAGATTGATTGATCTCTTCTTTTTCCTGCAAGCTGTCTTGTCGACATTGAGCTAGAGTTATGTAGTTGCAGGTTTATCGTGCTTGGTACAGTATCCAATGATACGTCCATATTATCAATTTATAGTCCTTGTTTTACCTTTAAAACCCTCCTTAGGTCTTAAGGGGCTCGTCTTTTAAGCCTTTTCAACGTTTTCTTTAGTTCCTCTTCCATTAAGTTTGTTGTCAGTTGGTTGAGATGTTTTTGGATTCGTTTAGTGTACGTCAGTAGTGAGCCTTTGATTTCTTCTGTTACAGTTTTTATCTTTAGATCGTGGTGAATGCGATTATTGGTCATGTACCATGGTGCGTAACGTTATAGAATTTCTATGTTCGATGTGGATGCTGCGCCCCACAGCTGCAAGCCATAAGTCCAGATAAATAGATAAATAAATAAATGTTTATTTCAAAACTTACAAATGTGTTACATATTATTTAGGGAATTTCCATTTAAGTAAAAGTTTTTACTTGTGTTAGGAAAGTTCCGCCCTTCCACTAGTTACAGTGTAAGCTATTTAGTAGACATTACATTAGTTAGATTATGGTTTTAATAAAAAGATAGACAAATAAAAAATACACAGAAAAGAAAACAAAGTAAAAATCAGTTATTCATAGACGCGCTGTTGTGTTTGTGTGTGTGTGGGTGTGTGTGTGGGTGTGTGTGTGTGGGTATGTGGGGGGTGTGTTGTATGTGGATGTGTATGTACGTGTGTTTAACGATAGTTCCTAATAATATGAATAGCATAAATGATGTATACTTAGTAAGGGAGAATTTCTCAAAAGATATTAACCGGAGATGTTAGTATTTATAAATTTATCGCTTGGACTAAATTCTGAATCTCATCGTAAGTTTTGGACATTAGCCATTCAGTCAGGACGTTTTTGCAGTCTCGATATGAAAGTGGGTAAATATTTAATTCCAGATTTATTAAGTTATATTATAAGTCAGAGGATTGTCTCTTAGCAAATGTTGATTTAACAGGGGCATTAGGAATTTTATATTTTCTTCTCCCTTGTCGCTTCACGGGTTCGAACGTGAGAGATTTATGTGTTTTCAATGTAATTTGAAGAACGTAAAGTTTTCGAACCGTTAGAAGGCCAGAAGTTAGGTAAAGACTTTCGGTAGGAATCCTAAAAGGCTTAAATAACATCACTTTTAATAGCAATCTCTGAGCTCTCTCAAGTTCTAGGTACTTAGTCTTTGTTGCTCCACCCCAGACTGGTAAACAGTACGCTAGTACTGACTGTGCCAGCGACGTGTAAATTTGTAACAGAAGGTCTCTAGAAGTTACGTAACGCAGCGTTTTAAATGTCCAGATGAGTTTCCTTATTCTTTTCATTATTAATTCGGTGTGCATGTGCAAACGTTGGTCGATTATTATACCTAAATAGACACACACACACACACACACACACACACACACACACACACACACACACACAACACACACACACACACACACACACAACACACACCTACACAACAACGATTTGTTTTCCAGAGTTAGCTGATACTTGCGTCCCATAAGCCAGTAAAGCCTTCTTAATTGCTGGTCAAAAGCTTTTCTTTTGTTGGATTTGTGCTTTTTCCAGGTAAGTCGCCAATCCAGATAAACTCCTAAATATCGAACATCATCTGACTGAGGTATTTTTATTTGGTTTAGTTCTAATATTAAAACACTATAGTTTCTATCATTGGTATTAATGCATTTGGCACGTGCTCGCCAAGTGAGCTCGCTGAATGAGACACAATAGAACTTTTATTGTTATGACAAATAAAAGCATTAATCACTTTATGAGACTTTTTGCGCAGTAAAATAAACAAATAAGATTACCTACTATTTTTAAAATACGCCTTTTCAATAAATTAAATTAAAATTCAGTTCAAAAAGGTGACAGATTCATAATAGCACATTGAATTTGAATAGTGCAACTATGTGACTGATAAAAGAATGTTTTAAGATTGTAGTCTAGAACGTCACTCAGTCATCCTATTGTTTTCAAACTGCATTTCAATTGAGATTATTCTGAATCCTGTCAGGTTTCATTCAAGATTCATAATCATAACCAAACATAGTTCTGGGAGCAGTCCTTTGTGCTAATTCAAATAAAGGAGGTACTACCAAGCCAGGCGAACTCCACATTTTAGTTATGAAGCTGCAAGTACGCGGCGGGCTCGACTTGTCGGGCTAATTCAGTGTGGGTTGCCGCGCGCTGGCCAGGGCGCACGTTAGTTCGATACTCACTCACGCGCCGTGTCGTAAAAAAAGACAACCCTAACGAGTCAGACGGTATAACAGTTACGCGATAGAAAGAGAGGCAACTTCTAGATGAATATAACTGTAGGTAATTAACGCTATGTGACTTGAATTGCACCTTATTGTGTCGTTGCAAGGGTCGTTATTTATTTAAGCGATTTTGCAGAGTGAATCTTCTGTACTTGTACTATTATGTATTCTGTGGTTCGACTTCGCAATGGAAACTGGAAAGGATTTTGGGAATTTCCTTTAAGGATAAAATAAAAAAAAAAAAAACAAAATTAAAAGTCAGTAAAATTACTTACAGGTTTCTTTTTCACATTTAGCGGGATCCATCCCGGTTCAGACAGGCGATTATTTAAAATACTATGAACGCAGAGTTCGAATTGTTTTTAAAATAAAAAACCGGCCAAATGCGAGTCGGAATCGCACACAAAGGGTTTCGTAACATAATAGGTTGGGGAAAAAGTTTCTTCGCATTTTTTAAGAAAATTCAAAACATTTTTTTATATACATTATTTACATTTATCTAAAGTATGTAGGTACCATTTTGTTCGATAACTTTTTGCCATTTTGTAGGTAGGGACATGATCCCATTGCTATAGAAATTTTGGGACTTCTGATCAAAATACCGCGACAAGTGGTTTTGGCAGTCCTCTCGTGATGTTAACCTGACACTGCCTAAAGAATTCTGAAGACACCGAAACAGGTGGAAATCTGAAGGTGCAAAGTCAGGACTATACGGCGGATGCATTAACACCTCCCAGCCAAACTTTATTAATTTTTGCTGAGTGGCTAAAGATGTGTGAGGTCTAGCGTTATCATGATGAAAAACCACACCCCTTCTGGTGATTAATTCCGGCCACTTTCTCTCAACTTCTTGCTTTAATCTCATCAGTTGTTCGCAGTAGAGTTCAAAATCGATGGTTCTGCCTGGTGGTAACAGCTCATAATGAATAATGCCCTTCCAATCCCACCACAAACACAGCATCACCTTGTTGCGAGTTAACCCGGGTTTCGCCACAGTCTGTGAAGCCTGACCGGCCTTTGACCACGACCCTTTTTCGCACGTTCTTGTCGTACGTGGTCCACTTTTCATCACCAGTTATCAGCTTCTTCAAAAATGGTTCGGTTTCATTACGTCGTAATAAAGAATCACAAATGAGTACATGGTTCATTACGTTTCTTTCAGTGAGCTCGTGAGGTACCCAAATATCGAGCTTTTTTGTGTACTCAGTTTTTTTCAAATGCGCCAAAACTGTTTTGTGGTCAATTCCCAGTTCTTCAGCTACGTCGTAACTACTGATATACCGATCTTGCTCCACTTTTTCAAAAATGGCATCCATTTTATCCGTAATAGGGCGACCAGAGCGACGTGCATCTTTGACATCAAAATTTCCGGATTGAAAACGCTTTAACCAAATTTGTGCTACTCTCAGCGACACTGCACTGGGTCCATAAATATCGCAATTTTTTTTCGCGGCTTGCGTTGCATTTTTACCTTTTTTTTTAGTAAAATTTTAAAATGTATCGAATTTCTTCAGTAGATTCACCCATCTTGACAGTACGAAAAATAAATGAAAGTCACACATTTTCCTAATTTGAATTTGGAATTATGTTCTTTAAAATTTAAACTTTCAATGATACCAAAACCAGCCAGATACAAATAGTATAGCCAAAGAGATTTTATGTTAAGTTCATACACACTATAATGCGAAAAGACTTTTTCCCCAACCTAATATTATGTTTAGGTAACAATCGCAAAGATAGCTTTGTATTTCATAATGATACTGTGAATTACGAGGTTATTTTTTGCAGTTGCAGAAAATCGCCCATAATTAAACAAAATACCTTAAGAATCGGCGTTTTTGGTATTTTTTCATTAAATACAGTATATGGTACATGATAATACAGAAGTTTCAAATTCCTAACTTGTTTAATTGTTGCGATTGAGCTTGCACAAAAATGGTCTAAAATTGACAACTTTTACGGCGCCCTATTTCTTCATTTTTGAAGATAGAAAAAAAAAATATTTGTACTCTACTCGATGAGTTCTAGACAATGACATCCTACATGCTAGGGTAAGAATTTTTTATCAAAATGAAAAGTTCATCGTACTTATGTAAAATACTTCTACTTGATTACTTTATTTTTATTATTTGTATTATTTTATTATTATAGCCGTAATACAATACAATACATCAACTTTATTTTCTCACCACAATTAGCATATAAATTACTTTACATTGATCAGATTCGACACTGAATACACAATTCAGATAAGTATATGTCGGATCCGGTCAATAGTACGGACGCGTAACGAATCGCAAGCGCGCCACTGGCGACATCACGTGAGGTGCCCACGCCTACAGCGCGCTTCTACAGAGTCGTGATGTTTTAACCTGATGGCGAGAAGAACAGTCTAGTGTCGGATCGCATCGGAGCAACATCGGGGTTACTACGCCACGGAACTGTATTCGATTCGTTGTGCTTAGTGATTGTGATAGATTGTTATTTTAAACACCGTGTATCGCACCCAGTGTGTTTTCATTGCACGAAACCCATCTTCTGCCCACGTGTCTGTCTAAATCTAACTGAGTAAATCCTGACGTCCCGACATATACAATATTGTGGGAGACTGGTGCATAAGCTAGGCTCTCGTGGCCTGTTTTTCAGGACACCAAGATCCCACCCCTTTACATTTTCATTTTGTAAATTATGCATTCTAAGCGCGATGACAGAATGTAGTAAGGAATCAGACAATATTTATTTTGATTAATATTTAATGGCTAAGAATGCGAGACGAATGTTAGTAGTTGTATAGTATGGTGAGTAATAGAAATAAATTGAAAAATGCAACTGTCTACCTATTAGGGTTCATAAGATACAGCCCGCTGACAGATAGACGGACGGATGGACGGACAGCGGAGGCTTAGTAATAGGGTTCCGTTTGGTACCCTTCGGGTTCGGAACCTAGACACAGCAAAATGTGAAAATCGAAAAAAGTGTGATTATGGTAATTATTGGACTTTTTGAATTACCCCATTCATCTATGCGAGTATGGGCGATTTCAGTACCAAATTACTATAGGTACACACGTTTGGTTTCAACGCGTCCAAAGTAACTTTTGGTGGTAGTAAATGACTGAAATGTTAAAAAAGCGCGCGCGCGTCTGACAGCAGTGACAGATATTTAACAATAACATTAATCAGTGAAGCGTGGACGGTTAAAGTTAACAAATAGTCAAATGGAACAACCCATTTTTTGTCAAAAAATATTTATAATATAAATTTTGTCTTGGTACACACGGCTACACATCAAGCTATATTTTTAACCGACTTCAAATGTATGTTCGCGGATAACTTCATCGTTTATGAACCGATTTTGATGATTCTTTTTTTGTTGGAAAGGAAATTTCCCAAGGGTGGTACCATGATAAGGAAACCAGGATCTGATGATGGCATCCTAGAGAAATCGAGATGAACCTTCAATTTTTATAGGCACACCTATAGCGATTTGGGTATTTTTTATAGAAACTCGTGCATTTGCTCCCGAAAAGCACCATTTAGTGAAGTGGAACTGATGAGGAAGACCACAGATGGCCATCGGAACTACTCAATAATTCGTATATCACGGGTAGCGATTCGATTATTGCTAAGGAATTTATGCTCATACAAAACATATGTTGAAGTGGAGCTGCTGGTGACTTTACCATTATTTCCAATTCTCCTGGTTCCTTACTGGGAGAACTCCTCAACAATTAACGTCCTTGTATCGGGAAAAGCAATATTTAGTAAAAGGTGATGAGCAGTTGACATTAGGCTATTATAACTTGGATAAATTAAAGACTGCCCCACTAAAAAGTGAAAAGTAAAAAACTTTTTTACAAAAAAAAAAAAACAACCGACTTCCAAAAAAATACGACAAAGTGAAAAATTACTTTAATTTTGTAAGTCGGTGGCAAAAAGCTAAAATACAGATCCAAAGACACCGACTTCTGAAATTAAAGTTATTTTTCACTTTGTAGTATTTTTTTGGAAGTCGGTTTTTTTTTTGTAAAAAAGCTATTTTTGGAAAAAAGTTTTTTTTTCTAGTTTACACTGACCTCTTATTGTAAGGAAATCCCACACAATGCGAGGTCAGATTATACTGGAAAAGTATAGCTTGATCTGTAGCCGTGCGTACCAAGGCTTAACAAACATCGCACCTTCAGTGCGTTTTAATTGTTAAAGTAAGAAGTAAGATGGTGCAACCCATCCTTATTGTGTCAAAAGTAAGTTAGATAAATTGATAGCATACTGTTTCATTTGGATTATTTTTTCTCTTCTTGGATACGTAGCCTATTCCCACGTAGCATAAGCTTTTCAACCGTGCAAACGGAAAGCTTTTTTTTAAACCAAAAATTCTGAAACACGGTATCAAAATATTGGGAAAACTTCAAAAATATCACAAGTACACAATACCGGTCTATTTCTGGCCAGCCAGTGAGTCACCTCTTTAAATCATACGGAACCATTGTTCAAAAACCAATTGGGAATGAGACTGTTTGTAAAACCATTATTTATAGGCACAGTTATTATTGTTAAGCGTATTTACTGTCTCGCTTCTACGTTTTATTGCGTATTTCTCTTTTTTTGTTTATGCCACAGATATTAGTATTTTTGCGTATAGAACCGACGAAATGATACCGGGAATTTGTCGGTTTAGACAAAGGAATGAGCGGAGTATTTTGTTATTTTGACATTTGGAAATAAAATAACATCCTGCCTTTTTTCTCAGGAGAGATTGGCACATATAATTACATATACCCACATTCGCTATTATGTTTTAATTTCATTTAATAGAGGGCAAGTTTATTAATCCAGCGTCGGGCCTGGAGAAATTCCTAATTAGGCAAACTGTTTCTTTTTGACATAAGCACGCCTATGAAGTTCCTCATTTAATGACAGGTAACCATGACGAAAAAATGCAATTCTTCATGGACGCTCAAGTAAAATAAATGTTTGGAAAGATTATAAGGTATTCGGCTGCTCCGACTTAAAAACAAGTACTCGTAGGTATAGTTCATTTGGCGGCTCGGAAGTTAGCTGCGAATGCAAGTAAAGAAATAAAGAAAATACATTTATTATACTAGTAGTAGTAGTAGTAGTAGTAGTAGTAGTAGTAGTAGTAGTAAGTTTTATTATAGTACTGTATCTTATATCTTAAGAGCGCTATCACAATTTCTCTTGTATTTGAGCGTTTGACTCGAGTTTTGATATGTGATTGTGGTTTTGTTAGAGCCACAAAATTAAAAAAAAACATATGCCCAAGAAAGCTTGATTATTTCTCTTGGGAGTGTTTTAAATAAATATTTCAATTTGTTTACAAAAATTAGTAAAAACCTTGTCTCTGCAAAGGATGTTTCATAAAATTTTACTTTTGGACATGTTTTGATGCTTTGTTACATCGAAGATATAATAATTTAATCATTTATAAAAATGTCCTTGGAACAACTGTATCTTCAACTTTGGAGTGCTCAATTCAGTGTTTTATGTTTCATACAGTAATACACCAAAAATAATTCCGTAAACCAGAGAGTTACTGACAATTTTTCGTCCGAAATTATATTTTTTATCTACGAATGTACACTTCTGGACACACCTTTTGGCCCACCTTGTATTTTCAGTTTCGTTTGGTCCTAGCTAAAATTTTATATTAGGTCGAGCAAAAAGTTTTTATGCAGTTTTGAACCTGGCACATTCACAATTTCATTCAATAGTCTTTTTTTGAATTTCGAACACAGAATTTAAAGAAACAAAAGACAATTTGGAGCCTGTTTGTTGATATCAAACAATCGAATACTAAGAAAACTTGGTTTTATTGGTTCACTTGGATTTAATTCTTGAAAAAGTGATTGATATCTTTGGTTTTGCAACAAACATTATTTATTCTTAACATTAAGGTGAGGTTCTATCAATAATCTATGATACTTCACCTGAAATCGCCGCCCAAGATGTGGCACTTATTCAGGCCGGACACAGCCAAAGAAACGTGAGTGCTCAACTTAATTTAAGTCGATCTACGGTCCGAAATGTTTATCGGAGGTACCTAGAGACTGGCGGCTTTGTTCGTCGCCAAGGAAGGCCACGATCTCGGGTCACAACTGAAAGGCAGGATCGATTCATCGTGACGACCAGCTTGAGAAATCGTCACCTTACCTCCATTGAGATACAAAACCAACTTCGCGACTTCCACGGAGTATCTGTGAGCGCTCGAACTGTTCGGAGAAGGTTAAAAGAACGCGATATGGTACGACACAAGCCAGCTAATGGCCCCAAACTAACGCGAGCCCACCGAACAGCGCGCCTTCATTTCGCACGCAGTCATTTAAATTGGACACAGCAAGATTGGAGCTGTGTACTCTTTTCTGATGAGTCTAAAATTGTGTTACATGGCAATGATGGAAGGAAGAAGGTCTACCGACGTAAGGGAGAGCGTTTCGCACAATGCTGCTTTGAAGAGAGGGTTGCCTATGGCGGTGGCTCATGGACTGTCTGGGGCGGTATATCCGCGAGCGGCAAAACTCAACTTGAGGTTGTTACAGGACCACGGCTGCCAACATTAAATGCTGAAAGGTACATTCGTGAGTACTTAGAACCTCACGTGATACCATACGCGGACTATGTGGGCCCAAATTTCCTTTTTATGCATGATAATGCAAGAGCCCATGCGGCCGGCATCGTCAGGGAATATCTTCGGGATGTGAACATCACAGTTATGGACTGGCCAGCCAGAAGCCCAGAATTGAACCCCATTGAGCACATGTGGGACGAGCTAAAAAGACGTGTTAGGGCTCGTCAGCCAGTTGCCCAGACGATGCAGGAGTTGAAAACTGCCATAGAAGAGGAATGGGAGATGATCCCTCAAAATTTCATAGAGCGGTTGATAATCTCTATGCCTAATCGTATGAGAGCAGTGGTAGATGCCCATGGAGGCAACACGCGTTATTAAATTAAACCTTTATTTGATAAAACATGTTTTTTATTCAAAAATCAATTGCCTTTAACAAGGCGCATATCCGACTTGTTAGGCGTAGCTCCATGTCGTATGGTATTCTGAATTCAAATTTAAAACAATACGATCGAAAAAGATGGTAAAATGTATCAGGTTTAAAACTGCATCAACAGTTTTTGTTCAATCTAGCAATCATATTTCGGTAGGGGCCATCGAAACCTAAACTCTAAGGTGGGCCATTAGATGTGTCCAGAAGTGTATAATCCAAATTCATACAAAATGTATTTAATAAATAAGGTTACTATGTTACCTTGCTTGATAAAAAAAATTAGTCTATTTGAAAGTAAAATAATATGTTTAATCAATTATTGTTTGCAGTGCTAAAAATCAATGTAAATCTCGGGACACGCGGTCTTCAGCTTTAGACGCCGACGCATCGCAATATGTAGCAATTTAGCAGTTGTGATTACGTTTATTTTGAGTCATATAATAATATTTTTTTTGTTAATGAAAAAATCACGGTCAAAATGTAATAGCGCCCTTAATGGAGCCAACATAATGTCGACTTGACTGTGGCTGCACGGTCTGCAACACAAACCAGCAGCTCAGAAGTTAACAGGGAGCCCTGCTAACTTAAAAAATTAGCACCATTAAATTTGTATCGAACTATACCCAACCTAACTCGATGCTTGGCATTTAACAAGGGAGTGTATTGTTTATTTTTCGGTCATTATCCAGTTTTCTAACTCTAAGGGTCCGTAGACGTATTTGATATTAATTTCAACTACCTCCATGCGTTCCTGAGAAAAAGGGTCTTGAAAGACTGACGAACTTGAAAATATTTATTTATGTGATAAAATTACCAACTAGCAATTTTCGGACATTTTCCTTCCCTTTTGCTATGAGACCTTTTTTCTTGCCAAATTTCATGATTCTAGGACAACGGGAAGTTCCCTATAGGTTTTGATTTACTTGCGAGTGTCAAAATATGTTGCATAAATGGCCGTATTTTTTTTTATTGCGTTGACTTAGAAGCCTGATTTTTTTTAAACTAAGGGACCATAGACATACGGATTTGATATTAATTTCAACTTGATACCTCTACGCGACCCTGAGAAAAAGGGTCTTGACAGACTGACAGACAGACGGACAACGAAGTGATCCTATAAGGGTTCCGCTTTTTCCTTTTGAGGTACGGAGCCCTAAGAAACACTACAAAATGAAAAATAACCTTAATTTCGGAACTCGGTGGCAAAATACTAAAATACCTACAATTCCTAAAATATGATAGGAAATCTATGATATAATTTGTAATATGCACTTTCAATACTCAATACTCAATACTTTATTGCATTCCACATGTATTCTTAGATGGTAAAGCTTATAGTTAGACCACATGGACCCTGTCGGGCACAGCAATAATAAGTGGGTTAGGAGAGAGGAAGCATTTATAGATTTTATTATACAACATAATAGGTGGGGAATTTCTGAGATAAATTAATTAATAGTATATAGTTATTATTAGATATATAGGTACCTATAATTATTATATTAGTATAAAATATGAATTAAATCAATATAATAAAATATTAACAGTTTTCAATTTTAAGATAATATTAAGTAGCTAATAAATCAAACAAAATTTTTAAGTCAACTAGTTATGACTGTATTAGTCTATCACTTAGATATTCATTTACCGAGTAGTAACTTTTCGTGAGCAGAAATTGTCTAAGTTTTTTTAAAAATGTGTTAATTTTTTCTTCTTTTTTTATTGATGCGGGTAGTTTATTATATACTGTAATGGACATTACATAGGGACTTTTTGAGTGCATTTTTAATCGGGAACTGGGTATGTTTAGTCTAGATCGGTGTCTGAGTAGATAGCGTGTCTGGATGTCTTCTCGTTTGGAATAGAATTTTGGATGTTTCCGCACAAATTTGCATGTTTCTAAAATGTAAATACAGGGAAGGGTTAGAATATTGTGTTTTCGAAAGAAAGGCTTGCAACTATCGGTTTGCTCAATGTTTACGAGGATTCTGACCAATTTTTTTTGTAGGGTGAAAAGTGTTTGTGCACCTGTGCTGTTTCCCCAAAGAGTTACACCATAGCTAAGCCATGCATAGGCATAAGCATAGTAGGTGGAGAGAGCTGTTTGTAGGTTGGTGGTCTTTTTTATTTCACGGAGGGCATAAGAGAATTTAGAAATCTTTGAGTGAGTTTTCTGTATGTGTGATTTCCAGTTTATGTGAGTGTCTATAACTAGTCCGAGTAATGTAAATTCGTTGACAGTTTCTAATTTTTTAGGAAAAACTTTTCCTAGGAAAAACTTTTCCTAGGAAATCTATACATTTCCTAAATAGCAATTGGAAATGTATTACATTCTTGATGTTCGTATTAAACTATACTTAGAGCCTTAATAAAAATTCTGATTTCAGTTTACAAACGTGTTTTATTTCTTTTAGTCACAGAAAGCATTACTTTTATGTATTTCCTAGCATCATCTCGGAATTGCATACAATTCCTAGGAAATACATTTCACAGGAAATATGAGTATTAAAGAATCTTTGAAACATTATTTTACACATTACCTAAGTAGGCTCGGAGGTGTAAATATTTCCTAGGAATTGTGTACAATTCCTAGGTTTCATGCATTTCCGGTAACATATATATGCATATAGATATATTTTATTTTAACTTATTGTAAAGGCCGGGTAAGGAATCGCAGTCACAACAGACTTGACTTCTGTATCAAAACACTTTGGCAGTTCAGTCGTTTCAATACTAACATTGGTAATCAAAACGATTAGTTTGGTATTGTAGTAAGTTTGCTTTGATCGTGGTTCAAAGGACTGTCCATTATAAAATTCATTGTTTTGTTTATTTGATTTTTTTTTGTTATTTTTGGTTTCAATTACCAAATTGCCCAAAGTGATTCTATTTTAGATGCTTTTGGAGAAACACTATACAAAAGATACGCATTTGTGCGCATTGGTTATAAAATCAGCCAAGTGCGCATCGGATCACGTACAAGAAAGCTAAGGGTTCCGTAGTTGAAAAGCATTTATCCCAAAAACAAACTTTTACCTTGGCCAGAGGCTAGCGTTGCCATACAACGTGGCAATGCCGCCGTCTCTTGCGTACATTACCAGTCAACAGCGATGAGGATGAATTTTTCGATACCATATTATAGTTTGTGAATGGTTTTAGTTAGGATAATTTTTATTAATTATTTTACTATAATTTTGTTATTTTTATTAATTAATTAGGTAGGTATTTATTTTAATTCGGAATGAAGCATTACAACAAAAGCAAACTTAACTTTGTAGTTGAAAATCATGTTCTCCCATACATAGAGAATTTTTCGTGGTCCGTTTTTTGTAATCGCAAAAAAGTTTTTTTTTATGTGAAAAAAAAAACTACAAATTAACGATTTTCGGACTTTTTCCTTTAAAAAAAGTGTGTGCGTGTCAGCTCCGACACACGACGGGAGTTTACTCTTGCATTTTGTGCCGTTCCGACTTTCTAATTGTTGGACGAAAACAAAGGACCATAGGGGCAGGGTTTTTTCAATGAGTCCGTGCAATACAAACAGTAACTTGGTGAACTTAAAGGCGTTCGTTTAGTTTTACATTGCGCAGAAAAACAACGCTCTTGATTTAACGCTTGAATTTAACTCCTCATAAAATTTCCAGACCTTGTGTTAAAATCCATTTTTAAGGATTACTCCAAAACTTGACAGCGATACACGTCACATTAGCATGTCGCGTGACGCGTGATGCGTGATGCATAATGCGAACTCATAGATTTTCTCCTACCAAAAATTGCTCAACACGCCTATAGAAATTTTCACTTCAAAAAATCTACATTTCGAAATCTCAGTCCGCCATATCTCTTTACCAAATGAGACAGGTAAAGAAGTCTAATATTATCTCATATTCGAAACGACGTGATACAAAAATGAAGACCCACCTTCAATCTACTTAGCCTTTTTCCAACTATGTTGGAGTCGGCTTCCAGTCTAAACTGATGCAGCTGAATACTAGTATTTTATATGGAGCGACTGTCTATCTGATCTCCATAACCCAATTATTTATTTATTTCATTTGGGAAAACAAACAGTAGTATACTAATCATAAACAGTGTTGTCTTAAAACTAAAACTTTACATACTACCCACAACATTTTCCACAGATTACTACATTATATAATAAAAACAAGCTATTAGCAAACGTGAACTGTAGCAGGGCTACCTTAATGAAAAAGAAGTTCTAAAAGATGTAACAAACAAATAAATTCATGCGTGATATACAATACAGGTCCCTAGCCTATTAATAATGATTGTGTGCCTATGGAGCCTACAGCCGATCCTTGAGAATCTTAACAATATCAGTTTTAAATTTATATCTGCTTAGGAATATGTCTATTGCACCAAAATGCGTATTGTATGTGTCGAATTACTGGGTAATACCGATACCCTTTGTTACCCACCTTAATATTAGTGGTAATCGCCCATAAAACTAAGTAATAAACCAACAAGATTACCTGACCTTTCAAACTTTACCAAAATGGCTTCCGTGAGCCTTCAGCTATAACGACCATAGACTAAAAAGGGGATGTGACGTCACGTGTAAGGCTATTATTGACAGTTGTGTAAACATTAATTTGGACATTTCAATGTTTGCTTTCAGTGGTAACGGCTGAGAGCAGTGGTGGCCCAGTGGTAACGGCTCCGACTTACAAGTTTTAGATCGTAGGTTCGAACCCAGGCAGTCGCTTTACTTTCGTGTAAAAGAATTTCATCACCACTGCTCTCAAAACGGTGGAGGAACCTGGAGGAACATCGTGAGAAAACCTTTGGGATAATTATGTGTGTTTGCTAATCAAGCCCTTGAAGGAAACGTTCCTTCAAGGGTTTGGTTAGTGCTCATTATAGAAAGTAAGAAAGAAAGAAAGAAAATACGTTTATTTGCGGTAAACATGACGCAAAGGACAACAAAATAAAATAACATAACAATTTAAAAAACAAGTTTTGGGGAAAATATGCGTCACATCTACGCAAAACGGCTACCGCTCAGCATAATCCCCGCGACCCCATGCGACACGGAGCCCCAGCGCTGGTTTTCAGCGATAGCCGGCGTTGACGCGATGACGTCGACCGGTGCAGCATGTAACAAATAATATGCAATTAAAAAATAAATAAAATATATTATTAAATAACTCATTAAGGCGCATGAATAAAAAAATCCGCTAGACATTTTCCACAAATGTTGGTTAAAAATATTATGTTTATTTTTATTTGCTCACTTTTTTTCTGAAATACAATAAAACTTTGCATAATAAAATACGATACTACGAGTCAAGTAGTTTTCCAAATTGGTTTGAGATAAACTGTCCCAAACAAATATGGCGCCTGTCAAATACCAAGGGTTGTATTCATACAAGGGTCCAGGGGCAAAAAGGAAAAATGTTCAGCCAAGCATATATAACGAATGTTTTTAAATTATTTTTTTACTACTAGAGTAATTAATAACGCATTTAATGGAGTATTCGTTTTAACGTATCTGTTATGTGAATGATAATCTATACTTAACTAATTTGTAAAACTTTTCTCAAATAATAATTATAAACTCTTTGCATCGGGCTGACGACGGAGTTAAAAAAAAAAAAAACAGGCCAAGTGCGTGTCGGACCACGCACAATGAAGGGTTCCGTAATTGAAAAGAATTTATCCCAAAAACAAAATTCACATTGTAATCCCAAAAAAAAAAGATAAAATTACAAATTAACAATTTTCGTATTTTTCCATTACTTGTGCTTTAAGACCTTGCTTCTTGCCAAATTTCATGATTCTAGGGCAACGGGAAGTACCCTATAGGTTTTGATATACTTGCGATTGCGAGTATCAAAATATATCGCATAAATGGCCGTATTTTTTTATTGCGTTGATTGATTTGTTTGATCTCCAAGGGACCATAGACCTTCGTATTTGATATTAATTTCAACTTCATACCTCCATGCGTTTCTGAGAAAAAGGTGTTGACAGACTGACAGACAGACAGACAGACGGACAACGAAGTGATCCTATAAGGGTTCCGTTTTTTCCTTTTTAGGTACGGAACTAAAAATGAAAACTAAAAAGCACTAGTGCGAAAAAGTGACACTTTCCGCACAATCTGGCTACATGAAAATCGCTCTTTTCGAGCACATTCATTGTAAAATATCTTATTATTTCTGACAGTAACCCTAAAGCTAAGCGCACATTACAGCCACGGCGCGCGTTACAAAATTGCGCCACAGCATATAAGGTCGGGACGCGCTGCAACGCCATAATTATGTCAGTCAGCTCTTGACATCGAGTGTATCCAGTCCAGTCCAATGGATAAGCGCGCACCATTTTGTAGGACGCCCCGCAAAAATGCGCCAAAAATCCAAAATTTATGAAAGTGATAAACGGGGATTACTATGCGTTGCGTTGCCAGTTGATTGTGTTGACAGTTAGAAAGTTTAAACAATAGCTGTGAAATCTGGGTTACCAGCCAGAAATAAACTACAAAGAATAGTGATCTGTTTAGTTGAAATATCAGGAGAATCTCTGTCATGTGCAGTCGTGTTTATTTAGTTAGAAAATATAATTAAACGAGTACAATAATTTTGTACGCCGAATGGGTTCAATATTTTGCAAGTGAAACCAGGATCTGCTGGAGAGATTGAATACATTATTCATACGTGGAATGTAGGTTATATGTATAAAGGAATAAATTATTCAATGGTTTTACTTTTGTAAACCGGTATTTTGCCGTGTTTCAGAGGACTTCAAGCTTCACCACCTTCCTCTCCTCTCTTCTTACATTAAGATGCTTAATTGCTTAATTGTAAAGTGCGATGTAAGCATCGCACTTTACAATTATTTTTTCTTCTGTGTATTATATTATGTGTCTTTTAGTCTGAGCTAAATATTGTATTTTCTTTCTTTCTTCTTTTCTCCAAAATAATGAGCGTAATATTTTGCTATTGCACAACAAAACCATTTCTTTTCGTAGCAACTAGGAAGTCTGTGGCAAAAACCGAAAATACAATTAACCAGACACCGACTTCCGAAATTAAAGTTATTTTTCACTTTGTAGTGGTGTTTTTGGAAGTCGGTTGTATTTTTTTGTAAAAAGTTTTCATATAGGTAAATGAATCTTTGTGTCTGTCAACTCGGTCGCAACGCAATATCTCTATAGGATTTCTAGGAAGTCACTAGTTACGAATTCGAATGTCATGAAAGTATTCGTCGAATGTGAATATTCGGGAAATTTATGGTATTCGTATTCGTTGCATCACTACCAGCGACTAGTAAAAAGCGCTCAAAATATGTGAAAATGTCTATAATTTGTTTGACAATTTGGTTAACTTCGACCTCAATGGGGAGTCGACTCGGATGATAGCATTAGCATACATTATTAAGCTTACTGCAGGAGTAATACATATGCTAATGCTATTTATTCGAGATAAGCTCTGCTTCACGAAAATCTTGATCTTGTGAAAATCAAAGATTTAGATCGTTAGTCGTACCATCTTCTGACGCGGTCGGCTCACCCGACCGCGTCAAAATATGGTAACGTTTCTGTTTCGTTGACAGTGACATTTAAATATTATTGTCTCGCTCACTCATACTAAAAATCAGTTCGCGTCTATCATTCCATGTCCACCTACCCGCCCGGCTACCCTGCGCGACACCCCCTCGTACGCCCGAGAACGCCCGAGAACATGTTTTGTCGACGCGTAACGCTACGCATGCGCTCTTTTATGCAAAATGTTTGTATGAACTGATAGTAAACTAATGACTGTTTCTTAAAGTGGACTAGGCTAGATTACGAATTTTGTTTGAGAACTCTTAATGACTTAGTTTTTTAAAAATCTAAAACAAAATATGTAAGTAATCTTGTTTTTATTACGCCATTAAAAAACAAAAATATAATTAATGATTTCAAAATCTAAAGCGATAAGTAACCCTATTTTTTTGTTAACTTAAATTATAGTCTAAGTCAATCTGCATCAAATGACATCATAATGTTTACATTTGTTCTTCCAAATTTTTGAAATACGAACAATATGGTAAAAAAAATACAACCGACTTCCAAAAACAACACTACAAAGTGAAAAATAACTTTAATTTCGGAAGTCGGTGTCTGATTAAATGTATTTTCGTTTTTGCCACTGACTTCCGAAATTAAAGTTATTTTTCACTTTGTAGTGTTGTTTTTGGAAGTCGGTTGTATTTTTTTGTAAAAAAGTTTTTATTTTTCACTTTTTAGTGGGTCTGTTTATAATTTGTATAAGTTAAAATAGTCTAATGTCAATTACTCATCACATGTTACAAAATATTGCTTTTCCCGATGCTGGGACGTTAATTGTTGAGGAGTTCTGCTGGTAAGAACCAGGAGAACTCCTCAACAACCACTCACTACACGCATTGTGTGGCGAGCGGAAATTGCTTAGCAACCATATTAAAGTAATCGAATCGCAACCCGTGAAATATTTATCATTGAGTAGTTCCGGTAGCCATCTGTGGTCTTCATCATCAGTTCCACTTCACCAAGTGGTGCTTTCCGGGAGCAAATGCACGAGCTACTATAAAAAATACCCAAATCGCTATAGGTGTGCCTATAATATTTGAAGAGTTCCTTCGATTTCTCCAGGGTCCCATCATCAGAACTGGATTTTGACAAAAATGGGACCATTTGGGAAGTATACCCTTTCCAACAAAAAAATATTTTTTCAAATCGGTTGGCAAGCGACGGAGTTATGCGCGAACAAACATAAAAAAAAAAAAATACAAACATCCGAATTGAGAACCTCCTCCTTTTCTAGAAGTCGGTTAAAAAACCGACCTCCCGCGCCGCAAATTTTTTTTACATAGTATCATTGAGTATGTGCTTATCTGTAATAGTTCTATTTTGCCAGATTCAACACCATTGCAGTTACTTTATTTAACTTAGGGCTGATTCAACCAAGCCAGGAATAACCGTGGAGTAATTTTAAATTTCTGACAGTTCTTTCAACAAAAACTGTCACTGTAACTGTAACTGTGACGTATATTTTTTTTATTTTTTTTTTTTGTGTGTGTGACCACGCCCGTCTTTTTACTTAGTTGTCTGATTTGATTTTTTTAAAAGTGTCTAGGCCTACGCGGATTTTGCGCTTTCGGTCGCCTAATTCCTTCTCCTGGGTTAAGATTTTTCCGCGTTTTTGTTGCAGCAGGCGTACTTCATCAACCGGGAGAGTGGTAGAGCTGCCAGGCCCGTCCTCCTTCCCAGTCCTTCTTTGTGCGTGTGTCAAGTCGTCTAGCCTGACTTCAATCCTCTCACGCTGGAGTGCCAGCGTGCGAAGTTCGTTGTCTAGGCTCGAGATAGGTGCTTTGTCTTGGTCGTTGTCTGGGTTATAGGTGACGCTCTTTCTCACGATGCTCTGTTGCCAGAGGCTCGTGGACGTCATAGGTGCGTGAGTCGCAACCGAAGTTGGGTTTGTTGGCGCGTTGGTCGCAGCCGTGGTCAAAGTTGTTGGCGCTTGTTCAGCAGCCTGAGTTGTTGGCGCTTGTTCAGCAGCCGGCCGCGCTGTAGAGCACTGCACCAATTTGCAGTTGGGTGCCCCCCCCAGATTACGTTGGGAGCTGACCGCCATAGCGGTGTGGGATTCCCCGGCTTGGCCGGGACCCACCTGGGTAATAATATTGTCCTGCTGCTTCATGGTTTTCGGAGGTTGGGCTTTTGGATAAGAGGTTACCCCTACTCTGGGACCGACAGGATATAGGGATGGGAGGGAGGGACAATTTAAGGATAAAGAGGTCAAGGGTTGTAAGGAACCCAGGCCTGGGAGTTGACCTGGGATTTAGGATCGATGGGAAGATCAGGATAGGAAGGAATGGACTTGTTTAGGATTATGAGTACACACGGCTACACACCGAGCTACTCCCCCCCCAAACAGACCGACCCAACACTATACAGATGTGAGATCAGCCCGCAAGGGGAAAGTGCCGCCCGGTATGCAGCCATGTGTACATGGAACATGGAAAGGGGGTTTATAGGTTACCATAAGCCTGTGATTTGACCTTCGGGAACTTCTCTTGTCCGGGATCTTTTTCAAGATGCTTCGGCCGCGGGATCGACCTGACAGTCGATCCCGCAGCCGGAGTTGGGCTATCCGCAACCTGCCCACCCGCTCGGTTGCAGGAGAAGAAGTGCCTGGCAGCCTAGGTCGTCCCACTGCTGATGCGCGGATGCATAAGCGTTGGGACGGTCCAGCGCACCCCGAGAAAAAAAAAAGTTTTTATTCACTTTCATAATAAAAAGCTCTAAATATCGCTACTCGCTATGAGTTATAAATCACTTCTCAACAAAAGAGCTAACAATATAAAATTTACATGCCAAGCATTGTTGATTTAAGTTATTTATCCCAAAACTCTATCTGTCTATTCACAAAGTAATCGTTCACGATTCTGACAGGGGTTGTGGGCTATTTTAAGCCTTGAAGCCACGCAAAGTGTTGTTAGCGAAGTAGGCTTTGTTCGTTGAAATACGAGATGCTTAGCTAATCTTATTTTCATTGAAATGTAAAGATTTTATCGTAAAGTTTTGATAAAACCAAGAACTTCTCCTTGTTGAAGACGGTTAATTAATTTGGAGTTATTATAACGTTCTCAAAAATATGTATGACGATTTACGACTCTCTTAAAATTGTTTTCCATAACACTGTATCAATTTTTAGCCACAATTGCTTAATTATTACAATTAAAATTAAAATAAATATACATTGTCGACTTACCCAATCTATTATAAAAATTCTATACAAATAAATAAAATTGAAGTGTCCGTTTGTAATGTCATAATAACAGATTTTTACCGTACAGTTACGTTACAGTTTTTAAAATTTTTGTCTGTGTGTCAGTCTGTTTGTTCCAGCTAATCTCCAAAACGGCTGGATCGATTTTGACGGGACTTTCAATGGTAGATAGCTAATGTTATAAGGAGTACTTTTATTCTGGAAAAATAATTAGGGTTCCGCGCAAAAAAATAAAATCCATGAAATTGTGAAGAAAAAGTCAAGATTTGAAAAATTATTTTTGCATTTGGTAGCCTAATTCTCGAGGATGGTTAGGAGATGGGTTACGAGTCGAGCAAAAAGAAAAATGTCTGAAAGAACGCTGAGCAAAAACAAAGAAATAGCGCGGAAATATAACCCATGAAATTGTGAACGAATAGTGCGGGGGACGAGGGAGTTTTATTCAAATGTGGCTGTTATTTAAAGGTGATTGCGCAGTAGTAGCCCGCGAAATTCAAATTTTCTTACGTTTTTTGCAATTTGCAGGTCAGTGTCAGGTTGTATGTTGATAAAAATATGATACGCGGCTATAACAAATATGTAAATACATTATAATTTTAACCACAAAAATCATCAATACATCTTTCTAAGTTAGATTTCCTGCGTATTCATCTAATTTCCGAAATCAGACCAATCCGCAGGAAATCTAACTTAGCAAGATGTATTGATGAATTTTGTGGTTAAGATTATGTAAATATCCCCTCACACGAGTTCGGTGTGAATCGGGTCCGTGAGTTGTTATAGCCGCGTATCATATTAGGTCTTTACCTATGAAATTGCCGTTCTGCAGTACTGGCCATTTCAAATCAAAATAATTTTTGTTTGGCTAAGAATTCTAATTTCAAATTAATTTTATTTTAAAAACATGGATTTTTTTTTTTCCAAAAGTAGTCATTTGTTTATTGATTAGTGTTACATTTTCATCGCATTTCAATCTTTTTTGTCATCATGGATACGTTAAAAATTCGAGTAATTATGGAATATGAGTACCGTCGTGGCAGCAACGCGGCACAAGCGGCACGCAACATCAACGACGTTTACGGAGCTAACACTACAAACCAACGCACCACTTGTTATTGGTTTGCTCGCTTCCGTTCTGGAAATTTCGACCTGAAAAATGAACCTCGCGGTCGTCCGAAGACTTTGATCGACAATGACGAATTAAAGGCGATTGTGGAAGCTGATGATACACAATCTACGGCTGAATTAGCAGCAGCTTTCGACGTTAGCGTCAAAACAATATTGGTCCATTTGCGTCAAATTGGCAAGGTAAAAAAGCTTGACAATTGATTGCATAGGTGATTACTTCGATTAACACAAATAAAAAATGCATGAAAAAAATTCGTTTAAATTTTTTCATACAAAACGGCAATTTCATAGGTAAAGACCTATTATTTTTATCAACATACAACCTGACACTGACCTGCAAAATGCAAAAACCGTTAGAAAATTTGAATTTTGCGGCTACTACTGCGGATCCCCCTTAATATATTACATATGTATTCCACGCGAACGAAGTCGCGGGGCACAACTAGTCCTTACTGATATTATAAAATGTGAAAGTGAGTTTGTTTGTTACGCTTTCACGCTTAAACAGCTGAACGGATTTTGATGAAAATTTAGCACATGGATAGACCATGAACTGGATTAGGACATATGATACTTTTTATCTCGATAGTACGTTCCTGTGGGATATTTTCCGACCTCCACGCGCGCGAAGCCGCGTCCAAAAGCTAGTCTTGTGCCTGCACATTGATACGCTATTATGGAACAAAGATTGTAGACAAATAAAATCTTCTCTTCTGTTCCTTTTCTTTTTCCTTTTTTTTCTTTTCTTTCTTTTCTTTTCTTTCTTAATTCTTGTCGCAGGAGACCTTGTACTTCGACATGAATTCATTAAATTGTCTACGCTTAGGTATAGGTACTGTGTGCTGGTAAAATTACGGGTAAGACAGCATTAATTCTCAACTTTGGTCTACTTGATAATTAAGGTCAGACCGGTCACTCTTTATTTCAGCTCAAAAAAAAAAAAGCTAAAGCTCTATAATAATACAAGGTGTCGTTTTGCATCCTCGTCAAATTTAAGGGTGTGACTATCATACTGAACAACTTTTTCCATAGCACCAATATCGTAATCGCGAAAAAATAATCAGCCCTCCCATACATTTGCGTCGAGTAGATATTGAAGTTTTGATTGAAATTGAATTTGAAATTTTTTTCGCGATTACGATGTTGGTCCCATGGAGAAAGTTGTTCGGTTTGATGTTCTATATCACATCCTGAAATTTGAAGAGGATGCAAAACGACACGTTGCGTAATATAGCTGAAGAGTTCGTTTTTTTTTTTTTAACGCGCTAATCTCTGGAGCTAACAGTCGGATTTGAAAAAATATTCTTTACATTTGATTGCCCAATTTAATAAGGAAGGTTGTTTAACATCAGTCTAGAACCCTTACGAGCCGAGAAAAAATATAAAAGTCAGAAAGAACGCCGAGTGAAAACGAATAAGCGCGGGCGGGCGATGCAATGCGGTGCGGTAGGTCGGAGCAACAAGATATTTCACGCAGGCAAAGTCGCGACACAGATTAATACTGATGGGACACTCCGCAGTTTAGGTATGAAGCTACAAGTACGCGCCGGGCTAATCTCACTGGGTCAATTCAGTATATGCTGCCGCGCACCGGCCGGCTCGCACGTTAGTTCGATACTCAAAAGCCGCGTCGTAAAAGACAGGGACCGAAACCGGTACGATCATTACCGGTATTATTCGGTTACAACCTTTATTTTTTTTACAGGTATTTTCAAAGGTTACCTTAATTCTTAAATACTGAATACAACCTGTATTAATACCGGTTACCGAAATAAAAATTATCTCTATCTTAGGTACACGTGCCGTCGGCATACCGAGTTAATTTCTATGATGAGGGGAAAAGATAAACAAATGGTATTTTACCAATTTACAATGTTGGTACTTAATATTATCTTACTTACCATTGTTCATTTCCTTTTTTTTACTTCAAGCTTCAACTCAAATACCTACTCCGCAAAAAGGCGCACCAAAAACACGTAAACAGTACTGGTAGGTACAGCACGCATGACGGTCTCCCTGCTAATGTATTTTCTAATGCCAACAAATTGCCGGCATTGCGATATTCTGTTTCTTTCTCGTAATCAAGGTCATTTTTAGGTAACCGGTATTAAAACGGTAACTTAAATAAAGGTAACATGTTTCTTCTTCTTAGTTTACCCAGATAGCGGTTACCTTAACCGTAGAGGTAACCAAAATTCTTCGATACCTGTACCGTAATCCATAAAGGTTTTCGGTCCCTGGTAAAAGAAGACAATCCTAACGAATCAGAAGCTTTAGGAGTTACACGATAGAAAGAGAGGCAACTTATAGGTGACCTGAATTGCACTTTATTGTGGCGTAGCAAGAGTCGCTTTTTACCCGACTACGGCAAAGCTAAAAGGAAGGGTTATGATTTTAGTAGTCTATGTATGTATGTACGTATGTATGTATTTACGTGTGTACTACCGTAGCGCCTAAATTACTGAACCAATTTTAATGAATGAGGTATCAATAGATTCGTAATAATGGTCCGGTTGACATAGGCTATATAAATTCTCTATAAATTTAATATGGTGGACTTTACACGTAAATTTCAGACCACGAAAAAAATTAAATCGAGATAATAATGACATGTTTGCTGTCAAAAGAAAGGTCTTAACGAGCACATTACAAAGATGCATATATTTCATATTGTTTAAGTAAATAAATATGTTTAAATTGTTGAAAATAAGTAAAAGTGGAGGTAAATAATATTAATTTAATTGGTTACAGACCGACCGAGGCGAGCGTGATTTTTCAGTAGTCGGGTTTTAGTTTTTGAACTTACTTTTTTTATTTAAATGATTTTGCGGAGTGTCCTATCTGTATTAATCTGTGGTCGAGGGCAGAAACTAGTGGTCTATACGTCTCAACGAAAAGGTCACAAAGTAACACTAGTTAATGACAAAACAAAAGTACATAGTCATGTCGCAAACCCGTACGTTTTTATTACCGGCTTTACTAAAATCCTCTCTTGGATTCACTTTAGTACTCACTTTCACATTTCCAGTAAAAGCAGACCTCTCATTATACGAAAAGCCTATAGAATGCTAGGTCAGCTTATCTGGTTATTTATAGTTTAAGGTGTCACCTTGCGTACTTTTGGGCATTAGGGGATGATCTGAAAACTATTATAGGTACAATAAAACGCATCTGAAGCCACGTAATACCTGGTTTTATGGACTGAAATAAACAGCGGCGGCTGTGGTAGTAGTTTGTCTTTTATTTTTGGGATTTGATGAACTATAGGCAATTTATTATACACCGTAACATTTTTATTGTGTCAGGGTGTTTTTAACCGACTTCAAAAAGGAGGAGGTTCTCAATTCGTCGGAATCTTTTTTTTTTATTTTTTTTTTTTTATGTATGTTCCCCGATTACTCGAAGATGGCTGGACCGATTTATTTATTTTTTGTTTTATTCGAGAGGGTATACATCACAGTTGGTCCCATATAAAATTGATTAACTTCGCTTTCGTAGTTTTTGAGTTAGCTTCAATAATACGTATTTTTCCCCCACTTTTATATGGATGATGTTCTAGTTTGTTTTGCAGATAGTGGTATAAGAATTTGCGTGGGGTAGGTACACAACTAAAAAGTGAAAAATAAAAACTTTTTTACAAAAAAATACAACCGACTTCCAAAAACAACACTAAAGTGAATTTAATTTAATTTTCACTTTAATTTCGGAAGTCGGTGGCAAAAAACGAAAATACATTTAACTAGACACCGACTTCCGAAATTAAAGTTATTTTTCACTTTGTAGTGTTGTTTTTGGATTTTCGCTGTCATGGTATGGGCATGTGATGCGGAGGAGTGAGGAAAATGTCGTAAGGAAAGTTTTGGGTATGAATGTCGATGGCTATAAGGGTAGGGGAAGACCAAAGAAACGATGGATGGATTGTGTGAAAGATGACATGGCTAGAAAGGGGGTCACTACCGAGATGACGAATAATAGAGAAGTATGGAAAAAAAGGACATGTTGCGCCGACCCCAAATAGATTGGGATAAGGGCAGGAGAATGATGATGAGTGTTGTTTTTGGAAGGCGGTTGTATTTTTTTGTAAAAAAGTTTTTGTCCATCAACATTTCTACTAAGGGTGGGTTGCACCATCTTACTTTAACTATAACAAACGTCGCACCTTCTGTTCGATGTTTGTTATAGTTAAAATAAGATTGTGCAAGCCACCCTTGTTAAAGTTCCTGTTAGACAAAAAATGGGTTGTTCCATTTGACAATTTGTTAGCTGACGTCATAACTTTAACTGTTACCTTAACCGCCCACGCTTCGCTGGTTAAAGTTATTGTTAAATATTTGTTGCTTCTGTCAGACGCGTCGAATGTCGTGTCCTTGCTCCGAACGTTATCTTTTACATTTGACTTGACAGTGCAACAGCAGGTGGTTATTCTATAGTCATTTTAACTTTGAGGAAACTATAACATAGTCCTTAGTGTGGTTACACTAAAGACTATGTTACAGTTTAAGTGTTTTTGAAATAACTGAAACCTGTTAAGGGGTTACTATGTTCATAATTACGAAGAACTTTTTCTTATGAGACTAACTCGGAAATCGCGGAAAAAAACCGCTTTTCTAGCCTATAGTTTGTCGAGTCAAAGCTCCTTCAAACTGGCGCAACACGCGACGTTAAACGTGCCTTTGTGTCGCGTCGCGTGTCGCGTTTGTCTGCACGAGCGTTTTTACACCAGGCGCAATCCGCATTTTAGGTATATGAAGCTATACAAGTACGCGGCGGGCTCGACTTGTCGGGTTAATTCAGTGAAAAGAAGGCAACCCTAAAGAGTCTAAAGATATAAGAGTTACACGATAGAAAGACAGGCAACTTCTAGGTGCATATAACTGAAGGTAATTAACGCTGTGCGACTGCGACCTGGAGCTAGACCACCACCTCTTAAAGCAGTATTATTTTAATCTTACATGTGTGTGGGAAAGAGATGGAACTAGACGTTCTCTATAGCTCCATCTCTTTCTCACACTGAAGTAACATTAAAATAATACTGCTTTAAGAAGTGGTGGTTGGACCCCTGAATTGCACTTTATTGTGTCGTAGCAAGAGTCGCTATTTATTTAAATGATTTTGCGGAGAGAATCTTCTGTACTTGTACTATTATGTATTCTGTGGTTTCTTAGGGAAATTAATAGTTTAGCAAATAGACTACTGGCAAAATATTGTGCAATATTGTGCATGCAACGGTACAGGGATCGTGGGAGTATTTAAAGTTAAGTTACAACATTTAAAACTTGTTTTCGAAAAAAAAAAAACTTTTAAAAAATGTTGGAACTTTGACCTCCGTAACCAGAAGCTTCCCAAGTGGACCATACTTGGGAACCTTTTGGTTATACAAAAGGTAGGTAGTACGGTCAGCAACAGAAGTCGGTTAACACTGCTACTTTTTGACATCATCTAAATTAACATAAAATGATTCGATAAACTGCTTTTTTTTTCGTTTAAACGAAAAAAAAGCAGTTTATCGAATCATAATAATCATCATGTTAACAGTTAACTGTTAAGAGTTAATGTTCCTACAATTTTAAGTACTTCTGTTCCGATTTGAATTAAATATTTCACTTAATAATAAAGATTTAAAAACAGAAAGTGTTAATCGACTTTTGTTGCTGACTGTACAAAAAAAATCTGGATTACGGGAAAAACAAATGACTTTCGGCTTCGTTCATGGTGTTTTAACAAACCGTGATTCTTTGACAGTCATAGTTATTTCAGCCATAGGCTTCCCTCAAGCACCGCCACTTCGACCGGTTCTGTCCCCGAATCCAGTGGATTCCTGAGGTTACCAGGTCGTCGGTCCACCTTGTGGGAGGCCTACGAAATGGTTATATAACTGGGCAAATTATCGTACATAATGGGCGAGTTTGGTAAACCATTAATTTCCCTGTCTCTATATCAACGTAGATTGCATGAATACTACAACAGTCTTGTTATAAAATATATGTATATGCTCCGTAAAAAATTGTGGGTAAATAATGCACATTTCAAGGTAGTTAAAAATAAATAAATTATTCTTTGGTTCTAAATTGGCAGATGTAATTTAATTTTCTTCAATATCTATATAAATAAAGAGTGAGGAAAATGTTGTGAGGAAAGTTTTGAGTATGAATGTCGATGGCTCTAAGAGTAGGGGAAGACCAAAGAAACGATGGATGGTCTGTGTGGAAGATGACATGGCTAGAAAGGGGGTGACTACCGAGATGACGAATAAAAGAGAAGTATGGAAAAAAAAGGACATGTTGCGCCGACCCCAAATAGATTGGGATAATTGCAGGAGAATGATGATCTATATAAATAAAAAGACTGACTGACTCATCAACGCCCAGCCCTACCTAGAAAGCTGTTTGGCACAGAGGTTTCCTTTATAATGTAGACAAGGAATAAGGAAGGAATTCCCGGTAGTACGTTCCCGTGGTATATTTTCTGACATCCACATGGGCGAAGCCGCTGGCAAAAGCTAGTAATATTATATAATATTAGATTTTCGAATTTGTAATCGTCTGACAACCACTCTTACCAAGGGATATCGTATTACCTAGTGCTAGAGGAGTTCGTGGCTAAGTACGAGTATATAACAGTCGCACGGGTTGATGGGTGACCATCTTAACATACCGAGACTCCTCCGTGCTTCGGAAAGCACGTTAAGCCGTTGGTCATGGCTGTCATTCGTGGATATATAACAGTCGTTACGGGTCGTCAGAAGCCCGAAAGTCTGACAACCAATCTTTCCAAAGGGGTATCGTATTACCCAGTTACTGGGTTGTGGAGGTCAGGTAGGGAGTCGCTCCATGTAAAGTACTGGTATTCAGCAGCATCCGGTTAGACTGGAAGCCGATCCCAACATAGTTGATGTTTTGTTATGTTATTAGGTATAGTAGGATTATGTTTCATTTATTTGTAGCCAGTAATAGAAAATTGGTTTCACGAATTTCTCTGGAAACAATTGATTTTAGCGATAAGTCCAATTATTATAATTGTTACTCTCATGTAAATATGATTTCCCGTCGTTTTTCATTTCAGTGTGACTACAGTAATCTATATATACGTGCTTATATTAAATATAATATCATCTACGTTGTGAAATAAAAACCAGTAAAATATTGGTTTTAATCAAAGGCTGTCAAAGGTAGGTTGACTTGATTAATTAAGGAAAATTTAGTATCCTAACTAATAATGAATTATATTATATTTATCTACGCTTTAGTAACTGTTATCTTCAACTATTTTATTGCTTTATATCAATGACTATTGACTATTCTATCTATTATATTGAACTAGCTTTAACCCACGCCTTCGCCGGCGTGGAGGTCGGAAATAATCCCACGCAAACGTGCTATCGTAACGCGCACGCAAGTAACGCTCGTTCGGCATGATTTTTCCGACATCTTCAACAATCATAGTCATATTTCAGCCAATTTACAAAAAAACCTTAATAAATTATATACCTAAACCTTCCTCATGGATCACTCTGTCCATTGGTGAAAACTGTATGAGAATCCGTTTTAAATAAAAAGTTTTTGAGATCATCGCGAACATAGGCATACAAGCAGACGTGGCGGGGGACTTTGATTCATAATATGTAGTGAGACCTCGTGGCCTTGTTGGTCTATGGTCGTCGCATGTGCGTTTGCTAATCCTGAGGGTGTGTTAGGAAACCATTTTGGTACCCAGACCCGGGGTAATCTGTAGATCTGCAACACGCAATGCGATATGATTGAACTATACTCCGTTTACAATAACATTAGACATTTAAACAAACCTTTTTTACAGTCCGTTTAACTGATTTTGACTTCTTTCTTATACGACTAAACGCCTGCCTATCACTTCAGGTAATAAAGGTGTGATGGTATGACTGTCCGAAACAGAAGCTGTTGAACCCTGTAAACCTTTGACCTCTCAATCCTTTTCTTGCCCTTTCCCATCATGAAAACGTTTCAGACTTAAATTACATGAATGCTAATTTTGATGGCGTTAATGAGGCTGACATCTTGAATACAAATTACCTACCTATGTTGATAAACGCAGAAGGTTTATAGAAGATGGTCTGGACATAGTTATGTTCTAGCAATAACGGTGATGAAAGAAGTCTTTTTTTTAGGGGCTTATAGTTTCGCCATGTTCATCTTTCTGTCTGTTCGCGGCTTAGCTCAGAGATTCTTAGTAGTAAGTAGAATGCAGAAGTAATCGAATCGCAACCTGTGAAATACTTAGGTATAATTGAGTAGTCCTGATGTCCATTTGTGGTCTTCCTCATCAGTTCCACTTCACCAAATTATGCTTTCCGGGAGCAAATGCACCAGTTACAATAAAAAATACCCAAATCGCTATAGGTATGCCTATAAAACTTGAGGGTTTACCTCGATTTTGGGATCCCCTCATCAGATTCTGACCTAGTGACAACGGAACCACCTCGAGAGCATACCCTTTCAAAATTGGTCCACAATTGGCGGAGAAATCTGTGAATATACATTACAAAAATATAAATAAAGTCGAACATATAAACTCCTCCTTTCTGGAAGTCGGTCAATAATACGAAACGCTTTGAAAGCGATAGCCACTTGCCTAGGCATTCGGATGGCCCATCTGACCCCGGCTATAGGAATTTGCAATGCTAGGTGTAAGTGTAAATCCTGGCAATCTTTTAAGGGGTCATTGTACTCATCATTATGAACAACTTTTAATAGGGGACCAAACCTGAAATAACGAAAAAAAATCAGCTGTTCCCTACATTTTGACGAATTATGCGAACGTAAATGTACTGAACAGCTGATTTTTTTCGTTATTTCAGGTTTGGTCCCATAGTAAAAGTTGTTGATAATGATGAGAATAATGACCCCTTAAAATATTACCACTGTTTACACTTACACCCTGTAGATAGTGGAAGTAAAAAAATTGCTTAAAACTACACAAATAAGACGCGCGTTTTATCAGTCATTCTATCTGCGCATATGCCACCACCAACTCAATCTGCCTAGCCTTTTCCCAACTATGTTGGGGTCGGCTTTCAGTCTAACCGGATGCAGCTGAATACCAGTATTTTACAAGGAGCGACTGTCTATTTGACCTCCACAATCCAGTAACTGGATAACACGATACCCCTTGGTAAGACTGGTCTTCAAGCTGTCAAAGATCCACGAATGACGCCGGAACCAACGGCTTAACGTACTTACTTCCCGAGGCACGGCAGAGTCTCGGTAGGTATGTAAAGATGGTCACTTATCCACGGACCAACCCTAGCAAGCGTAGCTTAACCTGATGGTTATTACTTAGCCATGACCTCCTCGCATATGCCATATGCCACCACCACAGAGACTAAATTTAATGTTTCATGCGCCTGTAAGCCGACGTTCGCACGGACGTAAAAATATCGCGGCGATTTTTTTTC
Organism: Cosmia pyralina; assembly: GCA_946251885.1. NCBI lineage: Eukaryota > Metazoa > Arthropoda > Insecta > Lepidoptera > Noctuidae > Cosmia > Cosmia pyralina. Next base: position 18,620,243 of record OX276362.1, read on the forward strand.
GCGCACTGGATTTTCAACGCTCTGCTTAGTGCCGAGAGTTGAAAATACAATAGTGTGTTTTTTCGACCCGCTGGTATGCACTTTGTTGTTGTTAGGTTGGATTTTCGATGCTCGGCTCAACACCGATAGTTGAAAATCCAGTGCGCAATAAAATCCCGCCGCGATATTTATATGTCCGTGCGAACATCGGTTATCTAACTGCACGCAGATACAGGTAGTTAGAGGCGCAGCGTTGCTGTGTTATTCTAGTTTGAACGGTATGGGTGCTGCATACCGTTCAAACTAGAACACAGCAACACTGCACTGTTTGACGATATACCTATGTGTGGTGGTAGTTACATCGCTGTACGAGCTCCTTATCAAAGCGCACTACTATTTTTTTTGTTCTTAGAATAAACATTTTATTTCGGAATATAATATATAAGATAAATAAGACTTAAAATATTAATAATAATAATACTATTTTAAGTCTTAGTTATCGTGCTTTTGTTGAGTGATGGTAGTGCTTGAAGCCAGAGGCCAAATTTCTACTCACACACAGCCAGCAGGAGGCAGGCTCGCCGCCCATCCCACTGGCTCTGGGAATATGGGTTTACGGGGCGACCTATGTCCGGGCAAGCCACTATCCATCCAGGCGTTCACTGCATCAGTCAAGCAGGGCACGTCAGAGTCAACCAGTCTTGTAAAACAATTAAAGCCCGCCCGACCGAAGATGGATTCGTTTTCGGTCGTAAATGAATATTTCAGCCGCCAAAAACGAAAACGCTATTCGGCTGGGCTCTAAAAATAATATAAGCAGATAGACTTTACGTTAACATGCAAAGATTTTGATACGATGGGAAAATTCTCATTGATAATATTGAGTGAACTTTCTGCCTCCATTCCTGCTTACATTAAATGCTATTTTACGATCATGAGATGTCTCTAAAAGTTGCTGAATTCGCTGTTTTGATTTGTTTGTTTAAACCGCTCTATTAAACTTTATGCCTCAATCTTAGCGTTTATGAGTTATAATATTGTCATGTTGGTTTAACGGACTGAAAAGTAATGTGTTCTCGGTTTCCTCCGTAATGGGTTATTTTGATGTGTTTTCCACGATACGAGGAATGTATGATATCTTAATCATATTTACAGTTAAATCGTTTTTAACCGTTTGTAAGGCACAGGTAAAATCTGGATGAGGCCATCACAGGAGTGTGGGGATTGGGAAGGTCACGAATACAATAAGGCGTAGTCGACGTTTACTCAATTTGGTTTTCGTGCTGAGCATGCAACTGACTCTGCTATAATTATTTGCCTTATAGAAAACTGTTAAATATTATTTAGACAGAAAAACAAAATGTATACTCTTGTTTCTTAGATTTAAGTCGCGCATTTGATACAGAAAATTATATAACACATTATGGGATAAAATGTACAAAGCCGGTGTACCACATGACATTGTTTACATCACAGAGTATTAGTATGAGGGCCAACCTAACGCAGTAAAATGGGGGGAGGCCTTGTCAAATGATTATGTTCCCAGAACGGGCGTAAGACAGGGCGGAATATCATCACCCAAATTATTTACTTATATTATCATGAGAGCCGGGGTTGGCTGTTCAGTTAGGGTGTGTAACAGTTGATATAATAACAAAAAATCTAACGTTCACTTGACCTAATTTCAGTTAATATACTTTTGTTTAATATAACGATCAGTTGAGATAATGAATTGTTGATATAATTTCATTTTATCTAATTTCTTATGATATAATAAACATTTCCTATAATGCACATTTGACATAATATTCATGTAGTATATTATTCATTTACTATAATATTCATAATCTATAATAACTTTTAATATAATTTAGAAAATCTGATACGATTTTAAACGCCTGCTAGTATGGTGCTAGCAAAAATGCATCGCATAAGCATTAATTGCTACAAAAGTTTGCTTTTATGCGTGAGGTGGGTGAGGTGGGTGGGTGAGGTGGGAAATAAGATGTAATATTTATGTGATGCTATGTTATGATTAAAAAAATATTGTACTGTTTTTTTTTCTTCGCTTTATACCCTATACACCTACCACCCTCAACTATTGTAACCAGTAGAAATTGTATGCAATCTGGACTTTAGGGCACCCCGACTCGGACAGGTTAGGTTAGAAGGGGATGGCGAGGTCGTGTGAGCGAGCGAAGCGAATCATTTGTGGTGAATCATTTGGTTTAGGTTAGGTTAGGTTAGAACAGTGACCATTAACGCGCGATGGCGAGCGAGCGAAGCGAGCGTGCCGCGGCAGCGGCCGCCGAGCGCCAGATCCCCTCTATTGTTGGTGAATCATTTGGGTTAGATGAGGCGGTGAATGTCTCGTACATTAGACGATGAAAGCTTGACCATTGACTTTTCGAGGTCAATGGTACTGGTACTTTAAAAAAGCGATTCTTTTTTCCATTAGTTTAAATAAAATAGTAATAGTAGATAGTGAAACATTAGTTTAAATAAAATTAGCTCCGTCGACCAAGCTCACCCTCAACCATGCATTGAATATTTTAAGATTTGGTTAGGTGCCATTTGAGTTAGGTAAGAACTGTGACCATTAAACATGAAAATTAGGTCAAAATAACATTAGGTCAAATGAATGTTATATAAAAAGAATATTATACATATTGAAAATTATATAAAATGAACGTTATACTAAATGTTTTATATTAAATGAAAATTATATCATATAAAACATTAGGTCATATGAAATTAGGTTATATGATTTTATAGCATATGAAAATTATATTATATGAACGTTATTTCAAGTGAAATTAGAGCATTTGTTATTATATCATACATTACACACCCGTTCAGTTAACAACGTACCTATAAATAATCTTAGTTATACCGACGACATGGTTCTACTCAGCCTGTCTATCACGACAATGCAGAAGTTGATAGGAATATGTGAGGTATACCTATGCGGATAAGCATGGTACCTATTAAGTATATTAAAAAGACCCAAGCAATTTTCGTTACGTCAACAGCCAATCGCATATACCGGACATATTTCTATGCAAAGCGAAGTTGGAATCTGTCAAATGTTTCATATACTGACTGAGAAACTTAAAGAGGACATTGAAAGACATAGACATTTGCTAGTTGCCAAGAGTAATATGCTGCCATGTAAAAAAGTTCAAAAGTGGCTTTTATGTGTCTATTTCAAATAAATGTCACAAATAATGTAATATAATGCCATATATATATAATGCCATTGACTTTGAGTTTCACCACGATTTGCAAAATGTTTAAATCAAGTGAAAATCACCTTGTAACGACGTGGACGTTTACTGTCAGAACCTTAACACCTGTGTCCTATGGTACAAATACACGCAGCGTGTTTACAAAACGGAAACAAGAACAAACATTAGAAAAACGTACATAAAAAATATAGTCAGCCTATAATGTTGCCGCTACTGGGACACAGGCCTCCTCTCTGTGAGAGGGAGCGGACCGTAATGCACCACGCGGGCCCAGTGCGGGTTGGTAGTTGTAACATATCTTCGAATTTTTGGTTCTAGGACATGCCGATGTTTTCCTTCGAAAAACGTAATTTTTACAAATTTGCAATAGGCACGTGTATTTAAAATCAAAGTGCGTTCTCGAACAGGAACGTTCTGTCTAATAATCGGATTGAGGGCCGTCCTCAATTTCAGACGTCCGTTAAAAGCATAAATATGGACACTCCTAGTTAAACGTCATGTCATTTTCGCCTCCGTAATGGCACTCACTTCCTAATAAAATAATTGAATCGTAAAATTCTCGTAAAATCTAGTCGTAAAAAGCCTACAGGTATTGCTGTTATTTTTATTAAGTGAATACTGCCTGTTGTGCCCATAGTTTTGCTATTAAGATTATAATTAATGATTTTTGATTAAGGGATTTGAGTTCATTCGGTATAATGAAGTAAAAACTTCTTTAGCATTGAGCGATTTTTGTTAGAGGAAAATCTTATGAGTTCGCGTCACTGACATGCGAAATGATAATATTAAGGCGCTATGACCCGACAGAGACCGCACTTACAAGTTTTTTGAATCCATGGGAAACATAAAAAAAACCAGCCAAGTTTTATTCTGTTTTTTAGTATTTGTGCGGCAACAGAAATACATCATCTGTGAAAATTTCAAATGTCTAATTCATGTTTGTATGTTTGGTTCAGGAGATACAGCCTGGTGACAGACGGACAGACAGACGGACGGACAGCGGAGTTTTAGTAATAGGGTCCCGTTTTACCCTTTGGGTACGGAACCCTAAAAGTGTTATAAAATTCTAAAAAAAGATATAGGTATCTTATTTAAGGATCTGGCGGATAGCCAATCGATTTTGGAAAAAATCCCAAAATCCCACTTTTCGTATAATGTAATCTCATAGCTACAAAACAGACGATTTTTTCTTATTTTTTTTTATATATATGAAAATGTAGTTTGTCGTGATAAAATAATTAAAATAATTACTATGTTTAATACTAGTCTTCATCTTTACTGTATATTAATTACTAAGTGAATACTGCAGAACTGTTGAAACTACAGCCATTATGCTAAGACAATTTTCGCAATCTGAGGTAATGTAGGCCCTTAATTGTTGCAAAAAAGTTTGTGCTCGCGAGGTCTACTGTTCACAGAACTACATTTTTTTTTTATTTTTATTATGAACAACTTTTTTACTATAGGACCAACCCTGAAATCACGAGAAATGCAATCTATGGAACATTTTTGTTCGCTCAACAAAATGTAGGGAACAGCAGATTTTTTATTACACGTTTGTTACATACATCGATTTCTAAAATAGCCCCTAAATGATTTTACTATTTACATCAATTTGAAAAGTACCACTTGTAACACAAATAACTAAATGCATTATTAACCGTTCAACATAATAGTTAAATTATCATTCTTCCTCTGTCAACTTCATCACGATCGTCAGAAATAGAATGATGTTTTAAATACGTTTTGCACTGAACGAATTTAAAACATCGTTCTATTTTAAATTCGTTTATCGCTAAATGTTTTCAGTAATTTGTGATGCAAGAGAGCCTAAAAGGCAAACACATCAGTTCCAATCAACATTTCGTTCATGTAAAATGTTTTTAAACAAATTCGCTTGGAGCATTGACACTGACTAGGAGTAAATACATTACGTGGAATTTGGAATTTTCACGTTTTTCCAGTGTTTTTGTAAGTTTTCGCGTTGTTAGTAACAAAGATTTAACCATCTAGGTTAAAGGGTGAACTCATCCAATTTCGTGATAAAACAAAATCTATATATATAAAAATCAATTGTTGTTCGTTTGTCTCGCTAAAACTCGAGAACGGCTGGGCCAATTTGAATATTTTTTTTTGTTTTATTCTCCTCTTTACTGGGGTGGGTTAAAAGAAAAAAAAAATAGGAAAAAAAATTGAAAATCTTGACAGGACAACGTCTGGCGGGTCAGCTAGTATGTAATAAAACTTTGATACTTTAGTAAAAGCTTCTTTTTTAATTCAATTAGGAACATAAATCAGTCTTTCTTTTAGAATAATTAGGATAGTAAACTTACTTAGGACTACTATTTTAAGACTTTTAGCTAATAATCGAAACCTTTGTTAACTTAACGAAACAGACTATCACGAAATTAGGACTATCACTTATTTGCGTGAGTTTACTTTAGGCCTACTTATGTAGGACAAGTTAATTTCGAATCATGAAATGGAAGTAGCTCCTATTCATCATCATCATCATCACCATTTCAGCCGAAAGACGACCACTGCTGGACATATGCCTCCTCCAAGCACCGCCAGTTCGACCGGTTCTGTGCTTCCCACATCCAGCGCGTTCCTGCGGACTTTACAAGGTCATCAGTTCACCTTGTGGGAGGCCTTCCAACATTCCGTCTTTCGGTACGCGGCCGTCACTTCAGAACCTATCGGCCCCATCGGCCATCTGTTTTGTGCCCTGCCCACTGCCACTTAAGTTTGGCAATTCTTCGGGCTATGTCGGTTACCTTGGTTCTCCCGCGGATCATTTTATTTCTGAGCTCCTATTATTTAGCATTCTTGAAAGGTCAGACAAATCGCCATACTGTTCGATGAGAAAATTTGTTGTACTTAGTGGCGATGCTCCTTTGGGGAAGTTTTTGTCCAGTAGTGTACGTCATCTGGCTGAATGATGATAATGCTGATTAATTTTTTTATCTCACATAATTTCCCATGCAACAGGCTAACAGAAGTTCTAGAAAAGTGGTAATCGCTTTGAAAGCACGCCATGAGAAATGGCAGACATGTCGTGACCCACTCTTATTTTAAGATCTTGCATGCATGTATTATTTTAATTCTGTATGTCTATACATGTTCGAGCAAATAAAATTTCTGTCTTTCTTTCAAAGCCTCTCGAATTTCTACTATGATTTTCATCAGGATTGACATCAGCGTGAGTACTTTTTACCCATCATCGTTATCGCTGATAGAATGTCACTTTGTGAAGGCCCTGTTGGGAGTCGGGGCTCCAGTTATTAGAAAGAATAATTTTATACCCCTGAAACACTGCAAGTCGTTTTCCAACATAAGAGACAAAATTTTGCCACGTTAGGTGCCTTCAACTATAAAGCCCATCGTCCACAACGCTACTCAGAAGTACTACGAGTACGTAAAAACTCAAATAACCAATGAGTAACCAGAATATCACATCAACCAACCACAAACTAGTTAATAACGCATTAGTTAGTTGTGTCATGTACAGACCACTATTGAAATACTAGTGCTGTGACATTCTGGCTAAGAGACTCATTGGTGACTTGAATTTGTGAGACGTTCTATGTTAAGGATTTAGTTTCCGTACTTAGTCCTTCATGTGGACCATTGTGCGTGGGCCATGGCGGCCGTCGGGGGTTATTCCAACCAGCCCACCTGCCTCCAGAAGTTAATCAAATCTCTGGGTCTGTTAAGAATATCTGTGAAAGATCGGGGTATTCCGAGAGTTTCTGTTCTAATCTGGGTGACGCCTGTGCATTCAAAGAGCACATGCACAACGGTTTCCTCAGCCTCCATGCAGGCCCTGCACAGAGGACTGTCCGTTATTCCTATTGTGTGGAAGTGTTTGTTTAATGAGCAATGTCCTGTGATGCTCCCCGTCACCAGGCGCAGCCCGTTCCTGTCCAGACGTAATAGCCACCCGGTAAGCGTAAAACAACAAAGCGACAAAAGGTGTTGTGAGACGATACTATTGAATAGTGTCGTGGGCTATTATGGGTCTAAAACTGGAACTAGTCAAAACTACTCAAAGGTAGAAACTACTTACTCTAACGTTGAGAAAACTGTTTCATACACAAAACTTTTACCTCAGAGTGCCTCAGACATAATTGTGTAAGGGTAACTGCGCCCTTTTGATTCACACTACGTATTTGGCTTCTTCCACAATTAAGTTTCAAACATTTTCGAGTAAACAAGCGAAGTGTGTCGTTTCACTAATGGGTTTTAACAGTGGTTTCAACACTTTTGACCTTGAGCGCAAAAAGGTTTGTGTAAAAGTCCAAAAGACGGTCAAAATAGAATCTGTAACATCATTACATGACGCCTGTTATTCTCTAAAGCGTTTGGCGTTTGTATTTTTGGTGACGAACAGCGCCACCGTTGTTTGAACAGTTAAGTTGGTCGAACAGTATAATCAAAATAATAATTTGTTTACAAGTGCAGCGTGCGCTATGCGGTTGCGACACAGATAGAAAAATACGCCGTGAGTGAATGAGTTGTAAAGATACACTGATACAGTGATATATTCAGATGTGAACGGATATAAAGAGTGATTGATGGCAACGGAATGATTTATATCTCTCCTGAGTTACCAATCTCTATTTGGTAGAAGTGTAGGTATATGTAATGATCCACTTTTTTTAACCACGAAAAAAAAGGAGGTTCTCAATTCGACACGTATGTTTTTTTTACAGAGTCGTCCGATTTGAAACATTTTTGTTTTATTTGAGAGGGTATACCTCAAAGTTGGTCCCATATAAAATTGATTAACTTTACTTGGGTAGTTTTTGAGTTAGCTTCAATAATACGTATTTTTTCCCCACTTTTATATGGATGATGTTCTTGTTTGTTTTGCAGGTAGTGGTATTAGAATTTGTGTGGGGTAGCTACCACAACTAAAAAATGAAAAATAAAAACTTTTTTACAAAAAAAATACAACCGACTTCCAAAACCAACACTACAAAGTGAAAAATAACTTTAATTTCGGAAGTCGGTGGAAAAAAATTAAAATACATTTAACCAGACACAGACTTCCGAAATTAAAGTTATTTTTCACTTTGTAGTGTTGTTTTTGGAAGTCGGTTGTGTTTTTTTGTAAAAAAGTTTTTTGGAGTTTATTCCAAAAAAGTATGATGAAATACAAGCGTTAACTCAAAAGTGTTGTTACGTTTTTCTGCGCAACGTAAAAAAAAAAAAACATTAAAGTTGCTTTTTGTATAGCACTGATTCTTTGAAGAAACCCTGCCCATATGGTCCTTTGTATTTGTCCAACAATAGAAAGTTGGAACTGCACAAAAAACAGGATTACACTGCCATGGTGCATCAGAGCTCACACACAAACACTTTTTTGCTAGCTATGTTTAAGGCATTAGAACCAAGCTATTGACGTATATAAATCCCAATTCTGGACACAAAATTTGTGGATAAAATTAAATAAATACGCAGTTTGTGTCGTATAACATAACGTAATCAGCCTATAATGTTCCCGCTGGGACACAGGTCTCTTTTCTGTGAGAGGGAGTGGGCCGTAATCCACGTAGATGTATGTGACATCGTCCTTCATCCACATTCGTCTTCGAATTTTTAGTTTTAAGATATGCCTCACGACGTTTTCCTTCACCGTTTTGGGAGCAGTTGGATTTAAATAATTTACACAAAAGTGCCTGCTTGGGATCGAATCCACAACCACGACTCGTAAGTCGCGGCAGGTACTGGGCCACCACTGCTTGTGTCGTATAATCTAATGTAGTCTTGAGAAAGCAGGAAAAACAAAATACAAGGTAAAATAAAAACTTCACAAATGTGATTGGTACCTTCTATTTAGCGTGGCGATGGTAATATTTATAGAGTCAGCTCAGAATCTGGCTACAAGCTTGGTACCTTCAATAGCATCCATCCATCCATCATTAATTGATATCGATATATCTATACCAATATTATAGAGAGGTAAAATTTGTCAGTTTGGAAGTACGGGATATTCTCCGGAACTACTGAACCGATTCTGAAAATTCTTTCACTAATGGGAAGGCTACAGTATTGCCGAGTATAATATCATGTGGAGAAAGTCGCGGGCAAAGCTAGGAATGAATAAAAACCTTTGTAAAGTTTCGCTAGTTAATTTAATTTGATCTTAATTTTGCTCATGGAGTTACAGGACAGAGGACAGAATAATTTAGTATCCCGATAGACGTTTAGTTAGTGTTCTCATAGTGAAGAGCTGCGTGACCAATATTCCAGGAAACCATTACCAGAAGTTTCCAAAATGTTTACCTATTTCATCTTTCGTGAAGCCTCTTTTCAGTAATCATGGCTGATTTTATCAAATTACTATTACATTATTTTCATGGGTATTGTTCCGTCTCAAAAATCCACCCTGTATGGTATATTCTATCTTTATTTCTTTTTACAACTTTTTTAACTATGTAGGAAACATCAATCTACTAAAAGTTTTAAAAAAATAAGACCGAAATAAGCCCATTAGAAGCTCGCGTTAAAATAATATTTACAACTGAACATCTCTGGTGAAAACGAGGTAGATTTATGAACCATCAACTATGATGTGTTTATTTATAAATGGAACGTAAAAACCGCCATGTTTATTTTATTACACGCGCTAATAGGTGACGGACAAGGTGTTGCCAAGTATAAATAAATTGTGGCATTGATTTATTAATTAATTCGTTTATGATGATTTAAAGTGATTTAAGCGGAAGTTGTTTTTTTTTTTGTAATTTATAAGTACCTACTGATTTTGATGGTATATAAAACTTTTTGATTCTGATTCTGGATAGTGTGCATCCGTCCTTGGGCCTTCGCTTGTGTTGTGTTGCTATAGGATAATCTCAAATGAATCTGTCATCATTCAAATCATTTGAACAATAGACACATCTATTGTTCAAATGAAACAAGAATCAAATAAATGCGTCAAGTTGCAAGTTGTGGTGGTTTAAAAAGCGGGCAAGTGCGAGTCGGGGTCGCATACGAAGGGCTCCGTACCATCTGACCGTACAATATTTAATACTACTTAATTCCTTTAACACGTTTTTATGTATGGGGATCCCCTTTCATTTTAACTTTATTTTATTGACCGAGCGAGCGAAGCGTCTGTGCTTCAAGTCAGGCAAAATATGCTTTCGTCTGTCAATTTGTTGCTACTCCTCTACAGGTCGTATTTTACAACCGATCTGGATGAAACTTGATATACAGGTTTCACAATTTTATAGGATTTTTTTGTCGTCGGAGAATTTTAATCGGAGAGGTGCTTTCTCCAAAAAGGTGCAAAATGGAGGCTACTGGATATCTCCGCCTTATGAGATCCGATTTTGATTGTTATTTTTTTAATTAAAAGGTAGTAACTTTAAGTTGGTATCATAAAAATTTGGTGAAGATCTGATGAAAAAAACATGGTAAATATCCCGTTTTAACTTTAGTGGTATTATAATTGTTGCAAAAAAATTTGTGCTCGCAAGGTCTACTGTTCGCAGAACTACTACTTTTATTATTTCTTGTTATAGCAGCCATAGGTGATGGGTGACCATCTTTACTCCTTCGTGCCTCGGAAAGCACGTTAGGCCGTTGGTCATTCGTGGATCTTTGACAGTCGTTACGGGTCGTCAGAAGCCCGAAAGTCTGATAACCAGTCTTACCAAGAGGTATCGTATTACCCAGTTACTAGGTTGTGGAGGTCAGATAAGCAGTCGCTCCATATAAAATACTGGTATTCAGCTGCATCCAGTTAGACTGGAAGCCGACCCTAACATAGTTGGGAAAAGGTTAGGCAAATTGATTGTTATAGCAGTCATAGTAGTACACACTCAGTGAAAATTTCAAGTGTCTACTAAATGCGGTTCAAAAGATACAACCCTGTGACAGACGGACGGACAGCGGTGCATAAGTAGAAGGGTCCCGTTGGCAATCTTTGGGTACAAAACCCTAAAAAGAGGCTATACGCACAAGTGGCACCTTAATACTTGGCTAGTTAGCAAACTTCAACTCGGTGTCGCACACACAACAGAAACGTGACATTCACAGCAACATAATAATTTATGCATGTCTCATTTTCGCTCCCGTTATTAACGACATGCCATCGTACTTCCACGTGTCATCTAATATAGATAAGTACATAGTAAGATATTACATTATTTATGTGTACTTTATGCTGTGGTCCCACGGCCCGCTTTCTGACAGGCCAGATCGCGCCAGGCTAGGCCGACAGGCTGTGGGAACCGCCGATACGATGAGGCTTGTGGTGGGTTTAGTGTAGGTAACCTATCTTCCACTTGGCACGTGACTGTGGCAAGAGACCGGATGGTCTTTATTTCGATGTAAGGTGGAAGGTCTATGTGTTCTGCCCGGCTTGGGCGGAGCACCGCCGTGTTCTCACGGAGGCGATCGGCGGCGGCGATCTCTCGCGTCCAAACTTGGTCCAGGCCATGGTGCGGAGCGAGAATGCATGGGAGGCCGTCACCTCCTTCTGCGAAGCAGTAATGCTCGCAAAGGAGGAGGCGGAACGCGAGAGGGAGAGGCAACAGCCGCGCCCTCGCGCTCCTAGCCGCCGCAGGAGACGCCCTGGGCGGCGGGAATCTATCGCCGATTCCCGGCCACCGTAGGCGCGGGCTTGCGGACGACGAGTAATGGGCAGCTCGCCGTCCGGTAAGGACCAGGCCCGGGTCGACGGTGCGTTGAGTTCCACGCGCGCCTCAAAGAGATGTCAGCAGTGACAGGGTCCAATAGGGCCAAAGTCGCGGGTAGTTCGAAAGAGATACCGTGGCCCCGGCACGGGCAACTGAAGGAACACGGGTGGGTTTTAGTCAGTAAAAGTCTGACACGCCCTCCCGCTCTGCCCGGAGCGGGAGAAGTCATTTGATGATTTCCCATCCAAAAAAAAAAAAAAAAAAAAAGGTGGGAAGACCTTTAGTGTGGATGCAACGTGTGTCGATACTCTTGCGTCATCCCATCTTCCTGGCTCGGCATGCTGTGCTAGCTACGATGCTGCAGCTACGGAACACCTCGAGCGGCGGAAGTATAATAACCTTATCGGTAATTATATTTTCGAGCCGTTTGCGGTTGAAACCCTTGGGCCGTGGGGTCCGAGTGCTTATGGTTTGTTCAACGAAATCTGCAAACGGCTGGTTGACACTTCCCGTGACCCAAGGGCTGGCTTTTACCTTGACCAGAGGCAAAGCATTGCCATACAACGTAGCAATGCCGCCTAGGGCACATTACCATTTTTGGACGCCATATTTTAGTTTGATAATAGTTTTAGTTACGTTAGGTTATTGTATTTTTATTTTAATAGTTTGTTAGTTAATTTAGAATAAACTCTACCACCTCTTTTTTCTTATAATATTAATGGTTTACCCTAATTAATATTATTCATTCAAACATTTTACAAACACAGAAGTAATAAATACATTAACATGTTGAAAACAGCGTAAAAAACAGTTTTGTAATAAATCGTATAATGGAGATGGAGAGCAATTCCACCTGTCGTGTATGTGGGATACATTGAGGTAATAAATAGCGCGCTCAAGCAAAGTACAAAGCAGAGTGAGTACCTTGCAGCGGAAAATGTGCTTCAACGAACACGTACGAGCATAAAGGGTCCCGTAGACAAGCGCGACGTGACGTTGCGACGCGATTCTGGTAACACAAACTCCATGAATTTTTCATAGAAGTAGTTCTACTAGGGTCGCCTCACACCTGTCTGCGGAAGCCTTAACTCCGTTGAGGCGTGCCGATCTCGTGCAGTGCTTATAAGTGTGCGTTGAACTTAAAGCTGCATATACAGTGCCGTAATGTCGCGCCAGCGCGCGCCGCCCGGAAGCTTCTACGAGTATATACAGGGTTATTTTAAATTTGGTATTTAATATACATGACAAAACAAAAAAAAAAAAAATGATGATTTCTTTTTATTTTCTTTATTAAGGCAACCAACAGCGATACATGTAGTTTAAAACAGAGAATGTGAATTAATATTGTATGGCTAATTATAGGTTTCCCTGTATAATTAGGATAAGTTTACAACATGCGAACGGACTTTTAATAAATATTTAACTCCAAAAGGTGCAATTTAAGGTAAATTACTTAAAGCTAAGTTTAAATTTAAAAGAAAAAAAAAAGTTTGAATATTAAGAGATTAGAAGTTTGTCATTTGTCTTCCTTTATGGTTTTCACTATTTGTTTTTTGAATGTAGGTTTATTACATTTAAATATATAATAATATAATATATATATTTACTTGAGAGCAATCTGTGTTATAAATTGAAGCAATAGGGGTCAATACACAATTTTAGGCATAATTATTCGAGTTTCGAGGCACGTGTAGCATCGTAGTGTGACGCGTCCGCCGTAGGGGAGTGTTAAAAGTTATCTGTGCGACTCCGGCAATCGAGGCGTCCATTAAGTATGTCTTAAAGCAAACACATGTCCATAATTTTGTGCCTTTCATCGAGTGTTAGCAAACCATGTGTTCGACAACTGTTTTCATAGGCCAACGGAGGTTAACGGAGGCGATAGTTGAGGTGGTTAATAAATTTTCTTTGAACCCGTTCTAGTTGGTTCTTATAAATAATGTATTGGGGGGACCAGAATGGGCACGCAAATTCTAAGACACTGCGCACATATCCAAAATACACCGATTTAAGAGCCTCAATATTTTAAAATACCTTACATGATCTCATAACTAATCTCAAGTTTATATAAGCTTTTGTGGGGCATCGACCGCAATTATTGTAGTCACTTGAGATATCCACGAATGACAGCCGGGATCAACGGCTTAACGTGCTTTTAGAGGCACGGAGGAGTCTCTGTATAACACCCACTGACCTGATAGATCGACCCGTGCGGCTGTTATTACTTAGCCACGAGCTCCCTGGATCGCTATTAATATAAAACAATAATATATGTCTCAATTGTCTCCTGCGATGGCTCTTTTTCCTCCTTCCACTCATCTAAGTGATTTGGGGTCGGTGCAGCACGTCTTTCTACTCCATACATCTCTACTAGTCGTCATGTCAGAATTGACTTCATTGCTAGCCAATAATAAGTTGATGAATGCAACTACGAGTTTTAAAAAGGAAGCCAATCGAAAGATATTTATGCAGCAGAAGTACGGAATTCTTGATACTCTGATTTGAATGATAGAATTCATAGAGAGTTCAATGACCCAAATCAAATGTCAATAGTTATAACTCAACTGCCATTAGTTATCATAAAACAAACGAGAAACAATGACGTAATCTCCAAACACAATTACACATTATAGTACCTACTAACTAGTAACTAGCGACTCGCCCCTGCTTCGCACAGTTCTATACATATGGCTTAAAAAACATTTAGATTTATTTATTACATTTGCCTTAAGCAAAAGCGCCAGGGTAGCCGGCGGAATTCAAATTTTCTTACGTTTTTTGCAATTTGTAGATCACTATTACTACTACTAATATGTATTTACGGAATAATATTCATTGAAATCATCATTAGAACTATCTAACTTCAAATTACCCATGAATGATTATTTAATGAAACCATGACATTTCAGGCCAATTCTAACTTGGAGAGTTTTATTGATGACTAGCAGCGCCTCGCGGTTTCACCCGTGTATATCTCGAAACCGTTAGAATATCGGGATAAAAAGTCAAATCAATCTGCCTAACCTTTTCCCAACTATGTTGGGGTCGGCTTCCAGTCTAACCGGATGCAACTGAATACCAGTATTTTACATGGAGCGACTGCCTATCTGACCTCCACAACCCATTAACTGGGTAATACCATACCCCATGGTAAGACTGGTTGTCAGAGTTTCGGGCTTCTGACGACCCGTAGCGTCTGTCAAAGATCCACGAATGACAGCCGGGGCCAACGGCTTAACGAGCTTTCGGAGGCACAGAGGAGTCTCGGTATGTAAAGATGGTCACCCATCCACGGACCGACCCCGGCAAGCGTAGCTTAACGTTATGGATCGACCAGTGCGGCTGTTATTACTTAGCTAAGAGCTCCACATATCTTATGTATTAAACCAGGTTATAAACTATCTGTGTGCCAAATTTCATCAAAAACCGGTAAGTAGTTTTTGCCTGAAAGAGTAACAAACATTTATCGATCCATCCATCCTCACAAACTTTCGCGTTTATAGTATTAGTAGAATTGCTATAATTATAATTCTGTAAATACATATTTTTGACGGTCGCGAATCATATTTTGATCAACATACAACCTTACACTGACCTGAAAATTAACTTGGCGGCATTCCTCTTAACTTTAATATGAATGTATTATAAATACTTACCTGCCGGAATATATTCTCTAAATGACGTTTAAACCACCACAACGTCAGTGACCTTAGAAAAATAGCCAATCTTGACTTTCGGAATTTTGACCTTGACCTCAAGGTCAATAATCCTGAGGCTGAGGTCAAGGTCAGTAACCTAAAAAGAATCACGGATCTTGACTTTTGGAATTTTGACCTTGACCTCAAGGTCAATGACCCTGAGGTCAATGTCAATGCCCTCGAGGTATTCCATGGTATCCCATGGTGTTCAAAATACTGCCAATTTGAATCGATATCACTAGAAGCTACCGCACCGTAGGTGCTCAAAAGGGAATAAATTTGAATATTTTTTATTGTTCCCTTTAGAGCACCACGTTAAAATATTGATTGGTGCTCAGATGGGAATACTTTTGGTGCTCAAAAATAGGTGCTCAAACGGGAATGCTTCCAAAATACGTTGTAGAGTTAGAAAGATCTAAGTAGTCACATAGACAAACAAAAAATGCCACTTTGTTATATATGCCTAGTTAAAAGGTCCTCATACGATCCCAATTTTTTTATCAGCGAGTATATTTTATCGCGAAGATAAATTCTGCCGAAAAAAACCCCATTTAATTAGGTTGCCTTATCTGTCAGATAAACTGAAGTATGAGCTTTTAATTGTAATTGGCTTATAGGTTTATCTTCATGTGTTTTATGACTGTAATATGGGTAGAATCGATAAAATGTGCAACTTTTTTAAGGTGATTTTAGGATTGGCGGCTAATTTTTGATCTGCCTACGTTTGTTTTGATGAATAATAATTAAATGAAGAAGACGGTAAGCGACATTCTCTTGAATGTTGTCACATTATCCTGGGATTATTTTCATACGTCTACGTAATTACGCGACATATTTAAATAATATTTTTAGTGGACAATAAATTTATTTGGGAGCGGTGGTGGCTCGGTGGACTAATAACCTCGTATGATGGAGATTTCGATATATAAATTCAGACATCTTGTAATTCGAGATTTGCCCTTATAATTTGAATGTACGAGGGAATCATTACCGCCTGCCTGCCTGGTTGCCTGGAAGAGATTGCAGAAAGCGATAAGGCCGCCCATTGTATATTTTGTAGTGTTTGATTATGTCTTTTTTTTGTTATGTATTTTTGTGGTGTACAATAAAGTATATATAAATAAATAAATTACATTTTCTGATAATCTAAGTCGGTATAAATGTTGATGTGAAGACGTCTTTTCGCTCGGCGTACTGGTGGTAAGTTCATTATTTGTGACTGACAGAAACGTGTAAGATTTCAACCGCTAATAACTAGAGACTAATGTTAGAGTAATGGTTGAGCATTCAAAAAATAGGTCATATTTATAACAATTTTAAGGCAGGATATAATATCCCTATGACGTCACACTGCAAGAGCATGCGCATGCGCGCAACCCTCTTTTCACTATGTGTCGAAATATTAATTCGTATACCTAGCGCAAAAACGTGTTTAGCGTTTTTTCTTTTTTTTTTCCGTGGGGATATCCTCATGGATACCCTCCGTCTGGAAACAACGGAGGGTTATGTCGGACTTCTACCGAGTAAAACCACCACCACTACCTTCCACCACCACCACCTTCCACCACCACCACCACCACCACCACAACCACCTTCCTTCTAGCACCATGAGTCGGGGGCCCGGGAGATACTTGTACATCCAGCGCACCCCCGACTGGTATCAGCCCGCCCTGCCTAGCAGGCCCCATCACCTAGTGCGGCAGCACACGACCGCACGTCCTCCCATTTTAAGGCGCGCATGTTATGAGTGCCACCTCTTTGAGCCTGACTGCTCGAGCGGCGACACCGCCCCAATATCGCCGCCCGCAGGCCCCTCCTTATGGTGGCCGGAGACAATGAGCCTAAAAACTCTAGACTTTTTGGCTCATTGTCAGCACTAGCGCTAGGAAAGGCTAAAGGAGCTCGTGGCTAAGTAATAACAGCCGCACGGGTCGATCCATCAGGTTAAGTTACGCTTGCCGGGATTGTCGGTGGATGGGTGACCATCTTTACACACCGAGACTCCTCCGTGCCTCAGAAAGCACGTTAAGCCGTTGGTCCCGGCTGTCATTCGTGGATCTTTGACAGTCGTTACGGGTCGTCAGAAGCCCGAAAGTCTGACAATCAGTCTTACCAAGGGGTATCGTATTACCCAGTTAATGGGTTGTGGAGGTCAGATAGGCAGTCGCTCCATGTAAAATACTGGTATTCGGCGACATCCGGTAAGACTGGAAGCCGACCCCAACATAGTTGGGAAAAGGCTAGGCAGATTGTTTGTCTAGCACTAGTGCCGAGCAAATACAATAGCTACGGCAGTGTCAGAAACCGTAAGAAAATCTGCTGCAAGTAGCAAAAAAGTAATAGGTCTTTACCTATGAAATTGCCGTTTTGTATGAAAAAATTTAAACTAATTTTTTTCATGTATTTTTTATTTGTATTAATCGAAGTAATCACCCATGCAATCAATGCATCTTTGCCAACGCAGTGGCAGTTTATTGATGCCCTTCTTAAAGAAATCAGCTGGACGGGAGGCAACAAATTCTTCAAAGGCATTTTGTACTGCCTCTCGGGTATTGAATTTATTTCCCGCCAAGAAGTTATCCAAATTCTGGAAAAAGTAGTAGTCTGTAGGCGCAAGGTCTGGTGAGTAGGGCGGATGACGGAGAGCTTCCAACCCCAGTTCTTGCAACTTGGAGACCGTCTGCTGTGCAGTATAAGGTCGCGCGTTGTCGTGCAGGAGCAGCGGAGACGAGCGATTGACCAATGCTGGTTGGAGATGTGCCAGCTTCTCCATCATTGTGTTCAGTTCTTCACAGTACACATCTGAAGTAATGCTCACCCCGTTTGGTAAGAAGCTGTGATGAATCACACCGGCGCTAGACCACCAAACAGTGACCATCACTTTTCTAGGGGTAAGTTTTCGTTTAGGGCATTGTTTAGGTGCTGAACCAGGATCCAACTAACTTGCTGAGCGCTTGCGGTTATCAAACAGAATCCATTTTTCATCGCAGGTAACAAT
Organism: Cosmia pyralina; assembly: GCA_946251885.1. NCBI lineage: Eukaryota > Metazoa > Arthropoda > Insecta > Lepidoptera > Noctuidae > Cosmia > Cosmia pyralina. The sequence goes on from OX276362.1 coordinate 18,638,820, forward strand.
GCGGTTCAAAATTCCTTCATTTATGTGTCTGTTGAGCAGTGCAAGGCACGTCTCGACGCGTACTTCGCGCTGGCGATCATTGAGTTCGTGGGGCACCCATTTGTCAAGCTTTTTTACCTTGCCAATTTGAGACAAATGGACCAATATTGTTTTGACGCTAACGTCGAAAGCTGCTGCTAATTCAGCCGTAGATTGTGTATCATCAGCTTCCACAATCGCCTTTAATTCGTCATTGTCGACCAAAGTCTTCGGACGACCTCGAGGTTCATTTTTCAGGTCGAAATTTCCAGAACGGAAGCGAGCAAACCAATAACAAGTGGTGCGTTGGTTTGTAGTGTTAGCTCCGTAAACGTCTTTGATGTTGCGTGCCGCTTGTGCCGCGTTGCTGCCACGACGGTACTCATATTCCATAATTACTCGAATTTTTAACGTATCCATGATGACGAAAAAGATTGAAATGCGATGAAAATGTAACACTAATCAATAAACAAATGACTACTTTTGGAAAAAAATAACCATGTTTTTAAAATAAAATTAATTTCAAATTAGAATTCTTAGCCAAACAAAAATTATTTTGATTTGAAATGGCCAGTACTGCAGAACGGCAATTTCATAGGTAAAGACCTAATATAAGATGTCGTCTCATATCGGCCGTAAATCTGCTCAGAACTGAAAAATATCATAATCAATGGAAGATTACTTTATAAGAAATTCAATGAGCCTAGTGTCTAGCAAATACGTTGGACATTGGCTACGGCAGTATCGGAAACCGTAGTAAAATTTCAATCTGCTTTAGTAATGTCCTTGCTTTAGTTCGCGAGTTTGTTCGCGTGGATAATATACTTTTATCACGGTGATTATACTCCTGGGATGAAAAGTAGTTTGATACTCCGACGTCCTTCAATCCCATGGGCCAATCCTTTTTAGGGTTCCGTACCCGAAAGGTCCCAACGGAGCTCTATTGCAGTCACTCACGTGTCCGTCGGACTGTCTGTCTGTCACACAGGTTTTACAGTCAAACGGTTGGAGTTACAGTCTTCAAATTTTCACAGTAGTGTTTTTTGTTCAATAAAGAATTATATTTTATTATTATGTCGTTTATTTATTTTATTTCATATCTATTTGTATTTTTAAATATTTCTTAAAAAAAGGATATAAAAAAACATTTAAAAATATAAAAAAATAGAGGTCCGCCGGTGTCGGGAGCAGGGTCCAAGCTACCGGTGGTTAGGGCTGCAGAGACAGGAACCTTCTCACAATGCGAGCCGTATCAAGGAGTACTGCCTTCTGAATCAGGCCCTTGATCCAACCGCCTAATGATAGCCTCGAGAGATGTTGGTCGATGCTTTCGGCCATCAGGCCATTGGCCGTTACGACAATCGGCACAATGACTTATTATTATTATTATTTCGTTTATAAATTTTTCTTCTTATCAAATACATTTTTAAATATTTCTTAAAAAATATATAAAAAACATTTAAAAATATAAAAAATAGTAGCCCACCGGTATCAGGAACAGGGTCCAAGCTACCGGCGGTCAGGACTCCAGAGAGAGGAACCTCCTAACAATGCGGGCCGTGTCCAGAAGTACTGCTTTCTGAATCAAGCCCTTGATCCAGCCACCTAACGAGAGCCTCCTTAGGTGTTGGTTGAGGCTCTTATTATTATTATCTTGTTGACCCAAAGCCATACAAATGGGCTTCCATACAGCTAAACGTGGACTCGGAAAATAAACTTGAGCTGCCCCATCGAATGGGATATCGTTGTTTAGAACTCGTTGAGTAGATAAATATTGTATTTTTTGTTTTTAAAGGTATTGAAAAACAAATGAATGAGAAGCCACCAAAGTCAGCTTTTTTTTTACAAAATTTTGTTCCGAAGAATTTTTTAACTTCCCACTGACCTTATGATCTTGCAATTTCGTGATAATGTTTATTATTGATAAATCAGATATGGGTCGGACCTGCAGGAGCTCGTGGCTAAGTAATAAGAGCCGCACGCGTCGATTCATCAGGTTAAGCTACGCTTGCCGGGGTCGGTCCGTGGATGGGTGACCGACCATATTTACATACCGAGACTCCTCAGTTCCTCGGAAAACACGTTCAGCCGTTGGTCCCGGCTGTCATTCATGGATCTTTGACAGTAGTTACGGGTCGGCAGAAGCCCGAAAGTCTGACAACCAGTCTTACCAAGGGGTGTCGTATTACCAAATTAATGGGTTGTGGAGGTCAGATAGGCAGTCACTCAATGTAAAATACTGGTATTTAGCTGCATCTAGTTAGACCGGAAGCCGACCCCAACATAGTTGGGAAAAGGCTTAGCAAAATGATTTATTGGGTCGGAACCTTAAACTGTGAAGTCCGACACGCACTTGGCCGGGTCACGCAGACTGCTCCGTTGGACTAGTGGTCACAAGCGCTACTGCCGAGCATGAGTTCGATTCTCAAGGCGGGTAAAAAGTTATTGAGTTTTTTCATCAGAAAATACTCAGTAGCAGCTTAGAGACTGGATTTATTCCCGGTTGATGGCAATAGGCTCGTCCCCCTATTACTTAGGACTTAAACATAACCGTAAAAATGTGGGTGTTCTATAGGTACAATTCTGCCTGTCCCTTCGGTGATTACAGGCGTGATGTTATGTTATCATAAAGCTCCTACTTGATTACGACAGTCTCCTGTCTGACCTTCCTATGTTCTATTTTAAGGATTTGGTTTCCGTACTTAGTCCTTCATGTGGACCATTGTGCGTGGGCCATGGCGGCCGTCGGGGATTTATTCCAACCAGCCTGTGTGACCTTTGATATTCATTCCAACCGTATTTACAGATGAAAATATACGTAGGTAGGGTAGGTACTGTGAGGGGTCGAACTTCAAACGGGGATAGCTATCTATAAATTAAAGTGGTATCCGCTTATAACTCTGTTATATATTAAACTAGCTGAGCCCCGCAGTTTCACCCGCGTAAACCAGGATAAACGTAGCGTATGCGTATCCAGGGTATTAAGCTATCGACATAGCAAATTTCATCCAAACCGGCCCAGCCGTTTGAACGTGAAGAAGTAACAAACATACAAACACGCACACATACAAACTTTCGCCTTCATAATATTAGTGTGATTTGTTACATATCTTTACAACTATCACATCGGCCTATGGCCGCCTGACTTCTGTCACTTATTTTCCAAAAGTAATTCGATGTTTGAATGAAAGAACGTCAGCCTGTAACATACTAAGGTTGACCAATGCAACAAACCTCTACAGTACATACATACAATCAAACAAACTAATCTTTCCTTTTTCCTTGTTACAGATTTGGAATGATTGAAAACCCAGCAACAGAGTAAACAAAAACAAAATGTTTATCACCAAAGAAATTAAAATTTTAATTTTAAGCATCATTATTTTCACCAGCATTGAAAGAATCGATGCAGATAAATATGACGAAGAAGGGAGCATAGATCTCAATTATACAAGACGACTGCTAACCAAATCGAGGCAAAAGAGAACAGCTGAAGACTACACAGGAGATAAATATGATGAAGAAGGGAACATAGATCTCAATTATACAAGACGATTGTTAACCAAATCGAGGCAAAAGATAACAGCTAAAGACTACACGGGAGACAAATATGACGAAGAAGGGAACATAGATCTCAATTACTCACGACGATTTTTAATCAAATCGAGGCAAAAGAGAACAGCTGAAGACTACAAAGGAGATAAATATGACGAAGAAGGGAACATAGATCTCAATTACTCACGACGATTGTTAATCAAATCGAGGCAAAAGAGAACAGCTGAAAACTACACAGGAGAAAATGTAACAGACGCTGAAGAAACTACAGAAGACAATATGAAAGAAGAGTGTGTGGGACAGAAAGAATTTTGCAACTTATCTAGAGAGGATTACGTATCAATGTTGAATGACTACATATATCCGCATACGTATGAATGGGTTCTGATAGGCACACACACATTAGTATTCATCACAGGATTGGTTGGAAATGCATTAGTATGCGTGGCAGTATACAGGAACCACACAATGAGAACGGTGACGAACTATTTCATAGTCAACTTGGCTGCAGCTGACTTTATGGTGATCCTGTTCTGCTTGCCTGCAACAGTGCTGTGGGATGTGACTGAGACCTGGTTTCTGGGAGATGTGCTGTGTAAGATGCTGCTTTACTTTCAGGTAAGATTATTTATCAATTTATTTTATATGTGCACACTACAAATTAAGTCGCTGTTCGTGTCTGACCGTGTGACCGCTTATGTCTTCTAAACTGCACAATGGATTTTGATGCGGTGTGCGCCATCATTTAAAGCATTTATTCTGTAGCTGACCCGACAGACGTTCCCTGTCTAAATTTCATGTATAAGAAAATGAATTTTCTTCATATTTTTTTTTGGTGAATTTTTCCTATGTTTCAACAGTTATTCTGCTATTCGGGGCGGAGACAAATCCAACAATAAAACATATATGTTTATACATATGTTTTACAAACATTGAGTTTCAATTTCACTGACTGTCTTTCTTTGAATCCTATGTAAACTTCAAGGAATGTCACAAAACCAGGAAGGCAATCGCATTCTCAATTCGCATTCTAATCTCAGCCTCAACCTGTGAAAAAGACTTCTGATTTATCTACATTTCTGACATTGATTTTCACTAATCTGAAATTGCGACATCGACAAGATTTTTTAAAATTATTTAGGTGGTTTAGGTTGATCTTCTGTTGCGTAAAAAAAATGCTGTGATCTACAAGTGCTTTAGAAAGCTCATGTTTTTTCATTCATTTTATAAATACTTTATTTGCAACGACACAGGTCACGGCTTCCGAATTCCAAATTGTTTGCAAAATTTGTTTCTTCCAACATATCGTTACAAAAAAAGTATTGTAACTAAAGCACCAGGCTAAATGCTATTACCTATAAAATAAATAACTGTAAGTAATACTTTGTTTTAGCTTACACAGCTAACTACGTAAATGAGCGATACAGACTACGCAGATTGTGCGTGGTCTGTATCGCTCATTTTAAAACACAATTTTTCAACGACATAATAGGTTGGGGAAAAAGTTCCTTCGCATTTTTTAAGAAAATTCAAAACATTTTTTAATATACATTATTTACATTTATCTAAAGTATGTAGGTACCATTTTGTTCGATAACTTTTTGCCATCTTGTAAGTAAGGACATGATCCCATTGCTATAGAAATTTTGGGACTTCTGATCAAAATACCGCGACAAGTGGTTTTGGCAGTCCTCTCGTGATGTTAACCTAACACTGCCTAAAGAATTCTGAAGAGACCGAAACAGGTAGAAATCTGAAGGTGCAAGGTCAAGACTATACGGCGGATGCATTAACACCTCCCAGCCAAACTCTCTTAATTTTTGCTGAGTGGCTAAAGATGTGTGAGGTCTAGCGTTATCATGATAAAAAACCACACCCCTTCTGTTGATTAATTGCGGCCGCTTTCTCGCAACTTCTTGCCTTAATCTCATCAGTTGTTCGCAGTAGAGTTCAGAATCGATGGTCCTGCCTGGTGGTAACAGCTCATAATGAATAATGCCCTTCCAATACCACCACTCACTCAGCATCACCTTGTTGCGAGTGAACCCGGGTTTCGCCACAGTCTGTGAAGCCTGACCGGCCTTTGACCACGACCTTTTTCGCACGTTCTTGTCGTACGTGATCCACTTTTCATCACCAGTTATCAGCTTCTTCAAAAATGGTTCGGTTTCATTACGTCGTAATAAAGAATCACAAATGAGTACACAGTTCATTAGGTTTCTTTCAGTGAGCTCGTGAGGTACCCAAATATCGAGCTTTTTTGTGTACCCAGTTTTTTTCAAATGCGCCAAAACTGTTTTGTGGTCAATTCCCAGTTCTTCAGCTACGTCGTAACTACTGATATGCCGATCTTGCTCCACTTTTTCAAAAATTGCATCCATTTTATCCGTAATAGGGCGACCAGAGCGACGTGCATCTTTGACATCAAAATTTCCGGACTGAAAACGCCTAAACCAAATTTGTGCTACTCTCACAGACACTGCACTGGGTCCATAAACATCGCAAATTTTTTTCGCGGCTTGCGTTGCACTTTTACCTTTTTTGTAGTAAATTTTTAAAATGTACCGAATTTCTTCATTAGATTCACTCATCTTGACAGTACGAAAAACAAATGAAAATCACACATTTTCCTAATTTGAATTTGGAATTATGTTCTTTAAAATTTAAACTTTCAATGATACCAAAACCAGCCAGATACAAATAGTACAGCCAAAGAGATTTTATTTTAAGTTCATACATACTATAATGCGAAAAGACTTTTTCCCCAACCTAATATTTCTTTGTGAGAGCCAAAACTATCTATCAATCAACTCAGCCTACCCCAGCCCACTACTGGACATAAGCCTCTGACAGGCTACGCCACAACACCCTGTCCTCCGCCTTCTGCATCGAGTCTGTCCCAGCCACCTTCGTCGTCGGTCCACCTAACAGGGGTGGACCCCACACTACGCTTGCTATACGTAATACGCGGTGTCTACTCCTGCACAAGCCACCGGTACTTCGACAAACATGGCCAGCCCACTGCCACTTCAGCTTACTCTGCAAGCTATGTCGGTAACTTCGGTTTTTTTTTTTTTGATAACTTCATTTCTGATTTTATCCTTCAAAGAAACTCAAGGCCCAAGCCAAAAATATAAATTCTGTAAAATGTTTTTTCATTCGTTCGAAACGCTTAAAAGGGATATTCTATACGTGTTGTCCCTCGAAACTGACTATTCCAGGGATTATTTTAGAATCCTATATTATGTAAATCTAGTTCTAAAATACGGAGCTTGTTGTGTGAAATCATGAATAATTCTAGTTGTTGTAGCAGCCAATGATCCAGGGTTGTCAACCTACTTTTTGGATCCGTTCGCGTGGACTGTATTGTGAAAAAAAAAACAAAAATATCATAAATGAGGTATTTCAAAAAAAAGTGTACCTACCCTGTGTTTGAAGTCTAATAACTTGTAAAATTTATATCTGGCTCATTATTTTAATGATTGAAAAGCATTAAACACACTCTAAACCATTGGCCATCGTTTGATATACTGGATATACTCTAGTCGCCTATCGTCGCAGGTAGTTTGTAATTCAAGTCTTATATACTCATTTCAATACAATTTGATATCCAAAAAATCGTAAAAATGGTACCAACCGGACATGTAGGTTTTGTCACGGCTAAAACTACCATTAGAATATTTACAAAGACTATAGTAGTTTTTTAAATGGCAACAGCATCCTTTATACTCCTACCAACTTATCTGTGAAATGGCGAAAATTGGAACTACGGCCGTCATGTTGAAATGTCTTCGATTGTGCCGACGCATGTCATTCGATTGTATCGACGCGTCGACGGTGGCATCCTCTTTCAGTTCACAGATAAGTTGGTAGGAATGTAAATTTACCGAATGCCATTTAAAAAAAGCTATTTGTCAAATACGTTTTGAGTAAACAGACGTGTTTTACAAAATATGTGGTATTTAAAATGGTCATTATACCGTCAAGTCTTCATCATCATCATCTGCCAAACCTTTAACCAATTATATTTGGTTCAGCTTAGGTCTTACCGCATGCCAATCTGACCTCCACAACCCATTACTGGGTAACAGAATACCCATGGTTAGACTGATTATTCAGTACTTGCTTTTACCAGCGGCTTCGCCCGCGTTGAGCTGGGAAATTATCCCACGGGAACGTATTACCGGGATAAAAGTAGCCTATGTCCTTTTCTAGGTCATGGTCTACCCATGTGCCAAATTTCAACCAAATCCGTTCTGCCGTTTTAGCACACACACCGCACGCCCGGCACACACTCAATGTGGGGCCCCTTAACTGTATGTGAGCCCCCCTTAAACACATTTAAAATAGTTATTAGTGCAACAAGAGAGCAAAGTCGTTTTTTGCTGCGAGTGCTGATTTTGAATCCTGAGTTTGGCGAGGGATTCAAAGGCACGAGATGCAAAAAAACTTTGCTCTCTTGTTGCACTAATAACTATGAAATTGCCGTTCTGCAGTACTGGCCGTTTCAAATCAAAATAATTTTTGTTTGGCTAAGAATTCTAATTTCAAATTAATTTTATTTTAAAAACATGGATTTTTTTTTCCAAAAGTAGTCATTTGTTTATTGATTAGTGTTACATTTTCATCGCATTTCAATCTTTTTTGTCATCATGGATACGTTAAAATTCGAGTAATTATGGAATATGAGTACCGTCGTGGCAGCAACGCGGCACAAGCGGCACGCAACATCAACGACGTTTACGAAGCTAACACTACAAACCAACGCACCACTTGTTATTGGTTTGCTAGCTTCCGTTCTGGAAATTTCGACCTGAAAAATGAACCTCGCGGTCGTCCGAAGACTTTGGTCGACAATGACGAATTAAAGGCGATTGTGGAAGCTGATGATACACAATCTACGGCTGAATTAGCAGCAGCTTTCGACGTTAGCGTCAAAACAATATTGGTCCATTTGCGTCAAATTGGCAAGGTAAAAAAGCTTGACAAATGGGTGCCCCACGAACTCAATGATCGCCAGCGCGAAGTACGCGTCGAGACGTGCCTTGCACTGCTCAACAGACACACAAATGAAGGAATTTTGAACCGCATTGTTACCTGCGATGAAAAATGGATTCTGTTTGATAACAGCAAGTGCTCAGCAAGTTGGTTGGATCCTGGTTCAGCACCTAAACAATGCCCTAAACGAAAACTTACCCCTAGAAAAGTGATGGTCACTGTTTGGTGGTCTAGCGCCGGTGTGATTCATCACAGCTTCTTACCAAACGGGGTGAGCATTACTTCAGATGTGTACTGTGAAGAACTGAACACAATGATGGAGAAGCTGGCACATCTCCAACCAGCATTAGTCAATCGCTCGTCTCCGCTGCTCCTGCACGACAACGCGCGACCTTATACTGCACAGCAGACGGTCTCCAAGTTGCAAGAACTGGGGTTGGAAGCTCTCCGTCATCCGCCCTACTCACCAGACCTTGCGCCTACAGACTACTACTTTTTCCAGAATTTGGATAACTTCTTGGCGGGAAATAAATTCAATACCCGAGAGGCAGTACAAAATGCCTTTGAAGAATTTGTTGCCTCCCGTCCAGCTGATTTCTTTAAGAAGGGCATCAATAAACTGCCACTGCGTTGGCAAAGATGCATTGATTGCATGGGTGATTACTTCGATTAATACAAATAAAAAATGCATGAAAAAAATTAGTTTAAATTTTTTCATACAAAACGGCAATTTCATAGGTAAAGACCTTTTATATCGTAATAAATATTTTAACAGTATAGCTAAGCCAGACTAGGATTCATTGCGCCTCCAAAAATTAGTAGTAGGCAGTCCTTTATACATAACAGTCTACACACAAATTTTAATATCTAACAACATAGATTCATAGGTACCACTTACTTTAGCGGCAAGAAAATTGCAGTCCGGAGCTTCAAATTTTTCTATGTTAAGGGCCGTGAAAATTTTGGACTTTTTAGAAAAGATACGAGTTTTGCTTATGTTTTGTTATGTTTTGTTTATTGTAGATGATCGCCTCGTCTGTGATAAATCTAAAAAATAAGATAGCAACACCGTCTCCGAAAAACTGCTTGCGCCCTTTGTAAGTCATTGAAGACATGGTATGCTTTCAAATATTTCTCGCGAGACTTCTCAGGTGGGAAACTTATAACTTGTTGTTTTAACTCTTCCGGTGTTAAAATACTGTTCTCGTCGCTAGTTTCACTCATATTTTACGATTATTTTAATATTTTTTTACTTATGCAACTCTTTACGCTAGCCACGAAATTTTATTCCCGCTCTTTTATTTAAATTAAGGCGTGTTCGGAAATAGCACCCATGCTATTTTATTATTCAAAATATATTGGAACATTATTGAAACTAGAAATAAATATTTACAGGTTAAATATCAGTTTTATTTGGAGTAAATACTTATTTTCGTTTAAATATAACAAAAAGTTAAAAATTGAATAAATTACATTAAAAGACATATAGAAAAGATCTTTTTGCAAAATTTCTTTAGTTAGTACGAAATTCCGAACGTGTTTGTCTTTGAGGTCGAATTCAAAATCGGAACTTCGAAAGGGCTGGTATTTGTCTCTCCCTTTCTAATGGCGGAAAAGAGATAGAGTGTGAATGTTTCAAATTGTATGATTAACCCAAGGCTGAATAATTCGCGGCTTTCTGAAAAAAAAAATATTAAAAAGTTACTTGGTCTCACTCAGTGAGCAAAATCGCATTTTGCTCTCTGATTTCAGGCAGCAAAACCTACATGTTTGAGCTACTGAAGTGAAAATATTTTTTAATTATTTGTATGGCTTTGGGTCAACAAGATGCTTAAACTGTGAAAATTTGAAGACTGTAGCTCCAACCTTTTGGCTGTAAAACCTGTGTGCCAGACAAACGGGCAGAAAGGATACGTGAGTGACAGCAATAGGGCTCAATTTGAACCCTTCGGGTACGGAACCCAACGTAACATAAAATAATGAATTGCAAAGGTAATGCGTTAAAAAATCTACAAAATAGCAATTTACTTCTTGACTCTGCAATATTTTATTTAAATAATGAAAGAGTTTTGAATTGCATGCATAAGTTCAAATTATCCTACTGAATTACTATTTAATTTTAGGTCAATTCTAACAGAAAGAGTTGCATTATTTTTTTTAATGATTTTAATTCTGTAAGTACATATAATTATTTTATGGTCGCGAGTCATATTTTTTTTTCAACATACAACCTGACACTGACCTGCGAATTGCAAAAAAAACGTAAGAATATTTGAATTTCGCGGGAATGTAAGTAAGGTAAGGGCTACAAACAGATTTCAAAGTCAAACTCAAACTTAATCACAATAAATTCCGGATTGCAAAAGTAATCAAACTACTTGGACTTTTGAAAACCGCCTTCATTTCATAAACCTTACTTCAAAGGACGGAGAATATATTTTTATATACGTATATTAACTCTTATTTGTAGCTCTTTTCTCAATATTATTTAATGTAGCTTATTTTCCTTTGAGAGAACTGCCGCTTCTGTATTCATGTTTTTTATTTATTTTTGATTCATGAGCTGGAAAGAAAAGTCCAGCAGTGCTTTCAATATCATTCTGATGTAGAAACCAGTTCATAAACAAAGAATTTTTTTTTATCGAAGTTAGAAAGAAAGAAAAATGCGTTTATTATCATTGCAGCAAAAAAAAAACCTTAAAACTATAAATAAAATTTAGTAGGCGCAGTTCTAGTCCGCGCCCTTTGTTTTCATGAAAAAAGATTAAAAACTATGGTTTCCGATACTGCCGTAGCCATTGTATTTGCTCGACACTAGACTTAGCCACTAGTACGAAAGCAGCCTTACACAAAAAACAGTCCATCATACAGTCATGCGTACGTGCACCGTAACAAAAAAAAAAAAAACCGAACAATAAACCGCTGGTATTCAAAAAAATACTGCAAATTAGATCATGAAACTTTGTATACTAACTGAACTTACTATAAAGCAGGTCTCATGTTTTTTTTAATTTTTTTCAAATTACCATTATTTTCATCGCAAAAATCCTAAACTATCGGTGCCCAGCACCGCACTCAGTTCGCGAGCAGTATCGTGTGAACGAGATAAAAAGCTTAGGTAGTATAGGCTCACAAAGGCTCACAAATATTTTATGTTGAAACAAGATATTTCACGTGAACAAAGGTTCGGGCAGAAGCTATTGTTGTATATTGTATTACCTACCTAATTAAGATTGTCAGTACACTACTGGATGGCAAACATCTCCGATTATTCGACATAGCGATACTGTCATAGGTACCTAATCATACTAATCACACTGTACGTGTTAATATCGCGTGTTTCTGATATTAGTTAGTCAGGGTACATATTAATGCCGGGGCGTAACTCCGCTGCCGCGAGAAATCACGGTACAGCGGACAGAGCTCCGGCGGGATCTCATGGCGACATGGAGAGTGCGATTGTCGCAACCCAGCGCTGGGCACGCCACAATTGCGGCGATAAGTCCCCTCTTTGAGGAGTGGTTGGAGAGGCGCCACGGCGTCCTTACCTTCCGCCTGACGCAAGTCCTCACCGGACACGGTTGTTTCGGGAGGTTCCTGTTTCGGATAAGGCGGGAGGAAACGCCCGGGTGTCACCATTGTGTGGATCGCCCGGAGGACACGGTGGAGCATGCAGTGGAGGTCTGCCCGGCTTGGACGGAGCACCGCCGTGTTCTCACGGAGGCGATCGGCGGCGGCGATCTCTCGCGTCCAAACCTGGTCCAGGCCATGGTGCGGAGCGAGAGTGCATGGGAAGCCGTCACCTCCTTCTGCGAAGCAGTAATGCTCGCGAAGGAGGAAGCGGAACGCGTGAGGGAGAGGCAACAGCCGCGCCCTCGCGCCCCTAGCCGCCGTAGGAGACGCCCTGGGCGGCGGGAATCGATTGCCGATTCCCGGCCACCGTAGGCGCGGGCTTGCGGAAGACGAGTAATGGGCAGCTCGCCGTCCGATAAGGACCAGGCCCGGGTCGACGGCGCGTTGTGTTCCACGCGCGCCTCAAAGAGATGTCAGCTCAGTGACGGGGTCAATTGGGCCGATGCCGCCGGGGTCGCGGGTAGTTCGAAAGAGATACCGTGGCCCTGGCACGGGGAGCTGAAGGAACATGAGTGGGTTTTAGTCAGTAAAAGTCTGACACGCCCTCCCGCTCTGCCCAGAGCGGGAGAAGTCATTTGATGATTTCCCATCCACAAAAATAAAAAAAAAGGGTACATATTAATGGCATGTATTTATCGAACCTATAATACTTCCTATTTTGCTCTCCTAAAAATATGATTGAACACTTTTAATATAATGATTGCGCCTCTTTTTATGAAACTCAAATAATTCCTATTTTGCGGTCCCAAGTACGACCAACTTGAATGTAGCATGTAGCGCTCGCCGGATGTTGCCGCGGTTGGTCACATTCCAATCTAACCTAACTCGTTGGGTCGGGGTATCCTAGCCTAGTTACTGCGACCAACTGTGAGTAAAGGCCGGAAAGTTTAAAAATGGGCTCAATTATACACGATTAATTAAACGTCGTTCTGGAACCGAAACATAGTAACTCTAGACGAGTAATAGTTACTATTGGTATTGTTATTGTTAGGGTTCCGTAGCCAAATGGCAAAAAACGGAACCCTTATGGATTCGTCATGTCTGTCTGTCTGTCCGTCCGTATGTCACAGCCACTTTTTTCCGAAACTATAAGAACTATACTGTTGAAACTTGGTAAGTAGATGTATTCTGTGAACTGCATTAAGATTTTCACACAAAAATAGAAAAAAAACAATAAATTTTGGGGTTTCCCCATACTTAGAACTGAAACTTCAAATTTTTTTTCATCAAACCCATACATGTGGGGTATCTAATGGATAGGTCTTCAAAAATGATATTGAGGTTTCTAATATAATTTTTTTCTAAACTGCATAGTGTGCGCGAGAGACACTTCCAAAGTGGTACAATGTGTGTCCCCCCTGTAACTTCTAAAATAAGAGAATGATAAAACTAACATGTAAACTTCCACCGAAAATTAGTTTGAACTAGATCTAGCAAGTAGTTTTTTTTTAATACGTCATAAATCGGTCTATTAAAAAACCATCGATCAAAGTTACAACAACAAGAAGTTTTATATTATGTTACTTGCTGCTACGGAACCCTTCATGGGCGAGTCCGACTCGCACTTGGCTGTTTTTTTTTTTTAAGACATATAATAAAGAAGTTAGGTTTTCTGTCATTCGAGTTAAATAGTAGCGCTTCCACTATTTCATTCATAACACAAGATTGTACGGAACAAGGAAGGGCGGGCGGTCGGCTAGACTGTAAGCGTGGGGTGGGGGGGGTGGGGGGGGGGGGGGGGTAAGGGGTTAGGGGCTTGTTTGAACAAAGAATGGATTTTTCGTTTGCATGTGTTGCCCTTTGTCGTTACGTTTTACACACGCATAATATGCATTGATCGCAGGGAAGCGTTACTTCGGATTCTCATTATTTCACAACAAAAAAAAAACAATAAATTTAATTTTCTGTGATTTTTGTTATTGTTACTTTTTGAAAATAATAGTCCCAATCGATTCGGTTTCGATGATCGAGTTTCGATGCCAGAACAGTTCGAGGCTTTCGGTGCCAGAACGACCTAAAATTAACGGTGTATAATAATATCTGCATTTGAAGCGCAAAATTTTTTTAGAGAGTCTTTAATTTAAATAAGTTTTTATCATTAGAAGCTCAATAAGTTTTAAGGGGATTAATTAAATATTTCTTATTAGTGTAGTTGTCTACAGAGTGGTGCGCGCGACTACTTAGCTTTTCTGGGTTTATCAGTAGCAGGCAAACAGCTACAAGCTTAAGTGGCCGTCACACCACACGCAAATTGCTCCGGTGTTGTATCCCACAGGAATTGCCAATCTTTCTGGCATAAAAAGTAGTTTATGTCAGCTCCAGCACATAAACTAGTAATAAAAAAAAAAAAAAAATATTATGACCGTACTATAATTACTGATCATACAATATATAACAACAGACCCGATATAACACTTGTTGATAAAGAAAACAAACACACATACATAATTAAATTTTAGGTGAAAACAGTCAAATTCAGAATAGCAAAATTGCCATTTTCACTAAACTAATAACTCTGTACAATCTTAGTCCTGTCAAACTAAAATATAGTTAAGTTGTGTCAATTTAGTCAATTTCAGAACGGGAAATCGTCGTTTAACAGGAATAACCTAAATTTTAGTGATTTTTAGTCTAGTTTAGAGGCATTTGTGACAAGAGAATCGGCACCATTGTCTCGGAAAGCACGTTAAGCGTTGGTCTTGGCTGTCATTCTTGGAACTTTGACAGTCGTTACAGGTCGTCAGAAACCCGAAAGTCTAAGAAGACAATAATAAAATGTAAGTTCAACAACTAAAACCCGACTACTGAAAAATCACTCTCGCCGCGGTCGGTCTGTAATCAATTAAATTAATATTATGTACCTCCACTTTTACTTATTTTAAACAATTTAAACACATTTATTTACTGAAACAATATGACATATACACATATTTATAATGAGCTTGGCAAGACCTTTTTTTTGACACCAAACATGTCATTACATCTCAATATTTTTTTTTGTGGTCAGAAATTTACGTGTAAAGTCCACCATATTAAATTTAGGGAGAATTTATATAGCCTATGTCACCCGGACCATTATTACAATCTATTGATACCTCATTCATTAAAATCGGTTCAGTAATTTAGCCGCTACGGTGGAACACACGTAAGTACATAGTTATATACATACTTACATACATAGACTGCTAAAGTCATAACCCTTCCTTTTGGCTTTGCCGTAGTCGCGTAAAAAGAGAGAAGAAGAGTTAAGTTAAGAGGAGAGGAGAGGAGGAGGAGGGGAGGGGAGGGGAGGGGAAGGTAGGGGGGGGGAGTAAGAGTTCCCAATGCGGTCTGTGAGTTTGACACGTAGTATACTTCGTTCCATAACCCAGACTCCAAGTGCGGATTTTTGACGCTTTGCTTGAGCATGTTTTGCGCTCTATAGTTGAGGGTGGGAAGAATGCACATGTCCATGAGCTTTCGTTTTAGTGAAAGCGGAAGAGGTTCTTTCGTGAGATGTTTAATCGACCAAAAGTTCTACCAGGCATTTTCTGTGCGTCGAGCGACTTTCTTATTCATAATTAGCCATAATTGGCCACGCGTACCCAGTGCGGGTTGGTAGATGTCGCATGTCTTCGATTTGTTAGGGTTCCGTACCAAAATGGTAAAAAGGAACACTTATGGTGCGACTCAGTCTGTCTGTCCGTCTGTTACAGCTGGATATCTCAAGAACTACTAAGGCCGCATAGTTTTCGACTTTTGATGAAAAATGTAAAAAAAAAAAATACCGTTCTCCCTTATCTCCGAAGTTTGCATAGAGAAAAATTTGAAATTAGGTATTCTATGTACGAGTAATATAAGTTTATGTGAAGATAACAGTAAAAATAAAACGATGTCTCTAAATAACACACTTTTTCAGAAATCGGAGCGGAACCCTCAGTGCGCGAGTCCGACTCGCTCTTGACCGGTTTTTTTAACCGATTTCAAAAAAGGAGGTTCTGTATTCGACCCGTATGTATGTATACTATATGTATGTATGTATGTTTGTTTGTCCGCGATTTTCTCAAAAACTAATGAACCAATTTTGATGATTCCTACATTACAGTGATCTGCATACTTTCAGGAAGGTTTTTTAAATTACATCTTGTACATGTTAGAAGGATTTATTATAATTAACATTCTTTCTCTTTCTTGTTCCAGTCAGTATCAGTGACGGTGTCGGTGCTGACGCTGACGTTCATCTCGGTGGATCGCTGGTACGCCATCTGCCACCCGCTCAAGTTCAAGTCCACAACGGGACGCGCCAAGACTGCCATACTTATTATATGGGCTTTGGCTCTTACCTTCAGTAAGTATTTTAACTAATATGATTTCTTTGTTGCTGTTGGTTCGTGGATGGGTGACCATCTTTACATACTGAGACTCCTCCGTGCCTCGGAAAGCACGTTAAGCCGTTGGTCCCGGCTCTCATTCGTGGATCTTTAACAGTCCGTACGGGTCGTCAGAAGCCCGAATGTTTGTCAACTAGTCTTATCAAGGGGCAAGGGGTATCGTATTACCCAGTCACTGGGTTGTGGAGGTCAGATAGGCAGTCGCTCCATGTAAAATACTGGTATTCAGCTGCACCTGCACTCTAATTGCGTAACACATTACCAATCGGAGTTGGTTTCATTTTAACATTCAACAACACTCAATGCGTTATTTAAAAGAAAGAAAGAAAACTTGTTTATTCTACACAAAGAAAACGCACATTAGAAAAAATAAAATAAAAAATTACAAAATACACTCAAAAGCAATTACCAATTAAGAGCAGTTTACGTTGTTGAGCAGATACATTTTTCGAACATATGAATCAATGGATTAGCAATTTGTTTCAAAAGGATTCAGATTCTGATCTATAATGTGTTACGCAATTAGGGTGCCGGTTAGACTGGAAGCCAACCACAATACATATAGTTGGGAAAAGGCTAGGCAGATGATGATATAAGTAATAAAGCTTCCTTTTTACCTCAAAAGTAGACATAATGGAAATTGACGAGAGAAAATTTTAATGGTTCCTAATTTGCTGTGCACGAGATGATCTCATTATAAGTTCACAACCTAAGTTCATACTGTGGAAATGTGATGCGTATTTTACCTGCCACGATGGCCTATTCAAGTTACCGGCATGGTAACTGCGTTACAAATTACTTTCGGGAATTGATAGCCGATTTTCGGCTACTGTAGGCGCAGGCTTGCGGACGGCGAGCAATGGGTAGCTCGCCGTCCGGTAAGAAACGGGTCGACGGCGCGTTGTGTTCCACGCGCGCCTCAAGGAGATGTCAGCAGTCATGGGGTCCGTTAAGGCCAATGCCTGCCAGGGTCGCGGGTTGTTCGAAAGAGATACCGCAACTGAAGGAACACGGGTGGGTTTTAGTCAGTAAATATCTGACACGCCCTCCCGATCCACCCAGAGCGGGAGAAGTCATTGTAGATTTCTTATTAAAAAAAAGGCCCCTGCACGTAATACGCTTGTTGCATACGGTAAATTCGAATGCATTTTGTATTGAAGATATATATAATAGGTCTTTACCTATGAAATTGCCGTTTTGTATGAAAAAATTTAAACGAATTTTTTCATGCATTTTTTATTTGTATTAATCGAAGTAATCACCCATGCAATCAATGCATCTTTGCCAATGCAGTGGCAGTTTATTGATGCCCTTCTTAAAGAAATCAGCTGGACAAAATGCCTTTGAAGAATTTGTTGCCTCCCGCAACAAATTCTTCAAAGGCATTTTGTACTGCCTCTCGGGTATTGAATTTTTTTCCCGCCAAGAAGTTATCCAAATTCTGGAAAAAAAGTAGTCTGTAGGCGCAAGGTCTGGTGAGTAGGGCGGATGACGGAGAGCTTCCAACCCCAGTTCTTGCAACTTGGAGACCGTCTGCTGTGCAGTATGAGGTCGCGCGTTGTCGTGCAGGAGCAGCGGAGACGAGCGATTGACCAATGCTGGTTGGAAATGTGCCAGCTTCTCCATCATTGTGTTCAGTTCTTCACAGTACACATCTGAAGTAATGCTCACCCCGTTTGGCAAGAAGCTGTGATGAATCACACCGGCGCTAGACCACCAAACAGTGATCATCACTTTTCTAGGGGTAAGTTTTCGTTTAGGGCATTGTTTAGGTGCTAAACCAGGATCCAACCAACTTGCTGAGCGCTTGCGGTTATCAAACAGAATCCATTTTTCATCGCAGGTAACAATGCGGTTCAAAATTCCTTCATTTGTGTGTCTGTTGAGCAGTGCAAGGCACGTCTTGACGCGTACTTCGCGCTGGCGATCATTGAGTTCGTGGGGCACCCATTTGTCAAGCTTTTTTACCTTGCCAATTTGACGCAAATGGACCAATATAGTTTTGACGCTAACGTCGAAAGCTGCTGCTAATTCAGCCGTAGATTGTGTATCATCAGCTTCCACAATCGCCTTTAATTCGTCATTGTCGACCAAAGTCTTCGGACGACCGCGAGGTTCATTTTTCAGGTCGAAATTTCCAGAACGGAAGCGAGCAAACCAATAACAAGTGGTGCGTTGGTTTGTAGTGTTAGCTCCGTAAACGTCGTTGATGTTGCGTGCCGCTTGTGCCGCGTTGCTGCCACGACGGTACTCATATTCCATAATTACTCGAATTTTTAACGTATCCATGATGACGAAAAAGATTGAAATGCGATGAAAATGTAACACTAATCAATAAACAAATGACTACTTTTGGAAAAAAAAATCCATGTTTTTAAAATAAAATTAATTTGAAATTAGAATTCTTATAGCCGAAATTTGTGTGTCAACTTTCAACTGCTCAACTTGACGTTGATAATGCATTGAGTATTGTCAAACACATTTTTCTTAGTTCAGAAACGCAACTGACGGCCTTAAGCATGAGTTAAGCATGCTTTCTTTCATATTTGAGTAAATGATGTTATATTACTCAAATCTTGATTAGAGTTTAAAAGAACTTAATTCAGAAACGAAAAAATGTTTGAGTTATACTTAAGTACAGATTAGGACGTTCTCAACTTCAAATTCTCAATTCAGAAACTGGGTGTTAGCCAAACAAAAATTATTTTGATTTGAAATGGCCAGTACTGCAGAACGGCAATTTCATAGGTAAAGACCTAATATTATATATATAACTATAATAGCATTTTGGTTTAATTTTTTGCTAGATATGAATAAAGTCTTAAAACTAAGTCAATACCTATTATGTGTGAAACCAATTTACATTACGCGTTCGTGCTAGAAGCTAGAACTTGTGAGGGAAGCGAATCGCATCAAGGACGTCTCATGCATTCATTGTAGCTCCCAGTTGCAAAACTTTATATAGCTATGTATTTGCTCACATCGATGAGCAAATGTAAAAATTTTGCGACTTCAGTGAGCTTCCTGCATTATCCACATGAATGCTCATAATGAGATCGTAAAATCTGTTCTTTATAATCCGACTCGGGTACAGAGGAAGGGCTATGAATCTTACTGGATATGTATGTGTTTGTGTATGTATATTACCACGTACAGCCAACTAAACCAATCTCAAAACTAAGTCCAGTGAGTGTAAATATTAGTAAGTAAGGCCCATTCCCACGATTGTACTCAAAAGTGACGTGTTACAAACTCAAGTCACCAATCACTCAAGTCACTCAAGTCAGCCAGAATGTCACAGCAGTCTAGTTTCTCAATGGTAATCCGTACACATCGTGACTTCTAGTTTCTCAATGGTGGTCCGTACACGTCGTGACTTCTAGTTTCTCAATGGTGGTCCGTACACGTCGTGACTTCTAGTTTCTCAATGGTGGTCCGTACACGTCGTGACTTCTAGTTTCTCAATGGTGGTCCGTACACGTCGTGACTTCTAGTTTCGCAATAGTAGTCCGTATACGTCGTGACTTCTAGTTTCTCAATGGTGGTCCGTACACGTCGTGACTTCTAGTTTCTCAATGGTGATCCGTATACGTCGTGACTTCTAGTTTCTCAATGGTGGTCCGTACACGTCGTGACTTCTAGTTTCTCAATGGTAGTCCGTACACGTCGTGACTTCTAGTTTCTCAATGGTAGTCCGTATACGTCGTGACTTCTAGTTTCGCAATGGTGATGCGTATATGTCGTGACTTCTAGTTTCTCAATGGTGGTCCGTACACGTCGTGACTTCTAGTTTCTCAATGGTAGTCCGTACACGTCGTGACTTCTAGTTTTTCAATGGTGGTCCGTACACATCGTGACTTCTAGTTTCTCAATGGTAGTCCGTACACGTCGTGACTTCTAGTTTCGCAATGGTGGTCTAGACACGTCGTGACTTCTAGTTTCTCAATGGTGGTCCGTACACGTATTGACTTCTAGTTTCTCAATGG
The DNA here is from genome assembly GCA_946251885.1 of Cosmia pyralina. Classification (NCBI taxonomy): domain Eukaryota; kingdom Metazoa; phylum Arthropoda; class Insecta; order Lepidoptera; family Noctuidae; genus Cosmia; species Cosmia pyralina. Next base: position 18,659,380 of record OX276362.1, read on the forward strand.
TAGTCCGTACACGTCGTGACTTCTAGTTTCTCAATGGTGGTCCGTACACGTCGTGACTTCTAGTTTCTCAATGCTGGTCCGTACACGCCGTGATTTCTAGTTTCGCAATGGTGGTCCGTACACGTATTGACTTCTAGTTTTTCAATGGCGGTGCGTACACGTCATGACTTCTAGTTTCTCAATGGTGGTCCGTTCACGTCATGACTTCTAGTTCCCAATGGTGGTCTAATAGCTAGCTAAATAGCTAGTTTGTGATTGGTTGCGTGGTGTACGGACCGCACCATCGCCATTTATATACTGGTCCTGTGATATTCTGGCTACTCATTGGTCATTTGAGTTTGTAACTGGCTACTCTTGAGCAGCATCGTAGACGACGGGCCTAAGTTATTCATACTTTTCATTTCTTTTTCCTTTATTCGGGTTTTAATTTATTAAATTTTATTTACGCCTATGACAGCATACACTAAAACAGATGTTATCAGATGTATAATAATCATACTTATCTACAGCTTATAGGGCAACGAGAAAATAATAGTCCATATCTACCGCTTTCGTAGTACTTGAGTTATTTTGTGATGAAATATTTAATTTTGTAACCTATTCGGTGTGTGGCTGTGGGTTGAATACAAACAAAAGGTTTGTCCAACTCTTTAAGACGAAAGCGCCTGGGTAGGCTGCGAAATTCAATTTTTTCTCGCATTTACCTAAATTATAGGAAAGCACGACGCTATCAATTAACGTCTAAAACATTATACAAAAAGATAAAAAATTAAATACTAATAGAATTTAAAACAATGTAGGTTTTATATAAGGTTGTATGGTGATCAAAATATAATTCGCAACCGTAACAAACATGTATTTACAGAATTATAATCATTAAAAACATTAATACATACACACATAACATTAATACATTTCATGCTGGGGACTCTTCGTCAAGTTGGTGTGATCTTGTAGCTGGCGTCCCTCAAGGCGGTATACTGTCTCCTCTTTTGTTTTCCATTTTTATTAATCTCATAACTACTGTGCTTCGCACTGCGTATCATCTTTATGCCGACGATTTGCAGCTTTACAGCCAGACAAGTGTTGATAACATTTCAGATGCGATTGAGGAGTTAAACCGGAGTTTGGGTGTGGTTAAGGACTGGTCTGACCGATTTGGAGTGGCGGTTAACCCTACCAAGTGTCAGGCTATTATAATAGGGAGCCCCTACAGTATAAGAAAGCTGGATGACTTAACTGTACCACCTATAATCTTTGACGGCTCTATCATTCCGTTTAGCTCCGATGTTAAGGATCTTGGTCTGCATGTCGACACTCGTCTTGACTGGCGAAAGCAGGTCACTACTGTTAGTAAAAAAGTCACCGGAACGTTGCGGTCGCTCTATCGGTTGAAAAACCTTCTCCCATCATACATAAAGGCAATGCTTGTACAGTCCCTAATCTTTCCTATAATTGACTATGGTGATGTGTGTTACTATGACCTGAATGCAGATCTCCTCAATAAACTTGACCGCCTTCTCAATAATTGCATTCGATTCGTCTTCAATCTTCGTAAGTATGACCATGTATCTGCGCACCGATTGCTGTTAAAATGGTTACCCATTCGTCAACGCAGAGAGCTGAGGGCTCTGTCTATGTTGTTTTCTATTCTCGACAGTCCCACTTCTCCTTCTTATCTGACTTCCCATATTCAATACTTATGCTCTGCCCATAGTAAAAACCTTAGGTCCTCCAATAATCGTCTTCTACGATGTCCTTCTCACCGCTCTGGATTCATTCACTCATCTTTCTTTGTCCAGGCGGTCTTTCTTTGGAACGCGCTCCCTCTGAACATCAGGATGGCAACCAATCGGTTGTCTTTTAAAGTGATGACACGTGAGTATATACGTAATAAGTTGGCAGAAGCATCCCAGTGCTGATTTGCTGGCTTCATTTTCTCCTCTACTGATCGTTGTTTCTCCTCTACCGATCGTTATTTCTCCTTACAAAGTTTATTCCGTTTATATATATATATATATATATATATATATATGTATGTATTTGTGTAATTATATAATATCTATGTATTTATTCTTATATTTTATAGTTATTTTCTTGTTATCTATCCTTGTTGCACCTGCCATGTCTTCTCTCTGCACCACCCTAAGGTTGGCTGGTAGAAAATGCCTCAGGCATTAAGTCCGCCTTTGTACGGTATTTTTTTACTTGTGCATAAAGTTTTAATAAATAAATAAATAAATAATACAACTGTCTAAGATCAAGTTACTCTAAGGAATGACTATTTCATGAAATCATTACATTTGAGGGCCATTTAAGGAGTTGTAATGCTGATTCTAATGGCTATTATCTGTAAATAGATATTTCTTACGGTTGCGAATCATAATCTAATCCACATACTACCTGACACTGACCTGTGCATTGCAAAAAACTTAAGAATATTTGAATTTCTCAAGCTACCTTAGCGCTTCCCCCATAAGGTCTTCAGAACTTTTTTGTTCTGAAATGTGTAAGTTTTATATAATTAGGTACATCTAACAAAACCTGCAAAAATTCAATAAAAATCCGTTGCGCAGTTTAGAAGAAATACGCAGCAGCAGCGGTCAGAATGATAGTCTTTGTTTTAAATCTGCTGTGTATATACCTATATTATGCATACATACCAGTACTTTTATTATGATGTAATGCTGCTGGTGTTCCAAATAAATAAACAAACATACTATTTAGTGAACTTTCTAAAAAAAAAAAAAATAACAACTCGTATAATTATCTGCTCAAGTTTAAGATGCAATTCAGAAATTGAAGATTGATACAGTCTGGAACTAATTTTGTTCAGTTGAACACAATGTGTACACGGTTTATGCTGTTGTTCATTCAACATATTCACAGTTTCTTAACTAATTCAGTGTTCATTCGCCGTATTCATCTTATAATTATACATCCCTTATTACCCATCTATGGTTTGTTTCCAAAGTATGTGATGAAAGTGTAAACAATCCCTGTTCAGCTTCAGGTTCAGGACGCAATCGCTCACTAAAGGGAATTAGTAACATATTCATCTGTAACCTTATATCTCACTCAATATGCCTAGCTTTTTCCCACCTATGTTGGGGTCGGCTTCCAGTCTAACCGGATGCAGCTGAATACCAGTATTTTACATGGAGCGACTGCCTATCTGGCCTCCACAACCCAGTTACTGAGTATTACGATACCCCTTGGTAAGACTGGTTGTCAGACTTTCGGGCTTCTGACGACCCGTAACGACTGTCAAATATCCACGAATGACAGCCGGGACTGACGGCTTAACGTGATTTCCGAGGCACGGAGGAGTCTTGGTATGTAAAGATGGACACCGATCCACGGAGAACCCCGGCAAGCGTAGCTTAACCTGATGGATCGACCCGTGCGGCTATTATTACTTAGCCACAAGCCCCTCCTTACCTTAAAACTCACTAATTTTTCCAAAAAAATTGAATAACATTATTAAATTGTAATTGAACAATCATCTAACTTACTTAACCTCAATTTGTCAAATTACACATTAAATTAAAACATAGTTAAGGTGATTTAAAATTAGAATTTTGGGATTAACAATTTTCTTTTGTTTATTCTTAAAATATTAAAATAATCAAATCAAAATTTAAAAAAAAATTAAAAAAAAAATTAAATTAAAATTATTAAATTAATTAATTATTAAATTTTTTAAATTATTTTTTTTTTAAATGATGAGGCACTACAAATTGGCATCTACATGTACAATTTGTGATTAATTTGTTTACATTTTAATTGTATACTTTAGGAACAGACTATACTTTAAAACTCGCTGGGCTGAACATAAATAAGAGTTGCTAAATTAAATCCACTTGAGAGTTAAATGAATAAGCATAAAAGATACGAGTATCGCTTTTAGAGCTTCTGATATTGCCGCAAATTAAAAGGTTGCGTATATCGCAATGGGTGATGACGCAAACAGTTTTTAAAGTAGTCCAGTGTGTAAAATTGATAAATACTACACACTTTTTACATTACCAAGTAAATACATTTGCATACTGGTAAAGTACTACATAAACGTGCCTAGTGACCCAGTCCTCACCATCGCTTAAATCTCATCCTTTCCGATGCACACAAAAACGTATTTTTTAGGATCGTTCATAGGTTTTAGAAAAACATTGTGACGATCTGAGGACCTACCCACTCCCGCGCCCGGCTCCCCTGCGGGACGTTATTAGGATTGTCCTTGAGACTTTTTGTCGGTGCACGACGGGGCGCCTAGCCACTTATATACGGCTTGTACATAAAATATTTCTATGAATGGACAATCAACTAATGACTGTTTCCTAAAGTGGATAAACTAGGCTAGAATAGAATAGAATACTCTCTCTCTCTCTCTCTCTCTCTCTTCTCTAGAATATTCTATTCTATTCTATAGACTAGGCTAGATTACGAATTTTGTTTTAGAACAATATATGACTTAGTTTTTTTTCAATACCAAAAAAAAAATTGTATAAATTACCGCCAATAAAAAACAATTAATAAATTATTTCAAAATTTATAGCGATAATTTATTTATTTTTTTGTCTAAAATATTGCCTATGTGTCAACTAGTTAGTTACGAGTAGTTAGTTATAAATGGCATCTCGCAGTTGACCACTGAGGGTCGAGACTGCTTAACCGAGCGTTTCCTGTGGGTGCTTTAAGCGAACTTAAAGCCTCCGGCCAGGCTTAAAAAGTAGGGTAAAATATTAGACGACTGAGCGTCGCTAATAATAGAGCAGCCAGACGGGGCAGGCTGGATCATGATAGGGTGTGTCAACTAATCAAATTACGTCATAATATTTACCTTTGTACTTCCAAAGTTTTGAAATACGAACGATACGATACGATCTTGGTAAAAAAAAACGACCCCCCGCGCGCCTCCCGCGGCTCATACTTTTTTTCAACCACAGACTAATTTTGTTCGTTCTACCGATACAACCACACGGCTTTCGGCAAAAAAACATTACACATAGCCACCTTTCCAAAGAACCTAGAATGCAAGGGGTGGGTCCGCAAACAAAACTACAAAAAATAAAAAAGTAAGAGCCGGAACGCGCACGCTGTCAGCATTCGTTCCGGGTCACTTTGGTGCACTTGTACAATCTTCGTTTTTCGTTACGGGACATTTTCGGGCATTTATCACGCAAGTGACTACATAAAGTGACATATTATCAGCGCAAACGAAAATATATAAGTCGAAAATTTATGGGACTGACATCATCATTCCCCCTGTCCTTAGCCCGATTTATTTAGGGTCGTTCTCTTCCATACTTCTCTATTAGTTGTCTCGGTAGTCACTCACTAAGGGGACATGAGCAACCGCTAAACCTACGTCAATCCGGTTGCAGGACGCTCGCCACTTCTTTAAGCCCTTTTTTTTGTGGATGGGAAATCATCAAATGACTTCTCACGCTCTGGGCGGAGCAGCAGGGCGTGTCAGACTTTTACTGACTAAAACCCACCCGTGTTCCTTTAGTTGCCCGTGCCAGGGCCACGGTCTCTCTTTCGAACTACCCGCGATCCCGGCGGCACTTCTTTAAGCCCTCTGGTTAAGGTTTTCAATGATGACGAGCGACTAAGCTTTTTATGGGGCCTCTGAATCATTGTCAGCCTCTCTACTTTTTTCTGATATTTTGGCCTAATTAGCAGTGGCTTTATAAATTATTTCATTACCACTGCTCTCAGAACGTTGATGGAAAACGTGAGTGAACCGGTATATCCGAGAACCAAAATTAGAAGACACGTGAGATCCACCAACCCGCACTTGTTGGTGAGTTATTTAACAATGAACGCAACTACAACTAACTCAACAACTCAAATCAACTCAACTTAATGTGTGTAGCGAGGAGAGTTGGTCGCAGTTAGATGTAGAAGTGTTAGGTATAAATTCCGGCACAAATACCTACATTAGTAACGTTCACGGGATGCCCAGCTGGCTCGATCATTGTGTGAGGCCTACTCCGAAGCGAAAATTCGAAGTATCGGCCTAATGTTCGAATTTTTTCTAATGTGTCGTATGTAAAGGACTCCACACATTACACAGTTGGCCTGTAGTCTCTGGTCCTATCAGGCGGGTTGATGTCCAAGTCCTGCATAGACCACACACTACAGCGATCATTGCCTGCCGGCAACGGTCGATACTGGATCTGGGTCCATACACTAGTAGGCGGCAGCCGGCAGTTCACACAGCAATATCGCCCACTGGCAGTGGCCTGAATAGGGGTGCAGTGTCTACACACTTATAACATAATATCGACATGATATCAACATAATAGGTACCTATCGAATTAGATAACAATGTAATTGTAGTGAATTATATAATATTTCAAAAATGATTATCAAATTAGAAAAGTCACTAAATTATTTTTGTCGCTAAATCGAAATAAAATGTCGCTTAATCTAGAGACAAAGTCGCTAAATTGGCAATACTGGGCGTCGGCCGAATAATGCTTGTTCGATTTGGCCTTGAGATCAGGGACTGTTCGGCCGATACCGGTCAATGCAGACCTGCACCGGCAACAGGCCACACACTGGGATCGCATTGGTCGTCCAAAACCTTAAAAGGAACTGTGAGTTTATCTATAGCGATTAACTGACAGGCTGATATCCGCTGGCGGACTGTAAATTTGTGGGGCCCTTAACTCACGCGACAAAGCAGTATAGTACGAATGTTTTTTTTTTCTCTATGGTCGGACCACTATCCTCTCATTGTAGAATGCAATCTACATATTTTTACGACCAAGATACTACCTAACACGTACGGTTTGTGAAAAAAATATGATCATTCTATGAGGAGAAAGAAATGAGAAGCAGGTTTTAATGTATAATGAGGAGTGTCATAGGAGATTACTTATCTTGATTTGAAAAGAGTGTCCGTGGAGTTTCTTGCCCGTTCTTCTCCATTGTGATTGTTACGTTTTGGAGCTTCAACTTTCTGACTAACTGACCGACTCTTTGACAATTCAAAAGTGCCTGTAATTGGTTTAATTGAAATAAATGCTTTGAGTTTGATTAAAATTAATAGATTTTCTCTCAGAATGTACACAAATTGCGGATTATTTATGTAGTAACCATGACCATGAGCGTGTCTTAAAAAAACTATATTCGGTTGCCTTGTAGCGGGCTCGTGTGGATTACGGCCCACTCCCTCTCACAGATAGGAGGCCTGTGTCCCAGCAGTGGGAAAGTTATAGACAGATTATTATTAGGCTAATTAATCATTTTAATAGCGCAGGTAAGCGTCAGAAACTTGACCATAAAACTTTTTAATTCTCGTGGATCAAGATCCAAGTTTTTGATGGCAATACAAACTTTCCCGAATTACCTCAACTTGGTAGATTTAAAATTGTTTTTGGGAATTTCCTTGAGCTTGCCAATTAACTTGATTTGTTTCAATTTGATTTGACAGAATGTTTTATGGTAAATAATTAGGAAGGAGCTTAGTACCATCATTGTTATTTATTTGAGTTTAATTCTCGGCGCGTTTACAAAAAAAAAATACTATGCTGAACTTTATTGGTTGTTTGTGAACAAAGTGGCGAATTACGGTGAATACATAGAACTTTCTCAGTCTCTTTAGAAAATGACTTCTTACTTTGGTTCAAGCTTTATCCTATCAAACAGTTTTTCTAATTCGAGTCTTATTACGACTAAGATAAAGATCTTAATACAAACTTGATAACCTAGCCCTGCTTACATACATGCGGTTTTAAAACATCATTTTGTTTCTGTAAATCGTTTGAAGTCGATAGAGACAGAATGATGTTTTAAATATATTTAGCACTACACACGTGATGTCAATGATCTGGTATTTAGGCTGGGCAAGACATCATAGACTAGTATTACTCCACCAGCATCATTTTTTAGACAATATTTTTGTTAGAATTATTAAATATTTCATTCAAAAGTTATTCAATGTTTGTTTTTATTTGAACCCTTTCAATCCTAATAAAGTTGAAGCAAAACAACAGGTTTATACAGACAAAACGACCTTTATTATTTTACCATTTCAACGCTCCATTAACAATTGAATACTTGATAGTATAATACCTACTTTTTATCAATATATGGCCAACAGTGTTGCTAACTAAAAAGTACTTATTACATTGACCTCAAATCCTTTATTTATGACACTACCTAACCTTTTTATCAACTGCATCCAATTATATTATGTACTGAATCATTCCATTACTGTCCCACTACTCTCACAGAGTTTAGGTTATATTAGGTTGGGGAAAAAGTCTTTTCGCATTATAGTATGTATGAACTTAAAATAAAATCTCTGACTATACTATTTGTATCTGGCCGGTTTTGGTATCATTGAAAGTTTAAATTTTAAAGAACATAATTCCAAATTCAAATTAGGAAAATGTGTGATTTTCATTTGTTTTTTGTACTGTCAAGATGAGTGAATCTAATGAAGAAATTCGATACATTTTAAAATAAAATTTTAAAATGTATCGACAAAAAAGGTAAAGATGCAACGCAAGCCGCGAAAAAAATTTGCGATGTTTATGGACCCAGTGCAGTGTCTGTGGGAGTAGCACATAGGTTTAAGCGTTTTCAATCCGGAAATTTTGACGTCAAAGATGCACGTCGCTCCTGGTCGCCCTATTACGGATGAAATGGATGCCATTTTTGAAAAAGTGGAGTAAGATCGGCATATCAGTAGTTACGACGTAGCTGAAGAACTGGGAATTGACCACAAAACAGTTTTGGCGCATTTGAAAAATTCTGGGTACACAAAAAAGCTCGATATTTGGGTACCTTACGAGCTCACTGAAAGAAACCTAACGAACCGTGTACTCATTTGTGACTCTGTATTATGACGTAATGAAACCGAACCATTTTTAAAGAAGCTGATAACTGGTGATGAAAAGTGGATCACGTACGACAAGAACGTGCGAAAAAGATCGTGGTCAAAGGCCGGTCAGGCTTCACAGACTGTGGCGAAACCCGGGTTAACTCGCAACAAGGTGATGCTGTGTGTGTTGTGGGATTGGAAGGGCATTATTCATTATGAGCTCTTACCACCAGGCAGGACCATCGATTCTGAACTCTACTGCGAACCACTGATGAGATTAAAGCAAGAAGTTGAGAGAAAGCGGCCGGAATTAATCAACAGAAGGGATGTGGTTTTTCATCATGATAACGCTAGACCTCACACATCTTTAGCCACTCAGCAAAAATTAAGAGAGTTTGGCAGGGAGGAGAAAAAAAGATGAGAAAAGAAAAGATGAGGTTATAAGTTGATAGTTAAAATTTTAAAAGAAAATTTTATTTTCTTCTTTTTAGAACATGTAAATAAAAGCTTTTTTTAAAAAAGGTTTTTTTGCTTTTAATTTTTACAGTTTTTTCAACCGATTTTGACTTCTATTCCGTTGACTTAAGGATGGCATTAAAGGCAAAAAAGTGGTAACAATACCAACTATTTACTGCAGCTCCTATTTGTCATGCCACTAACGCAATAGAAGTCAAAATTGGTTGAACGGAGTGTAAAACAGGTTTGTTTAAATTTCTAATCTTATTGAAAATGGAGTATAGATGCGGTGCGCTTTTGCGCTCCATTTTCTCTTTTAGCTCTCCCAGACCTCACAGTTTCTTCAAGATATCAGCTTCTTATTGCCACACTGCAGGAGAAACGCTTCTTCTCGCACAGGGAAAGCACGAGCATTGATCACGAATTGCTCAGCTAAACGAATTTCGAGTTCTGGCACACAGATAGAACATGACCTGCACCCTAATTGCGTTACATACTAGCAATCGGAATTTAAATCATTTTAAATCAAATTGCTAATCCATTGCTGCATGTTCGAAAAATTTGCCTGCTCGACAACGTAAATAACGCAATGAATGTCGTTGAACTGTCAAAATGAAACCGATTCCGATTGATAGTGTGACGCAAGCGCTCCGCTGGGTTCTAAACATAGGATAATTTGATCCCAGTAGTACGGTCAGCAACAGAAGTCGGTTAACATTGCTACTTTTTGATATTATCATTAAATTAACACAATTTGATTCGAAAAACTGCTTTTTTTTCGTTTAACTGTTAAGAGTTAAGGTTCCTATTTATTTATTTAGTTTAGTACATGGAGGACTTACAGCTAATAAAAACAAACAAAAAAGGAAACCATAGTCACCAAAAAGCCCATTACAAATCCTCACATTTAGATTTATAATAATAATTTATGGTGTGGTTTTTTGAATTAAACATTTCGATTAAGATTAAAAAACTGCTAGTGTTAATCGACTTTTGTTGCTGACTGTACGTTCCGGTAGGATGATTTCCGACCTCCACGCGGGTGAAGCTGCGAGCAAAAGCTAGTTGATTATAAACCCCCGTTTGCACGGGCGTAATAAAATCGCGGCGGGATTTTATAGCGCACTGGATTTTCAACGCTCTGCTTAGCGCCGAGAGTGCAAATTCCAACAGTGTGTTTTTTCGACGCGCTAGAATGTACTCTGTTATTATTAAGGTGGATTCTCAACCTAGGCTCAACAACGAGAGTTTAAAATCCAGTGCGCTATAAAATCCCGCCGCGATTTTATTACGCCCGTCCGAACGGGGGTTAAGTCCAGGTTTTTTCACGATGTTTTTTGGTGCGTCTCTTAAAGATTAATCATTGTTTTGTTGCCAACAGATGCCCCAGAGCTGATCGTCCTGACGACTGAGAAGTCAGTGCCCCTTCGCTTCGATTTAGAGTACCTAGTCCAGTGCGTCGCGACCTGGTCTTCAAATAGCGACCTTGTGTGGCACATCATTAAAGTTATTTTCATTTACACGTAAGTAGAATTGTTTTTAGGGTTCCGTTACGCAAACGGAAAAAAACGGAACCCTTATAGGATCACTTCGTTGTCCATCTGTCTGTCAGTCTGTCAAGACCCTTTTCCTCAGAACCGCGTCGAGGCATCGAGTTGAAATTAATATCGAATAGGTAAATCTATGGTCCCTTGAAGTCCTAAAAAAATCAAGCTTCTAAGTCAACGCAATAAAAAAATACGGCCATTTTTGCGATATATTTTGATACTCGCAAGTAAATCAAAACCTATAGGGTACTTCCCGTTGACCTAGAATCATGGAATTTGGCAAGAAGCAAGCTCTCACAGCACAGGTAAATGAAAACTTCTGAATACGTTCTATCATCGTGCACAAATTGTCCGCGGTCAAGAGTGGTTTTCGTAGTTCAGACGTACCTAACTAAGGAATGCAGTCCTTTCATTTTATTCCCTTGCCGGGAAAAATGATTAATTAGCCGATGTTCACACAGACGTAAAAAATCGCGGCGATTTTTTTTCACGCATTGGATTATCAACGCTCTGCTTAGCGCTGAGAGTTGAAAATCCAACTATGTGTTTATTCGACGCGCTGGGATGCACTCTGTTGTTGTAGGTTGGATTCTCGAAGCTCGGCTCAACACCGAGAGTTGAAAATCAAGTGCGCGATAAAATCCCGCCGCGATAATTTTACGTCCATGCGAACGTCAGCTTACTCTGAAACAGTGGCTCCCAATCTTTTCTTGATCAGAGACCACTTTGATTTCTTTGTTTTTAGCAGGCACCACGATGTAGGCACAAGAAACATAGACTGAATAAATCCAAAAATAAACTATAATCAATATTATTTCAATAGAAAACATAACATTTTTAATATAGAGTTAAATAAATTTTGAATCAATGAGATTTTTGAGCTTGTATCTTCTGCACAAGTTCGGTGCCAAAAGCGAGGCGATAAATCGCCCGCGAAATTTGAAATCGTTCGCGGATCATATTTCGGCTCCTGCGAACCACTGGTTAGAAACCACTGCTCTCAAATATTATACACATTATTATAGATAGGTATTACAGTGATCCTTGAATTGAATGCGTATTTAGCGCAAAAAAACCTAACCTAATCTAACTGAAGGCCAATTCTCGTACCTACAAACGTTCAAATTCAAGTCGCAATCTCATGCCAGTGACAATCAACTGTCAAAAATGTAGGTAAACGCTGTACGAGCAATTTTTGACAGATTGAAACCGAAATGAGATTGTGGACGTTGCAGTTGTTAGAAAGACGGGAATCGCCCCTCTGAGGTGAAGTAATTTTACGTGGAAAATTAAAATACCTGGAAAAAAATCCTTTTCACTCGTTTTTCCGACGTAGAGACCAAAATAATAAAGCTAGCCTGACTTTCTCGGATAAAATACTGAGAAATATTGACAACAATCTCAGGAATACCGATTAACACTGATCATCGATCCACACTTCGTTACTGGTTTAGGAAACGAAGCTCATTTTTCACTATAATAATAGGTTGGGGAAAAAGTTTCTTCGCATTTTTTAAGAAAATTCAAAACATTTTTTAATATACATTATTTACATTTATCTAAAGTATGTAGGTACCATTTTGTTCGATAACTTTTTGCCATCTTGTAGGAAGGGACATGGTCCCATTGCTATAGAAATTTTGGCACTTCTGATCAAAATACCGCGACAAGTGGTTTTGGCAGTCCTCTCGTTATGTTAACCTGACACTGCCTAAAGAATTCTCAAGAGACCGAAACAGGTGGAAATCTGAAGGTGCAAGGTCAGGACTATACGGCGGATGCATTAACACCTCCCAGCCAAACTCTCTTAATTTTTGCTGAGTGGCTAAAGATGTGTGAGGTCTAGCGTTATCATGATGAAAAACCACACCCCTTCTGTTGATTAATTCCAGCCGCTTTCTCTCAACTTCTTGCTTTAATCTCATCAGTTCTTCGCAGTTGAGTTCAGAATCGATGGTCCTGCGTGGTGGAAACAGCTCATAATGAATAATGCCCTTCCAATCCCACCACACACACAGCATCACCTTGTTGCCAGTTAACCCGGGTTTCGCCACAGTCTGTGAAGCCTGACCAGCCTTTGACCACGACTTTTTTCACACGTTCTTGTCGTACGTAATCCACTTTTCATCACCGGTTATCAGCTTCTTCAAAAATGGTTCGGTTTCATTACGTCGTAATAAAGAATCACAAATGAGTACACGGTTCATTAGGTTTCTTTCAGTGAGCTCGTGAGGTACCCAAATATCGAGCTTTTTTGTGTACCCAGTTTTTTTCAAATGCGCAAAAACTGTTTTGTGGTCAATTCCCAGTTCTTCAGCTACGTCGTAACTACTGATATGCCGATCTTGCTCCACTTTTTCAAAAATGGCATCCATTTTATCCGTAATAGGGCGACCAGAGCGACGTGCATCTTTGACATCAAAATTTCCGGATTGAAAACGCTTAAACCAAATGTTTGCTACTCTCACATACACTGCACTGGGTCCATAAACATCGCAAATTTTTTCGCGGCTTGCGTTGCGTTTTTGCCTTTTTTGTGGTAAAATTTTAAAATGTATCGAATTTCTTCATTAGATTCACTCATCTTGACAGTACGAAAAACAAATGAAAATCACACATTTTCCTAATTTGAATTTGGAATTATGTTCTTAAAAATTTAAACTTTCAATGATACCAAAACCAGCCAGATACAAATAGTATAGCCAAAGAGATTTTATTTTAAGTTCATACATACTATAATGCGAAAAGACTTTTTCCCCAACCTAATACGTTCACAATTTATTATCCAAACAAGTAAACGATTATTGTGTTTTTGGAAAAAATCACTTCAAACATTTTTATGACTTTTCTAACAATACCTACCTACTGGTCATTCTAAATTCAACTTAGTAAACACTTACTTAAAGTTAAGTTTTCTTTAAGTGGGAATAACATCAACTGGAAACAAGGATTTGTATACTGAATACATCTAAATAAAGCCTGTGTAAGCGTCAAAGGCTTCATTCATAAGGCTTTTTATTAAAGCGTTGTTTTTTTGGGCAAAATACGCACTGCATCGGCACTAGCATAAAATATAAAATAGTTTTGTGACGGCGCTTATATAAAAAGTATAAAAACTCGAACTAAGGCCACTGAAACAGAATAAGCGCCGTCTGGTGACTATAATAGGAAACACAATTTGACGTAAGTTAACGTTAACGTAAACGCGATTGAGTAAGTATACAAACTCGCACTAAGGCCACAGAGTTTTTCAGACTCAGCAGTGTTTTTCATTAAATAAATGCGTGAGTGTCGTGGAAGACTCGGGTGGAACGAAGTTTCTATTAATAATATGATGAAAAATAATAATATGGTGTCGTTTCCATGGTTTCCCAGGGAGCTCACAATTTCGATTTCCAGCAAATATGCTATATGCATATGACATATTTGCTGTCATGGACGCCACCCATGACGGAAAATTAAAAATTTTCGAAGCCGCCATCTTGGATTTTCATTTTGACCTCATTATCATTTTCAGCGGCCTCGAAAACCACGGAAACGACACCCATGACGAAAAATTTTAAAATTTTCGCAGCTGCTATCTTGAATTTTAATTTTGACCTCGTTATCGGTTTCAGCGATCTCAAAAACTATGAAAATGAAACCGATGACGAAACATTTTAAAATTTTTGCAATTGCCATCTTGGACTCAAAAACCATGAAAATGACACCAATGTCATTATTATTTTTGTCCTTTATTTCATTTTATACATCTTATATGTTACATTTTTAAATATTAGAATATAAAAACAAAACACACAAGGGTTGTGACGGAATTTCGTGACGAAAAATCATAAATTTTTTTTGTCTATTCCCCATCCGCCAAGTTCGTACCGTCGGATAAGGAACTTCGTTCCAAAAAAAAACATACTCAGTCATTGGGACTGCCGACAGAAGTGAAAATTTAACAGCCCAACACGTCACACTAGCATGTCGCGTGACGTGTGACGCGAACCCATAAGATTTTCTTCTACTTACCAAAAATCGCTCAACGCGCCTGAAGAATTTATCCCTTTAAATAAAGATCTCTACACCCAGCCACGAAACTTGCGACACCAAAACGATCTAGCATTACCGGTTTCAAAGCTATCCATTTTACATTCAGGCCCGTATGTAACGTGTATCAAGATCTATAATAAAATCCCGAAATTATTAAAAGAATTAAAAAGTAACAGTTTATTTAAAACAAGATTGTTCACTTATTTGAACCAGAAGTGCTACTACACATTGCAAGAGTTTTTTGAAGAAAAGCAGTAAAATAAAAGTAATGGATTAGATAGCTCACCATTGTTACTTATTTAATTTATTTGAATTGATTTATTTTATTTTATTTACTTAAATTACCTAATTTTATTTTGATTAAACCTAAACTTATTTTAGTACTTATAATAATAATATAATTATATAACAACAGCGACATTAAACAATAATAATTATGTTTATTCCATTTTATTGATTTGATTTTTATAAAATGTCACATGATTTGAAATTGTATGTTTATTAATTTTGTTTTGTTTTGCAGTGCCCTTACAGGGTGCATATTTGATACTTTTTTTTATCTTATTCCTGCCTTTGTACAACATGTTTGCAATAAGCTGATTTGATTTGAATTTTCATTTTAAAATTGAATACCACATTTTCAGTTTTTTTTTTTAACTTTTCCTTAACCTCGGGGTATTCAATGAGAAAATAACAGAACACTCCAAGATTTTGGGGATTCACAAATTAATTCGTATTTTTCAATGGCAGTGTGGAAAACACGGAAATTCTTATTGAGCACTTAATTACTTAATTTTGTTTACGAAGACGGCTGTTAAATCTAAATTGGTAAATAAAAAAAAATAAGCTTGATTAGTGAAGGTTGAAAGTAATTTTCTTTTTCTTTTGCTAGACGATCTTCGGCATTCGTTTAATTTATTTGGAGACCTTTTGACATTGAAGTGGATCTGAAAACAATTTGTATATTCGACCTGGCAAATGCTTTATCACTTTTGACAATAATTTCCATTAACACGTTTCCACAATATATTTATAGTGCGATATGATCGCACCTCATCACAGATCAGGCCACGTTCGAGCTTATAATAAAAATGGTTCCCGTCTTCCAATAACCTTCGAAGGTGAAATGATATGAGCAACGTACATAAGTTACACTGGTGACTTAGGATATTATGTTTGCAATATAGTATTAGATATTATATTAGATATTATATTTGACGACACGGTTGGCGCAGTGGTTGAGCGATTGACTGCTGCGCAGCATGTCGCGGGTTCGATTCCCGCACGGAACAAATATTTGTACGACCTACAAGTATTTGTTCCGAGTCTGGGTGTTTTTCTATCTATAATATGTATGTATTTACAAAAAAAAAAAAAATGTATATAAGTAGTTTATCAGCCATCTCGTTACCATAACACAAGCATTAGGTTGCTTAGCTTGGGGCTAGATGGCGTTGTGTGATATGTCCAAACATATTTATTATTATTATTATTTATTATTATAGTGCAGACTTATATTTTACTTAAGTATAATCGACCTCGTAATTGCGTATCAGTTTTGACAACAAATTAAACTTTACTAAGGTTGAAACTACGTTACTACTACTACGTTTTATGGGTCCGGCCCCGCTCGGCCCGCTTAGACTCGGCCCGAAGAATAATACTAGGATATTTCTGTTTTGATAGACGTTAAAACGTCGATGAATGATGTCAGACAGAAAAGTGTTAATTTAACGCTTGCACCACAGAGAGTGTAAAATTTAAATTATTTTTGAATAAATAAGCAAGCAAGTAAGTACGTACTTATCCTTTATTAATATAGCAGCGCTTTGTACTCTGCCCTCAGAAGGCCCTTTACCTGACATTGTGAATGACAAACTAACTATAATACTTTACTTTCTTATCATATCGGCACCCTACATACTTGAATTTTTGCAGCGCTAGAATGAGACAGAACCAGTTCGAACAATAGAATTATGAGCCGCTTCGTCTACTGTTTCCAGAAAACTGGCTTAAGCGAGGTACAGGCTATAAAGCTACATTTTTGAAACAAAATCACTGACTACCAGGATAAATTATGTATCGTAACAAAATATTAAATATTCTATGTATAATAAGTTATTTCGAATTAAAATATCACTTTGCCTGACTTTACAAATGGTAGTAAAACATCTGGTATTATTCTTCGGGCCGAGTCTAAGCGGGCCGAGTGGAACCGGATCCCGTTTTATGACGTGCAAGTGACATTTAACGTTAGGGTGATAAGTGATAAAGCAGTTTATCATCTGCCTAGCCTTTTCACAACAACCCCGGAAAATGTTATTCAAGAACCACAAAATGCCAACAACAGCCTCTTACCAGTTAAATCAAAAGAAAAATACTTTTTCAATAAACAGCATGCCGCTGCAATGACGACATTAATTTCACACACGTATACGCTTCCGCGTTTTCGTTTTATAAAGATATTTTAATTTAATTAAACGTTAGTATTTATTGATTTATTTTAAATTTTCTAAAATTGCAACTTGGAGCAACCTGTGGCGCAGAGATGTAATTAAAACGAACGAGAATAAACTCCACGCCACTCGAGTTCTTTTCGGGGGGTTTTACAAAAAATTCATTGTGCGTAAGACCGCTCGCTTCGCTTGCTCGTAAATAAAAATGCCACTCGTTGAAAATCACCTACTTTCCGCACTTTTAGCATAAATAACTATTAACTTCCTGTTATTCTCATGATTTATATCAAAAATAAGAAATCAAAACTCCTTATTATCCGTTACAATACAATATAATTATATTTATTTGTAGAAAACGAGTAGGTATCATGTCGGACTCATCCTGTATTGCGGCTACAGGATGTATTGATATTGAGACCATATTATATGGGAAATTGGTTGTCATTGGCAACGGTTTCTTCCTTCAGCTTTTATAAATAAAGATAGTCTAGTTATTTTATAACATGTTACAATTTTTTTTTACAGTTTAGTTTATTTATTTACATTTTTTTATTTTTAAAATAATAGGTATGTTGTTTAATTACAATATTATAGACTTAGACCGTTCTCACATTACTTTACTGACAGGTGACTAGTATCCTAAGTGTCACGAAGGTTGCCGAGGTACTCCTCACATACATTTGTATGGTGCATCAAACGCTATGCTACCAGGCAGTATACTACGCGTCCACTACTAGTCTCGCGACACCCACCGTGTAATCGCCCGCGCGTCGCTTCTCCTACGAATCTCGGCAAAATGGCGGCGGAACAGCAATTCAATATTTTTGTTTATTTATTTAGAATCTCCAACAAAAGATGTACACAATACATGAAACATAAATAAAGGGAACATCAGGTATTAAGTAGGTGTACTCCTTCACTTATAGAAGACCACAGCATGCACAAAAATGTTAACAACTAAGCTAACAAAGTTAAAATATTAATAATAAGTAAAATTTGGAGAAAAATTAATGCATTTTTAAAAGACAAAAAACATAAGAAATTAAAATATAACATTTAGAGACACCTAAATTGTATCTATTAAAGAATTATTGTTGAAGAAATAAAAAAATATCCATCAGTGCATGAGGTCCTGGATACGATACCAGGGTCGGGCAAAGTTTTATTGGGTTTTTCCATCAGGACGTACTTAGTAGCAGCCAGGAGTCTTGATGTGCGCCAGGTTGATGGTAACAGGCTTGACCCCTATTACATGGGACTTAAATATCTGGTGAAATGTGGGTGTACTATAGGTGCACCTCTGCCTCACCCTTTGGCCATCACAGGCGTGATATTATGTGTAATCTACGTTACTATTTAATTACCACAACAATATTCACTGTTTCATAGCTAATTGAGCAACTGTCTCCAAAATTTCTGACAAGTTATACTAAGTTATTCACTCTGGTATATAATTATGGTAACACTGATATTAATACAAGCTGAGGCACTTCTTCAGTCTGGGCTTAGTTGGCGAAACGTAAACGTGCTACTTCATGTAAGTCGTTCTGCCATTCAAATACCATAGATACCAGGAGACTGACGGCTTCGTGCGCCATCCAGGAGGACCACGAAACCGGGTCGCTTCTGCACAACAAGATCGGTTTATCTTTACCACCAGCCAGCGTAATCGCTAGCTGAATTCAGAACAGGTTCAAGAATAGCTTCGAGACTTTTATGGATAGACTGTTTGCGCTCGAAATGTTACAAGGAGACTCAACGCGGCAAGAACAATTGGCCCCGCCGCCTGCCAATTTTCAATACCCGGCACTCCTCTCCCGCCGCGGCCTCCAACCCTCAGCCGCGATGCCTCCCATACGACATCGCTGCCCGCCTCAGTTGCGATGTCGCCCAAGCGGCACGGCAACCTACTTGTTGACTGCTACGTCGTCGACTTACCTGGAATGCCCTGACGAGCGGCCCCTCCTCGGGTTCCTCTTCACTTCACCATTGGTGACCAAGCCACGGCTACTGAGCCCCCCCGCCTCGACAGTGCGAGAAACCACCGGGGGAGCCATTTTATTATTTTATTTCCCTAGGGATTTATAGTTATCCGTGGATGTGTCCGTGGCATCACACAGGCCTCAGAATACCAGCGTTGCGGTATTTATTTTTTAAATATCGCTGAGATAGGAGCCTTTTTGGGCCTCGCACAGGTCTTTTTTTAGTTTTAATTTTTATTTTATTTTTGTTTTTTAATGTTTATTTTCTTACTTTTATTTATGCTCCTTCTTAATAGTTGGCGTGTGCCAACCATTCCATAATTTTAAATTGATATAATCTGCCAAAATTACTCTATTCACAAATTTCTTAGAAGCTAAGAACTTATTACTCTCAAATTATGTATTGAGAATAAAAAGCCACTGCCATAACAAAAATGACACATAGGCATAATACATACGAGATTTTCGCAGAACGGAAAGAAAATAATTAGGTAGCAATAGTGATGTAAAAGACTTTATTTTCGATAATTCTTAGAATAAATGAATTGGGTTGTGGAGGTCAGACAGGCATTTGTCTGCTTGTGAGACATTTGCGAGTCCTATTTTTGGAAATAAAACATGAGAATACTCGTACTTGCGATGATAGGTACTAGTTTTATCTTTTGAATGAAACATGAAAAATCTTGAACAGAAAAAAATAAGTAGACATGAGGAATGAAAATTTTGCCCAAGTGACCACAGACTAATTAGCTTGAAGTGTCAAAAATCACATAGAACGCCAGTACCAAAAAAAATCGCGTGGTGTTGCCAGCAATTCCGCGGACGACATGCCAAAGATAAGCCGTGACTGGTGCCGGGTGCCACAACAATGAAGTATGATGTGCTGCGCCAGCAGTCGCTCTATGAAAAATACTGGTATTTCAGCTGCATCCGGTTAGACTAGAAGTCGACCCCAATGTAGCTGAGAAAAAGCTACGCAGATTGATTGAAATGACTTCCATCGTCTAAATATTGTTACTATGGTGCAGCATTTAGAGCTCCTGCAAAAAGAAATGAAATAAAACGAAAGTGTATGTTGGACCATGCACAATGAAGGGTTCCGTAGTTGGGATGAATTTATCCCACGAACAAACTTACCATTGTAGTTGAAAAACATGTTCTCCCATAAATTGCAACTGCAAATGTAAATTGGTCGACTATTACTCATTAACTGGTAAAGCCTACTTAGCTGTGATGGTTTTCCTTTCAAGTTATACCGCCGTACCGCCGTTGTGCTACTGCCGTAATTTTTTTCACTTATTATCTAAAAAAAAACATTTAGCTGGCGGAGGGGGCACTTGGCTTTTACAAAAATTTGCACTTTAAAGCTTAATATTACGCAAACGGATCCCTGAATCGAAATCGGTTTTCACAGACCCACAAAATTTTTAACGGCCTTTCCACTGCCTTTCCTTATCTGACTAAATGTTTTTATTAAAAAAACTAGTTATAACCATAAATGAGGAGCTCGTGGCTAAGTAATAACAGCCGCACGGGTCGATCCATCAGGTTAAGCTACGCTTGCCGGGGTTGGTCAGTGGATGGGTGACCATTCTTTACATACCGAGACTCCTCCGTGCCTCGGAAAGCACGTTAAGCCGTTGGTCCCGGCTGTCATTCGTGGATCTTTGACAGTCGTTACGGGTCGTCAGAAGCCCGAAAGTCTGACAACCAGTCTTACCAAGGGGTATCGTATTACCCAGTAACTGGGTTGTGGAGGTCAGATAGGCAGTCGCTCCATGTAAAATACTGGTATTCAGCTGCATCCGGTTAGACTGGAAGCCGACCCCAACATAGTTGGGAAAAGGCTAAGCAGATGATGATGAGTTATAACCATAAATTCAGCATGATCCTAAATCCCCAAGCGTAGAAACTTTTCGTCGGTTATCAAATAAAAAAATCTGCTGTTTCTCACCGATTTAATTTTTTTTTTTTATAATCGACGAAAAATTTCAACGCAGGGGGTCCAGAATTTCCGCCGGGGTCGCGGGTAGTTCGAAAGAGATACCGTGGCCCTGGCACAGGCAAGTCAGTAAAAGTCTGACACTCTGACACGCCCTCCCGCTCTGCCCAGAGCGGGAGAAGTCATTTGACAATTTCCAATCCACAAAAAAAAGGTGGTCCAGAATTATGCCCAGAGTCCCTACCACCCTGTATAATCAAATTTACAACTATTTTGAAATGCTAAAAAGGTAAATCAGAAAGACTTCCGCAATAATAAAACAATAAACATGGCTATTTTTGATTTTATAAATAACGTCATAGCTTTAACGTAGCTAAAAGGACTCCGGTATGTTCCATTTACTGCGATATGACAGACCCAGCCTTTCGATTATGTTTATCATGACATTTTCCCTCGTAAACTGGAAGATAATGGAATTTATGGCAACTTAGTTCTTCTAAATTACAAATATGTATATGCGCATAAAGATAAAGATTAATGACGGACAACTTGCAAAAATCATTTATTTAAAAAGAAAACAAAGATTTTGAAACTATATATAGTAAGAAACAATCCTTTCAATACTAATAAATGCAATAACCTGACAGTTCAGTTGTTTGACATGACATGACATGACAAGGATTAGGGCCATACATTAGATCTGTATCGATATATTTTAAACAAAATCGATACCGTTCTGTACCCAGCAAGTTTTCTATTTGAAATATGCAATCTCACTTATGTTTAGTAATTGTATAGAAAAAGATAATTAATTATATAAGATGGTTGGATTAGGATATGAAAATCGGTTTTTTTGTTGAATTTATGGTACTGATAAAGATGTCGCGTCGCACAAGTCACTACAGAATCATTATACCATAGAGCGAAAAAGGTTAAAAAGGGAAATACGTACGGATGCGTATGACATCCATGACAGCAGGTGGCCAACTCAAGTAATCTCGCTCTCGATGTGTGTGAAATGAAAGATTGGGCGTCACTTATTTTCATGTCAAATCTAACTGTCAATGATGGCGGCATTTTTAATGTGATTTTGTTACTCGTTACGTTCTGTAACTGTTTATTATGGAACGTAGAATGTCGTTTCATACAGATATTCGCAATGAATATAATCCTAACTTATAAATGCGAAAGTGAGTTTGTTACGCTTTCAGACTAAAATGGCTGAAAGGATGAAATTTGGCACATCGGTAGACCATGATCTGGTTTAGAACTTAGTAAACTTGTTATCCCGGTAGTACGTTCCCGTGGGATAATTTCCGACCTCCACGCGGGTGAAACCGCAGGCAAAAGCTAGTAATTTATAATTATTATGTACGTCAGATGTTTGTTGGTCCTAGGGCCTTTTACGACGATGTCCTTTCTATGACGACGACATTGACGATGTAACTAAAGATTCACAATAAAAAAGAAGAAACGTATTCATCAATGAAACAACTAGTTAAATTTGGAGTCCTATATGGAAGTGCATTAGGTTCGTTGTTATTTATCTACACAACGTGCCGCCGCAATGGCGATATTCCTTCAACACACGGATAGGGCTAGTGGCCAGCAATCATAAAAATTATAATAAGATAAAATAACTCGTAAATTGAAAAAAAATAAATAAATTTCAAACAAACTTAACAATAAAATAATAACCAAAATTAGGATCACTCTATGCAAAAGACTTATTCAAGAAGCTATTGTTCTATGCCAGCTTTTTACTAAATATAAAGCATATGACAGATAACAAAAAAACTATTTTTATTTTTTTGTCTGTCTGTTTGTTCCGGCTAATCTCCAAAACGGTTGGACCGATTTTGACGAGACTTTCTTTATGAGATAGTAGATGATCTAGTTGCCCATGCCAAAGCGTAGTAGGTTTCTATGGAAAAAAACGGGCAAGACACTCCACGATCTTTTAACTCAAAGGACCATGAGGGAGTTTTAAATAGTTTAAGTATTTAAAACTTTCAGAATAATTATTACAAATGAATTTCTGTCTGCTTTATTTGGGAACACCAAATTAGTTTTCAATTTATGGAAACAGAAAATACATCAAACGTCACCGTACATAAACAGGGAACAGCAATAATTAATTTTGAGCCAAAATACTTTGTTATTTACATCTGTTTGTAAACGAATATGTTAAACAGGAAAACAAAAATTAATGTAAATTCCATTCCTGACTCTAATAACACAAATACAATTCTCAGAACAGGAATAATTTAACTGCAGGTAAATAAGCCTGTTTCCTGTTTCAATAGCAGCCACATGGTATACGTATATTCCAAATGACATAAATTCGCTTTGTCGAACGCATTTTAATCACAGCCCTAATCTTGTTACGCATAGTGGACTGTGTCTTGTAATATAATATATATAATCATTTATTATTTCAAACAACAAAGGTCCACTGTGTTAGTAACAATATTATTTAGCCTATGTTAGTACTTAATAACTAAAACAGATTTGGTTCGATCAGGTCAACGCCCACACAAGCGAGCTATCTGCCCGGGCGGCTATCGAGTGCAGAATGATGTTAGGACTGCCACGCAACCTCCGAAGTAATGAGGCAGATTTCTTGCGCCATACTGCATCAAAGCTATCAGTGCGCGCTTCGGCAAACATTGCCGACGCACTGCAGAAGCGTGACAGTCGCAACAGCACCCTGAACGCATTATTATATTGGATACGCAGAGCATTGTAAGCCCTTTGGGTATATCTAAACCCTCGTAATCCCTTGTACATTTCGGCTAAGTCCGCGTTTAGTTTATAATGGGCATTTTTTTATTTAAGGTCCTATCACATTTATAGGCAATTCGAACTTACGTCTTACTGAAAAACTGGACAATTGGAACTTACTTTCTAGGTCAGGCAAAGTGGTATCGGGTTTATCCATCAGGAATTTAGTAGTAGTAGTAGTTGTAGTATTTTATTTTAATTTGGACCAATGTTTTAATTTAATTAAAAAAAATAATAAATTAAATTAATATAATTATATTATATTAAAACAATTAAAACAACGTAAACGTATGTTTATTATACATGAATATTTACATAATTTAAAATCTAACAATATTAAAAAAAAATGTACATGTATATAAAAAAGGAGGGGAAAATTAATTATTTTTTTTTATTAAATTAAATTATATTTATTTGATTGTTAAGTTATGACATGTCTAGAATTCATCTGACAATTTTTACTTTTATTTTTACACCTTTGACATTTGTAGTATTCTGTTTTTTTTTTCAATAATAGTAATAATAGGTCTTTACCTATGAAATTGCCGTTTTGTATGAAGAAATTTAAACAAATTTTTTTCATGCATTTTTTATTTGTATTAATCGAAGTAATCACCCATGCAATCAATGCATCTTTGCCAACGCAGTGGCAGTTTATTGATGCCCTTCTTAAAGAAATCAGCTGGACGGGAGGCAACAAATTCTTCAAAGGCATTTTGTACTGCCTCTCGGGTATTGAATTTTTTTTCCCGCCAAAAAGTTATCCAAATTTTGGAAAAAGTAGTAGTCTGTAGGCGCAAGGTCTGGTGAGTAGGGCGGATGACGGAGAGCTTCCAACCCCAGTTCTTGCAACTTGGAGACCGTCTGCTGTGCAGTATGAGGTCGCGCGTTGTCGTGCAGGAGCAGCGGAGACGAGCGATTGACCAATGCTGGTTGGAGATGTGCCAGCTTCTCCATCATTGTGTTCAGTTCTTCACAGTACACATCTGAAGTAATGCTCACCCCGTTTGGTAAGAAGCTGTGATGAATCACACCGGCGCTAGACCACCAAACAGTGACCATCACTTTTCTAGGGGTAAGTTTTCGTTTAGGGCATTGTTTAGGTGCTGAACCAGGATCCAACCAACTTGCTGAGCGCTTGCGGTTATCAAACAGAATTCATTTTTCATCGCAGGTAACAATGCGGTTCAAAATTCCTTCATTTGTGTGTCTGTTGAGCAGTGCAAGGCACGTCTCGACGCGTACTTCGCGCTGGCGATCATTGAGTTCGTGGGGCACCCATTTGTCAAGCTTTTTTACCTTGCCAATTTGACGCAAATGGACCAATATTGTTTTGACGCTAACGTCGAAAGCTGCTGCTAATTCAGCCGTAGATTGTGTATCATCAGCTTCCACAATCGCCTTTAATTCGTCATTGTCGACCAAAGTCTTCGGACGACCGCGAGGTTCATTTTTCAGGTCGAAATTTCCAGAACGGAAGCGAGCAAACCAATAACAAGTGGTGCGTTGGTTTGTAGTGTTAGCTCCGTAAACGTCGTTGATGTTGCGTGCCGCTTGTGCCGCGTTGCTGCCACGACGGTACTCATATTCCATAATTACTCGAATTTTTAACGTATCCATGATGACGAAAAAGATTGAAATGCGATGAAAATGTAACACTAATCAATAAACAAATGACTACTTTTGGAAAAAAAAACCATGTTTTTAAAATAAAATTAATTTGAAATTATTTTAGAATTCTTAGCCAAACAAAAATTATTTTGATTTGAAATGGCCAGTACTGCAGAACGGCAATTTCATAGGTAAAGACCTAATATAAATCTTTGCACACCTTATTAGGTAATGACACAGAGTACTTTATATTTATTTGTAACATTTGTTTATACCTACCTGTACTATGCAAATAAATAATTTGATTTGATTTGAGCAACCCGGTGTCTGGATTTGTGTCCGGTTGAATGAATATTGTGTTATTTAAATGAACGCACAACGTACTCATCATTATCAACAAATTTTATTATGGGAACAAACCTGAAGTCGCGAAAAAAAAAACCGGCCAAATGCGTGAAAGAATTTACTATCCCAAACCAAAAAGATGAAAAACATGTTCTCCCATACATTGCTATACGTCACAGTTAATATTCTCGAACTGCAAAGTTTTTATTTGTGATAAAACTAGAAATTAACGATTTTCGGACTTTTTCCTTTACTTGTACTGTGTTAACTTGCTTCTTGCCAAACATGATTCTAGGTCAACGGGAAGTACCCTACATGTTTTCATTTACTTGCCACTATCAAAATATGTCACATAAATGGATGTATTTTTATATTACTTTACTTGCTAGGTTACTAGCAGTGCCACATGTACGAACCAACTTGCTCAGGAAAGTGCCACTGACGCGCGCTTTGCAGGCACTGAATGACACGGCTGACAGGTTTGATTTATTTTTGTGCTCTCTGAATGAATTCACAAAAATCATGATGTATGTGTTATGTTTTTTGAGATAGTTTAATTAAGGACCACGTTACCGCATTAGGAATTTGCTGTAATGATAGCAGTGTTTGTGATAAATAAATATTGCGTTGACTTAGATTAGCTTGATTTTTTTAGAGCTCCAAGGGACCTTAAACCTACGTATTTGATATTAATTTCAACTTGATACCTCCACGCACCTGTTTGGGGAATACAGGCATGATTTTAAATGAATGTTATTATTTCAGACTACCACTTCTGCTGATGAGCGTGGCTTATTATCAGATAGTGAAGGTGTTGTGGCGCTCCGAGAAGATACCAGGACAGGCTGAAACCGTCAAACTGGCACCTGCTGAACAAAGTAAGTAGATATTTAAAATATTTGCAATTCTTGGAAAAATCTTCTTAAGCCCGTTCACCCGATGTCCTAGGTGAACGACAAATGCGGTAATGCGATGCGACGCGACACAAAAATATCAAATAGTCATTGTATGTACTTGTGGCCTACGAGGACGCGTTTTTTGCGCTATGAGACGCGACGCAGTGTGAAGTGAGAACTTGGAAGACGTGCAGTTGCTAGTTTTTGTAGGGCTAAGTATTTAAAATATGAAATTTCGAGTAACAACGCAGTATAGATGCCCATGGTTAAAACAATAATGAACTGAGATTACTGCATTTGTCACTCACGAATGACTACAAAATAGGAAACACGTCGCGTAAAGTATTGCTCGCATTTTGTGACGTCATTTTGTCTCAAATATTTTATCAACCAGTCTTACCAAGGGGTATCGTATTATTATACCCAGTAACTGGGTTGTGAAGGTTAGATAGGCAGTCGCTTCATGTAAAGTACTGATATTCAGCTGCATCCGGTTACACTGGAAGCCGTCCCCAACATAGTTGGGAAAAAGCAAGCCAGATTGTTTTATAATTTTATTACGGACGTTTTTTAACGTGCACGTCTTTCTACATTGTTCTCACATGTATATTTTCAATATGAACGATGTAACCTATATTTTGTAATACTTTTTTGATAAAAAAGAGTGTCCGTAGAGTTTCTTGCCCGTTCTTCTCCATAGGAACGTACTACGCTTTGAAATGGGCAACTAGCTTCATCTTTCTGACTGACCGACTCCTTGACAATTCAAAAGTGCCTGTAATTGGTTGATTTGAAATAAATGCTTTGAGTTTCAGTTTGTTCTCATTTCTTTACTTTGTTTTTCTCTGTCTGTATATTTGGTTGAAAAAAAACTCATTCATTCAACACTCGTACAAACGCAATTTGTCAGAGTTTGTTATTGGACTGAAGTTCTATGAAAATGGTTAGGTCACGTTCACACCGAAGCGGTAACTGTTAATGTCTTTAAGTAATTACGAATTCCAATACTTTGTCACATTTCAAATTACTTTTGGTACTGAAACATTCTGGAACTGCCTAGAAATTTCCCAACTAAATTGGGGTCGACATCCAGTCTAACAGGATGTAATTGAATACCAGTATTTAATTAAAACGCTTTTATTAGCTTCACCTGTATGATTATGTTTGTATGTAACGGAATCCTTGAACTCGATTTTTACCCACTTTAAATGGCCAGATCAATTCGAAATTTTGCACACTTATCAGGGCCCGATGACAATACAATAATTTTAAAAAATTGTCCCATTATCCTGATCAGGATCATCAGGATTAACGATTTATCTCTAAAAAATTGAAAAATAAATTATAGTTTAAAAAACTAAAAAACACGCTTTAGTACCATTAAACTGAACTAAAAACTAAAAAATATTTTTCTCAATATAAGAATAAAGTGATTAACGAGAAAATTAATGTCATTGTAAAAAAAGCGTAGGGTGCTTTTGAATATCTGAGTTAGTGTAAGAATGTCGTACAAAGCACCCCACGCTTTTTTTTTGCAATGATATTAATTTTGTCGTTAATCACAATATTCTTATACTTTTTAGTTCAGTTTAATGGTATTAAAGCGTGTTTTTTAGTTTTTTAAACTACACTTCTGGACACATCTTTTGGCCCACCTTGTATTTTCAGTTTTGTTTGGTCCTAGCTAAAATTTTATATTAGGTCGAGCAAAAAGTTTTTATGCAGTTTTGAACCTGGCACATTCACAATTTCATTCAATAGTCTTTTTTTGAATTTCGAATACAGAATTTAAAGAAACAAAAGACAATTTGGAGCCTGTTTGTTGATATCAAACAATCGAATACTAAGAAAACTTGGTTTTATTGGTTTACTTGGATTTAATTCTTGAAAAAGTGATTGATATCTTTGGTTTTGCAACAAACATTACTTATTCTTAACATTAAGGTGAGGTCCTATCAATAATCTATGGATACTTCACCTGAAGTCGCCGCCCAAGCTGTGGCACTTATTCAGGCCGGACACAGCCAAAGAAACGTGAGTGCTCAACTTAATTTCAGTCGATCTGCGGTCCGAAATGTTTATCGGAGGTACCTAGAGACTGGCGGTTTTGTTTGTCGCCAAGGAAGGCCACGATCTCGGGTCACAACTGAAAGGCAGGATCGATTCATCGTGACGACCAGCTTAAGAAATCGTCACCTTACCTCCATTGAGATACAAAACCAACTTCGCGACTTCCACGGAGTATCTGTGAGCGCTCGAACTGTTCGGAGAAGGTTAAAAGAACGCGATATGGTACCACACAAGCCAGCTAATGGCCCCAAACTAACGCGAGCCCACCGAACAGCGCGCCTTCATTTCGCACGCAGTCATTTAAATTGGACACAGCAAGATTGGAGCCGTGTACTCTTTTCTGATGAGTCTAAAATTGTCTTACATGGCAATGATGGAAGGAAGAAGGTTTACCGACGTAAGGGAGAGCGTTTCGCACAATGCTGCTTTGAAGAGAGGGTTGCTTATGGCGGTGGCTCATGGACTGTCTGGGGCGGTATATCCGCGAGCGGCAAAACTCGACTTGAGGTTGTTACAGGACCACGGCTGCCAACATTAAATGCTGAAAGGTACATTCGTGAGTGCTTAGAACCTCACGTGATACCATACGCGGACTATGTGGGCCCAAATTTCCTTTTTATGCATGATAATGCAAGAACCCATGCGGCCGGCATCGTCAGGCAATATCTTCGGGATGTGAACATCACAGTTATGGACTGGCCAGCCAGAAGCCCAGACATGAACCCCATTGAGCACATGTGGGACGAGCTAAAAAGACGTGTTAGGGCTCGTCAGCCAGTTGCCCAGACGATGCAGGAGTTGAAAACTGCCATAGAAGAGGAATGGGAGATGATCCCTCAAAATTTCATAGAGCGGTTGATAAACTCTATGCCTAATCGTATGAGAGCTGTGGTAGATGCCCATGGAGGCAACACGCGTTATTAAATTAAACCTTTATTTGATAAAACATGTTTTTTATTCAAAAATCAATTGCCTTTAACAAGGCGCATATCCGACTTGTTAGGCGTAGCTCCATGTCGTATGGTATTCTGAATTCAAATTTAAAACAATACGATCGAAAAAGATGGTAAAATGTATCAGGTTTAAAACTGCATCAACAGTTTTTGTTCAATCTAGCAATCATATTTCGGTAGGGGCCATCGAAACCTAAACTCTAAGGTGGGCCAATAGATGTGTCCAGAAGTGTATAAATTATTTATAATGAACAACTGCCTATCTGACCTCCACAACCCGGTTACTGGGTCACACAATACCCCTCGGTAAGACTGGTTGTCAGACTTTTGGGCTTCTGACTATCCGTAATGACTGTCAAAGATCCACGAATACAGCCAGGACCCACGGCTTAACGTGCTCTTCTGAGGCACGGAGGGGTCGTGGTATGTAAAGATGGTCAGCAATCCACGGACCAATCGCGGCAAGCGTAGCTGAACCTGCAATTGTCCCATGCGGCTGTTATTATTGCGCCGTCTGAAAAAAATAAAATTTAAACAAAAGATTTTCAAAAATTCAATTTTTTTTTTTTTACATAGCTAGTGATAGAAATGTCCTTTTAAGCAAATAAATGCCTATATTAGAAGACTAAACTAATAATAACTAAACAAATAAAACTAAATTAATAGGTACCCATTTTCTCAAAGATTACTCAAGGTCAACTTTCATCGTCAATTTATTTTAAAATACGACGCCTATACAAACACCGGTTTTTCACCCGTAATACGACGCCAATACAAACCCGTTTTCTCGTAATAACAAACAAAATTCACATAAGTTATCTCAGTTTTTTGCATGAAATACCAGCATTCAAGATACGTTGCAGCGTATAATAATTGCAATAAATTATGATGAAAATTTTAACGTGGCAGAGAGCTATATGCATGCCTTTGAACCAATATTCTATCCTGTTTATAACATCCACTAAAATAGACGTTCATGGGTTAAAAAAAACATGTTTGAAAGGAAATGTTGTGTATCCGATAATTTTGGGATTTTTTTTTAAAGTAGACAAAAGCAAAATGTTTATTTGTGTGTGGGAAAGACTTGTCGGTACTCGTACGTACCTTTTCCTATTTCAAGAATAACATTTTATGATAAAAAAAAATTGTGTGCGTGTGAGCTCCGACGCACGACTGGAGTGCACTCCTGTTTTTTGTGCCGTTCCGGCAGTTTCTTTTAATGAACCGGTGCTATA
The DNA here is from genome assembly GCA_946251885.1 of Cosmia pyralina. Taxonomy (NCBI): domain Eukaryota; kingdom Metazoa; phylum Arthropoda; class Insecta; order Lepidoptera; family Noctuidae; genus Cosmia; species Cosmia pyralina. The sequence goes on from OX276362.1 coordinate 18,690,534, forward strand.
CAAAAAGCAACTTTAAGGTGTGAAGTCGTTTTATTTAAGTTGCGCAGAAAAACGTAACAACGCTTTTGAGTTACCGCTTGTATTTCACTCCTCATAAAATTTCCATACTGGGGGCCTTATATTAAAATCGATTCTTAGGGAGTAAACTCCAATAAACTACAATACGTAAAGTGTTTGACAAGAATTAAAGACGGAAATAACAGTTGTCATGGCCAGCAATAGCAGTGTAGGGAATTATGCTTGAATCGTCAACAATTATTTGCGCACAGACTAAATAAAAAAACCCAGACATAGCACTGCGAACAATACAGTGAAGCATACGCAAAACTACACCTTGCTCTGTGCATGCTCACACGCGCACATTTACACCAAACTACAATTAAACTACACCTCATTACGTGCACACATTTTAACGAAACCCGAAAAGTGCGGCCTCCCGTCACTGTTGACAGCGCTATGTCTTGGTCTTTTATTTAGTCTGAGGATTTGCGATGCAAGTCATATGTAACTTTAATTTTATTGTATGCGACAGGCCAGAAACTTGCATTCTGTAAACGGGGCATTAGTCGTGGTAATCAATACTTCTCTCAGAAAGGACCTTTAGCAGCCGTTCGCACGGACGTAAAAATATAGCGGCGATTTTTTTTCGCGCACTGGATTTTCAACGCTCTGCTTAGCGCCGAGAGTTGAAAATCCAACAGTGTGTTTTTTCGACGCACTAGAATGCACTCTGTTGTTGTTAGGTTGGATTGTCGAACCTCAGCTCAACACCAAGAGTTGAAATCCAGTGCGCGATAAAATCCCGCCGCGATATTTTTACATCCGTGCGAACGTCGGCTTATCCTGCTTGAGGACAATATTTCGTTATCACGTTCACTACGGAGCTGGCAAGCGCAGTACTTAAATGTTTTACAACAATTCAACAGGTTTACAGAACTTATGTTTCCTAGTACACAAACTCCATTAAAGTACCTAACTTGTTGTTCGAAAAGCAGAACCGCCTCAAGGGGCTATTAAATTTAATTGATTAACAAACTTTGATTTATGTAAACGCGTAACTTGAAATCCAGGTTGAATCATGATCAAAATACGTTGAAAAAGGAAGCCGTTAGCCAACGTTCGCACGGACGTAAAAATATCGCGGCGATTTTCGCGCACTGTAATTTCAACTCTTTGCTTAGCGCCGAGAGTTGAAAATCTAACAGTGTGTTTTTTCGCCGCTCTGGGATGCTCTCTGTTGTTGTTAGGTTGGATTCTCGAAGCTCGGCTCAACACCGAGAGTTGAGAATCCAGTGCGCGATAAAATCCCGCCGCGATTTTTTACGTCCATGCGAACATCGGCTTAGGGTTGACCCACATCTATCAGCACGGAATCGCCTTTTTTCGTGCTTTATCCTTTTCTATCTCTTAGGATCATCATTTCCTAGAGCGATAAAGATAGAGACCGCGCGGTGGAATCGGCGATGCGCTCGACACCATGGCCAAAATGACTGAGGCGCTGGAGTGCTGACGAGTGCTATCGAGCGCGATATCATGCTTCCATTGCATTGCATGATCGTATTCAACAACACTCAACGGCGACGGCGTGCGATCTTACGCTGAAGCACGCGATATCACGCTGCAGCACACACGGCATAAATGCTGTTCCGTGCTGACAGATGTGGATCAACCCTTACACGTACGTTCATGTCGGACGACTCGGCAATTGCAGTTGCTCTGAGGTTGAAGTTTCGAACCGCATGCGGTTGTCATCTGCTTTTTAGCCAGTAAACGCTTATTATCAGATGGCAGATGAATAAATACGTTTAATATGAATAAATAGTTTAAGATGAACACGAATTGAGTACGGTAGTGGAAATGAATATTACGTGTTATTTATTGGACCTGTGTTTGTATATCACATTAAGATCTAGGCATTTTCTTGTTGTTTATAATATTTTGAATAATATCCAGTATGTCTATCCACTATCTGGAATCATAAACTAAAAAATATTGTTAAAAGGATCAAAATAACACAGATGCGATTTCATGCGATAAATAAAAATAGTACATTGTGATACAAGGGTGGAAAGTTTGCAATAACCTACACACCCGTGTATCACACGACGTTTTTCAATACAGTTGTGGGAAATAGTAAAAAAAAAATCAAAGAATTAACTAGGTTTGAGAGTAGTTTTTAACATATAATAAATTTACCACAATGTAGATGGTTTATATTTGCCAGTCAATTCATAAAAATTAGCTGACAAAACATGTTCTGAAAATGACTTAGTTTTCGTGTGTTTTTTCCATAAAATAAAATTATCGTAAGTCGCCATATATCTTTCTCGAGATTTTGGGGGCAAAATTTCATCTTGCGCAGTTTCGCCTCAGTTAACATATCGCATGGAGTTAATTCAATTTCATCACTTGTACTTGAACTCATATTAACAAAAAAAATATTATTTATCACACAAAAAATTGAAATTTTCAGAAAATTGGCGCGTTTTTGCAACTGGACATATTTTTTTTTTACAACGAAAACAGCCTATACAGCCTATTCGATTTTTGACAAATGTTGATGTGAAAATAATTAAATTAAAACTGGTAATTAAATATATTAAACAACCATTTAAAAGACTTTTTACAATTCAATGCTAAGACGTACGCACTCATTCATTTTTCCTCGTATACAATCTATCCCTTTTTATTCTATGTATGAAAACTCCTTGCTACTAAACTTTTTAAATTGACCTTATCAATTTAAAGCTCAACTGCAAAACTAATGATCGAGCTCGTAAAAAAAAAACACGACCGCGTAACCGAAAGATGCCTATGCAAAAGATTTAATTTTCGAATCATAATTATTAGCCTCTGAAAGTACGCCATGTTTAACAACTGTATTGAAAAGGTAATTTGTAACTGCCCGCCCCTCAAATCCCACGACCCTTATTTACCCATATCGTCGAAAAATATGTGTCAGCGTCTACCCTTGACAGAGTAGTCAGCAATACACTGCCGTAACAACAGGAAAAAATAAAGAATGCGGTTTCTTTTGATAATGTGCCACTTTAACTCAATGACAATAAAGATAGATTTACAGTGACGTATGTCGTATGATAAGTTTACGATGACGTAATATGCCGATGCGATCCGAATAATTCCGAACTGTCTTCTCGGCTTCATGGGAATTATTTGTTTTTAGTAATGAAAATATAAAAATTTCAAAAATATCGCCAGTAAAATTACAGATCTTAAATTCGACAGCAGCAAAGTAAAAAGAGCTAACTGGACTTTTAACTTTTTTACATAATTCTTAGAATTTATTTCTTTAGCATAGGATTTTTTTTCTGTTTAATTCTCAATTTTTACTAATATTAAGTAAAGTTTATAAAGACAACTGCACCTATTTTTCACAGTAGTACCATTAGTCCGTGTATACGTCGGACAATCGGCGCGTTCACCTCTTGTAAACAAAGATATCAGTCACATAGCCGTTTTGACATCGGTTTTTTAAACTTGCGTTATTGTAACGAGATGGTGGTGGCTTTAAAAAATTATATCTTTTTTTTGGGTCAACTTTGAACAAGAATGTACTAAATAGGGAATTATTTGCTGAAATCGGTCGTTGAAAGTAGTGTATCTGAAATCTTATCGCGAAAAAAAATCAGCTGTTCCCTACATTTTGGCGAGTTAAATGCGAAAATAAATGTAGGGAACAGTTGATTTTTTTTTCGCGATTTCAGGTTGGGTCCAAAGTAAAAGTTGTTCAGGTTGTTATTTTGTATTTTACTACAATACTTAAATATTATCATCGCTCGGATCGGATTAATGTGTACGCGTTCTACATAGTTTAACAAAAAAATTTTTGTTTAGCTTTATTTGTGGGCGTATTAATTAATTTAAAAATTATTAAAATAAACGCGCGGGTTACACTTTCTACCAGTCAACTCCTACCACAAGTCGCGTTAAAGAACTTCGTTCCAATAAATGGTTGGAAAGATAATCAACGGTAGAATTGGTAGAATTAGGTAGATAGAGTGGTACTGTGGTAATATAGTATAGAACTACTTATAATCCGTTTCAAATAAGAATAGGATCGACTTAGCGGCATGTTGTGACGTCATAGCTGTCAAATCGAATAAATTGGGTAGGGTGAGCAAAGCAAGATATTTTTTAATTTAAATAACATTTATTTAAAAATCATGAACGACGAATTTTCTTTACTTTCTGGTAAATTGTTGCGAACAATGAAAATATGAAAGAAATTAGTATAATTTTTTTAAAACTAATTTTTCATGTTTTTTTTCACTTTGATTTAAAAAACGTTATACGCAAATAATTTTTCTTTGCAAACCGTACTTTTCAATTAATATTTGACAGATAGAGATCATTGACGTTCCTATTCATATTTGAATCGCATTGTACTCCGGGCGAGCTACTTTTCAATAAGCTCTTCCTAAAGCTACTGACATTAATGATTGCCATCGAAAAATAATATTGTATTTCAGTGTCGTGTCTAAATGAAGAAAGATTTTATTAGTTAATTCATTATCATTTATGCCCAATGTGCCGAAAATTGCGACGCTCTTTTCCATGATTACCAGTATTGTGACCCAACAAAATATTCATTACGACAATCAATCACGCGTCTGAATAAACCTTTCATGAGAATGACATTAATTTGGATAAAATAAATAAAAGGAAATTTTAGATCTATACTACTACTACTACTACTTACTAACTTAAATACTACTATAGTACTTATTTAAATAAAAACCTAAAAAAAAATTAAAGATCATCACTTGAGAACAGAGATTTGGATTTTTTTTTATTGTTTTCATAATTTTTTGTCAAGACAAGGTTTAATGAATGAAAATTTTTGGATATCCACCGGAAAAGTCGAAATACACACATCAAAAGTGTCTAGGGATCAAGCATTTTTATGCGGATTTCTTGAGATTGAGATGTGGCTTTGTAATAAATTTATGATTTTATAAATTTATATGGATCCTTTTTGGTGCATTTCATAATTTGAATCAGGAACTGTGAATCAAATTCGAGTAAAAGATGAAAATCAGCTGTCAATATTTTCCCTATAAAAACATACAACGCATTGAAGACATTATTAGTGCTACTGTTTCCCTACTACTGATTAAAACCAACGTTATTATGGAGCGGCGACGTCATTTAAGCAGGGAAGAAATGCTCAGAGCCGTGGGAATGATAGAAGCTGGTTCCCGGCAACGTACTGTGGCTTTAGCTCTGAATACAAGTCAGAGTGTTATCAGTCGACTTTGGACACGTTACCGAAGCACTGGTACCGTGGCTGAGCGCCATGGAGGACGGTATCGCTGCACCACACGGAGACAAGACCGATACATTCAAATCTTAACTCGAAGAGCTCCAACTATAACCGCCATGATGTTAGCCGTGAGGCTTCATCACTCTTCAGGGAACTTAATTAGCGACCAAACAGTCAGAAACCGCTTGCATGAAGTGAACCTTCATTCCCGAAGACCGCTACGGGTACCACCTATAGCAATGCACAATCGTAGGATTCGATATCAATGGGCTCTTGAACACAGAAATTGGGCAGAAGAACAATGGCGTTTCGTGTGCTTTTCTGATGAGTCTCGTTTTGGTATGAGACCGGATACAAGACGTATACGACACTGGAGAACCCCTGGACGCCAACAGCGATTAAAATCCTACCAGGAAGTCCATCCTTATAGTGGTGGAACCATCATGGTATGGGCGGGTATTTGGATCGGCGGAAGAACTGAGTTGATTTGGATCAGAGGCAACCTCAACGCTCAAATTTATGCTGAGACGATTGTATCAGACGTCATCGTTCCTCTACAAGTGCAAATCGGTCCCTTATTTCAGTTAATGCATGATAATGCACGACCGCACACCGCAAGAGTTGTAAGACAGACTCTCGCCGCAGCTAACATCAATGTCCTGCCCTGGCCTGCTCAGTCGCCAGACTTGAACCCGATTGAGCATGCATGGGATATGCTACAGAGAAGAGCTCTGCCGAATATGGAGGGTATCCAGTCGCAAGAAGACCTTTTTTTGTTGTTGCAACGAACATGGGCGGCCATTCCACAGCGTGATTTGGATGAACTCATTTTGAGTATGCCAAACCGATGTTCTTGTGTTGTTAGTGTTCGCGGTAGAAACACGGATTATTAATTGTTTAAGTTACCCAATAAAATTTTAAAGAAAACTGTTATTTCAGTCTTTTTTTCGAACTTTAATGTTAGTGGTTCAAATGTCAAAAATCCCTTTATTAGGAAAATGGCAAATTTCTTTATTAATGCAAAGGTGACTTGGTTTATCGTTACTGTGACAAACGAAAACACTTTATTTGATGAATCCTTAAAGAAAATTTTAATTAATATCAATCAGGAGAAAAGTTATTGCAAAAATATATGTTGATCCCTAGACACTTTTGATGCGTGTATGTCAATAAAAAAAATGTGCCGTTCAGATTGATGGTTCTGCTGTCACATTGTGTTTTCATAACATAAAGCAAAATCTGACCGACAACGCACAGCCTAAGTCGACGTTCGCACGGACGTCAAAATATCGCGGTGATTTTGTTTCGCGCACAGGATTTTCAACACTCTGCTTAGCACCGAGAATTGAAAATCCAACAGTGTGTTTTTTTCTGAATGCACTCTGTTGTTGTTAGGTTGGATTCTCAATGCTCGGCTGAATAAAGAGACTTGACAATCCAGTGCACGATAAAATCCCGCCGCGATATTTTTACGTCCGTGCGAACGTCGGCTAAGCCACTGGAGATAGAGAAATGAAATTCACTCGGGTATCGCTGGGCACGAACAGCTAAATAAGACGTAAAATTTTCTACTTTTTCCATACTCTTTCTTTCTCTTAGTAACACAACAATCCATTCACCGCAGCAAAGAGTAGTTCTATTTCACAACCTTCATACCAACCAAGTGTTGGTATGAAGAAGCATTTGTAAATACGCCACACTGATAAACACGGAAAGCGACTTTGTCTTTAGGGTTTCGTTCCCGAAGGTTGACAATTGGAACCCTATTACTAAGCGTCCGCTGTCCGTCGGTCTGTCAGCGGATGAATCGTAATAGGTAAACACACAGATTGTGTATTTCTATGCCGCTTTATCATAAAATAATTAATACAAGAAACGTGTTTTTTAAACTGAAGTATTTTAAAAAAAAATCTCATCAAAACATTTTTCATCAAAAGTCGAAAACTATGCGGCCTAAAAAAAGAAAAAAAAAAATGAGAATGTGCAAACAGCACTTGGAAACTTTAAGAAATAAATAAAAATAAAAAGTTTTTATTTGCAAAATAGTTGGGTAAATGTCATATAAAACTATTCCAGATTTCAAGATGATAGCATTAGTAGTCAGTCTTGAGATATCCAGCTGTAAAAGACGGACAGACAGACAGACTGAGTCGCACCAAAAGGGTTCCTTTTGACCATTTTGGTACGGAACCCGTGCAAAGCAGGGGCGGGTCGCTAGTTATCTATAATTATTGTAATAAGATAACTGTAGAGATTTCCCAAACAAACACGGGTGAGCTAAAATCTCGAGTAACTAGGTATTTTGGGAAATCCGATATCTATATAAATAAAAATCTATTCACTATTCGGCTAATTCTTTTTTTGTTCTGTTTGTAATTATTAGGACAAGGTTTGTATGAAAGAAAATGTTTGAAAAATTATACGAAAAAGTGAAAAATTTTGATTAAAAATCTTCACAAAAAAAGTGAGTAAGTGAATGAGACGGAATACAGTAGGGAATCTTCAAAAATATAGACAGAATTGACAGATTGACGTTTAGCTGTTCAGTTACTTACAATGTAATATCTGTTTCATCCGAAAAAAAAGTTGTTTTGTTTGTTTTGTGAAAAAAATAACTAGTAAAAAAGTTGTAGAACGTTATATTATATCTTCTATATTTAAAAATACCAGGAGGAGGAGGAGCTTGTGGCTAAGTAATAACAGCCGCACGGGTCGATCCATCAGGATAAGCTACGCTTGCCGGGGTTGGTCAGTGGATGGGTGACCATCTTTACTTAACGAGACTCCTCCGTGCCTCGGAAAGCACGTTAAGCCGTTGGTTCCGGCTGTCATTCGCGGATCTTTGACAGTCGTTACGGGTCGTCAGAAGCCCGAAAGTCTGACAATCAGTCTTACCAAGGGGTATCGTATTACCCAGTTAATGGGTTGTGGAGGTCAGATAGGCAGTCGCTCCATGTAAAATAATGGTATTCAGCTGCATCCGGTTAGTCTGGAAGCCGACCCCAACATAGTTGGGAAAAGGCAGGCAGATTGATTGATTTTAAAATACCAGCAATAGTAGTATAAAGAACTGAAGAGGAAGTTTGAAAGTGGCGCCAGTGACAGAAAAGTTGAAAGGAAATCGTTTGTCTTGGTATGGGCATGTTATGAGGAGAGACGAAACGCATGTGACTAAAAGAGTGATGAATATACATGTTGATGGATGGAGAGGCAGAGGAAGGCCAAAGAAAAGATGGATGGATTGTGTGAGGAAGGATATGAAAGAGAAGGGAGTGAATGATAACGTGACGGTTGACAGGGGAGAATGGAAGAAGAAAACGTGTTGCGCCGACCCCAAGTAATATGGGATAAGGGCAGGAAGATGATGAGTAGTATAAAGAACTGGGAATGTAAATGTTATAAAATTATTTACTTAATCGTCATTTTATATTGTCATGACATGATCGCACTGTAAAGGAAAGATTTGGTCTCATTTTCGTCTTTAGTACACCCGTACAAAGCTGGGGCGGCCAGCTAGTATTATTATATAAATGTGATTGAGTTGTGAAGGTTGAGAGCTTATAATATCTTATTTATCAGACAAGAGATCGGATTCTATTTTCGAACACAGATACAGAGAATAAAAATATTTCAGCAATAATAAATGGATTGAAAACATCAGTCCGCACTCACTTCTACTATTTTATGAAGATTCAATAATAATATCTACTATTTCGAGTATCATAATTTATTGGCAATATTTTATAATCTTTATCTGTCTGTGCGCAGTAGGTATGGCTAGGTAGCCACCACGATACTTCCATACTATACAATGTGTAAAAAAAAACCCTGTTGGTACCGATTAGAGGTCATTGTACTCATCATTATGAACAACTTTTACTATGGGACCAAATCACGAAAAAAAATCAGCTGTTCAGTACATTTATCTACATCAAACTCGTCAAAATGTAGGGAGCAGCTGATTTTTTTTTCGCGATTTCAGGTATGGTCTCATAGTAAAAGTTGTTCATAATGATGAATACAATGACCTCTTATCGGGTCTAACAGGGTTTTTGTTACACATTGTATACATTTAATGTTATAAATGCTAAAGTAACTGAGCCGTTATGGTGTGAAAAGGTATGTTACCAACAGATTTCAATGAAATTTGGCAAACAGGTTAGCCGTGATTTGCGATAATAATTCTTTTTATCGCGGTAAGTAGTACCTTTACGTGGGCAGAAGCTAGTTTCTGAATATAACCTACTAGCTGCATCCCGCGGTTTCACTCGTATGGAGATTCCCGCGATAACCGTGCATATTTTTGGCATAACAGTATCGTTTATAACTCGGAATTAATGTAGTTTTTAATTTGTGAATATTTTAGATTATGTTTATATTACAAAGTGTAAGAAATTACTTTGTAAAATTATGTCTAAAGCGGATAAAAAAATGAGAATCACGCAAAAACTATCAAGAGTATTGTTATGAAACCTTCCCTATTTTAAAATAATTCAATTATTTACTATATTTCTTAGTATACCTATGTGTTTAATGTAATGCCTTTGTTTTATGTGTAATAAATTAATAATGCGTCGTTGTGCAAATGTCGTCATTTTTTAATCGCGGTGTTAAGATTTTCCGCAGAAAAGTGACACTCTTTTGGTCATAAAATTAATAATAATAATATATTATTAATAATAATAATTATTAATAATAATAATATATTGTAAAGCACCTCAAAGGATCCGAATAAAATTTTCTTTGATATGCAAACTGAAGGCAATTTAAAGCTATTTTTTTTTTGGTGACTTGAACTCTTAATTTTTTATAAACCTAAACCATTTAAATTTTTATCAATAATTTTATTTTATTAATCATATTATATTATTTAATATAAAATAAAATTTAATATAATATATATATATATATATATATATATATATATATATATATATTATATTAAATTTTATTTTATATTAAATAAAAAAATTAAATTAAAATAAAAATTAAATTAAATTTATTAAATTTAATATAATATATATATATATATATATATATATATATATATATATTATATTAAATTTTATTTTATATTAAATAATATAATATGATTAATAAAATAAAATTATTGATAAAAATTTAAATGGTTTAGGTTTATAAAAAATTAAGAGTTCAAGTCACCAAAAAAAAAATAGCTTTAAATTGCCTTCAGTTTGCATATCAAAGAAAATTTTATTCGGATCCTTTGAGGTGCTTTACAATATTAGATTTTATAAATTCTAAATTGAGTCCTTATTGCTCTGCCTGCGTTGGTTCCAAGCCAATATTTTATTAAATGCAATTCGCATACATGAAAAAAGATTGGATAAAAAATAATTGCGTTTTTTGGCAAATAATTAAACCGTTAGATTCACCCGATAGTATCTTAAGATGGTCACGTTTCCGTTTCGTTGACATTGACATTTGAATAGTATTTTCTCGCTTACATAGACTGAAAATCGTATCTTTCGTTCCATGTAGGATGTGTGAGTTTACTATTCTCAGTATGGTCACGTCTTCTTGCGACAAGTCAATGAGGAAATCTAACGATTTCAATCTTTGAGTTTTGCAATGTAACTCATGCTGTTACTATCTAATTGTGTTTTTTACATAACATAGAATCATGCCTGTAATCCCCAAAGGGTACAGCAGAAGTGTACCTATAGTACACCCAAATTTCACCAGTTATGTTTAAGTCCCATGTGGATGTGTGTGCTGGATGTGTGCTCGGTTGATGACAATAGGCGCGCCTTTAATAGGGGGCGCGCCTATTGTCATCAACCGAGCACACATCCAGACTCCGGGCTGCTACTGAGAAATTCTGAAAAAACCCAATAACACTTTGTCCGACCTGGGAATGGAATCCAAGACCTCATGCTCAGCAGCAGCACTTGCGACCACTAGGCCAACGAGGCAGTAAATGTGTTTTGTCGATTTGTATTAATCTGCCTAGCCTTTTCCCAACTATGTTGTGGTCGGCTTCCAGTCTAACCGGATACAGCAGAATACCATTATTTTACATGGAGCGACTGCCTATCTGACCTCCACAACCCAGTAACTGGGTAATACGATACCCTTTGGAAAAACTGATTGTCAGTCTTTCGGGCTTCTGACGACCCGTAACGACTGTCAAAGATCCACGAATGAGAGCCGGGAACAACGGCTTAACGTGGTATCCGAGGCACGGAGGAGTCTCGGTATGTAAAGATGGTCACCCATTCACTGACCAACCCCGGCAAACGTAGCTTAACCTGATGGATCGACCCGTGCGGCTGTTATTACTTAACCACGAGCTCCTCGAGTACACACGGGTACATATCAAGCTATACATTTCCAGTAGCTGATCTCGCATTGTTTAGGATATCCGTATAATGAGAGGTCATCTTATACCCTAAAATCCTAAATGTATAGCTTGATATTTTGTCGTGTGTACCTAATTCCATTTTACCCAAAATACGGCATCACAAATTGCATGTGTGTCTCGGTCTGTCAAAAATGGGATAACTGCTCATTCTTTTTCGTAGCGTACCAAGGGCAAATAATTTTGTGAAAATTTAAATATTAGGTTGGGGAAAAAGTCTTTTCGCATTATAGTATGTATGAACTTAAAATAAAATCTCTTTGGTTATACTATTTGTATCTGGCTGGTTTTGGTATCATTGAAAGTTTAAATTTTAAAGAACATAATTCCAAATTCAAATTAGGGAAATGTGTGATTTTCATTTGTTTTTCGTATTGTCAAAATGAGTGAATGTAATGAAGAAATTCGATACATTTTTAAATTTTACTACAAAAAAGGTAAAAATGCAACGCAAGCCGCGAAAAAAATTTTCGATGTTTATGGACCCAGTGCAGTGTCTGTGAGAGTAGCACAAATTTGGTTTAAGCGTTTTCAATCCGGAAATTTTGATGTCAAAGATGCACGTCGCTTTGGTCGCCCTATTACCGATAAAATGGATGCCATTTTTCAAAAAGTGGAGCAAGATCGGCATATCGGTAGTTACGACGTAGCTGAAGAACTAGGAATTGACCACAAAACAGTTTTGGCGCATTTGAAAAAAACTGGGCACACAAAAAAGCTCGATATTTGGGTATCTCACGAGCTCACTTAAAGAAACCTAATGAACCGTGTACTCATTTGTGATTCTTTATTACGACGTAATGAAACCGAACCATTTTTGAATAAGCTGATAACTGGTGATGAAAAGTGGATCACGTACGACAAGAACGTGCGAAAAAGGTCGTGGTCAAAGGCCGGTCAGGCTTCACAGACTGTGGCGAAACCCGGGTTAACTCGCAACAAGGTGATGCTGTGTGTGTGGTGGGATTGGAAGGGCATTATTCATTATGAGCTGTTACCACCAGGCAGGACCATCGATTCTGAACTCTACTGCGAACAACTGATGAGATTAAAGCAAGAAGTTGAGAGAAAGCGGCCGGAATTAATCAACAGAAGGGGTGTGGTTTTTCACCATGATAACGCTAGACCTCACACATCTTTAGCCACTCAGCAAAAATTAAGAGAGTTTGGCTGGGAGGTGTTAATGCATCCGCCGTATAGTCCTGACCTTGCACCTTCAGATTTCCACCTGTTTCGGTCTCTTCAGAATTCTTTAGGCAGTGTCAGGTTAACATCACGAGAGGACTGCCAAAACCACTTGTCGCGGTATTTTGATCAGAAGTCCCAAAATTTCTATAGCAATGGGATCATGCCCCTACCTACAAGATGGAAAAAAGTTATCAAACAAAATGGTATCTACATACTTTAGATAAATGTAAATAATGTATATTAAAACATGTTTTGAATTTTCTTAAAAAATGCGAAGAAACTTTTTCCCCTACCTATTATGTTTAGCCCAAAATTCTGTCACGTTCACTGACGCGGTCATAAGATCCTCAAGTGCACAGGTGATAGGGCATGTGGCGCAAGATGGAAGGTGGGCCTTTCTCTGCGGACAAAAAGTCTTTCATAAACCCCCTTTTGTGGAGATTCTCTTTGCTACGGTCGACTTGGATTCGTAGTCTATTTAGGGATTTCCAAGCCAGCCACGGTAACACGTGCCCAGGTAGAAGGCTCTTAGATGGCTCAATAAAATTGTCAGGGGTTTAAGCAGCTCCCACTAGGAATCACGTCTTGCTTAGAGGCGTTGTCATTAGCTGGATCCTCGCACCCAAGAAAACTTTTACGGCTTTAGAAAGAATGAAAGAAAAAACTTTATTTGGGCACAGTTCGTGAAACACAAAACTATTACTTGAAATCGCGAAAAAAAATCAGCTGTTCCCTACATTTTGACGAGTTATGCGAGCATAAATGTAGGGAACCAGCTGTTTTAAGATTTTTTTTCGTGATTTAGGTTTGTTCCCGTAGTGAAAGTTGTTCATATTGATGAGCACAATGACCCCTTAAGAGTTTTCGTTTATGAAAAGATATACCTTATTGTAGCCCACGGTCCTTTATTTACAAGCGTATAATATTGTAGATCCTGATTTGGGTAGACCCCTTTGCCCTCATTAGTAGTTAAAACTAACTGTATCACTATTAACCGAAAGTATCTAAATCTCTCGTAGGTAAAGGTATACTTTACAAATAGTTACTGAAGGCAAAGGTTGTAAGGGAAAGGGTTAGATCTAACACAAGAGAATGTGTTGATTAATGAGTTTCAGCACAAACGCTGTACTCGACGCCCGGATTTAATTAGTTATCGTCTTGTCTCCGATCAACAAAAAAAGTAAGATGGAGCGCCGCGAACATCAAAAGTGAAGCCACCTTTTTATTTAAGTGTGTATCGAAGGTTTGTCATTTGTTAAATTGTTTCCCTATAATTTGGGGAATAATATTGTATGGGTAAGATATCATATTTAATCGAATAGGGAAATTTTAAATTGTATTATGACAATCCTCGCACTTAATGTCACTGCGTTCATTCGTTGATGTATCTTGTTCCAAGTAACCTAAAACTCATAGTTTATTTAATAAAAAAAAATATGTTATTTCAAATACAAGTGAAAAGACTTTTTATGTAATTTGCTATTGTTTTTACAAGTTTTCACTACACAGGAAGGCATTCTATTTTTTTTAACTATGTTAACAGACGGTGACTCGTCACGTACTAAGAGTTTAATTGAATATGTGTGCGTGTATTTTACTTGCAGGAGCTCGGTTTTATGGCTTCATTTTTGATGTTCGCGGCGCTCCATCTTCCTTTTTTTGTTGTTCTGAGTTTTCTTGTACAGCTAAAACTGTCTATATTTTCAAATCGCAACTGTTATTTTCTTACAGTTGCATAAATGGCTGTAACACGGCCTAAATTGACCTTATGTCAATTTGCTTAGCAATTAATTTCTTTTACATCCATGAGTGTAACCTAAAATTATACACTTTCTGAAACTGAAGTGGCAAATATCCCTAGTTAGTAGATGTTTTTTTGGGTGGACAAAATCATATTTATTATCTAGCTTTTACCGAAAATTAACCCCGGGAAACTTACTACCCAAGTCATGGTCTACCTGTACTCTATATCAAATTGCATATATTGCCTTATTGATACCATGTCTGAAACTGATTGGCCAATAATTATTGCTGCCAATAACAATAAATCTGCCTAGCCTTTTCCCAACTATGTTGGGGTTAGCTTCCACTCTAACCGGATACAGCTGAATACCAGTATTTTACATGGAGCGACTGCCTAACTGACCTCCACAACCCATTAACTGGGTAATACGATACCCCTTTGTTAGAATGGTTGTCAGACTTTCGGGCTTCTGACGACCCATAACGACTGTCATAAATCCACGAATGACAGGCGGGACCAACGGCTTAGCGTGCTTTCCGAAGCACGGAGGAGTCTCGATATGTAAAGATACCACGGACTAACCCCAGCACGGGATCGACCCGTGCGGCTGTTATTACTTAGCCACGAGCTCTGCCAATAACAATTACTACCAATAACAAGAATTTCAAATTAAAAAATGGCTCTGTTAATTAAATCCCTAATTGGGATTTAAATGTTCGGTTGGTGAAAATTAATTGCTTACAAAATAATATTCTAGTTTTATTTGTAGTCAATAAAACACCGTCGGAATTGATACCTAGCTGAAACAGGGTACCACTGTTGCAATTTATAATCAACTAGCTGTGCCCCGCGGTTTCACCCGCGTAGACCGGGATAAAAAGTAGCCGATGTGTTAATCCAGGGTATAAGCTATCTACATACCAAATTTCATCTAAATCGGTCTAG
Source organism: Cosmia pyralina (assembly GCA_946251885.1). Taxonomy (NCBI): domain Eukaryota; kingdom Metazoa; phylum Arthropoda; class Insecta; order Lepidoptera; family Noctuidae; genus Cosmia; species Cosmia pyralina. The sequence continues at coordinate 18,706,077 of OX276362.1, forward strand.
CCGTTTGAGCGTGAAGAAGTAACAAGCATACACACACACACACACACACACACACACACACACAAAAGACCCGCCCCTGCTTCGCATGGTTACAAGTCTTGACGAGATAATTACACATAAATCTTACGGATCGCATCAAAATCCGTTGCGTAGCTTAGACAACATTGCGGTCACATAGACAGACTCGAAAAACGACTTTGTTTGTTTATAATAGGTATACAAATATTTATTTGAAATATGTCTTCAGGTGAATTACACTAATTTACAAACCTAAAACCCCATTGGGGGGGTTAGTTGCGAACCTAGTGTGAAGTAGTTACTTAGGATGTTTTTTTTTCCATCGGATGATGTATTTTTACGTTTATGTATATAATATACACTACTATTTTTTAATTAGTACAAAAAAAAATGGGGCTCTATCCGTACCCGTTACTGATCATATTTGTGTAGTCAAAAGTCAGAAAAATTAAATCCCAAAATTGTCCACGAAAATTTGTCATGATTGCTAAATTCATAATTAAATCAATTATACATAACAATTGCTACTAGCAAATACTTCGCGCAGTGCTTTTCCATGATTAATCAATACTACTATGTAGTCTGTGCAATATTTCCATAAACTGAGTGACATTTTGGGATATAAACAAACGCTAATAACGTTGCTGTTTATGAATATTATTTATTGAGACTTTACATATATATTATAAAGACCTTCTCTAATAAGTCCTTTAAGTATTTGTACTAATTTAAAATTAGAGGTGTATAAGCTTGCATACCTATTATGTAAAGGGTTTTTCATTATGCACACATGGGGTGCATAAAGCCTTCAAGAGGACACATATTATAAGTAAAGAGTATAATAATAATTAAGTTAAAAAACTTTTTCACAAAAAAATACAACCGACTTCCAAAAACAACACTACAAAGTAAAACTTTAATTTCGGAAGTCGGTGTCTGGTTAAATGTATTTTCGTTTTATGCCAGCGACTTCCGAAATTAAAGTTATTTTTTACTTTGTAAGACGTAGTTGTAGTCGTCGTCGTCTTTGTAGTTTTGGAAGTCGGTTGTATTTTTTTGTAAAAACGTTTTTATTTTTCACTTTTTAGTTGTGGTACCTACCCCACACAAATTCTAATACCACTATCTGCAAAAAAAACTAGAACATCATCCATATAAAAGTGAGGAAAAAATACGTATTATTGAAGCTAACTCAAAGATTACCCGAGCAAAGTTAATAAATTTTATATGGGACTAACTTTGATGTATACCCTCTCGAATAAAATAATTTTTTTTCAAATTGGACGACTCTGTAAAAAGTTATGTGTGGTCGTACATAAAAAAAAAATAATAAAAAAAAAACATACGTGTCGAATTGAGAACCTCCTCCTTTTTTTTTCGTCGGTTAAAAATATAATATTCTAACCTAACTGTAACTATTAAAAAACTAAAATATGGCGTGGAAAAATTCCTTCGCATCGCTGTCGACTGGTAAAGTACCCAAGAGACTGGCGGCAGTGTCACGTTGTATGGCAATGCTGCCTCTGGCCAAGGTCCAGCCCTTGGGTCACGGGAAGTGTCAACCAGCCGTTTCGAGATTTCGTTGAAATTTTTACGATTTATTATTTTTTATTTTAAATTTCTATATGATAGATATTTTAGCGATATTTCATCATATCATAACATTAAATTTAATTCTGTAATATTGACAAATTAATCAAAACAGGTAAATAATAGACAGTTATTTGCGACACTCTCAACATTCAGATGGCATCCTCTTTTAATGTTTCTGGTAAACTGATCAACTATGCTCCATTTACAAGAACATTAGACATTTAAACAAACCTTTTTTTCTAGTCTGATCAACCGATTTTGACTTCTATTGCGTTGGTGGCATGATAAATGGTAGCTGCAGTAAACAGTTGGTATTGTAACTACTTTTTGCCTTTAATGGCATCCTTAAGCCTACGGAATATAAGTCAAAATCGGTTGAACGGACTGTAAAAAAGTTTTGTTTAAATATCTAATCTTATTGTATTATGGAGTATAGTTTTATTTACTACAATGCGTAGGTAACCTTGTATAATGAACAAGCAGAGAACTTGATTGTTGAGTAAATTGAAACGTTATTTTGATGTCTAAATTGCTATTTCATACTGCTGATAATGACAGCTGGGCTTTAGATCGTCATAATGTTAAATGTTCTATTCTCCCCGCTTGTTGACCGTGATAATTATTATCCAATAACAGTTACCCGCGAATTCATCTGCGTGTACTTTGTATTACATTATTAATTATTGTGGTTTAATAATGCTATTCTGATAAAACAAATGTAATTAATTTTTAAATGGTAAATAAAAAAAATAAACCGACGACGGAAACAGAGGGGTGTTATAATTTTAACGTGTGTGCTAAGTTTAACGTGTATTTGTGGCATCGTAGCTTCCAAACGACTGAACCGATTTAGATTTTTATTGGTTTTGTTTGAAAGGTGACTTGATTGACAGTGTTCTTAGCAATGATTCAAGAAAATCTATTCAGCCGTTTCAAGATTCTCAGCTCTTTTCTAGTTGATGAATGGATGTAAGCATCTTCCACAGGTCTGATCGAGTAAAAATTTGGTATTCTGTTACTCCAATGATATTAGAATAACATAATAACCTTGAACTGATACTACAGCATCACCTGAAATTTGCAGGAACTTCCTTACCAACTTACAGCAGAGGTATAGTGTTTGGACTCATTGAAATGGTCTCAATGAAATAGGTTCCAGCTAGGTGGCAATCAGCGTCTGAGGATGGAGTAGCAAAAAATATGAGGGTTGTGTCGGGGGATTTTTTAAATTTAACTTGTTTTCAATACAATCTTGGTTGAAAAGTAGCCTATTTCCTTCTCCAGGTCCCAGCCAGGTCTTCATGCTGTCAAATTACTGTCTTTCTTAATGATCGGTTCGGTGGTTTAGGCATGAAAAGATACCAGAAATAATATAGAATACCAGTATTTTACATGCAGCGATTGCCTATCTGACCTCCACAACCCAGTTACTGGGTAATACGATACTCCTTGGTAAGACTGGTTGTCAGACTTGCGGGCTTCGACTGTCGAAAGATCCACGAATGACTGCCGGGACCAACGACTTAACTTTCTTGCCCAGATACGGAGGGGTCTTGGTATGTAAAGGTGGTCACCCATCCACGGCCCAACCGCTGCAAGCGTAGCTTAACCTGATGAATTGACCCGTGCGACTGTTTTAACTTAACAAGTCCCTCGCTAGTACATAATATTATATTATCTAAATACGTAATAACATTAAGTAGGTATTTAGAACAAAATTTCTCAAGTTTGGCCGTTAAGTACTATTTGAAACCCTTCATTTCAATTAAAATTAGTCCATTCTTACTAACTACTGTCAGTTATTCTCCCTCAAATTATTTACTAACTTCAACTCTGATTAAGAACTATCTAAACACTACATTATGAAAAGCTTTCCATTGAAAGGTTTTTATAAAATATATTCCTGAGATTTTGATACAACAGTCTATAAAATATTGCGAACGTTAATAATATTTTATTTAACAAAGGAAGAGTGTAATATTTACAAGGTGACATTGGAATAATTGAAAAGCAAGAGCTTTTCAGTACAATACAACGACCCATAAGAATGGATCATTGTATTCATATTCTGAATGAAGTTTATAATGGGAACAACATTGAAAAAAAATAATCTGCCGTTTCACGAAAGTCCTAAAATAGGAATGTTCGGTAAAACTTTTTGGTTTTCTAAATGTATAGTGCTGTATGACGTCACACTGTGCTACACTGATTACGTGTTGGAAGTTTGTTTAACGAACATGTCACAAAAAAAGTTGTTATAATTGGTGACGTAGCGTTATGCAAACATAAATGTAAAAAAAATATTAAAAGATTATTTTATTTGATTTCTTCGTTGGGCTTGTGGCTAAGTAATAATAGCCGCACGGCTCCATCGTTCGGGTTTAAGCTACGCTTGCCGCGGTTGGTCCGTGGATGGGTGATCATCTTTACATACCAAAACTCCTCCGTGCCTCGGAAATAACGCTAAGCTGTTGGTCCCGGCTGTCATTTGTGGATCTCTGACAGTCATTACGGGTCGTCAGAAGCCCAAAAGTCGGGCAACCAGTCTTACTAAGGGGTACCTTATTACCCAGTAACTGGGTTGTGGAGATCAGATAGGCAGTGACTCCATGTAAGATACTGGTATTCAGCTGCATCCAGCCACACTGGAAGCCGAACCCAACATACTTAATTGAGAAAAGGCTAGGCAGATGATGATTTTATTTCAGTTCTATTTTTGAATGTATTTTTTTTTTAATTTCAGCCCAGCTGCGTTCCAGGCGGAAGGCAGCCAAGATGTTAGTGGCAGTAGTCATCATGTTCGCGGTATGCTACTTCCCAGTTCACCTGCTTTCAGTACTCAGGTAAGAAATAAACAAATAATTATTTAATTGAAGGTGAATGGCACCGTCTGTAGAACTACGAATTCCGCCCTTGCAGTGCACAGAACAGAAGACGACTGACGCCCTGTGACTACGAACAGCTTACGCTCAGTAGTGCTAAATTCAGACACGAATATTATTCACCCTGTATGTTCCACTCCTAATACGATACAAAGGCGCTGTCAAATTCAAATTGTTACCAAGGACTTTGTTAGTGCTCGTACATACGGGCGGCACGAGTCAACGGAGGCAAATGTAGCTGTCAACACTCGTTGACAAACATTGTCATGTTATAAAATTCAAAGCGAGCATATATAGTAATGTAGAAAAGAGATGGGTATAAAATTTCCGTTCATCCATTTTTGATCGGATTACTTATTATCAGAGCAATGACAAGGCAATTCTATTCTAATATGTTTCGTCGATTGATTGTTCCCAACTCAAAAAACACTAATGCCAGATTAGTTAATCTAGTCGCCGGGTTAGATAGCCCGGTTTAACTTTTTAGTGGTGCAACACGTAATAAGAGTTAAAATGTTAATTACTTAGCACCGAGTTTACAAACTCTACATTTATTAATTTAAGGGAAAAATTTTCAGTCGTCAGATAACTTTTATTTATGGAATAAATATGGCGGTTTGCCAGCTTTATATAGAAAATATGTCAAACTGTCATAATTATTCTTCAGATAAAAGTTATCTGAGTATTGAAAAATCAGTCCAAACCCGACTAAACATGCAAGTGGGCTTAAATATCATAAATATTATTAAAAAAATCTATAGCGACCCGCGACTGCTTCACACGGGTTTTATCATCGAGATTTATTTTAATTTTAATGTTTAATTTAAGTATATCATATAAAAATAAATATCTACATAATAAAATAATACTATACTTAATAGTGAAAATCGCATTAAAATCCATTGTGCCGGTACGGTTTTGAACATCTAAGCGGTTACACAGGCCGATGCGAAAAGCGACTGTGATAAATAATTTGTAAACCTAGATATAGAAGTAAAACGTTTATTAGGTATGACATCAAATTGAGGACATAAAAAAATCATATTCTGAAAGTGGTTCACGTCAATCTGCGTTATAAATGTCCCCCAACTGGGCCCCTATTTGAACATTGAAATAAATAGGGGTAGATATTTTTAGAACCGTCCGCGCCCCTGCTCTCTGCCTTTATAATTTCGGTCAAGCCGTTGAAGAGGTCAGATGTTTAGTAATGATTAATCAAGCGAGCGAAGCATCACTGCTTCAAGTCTGGCAAAATTTGCTTTCGTCTGTCAGTATGTGGCTAATCCTCCACAGGTCGTATTTTACAACCGATCTAGACGAAACTTGGTATACAGATTTACGACTTTATATAATTTTTTCTCGTCGGGGATTTTTGATTGGAGGGGTACTTCCTCAAAAAGGGTCAAAAAGGGGATATCTTCGCGTTATGAGATCCGATTTCGATGGTTCTTTTTTATTTGAAAGGTAGTAACTTTAAGTTGGTCTCATAAAACATTGGTGAAGATCGGATGAGGATCTTTGGTGTGATGAGCAGAATAGCTCCTCAAAATGCAGCAAATTGCTCACTTTTAGTTTTCTACTAGTGGCATCGGCCCTGCAGTAGTAGCCGCGAAATTCAAATTTTCTTCCAGTTTTTCAGAGAGAGAGAGATTGAGAATAGAAAATTAAAATAATCTAAAAACAAAGCAAACTCTAGTTCGGTGTAACAAACGAAAGCTTAAGTTAAAATATTCGCATTAAGTTCGGTAGTAGGTGGGATCCATTAATTTACTATTCTTGAGAATAGAAAAAAAAAATAGCTAGATTGATCTTGTTTCTGTCTTTTAGTTCGTTCGCATTGCATATAAGTTGACATTTTTGCAGTCGGGTTTTTTGATTTTTAGGGTTCCGTACCTCAAAAGGAAAAAAACGGAACCCTTATAGGATCACTCGTCTGTCTGTCTGTCTGTCTGTCTGTCTGTCTGTCTGTCTGTCCGTCTGTCACAGCCAATTTGCTCCGAATCTAATGGACCGATTAAGTTGAAATTTGGTACACATATGAATTTTTGTGACCCAAACACGGACGGGTAAAGTAAATAAATGAATTTTGTATATAGAGGCCACTTATGGGGGGCAAATAAGAAAATTTAAAAAAAAAAGTTTTGCAAACTACACCATGTGGCATGTCAAATGAAAAGGCTTACTATGAGGGTCTCAAATATATATATTTTTTTTAATTTTAAAATAAATTGTTTTAAAGTTATTTAAGAAAATAGACGAAAATTGACCATTCCCCCCTCCCTTATCCCCGAAACTACTGAGCCTAAAATTAAAAAAAAAAACAAAATAGATCTTTACCTGTAGATTACATGAAAACCTGAAAAGAAGTCTGTGGTCTTAAAATAACATGGTAAATCTATCAGTATTGTGAGTACAAACTTACATTTACAGTTGGAATGTATGGGAGAACATGTTTTTCAACTACAATGTTAAGTTTGTTCTTAAGATATATTCATCCCAACTACGCAACCCTTCATTGTGCGTGGTCCGACACGCACTTGGCCGGTTTTTCAAATTAAGTATTTATTTTTTATCTGACTGAAGACGGACTAAATAGAATTTCTTTTTTTTACCCAGGTATTATCCTGCTGATTATAACTTAATCCGCGCTTTTAGCACGGTAAAAACAAGACGTATTCACAAAAAAAAAAAAAAAGTTGAGAGGTGTCAAGGGACACCCGGATGGAACGAAGTTCCTTTCGATTAATTAGTGAAGGAATTGTAATATTTTTTTTTTTTTTAATTTTTTTTTTTTAGTTTTTTTTTTTTTTTTTTGTTATATCTGGCTTGCTTTCTATAAGAGAGAGAGAGAGACAGACAGAGAAACATGCGCACATCGCACAGCTTACAATAGCTTACTATAGCAAAAAGTGTCGTTACAACTTTTCGTGAGAATTTTTTCCGTCTAGCCCCCTTTCACAACGCGCGATAAGGAACTTCGTTCCAAAAACTACACAGAACTTGTAGTAAACTTACAAAAACATCTAAAAGGTAATCAAAATTGTGAACAAAACATGTTTGAAACAACGTCAATACAAATGTTTGATACCTCATAAAACGGGATTAGAAAACATCTTAAGGAAACCGGAATGTCCTAGAACCAAAAATTCGAAGACATTTGTGACTCCAGACATCTACCAACCCACACTGGGCCCGCGTGGTAGATCAAGGCCCACAACCTCTCGAAGAGAGGAGGCCTGTGTCCCAGTAGTGGGAACGTCATAGGCTGATTATGCTTATGTTTATGCTAATCGCTTCGTTAAAATATTTGCAAGATTAATATAAATTTTTCCGCTGCAGCAAACTCAATCGATTTGAATCAATCTGCCTAGCCTTTTCCCAACTATGTTGGGGTCGGCTTCCAGTCTAACCGGATGCAGCTGAATACCAGTATTTTACATGGAGCGACTGCCTATCTGACCTCCACAACCCAGTGACTGGGTAATACGATACCCCTTGGTAAGACTGGTTGTCAGACTTTCGGGCTTCTGACGACCCGTAACGACTGTTAAAGATCCACAAATGACAGCCGGGACCAACGGCTTAACGTGCTTTCCGAGGCACGGAGGAGTCTCGGTATGTAAAGATGGTCACCCATCCACGGACCGACCCCGGCAAGCGTAGCTTAACCTGATGGATCGACCCCTGCGGCTGTTATTACTTAGCCACGATGTCCTCACTCAATCGATTTGAATCGATTTTGTTTTTTAATTTTTTTTTTTGTCCAGAGTAGCCAAAGGTTTTTCCAAAATCCTTTCATTCATTCATCATTACTTTTATCCGTGGCCCAAATTTGCTATCCTTTTTATTACAAACATTTAGTAGGATTTATTAGTAAGTTCGATCTTGATAGCATCCCTTTGTTTGTCAATCTCTGTCTTTTCGTCATTGCAGATTCTCTCAGAAACTGCTGAAGGTATTAATTCAAAATTAATATGAAAGACTTCTACTAGTTCAATATCATATTTCCTTGATAATTCTACTAAAGCTTATTGTTGATTATGCAAGTCAGTATTTACGTAGTTAAAGATTAAGTTCAGTAGCAGTTCAGTTTCGATCAAAACAATGCTTTTCGTGTTCTGTACTGCTTTCAAATGTACGTTCGCGTCTATTTCGCGTCACGCGAGCGTAATAAGAACAGTTTGCTCTTATCATAGTTGACAAGTTTACAAGAATACGGTTTAGCACTCAAACATGAAATTAACAACAAGTACACCGCAACTTGATCGGCTTGTTGAAATTACGTGAATGTCTACAGTACTAGGGGCTTGTGGCTAAGTAATAACATCTTTACGTACCAAAACCGCTCCGTGCCTCGGAGAGCACGTTAAGCCGTTGGTCCCGGCTGTCATTCGTGGATCTTTGACAGTCGTTACGGGTCGTTGGAAGCCTGAAAGTCAGTCTTACCAAGGGGTATCGTAATACCCAGTAACTGGGTTGTGGAGGCCAGATAGGCAGTCGCTCCATGTAAAATACTGGCACTCAGCTATATCCGGTTAGACTGGAAGCTGACCTCGATATAGTTGAGAAGCGGCTAGGCAGATGATGATTAACGAAAACATACACATAACATAACATCACGCCTGAAATCATCGAGGGGTTAAGCAAAGGTGTACCTACCTGTAGTAAACCCACATTTCGCTATATGTAATACGGCCTATTGCCATCAACCGGGTACAAATTTAGACTCCGGGCTGTTTGCTTTTTGAAGTCGATTTTTTTTTATTTTTTTTTTCTTCCATATTATTTCTCTATTAATCGTCATCTCGGTAGTTACCCCCTTTCTAGCCATATCATCTTTTATACAGTCCATCAATCGTTTCTTTTTTCTTCCCCTACTTTTATAGTCAACCACTTTCATACTCAAAACTTCCCTCACGACATTTTCCTCTTGCTTAAAGACAAGTATAAAATAAATAAATTGGCCCAAGAGTCACGCTTCGGAGAAATCTCACACAATTTTCTGTCATCTTAGTAAACAAGGATACGAGATACAAGAGATTTTGTATGAGAATAAATTATGTGTCGGCCATTATGTTTTCTAAGAATAGGTTGACTGTGAGATTACATTTCACGTCTACGGTTTTGTCAATATGTACGTACCATCGTGAACACTTGCGGTGTACGACTTTTCGACCTCATTACTATGGCAATAAGGTTCAAAACTCATCGCAAATGTCCGCGGTGTCAAACAATTTCGTCATCTCGGATTGATTATTTCTATTAGCGATAATGTTAGCGACGTCTGGTTATTATGTATATTACGGTCACCAAATCTATATAAATAGCTTTTCGTGTATGTATGTGTGAAAGCTTAGTTCTTTTAAACTACGTACAGTCAACAAAAGAGATATAGGGAGGGTATACTAACATATGTGTATGTGAATTGCTTCATGTTCAATTTCGTGACAATATATAATTTTGTGTTGGTGTGTTCCAATGGAGGAGCTCGTGGCTAAGTAATAACAGCCGCACGGGTCGATCCGTCAGGTTAAGCTGCGCTTGTTGGGGTTGGTCCGTGGATGGGTGACCATCTTTACATACCGAGGCTCCTCCGTGCGTCGAAAAAGCAAGTTAAGCCGTTGGTCCCGGCTGTCATCCATGGACCTTTGACAGTCGTTACGGGTCGTCAGAAACCCGAAAGTCTGACAACCAGTCTTACCAAGGGGTATCTTATTACCCAGTTACTGGGTTGTGGAGGTCAGATAGGTAGTCGCTCCACGTAAAATACTGGTATTCAGCTGCATCCGGTTAGACTGGAAGCCGAGCCCAACATAGTTGGGAAAAGGCTAGGCAGATTGATTGTGTTACAATGTAGGAGTATTGCAAAAACATAGTAATATATATACCTAAAATTGAACATGAAGCAATTCACATACAAATATGTTACTCTACCCTGCCTAGATATCTCTTTTGTTGACTGTACACAATGAATTATATTGCTGTTTTCACCGTATAATTCGGCAAGCTTTATAGGGGGGGGTTCTTATATGGATATTTATTATGGATCTGCCTTCAACTTAAAATCAACTGACAGTTGCTTAGAAATTTTCAAAAAGTTTTGTGTTTACAACGTTAATATTTAGGTAGCTTCTTTACCGGTCGAAGCAGGGCTGTCTTTAACCTATTAAAGGCTTTGTCTCTTTGCAATAATGGGGCCTCACGGAAAATGTATGAATGCGTGAGCAAACCCCACCTGGGCGTTAGATTTTCTTTTGACGTCCTCTAACTACGACCTGGCAGAGGAACGGGGGATTCAATGGATCGCGGTGTCCTGGGCACTTGCCTGCCCAGAGTGGTCAATGGGAAAGACGGCCCTGCGTCGAAGTGCTTGGGTGAGGCCTATGTCCAGCAGTGGACGTCTTTCGGCTGAAATGATAATGATGATGGTTTAACTTAGACGTAGCACAGAAATCTCGATGTTTTGACATGACGCCAAACTATTAATAGTATTTAATGCGCTCACGTAAAGCTGGGACGGATCCACAGAACAGATAAAGAGATTCTTTATCTTTTTTAGCCCTCTTTATCTTTTCTGTGGGCGGATCACTAGTCTATGCTTAACATTATAAATAGGTAAAATTTGTGAGTTTGTATGTAGGGGGCTATAATAGGGGGTGATTTTCAGAACTATTGATCCGATTCCGAATTTTTTTTCACTAATTGGGTGCTATTAGCTAAGGAACTTGTGGCTAAGTAATAACAGCCGCATGGGACCCTTGCCGGGTTCGATCCATGGATGGGTGACCATCTTTACATACCGAAGCTCCTCCGTGCCTCGGAAAGCACGTTAAGCTGTTGGTCCCGGCTGTCATTCGTGGGTCTTTAACAGTCGTTACGGGTCGTCAGAAGCCCGAAAGTTTGACAACCAGTCTTACCAAGGGGTATCGTATTATCTAGTTACTGGGTTGTGGACACAGATATAAGAAAGAAGGAGGTGTGCTCAGTAGTAGAAAATGTGTCGGACCCTCTGTCTCCACTTTGTCCCTAGCACTGACCAACTATACACATGCATTTCAGTAAAAGCAATAGATACGCAGTCGCGCACACACCCGCATTTCATAAAACAGAACGTACTACTCAATCAATTATAAACCTTATCCCATCAAACAAAGCGTGCATTTACCATGCATCGTACACAAAAAAAAAAAACCGGCCAAGTGCGTGTTGGACCACGCACAATGAAGGGTTCCGTAGTAGAAAAGAATTTATCCCAAAAACAAACTTAACATTGTAAATATTTTTTTTTATGTGATTAAATTACAAATTAATCATTTTTGGGCTTTTTTCTTTATTTGTGCTGTGAGACCTAGCTTTTTGCCAAATTTTATCATTCTAGGTCAACGGTATGCACCCTTTATGTTTTAATTTACTTGAGAGTATCAAAATATGTCGCATAAATGGCCGTATTTTTTTATTGCGTTGACTTAAAAGCTTGATTTTTTTAGAACTCCAAGGGACTATAGACTGTATTTGATATTCATTTCAACTTGATACCTCCACGCATTCCTGAGAAAAAGGGTCTTGACAGACTGACAGACAGACAGACGGACAACGAAGTGATCCTAAAAGAGTTCCGTTTTTTCTTTTTGAGGTACGGAGCCCTAAAAATTAAGTAAATTTATATATTTTATTAAGATTACTTATTAAAATATCAAAGTTGTTTCCTTATTCTTCGACAAGGCCTTTACCCTATTTATTTGGGATCGGCTTCTTAAGTAACCAGATGCGACTGATGGATCGACTGTCATGTGGTACATAGAGCCCTATACACAACAAAATTACTGAACAATACCGGAGAGTTTAGGTCAGTTGTCAGTCGAATTTCACTCGGATACCTCCCCTCTCTGTTGGTATTATGGCGTAGGGTACTGAGTTCCATCCTCAAAAGTGTTACCTATTTGGTTTTCCATTGGGAATTTCACAGTACCAGTCCAGAGTTAGCATTTCATCATCTGCCTTTTCTCCACTCTGTTAGAATCGGCTTCCAGTCTGCTTTTCTGCCAGCGTTAATGACATACGATCGCTCTTTGTGACATAACTGGCGGAATGTGGGCTTATTGTACAATACGGGCCTTAACACATCTCCACCGCGAAAACGTGAATCAGCGAAATCGCAGTTATGGTTTCGAGGCGGAGATGTGCTTAGGGCCTAAACCTCGGCCGGTCACTTCGTGGAATAAAGTCGCGACTTTATGTTATATTACTCAGAGGTCCGGAGTCTGGATTTGTGGCCGTTTGATGGCAATAGGCTCGCCCCCTGTTATATCGGATTAATCATAGCTGTTTTAATTTGGGTGTACTGTCGCTACGTACACCTCTGCCTAAACCTTCGGGGAAAGTAGGCGTGATGTTACATTATGATAATAATAATAATAATTATTATTATATATTGTATAAACTATGTTTTATATGTTTTATATTTTGAAATATTTTTTACATATTTTTTAAGAAATATTTAATAATGTATTTCATAAGGAAAAAAAAAAATGGAATAATAATTATAATATATTATGTATATGAATAAACCAGTAAATGAGGGGTTAGTGAGAATGATTAGTATGGATGACGTGAGAATAGCAGTTAATGGTATGAAGAATGGTAAAGCAATAGGTCCGGATGGAATACCAGTCTAAGTATGGAAGTTATTACGGGTAGATGGATGGACGTGGTTAGCTTTATTCTTCAATAAGTTGTTGCTGGAAGAAGCCATACCTGACGAATGGTGCAACAGTTCGCTGGTGGCTGGTGGTGGTTGGTGGTGGGCTGGTGGTGGTGGGTGGGGTGGTGGTGGTGGTATCTTTAAAAACAAAGGTGATAACAAAGGTGAAAGCTGGAGTGCAACAACTATAGAGGAATAAAGCTAATGTCACATAGTATGAAGGCTTGGGAAAAAGTTATTGAAAGGCGACTAAGAGAAGGGAGTGAAATTTCGCAAAACCAATTCGGTTTTATGCCTGGTCGAGGAACACCAGATGCCATCTTTGCTATCCGCCAGCTGTGCGAGAAATACAGAGGTGCGCATAAAAACTTGCACATGGTATTTGTTGACTTCGAAAAGGCATACGACCGAGTGCCTCGTGAAGTTTTGTGGTGGGAACTTAAGGAAAAATGTGTACCAGGGAAGTATGTGCAGTTGATTCGCGCGATGTACAGTCGATGCAGTACCCAAGTCAGGTCTACAGTGGGCACTACTGGCAGCTTCGATGTAGCTGTCGGCTTGCACCAGGGGCCTGCACTCAGCCCTTACCTCTTTGTGGTGATAATGGATGCTCTTTCTTCGGATATCCAGAAAGAGGCTCCCTGGTGTATGCTGTTCGCCGATGACATTGTGCTGGTTGCCGAGAGTGGCTTAGAGGTCCAGAGCAGATTGGAGGTGTGGTGGAAAAGACTGGAGACCGTTGGCCTGAGAGTAAGTCGGACCAAAACAGAGTATTTGTTTTGTGATTTTGGCGGTCTTTCCGATCCTGTGCCTATATCTCTTGCCGGAACGCCCTTACCGATCTGCTCCGACTTTCGGTACCTCGGGTCACTTGTCCAAGGTGATGGTGAAGTAGATCGAGACATAACGCACCGGATCAACTCAGGATGGATGAAATGGCGACAGGTTACAGGAACAAATTGCGACCCACGGATGCCCCTCAAGTTGAAGGGGAAAATTTACAAGTCCGTGATAAGGCCTGTCGTACTTTATGGATCGGAATGCTGGGCAGTGAAGAAGATGGATGAAAAAAAACTGCATGCAGCGGAGATGAGAATGTTGAGATGGATGTGTGGAGTGACGAGAATGGATAAGTGAGAAATGAGTATATAAGAGGAAGTTTGAAAGTGGCGCCAGTGACAAAAAAATTGAAAGGAAATCGTTTGTCTTGGTATGGGAATGTAATGAGGAGAGACGAAGCGCATGTGAGTAAAAGAGTGATGAATATACATGTCGATGGATAGAGAGGCAGAGAAGGGCCAAGGAAGAGATGGATGGATTGTGTGAGGAATGATATGAAAGAGAAGGGAGTGAATGATAGCATGACGGTTGACAGGGGAGAATGGAAGAAGAAAACGTGTTGCTCCAACCCCAAGTTATATGGGATAAGGGCAGGAACATGAGAGGAGGTCATGGCTAAGTAATAACAGCCGCACGGGTCGACCTTGCCGGGGTCGGTCCATGGATGGGATGACCATTTTTACATACTGAGCCTCCTCCGTGCCTCGGAAAGCACGTTAAGCCGTTGGTCCCGGCTATCATTCGTGGATCTTTGGCAGTCGTTACGGGTCGTCAGAAGCTCGAAAGTCCCACCAGCCTTACCAAGGGGTATCATATTACCCAGTTAATGGGTTGTGGAGGTCAAATAGGCAGTCGCTCCATGTAAAATACTGGTATTCAGCTGCATCTGGTTAGACTGGAAGCCGACCCCAACATAGTTGGGAAAAGGCTTGGCAGTTTGATATTTTATAGAAGGTATGGATTTTGATAACTTTAATGGCCTTTCTGAAACTTTAATTTTATTATGAAAACTTCAGACTTAATAAAAAACCAAGACAGCACTGCATGTTCTGTGCATACAAGCTCACACGCACACATTTACACAAAACTACAACTAAACTACACCTCACTAAGTACACACAATGTATAAGAAACCTGCCTCACGTCACTCTTGACAGCGTTATGTCTTGGGTTTTTATTTAGTCTGAGATAAAAACTAAAACAAATTCTTAAAAAACGGGGCGCGCTTTGTGTTTTTAATTTAATTAATCTTACTATCATGAACAATTATTTTACAAAAAATCTTTCAATTTGGAATGTGTAAATTATTTAGTACAAAAGAGGTGGAAGATTTCTTTGTTTGAGCAACTAGAAACTAGTTTTGCCTAGAGCGATGACATGGCATTGTTGCTGCTTTTGTAAATTTAATTTATATTTCTTACTGTTTCTTGTACGCACGGCTACAGATATAATTTCCAGTATAAGCTGATCTCGCATTGTAAGGAAATCCTACACAATGCAAGATCAGCTTATACTGGAAATGTATAGCTTGATCTGTAGCCGTGCGTACAATAAAGAAAGACAAAGAAGGTATTGTTTTGTAGAAGTTTTTTTGTTTTAATAATGGTGGTTGTAGGTTCTTTCAATTATGTTTTTGTATTCATTGTAATTGTGTAAAGAATCATTATAATATTTTCATTGTTATGACAACTTTTCTATACTTCGAAGACAATGCTCGTAGGTATATTTTTCGCAAAACCTCCTACCAAAGGATTTTATGTTGTTCCCTTATTTTGGAAAGACTATCTCTCGTCTCAGAAGATTATTCGAAGATTTGCATAGCCTGCCTTTACTGACAATGGTAACTTAAGATTTTGGCAGTCAAAGTTACGTTTTTTTTTTTGAATTCTCGGAAGTAAATCAGTCGATACAATGTAAACAAGTATGGAGACTTTTAAAACTTTTGACGATGCCGGCAGGGCCTCTTTGGTTAGAATTTATTTTTTTCGGAAACGATAACTAAATTCTGTGATTTGAATTTTCGATCGAAAACCGAAAACGAAACAAAAATGCTTGTCGATGGGTTTTTGTTTGGCAAAAGTAAAAGAAATAAAGTGTCAATCTATTAGTCTTTACACGTTTTTAAACTTTAATGACACGAAAATTTACTTTATACTTTTCACAAAGACCAGACAACTGATTTGATAAAGCGATTTTTCTGCATTTTCTCAGTTATTGTGCTTATATTTGTTGTAACTATGGATTTTCTCTGAGAAAATGAGAATAAAAAGAAAATTATTTTTCAGCTATGGCCGAAAATAATAAAAAAAAATGCGAAGGAAGTACCTTTATACAAAATTCGATCTATCACTGTCGTTAATCTGACCAGATCTCCGAGCATATATTTATGCCCAAACTTGTGACCGATCCGTATTCGTTAAACTTATGTCAACGCTCTTAATGTTATTCTAATTTAATAATGCCAGTGGAATCTATAAAAACGCTCTTGAAACAATTCCCGATATTGGTGGCGATGAGCAAAACGAGGACATATGTGAACACTTAGAAGAAGTAGGCATGAGTATTTGATTTTAATGATTAAATAAATGACACTTCCTGATTTCGTATGAATCTTTCGTTTTATTTCAATATACGTACCATATAAGCTAGTAAAATATTTTGCATGTCTCCCTTTTACATAATATTGCATGAAGTTTCAATTAACTGCAAAAGCGCTTCTATTAAGAACACTGAGTGACAGAAGCGCCTCTATCCATTGATGAATTTCAAAACCGCCTCTATCCAATTTTCGAACTTGATTAAATAACATTACGTTCCACGTATTGGAAAATACTCTTAAATTTTACTTTTAAACAAACTACAGTAGTTAGTTGGTAAATTTAGATTGTACATTAAGCAATTCTACTAGAAACTATAGCGTTTGGGTCTCTAGCTCAAAATCGCAAAAAGTGAACAGAGGCGGTTTTGCATCTATACCCCTCTTATGGTGTATCGATATACACTCTAAGTTTGATTTCGTGCAGAGTCGAACGAACGAAATCTAACGAATCTGCAACACGGACCTGAAAATTGCAAAAAACCCAAAAAAATTGAATTTCGCGGGCTACCACAGCGCATCCCCCCTAAAGCATATTTTTGTAGGCTCGCGCACATTTGTGCGCCGCGGCTATAGTGTGCGCTTAGCTTTAAGCTGCGTATTCTGTTGTTTCATCAGAGCCTTCTTCAGTTTCTTATCACTTTTAACATTAACTGTCTCTTTCCTTCTTACAGATATACGATGGATATGGAACAGAGTGATGTGATCACCTGTCTCGCTCTGATCTCTCATGTGATGTGCTACGCCAACTCTGCTATCAACCCTCTAATATACAACTTTATGAGCGGTAAGTACTTCGAATATTTTACGCTTAATGTAGTTGCGTACTATTAGGTCTTTACCTATGAAATTGCCGTTCTGCAGTACTGGCCATTTCAAATCAAAATAATTTTTGTTTGGCTAAGAATTCTAATTTCAAATTAATTATATTTTAAAATCATGGATTTTTTTTTCAAAAGTAGTCATTTGTTTATTGATTAGTGTTACATTTTCATCGCATTTCAATCTTTTTCGTCATCATGGATACGTTAAAAATTCGAGTAATTATGGAATATGAGTACCGTCGTGGCAGCAACGCGGCACAAGCGGCACGCAACATCAACGACGTTTACGGAGCTAACACTACAAACCAACGCACCACTTGTTATTGGTTTGCTCGCTTCCATTCTGGAAATTTCGACCTGAAAAATGAACCTCGCGGTCGTCCAAAGACTTTGGTCGACAATGACGAATTAAAGGCGATTGTGGAAGCTGATGATACGAGTACACAATCTACGGCTGAATTAGCAGCAGCTTTCGACGTTAGCGTCAAAACAATATTGGTCCATTTGCGTCAAATTGGCAAGGTAAAAAAGCTTGACAAATGGGTGCCCCACGAACTCAATGATCGCCAGCGCGAAGTACGCGTCGAGACGTGCCTTGCACTGCTCAACAGACACACAAATGAAGGAATTTTGAACCGCATTGTTACCTGCGATGAAAAATGGATTCTGTTTGATAACCGCAAGCGCTCAGCAAGTTGGTTGGATCCTGGTTCAGCACCTAAACAATGCCCTAAACGAAAACTTACCCCTAGAAAAGTGATGGTCACTGTTTGGTGGTCTAGCGCCGGTGTGATTCATCACAGCTTCTTACCAAACGGGGTGAGCATTACTTCAGATGTGTACTGTGAAGAACTGAACACAATGATGGAGAAGCTGGCACATCTCCAACCAGCATTGGTCAATCGCTCGTCTCCGCTGCTCCTGCACGACAACGCGCGACCTCATACTGCACAGCAGACGGTCTCCAAGTTGCAAGAACTGGGGTTTGAAGCTCTCCGTCATCCGCCCTACTCACCAGACCTTGCGCCTACAGACTACTACTTTTTCCAGAATTTGGATAACTTCTTGGCGGGAAAAAATTCAATACCCGAGAGGCAGTACAAAATGCCTTTGAAGAATTTGTTGCCTCCCGTCCAGCTGATTTCTTTAAGAAGGGCATCAATAAACTGCCACTGCGTTGGCAAAGATACATTGATTGCATGGGTGATTACTTCGATTAATACAAATAAAAAATGCATGAAAAAAATTCGTTTAAATTTTTTCATACAAAACGGCAATTTCATAGGTAAAGACCTATTATTTAGCACTTCTTCCGATGTAAATCCGAGGTCATATTATTATCATCACTCACGTGTCTGCGGGTGGTATGCTAAGCAGCATCATCGTCATTCTCTTACCCTTTTCTCAATTTGAAATTTTGAAATTTGAAATTTATTTTATTTATTTGCCAGAATATAGGTATTTTTATAATAAGATAGTAAAATTATTTTGGTCTCACTATATTCGACTTATCAGTCGTGCATATATTTCAAGTATACCTACTTGCATGCATAATAATATCATTAAATTACATCAAGGTCATTCGTCAGTCATACACATTACAATCATAGTAAAATTTTCAGTCTTGCTTTTTAATATTAATTAGGTACCTACATTACAATATAAAATATATTCAATTAGTTTATTAGATTATATGTCACAGGCAAGACAGTTCTTCTATTTATTGCTTTTTTTTTTTTTTTTTATTTCTTTAGGACAACAAACAATTGCGTAATAATGCTTAATACTAGGACAGATAGATGCTTTGATTTATAAATAATGTCAATTTCTTTGGGGTCACTGCTATACTTCTCTATTAGTCGTCATCTAAGTAGTCACCCGCGCTTTCTAGCCAGATCAACGACCCAAACCAAAAAAATTGCAGACCGAACATTTTCAGTATATCAGAGCACTTTCTAATGTTCTTTTTACAATTTCCAGGAAAATTCCGGCGCGAATTTCGCCGAGCATTCTGCTGTTCAACAGCTTCAGACTTAGAAAACTTCAGCACCTTAAGCCGCATCACCACATCGAAAAAACGACCCTGTGACCTCATGACCTTCGAAACTAAGACCCAAGGTCGAAACGTGTGCAGTACAACTTTCATACACAATAGCTATAAGGAAAGATAAATTATAACATAAGGTGGGAGACTGAAGATAGGAATTAGAAATTCGGTAATATTTAATTGCATACCAACAAACGAAACGAGCACCTAATCGTGTCTGTTGTTCAAATTGATTTCACATCTAATTGTATTATGAATAGAGTCGGAAATTCAATGCTAATAGCTTACACAATGGTAGAAAAGTGGGTTATAAGGTATTGTCGTTGTCAAAAATCTGAATGTTTTGTTGCAACACAACTAGCTACTATTATTTTCACAACGGTGTTAATTCCGGGAGCATATAAGAAGAGGCGAATCATATGCATTCTGTGTTCTGTCACAGAATATTGAAATAGATGTTGTTTTTGAGGCCCAAAAACGTATATAATCACTATTTTTGCAGAGTTTTTTTGTATCTCAAAATTAAAAAAAAACTAGAAATAAAAAAAAATTCTTTGCGATAAATATAAGCGTGAATATATTATAAACAGTATGAAGTTAAAAGTTTTTAGATGCTATTTATTATGACAAATTAGCATTTGCAGTACAAAGCCAAGGATTTGGTGTGCAATTAAATAGCCGTTGAAAATTGGTGATAATTTAGTATTGGAGGAAGGAAGGGTATGTAGGTTTGTAAAAGAGTTAGAAACTATTCAAATTATAATAATTATACAATCTTGGTCACAATGTCAATTTTTTAAATGAAAAGTTTTTTAAGTGTAGCATTGGATTTGGAAGTGCAGGATTTAAGATGTTCTGCCCCAAATACACAAAATTTAAGTCATCTATCTTGTATGTGAAACATTTTATAACGTCTAAGCAACGTAACGTACGACGTACGTACGTAACGTAGTTAGGTTACGTAATCAGAAATGTTCTTTTCAAAAATGTCTAGTAATAGTTAAATAATTGTAGGAAGCTTAGGGCCTATTTCAGCCTCAGGATCGGCACTATCTAGATAAATAATTTAAAAAAAAACAGAATGTGTACGAAATTATATGACAGCTAAGTTAAGTGGAATCTATTGTGAAAAAGGCTTATTTTTCATTCTTTAAATATTTTCTGGAATATCAAAAAAGGATGAAGAAGGAGAAAATTGGATATAAGAAATTAAACAGTTATTATTGTTTTTATTTCTTTGTAGCCATGTTAGATTTGTTGTGAATTGTATTCGAATAATTAAAAAAGATATGAACCTAGTAATTAAATGGAATTATGGAAACCTGCAGTAACTTTTTAAGGTAAATACTGCGTGTAGGCGTTTTTATGTATACACGGAAATCAATTGTTAAGTAAATTGAATACCAACTTCAGCTCCATTTACGCAGTGCAAGTTTATTGCCCGTAGCATACCATAAAATGTAAGGGCAATTAACTGGCTCCGTCTAAACAACACGTACAATATTGTTGCAAGTTAGTTGCAGTTTTGTGTTCTGTTGCTGGTGTAGTTGTAAATAGCACGTACATTATAAATACATTATGAATTACGATTTTGAACAGTGTGTTTGGTTTATGGTGTTATGTACTTTACTTTTATAAATGTGATTTCTAATGACGGTTTACAATATTTATTATTTAAGACTGTGTTTATACTATGTTTATTTTATGTTGATCGATGTATCAAAACACATCACTTCATTATACTTGCTGTTGCCCGCGACTTCGTCCGCTTTTTTTATTTATAAATATTTAGGTTCCAGGCTATACCTGTCTAATTTCATAACGATTGGTTCAGGATGATAAAAGAAATATGGCACTGTAAGGTTTATAACTGACTTAAAAAAATAATATCTTTTGATTCTGTGGGTCGATTTTGAAGAAATAAACGATAAATGTTACAATAAAGCTTATCTTTCAGTAATTCGATTTTAAATCCAATGAGTGGCTTTTACGTGATGCGTGCACAAACGAACAAACAAACCGACAAACAGACAAAAATTCCAAAAAATGTTTTTTACATTATGTTAAGTTTTATTTCTCGCGTCAATTAAATCGCGTAAATTCACGGAAGATTTACTATTTTATTATTTTGTGTAAATAGTGTTTTACAACGCTAGGGTGAGAACGACAGTAATTATTTTAATTTAGTTACCTACACGCCATCCAGTGTCCGACGGATTATCCCATCAGCAAAAACTTTTTTACAAAAAAATACAACCGACTTCCAAAAACAACACTACAAAGTGAAAAATAACTTTAATTTTGGAAATCGGTGTCTGGTTAAATGTATTTTCGTTTTTTGCCACCGACTTCCGAAATTAAAAATATTTTTCACTTTGTAGTGTTGTTTTTGGAAGTCGGTTGTATTTTTTTGTAAAAAAGTTCTTATTTTTCACTTTTTAGTTGTGTACCTACCCCACACAAATTCTAATACCAGTATCTGCAAAACCAACTACAACATCATCCATATAAAAGTGGGAAAAAAATACGTATTATTGAAGCTAACTCAAAAACTACCCAAGCAAAGTTAATCAATTTTATATGGGACCAACTTTGATGTATACCCTCTTGAATAAAACAAATAAAATCCAAATCGGTCCAGCCATCTTCGAGTAATCGGGGAACATACATAAAAAAAAAAGGTTCCGACGAATTGAGAACCTCCTCCTTTTTGAAGTTGGTTAAAAATGACAAACGTCTATACAAATTTTCATCCCCTATTTAACCCGTTTGGGGATGATTATTAGGGCTCACTTTCGTTATACAGGGTGTGGCGTAAATAATGTATAACCCTATATCTATATGAATAAAAAGAAAAGTCCTGACTGACTGATTGACTGACTCATCAACGCCCAGCCTAAACCATTGAACCTAGAAAGCTGAAATTTTGCACAGAGGTTGCCTGTATAATGTAGACAAGGAATAAGGAAGGAATTCTCGGGAGTACGTTCCCGTGGGATAAATTCAAACTCCGGAGTCGACGACTATGCACAATTTTTTTTTAATAAATTTTTGAAAACTTTTTGATATGAGGTGCTCTAAAACTGTATACCACATCTTAAAGCACGCTTATTATAATATTATGCAGAAATAAGATAGTGAAAATTCCTTCATTTGTGAACACGGTGGCCGAGAAAGTGAACAAAGAGGGCAACTTTTCAAAAATATAATTTAAAAAATATAGGGCCTTGGTTCCCCCACCCACCGATATAGTGTTATCCATTATTTACGCCACATCCTGTATAAGAAACTCTTGTGCATTTCATGCTTCTACACTCAGCAGTTTAGGCTATGCGTTGTTTGGCAAAGAATTAATGAAATTAGGATTTTTATAAGATGCCAAGCAAAACTTCAGCCACCTCATCACAATAATATATAAAGGCGAAAGTTTGTGAGTGTGTTTGCGTGTGTTTGTATGTTTGTTACTTCTTAACACTCAAACGGCTGAACAAATTTGGATGAAATTTGGTATGTAGAGTTTATATCCTAGATCGACACATAGGCTTCTTTTTATCCCGGTCTACACGGGTGAAACCGCGTGGCGCAGCTAGTCATAAATGAAATAGAGTATATAACACTTTTTTAATATTCTACATACGAGTAATGTTAAACTTACAAAAGTCAATAATTTGCTTCTTCTTCAAAAATGTTTCTTCTTCAGAGTTTCAGGCTAGATTAAGACCTATTTCATTAAATGGTTGACTTTTTTAAGACTTGAGCCTTTTTATCAAAAAAAAAGCTACATGGAATAAAATAATTTAGTGGGTGAGATTTTTGTATTATATCATTTTTTTATAAGTTTTTTTATAATAAAGAAAGAAATAAATATATTTATGAAACATTGATGATTTTTTGTATAATATTTAATTTATAAAATAGTAGCATGTCGCTAGTCATAAAAATATTAGTCAAAATTCTCTTTTTTATAAAATACGAAGATAATATAATTTGTACAGATGTGTAATATAAATGTTATTAGCCTTTGTGAAATACTTTACATTATACTGCGATTTTCTTAATAAATATTGCATTTTAATGATAATCTATTTATTTTATTTTCCTTGCTAAATTAATAATGCCGTAATTTCATCAAGCAATGTACAAAATTGGGTGCATGTAGAGTCACGAGCACCTTACAGTTACGCAAAATTCAAAAGCGTTTTTCTCGAGAAATAACAATTCTGTGAAGGCCTCGCTGTGGAGAATATTAAGAAAACTCATATATCTGTTTTAAAATCGATAAAACTTAAGGAAAGCTTACACAGGTTAGGTTAGGTTAAAAAATCGCCGCGATATTTTTACGACCGTGCGAACGTCGACTAAGTCTATGCTCGTGGTGACGATATTTTTTCAACGTCAGTTAATTATTTTTATCCGATGCATAAATTTTGAATTTTTATACAAAATAATGTTATGTCAGGTTGCACGTTTAGTCGGGTTAAATAAATAAATGTAGATAGTAAAAAAAATAAAAAATCATCATAAACGAAAAACTTTTTCATTCAAAAATCAGCATAGCGTAGGTATTAATTGAGTTTAAAGTTGATATTTGTGTAAAAGTTGCATTTATATCATAATATAGTCGGCCTGAGTTTACCTCTTTTTACTTATAGCTGGGGTACAACGTCAAAAAATGTAGGTACGGTTAAGGCGAGTAGTGCCGCCAACTAGCGCCACCATTGAGAAAAAAATCATAAGTCTGGAGATATGGAACGCTAGTTGGCGGCACTACTCGCCTTAAGCAGACGTTAAGAATTAAATCAATCTATCGGCCTAGCCTTTACCCAACTATGTTAGGTTCGGCTTCCAGTCTAACCGGATGCAACTGAATACCAGTATTTTACATAGTCCACAACCCAGTTACTGGGTAACATGATGCAACGTTTATAAATTAGGGCGAAAGTCTATTGCATTAGTTATTAGTTATTATAGAGTGCCATCTATGAAGTAGTTTTCGTATGAATATGGCTACTCTCCACAAAATCTCAGTGCCAATTTATTACTGAAAGGCAAAGTGCTTCTGCTAGGGAAATTCATAATTAGTTCACGAAAATTTCCACAGATGGCGCTGTGTTCAATTAGCAACTTACGATTTTCTCCGTTTTATGAATTTTCTGGATATTTCCCCACACCTCTTCTAATTTTCTATGGTGGGTACCTATCTATGTACAGTCAAAAAAATTGAGACTAGTCAATTTGCCGGCTGCGCCACTTTTGATTTCGGGGTAAGAGAAACCTTTTTAGTACTAAATTTAACTACAAAACCCCTTATTAAAAAAAAAAAAAAAAAAAATACTAAAACCCTCTACAAAAACCTACTTTAGTTAAAATAGTGTTGTCTTCTTCTATGAAACTCAAATCATAATTCGAAAGAAAACACTTGTTTAACTAAAATAGGTTTACGATTAGGGGGTCAGAATTTTTACTGAGGATAAAACACGAAAAGACGTACAGTTAGCGTCAACAATATCGGGACGAACAGACTGTTCAAAATGATCTAAACTACTCGTAGTAAGAAAATAAAATATTAACTCAATGACACAAGGAATGTTTCAGACTAAAGGCAGTACACGAGAACTGTCATTCTGACAAGAACTTTATCCAAATGTGATAAAGCTTAATTTTTTTAGTTGCTGAGGTCATTTTGAAGAGTATGTTCGTCCCGATATTTCTGACGCTGACTTCCGATTTGGAGGCGAATTTTATTCTGTCTTACAATTTATTTAAGGCTTATCCAATGGGCGCTGACCGCTGAGCTTGCAAACGATATCTAGTTGCTAAAATGGAGCCATATAATTATGTACACCTGCAGTTCAAGCCAGCCGAAACAGTCAAATTTTCCCAATCAACCTTGAACCTAATGAAAATCTATTAAAGTTTGACAGATTGTAGTAGCTTGACGTGCAGGCGTCTGTACAACAAAAACAAAGTGGCATCAACGCCTCTACCGAAGGATAATCTAGCTATGTTTCGATGTAATCTATGTTAAATTAGTCAGTTTTATTTGTTAGTTTTTTTTTTAAAGTTTGGCTACATGATGAAGCACGAGTAGGCGTGCGTTTAACTGTTCAAATCGTCAAACGTTGAATATTCAATGATCTGGCCAGACCACATCATGATGATCAGCGGTCGAAGTTGTCAAATTGTCGAACTCTTCACGAAATGATCAATTCTAAGATCTGGCTACGACATATCCATAACTATAAGCTTCATTCAAAACCTTTGTTATCACGAAATATCGGGATTTTGATGCACGGTACCAATTTTACCTTTCCTTTTTCTAAGCTTATTTTATTCTATTTTTACCGATCCCTGAACACGATCGTAACTTGGAGTCAGCGACATTTTTACTTTTGAATGCACTAACAATATATACGACATAGTGTTTTGGAGGTAAAACCGTAAAAACGGGTTTTTTTTATATTTATGGAGACTATTACCTTCTCGTTATGGTCTACTGGTATTTGAAAGAGTCGCTGTTTTTTTTTTTCAATATAAAGGTAGGTATGCACTGATGAAGTAAGAAGCTTTGAATACAGTTTACACTAATATTATTCATGTAGATAACTGTTAAATGTTTTACAGGACTGTGTCGGTATTGGCGTAGCAACATTAATCTTAATTAATGTTATCTTACTATACAAGGGAGGGCGGAAAAGGGGAGGGGGAGTTGGGAGGGGGAAAGGGGCCATCCCCAGGGATGTTAATTAACAATATACATTTTGACACAAACTTATTAGAAAATTATCTTTATTAAACCTGTAATTTTTTCATTAAACTTTTATTACAAGATTATAATAGGTTGGGGAAAAAGTTTCTTCGCAATTTTTAAGAAAATTCAAAACATTTTATAATATACATTATTTACATTTTTATCTAAAGCATGTAGGTACCATTTTGTTTGATAACTTTTTGCCATCTTGTAGGTAGGGACATGATCCCATTGCTATAGAAATTTTGGTACTTCTGATCAAAATACCGCGACAAGTGGTTTTGGCAGTCCTCTTGTGATGTTAACCTGACACTGCCTAAACAATTCTGAAGAGACCGAAACATGTGGAAATCTGAAGGCGCAAGATCAGGACTATACGGCGGATGCATTAACCCCTCCCAACCATCTCTTAATTTTTTCTGAGTGGCTAAAGATGTGTGAGGTCTAGCGTTATCATGATGAAAAACCACACCCCTTCTGTTGATTAATTCCGGCCGCTTTCTCTCAACTTCTTGCTTTAATCTCATCAGTTGTACGCAGTAGAGTTCAGAATCGATGGTCCTGCCTGGTGGTAACAGCTCATAACGAATAATGCCCTTCCAATCCCACCACACACACAGCATCACCTTGTCGCGAGTAAACGCGGGTTTCGCCACAGTCTGTGAAGCCTGACCGGCCTTTGACCACGACCTTTTTCACGTTCTTGTCGTACGTGATCCACTTTTCATCACCAGTTATCAGCTTCTTCAAAAATGGTTCGGTTTCATTACGTCGTAATAAAGAATCACAAATGAGTACACGGTTCATTAGGTTTCTTTTAGTGAGCTCGTGAGGTACCCAAATATCGAGCTTTTTTGTGTACCCAGTTTTTTTCAAATGCGCCAAAACTGTTTTGTGGTTAATTCCCAGTTCTTTAGCTACGTCGTATCTACTGATCTGCCGATCTTGCTCCACTTTTTCAAAAATGGCATCCATTTTATCCGTAATAGGGCGACCAGAGCGACGTGCATCTATGACATCTAAATTTCCGGATTGAAAACGCTTAAACAAAATTTGTCCTACTCTCACAGACACTGTACTGGGTCCATAAACATCGCAAATTTTTTTCGCGGCTTGCGTTGCATTTTTACCTTTTTTGTAGTAAAATTTTATAAAAACTTTTTTTCAAATAAATACAACCGACTTCCAAAAACAACACTATAAAGTGTATAATAACTTTAATTTCGGAAGTCGGTGGCAAAAAATGAAAATCATTTAACCAGACACCGATTCCGAAATTAAAGTTATTATACACTTTCGATAGTCGCCCGGGCAGATAGCCCGCTAGTGTGGGCGCTTGCAAATCGCACCCGATCTGTTTTAGTTATTAAGTACTAACATAGGCTATGCTATTTTGTTACTAACACTGTGGACCATATAGTAGTCTGATTAATAAAGATTAAATTAAAATAGTGTTGTTTTTGAAAGTCGGTTGTATTTTTTTGAAAAAAAGGTTTTTATAAAATTTTAATTAAATTAAATTCTTCTCCATAGGGATCTACTACGCTTTGGAATGGGCAACTAGCTTCATCTTTCTGACTGACCGACCCATTGACAATTCAAAAGTGCCTGTAAATGGTTTATTTGAAATAAATACTTTGAGTTTGAGTTTTAAAGTTATTTTTCACTTTATAGTGTTGTTTTTGGAAGTCGGTTGTATTTTTTTGTAAAAAAGTTTTTTTCTAATCCGACTGGTACCTAGTTCCAGAGATTAGCGCGTCCAAACATACAAACTAACTCTTCAGTTTTTTGTTCCTTTGAGGTAAGGAGCCCAAAAAAGTACTGATATAGGTATTGTTATGTTTTTTCGTACAACTATCGTTTCTAGGTACTAAGTAAGCAGTCACTTCTAGAATAGGTTATACGTCAATACAAATGATTCAAAATTATTTATCTCCACTTTAGGCTACTTCCCGTATGGCAAATTTAACGTTTCGCAACTTCAGTAAGACACCATTACAGTATATCAAAGTATTATCACACTAATAGTATAAAGGCGAAATATTGTGAGTGTGTGCATGTTTGTGAGTTTGTATGTTTGTTACTTCTTCACGCTCAAACAGCTGGAACGATATGGATGAAATTTGGTATGTATATAGCTTATACCCTGGATTAACATATAGGCTACTTTTAGTTCTGGTCTACGCGGGTGAAACCGCGGGGCGCAGCTAGTTGATGTATAAATAAAATAGGGAAGATATGGTTCGCGCTCCTCGACGTGGACCGTAAAATTGTGCTCACGGGCCTAATTAACCTTAGTCACAATCGAACTGGCGTTTGTCTAGCACATAGCACGTTAAGTAAAATTACCGTAATCGTCTAAATAAGCAGCAATAATGCCTTCCTGTGTTTTCAAAATGTGCACAAATAGTTCAAAAGTTCCACGGGATTGCTATTGACTCGTATAGCAAAAACTGTAAATTTGTTGAAAATTATAATAATATTAATCTTCTCCATGTTTGTGAGAGAGACAACACGGCCCCCGGCGGACCGGAGGGGAGTAGCCATAGCGTTTTTAGGTGAGCTGTAAAAAGCGAACTGGGCGGGAATAAGAAAGTGAAAAGTCAATTTCTATAAATATCTTGAAATGATCTGAGCAATTGACATTGTTTCTTGTGGAAATCCAGGTAAGTCTGTTATTACACAAGTTCTTCCATATATCCCTTAAACTCGGATCTTTAGGAACCTGCAATAAATAAATAAAAAAACCATATAAGTCGGCGAAGTTCACACAGTTTAGTAATTTTAATATAATGTATGACACTAGTAATATAATGTATAAAAATAGTATTATATTAGATTTGACGCAATTTTAATATTGAAGTATATTAAAATAAAACTAACCAATCTGCCTTTTCCCAATTATGTTGGGTCGGCTTCCAGTCTAACCAGATGCAGCTGAATACCAGTATTTTACATGGAGCGACTGTCTTTATTAGTGAATCAGAAAACATAATCGCAGAAATGATTATAATATGCACCACCACGAGAGACATGGTTGTAAGACACCTTTGTCTTTTTATCGATACCTAATTAATAAAATATCATTCCAATAATAATCAGGAATCAAATATTACGGAGATAGAGACTGAAACCGGACCACTAACAAACCTCACGGACATTTCCAATTATGTAAATGACTATTATATCAATTTGACAAACAACGATTTTGACATTTACACTAATAATTATGACATTGATCCTATTAATTCTAGTATGTTTCTAATGGCCACTAATGATGGCGAAATACAAAAAGTAATAAAATCACTCAGAGATACAAATTCAACAGGTTATGATCAAATACCTACAAAAATTATAAAATACATAGGCCCTATTATTACTCCGGTACTAGTATATCTAATTGACTTGTCATTATTCACGGGAGTTTTTCCTGAGAAATTGAAAATGACAGCTATTAAACCAATATATAAAAAAGGTGATAAAAAACTTGTTGATAATTACAGACCGATAGCCCTATTGCCTGTTATAGCGAAAATTTACGAAAAGGTTATGCATACGCGATTAATAAATGTTATCAATAAATTCTAAATTTTTAAACATGAACAGCATGGATTCCAAAGAAGGAAATCGACAACCACAGCGGCATTTAATTTAATTAACCTTATTACTAAAAATATTGACCAGAAAATCCCGACAACTGTTAGAATTTTTTGACATGTCAAAAGCATTTGACTTTGTATCGCACAAGTTACTACTAAAAAAATGTGACAAATATAATTAAATACGAGAAATACGAGGTAAAGCAGATACGTGGTTAAAAAGTTATCTTACAAACAGATCGCAATTTGTAGAAATTACTGTGGATAATCATTTAGATTATCAAAACGGTGAACTGACATTTAATTCCAAATTAGGTTACAATTGCACAGGCCTTCCACGGGGCAGTATTTTAGGCCCCCCACTTTTTCTTACATATAATAGGTCTTTACCTATGAAATTGCCGTTTTGTATGAAAAAATTTAAACGATTTTTTTTCATGCATTTTTTATTTGTATTAATCGAAGTAATCACCCATGCAATCAATGCATCTTTGCCAACGCAGTGGCAGTTTATTGATGCCCTTCTTAAAGAAATCAGCTGGACGGGAGGCAACAAATTCTTCAAAGGCATTTTGTACTGCCTCTCGGGTATTGAATTTTTTTCCCGCCAAGAAGTTATCCAAATTCTGGAAAAAGTAGTAGTCTGTAGGCGCAAGGTCTGGTGGGTAGGGCGGATAACGGAGAGCTTCCAACCCCAGTTCTTGCAACTTGGAGACCGTCTGCTGTGCAGTATGTGGTCGCGCGTTGTCGTGCAGGAGCAGCGGAGACGAGCGATTGACCAATGCTGGTTGGAGATGTGCCAGCTTCTCCATCATTGTGTTCAGTTCTTCACAGTACACATCTGAAGTAATGCTCACCCCGTTTGGTAAGAAGCTGTGATGAATCACACCGGCGCTAGACCACCAAACAGTGACCATCACTTTTCTAGGGGTAAGTTTTCGTTTAGGGCATTGTTTAGGTGCTCAACCAGGATCCAACCAACTTGCTGAGCGCTTGCGGTTATCAAACAGAATCCATTTTTCATCGCAGGTAACAATGCGGTTCAAAATTCCTTCATTTGTATGTCTGTTGAGCAGTGCAAGGCACGTCTCGACGCGTACTTCGCGCTGGCGATCATTGAGTTCGTGGGGCACCCATTTGTCAAGCTTTTTTATCTTGCCAATTTGACGCAAATGGACCAATATTATTTTGACGCTAACGTCGAAAGCTGCTGCTAATTCAGCCGTAGATTGAGTATCATCAGCTTCCACAATCGCCTTTAATTCGTCATTGTTGACAAAAGTTTTCGGACGACCGCGAGGTTCATTTTTCAGGTCAAAATTTCCAGAACGGAAGCGAGCAAACTAATAACAAGTGGTGCGTTGGTTTGTAGTGTTAGCTCCGTAAACGTCGTTGATGTTGCGTGCCGCTTGTGCCGCGTTGCTGCCACGACGGTACTCATATTCCATAATTACTCGAATTTTTAACGTATCTATGATGACGAAAAAGATTGAAATGCGATGAAAATGTAACACTAATCAATAAACAAATGACTACTTTTGGAAAAAAAAAATCCATGTTTCTAAAATAAAATTAATTTGAAATTAGAATTCTTAGCCAAACAAAAATTATTTTGATTTGAAATGGCCAGTACTGCAGAACGGCAATTTCATAGGTAAAGACCTAATATCAATGACCTGACAGAAGTAAACTGATCATCCCTGCATACTCTTTGCAGACGATGTGTCTGTAATTATCCCTAAAACTAACGAAAACTATAATGAGGAAATAAATAGTACCGTGTAACTTGGATGGAAAACAATAACCTTAAACCTAACATAGATAAAACCAAATATGTACAATTTCGTAACAAAAACTGGAATACAATGGATTTAAACATAATTTACAAAGATAAAAAATACAACAATCAGATAGTGTGACTTTTCTTGGGATAGATCTAGATGAAAGGTGTTCCTGGATTAACCATATTGATAAGATATGTGGAAAACGCAGTAAGTTTGCTTATGTTCTATGGCGTATATCTAACCTAACAAGTAGACAAGCCACATTACAGGCTTATCATGCATATGTTGATTCAATACTGCGTTATGGTATACTCAGGTATACTGGTATGGGGAAACTCAGTGCATCTCGGAAGAGTTTTCATCGCACAAAAGAGGTGTATACGTGCGATTTGTAATAAAGATCCACTTACATCCTGTAAACCACTGTTTAGGAAACTTAGAATACTTACTTTAACTGGTATTTATATTGAGGAAATATGTAAATTTACCAAATCTCACCCTGAGATGTTTGAAAAACTGGGAGATAAATATAAGTTCAATACTAGATATCCTAATAGATTAATTATTCCTCGAATGAAAACGAAACTGTATAGGCGAAGTTGCTATCCTATGTGTGTTCAGATTTTTAACAAGATTCCTAACCAAATTAAAGAACTTCCAATGGTCCCCTTCAGAAGGGCTTTACGCAGGTGGTTAATTGAGAATTCCTTCTATACTGTACAGGAATTCTTTCAGTTTAAATCTAAATGATGTAACTGTACATAGACAAAAATTTGCATGACATTATGTTATGATTAAATATGTTAAGCTGCTATTATAATATACTACCACTGTAAGAACTTTGTAACCATATTTATCTGCAAATAAATCTTTGACTTTGACTTTACAAACCGATTCAACACTGTCGCTCGGTGAAAGTGACAAATCGGATATGACTCGGATCAGTCACTTGACCGATCCGCATATTGTATGAAGGCGAGCGGTCTGTGTTGGTACACAATTCCGAAACAACACGACCATTATTATTGTAAATTTTAAGTTTAAAAAGGAGTAAATAGTAATAATATGATCTAAAATTACTTACACATGAAAGGTAACGCCATCTTTTTGTAAATTTGACGTGGCAGATTTTTTTTTGCAGCAAAAAACTGAACAATTCGGCTTTTTTGTAGGACGTCAATTCACCCGCGCAACTGGATTTAGTCTAGTGTAGCCAGTATACTATAATAGTAGTCTTTGGTCTAGTGAGCAGTGCGGCTGCGACTAGTTTTATTGTCTACATAGGACCGCGTGGACTTGTACTTTGACAGAGGGGAATGCCTGCGTATGGCTACTCCCCTCCGGTCCGCCGGGGTCCATGTTGCTCTATGGTGTCTTGTCAAGTCGTAGGTAATAAATGTGCGAAGTTAAAAGTTGATAAAGTTGACAAGCGGGAAGTAGCCTAATTTTGTGAGATTGTTATGTATAGAAATCCCAAGGCATAATTATTTAACTACAAACACTGATAAATTTTATCAGTGTTTGTAGTTAACACAAATAAACCTTATCGCTTCGAATATATATATGCTTGGGGAAGACCCAATTCATAATATCAGAAGGAAAATATACGTTTATCTAAATTACTGTTAAAATTGAACTTTATTCCACAGAGTTCAAACTTAGTAAAATATACGTATGTAAATTTTGTTGTTTATTTAGATAAAATCAAATGTAATAATTATAAAACTAGTCTTAATTTTTACGGTAGGTACAGTGGGCAGCATCAATTGGGTACCCCAGTAATGTATTAAAATTTTAATACAACTGGGGTACCCAATTGATGCAACCCACTGTACACACTGCTACATATCAGACTATACAGTTCCAGTATAAGCTAACCTCTCAATGTACGGAAATCTTATACAATGCGAGATCAGCCTAAACTGGAACTATATAGCTTGATATGTAGCCGTATGTACATACATTGGTAACATAGGGATCAAATTTTAAAATGGCAGTCGTTCATTGCGGTTAATATGTAGTTAACTCAATGGTAACCGGTAGATCCACTAGCGTTTGACGATTGTTTGTAACCTTGGTTGCCATGGAAACCGGTTAATGCACTCTTTGGGAGTGGGGGCGTTGTAATTGTATCCTCCTGAAAAAGAAAGAAAAAGTTGCAAAATATTGATATTAATGGTATAAGCGTGTTTTTTAGTTTTTTAAACTATAATTTATTTTATTTGAACGCGCTAATCTCTGAAACTACCAGTCGGATTTGATAAATTCTTTTTGCATTTGATAGCCAATTTTTGAGGCTATTTAACATTACGCTGTGCCCCTTAGGAGCCGAGCAAAAAGCAAAAAAAAGTCAGAAAGGACCCTAAGCAAAAACGAAGTACCTATTTCCTTTTTGCTTAGCGTGGGCAGGCGATGCGATGAGACGTGTTTTGTCGGAGGAAGAAGAAATTTTACGCGGACCAAGTCGCAGGCAGAAGCTAGTATGTATATAATAAGAAGTCGAGCAATGAAAAGATCTTACTGGGTAAACAATGAGAAGGAAAGGGTTCATTTTTATTTAACGGAAACTATTTTACTATTACACTATTTTAACTAAGCTACGAGTATGAAGGCTCGTGGCTAAGTAATAACAGCCGCTCTGATCGATCCGTCACGTTAAGCTACGCTTGCCGAGGTTAGTCCGTGGATGGGTGACCATCTTTACATACCGAGACTGCTCTGTGCCTCGGAAAGCACGTTAAGCCGTTGGTCCCGGCTGTCATTCGTGGATCTTTGACAGTCGTTACGGGTCGTCTGAAGCCTGAAAGTCTGACAACCAGTCTTACCAACGGGTATCGTATAATCCCCAGTTACTGGGTTGTGGAGGTCAGACAGGCAGTCTCTCCATGTAAAATACTGGTATTCAGCTGCATCCGGTTAGACTGGAAACCGACCCCAACAGTTGGGAAAAGGCTAGGCAGATTGATTGTGGTGAAATAATCCAAAACGAGTGGGTTCAGCCTGTAGGAGTAATTTTCATTCCTCGTACAACATGCGGACGACAAATCGGCGGCAGAACATCGTAGAGAATACAGTAGCAGCTGTTGTCAGCATCACCGGCTACATAGTCTCACATCAGACGCATTTTTCACAAGCGACCGTGCGTTTTAAAAACTTACAGACTGACCAAGTCTTACGCACTCAAGCCGCATATCCCACAGGATAAGCGAAGATGGACTGCGTGTTGCAGCCAAGGATGGTCCACTAAGTACACATTATGATCTATTAAAATTTTATTCATAGCTGCGCCCCGTGGTTTCACCCAGAGGAGCTCGTGGCTAAGTAGTAACAGCCGCACGGGTCAATCCATCAGGTTAAGCTACGCTTGCCGGGGTTGGTCCGTGGATGGGTGACCATCTTTACATACCGAGCCTCCTCCGTGCCTCGGAAAGCACGTTAAGCCGTTGGTCCCGGCTGTCATTCGTGGATCTTTGACAGTCGTTACGGGTCGTCAGAAGCCCGAAAGTCTGACAACCAGTCTTACCAAGGGGTATCGTATTACCCAGTTAATGGGTTGTGGAGGTCAGATAGGCAGTCGCTCCATGTAAAGTAATGGTATTCAGCTGCATCCGGTTAGACTGGAAGCCGACCCCAACATAGTTGGGAAAAAGCTAGGCAGATTGATTGAGCTGCGCCCCGTGGTTTCACCCGCATAAGCTGACGTCCGCACGGAAGTAAAAATATCGCGCCGATTTTTTTTCGCGCACTGGAGTTTCAACACTGCTTAGCGCCGAGAGTTAAAAATCCAACAGTGTGTTTTTTCGACACGCTGGGATGCACTCTGTTGTTGTTAGGTTGGATACTCAATGCTCGGCTCAACACTGAGAGTTGAAAATCCAGTGCGCGATAAAATTCCGCCGCTATATTTTTACGTCCGTACGAACGTCGGCTTAGTCTCGATCCCGTGGGAATATCGGGATAAAAGTATCCTACGTCCTAATGTCATGGTCATGGTCTACCCATATATCTTCCGATAGGAGAAGAAATGATTTGGTTTGTGCTAACTCTCAGACTAAACATGCTTTTCTCAGACTAAACATGGATTATGATATTAAAACTATCGGAAAACACAGACTCCAACAAACAAGGTCGTTGTAGTTGTTATTTTCAGTAGCCCAAAGAATGATAATAAATTAACTTTAGCCAATAAGTATTACGGAGCCGATTCTCTTGTCACAAATGCCTCTAAACTAGACTAAAAATCACTAAAATTTAGTTTATTCCTGTCAAATGACGATTTCCCATTCTGAAATTGACTAAAGTGACACAACTTAACTATATTTTAATTTGACAGGACTAAGATTGTACGGAGTTATTAGTTTAGTGAAAATGGCAATTTTGCTATTCTGAATTTGACTGTTTTCACTCTAAAATTTTAATTGTCAAACTAAATCAGACTATGTTTAATCGCGATTAAAAAGGTGTGGAACAAAATTAGTTGACATGAACTAAAATTCACACCGAGACCTTGACTTCGAATGCAAAAAGAGTAGTGTATTTTTTCTTTTCTTTTGCATATATCTCGAAAACGGTGAGTCCTATCGGGAAAAAAAAAAGAAAAAAAAAATGAAAATTTGGCCGCCCTTTATAAAAATGACTTAACATGTAGGTTCCATATAAAACACGTTGAAGCTGCCCCCTCCCTGCGCCCCTCCAGCTCTAAAAGATATTAGACCCGGTAACAGCGGCGATGTCGGTGAATAAAATATGACAAGCCTCGTCACTTCATACTGATTTCGTTAGTTCCAATTAAAGCCACCGGGGCAAATATACTACAGGCACTATACCACGCGGAGTCACGATTGTCAAACTCGACTTTAGTTGTGTCAAAATTGTTATTAAATTTAGAGGTTTTTTTTTTGCAGAATAGCTCTAAGATTCTCATAGCAAAAAGTAAGGAATTTTAGTGATAGTTTAGTTAGTTTAGTTCTGTGTACAACAAATCGGCACCATTATATTATCAAGTTTTACACTATCGGTATAATGAGTCAGCCTATATCATGACCTTACCTAACCTAACTATTATTAAGTAGTATATTATCTGTGGTAATAAATACTACTTTTTGTTGAACTCATGATATAGGCTGACTCAATAAACCGATAGTGTACGGGTATAAATAGTGCGACATCTTAACTTAATTTTAGTTTTCAAATCAACATTAAATACTTACGATCTTCAAAATGTGGCAGACACTAGTTCTTACGATTTTGTTGATATGTTTTGTGAGGGGTTTCACGTTGACTGGGGAAGTGCTGCCGCAGCGTGGCCCCGGGTATTTAAATTTTTTTGGGTCACTGGACTGTCCCGGTGGAATTCCACGAAACGAAAATGGTACATGTGCGCCAATGATTCCAAGTCCGTGAGTATTATCAAATGTACTTATCATAGTATGCTATTACTGACATCCTTTATAATATTCTCCTGCAACTTTTTATTCAACGATTAAATTATTATTAGCTTTATTTTGTATCCTGATATGTAGTTCTTATGTACTATTTTGTGTTGTGTAGGTACTTATTTATTTATGTATTAGTAATGCTAGTTTTGTACTTAGTTATGGTTAGTATTTTTAGGTGTAAGGGCCGTCTATTGCGGTAAAAGCCTCCTCCAAACCGTTCCAGGTGGCTTTCTCCTTTGCCAGTCTGGCCCATAAGTTGCCGGCTATTTGTATAATGTCGTTACTCCATCTTTTAAATGGTCTAGCCTTCCTTCTTTTTTTGTATACTGGATACCAATTCATAATTATTTGTAACCATCTTTCATTTAGATCTCTGTGAATATGACACCTTTCAGTGTCAGGACCTGTTTGAGCGCATCTCTTGCCTTTGTTCTTTTCCTAATCAGTGAATTTTTGACTTTATCTTTCAATTTGATGTTCATGTAACTCCGTTCTATTCCATTAGACCAGTATTTGTTCCACGTATTCTTCACTCTGCGATCTATTTCTTTCTCTGTACAGGATTTTATCGAAATTAGATGTCCTAGTTTCTTGCCCGTTCGTCTCTATCGGTACCTACTATGCTTTGGAATGGGCGCATAGCTTCATCTTTTTGACTGACCGACCCCTTGACAATTCAAAAGTGCCTGTAATTGGTTTAATTGAAATAAATGCTTTGAGTTTGAGTTGAGTTTGAGTCTAGGTAAACATAGTCTGCGACATATTCTACAGATTTACACTGTAGGGATAAAGGTATTTCTATACGACTAGTCATAATTTTCGTTTTGTCCCAGTTGATTTGTAGCCCAACGGTCTCGCTGCGTTGTGGCTGTGATGACTAGGGGACTCTATCATGTGGTTCAGTTTGTATGGTTGTTTTGACAGCAGTACTATGTCATCCACAAACCTGAGATGAGAGAGGTACTTGCCATTGATTTTTATTCCCATATCACTCCAATCGAGGTTTCGGAATAAAGATTCTATCTAGAAAATTCAATCGCCTTGTTTTCCTCCCTCTAGACTTCAAATGTTGCTTCTCTTGAGCCTAGGTGTACTTTTACTTCTCCATAGGTACCTACTATGCTTTGGAATGGGCGCCTAGCTTCATCTTTTTGACTGACCGACCCCTTGACAATTCAAAAGTGCCTGTAATTGGTTTAATTGAAATAAATGCTTTGAGTTTTGAGTTTTTGAGTTTTTTGAGTTTTGTTGTGCTTTTTAAGTAAATCGCTTGGATAAGTTCTATGTAGTCGTGGTCTAGTCCTTGCTGGATTAAAGCCAGCCATATAGATTCATGTGAAATTGAATCGAAAGCTTTCGAGTAATCTATAACAGCAACGTATAAGGGGAGGTCATATTCCATATACCGTTCGATTATTATTTTCAGTGTGTGTATTATGTTCATTGCTAGAGAAAATTTTCATGAATCCCGCTTGCTCTATAGACTGGTTCTCGTCAATATTTGTTGTTACACGTGTTAGTAGGGTCGTTGCAAATACTTTATACAAGCGGGATAATAAGACTGATGGGTCTGTAATTAGACATCAGTTTGGGTTCTCCTTTTTTATACAGTAGAACTATTTCTGAGCATGTTCATGTTTCTGGTAGTTTTTTTGTTATTAAAATACGGTTAGAGAGCTTAGTGAGTGGTTTTATTAGTTTCTCTTTTGCAGCTTTTATTATTTCGTTTGTCACTCCGTCAAGTCCTGGGCTCTTTCCTGCTTTTAGTTTCTCGCTTTCTAAAAAAGGTATTACTGTTACTTGGGCTGGTTTATTATTTTTAGACGTTGGTATTTTGTGATTTTTTTTGCACACGTGTGTGTGTGTTTCATTAGGTATTTCCTATGTGTGACGGTGATTCCTGAGGCATGTCAGGTCATGACATGTTTGGTAGTTTCTATTTTGTTTATAAGCCTTTTTTATTCCACCTGTTTCTTCTATGAATTTGCAAGTTGTATCGAATCTTCTCTTTTTAAGGTTTTGTTTTAATTTTTTATGTATTGTCCTACATAGTTTTGTTTTTCTTGTTTATTAATATGCGTTTTTCGCACGGATATCTATAGTTTTTCGTTTTTCAGAGTTTCTATTTCTACTGTTATAATTTCTTTATTTCTCTTTTCAGTTGTGTCTTCAGTTTATTTTTTGTAGCCTTATTATGTTCTTGTTGAATTGGTGCACGCTGTCGTTTTCACAGTCGAACAAGGATGGTAGATATTCATTTACAATTTCATTTTCTGTATATGGTTTGCCTCGGTATTGAGCTCGGAATTTTTTGTTTTCCTCTAAATTTAAAGTAATTTTAATCATTCTATGGTGACTAGGGTCTTTTAATTTGCTTAACACATTTCAATCATAGTAAAATCAACACATTTATGTTTTGTATATTTTTTGTGATATTTTTAGCTATAAAGTCGATT
Organism: Cosmia pyralina; assembly: GCA_946251885.1. Taxonomy (NCBI): domain Eukaryota; kingdom Metazoa; phylum Arthropoda; class Insecta; order Lepidoptera; family Noctuidae; genus Cosmia; species Cosmia pyralina. The sequence goes on from OX276362.1 coordinate 18,745,606, forward strand.
TCTTTCTTCGATTTTCCAACCGGTGTTCTCCAGGTCCAGCGAAACTTATTAGATTTACTGAAAATTGTATTTGAAATTTTAAAATTGTATTGAAGACAGAATTTTATGAACACATCTCCTCTATCGTTTCTTTTTCCATACCTTCCCATTAATAATTCCTCGTTTTCTTTGAGGCATCCGATTTTTGCGTTCATGTCTCCCAAAAATATTATATTTGCATTTATCCATAGCTTTGCCAAGACCATCGTAGAATTTTTCTATTTCTTCTTTAGTGGCTTTAGTGGGTGCATATGCTTGGATTATAGAGAATTTCTTTCCATGTATACCTACTTGTAATACAGCAGCTCTTTTGGATATCGCGATGAAATCTTGTACTTCAGTGTTGTGTTGTTAGGGTTCAGTGGTCAACAAGCAACTCTTATAGTTGCGGTATGTCGGTCCGTCTGTCTGTCTGTCCGTCCGTCCGCAGCTTAGCTCAAAGACTGTTAGTACTAGAAAGCTATAATTTGGCATGGATATACATATTCATCACGCTGACAAAGTGGTAAAATAAAATAATGTAAAAATATTTTTTTAGGGTAGCTTCTGTTCACATAAAGATGGTTTGTTTTTTTTTTCTCGTCTAACCCATGGTGTGAGGTGTTTTTGGATGAGTCTTTCAAAAATATTGCGGGTTTCTGAAAACAACTTTTCGATTTAGGAATCCGTTTCTGAAATTTTTGTTAGAGTCAAGTGTCCCCCTCCCCCGGCCAGCTAAACGGTTAGTTTTGGATGGGTGGAAAAAATCACGGTAGTAGTGTACATATATAACGAAGTTTAAAGGAAAGGTATCTCAGCTAAGTAAGCTTTCAAGTTTACGAGTAATAGTTGACTACTAGCAATATTATGAGTACAATCTTACGTTTACAGTTGTAATGTATGAGAGAACATGTTTTATTTATTTATTTATTAGGAAACTCAACAGCTTATAACTAATTACATGAGTTATGAATGTTCACCACACTATCAATAAACAGCTCAAAGCAGTTGCGTCAAAGTTACAGCATCCTACAGTCTGTATACACTGTTCAATGATAGCGAGATGATGACAATTATCACTTAGCCAATAATGGAGTTTCACGGCATTGATAAAGCTAGGTAACTAGAAAGTAGCGAGAGAAAACAAATGAAAAAACTTAAACAGGTATTACGTATCAATAATAGGTAAAATGCGATTTTTTTTAACTACAATGTTAAGTTTGTTCTTGGGATAAATTCTTCCCAACTACGGAACGGAACCCTTCATTGTGCGTGCTCTGACACGCACTTGGCCGGTTTTAATTTATTTACTAGGAATCTAATACCTTTCTCTCCTTTTGTTACCCCATAGTAATAAAAGATATATCTACTCCTGTCTTCAATTTTGTAACCTTGTCTGAGAAGACAAGGTTATCTCACTTCAGATAAACCAATAATGCTTCATTTGCTAATGATCTGAGATTGAATGTAGATATTATGTAGTATTTTTTTAGGTTTGGAGGGTGGTCGTCTTTAGCCCCCGCGGTGACGAGCCGTTCTGGGGGAGGATTTGTAGGTTTCGTGTTTGTCCGTTAAATCCTCAAAACCATGGAACTTATTATAATTTTAATACTTACATTTTAATCCCTTCATCAAAGTACATAAAGGGTACCTACATGCGATGTAAATAATTCTGTCTATGAATAAAAAATCTCTACAATTATCTTCATCACTACAATAATAGACAAACATACCTATTGTGACTAATTATTTATTTTCGTACATTCTTTCATTATCATTTCTGCCGAAAGACGTCTACTGCTGGACATAGGCCTCCCCCAAGCACCTTCGACCGGTTCTGTGTTTCCCGCATCCAGCGGGTTCCTGCGGCATTTGACCTTATTAATTTTTATCAAATATCTGCTACGGCATCAGCTATGATAATTACTTAAATTCTATAAAAAAAATAAAAATCTTTAAGAGCTTTTTTTTTGGAGCCACCAAATGTTCTACGGAAATTCAATAGTTTTTTTTTTTAATTTGTTGAATTTTAACTCTACTACGTAGTCGTCCTGCAAGGAATACGTTGCATTACAAGTAAACCTGTATATAAAAAAAATACACTATGTGGATGATGTTAACTTCCCGTCACTGTAATTAAGATGGCGGATAGTGGTAGAAAAAAAAATTATGTCATAAAACTACAAATTCATAATTTTCGAACTTTTCCCTTTATTTGTGCTAGGAGACCTTGCTTCTTGCCAAATTTAATTAAATATTCTAGGTCAACGGGAAGTACCCTGTAGGTTTTGATTTACATGCGAGTATCAAAATATGTCGCATAAATGGTCGCATGTTTTTATTGTGTTGACTTAGAAGCTTTAGTTTTTTAGGACTCCAAGAGACCATAGACTTACGTATTTGATATTTCAACTGGATACCTTCACGCGTTCCTGAGAAAAAGGGTCTTGACAGACTGACAGATGGACAACGAAGTGATCCTATAAGGGTTCCGTTTTTTCTTTTGAGGTACGGAACCCTAAAAAACACTATAAAGTGAAAAATAACTTTAACTTCGGAAGTCGGTGGCAAAAAATGAAAAAGCTTTAAACCAAAGACACCGACTTCCGAAATTAAAGTCAAGTTATTTTTCACTTTGTACTTTTGTAGTGTTTTGTTTTCGAAAGTCGGTTGTTTTTGGAACGAAATTCTTTGACGCGGTTTACGGTAGGAGATCACTGGCAGAGAAAGTGTACCGCGCGTTCATACTAAGACGTTAAAAGCGTTATGATTTTAGTGACTTTTTCACTGTGGCTGAAATGTCTTGGCAAGTCTGAACATAGGCACTACAAACTTTCGCGCATGTTCTCTCACTCACACTCGCCTCATGTCACCATTTGGTTCCTAAAAAATGTTACTGCGCAGCCTTCAGCGCGAAGTTCGGACTTGCCAAGATAAATCGGCCTTATTGTAAATCTACACACATCAAAAGTGTCTAGGGATCAAGCATTTTTATGCGGATTTCTTGAGATTGAGATGTGGCTTTGTAATAAATTTAATATTTTATAAATTTATATGGATCCTTTTTGGTGCATTTCATAATTTGAATCAGGAACTGTGAATCAAATTCGAGTAAAAGATGAAAATCAGCTGTCAATATTTTCCCTATAAAAACATACAACGCATTGAAGACATTATTAGTGCTACTGTTTCCCTACTACTGATTAAAACCAACGTTATTATGGAGCGGCGACGTCATTTAAGCAGGGAAGAAATGCTCAGAGCCGTGGGAATGATAGAAGCTGGTTCCCGGCAACGTACTGTGGCTTTAGCTCTGAATACAAGTCAGAGTGTTATCAGTCGACTTTGGACACGTTACCGAAGCACTGGTACCGTGGCTGAGCGCCATGGAGGACGGTATCGCTGCACCACACGGAGACAAGACCGATACATTCAAATCTTAACTCGAAGAGCTCCAACTATAACCGCCATGATGTTAGCCGTGAGGCTTCATCACTCTTCAGGGAACTTAATTAGCGACCAAACAGTCAGAAACCGCTTGCATGAAGTGAACCTTCATTCCCGAAGACCGCTACGGGTACCACCTATAGCAATGCACAATCGTAGGATTCGATATCAATGGACTCTTGAACACAGAAATTGGGCAGAAGAAGAATGGCGTTTCGTGTGCTTTTCTGATGAGTCTCGTTTTGGTATGAGACCGGATACAAGACGTATACGACACTGGAGAACCCCTGGACGCCAACAGCGATTAAAATCCTGCCAGGAAGTCCATCCTTATAGTGGTGGAACCATCATGGTATGGGCGGGTATTTGGATCGGCGGAAGAACTGAGTTGATTTGGATCAGAGGCAACCTCAACGCTCAAATTTATGCTGAGACGATTGTATCAGACGTCATCGTTCCTCTACAAGTGCAAATCGGTCCCTTATTTCAGTTAATGCATGATAATGCACGACCGCACACCGCAAGAGTTGTAAGACAGACTCTCGCCGCAGCTAACATCAATGTCCTGCCCTGGCCTGCTCAGTCGCCAGACTTGAACCCGATTGAGCATGCATGGGATATGCTACAGAGAAGAGCTCTGCCGAATATGGAGGGTATCCAGTCGCAAGAAGACCTTTTTTTGTTGTTGCAACGAACATGGGCGGCCATTCCACAGCGTGATTTGGATGAACTCATTTTGAGTATGCCAAACCGATGTTCTTGTGTTGTTAGTGTTCGCGGTAGAAACACGGATTATTAATTGTTTAAGTTACCCAATAAAATTTTAAAGAAAACTGTTATTTCAGTCTTTTTTTCGAACTTTAATGTTAGTGGTTCAAATGTCAAAAATCCCTTTATTAGGAAAATGGCAAATTTCTTTATTAATGCAAAGGTGACTTGGTTTATCGTTACTGTGACAAACGAAAACACTTTATTTGATGAATCCTTAAAGAAAATTTTAATTAATATCAATCAGGAGAAAAGTTATTGCAAAAATATATGTTGATCCCTAGACACTTTTGATGTGTGTATTACGCCTTCGAAAAATGAAGTAAGTTACGCAAAAAATGTATGTTAAACTAGAACACGTACACATAAATCCTAGATAATAATATTCAAGTAACTATGTTAAATAAATTCAGGAACCCAAAACATAAAAAGACGTTCTAACTTCAAACTACTTAAGATATTTTAGTACTTATCTATAATTTTATCAGCAATTTTTTTTCAAATATAATATAGTTTTAGAGAGCAGATTATTGAGAGCAGTGGTAACGGCCGTGATTTTCGGTCGTGGTCGTAGGTCGTGAAATTATTTACATCACCACTGTTCAAAAACGGTGAAGGAAAACTTCGTGAGGTAACCGGCATGTCCTAGAACCAAAAATTCGAAGAACCTGTGACATCTTCCAACCCGCACTGGGCCCGCATGGTGGATTACGGCCCACTCCCTTTCATAGAGAGGAGGCTTGTGTCCCAGCAGTGGGATCATTATATGCTGGTTATGATACCCATCACGTCTGCGGAGTTTCGCTAGTTAATTTAATTTGACCCTGTATAGAAGATTACAATTTTATTGCATTTTTTTTATTTAATTTATTTGGAATACATTGGATTACAACCAAATACTCTCTACGAGATTTTTTTTCTGTATTCTCATAGACATTTTTTTTATTGTTTATAGATTCCATTCCATTACTGTCTGGATGCATGCCAATCGACCAAACTACATCACCAACATCGACAAGCGGTTTCCTTACTCCGAAGTTCCTTACCTCGGAGAGTACAACTTGGTGAAGATACCAGCTTCCCTCTGTGATCTGATTGAACATGTTGACTACTGGGGCGAAGGTAAGGTTGTAACCGAAGAAGGCATTCGCGGCTTCTCAAACTGTTACAATGTCAATCATCAGTATCAGCTGGTCAGCAGCGGCCTAGACGCAGGCAGCAAGATACCGAACAGGATTCCCGTCCTCAGTTACACCAACTGTGACACCAGCGGCTATATCAGAGACGGCTCCGTCCGCACCGTGACCGTCGTGGGAACAAACATCACAAGCAGTTGTGCTAAAGACATCGCTCGCATCGTCAACAGAGATCATGGCAAGGTGGTTGTGTACGAAGTGCAATGCGATTCTCAAGAGATCACGGAGCTCGCTGTCGAATTGAAGAAAAAAAGCTTGATCTGTAGTCCTGGTGCAATCCTACCTCGCGAACTTCAAGGATTGACATACTATGATAGTCACGTGGCTTTTTTAGATACAGTGAGTATTACTCTTAATGAGGAATGGTACAAGAATGTTCTTACCGGCAACTATGACGCCGCTGTGAAAATGGCCCAAAACTTTGGAACTACTGGTGGTAAATTCTCCAACGCAATTGTAAAGAGGCTTATCAGCTCTGCTCCACGAAATGTCATGTCCCTCGCGTATAAACTGTGGCACGGTGGTGCTAAAGATATTGTTCGCAATTATTTCCCCCAGTCCTTCCAACACATCTTCAACGAGGACGCTGTGACAATAGTCAATAAGGAATACCAAATGCCTTTGAAACTCGATGTGCACACTGACTCTTACAATGATAGACTCGCTTGGGGGGACTTTGACACATGTCAAAACGCAAGAGAGAGATTGAGCTGGAAGGTCCTACCCGTGTGGAACGGAGTCGGGGTCACATTCAAACTGTACAATACTAATTGCAATATGTACTTGAAATTGGACGTAAATGTGGACCATGTCGGAGACAGACAGGTTTGGGGCTCGACTAAGTCTGACGAAGTCAGACATAGATATTATTTGGAGCCTTTATTTACAAATGGTACTCTGATGTTCTACATTATAAATTGTCAGTATGGCCAAGAACTCAAGATGAGTTTGTATACGGATAACATTGGAGACAGACGAGTTTGGGGCCACAATAACGCCGTCGTGTATAATAACTATGAACGATTCAAGTGGGTTATAGCAGCTTGGTAACCTTGCCAGAGATGACGATGCAACTTCAGAAACTCTACGAGCTAATGAAGCATTACCGACGAATTGACTCACCCAATGAACAATAGAAAAGTATCTTTATATTAATCATTTTAATATTTTACTGTTACTATGTTTTAATGTTATGGATAAAATACTTCTGAAATTCTTTTCCAACTCTTGATAGTTTTGTGTATTTTTGAAAAACGAATGCCTATCCAGTTTTATAATTAACTAGCTGTTGGCCGCGGCTTCTCCCGCGTGGATGTCGTTACTTTCCATGTATTATTATCTTATATATAAAATTCTCGTGTCACAATGTTCGTTCCCGTACTCCTCCGAAACGGCTTGACCGATTTTCATGAAATTTTGTGAACATATTGAGTAGGTCTGAGAATCGGCTAACATCTATTTTTCATACCCCTTAGTGAACTTAAAAATTATTTATATTGCAAAACAACGTTGGCCGGGTCAGCTAGTAAAATATAAACCTTCCTTCTGAATCACTCTATCTATTGCTGAAAACTGCATTGAAATCCGGGCGCCTAGCTTCATCTTTCTGACTGACCGACCCCTTGACAATTCAAAAGTGCCTGTAATTGGTTTAATTGAAATAAATGCTTTGAGTTTGAGTGTGAGTTTGACATAACATGTATGTTATGTGTGGCCTCGATTGTCAGAAGTCAAGTAGCGCAATTTGAAGCGGCATATAATTACCATTAAAATCTTTCTTCCTTCCTTTTTCTTTCTAACATCATTTATAGCCAAAGTGCACCTCATGACAATTCCAATAAGCCCAAACACGGCTAGAATACATTGTTTTGTTACTGAGTTCCGGTGCCTACCTTCCGGCTTCTTCATCAGATCGTTCGATGGTACCATTTTCATCAGAACCATTTATTTAAAGCTTCATCATAGTCGCTTAACTGTCTTAATCGAGATATCTTATCGCCACCCGTGAAATACTTATTATCATTGAGAAGTTCCCATAAAAAAAAATTCAACCGAATTGAGAACCTCCTCCTTTTTTTGAAGTCGGTTGAAAATGTATCGAATTTCTTCATTAGATTCACTCATCTTGACAGTACGAAAAACAAATGAAAATCACACATTTTCCTAATTTGAATTTGGAATTATGTTCTTTAAAATTTTAACTTTTAATGATACCAAAACCAGCCAGATGCCAAAGAGATTTTATTTTAAGTTCATACATACTATAATGCGAAAAGACTTTTTCCCCAACCTAATATTTATTGTAGGTATGTCATTGATATAAATAATTAATCACAAAGACATACGTGCAATAATAGGGGGGACAGTCCCACTTATCTGACCCTTGTGCGCCCCTCTCAGAAATAAATCTTGGATCCGCAAATTGTTACTATATTACTTATATTTTACTTCCTACTCCTACTAATAATATAAACGCTAATGTTTGTGAGGATGGATGTTTGTTAATCTTTCACGCAAAAACAACTGAACGGATATTGATGAAATTTGGCACACAGATAGTTTAAAATCTAGATTTACCTATAGAATATACTTATTATATTATTTACCCGATATTCTTACGGGTAGTGACTTACGCGGGTGAAACCGCGGGGCGCTGCTAATATCAACTAGTATAACTGTGAAAGTTTGGACCGGATGAACCGATCTAGATGAAATTTAGCACAGAGATAGATTATATTCTGTAATAGCACAAAGGCTACTCTAGATACGATTCCAATGTAATAATTTCCGATATATTACACGCGGACGAACCCGCTGACAAAAGCTAGTAAATAAATAAATAAGAACATCAGTATCCTTATTCCTGGTACATAAAATACGACACGATTTTTCTGACCAAACTTTCGTTGCATCGGTAGGTACCTGCCTTTACATGCATTAAGTTAGAGAGTTGTTTAGTCGATCGGAACGCCAGGTATTTTGTTGTGCAAATAAAAATACTGTCCGTCTAGACTCGGCTTAATGGCGGCGTAATGGTGTTTGTACATTCATCACATTCATCTGTAGAAATGAACCTACAATGAACTTTAAGCTTGAACTATTTGATGGAGACACGATATCACGAAATCTTGCATGTAGCGGTACCGTTAGATAAATAAATAAATTATTGTCAAAGAATGGCAGTTGTAATTTGTAAATTATGGACAATTTAAACTAAAGTCATCGCGTTGTAGCATGGCAATAGCGGTCATTGCCCTGTGCCTAATATCTCTCCGTAGGAACCAAAACAATAAACTATGTATGGTTTTTCATTATTGGAATATGTTGAAGATCACGAATATTGATTCAGAAAGTTAACAGATTTTACTTCTGTTTTTGAAATGAAAAAATTTGGAAAATGTAGGTGGGTCAATGACCGCTTTTGCCATGCTGAAACGCGACAACTATAGTCAATTTACTAAAGAACAATCTCCTTGGCTTAACATTTTAATTGTTTAATTTTTTTTTTTTCATGAATGGTTATTCATCATCGTTATTATTTAATAAAAAAGTGACGTTAATTGGCGACCAAAAGAAAGGATTATTTTTGAAACAAATGATACATGACACGGAAGATTAATTTCTATGTGGAAGTTCAATGCTGTCAAATGCACTTTTATATGTTAAAAGCAAGAGAAGAATCAAGTCATCATCTACCTAGTCTTTTCCCAATTATGTTGAGGTCGACTTCCAGTCTATTTTTAACCGACTTCAAAAAGGAGGAGGTTCTCAATTCATCGGAACCTTTTTTTTTTTTATTTTTTTTTTTTTATGTATGTTCCCCGATTACTCGAAGATGGCTGGACCGATTTGGATTTTTTTTGTTTTGTTCGAGAGTGTATACATCACAGTTGATACCATATAAAATTGATTAACTTTGCTTTGGTAGTTTTTGAGTTAGCTTCAATAATACGTATTTTTTCCCCACTTTTATATGGATGATGTTCTAGTTTGTTCTGCAGGTAGTGGTATTTGAATTTGTGTGGGGTAGGTACACAACTAAAAAGTGAAAAATAAAAACTTTTTTACAAAAAAATACAACCGACTTCCAAAAACAACAATACAAAGTGAAAAATAACTTTAATTTCGGAAGTCGGTGGCAAAAAACGACAATACATTTAACTAGACACCGACTTCCGAAATTAAAGTTATTTTTCACTTTGTAGTGTTGTTTTTGGAAGTCGGTTGTATTTTTTTTACATGGAGCGAACTGCCTATCTGATCTCCACAACCCAGTAACTGGGTAATACGATACCCCTTGACAAGACGATGGAGACGATGATGTTGGTTGTATGAAGTACATGTAAGTAATTGTACATGTAGTTTGTCAGTTTTCTTAAAAATAAAAATTGGCGTTTGCCTAACTGGCAGAATTATTCTGCTACTTAGTCAGACGCCAATTTTTATTTTTTTATTTAACCTCTTATAACAGAACAAACCTGGTATTTGATGTAAATCGAACCTAATCTCGACTATCGAGTCGAGATAGGTTCGACATTTAAAGAGAATATGTATCGACATATTCTCGTCAAATGTACGAAACGACATACGAGTAGATATCAAGTTTTCACTCGGATGACTTCTATTTACATCGCCTATTTCTCAGAACACTACGTAAGCATTGATATTGAACTATCACAAATCAAAAGAATTAAGATCTAAAATTACATTTTGTGATTGGATTTTTTTGATTAATTGGTTTCCGTCGAATACTTTTTATTAGGCGCTCGGGGAATAAAGTAAGGGCTTAATTTCCGCTGGTTTCGTTGTTGTTCCGATTCATTTATTGGGCTTTATTTCTGTTATTGGAGTCCTGGCTAAATAATAACAGCCGCACGGATCGATTTTCAAGGTTAAGCAATGAGGATGAAGCAATATATTTAAGGGTCATTGTACTCATCATTATGAACAACTTTTACTATGGGACTAAACCTGAAATCTCGAAAAAAAATCAGCTGTTCCCTACATTTTGACGAATTATGCGAACATAAATAATGTACTGATCAGCTGATTTTTTTTTCGCGATTTCAGGTTTGGTCCCATAGTAAAAGTTGTTCATAATGATGAGTAAAATTACCCCTTAAAAGATTGCTACTGTTTACACTTACACCCTGTATACCAAGACCCCTCTCCCTCCGTGGCTTGGTAATGGCGTAACGTACTATCGCGTATTCACTCGAACGATATTTTTGGTTAGGACGCGGGGTAACGCAACTTGGTAAACACTCACTGTCATACTTTCGTGCGGCCAGTAATTCGATTCTGTAAAATTCAAACAACAACTCGCATCTCCCATCGCTATTCACTCTCACTCGTAAAATAGATGCTTTTTATTTGACACTTTGAATCGGGTTCGAGTGCGAAGTGAGCGTCGAAGTGACGGGGATTATTACTGAATGCCATTTCTTACGTCATCTCATACTTTATCTGTCAAAATCTTACGGTCAATTTAGTTCAACTCGCTAACACGCTCGCAAGGGTAGCGCTAGTGTACATTCGATTTATCAACCGAGTTTTTAGAATGCCAATCAAGAAGCTCATAGCGGATTCAGATTTGAAGTTTAGAATGAGGTCTTACAGAATCACACGGCAGGTCAGCCCTTTCCTTTGGCAGACCTCTCGTAACGACTTTCAAAGATCTACGATCGACAGTCGCTGCATTCCTAGGCACGCAACATTTTATCTAGCGGAGGCATTACAGATGACTTTATGTGAAACTTCTCCACCCCAGGGAACTCTTTGTTAGAGGATAATATAACTTACACAGAGTTTAACGAGACCCTCTAAAAATAAACATATATATTTAAAAAACCGGCCAAGTGCGTGTCGGGCCACGCGCAGTAATAGGGTTCCGTAGTGCACGCCGCCACACGTCGTTATTTAAGCGTAAATATTATTAATTTAGAAATCATTATTAATAAAAATGTTATGATTTTATTTTCATATATTTTTAACTTCGTTATGTACATACTACTACCGTAATTTTGTTCACCCATCCAAAACTAACCGTTTAGCTGGCAGGGGGATGGGGGACAATTGACTCTAAAAATTTGCACTTTAAAGCTTAATAGTTCAGAAACGGATCCCTAAATCGAAAAATTGTTTTACATACCCGCTACATTTTTGAAAGATCTATCCTACAACACCATGGGGTAGACGAGAAAAAAAAACATCCCCACTTTACGTGTACCCTAAAAAAACTTTTTCATGATTTTATTTTACCACTTTGTTGGCGTGATGAATATGTATATCCATGCCAAATAAGCTGCGGACGGACGGACAGACAGACGGACGGACATAGCGAAACTATAAGGATTCCTTGTTGACTACGGAATCCTAAAAAAGTTAGGTGCAGATTGGACGAAGATTATCAAAATCGATTATAGTGATTTGCGTTTGGTATTGTTTATTTGAAAGACATATTGTTTTTGTACGCAATATAAATTAACATATATTATTATATATTATTGTATTATTAGTAGGATAGTAAGATAACTCGATCTGAAACTTCAATCTACAAGACATGAGTACCCACCGAGGAATTAAAAAAACCTCTGCAAATACAACTCGACCAAAAATAAAAACCGGCCAAGTGCGAGTCAAGCGCACGAAGGGTTCCGTACCATTATCTATAAAAACGGCAAAAAAATCACGTTCGTTGTATGAGAGCCCCCCTTCAATATTTTTTTATTTTATTTTAATTATTTATTTTTAAAGTGAATATAATAAAGAAATATTCTGTGAATATTTCAAGCGTCTACCTGTTGCCGTTATCAATATTGAGCAAAACAATTACGTTTGTTGTATGGCAGCCCCCTCAATTATTTATTTTATTTAGTTTCTTTAGTATTTGTTGTTATAGAGGCGAGAAATATATCATCTGTGAAAATTTCAACTTTCTAACTATCATGGTTCATGAGATAAAGGCAGACATGACAGACAGACGGCCAGCGGAGTCTTAGTAATAGGGTCCCGTTATATCCTTTGGGTACGGAACCCTAAAAATCATGTCTAGCATACTAAATTGACGAAATTTATTTCGTTGCGAACGATGGTAGCGCTCAAGTCCTGTTCAAATAGTATTTTATAAAGAACGTAATTGTGTCAACATGCCTTTAGAATCAATTTTATTGTTTCTTGTTTACTGAAGCAAAACGTTTGGGAAATAACATCTGTTGTAGACATAGTATAAACGATTTTGGACTTTTTAAAGGTACACTGGGTAAATATTTACTTTTTGTAATGTACCTTTTTTCTTTAGCCTTCTGTAGATTCTGTAGATCGCAGATAAATGGGTAAGAATGGCATTTCCGCTATAAAAGACACATAGAAGTAATTCTCAAGGACGGGCCTGTGGCTAAGTAATAAGTAGTAAACAGCCGCAGGGGTCGATCGATCACGTTAAGCTACACTTGCCGAGGTTAGTCGGTGGATGGGTAACCATCTTTACATACCAAGACCCCTCCGTGCCTCGGAAAGCACGTTAAGCCGTTGGTCCTGGCTGTCATTCGTGGATCTTTGACAGTCGTTACGGGTCTGACAAGCGTCTTATTAAGGGGTATCGAATTACCCAGTAACTAGGTTGTGGAGGTCAGATAATTAGTCGCTCCATGTAAGCTGCATCCGGTTAGACTGAATGCCGACCCTGAAATAGTTTGGAAAAGGTTATGGCAGATGGTGAGAAGTGATTCCAATCTTCCTACAAGTGGCTAGTAGTCCTGAGCTTGCAATTCCTTGTAAAGAAGTGACTTTTTCGTAGTTTGTAGGTATCAGTGGGGTCCAGAAGAATCCAAAGCGTCACAAGCAAAAACATTTTTCTTATGACGCTTTGACTGGATCCTGCGACACAGGGTATCCTAGTGCGGGATCCAGTGTCACACTAATTTTGTAAACATGTTTTATGTTATCAATAAACTTTTTTACTTTTTTTTTATTTTTGCTTATGACGGTTGAAAAATTTGACCAGGACCTCACAGCAGTTTCCCGCCACCATTGAGAAAAAAAAAACAAAGTCTGGAGATATGGAACATTTTGAAATTTCCTATGCTCACATGTTTAGTCAGATGAGGTAAATCAGGTGAAGTCAAAAAAATCTACACTAAACCTTCTAGGTTCGAAACCAACTACTAACTAGGCAGTTAACGCCAAAAACGGTCCAAATCGGTCGGTAATGTAGGGTTTTCGTCTCCATCAACTAAGTGAAATCCTAAGGTCAGGAGTTCTAAGAACAGCTCCTCATTAAAAAGTAATTCGATTCGAGGGTTATGATAACGTCTCCTTTGCTCATAGCACTCATCCAGCACCCAGTAATTCAGAGACCGGGATACAAGAAGCCAGTTTTTTGAAGTTAGAACCTCTGTATTCTAACACAAGCTAGTCCTGTTTATACGATACTAGTAAATTTTAAGCCAATAGCATTGCGGTGACTTAGTCCGTAGAGAAAAATGATCCGATTGGGAAGGTACTGTGAGGCCTCGAACCTCACAGTAGGAGATTTACTAAATAAATAATAAAACTAGAGGGACTCCATTTAAATGGGGCTGAAGCCCTCTATATTTTAAGCTTCATATAAATCACAATTTACCCTCCTACTAAATTAGTTCTACGCGGAGACCTCACCAGATTCTATATGTCATCCTATTATTTCTAGGATACATTCCATATTTAAATGATTGAATGTCAGCCAGTATAATATTGTCGATGCTTGATTAAACCATCAAACCTCTACAGTACTATCATCGCCGGCCACATGAGGTCAGCAACAGAAGTCGATTAATACTTGCAATTTTTTAATCTTAATTATTCAGCGAAATATTTAATTCAAATCTGAACAGAAGTACTTAAAATTTTAACAACATTAACTCATAATCATAACAGTTAAACGAAAAAAAGCAGTTTTTCGAATCATTTTGTGTTAATTTAGATGATGTCAAAAAGTAGCAGTGTTAACGGACTTCTATTGCTGACTGTATATAAATCAGGATAGTCGGTGGTGGGGGGCGCTACTAGCTCAAAAATAGAACCCCATATTATGAAACTATCCTTTTTTTTTTTTTTTTTTTTTTTTTTTTTTTTGTGGATGGGAAATCATCAAATGACTTCTCCCGCTCCGGGCAGAGCGGGAGGGTGTGTCAGACTTTTACTGACTAAAACCCACCCGTGTTCCTTCAGTTGCCCGTGCCAGGGCCACGGTATCTCTTTCGAACTACCCGCGACCCCGGCGGCTTCGGCCCTATTGGACCCCGTCACTGCTGACATCTCTTTGAGGCGCGCGTGGAACACAACGCGCCGTCGACCCGGGCCTGGTCCTTACCGGACGGCGAGCTGCCCATTACTCGTCGACCGCAAGCCCGCGCCTACGGTGGCCGGGAATCGGCGATAGATTCCCGCCGCCCAGGGCGTCTCCTGCGGCGGCTAGGGGCGCGAGGGCGCGGCTTTTGCCTCTCCCTCTCGCGTCCCGCCTCCTCCTTTGCGAGCATTACTGCTTCGCAGAAGGAGGTGACGGCCTCCCATGCACTCTCGCTCCGCACCATGGCCTGGACCAAGTTTGGACGCGAGAGATCGCCACCGCCGATCGCCTCCGTGAGAACACAGCGGTGCTCCGCCCAAGCCGGGCAGACCTCCACTGTATGCTCCACCGTGTCCTCCGGGCGATCTACACAATGGTGACACCCGGGCGTTTCCTCCCGCCTTATCCGAAACAGGAACCTCCCGAAACAACCGTGTCCGGTGAGGACCTGCGTCAGGCGGAAGGTGAGGACGCCGTGGCGCCTCTCCAACCACTCCTCAAAGAGGGGACTTATCGCCGCAATTGTGGCGTGCCCAGCGCTGGGTTGCGACAATCGCACTCTCCATGTCGCCATGAGATCCCGCCGGAGCTCTGTCCGCTGTACCGTGATTTCTCGCGGCAGCGGAGTTACGCCCCGGCGTTTTGCCTCCTCGCGCCACTCCCACACGTGCGCGAGGACTTTTGCCTCCAGATCCCATGGCGGTAATCCGGCAAGGAGGCTCGCCGCCTCACAGGAGACCGTGCGGTATCCCCGGACTAGCCGGATGGCCATGACCCTCTGGGACGCGTTCAACCGGCGGGCTGGTCGCAGCCTCAGGGAACGCGCCCACACCGGTGCCCCGTAAAGGGCCATGGACCGCACGACCCCCGCGTAAAGCCTCCGGCAGGAGGCGTTTGGACCCCCCAGATTGGGCAGGAGCCGCTTCAAGGCAGCCCCAGCCCGCTCCAGTCTGGGAGCCAAACGTCGGAAGTGCTCCACGAAGTTCCACCGGCTGTCGAGGACGAGTCCCAGGTACTTCATCGTCGACTCGACTGCGATGTGAACCCCTCCTACCGTTATTTGGGAACCCGACGGTGGCGCGTTCCGAGGACCATGAAAACACATGACCTCGGACTTGTGCAGGGCCACCTCGAGTCCCAACTGCCGGATCCTCTCTACGATTGTCGCAACCCCGCGTGTCGCTAGTTCGGCCGCCGCCTGGTGCGACCTCCCTTGCGCCAGGACCAGCGTGTCGTCAGCGTAACATACAACGCTGACGCCGCTAGGGAGGTCGGCGCGCAGCACCCAGTCGTACCCGATGTCCCACAGATGTGGCCCCAGGACAGATCCCTGTGGGACACCGCACGACATCTCTCGCCGGTTCCACTCTCCCTGATGACCGGGGTAGATGACGGTCCTGTCCGTCAAATAGGCCTCGACCACTCGACGGAGGTAGGTTGGCACCCGGTGATACCGGAGTGCCTCCCTGATGCAACTCCAGGGCAGGGTATTGAAGGCATTGGCGATGTCTAGAGACACCGCCAAGACGACCCCACCCCGGGCCACAGCATCCCCCGTCGTGAGGGCTTGCACGCGCATGATGGCGTCCACCGTAGAGCGCCCCCTGCGGAAACCAAACTGGCTCTCCGCCAAATCCGGCCCCTCCTGCGCCAGCCACCCGACGAGGCGGTCTGCAATGACTCTTTCAAAGAGCTTGCCCACCTCGTCGAGCAGCACGATGGGCCGGTAAGCGGACGGAGAGTCCGCAGGGCGCCCCGGCTTCTTAATGAGGACCAGTTTCCCTGTCTTCCAACGAAGTGGGAACTGGCCCCTCTCCAAGCATGCGCTTAGGAGCCCCCCTAGTCGAGGCCCGAGAGCCCCAAAGGCCAGAACCCAGGCTCTTCCTGGCAAGCCGTCGGGTCCTGGGGCGGTATTTTTGGCACTCAGCCTACGTACCGCCACTCTCAGCTCTACCTCGGTCACTTCCGGAGCATCGTCGTCGTCGTCGGTGATGTGGTCCGCATCGGGCACCGCAGGAGGCGGAGCCATGGGCGGGGGAGTATGTTCCCCTCGCGAAGGGAACAGAGCGCTCACCACGTCCTCCACGAGCTGCGGCCGGAGACTCTGCGTCAGCGGGGGAGCCCATGGGCGGAGTTTATCCCGCACCATTTTGTAGGGGCGTCCCCACGGATCTCTGTTCAGAGTCCCCAGCGACTCCTCGCGAGCCAGGGCTCTGGCCCGCGAGATCTCCGCTCGGAGGGCAGTTTTCGCCGCTCTGTACCCCTCATACAGCTCCGCCTGAATGGCTTCCGTATCCGGAGGGCGAATACGGAGCCTGCGGTGCCTGGTGTACCGGTGCCGCGCAGCAACGCATGCCTCGCGCAGAGCCGTCAGCTCCGGCGACCACCAGTACACCTGGCGCCAGGCGCGTCCGGGCTGGACCCGGGGCATTGCCACGTCACATATTTCGGACATGGCCTCCCGGAACCACTCCGTCTCGTCATTGACGTCAGCAGGCCTGTCCGGTGGTGACACCCAGGCCTGCACGATTGAGGCTTCCAGGAAGAGCTCCCGGTCCAGCTGCTTCAGCGCCCACCGCGGACCACTCGGGGCCTGTCGGACCGGCGCGCTCGAGGTCTGGGCGGAGACATCAAACCGGATGAAACTATCCTGGCTTTTAAGCCAGAGTTACTAGCTTGCTAGCTTACTAACACTAGCTTACTACCCTAGCTTCAAAAACTAGCGTCGTCTCGTATTCAAGACCCGGGCCCGGTCCTTACCGGACGGCGAGCTGCCCATTACTCGTCGTCCGCAAGCCCGCGCCTACGGTGGCCGGGAATCGGCAATAGATTCCCGCCGCCCAGGGCGTCTCCTGCGGCGTTTACATCAAAAATGTGCTGACCTGCGCTGCGATGGATGTGTAAGAACTTGGCTTAGCTATAGTGGAAAAGGGTTCAACGAAAATAGTACATCTACCCTGAGAAATAGTTTGGTTTTAAGGTGTGTCGTCTCTTCATAAACCATGTGTGAACGCCCGGACATTGTGCGCATGTAGATTTTAAAACATTTAAGTTTTTAATAAGTGGAATATTTTAAGGAGTGCCGAAATGAGGACTCATGAATAATATTCAGCCAATAATATAACGGTTCAAAAAAGATTCATAAAATATATACTTTTTGTATTCATTATCGTATAAAAAACCGGCCAAGTGCGTGTCGGGACACGCGCAGTAATAGGGTTCCGTAGCGCACGCCGCTGCTCGTCGTTATTCGAGCGTAAATATTATTAATTTAGAAATCATTATTAATAAGAATGTTATGATTTTATTTTTATATATTTTGACATGGTTCATATACTTACTTATATTTACTCCCTGCTTTACGCAACTAACAACGTTACATAAGTAATTTTTAATGGAATTTGTACGAAATTTTTACTGTCCCAAGTACATTTTACAAGTTGGTTGACTACTTTATTACTATTACTATTACTCGTAAAATGAGTTTACTTTGCCGAAACAGGTCTAGGGTAGGAGCCAGACCAAGAGAGATACGTGGACCCGCAGGGCAGTATGTGGCGAGCTGTTGGGCAGTAGCGACCCCACGGACCCTATTTCCCGGGAGAAGTCTTGTTCTTCACCTCTGGCTTGCCTTTATTGGCCGGCTGGAGTGAACACTGACGGGAACAGAGCTCCCACCTCATTCTTGCCTTTATTGGCCGGCTTGAGTGGAGATTCGCAAGAGCAAACGTGCTCGGAGGAAGGAAGTATTCCAGTAAGTGCTTGTAGGGATCTTGACCATCTTCCGGGCTCTGGGATTGTTCTGAGAGCTGTGGAATACCTCTCCACTCCTCAAGCACCTCAGGACATGTTGCCCCTTGTCGCTACGTCACTATGTGCTAGCGACCGTTTCCGGAGGCCCATTATTGTGTGTGCAAGTCACCGCCTGCCCATTTATCTGTGTATATTATATAACATTGGTCAGGCAGGGGACATAGTTCTTCCATAGCTCAAGGTACCCAATCCATGTAGCCACCCAAACCCATAGGCCCAATGTGTTTTGTTTCCATGTTCTGCAATAGTCCTGCACCAACCGGGGGTTCTCCTTGGGTGCACTTGCATAGTGCATACAGGGATAATCGTCGGCTGGTGCCTCCTCGTCATTTGAAATTGTCTAAGGGGCCTCTGCGAGTTGGCTTCGGCCCCTCGTACGCCTTTAAAGGCCCGGGACCCCAGGGTCCCGAGATAAGTCAAATATAATAATAATAATAATAAATTTATTTCAGACCATAAGTCCATAAACAACACCCAATACAATTTTATACACAAAAAACATACATAAATACATGAACACACATAACTACACTAAAAATACACTAAAACAATTTACTTAAAATATTGGAATGACGCACGATGAGTGGTCATCCATTGCCACATCAATGGACTGTCTGTCCTGTCGGCTAGTGTAGCCACCAAGCTGTTGGAGCTGTCGCGCACTCGCCGCATCAGGGATGCTATCCGAGTCCGCATCAGTGCGTAAAAATCTGGCACGCCATTTTCCGCGAACATCCCCGATGCACTGCAAAAGCGCGGCAGCCCCAACATAACTCTAAAGGCGTTATTGTACTGGACTCGCAGAGCATTGTACGAGCTTTTTGTATAGCTGACCCATAGGGCACACGTGTACATAGATTGGCAATACGCTCTAAAGAGTGTAATTTTCACCTCCCTAGTACAACGTGCAAACCTACGAGCCAGCATGTTACATCGAACTGCCAATGCTCTGCGCTCCCTCTCTATGTCCACATCGTCGGACAGACTATCGGTGACCCAATGCCCCAGGTACTTGAACTTCGTGACCCTTGAAAGCTGAGTGCCCCCCAAGGTGACTGGTGGGACAGTATCATAATATTTGTTACCCGCTTTGAAAACCAGTAACTCGCTCTTGGTCGCATTGTACCTGAGGCCGTGAGCCACCGCATAGTCCTCACAGATGCGAAGAAGCCTCCTAAGTGCACTGATCGATGGGCTCAGCAATACCATATCATCCGCGTAGCTGATGTTATTGAAGCAGTGCCCGTTAATGGAGCACCCGATATTGGTATTGCTGAGCTCACAGACCAGCTCGTCTACATACAGGTTGAATAGCTTGGGTGAGCTGATTCCCCCCTGCCTCACACCGCACTCCAACCCGTATGCATCCGACAGGACACCCGCCTACCTAACATAATTGTATTGGTTTTTATACCAATACTTTAGCATCCCAATGATATCGCTTGGGAGGTTCTTAACATTTGACAATTTCCTCCATAGGCAGTCATAAGATACGAGGTCGAAGGCCCTGGAGAGGTCCAGAAAACATGCATACACAGGTGTTTTCCTACTTGCATAGTATTGAACAGTCTGTTTGAGGCATAATATAGCTGTTTCCGTGGATAAACGTGGCTTAAACCCAAACTGGGCGTCGTTGAGTGTTAAGTGTTTATCCAGCTGCTGATCAATCAGACTGTCCAACACCTTTGCAATTATGGTAGCCAGGGATATAGGCCTGTAGATGCTCTTGTCACTCGCATCTCCAGTCTTATTTTTAACAATGGGCATAACAATAGTTTTAAGTAAATCAGCTGGAAGATACGAGTGACTCAGACACAAGCTAAAAAACATTGCTAGCACTCGCGGTAAGTGCTTACCAGCACATAGTAAATGCTCTATACTTAGGCTGTCATGACCCGGGACTTGCCTCTCTTTAAGTTGCGTATGACAGTAGCTACCTCCCTGGCCGTAAACCTAATAGGCATGTCTTCGGACCCCCCCACCACCTCCGGCCCGCCAGACGACGTACCTAGGGGAGCCCCAACCTTAAAGGCTCTGCTGACAAGGTTGGCGATATCATTAGGATCACTAAGGCACTCAACACTCACAGGGAGACCCGACCTGGGATTCAACCTGTTCGTGGCTTTCCAAAAAGTACCAAAATTCTTCGCGTCATGATGACTTGCAATGATGTTCATTTTTATTTGGTCCTTATTATTTTGACACCATTTTAATTTATTTTTAAAAACCCTTCTACTTTCCACCATTTTTTCATACAAATCACCATTTTTCGGCCTACCAAACAACGTCCAGGTTTGAAAATCAAGCCGAGCCTGTCCGTGTGCGTCCTTCACATGCTTATTCCAGCCCGTTATGTAACGCTTTTTGAGTTGTATTCCGTTCTTACAGTTACTGGTGATTGTACCTTCACAGAGAATACGCACAATTTCCGCATACATATTTTCTAAAATGGTTTCATGTGCCTTATTTCTACACCTACTTTTAGTACATTCAGTAAATTCCAACGGAAAGTCTAAATGTTTCAAGAGATCATTACAATATTTGCTGTATAACTCAGTCTGCTGCAAGTCTCTGTCACCCCATGTCACTTTGTTACATTTAGGTAGTTCAGGTGCAACTTTTGGCTTTAATAAATTAAGATCACACATTACAATTAGAGGTAAATGGTCCGACCAAGACACGTCATAGAGCACACTAGCGTCTCTAATAGTGTTCCACGCTGCATCCGTCACTACGCAGTGGTCTAACCAACTAGTAGAACCATGTCATGTCATCTGTTTTATGACAATAAATAATTTTTTAATTTTTTTTTTTTTTTTTTTTTTTTTTTTATGTGCATCACTTACGTAGGTATACGTGTCCGACTCACCACCAAGCAGGCAAACGTCAGCGCACCGCCACTGTACTTCAGCCGAAAAACTCAATAGTTCCTTGCCGAATAGACTATTCGGTTGAGCATTAAAATCCCCCAGAATATAGACCGCGTCTACACCACTACTTTCTATCACTGCGTGAATCTCACTTAAACACTCGACAAATTCAACAAGATTATCCATCGACTCTGTCGGCATGTAAACCGAGAACACTAAAAGAGATTTACCGCCTACCGTTATTTTGATAGCCACAAGACGCACACTTTTGCACTGCACGAAAGACACATTTTCATAGGCGCTCTTACGCCACAGTATAGCAACTCCGCCATAGGGTCGCCCTCGTAGGATGCCCGACGACGTATCTACCGCCGATTTTCCCACGAAGTCGAACTGAGCGTCTATGCTGCTCAGAAAAGGAATGTCGTGAGGCAGCAACCAGGTTTCTTGCAATGCTATTATATCAGATGTTTGACATAATAGTCTGACATAATCCACCGATCTAGTAATTGATTTACAATTAAAACTTACAAGTGTACTTGTATCGTTATTGTTGCGATCCATTGTTGATATTTATGTGAGATCCTTCGGCTCGTTCTTTAAAGTCTATGTATCTACGAAAAGAAATTCCTTCTGGCCATAAATTGTCGTCTAAAAATAAATGCAATTTATGCCTTTGTACAAAAATTTTATAAGCATCGTAGTTTTTCTGTTTTCTCATATTTATTTTTTCAATTTGCACACTAGTTTTTGTTTTTTCCATTATGTACGTATGTATGTCGTTAGCAGACGCATTCTGATCAACGTTATTGATGAACAACGGTATTTTGATGTCAGCTGCTTTAAATTTTACAATATTATCTATGTTCGCACGACCTTGTTTTCCTATAAACCTGTCCCTCAGCCTCTTTTTCTTTTGCGCTAAGATCCACCCTTCATTTCTATCGTCATCCTTTTTTGTTTCTAACTTAGATAATGTATTTATTTATTGATTTTACTTTTGATTTGTAAACTTGAAAAGCCTACTTAGCTGTGATAGTTTTACTTTTGATTTGTAAACTTGAAAAGCCTACTTAGCTGTGATAGTTTTACTTTTGATTTGTAAACTTGAAAAGCCTACTTAGCTGTGATAGTTTTACTTTTGATTTCGTTATATGTACTACTACCGTGAATTTTTTCACCCATCCAAAACTAACCGTTAAAGCTTAATATTTCAAAAATGGATCCTTAAATCGAAAAATTGTTTCCACAAACCCGCAATATTTTTAAAAGACCTATTTAACAACATCCCACACCATGGGGTAGACGAGAAAAAAAAACATCCCAACTTTACGTGTACAAAAATATTTTTTTTCATGATTTTATTTTGTTACTTTGTCGGCATGGTGAATATATGTATATCCATGCCAAATTATAGCTTTGTAGTACTAAGTCTCTGAGCTAAGCTGCGGACGGACGAACAGACAGACAGACGGATGGACATAGCGAAACTATAAGGGTTGAGGGTTGGGTTGAGGGTTGGGTTGAGGTTTGGGTTGGGGTTGGGTTGGTTGTTGAGTTGGGGTTGGGTTGGGTTGACTACGGAACCCTAAAAATGGAAATTGGAACAGATTCGGTCCAATAACAAACAAATACAAAAAAACCGAAAATAGAATTTAGAGTGAACAATGTTATAGGTTTAATATTGTGATTTTAGAGCTAGTTCTAAAGGTTATTCACGAAAGGTTACATTATTATTTGTAAAGAATTTAATAAGGTTTTTACTGGATAAGGCATTTCAAAGGCGAAAGAATTTTCGCCATCCATTGAAAAATTTCAACTAAATAACATGATATAGAACATCGTAGACGACGACCATACATAAACTCAAAGATTCGGTACTGCATGAAGCTTCTACGCTGAACAAAGTTATGATGAACAGCCTACTGGCATCGATTGTTAACCTTCATAAATGGTGATTTATATCACACTAATATTATAAAGGCGAAAGTTTGTGAGTGTGTGTGTTTGTATGCCTGTTACTCCTTTACGCTCAAACGGCTGAACCGATTTGGATAAAATTTGGTAAGTAGATAATTTATACCCTGGATTAACACATAGACTATTTTTTATCCCGGTTTACGCGGGCGAAACCGCGGGATGCAGCTAGTAATATTATAAAGTTTGTGGGTGTGTATGTATATTTGTTACTTCTTCACTATCAAACGGCTGGACCAAATTTGATAAAATTTGGTATGGAGGTAGCTAACACCCTGGATTAATACGTAGGCTACTTTTTATCCCGGCCTACGCGGGTAAAACCGCGGGGCGCAGCTAGTAACAAGATAAAATCATGAGGAAGCACAATATCAGGCAACATAATAATTATGGAGATCTTGAAGAACCATTATCATCAACATCATCTGCCTAGCTTTTTAAGGTCAGCTTACAGGCTTAATGGGTGCAGCTGAATACCAGTACCTATTTGTACATGAAGCGACTACATAACTGACCTCCACAACCAAGTTAGATACTGGGTAACACGCCTTGCTACGACTGGATGTCAGACTTTCAGGCATCTGACTACCCGCAACAACGACTTTCAAATATCTACGAATGACAGCTGATGTTAAAAGTAATCACTAAGGGCCTATTTCACGATGTTCGAATAGCCACTACTCACCGAATAAATTAAAAAATGGAACAGAATTTGTATGAAATTATCTGCCAAGTAAGTTTTGTGGCTTGGTGCTAAAAGGGTCAAAGTACGTTTTTGTGAGAAATGAGATTTTAGTGGCAAAATATTGAAAGAGTGATATATTTATATGTACTTGTCACCGTCACTTGTCTCTACAGGTACATTAGAAAACCAGCGTCAGGCAGCATCTGTCTGGCATTAATGCTGAAATGAACCTTTTTGGCGCAGCCGTGAGGCACACACTTTTGTTTTACAACATTATTTAAATTTTTTTTTCTTTTGTTTTTTTGTGTTTCACGAAGTGTATCCAAATAAACGTTTTTCTTTCTTTCTTTCTTTCTTACTAAAAGGGCGTGAGTGTAACGACAATCTCTCAAAAGATACTACGTTAATAAGGCCAATGTGGTGTGTGCTTTCATACTGTTACACAAAAAATATTAAGTGTTAAAAGGGCTGTAGTGAACTTAAGCCAAGGGAGTTTAAAAATAAACACTACGCTAGTAATATAGTCGGAACTAAAACGACCAAAGTTAACTTCCGTTTTTGTGATACAATCTTTGCTTTGGCTGCATAATTTAATATATAAATATATATCCATACGCAAAATACGCGCATTGTCGTGGAGTTGCAGATACCAGCCCGTATTACCCATAATATTATATATTATTTAATAAAGCAAAATAGACCAATATAATACATTGGCGCATTTTGCATTTGCACTAAAGACAATATACAATACAAATTTTTACTATCCTCTTCTATTATACTAAAAAGACCAAAGTTACCATTTGTCATTAACATATGATTCTTGTTAGTGCTAAAAAGGCTTAAATAGCAAATAATATTTTCAAAAATACAATTTTTTTCTTGAATTTGAATTTAATTAATAAATCAACCTACAAATATGTATCAAATAACAAAAAGAGATTTTGTTATTCTACAATATAACGTAAATAATAACTATCAATTCTGGTTCATTCTTCGAATGCATTACAGAAAATAAGGATTATTGACAATAACCCTTTTAGCCACAGAGTTAATAGGAACTTAATCGTAGGTGGTTTGAATCAAGTGAAAAGTACCACCACCTTCCGGCTCGCTACCTGTCTACGTCTGGGCGCTCCTTGCGTGGCTCCGCATCGCTGCCGATGCGGCGTAGATGTCGACTGCCTCGGACATCATGGCCTATCCTGCAGTAAGAGCGCAGGCCGCATAGCACGGCACGCCAGCATTAATGACATCATCCGTCGTGCTCTTGTCACCGCCGGGGTGCCAGCTGTTTTAGAACCCATTGGCTTGGCACGCGACGATGGGAAAAGACCAGACGGAATGACCATAATGCCTTGGAAGGTAGGTAGGCCTTTGGTGTGGGATGCAACGTGTATTGACACCCTTGCGCCATCCCATCTTCCTAGCACGGTGGGCTGTGCTGGGGCGGCTGCTGCGGGTGCGGAAAACCTCAAACGGCGCAAATACTCTAATCTAATTGAGACTTATATGTTTGAGCCGTTTGGGGTTGAAACACTAGGGCCATGGGGTCTGAGTGCCCTTTTAGTTTTTCGGGACATCGCCAAGCGGTTGGTCGAATCTACACGTGACCAAAGGGCTGGCCTTTTTTTGGCCAAAGAATTAGCATTGCCATACAACGTGGCAATGCTGCCAGCCTTTTGGGTACTTTTCCTGTCGACAGCGATGCGGACGAATTTTTTGATGCCCTATGATTTTTGTTTTTAAGATTGTTAGATTTTAAATTATGTAAGTACTTATTTACAATTAAAAGTGAAAAGTTGAATTATTTAGTTTTTCGAAAACATGATTCACTCAGTAACTATGAGCTCATTCCCAGTACCTACAAACAAAAAGTCAATGTGTGTATTAAGTAAACTTAGGCTTATAACTGCAATAGTACAGTTTCTTTATAAACAATCCCTTTGCTTTCATAGTGCCTTATCGAATGTTTTCATGATAAAGTCTTGTGCACACTAGTGTTATTAAGTTAACTTTTTTTCCTTCGTCAGTCCGTTGTTTCGGCTCATTTTTAAATTGCAAATGTGCCCAGAAATAAAAAATTAAAATAGTATATGTACACTGTTTTTAGGTTGAGCTGTATTTCTGCAGGGTAAGGCTGACGGTTTTATATTCTCGTCATTTTGAGCTACTTTAATTATTTTTTGGGTTCCGTAGATCAAAAGGAAAAACGGAACGTCTGTCTCTCTGCCATGACCCTTTTTCTCAGGAACGCGTGGAGGTATCAAGATGAAATTAATATCAAATACGTAAGTCTATGATCCCTTGAAGCATTAAAAAAAAATTAAGTTTCTAAGTCAACGCAATAAAAAAATACGGCCATTTATGGGACATATTTTGATACTCGCAAGTAAATCAAAACCTATAGGGTCCTCTTGACAAGAAAAATGAATTTCGACAAGAAGCAAGGTATCGTGGCACAAGTAAAGGAAAAAGTCTGAAAATTGATAATTTGTAATTTTATCACAAAATTACAAATTATCAAAAAGATAGTTTGTAATCCTAAAACAATTTTTTTTTTGGATTACAAACTTAAATTTGCAGCTGAAGAATTGAGACTTAACGTTTATCAATGTATGGGAGAACATGTTTTTCAACTTTTATTTTTGAGATAAAACCTTTTCAACTACGGAACCCTTCATTGTGCGTGTCCGACACATACTTGGCCGGATTTTCTGTTATTTTTTTCATTTGTCTACATTTCGAATTACAATTCACAATTTTCGCGAAATTTCAAAATTACCTCGCGAACCGCCTTCTAGTCAACCTCTTTACTGACCCATAAACCAATATTACTTTTGCATTCTTTTATAAATTCCAAAAACATTGATTTCTTTTCTTTCTTGTCCAAGCTGTGACTGCAACCTTGCAGTTTTATAACAACAAACTTACAGTAACCAGTCGATTAGTTCTTTCACCTAATTAGTTAGTTAGCCAAGTTTACATTGAAATATTGTATCATTGTCTGTCATGGTTACCGACGTCGGGTCGTTACTGCTTATAATTTGTCTATAGACATTGTCAAGTAATATTGTGTAATTTAATAAAGTTTTGAAGGTCTGCCATAAGCTGATATATTTGTTCATGTGTATATTGCAGATATAACGATTCTCTAACCAAGTTGTTAACGAACAACATAATAATACCGTTGAAATTGCCTCAAGCTCACATCAAATTCCAACCTGTTTGCAATTACATAAATAATGCGACTAACGGTATTAATCCTCATAGTTGTGTATGAAGGCTTTATAAAACAAATAGAAACGCTGAAAACAAAAAATTTGTTCTCCAGCGAGATTAAGTACAATGAGTTGGACGAGCACACTTTGGTTACTGACAACGACGTGTTTCCATTTGTGGTCGCCATCTTGAGAAAGTTCAAGTTTATAAGTGCTGGTGTTTTAATTGATAACAGCTGGGTCTTGACTGCAGCGGACTCTTTTTTTCTGTAAGTTTCACATCATCATCGTCATCTTCCTGCCCTTATACGTTACTTGGGGTCGGCGCAGCACGTTTTCTTCTTCCATTCTCCCCTGTCAACCGTCACGCTATCATTCACTCCCTTCTCTTTCATATCATTCCTCACACAATCCATCCATCTTTTCTTTGGCCTTTCTCTGCCTTTCCATCCATCAACATGTTATTTATCACTCTTTTAGTCACATGCGTTTCGTCTCTCCTCATCTCATGCCCATACCAAGCCAAACGATTTCCTTTCAACTTTCCTGTCACTGGCGCCACTTTCAAACTTCCTCTTATATACCTACTCATTTCTTACTTTATAAATTCTCGTCACTCCACACATCCATCTCAGCATTCTTATCTCCACTGCATGCAATCTTTTTGTACGTTCCACATATTACCTATAAAAAAATAAAAAAGCCTAAACTACCAAAATTAATTAGAAGCAATTTTTCAACTTCGTTCTATCACTGTTAGAAGTCGCCTCTTCGGCTGCGGCCTCCTCGAAGTCCCTCTAAAGTTTTCTGTTTCGTGCTGCTTGCATCCAACTTCTTCCTACTCTTTCATAATGTATGTCCCCAGTCCTGCCACCTTTTCTTCTATCTGCCTTGGTTTTTTTTCCTTTCTCTTAGTAACCATCATTCTTTGGCTTACTTTGTCCATTTTTTGCCTTGTTACGTATGGCTTTTTAAAATTATTGGGTGGAAAAAGGGGAGCATCCCACCTGATGTCATGTGGATACCGCCGCTTACAGACACCTTCAATGGCAAATCTCATCTTTAAGGCAAATCCAAATTATCCAGTGTGCCTGTAATTACAACGGCACCCATAGCCTTCAAACCAGAACAAATCAATGCTGTGTTTAAAAAGTATGGTTTTCCGGAAGAGCTCGAACGACTGACCATGAAGTGTACCAGCCGTTACGATGGCAGATCACGAAATAAAATTGGACGATTTTTGGGTTCGACTTTGCAACGCCATCATCTTTTTCATTCACTCCCAGTAGAAATTAAAACTGTTTACTCTTTTTTTAGATTACGAGAAGCCACACGAACACTTCGGGTTAGACTCGGCAGCATTAACTATAAAAAAGGAGGAATATTACTTCCAATCAAATACATTGTAATCCATCCAGACTTTGATGACGAAAAACCAAGTTATGACCTGGCTATGGTCAGATTGCCTGAGCCCATCAGGTATACTCTTAGCCTCAAACCTATTAGACTACAGAGGACCTTGAAAGAGGCTGATGCTACTCATTTTATTGTGCCGTCATGGCCTACCTCAATGGTGGTGAGTTAATACATATTCAAGTTATTGGATGGCATAAATACCGACAGCCTACCTGATATTAAGTGGTGACCGCAGCCTATCATCACCATTTCAGCCAAAAGACGTCCACTGCTGGACATAGGCCTCACCCAAGCACCGCCACTTCGACCGGTTCTGTGCTTCATGCATCTAGCGGATAATAAATAATAATAATAATTATATGGTGCCTCATTTCATTGAAAGCGCCTGACGGGCCTCTACGAGTTGCCTTCGGCCCCTGGTACGCCTTCCAAAGGTCCGGGACCCCAGAGTCCCGAGATATGTAAACATAATAATAATATTAAATTTATTGCACAAACAAAAATCACATTGCACTGCATGCATTCAGTTGACATAATTCAATATAAGTTTAACCTATGAGTACAACAATTTTACACTCTATCCCTTAAACTAGGTCTGGCCTTTATCTTAAGAGATAGGGTTCAGCCATTGTGTAGGTCTAAATTATATTTACTATAAGACAAGTGAAGTCAACGACGATGTGGTACCTAAAACCGTGCTTATATAAAAATAAAAGAAACAAAAAAACTAAACTAAAACTACGGAGGTATGAATCGGTTGCGTATTTCTGTTTGGGTGTGTGTGTGGTGTGGTGTATGTGTATAGTATGATGTGGTGGTAGGGGAGATGTTAATTATGATTGTGTTTAAGAGATGTATGTCAGCGATTCCTGCGGCCTTCAGCAGGTCACCGGTCCACTTGTGGGAGGCCTTCCAACACTACGTTTTCCGATACGCGGTCACCATTCCAGAAGTTTTCAGCCCCATCGGTCATTTGTTCTACGGGCAATGTGTCCTGCCCACTGCCACTTATGTTTGGCTATTCTTCGGGATATGTCCGTTACCTTGGTTCTCCTACGCATCTCTTCATTTCTAATTCGATCACATAGGGAAACTCTAAGCATAGCCCTGTCCATTGATCTTTGGGTGACTTTCAGCTGCCTATCCTATGACATCTGTAATACCAGATGCATCGCAGATCGCGATCCCAGAGATAAAGCTGGAAAATCTCGTGAACCTGTGATTACACCGGCACCCGCACCCTTCAAACGAAAGCACATCTAATTGGCGTCAGAAATTGGTATGGTATGGACGTGGCCCTTCACAAAGAGAACTATTACTTCAGTTCTGCCTCATCTAGCATAAAATACCTTTATGTCAACCGTCCATTGCTTCGTAGGACGTGCATGCAGAAGTTTGCCATGTTAGCTGCGCAGTTCATTTGTTTGCCAAACAAATGAACGTAGCGCAGCCGTGTGGGCCGCAGAGGACGATCTTGCCTATATTTCTATACAAACCGAAGCTTATTCGTGCATATCTTATTCGTGGGCTACCGCTGCTGGCTTTAATGTTTGTGTTTTATAAATGGCAGATGTTTTCGCATGAATCGGAGCAGCTGAAGTCAACAGAATTGATAAAAAGGCGGCGGATCTTATCAGTGACACATCTTCACCCCACGGATAACGAGGACTGCGATGAAAATCTATTGACGATAGGTGTTAATGATACTGAGAACATTATGTGTCTGGATACTGGAGTCATGATTGATCCTTGCTCGGTAAGAAGAACACACTATGACTTATTTGTGGCTCGTGGCTAAGTAGCAGCCATATGGACTCTTGATTAGGTTTATACTATGCTAGGGCACGGTTGGTTCTTAGATAGAAGACTATCCATTTCATACCGAAACCCCTCCGTGCCTCGGAGGGCGTTAAGTCGTCGATCTCGGCTGTCATTCGTAGATTATTGACAATCTCCAGTCTAACAATCAGACCTATAAAAGGGAATCATGTTAGTACGAACGCAGATAAGCTGTTCAAGCTACAAAAAAGGTGCATACGAATCTTGACGAATATAGGAGGTATGGATAGCTGTCAGCTGTAGAGCACATTTTACAGAACACAATATCCTTCACAATTCCTTCTTTCAAAGATGTACATCTCTGTACATCTTTGAAATATATCTGTTTGTCAGGAAAAATATGTCACTGTTCCCTTTAAATAAAGATCTCTACACCCAGCCACGAAACTTGCGACACCAAAACGATCTAGCATTACCGGTTTCAAAACTATCCATTTTCCATTCAGGCCCGTATGTAATGTGTATCAAGATCTATAATAAAATCCCAAAATTATTAAAAGAAATAAAAAGTAACAGTTTATTTAAAACAAGATTGTTCACTTATTTGAACCAGGAAGGCAATTCCCGTATTTTTAACAATGTTCGCAATCTCATCTCAGTCTCAATCTGTCAAAAATTGGACAGCGTTTACCTATATTTTTGACATTTGATTGTCGCTGGCATGAGATTGCGACTTGAATTTGAACGTATTTAGGTACGAGAATTGGCCTGCAGAAGTGCTACACATTGCAAGAGTTTTTTGAAGAAAAACAGTAAATAAAAAGTAATGGAATAAATAAATAACTCACCATTGATACTTATTTAATTTATTTGAATTGATTTATTTTATTTTATTTATTTGAATTACTTAATTTTATTTTGACTAAACCTAAACTTATTTTAATACTTATAATAATAATATAATTAATTATCAACAGCGACATTAAACAATAATTCCATTTTATTGATTTGATTTTTGTAAAATGTCACATGATATGAAATTGTATGTATTATAATGTTTATTAATTTTGCTCTATTTTGCAGTGCCCTTACAGGGTGCTTGTTTAATACATTTTTTTTTAATCTTATTCCAACCTCTGTACAACATGTTTGCAATGAACTGATTTGATTTGATACTCTGTAAATGCTGGGTGGTTGCGGAGGTCAGATATGTAATCGCTCCATATCAAATATTAGTATTCAGCTGCATCCGGTTACACTGGAAGCTGATCCCAAAATAGTTGGGAAAAGGCAGATGCAAAAGGTGATGAATGACTCATTTGAAGCAAGCTACTAAAGACATGGGAATTCCTATTATGCAAAGAGTTGAGGCCCGTGTCCTTAGGTATTAGTAAACTTTGCAATTAACAATTGGTATCATATAGAAACTGGTTACTTCATACATAATGAATTGTTTTATAATCCTGAATGAATTGTTTTTTAATTACACGCGTGTTATTAAAATGGTAATGTATTTCCTATGTCTCGTTTACGCAATAAGATCCTGTTTTGCTAGTCGAATGCTAACTAACGCTAGCGCGTATAAAGGTGTAAGTAAACTAACGAATCACGCTGCTAAACACAGTCCATCCATTTACCATTATAGGCAGTGTAAGTTAAACAAGGGAAATATTTAAGGAGTCAAGGGACATATTTTAAATGGAGCGACTGCCTATTTGACCTCCACAACCCAGTTACTGTGTAATACGATACCCCTTGGTAAGACTGGTTGTCAGACTTTCGGGCTTCTAACGACTCGTAACGACTGTCAATGATCTACGAATGACAGCCGGGACCAACAGCTTAACGTGCTTTCCGAGGCACAGAGGTGTTTTGGTATGTAGAAATGGTCACCACGGACCTACTGCAGCAAACGTAGCTTAACCTCTTCGATCGACCCGTGCGGCTGGTGTTACTTGGCCACAAACCCCTTCGTATAAAGCATGAATAAAATAAATAATAAAGAGTTCTTTGAAGGCATTGCGGGAGAAGTTTGGCCCCAGCTGTGGGACAGTACCGGCTATAACCATAACAAAAAAAAAAAATTGTGTGCAAATTGGAAATTTTTGGAAGAATGCTAAAACTAAGTACCTAGGTTTTTACATGCTTAGTAGTAGTTAGTATAACTGGTAGGGGTACTGGTAGAGTGATTGATACTTTGTGCTCATGATAACAAACAACTTTTACTATGGGACCAAACCCGAAATCGCGAAAAAAAATCAGCTGCTCCCCACATTTTGACAAGTTATGCAAACATGAATGAATGAGACAGCTGATTTTTAGGGTTCCGTACCCAAAGGGTAAAACAGGACCCTATTACTAACACTCCGCTGTCCGTCCGTCCGTCTGTCACCAGGCTGTATCTCATGAACCGTGATAGTTACAGTTGAAATTTTCACAGATGTTATATTTCTGTTGCCGATATAACAACAAATACTAAAAAACAGAATAAAATAAATATTCAAGATGGCTTCCATACAATAAACGTGATTTTTTTGCCGTTTTTATAGATAATGGTACGGAACCCTTCGTGCGGGAGTCCGTCTCGCACTTGCCCGG
Organism: Cosmia pyralina; assembly: GCA_946251885.1. Taxonomy (NCBI): domain Eukaryota; kingdom Metazoa; phylum Arthropoda; class Insecta; order Lepidoptera; family Noctuidae; genus Cosmia; species Cosmia pyralina. The sequence goes on from OX276362.1 coordinate 18,778,722, forward strand.
TTTCTTTTCACGATTTCAGGTTTGGTTCCATTGTAAAAGTTGTTTGTTATCATGAGTTTAATCATGTGTTTACATATCGGTCACTAATTAGCAGCCAATCAATCTGCCTAGCTTTTTCCCAATGTTGGGGTCGGCTTCCAGTCTAACCAGATGCAGCTTAATACCAGTATTTTACATGGAGCGACAGCCTATCTGACCTCCACAACCCATTAACTGGATAATACGATACCCCTTGGTAAGGCTGGTTGTCAGACTTTCGGGCTTCTGACGACCCGTAACGACTGTCAAAGATCCACGAATGACAGCCGGGATCAACGGCTTAACGTGCTTTCCGAGGCACGGAGGAGTCTCGGTATGTAAAGATGGTCACCCATCCACGGAGCGACTCTGGCAAGCGTAGCTTCACCTGATGGATCGACCCGTGCGGCTGTTATTACTTAGCCACGAGCTCCTCCACTAATTACCAGTCATCCTATATAATCATCATTTTCCTGCCCTTATCCCAATCTATTAGGGGTCGGCGCAACATGTCCTTTTTTTCCATACTTCTCTGTTATTCGTCATCTCGGTAGTCACCCCCTTTCTAGCCATGTCATCTTTCACACAATCCATCCATCGTTTCTTTGGTCTTCCCCTACTCTTATAGCCATCGACATTCATACTCAAAACTTTCCTCACGACATTTTCCTCACTCCTCCGCATCACATGCCCATACCATGACAGCCTATTTCCGCACAACTTTTCAGTCACCGGTGCCACTTTTAGACTTCCTCTTATGTACTCATTTCTTATTCTATCCATTCGTGTAACACCACACATCCCTCTTAGCATTCATCCTATATGATACCGTGCTTAATATTTGCAGAGAGACATTGGAGCTCCGGTAGTGCTAAATGGTTTGTTATGGGGCATCATATCTTCGTGGAGGCCAAGCAACTGTGACAATAACTCAGCAGGACCTACCTTCGTCATTTTGGTATCGGCGCCTAATATCAGCACTTGGATACACGCCACCCAACATGGCCACAAATGGCTGGCTTCCAATGAAAAATGAGAATTTTTGAACAAGTCGTGGATTACTTTTTTTTTATAGATAAATCCTGCGTGATTTATCAAAAAAAAGTAAAATTAATAAATTAAAGTCCTGACTGCGTAAAAAGTGATCTTTAAAAGAGATGGAAACAAGATGACCTATTTTGTCTCCAAACAATCTCCTGCAGTTGGAGGCAATATCTTTAAGGAAAAAAAAAAAACTAAAAAAAAAAATATAAATTAAAAAGAAAAAAAAATAAATTAAGAAGATGGCTCCCACCGCATGAGATTGTATGGAGACAAAATACGAGTAGCCCATCTTTTTTAAAGTTCACTTTTTAATTTTACTTTTTTATTTTACACTTTTTAGCGTACAATACCCACTTATAATCGGGTGATAACGGCCTCTTAATCCTCACTCTAACAGTTCGGGATTATTTTTTTTATCATTTCTCATTCCAAATTACATTTATTCATTTTTTCATTTTTTTTTATTTTTATTTTTTTTCATTTTTTTATTTTTTTATTTTTTTCATTTTTTTTTTTTATTTTTTTTTTTTTATTATTTTTTTTTTTTTTCTGTTTATATTTTATAAAGTTTATTTTTGGTTTTTTTTTATTATTATATAAAGTTAATTGATTGCTTTTTAAGTAGTATTTCCATAATGTAAATAATTCGTTTTAATTTAATTTAATGTGATATAAAATAATATTAATAATGGTTGATTGTCTGTGAAATTGTATATTTGTATTTATGTTCCTATTACTTTTTAGAAAATTGATTTAGTCAGTATTTAATTTTAATTGTAAATAAGTTAGCATAGATCTGAAAAAGGACCGAACTGTTGCATTGGGTAGACACCTGTAATGATAGTTTTAAGGGAGATTTAAATAAATAAATATTTTTTTAACCAATGTAAAGAATCTACCTAACCTAATGAAATAAAAGACAAAATAGAGTCAAAAACAAAATATAATTTAAAAGATAAAATAAAAAATACAGAATATATTTTCAAAAACACCTCCCAACCTATCACACTCTCAGATAAAAAAAAATATTGGAAAACGGCACCAGGCCAGGCCAGATGTCAGGCCTCGTCAGCTCCGAGGCCTGATAACCCCAAGGAGCACGGGTCACTCCAGTAGTGATTGAGTTATCCAAGTAGTAAACACAGACCCCGTCTCAATAAATAGGTAAGGACTTGACTTGACGCAGAGATGTTTCCCTCTTAGACACCAGATTCGAAAAGCCAGGGAATGAGTCAGTCATAGCTTTTATAGTGTCGTCTCCACGTTTTTCACCACGTCTGTTGTTTTCTCCCTCCGTTCTTTTTCAGAGTTTGAAGTTTTGTTCATCAAAAAATGCGACTTGTCACTAATCGAAACGGCCATAAATACAAGTATTCCTTCAAAAACCTTTTCGATGAATTCTGAGAGCGTGTCAATTATTTTTATAAATCTATGTTAGGATACAGTTATTCAGTAAACAATCATAATTATCTATAAAATACAATATTTGAGCTAACGTATTGATAAAAATAATTTAAATTATATAAATCAAAAATAACCTTCATAGACTAAGCTAGTAAGAAACTCTAAGAGAGAAAATTTAGAAGAAAAAGTAATGACAGCTTGACAGCCTGACATATTAGTGTCATAACATTGTAAATTAAGAAAATTAAAGAAAACAAATCGTTTTAGACCGATTCGCAAAATACTAATGCAAAAACAATAAAGGAGTATGATATATACATATATTAATGAATGTAAAGTGTAAGTATATGATGTAAAATGTCTGTAGTACGTAGATACTATACCACCTTTTAAAACTCCTTATTTGATACCCCACTCAATAGGTTTAGGAGTTTTTTTTAAACATACATCTTTGCGCCAAAAATCCGCCATTTTTATTTTTTTATAATTTTATTGTATAGTAAGTGTAGTGACACTCGCGCAATAAAGAAGAATCTAACGACATATCACTCTTTAAAACCTGCTTCGTTTAGGCTGCAGGAGGTCATAATAGAACGGACATACATACATACATGCGCGAAAAAACATTACCCTCCTTCTGGGTCAGCCGGGTAAAAAGAATAATTTGCAGTGTAGCTCTGTATATTAAAAAAGATAAAATAGTCAAGCAGATACGTGTAATACAACATTTAATGAACTGGCTGGCTGATTTAGGCCATTTATACAATAGGGCCATGCAATAGGGTATTTTAGTAGGTCATTTAGGTATATTAAATCATTCCAATTTAAAATTACAGTGTAGTAGGTAACTGTGTAGTGACTGTGCAGTGTGGTTCATGAGAAAAATAAATTATTCTAACTTAACCTCAAAACACTTTAAAGTTGCTTCTGCAACGTCTCCCGCGCTGCGGGAAGTGCAACCCTTTCGCACTTACGTACCCACACCCACCCACCCATGCTCACCTCCGCAGCTTCGGCCGCTATGACTTGCAAAAATAAAAATGTGAGCATAGGAAATTGCAAAATGTTCCATATCTCCTGACTTATGTTTTTTTTTCTCAATGGTGGCGTTAGTTGGCAGCACTACTCGCCTTAAATCATCCGATGTTATGTAGTTTTCAATTGAAATTAAAATAAGAAATAACACATTTTTATTTTGCAAGTTTTAAAGGACAGCTGTCGACACGTTTTAATCTAAATGGACACAGCAGCTGAGTGAACACCTTTTGTTCTAGAGACGGTTCCGATTCCCGTATCGCAAAACAATATTTTCATATCACCTGCTCGATAATTTCAAATTATATGTAGTGCAAACGAAAACATTACGACCCACTAAGTAATCAATTAAAACCCGTTCTAGCCGGGTAATAATATTGTACTGAATTTCATTATAACCCGCTCGTCAATAATGTGATTTGAATGTGGAACTTCACTAAAAATATAAAAACTTATACAAAAAATATATTCGAAAATTGAATTGCTTTTTATTACCTCGCAGAAGGTGTGAAAAGTAGAAAATTCTCCTCGGGGATAGAGGTGTCTTCGTCTTAGGTCAGCTTGACTCGTAGTACTCAGGATTCTAGTAACTCTGAACTACCTCTTTGCGCTCGGGAGCACCTCAGAATCCTTCATTTGGATGTCTACACACCAAAGCCCCGTTCAACCCTAGCCAGCGGGCTCATTTTAAACAAAACTTGTCCGGCTTCAAAATGTTTGAAGCTGCTGGGCTATAAGCCACCGAGCCGGCTTTAGTGTTTACCTTTACCAATAAAGCACTCGTGACATAAGACACAGCTTTAGCCCCTTAGTAAATAATTTACTCATGTTTGGATTGGTCAGTCGCTCCCAGTAAAATACTGGTATTCAGCTGCATCGGGTTAGACTGGAAGCTGACTCCAACATAGCTGGGAAAAGGCTAGGCAGATGATGATGATGATGATGTTTGGCTTGGTGATAAAAAATAAGCTGTAATAAGTTACAAAAAAAAATGTACTGTTCCTTTCCGGAAAAAGAAATGTGAATCAAACAATATATCTCCTACTCCCTTTTATTATGCAAAAGAATAAATAAATACAATGAAACCTGAAAATCACCTTAACTCGGTCACGTATTTTAATACATTACAAAGAATTTTTCCTGGTAATAGAATTTTCCAACAAACGTAGATTGGATTCCATGATTGAAAACCTACAGTGAACGGATGAAAAGGATCGGTGAACGAGCGGTGGAACGAATGAAAAACAACCAAGAATGATTGACATAACCATTGACCGGTGCCTACTGGGGTGCAGGATTAATAAAAAAAAAAAAACCGGCTAGGTGCGAGTCGGACTCGTACACGAAGGAACCTACCGTACAATATTTTTTAATACTACATTATTTAAAAAAAAATACTTCAGTTTAAAAAACACGTTTCTTGTCCTAATCATAGTCATTTATTTATTAACAATAATTGGTTTATGAATTTACAAAAAAAAAAAAACACAATTTCATATTGAATATAATAATTCTAAATAATAAAATAATCAGATAGGAACTACAAATCTTTAATGGCATTTATACATTTGTTCAATAGGATTTTTTTTAGTTTTGTTTAAATAGAACTAGTGTGGACCGTGCTTAAAGGCAACCTGATATACAGGGTGAAATTGAATTCATGGGCAATATTTTAAGGGGTCATTGTACTCATCATTATGAACAACTTTTACTGTGGGACAAACATGAAATTGAGAAAAAAATCTGCTGTTCCCTACATTTTGACAAGTTATGCGAGCATGATGTAGGGAACAGCTGTTTTTTTTTCGCGATTTCAAGTTTGTTCCCCTATTTAAAGTTGTTCATAATGATGAATACAATTAAAATATTGCCCATGAATTCAATTCCACCCTGTATAACTTTACTGATTGATATCGTGGACTGCGTTTCACTCAAACTCAAACTCAAAGCATTTATTTCAATTAAACCAATTACAGGCACTTTTGAATTGTCAAGGGGTCGGTCAGTCAGAAAGATGAAGCTAGGCGCCCATTCCAAAGCATAGTAGGTACCTATGGAGAAGAACGGGCAAGAAACTCCACGGACACTCTTTTAAATCAAGATATGGTTACAAAATAATGGTTACATCATTCATGTTGAAATTTTACATGTGAGAACGATGCAGAACGATAAAAGCGTCCTTAAAAAAAAAACAATTCAAATATTTAAATTAAATTAAAATAAGCCGTGGCCGCTAAGGTATGACCAGCCTTCACTGACAGCGCTTGTTCACGAACCTGACGCATGGATTAGCTAAATGATCCAACACGCGCCACCATCAGCGAGACATTAAGAGTGAGCATCACATACTCTCAGCCGCCAGGGCACATTCAAGTCAAACAAAGACGTACCCAGTAAATGGTAGCTTTAGAGTATGTACTACATAGTACTCACACATGTGCTATGCAATTATATAATACAAAGGAGATTGAGTCTATACAATGCAATGATAGTCTTACAATCTTCAGCAGCTCCAACAGTATCTTCAAATGTTAATTAATTCGTTGTGGTTGTGGAGCAGGACCAGCATTGAGCCAAGCATTTTTATCAGATATGTAATCCCCAAACTTATAATATGCCTGCCTGCATAGTGTGCGTTTTATACAAGTTTTGAATTTAGTCTCATTGAGTTGAAGTATGTGTGGAGGTATTTTATTGTAACATTTTAAACAGTACCCCATGAACGACGAGTCTACTTTAGCTAGTCCGAAACCTGGTTGAGATAATAGGTCCCTTTTTCTAGTACTATAATTATGCCTTTCACCTCTTTTACTAAAAAGATGTAAATTTTTCCTTACGTACATGATATTTTCGTTTGACAAGGTACCGTCATGATGTTAATTTCCTTAAACAGTTCCCTTAGAGAATCGCGCTTGCGGAGATTATATATGGCTCTAATGGCTCTTTTCTCCAGAATAAAAATTGACTCGATGTCTGCAGCCCGTCCCCAAAGTAAAATACGGTAAGACGTGATACTATGAAAGTAACTAAAATAGACTAGCCTAGCGGTATCTACATCAGTAAATTGACGGATTTTTCTGACAGCATATGCTGCTGAACTTAGCCGTCCTGCAAGTGATGTTAACATTGTCACAACATTGGAATACGGATTAAACGTATACCTTTACCTCTCGATCTTGCATGGGGATGGGGACCCTCTTCAATTTGTAACTTTATTTAATTTGTATTATTTGTAGATTTAACGGCATTAAAAATACACAATCTGTGAAAATTTCAACTGTCTACCTGTTACGGTTCATGAGATACAGCCCGCTGATGGACAGATGGACGAACGGACGCGCAACGGAGGCTAATAGGGTTCCATTTGGCACCCTTCAGGTACGGAACCCTTCAAACTACATTTTAGTCAAGGTTTAGCATTTAAGGTTTTATAAAGTCACAACAGCGACAAATATCTTAAGATATTTTTCCTCTAGGTAGTTAATTTATCTATTTACAAGCCATGGGCTCGTGGAGGAGCTCGTGGCTAAGTAATAACAGCCGCACCGGTCGATCCACCAGGTTAAGCTACGCTTGCCGGGGTTGGTCAGTGGATGGGTGACCATCTTTACATACCGAGACTCCGCCGTGTCTCGGAAAGCACGTTAAGCCGTTGGTCCCGGCTGTCATTCGTGGATCTTTGACAGTCGTTACGGTTCGTCAGAAGCCCGAAAGTCTGACAACCAGTCTTACCAAGGGGTATCATATTACCCAATTACTGGGTTGTGGAGGTCAGATAGGCAGTCGCTCCATGTAAAATACAGGTATTCAGCTGCATCCGGTTAGACTGGAAGCCGACCCCAACATAGTTGGGAAAAGGCTAGGCAGATTGATTTTTGACAAGCCATGGGCTGTATGGCTTAAAATAATAACAGCCGCGTGGGTCGATCGAAGGTTAAGCTACGCTTGCCGCGGTCGGTTCAAGGATGGGTGGGGGTGGGATTCATTACATATCGAAACCATCCCGTACCTCGGGAAGCACGTTTAAAGCCGATGGTCCCGGCTCATTCATAGACCTTTGACATTTGTTACATGTAGTCAGCAGCCTAACAGTCTGACAACCAGTCTTGTCGAGGGTCAGTCTTATCGTGTTATCCAGTAAGTGGGTTTTGGAAGTCAGATATGCAGTCGCTCTACGTAAAATACAGGTATTCAGCTGCATCAGATTAGTCTGGAAGCCTACCCCAACATAGTTCGGAAAAGCCTGGGCAAATTAATTGATTTACTAACGAAGAATTTTTAGTAAGTAGTACTCGTATAACGCATTCTACCATTTGCATTACTAACGCAAATAAAAGTAAGCACCGAACAAAATGATAAAAAAAGTAGTTAAAAAACCCGACTGCGGTAAAAACCTTAAGTCAAAAAAACTGAAAAGCTAAAAACAAGCCCATTTTAAATTAAATAAATATTGGAAGCAGGAGGCACCCATACAATTTTTATTATATTTTTAAATCGGTCCCTCCTGCTTCCAATATTTATTTAATTTAAAATGGGCTTGTTTTTAGCTTTTGAGTTTTTTTAACTTAAGTTTTTTACCGCAGTCGGGTTTTTTAATTGTTTTTATTACTTTTTTATTTTTTAGTTTTATTATTGAATGAGTTTGTATACTAACCATGATACACATGACACACAAATACATTAAGATTACGCAAGATTTCGCAGGAGAAAATTTGTTTTCGTTCTTGGTACGTGTTCTTTACGATTTGTCACTTCGAATTACTTTTAGCCATATAAGTTGTATATTTTTGTAATGACCTTTTAAAACCCTTTATTTTGATACACCACTCGAGGGGTTTTGAAAAAAAAAAAAATTTTTTAAGACATAATTTGTGGCCAAAAATCCGCCATTTTGTTTTTTTTTTTTTATTTTTATATACACAGTGTCACTTTCACAGTAAATACGAATCTAACGATACCACTCAAGCTAAAATCCATCGAGCCGGTCAGGCCGCAGAGCGTGCCAAACAATTATACATACATACATACATATTAGGTTGGGGAAAAAGTCTTTTCGCATTATAGTATGTATGAACTTAAAATAAAATATCTTTGGTTATACTATTTTTATCTGGCTGGTTTTGGTAACATTGAAAGTTTAAATTTGAAAGAACATAATTCCAAATTCAAATTAGGAAAAAGTGTGATTTTCATTTGTTTTTCGTACTGTTAAGATGAGTGAATCTAATGAAGAAATTCGATACGTTTTAAAAGTTTACTACAAAAAAGGTAAAAATGCAACGCAAGCCGCGAAAAAAATTTGCGATGTTTATGGACCCAGTGCAGTGTCTGTGAGAGTAGCACAAATTTGTTTTAAGCGTTTTCAATCCGGAAATTTTGATGCCAAAGATGCACGACGCTCTGGTCGCCCTATCACGGATAAAATGGATGCCATTTTTGAAAAAGTGGAGCAAGATCGGCATATCAGTAGTTACAACGTAGCTGAAGGACTGAGAATTGACCACAAAACAGTTTTGGCTCATTTGAAAAAAACTAGGTACACAAAAAAGCTCCATATTTGGGTACCTCACGAGCTCACTGAAAGAAACCTAATGAACCGTGTACTCATTTGTGATTCTTTATTACGACGTAATGAAACCGAACCATTTTTGAAGAAGCTACTAACTGGAGATGAAAAGTGGATCACGTACGACAAGAACGTGCGAAAAAAGTCGTGGTCAAAGGCCGGTCAGGCTTCACAGACTGTGGCGAAACCCGGGTTCACTCGCAACAAGGTGTTGCTGTGTGTGTGGTGGGATTGGAAAGGCATTATTGATTATGAGCTGTTACTACCAGGCAGGACCATCGATTCTGAACTCTACTGCGAACAACTGATGAGATTAAAGCAAGAAGTTGAGAGAAAGCTGCCGGAATTAATCAACAGAAGGGGTGTGGTTTTTCATCATGATAACGCTAGACCTCACACATCTTTAGCCACTCAGCAAAAATTAAGAGAGTTTGGCTGGGAGGTGTTGATGCATCCGCCGTATAGTCCTGACCTTGCACCTTCAGATTTCCACCTGTTTCGGTCTCTTCAGATTCTTTAGGCAGTGTCAGGTTAACATCACGAGAGGACTGCCAAAACCACTTGTCGCGGTATTTTGATCAGAAGTCCCAAAATTTCTATAGCAATGGGATCATGTCCCTACCTACAAGATGGCAGAAAGTTACCGAACAAAATGGTACCTACATACTTTAGATAAATGTAAATAATGTATATTAAAAAATGTTTTGAATTTTCTTAAAAAATGCGAAGAAACTTTTTTCCCAACCTATTACAATCAATCTGCCTAGCCTTTTCCCAACTATGTTGGGGTCGGCTTCCAGTCTAACCGGATACAGCTGAATACCATTATTTTAAATGGAGCGACTGCCTATCTGACCTCCACAACCCATTAACTGGGTAATACGATACCCCTTGGTAAGACTGATTGTCAGACTTTCGGGCTTCTGACGACCCGTAACGACTGTCAAAGATCCACGAATGACAGCCGGGACCAACGTCTTAACGTGCTTTCCGAGGCACGGAGGAGTCTCAGTATGTAAAGATGGTCACCCATCCACGGACCAACCCCGGCAAGCGTAGCTTAACCTGATGGATCGACCCGTGCGGCTGTTATTACTTAGCCACGAGCTCCTCTATACACACATACATACTCTCGAAAAACATAACCCTCCTTCTGGCGCAGTCGGGTAAAAACATTAAAACTGACCACATACGATTGATTGCGTAAACATTTATAACGATATCAAATTGACTCAATGGAAGTTAATTCATCCAATATTTACCTTTATAATACATGTTTTTTGTACAAATATGACCTTTCGAATATCTCATTACTTCTAAATGATAAATGATTTATCAATCTTCAATTATATTTATAAAAAACCGGCCGGACCACGCACAATGAAGGGTTCCGTAGTTGAAAATAATTTATCCCAAAAACGAACTTAACACTGTAATCCCAAAAATTTCTTTTTGTGAAGATTCCATATATTAGGCGCTAGATGGCGCAACAGAACGCGTAGAAACACGATGACCTGTCGTAGTATGTTCGTCGTCAAGGCAAAAAGCGCTGCTATCGGTGGAAGTTTGGGGTACTAACGTCGGGCGTCGACCAATAAGGAGACGATATCATCACGCCACCACCGCGAACCAATCAGGATGGAGAATGGATTCTGAAGAAAGAATAACGAGGTATCGAGTTTTGCCGGGAGAATTGAGTAGGCAGTCAATTTTTGTAATCTCGCAGGAGCGGTAATACTCGCAGTACCAAAGTGTAGTATATTGTGATTTTAACCAGAAGCTAAGTATTTCCCTTAATTGGTCCTTGTTCTCACTTTACTCATTTAAATGTAATATTCGCTATTATGGGCAATTTGTGTTTTGTTTCTTGGGAATAGCTTTGCTGTAGCTTACTGGAGTTTTATTTGCTTTGTATGTGATTAACTGTTAAATTCTATTGTTTTATGAGGGTCCAATAACTTGTATCTTCTTACTGGAGTTTTATTTGCTTTGTATGTAATTAACTGTTAAATTCTATTGTTTTATGAGGGTCCAATACGAGTAACTTGTATCTTCTTACTGCAGTTTTATTTGAATAGTATATTGTGATTAAATGGTTAAATTCTATTGTTTTAAAAGGTTCCAATAACTTTCTTAATTATACCTATGTACATGCTAGAAGGAAGTAATTAAATACACACTTTAAACTGTTATTGTTGTTTATTTGATATAATTGTTTTAATAGGTGTAACATTTTTCAGAAGTGGGATCGTGATCTAGAGCAGTTCTCAGGCAAGGCATGAGTTCCGAGGGCCGCAGCCGATCTCGCAGCCGGTCCCGCAGCCCTGTCAGAGGGAGACGCTGGCGGGTGGAACGACCGCAGCAGGTGCGACGCAGCTGCTCCCGCGACACCTGGCGACCGGGGCGTTCACCAGTCCGGGACCGTCGAGGCCGTTCTCCGCCTGGCTTTTCAAATGAACCCGGTAGGTCATTTCCATATTATTCGGGTGTGATGGTTAAGCCAGATATAATACCGGAATTCGATCCTGAAAAACCGGAGCTACCTGCATCTCAGTGGCTTAACAAAGTAGAGCAACTAGGTGCCATACATGGATGGAACGACAACGTTAAAAGTTATTATATGCAGGCACGTCTTGTTGGGTTAGCGAAGTTGTGGCATGGTGCACTACGAAGCTATGAATTTACGTGGCCGGAATGGAAACAAAAGATTTTGGAAGCGTTCCCTCAAAGCATAGATTACGCAGAAGCATTGAGGGAAATGTTGAATAGGAAAAAGTTATTTAATGAAACTATGACTCATTATTTTTATTCGAAATGTACCATGCTAAATAAATGTGACATCATTGGAGAGAAAGCGGTGTCGTGTATTATAGAAGGTCTGCCGTTCCACATGAAGACTTCTGCTAGAGCTGGTAACTATAAAACCCCAGGCGAGCTTTATTCTCACTTTCTGTGCATGAACGACGACAAGAGAGTGAATCAAAGTCAGAAAAACGTTCCTCGTGGTCGGGATTCCGCATCAGGGTCTTCAAAAGAAACGATCAGAGATTCAAAAGAACGAAAGCCAGGTGTAACTTGTTTTCTTTGTAACGAGTCGGGGCATGTTGTCCGATCATGCCCTAACAATCCTAACACCATAAAATGCGAAATCTGTGGGAAAACTAACCACAAAAAGGAGCAGTGCTATAAAAAGTCAGTCAGCATTGTACAAATACAGGTAAATGAATGTTATTTTAAACATGTCTTGATTAATGGTTTAAAAGGTACCGCTTATTTAGACACAGGGGCTCAAGTCAACCTTATCACTCACGATTTTGTTCTTAAGCTCGGTGTTGCGATGCAACCTTGTGTGGTTTTTGTTAACGGGTTTGGTGGACCACCAATTAAAGCTCACGGACAGGTATCACTAGAGTTCTTTATAGATGAAGTCAGGGTTTGTTCAGACGCAGTTGTTGTCGACGCTGCCGTGAACCGCGCCGACGTTTTTATTGGACAGCCTATTTTGAACAATGAAAAATTCAAGCTTACAATTAGTGGTACTACCGTCTTGTTAGGATATTCGTATAAAGATGAAAAGAAAATTGAAGCGGTTGAAATAAATTCTTTGCAAGTAGGTACATATGCAGATAAGGTTAACATTTTGTGTTCTGCAGACACTGTGGTTCCAGCTTATTCATCCTTGTTTCTTGACACCCACAATGATGTTGAAATTGACAAGTCAACTCTAGTGTTTGTAGATACTCGTACAATTGTTTATAATGGTTACAACTATAGCATTCCTGCTTCTATGCATTGTTTTCCGGTACAGGCCATTTTTATAGTTAATTCCGGTAAAAAGCCGATTTATTTCCAGAAAGACCAGGTTATAGCCCGTGGATTGGTTACTCGGGAAATGGATTGTTCTCCTGGTAATTCTGTAGATAATGTTGTTCCGATCATGAGCATTGATACAACAAAAATCAAATGTGGATCCGGAAATCCACAAGTGGTTAAACAGTTGATAGAGATTTTAAAGGAATATTCGGATTGTTTTTCGATAGATACAGGAGAACTAGGCAGGACTGACAAAATAGAGTTAAATATTGAAGTTAACTCGGATAAACCGGTTTGTTATCGTCCTTACAGGCTTTCTTTTTCAGAAAAGACAATAGTACGAGAAAAAATTGAAGATATGATATCCAACGGTATTATTAGGGAATCATCGTCTAATTATGCCAGTCCGATAGTATTAGTTAGGAAAAAGAATGGAGATTATCGGTTTTGTGTGGATTTTAGAAAATTAAATAGTATCACAGTGAAAGATAAATATCCTCTGCCCATCATAGAAGAACAAATCGAGAAACTAGGTGGGAAGAAACTTTTTACGAGTCTTGATTTGTCGCAAAGTTTCTTTCAGATTCCTGTAGCGGAGACGTCAATCCACCGAACTGGTTTTGTTACGCCTGAGGGCCACTATGAATTTTTGCGTATGCCCTTCGGTTTGGCCAATTCCCCAGCAATTTTCCAGCGACTTATGGACAAGATATTTTCTTCGTTACGTCACGAGAAGGTGCTTCCTTTTATAGATGATCTGTTGCTACCAACGAAAACGGAACAGGAAGGCCTCGATCTACTTCGGATAGTTTTGGAAATAATAAGGGACGCTAAATTGACGTTAAATCTTGATAAGTGTTTTTTCTTGCAGGACAAAATAGATTACCTCGGTTACGAGATCAGCGAAAAAGGTATTAGGCCTGGTAGTAAGAAAATTGAGGCTGTTACCAACTATAAGGAACCTAAGAATGTACACGAGCTTAGGATGTTTCTAGGTCTGACTAGTTATTTCAGGAAATTTGTTAAAGACTATGCGTCTATCACGTATGATCTGTACGGGTTGCTAAAAAAGAATGCAGCGTGGATTTGGGGTCCAGCACAGCAAAGGGCTTTTGATCAACTGAAGAAGATTTTGACGACTCGACCCATACTTTCATTATTTTGTAGGAAAGGTGACATAGAAGTTCATACTGACGCAAGCAGTAAAGGTGTAGCTGGAATTCTCTTTCAGGATCAGGATGGTGGTATGAAACCTATTGCGTATTTCAGCCGAAAAACAAGCAAAGAAGAAGCTATGTATCATTCCTACGAATTGGAAACATTGGCTGTAGTGGAATCGTTGAGGAGATTTAGAATTTATTTAGCAGGTAATTGTTTTAAGGTGGTGACAGACTGTGCAGCCGTTCGAGACACTTTCTTGAAAAAGGATCTACTACCTCGGATAGCAAGATGGTGGTTATCTATCCAGGAGTACGATATGGAAGTCGTTCATAGATCGGGTAAGTCTCATGGGCACGTTGATGCGCTGAGCCGATTTCCGGTAGACCCTCCCATAGCAGTAGACATCAACATGATTGACGTATTTGATTGGTTGGTATGTCTTCAAGATCAAGATGAGAAGATTCGCATCATTCGTACAAAATTAGAATCTGGGGATAACGATCCGGATATAAGGAGAAATTACAAGCTGAAAGATGGTCGGGTATACAAGCTAGTTAAGGATGGAGAACAGAGGTTGGTAGTTCCTAAATATGGAAGGTGGAACGTCATGAGGAAGTATCACGATTGCATCGGACATCCAGGCCTGAAGCGTTGTGAGGAAATAATCAAAGGTAACTTCTGGTTTCCAGGAATGACACGTTTCATACGAAAATATGTCAACTCATGTTTAGACTGTCTTTACAAGAGGGGACAGTACGGAAGACCTGAAGGTGAGTTACATCCCATTGAAAAGGTTCCGGAGCCAATGCATACGCTGCACATTGACCATCTCGGGCCTTTCTGCAAAAGTCGAACGGGTAACAGTTTTGTGCTGATGGTGGTCGATTCCTTCACGAAGTTCACATGGGCAGTACCAGTTAAAACTACAAAGACCCGAGAGGTAATAAAATCCTTAAATGATATATTTTGTTTATTTGGTTATCCAAAAAGAATGATATCCGACAGCGGCACGAGTTTCAAAAGTAAACATTTCAAACAGTTTTGTTTGGATAATCAAATAAAACACATAATCAATGCCGTAGCATGTCCACGCGCTAATGGACAAGTAGAGAGGTATAATCGTACATTACTAGATTCACTCAACACAAGCGTGGAAGATGAAAAGGATTGGGATACTCGGATCGCAAATATCACCTGGGGAATGAATAATTTACAAAACGGTTCGACTGGATTTACACCATACAGGCTCATGTTTTCCGCGACTCGAAGCAGGTATCAAGGTATGGGAGATAACATCGTAGATAATGAGGAGACAGCTGCACGAACTAGGACCGAAGCTTCAGCGAATCTTAACCGGACGGCGGAGAAAATGCGCAAATATTTTAATGCAAAGCGTAAACCTCCAACAAAATACAAGGTAAACGATTTAGTATTATGGAAAGGAGCTGCTGACCGAAATGTGAACGTTCGACGAAAACTAAAGGAAAAGTACAGTGGACCTTATAAGGTAACGAAGGTAGTGGGAAATGATAGGTACATGATTACTTCGCTAAAAGGTGTGAAAGGGTATAAGCGATTTAGAGCTCTTGTGTCGTCAGACTCGTTAAAACCTTTTCAGGGAGAGGACTCTGACGCTAGCTCAAATGATACAGAAGTGGACAGCACGGAGGAATTGATTGACTTGCTTGAAGGCTGAACTTTTTTTTTTCTTTTGATGGGTGAAATGTGATGGTTTAGACTGTGATTGGACCTATTATGTATTTATTTTTGGAATCTTGTTTTGGTAACAAGTATTTATTTTTGGAAACTTGTTTTGGTAACAAGTATTTATTTTTGGAAACTTGTTTTGGTAACAAGTACTTATTTTAGGAAACTTGTTTTGGATAAACAAGTTGTTATTTTTGGAAACTTGTTTTGGTAACAAGTATTTATTTTTGGAAACTTGTTTTGGTAACAAGTACTTATTTTTGGAAACTTGTTTTGGTAACAAGTATTTATTTTTGGAATCTTGTTTTGGATAAACAAGTTATTATTTTTGGAAACTTGTTTTGGGTAAACATACTTTGAAAACTTGGTTGGTAAACGAGTACTTATTTTTGGAAACTTGTTTTGGATAAACAAGTCATTAATTTTGGAAACTTGTTTTGGTAACAAGTACTTATTTTTGGAAACTTGTTTTGGATAAACAAGTCATTAATTTTGGAAACTGGTTTTGGTAACAAGTCTTTATTTTTGGAAACTTGTTTTGGTACCAAGTACTTATTTTGTTTTGGATAAACAAGTTATTATTTTTTGAAACTTGTTTTAGTAATAAGTATTTATTTTTGGAGACTTGTTTTGATACCAAATACTTATTTTTGGAAACTTGTTTTGGATAAACAAGTTATTATTTTTGGAAACTTGTTTTGGTAACAAGTATTTATTTTTGGAATCTTGTTTTGGATAACCAAGTTATTATTTTTGGAAACTTGTTTTGGGTAAACATACTTTGAAAACTTGGTTGGTAAACGAGTACTTACTTTTGGAATGACTTTACTTGATGATTGATAATGATTGTATAGGAAACTTATGTTATTTTTGTATTATGTATGGGCCAAATATTATTTTACAGTTTATAGAATTGAGATTTTTTTTCTCTTATTTTTAGGACTGGGTACGCTATTTTTGAACAATTACATACCGTTTTTGTTTCTTCCTTTGCAGAGTCGCAAAGGCGTCAGGATGGACGAGTGTGAAGATTCCATATATTAGGCGCTAGATGGCGCAACAGAACGCGTAGAAACACGATGACCTGTCGTAGTATGTTCGTCGTCAAGGCAAAAAGCGCTGCTATCGGTGGAAGTTTGGGGTACTAACGTCGGGCGTCGACCAATAAGGAGACGATATCATCACGCCACCACCGCGAACCAATCAGGATGGAGAATGGATTCTGAAGAAAGAATAACGAGGTATCGAGTTTTGCCGGGAGAATTGAGTAGGCAGTCAATTTTTGTAATCTCGCAGGAGCGGTAATACTCGCAGTACCAAAGTGTAGTATATTGTGATTTTAACCAGAAGCTAAGTATTTCCCTTAATTGGTCCTTGTTCTCACTTTACTCATTTAAATGTAATATTCGCTATTATGGGCAATTTGTGTTTTGTTTCTTGGGAATAGCTTTGCTGTAGCTTACTGGAGTTTTATTTGCTTTGTATGTGATTAACTGTTAAATTCTATTGTTTTATGAGGGTCCAATAACTTGTATCTTCTTACTGGAGTTTTATTTGCTTTGTATGTAATTAACTGTTAAATTCTATTGTTTTATGAGGGTCCAATACGAGTAACTTGTATCTTCTTACTGCAGTTTTATTTGAATAGTATATTGTGATTAAATGGTTAAATTCTATTGTTTTAAAAGGTTCCAATAACTTTCTTAATTATACCTATGTACATGCTAGAAGGAAGTAATTAAATACACACTTTAAACTGTTATTGTTGTTTATTTGATATAATTGTTTTAATAGGTGTAACATTTTTATGTGATAAAATTACAAATTAACAATTTTCGGACTTTTTCCTTTACTTGTGCTGTGAGACCTTGCTTATGCTAAATTTCATTTTTCTAGGACAACGAGTACCTTATAGGTTTCGATTTACTTGCGAATATCAAAATATGTCGCATAAATGGCCATATTATTCATTGCGTTGACTTACAAGCTTGATTTATTTAGAACTCCAAGGGTATTTGATATTCATTTCAACTTGATACCTCCACGCATTCCTGAGAAAAAGGGTCTTGACAGACTGACAGACAGACAGACAGACGATCAGGGTTCCGCCTTTTCCGTTTGATGTACGAAACCCTAAACTAGATGAGGTCTTAATTGAGGTTCATTATTATACCATCTGGTTTTATCTATTACTGACCAAGACCAATTTTTGGATAAACTAGTTTGACTTAGGAATCCTTTTCATATCCTAAGGGCAGGACTTCCCTACCATTACCGCGCCCCCGGTCTACTCCTTGATATGCAATGGTCTCTGTTGCACCATGTAACATGAGGCAACAGGGGCTAGTGTGAATCTTTGGGTTCATTCGAGTGATCGAGTCTGGTTAAACCACGCTGGGATCGGTGCAATTCATTCATTCATTCATTCAAATTAGTTTGACATAAGTGACGTTTGTCTAAGAGAGCTTATACAAATCAGGGATTATTGCCTAAATCCTCATTGACAATTGTGCCTGGTTGATGTCAACAGGCTCACCCCTATTACCTACATGTGATTTATAGATAACTGGCGAAGTGTGGGTTTATAGGTACACCTCTGCTTAACCATTCGAGGAATACAGCAAGCGTGATGATATGTTATCTAGTTTCTAAACTGCAAACTGAGTTTATCTGGCCTATGTAAAGTTGAATGACATTGAAGAGTTCAGTTTTGGTTTTCACCCTGTCTGATCAAATAATTGAAAGCAATATTAAATAAATTGGTGTGATCTTATTAGTGTCGGTTCGCTGTAACATGTTGGCACGTAGGTTTGCACGCTGTACTGAACAAGTAAAGGTGGCCTTATTTAAAGCCTATTGTCAGTCTTTTTATACGTGCAGCCTATGGGTCAACTATGTGCAGCGAGTATACAGTGCCTTACGCGTACAGTACAACAATGCGTTTAGGGTGCTGCTAGGGCTGCCGCGGTTTTGCAGCGCTTCAACTATGTTCGCGCAGGCGCAAACTGATGACTTTTATGCTATTATTAGGAAACGGAGCGCCACGCTGCTAAGTCGCTTCCGATGCAGCACTAACAGTATCCTGAGCGTATTGTCCGAGTGGTGGGACTCGGTGCTGTTGGAGAGGTGGATGCACCTGCATGCCAGTTCGTCACCATTTATTAAATGATTTTTATTTTAGTTTTATAATAGTTTTAGTTTAAATGATTATTGTTTAATTATATTTCCATTTAATTATAAGTAATTCAATTTTAGTTATAATAGTATTAATGTGGCGTGTATTTTATTCTGTTGTTACTAACATAATTTTTAAGTAGGTACCTGTACTAACATAACTATGGATCATTGTGTCTGACATAAATAAATAAATAAAATAAAAATAAATAAATTATTAGGTGTCCTCAGTGAATCCTTTTTCGTCATAAAAGCAGTTAGGTTAAGTAAAACGATTTTTGTGAAAACTTCTTTAGGCTCGTTAAGCGATTTTTGGTAGGTAGGGGAAAATCTTATGTGTTTGCGTCACGCGTCAGTAAACCGAGTCGTAACGCTCCTGATTAACTCAGGATGGATGAAATGGTGACCGGTCACCGGAACAACTTGCGACCCACGGATGTCCCTCTTGTGAAACGGAATAATTTACAAGTCCGTGATAAGGCTTGCCGTACTTTATGGATCAGAATGCTGGGCAGTGAAGAAGACGGATGAAAAAAGATTGCATGCAGCGGAGACGAGAATGTTGAGATGGATGTGTGGAGTGACGAGAATGGATAAAGTAAGAAATTAGTATAGAAGAGGAAGTTTGAAAGTGGTGCCAGTGACAGAAAAGTTGAAAGGAAATTGTTTGGCTTGGTATGGGCATGTGATGAGGTAGGACAAAACGCATGTGACTAAAAGAGTGATGAAAATACGTGTTGATGAATGGAAAGGAAGAGGAAGGTCAAATAAAAGATGGATGGATTGTGTGAGGAATGATATGAAAGAGAAGGGAGTGAATGATAGCGTGACGGTTGACAGGGGGAATGGAAGACGAAAACATGGTGCGCCAGCCCCACGTACCACGGGATAAGGGCAGGAAGATGATGTCTCGGCACGCCGCCAAGTTTTCACTTCTGACGGCAGAATATTGCATCACACCTGTATTCCCTCCCTGACAGGTTAAGCAGCACTATAGTACACCCACATATCACCATTTATGTATCAGTTCCATGTAATAGGGGGCGAGTAACAACCATTTAGAGAGTCGAGTTGAGTGAGACAACTTTTATAACGCCAAAATGAGGGCGTCGTTATTATCTCTCATTTCGAGGTGAAACCCCTAATTTGACTGGACTAAGACTTTAAATCAAACCAAATCAAATCAATCTTTATTTGTGAACATAAGTACAAAAAGGTGTTATTTATACATTTTAGCTGATCTGTATGTTCGGCCAATAATCGGCATACAAATATAATATTAGTAAGCAGGTTATTTTTACTATCATAATTAAAAAAGTTTAAAATAAAAGAAATGAAGCAATTGAAAAATGTCAGGAGCCGCATAAAATAAAGTAATTGAATTATATTATTAATTAATTAGAATGTCAAAGAAATTTAAATTTAGTCATAATTTGTCATTTAAAAAGTCATCAATCGAGTAATAAGTCTTTTCAACTTAGAAACAGGAACAACTTTTTTTTTAAAATGGCTGACATTTTCCTCACTTCTGATACACTTTGGCAATTTATTGTATAATTTTGGAGCCATTACGAAAATACTGTTCTTGTATAAAGCAGTTTTAGATCCAACAGTTTGTAGCCGGTCAGCTCGACGCTGACTACCTACTCGGTCAAATTTATACATATTATTTTTGATGAACATAGATGTCTGGTATATGTACAATGAGGGCACTGTTAAAATTTTCATACTTTTAAAATATTGTTTACAACTGTCAGTGGTTTGCAAGTTACAGATCGCTCTAATACACCTTTTCTGACACTTAAACACCATATCTTTACCCGAGGCGTTTCCCCAAAACATAATGCCATATCTTAATGTTGAGGCTACTAGACCATGATATGCAGTTAGTACGGTGTTTCGATTGGCCGTTTTACTTAGCATACGTAGCGCATGAGAAAATTGGTTTACTTTACTACATACTTTGTCAATCTGGGTATTCCATTTTAATGTGCTTTCAATATTTAATCCCAGAAATTTTGTCACATTCGTCTCATCAATCCTTTTATCATTATATATTATATCTAAATTTAAATTTTGATTTACTGTTTGTTGAAATTTCATTATTACTGTCTTGTCTAAGTTTATTACCAAATTATTATTCTCTAGCCAATTTATAACTGATTTTATGTTAGAGTTAATGTCTGATTCTAATGTATCTAATTGGTCACTGTTGAAAAGTAGAGTGCTGTCGTCTGCAAACATTGTCATGGGATAGGTCGATGCTTTTGGGAAGTCATTTATATATATAATAAATAGGAGAGGTCCAAGTATGCTATCTTGTGGAACTCCATACATCAGTGTTCTCGGGCTAGATTTAAATGTTGTTTCATGTTTTTTACATATTCTATTAATAACTTTTGCGACGCGATTCTGGTAGAACAATTTCCATGAAGTTTCCAAAGGTAATCAGCTGTACTTGAAATAAGAAAATCTTTTTATTGGTTTTATAGTTACCTACTAGTTAAAAAAAAAAAAAAAAAAAAATAGTTACTAGATATCGATACGATACCCATTATTGGCGGTAATACACTTCTGGACACATCTTTTGGCCCACCTTGTATTTTCAGTTTCGTTTGGTCCTAGCTAAAATTTTATATTAGGTCGAGCAAAAAGTTTTTATGCAGTTTTGAACCTGGCACATTCACAATTTCATTCAATAGTCTTTTTTTGAATTTCGAACACAGAATTTAAAGAAACAAAAGACAATTTGGAGCCTGTTTGTTGATATCAAACAATCGAATACTAAGAAAACTTGGTTTTATTGGTTTACTTGGATTTAATTCTTGAAAAAGTGATTGATATCTTTGGTTTTGCAACAAACATTACTTATTCTTAACATTAAGGTGAGGTTCTATCAATAATCTATGGATACTTCACCTGAAGTCGCCGCCCAAGCTGTGGCACTTATTCAGGCCGGACACAGCCAAAGAAACGTGAGTGCTCAACTTAATTTAAGTCGATCTGCGGTCCGAAATGTTTATCGGAGATACCTAGAGACTGGCGGCTTTGTTCGTCGCCAAGGAAGGCCACGATCTCGGGTCACAACTGAAAGGCAGGATCGATTCATCGTGACGACCAGCTTGAGAAATCGTCACCTTACCTCAATTGAGATACAAAACCAACTTCGCGACTTCCACGGAGTATCTGTGAGCGCTCGAACTGTTCGGAGAAGGTTAAAAGAACGCGATATGGTACCACACAAGCCAGCTAATGGCCCCAAACTAACGCGAGCCCACCGAACAGCGCGCCTTCATTTCGCACGCAGTCATTTAAATTGGACACAGCAAGATTGGAGCCGTGTACCCTTTTCTGATGAGTCTAAAATTGTGTTACATGGAAATGATGGAAGGAAGAAGGTCTACCGACGTAAGGGAGAGCGTTTCGCACAATGCTGCTTTGAAGAGAGGGTTGCTTATGGCGGTGGCTCATGGACTGTCTGGGGCGGTATATCCGCGAGCGGCAAAACTCAACTTGAGGTTGTTACAGGACCACGGCTGCCAACATTAAATGCTGAAAGGTACATTCGTGAGTGCTTAGAACCTCACGTGATACCATACGCGGACTATGTGGGCCCAAATTTCCGTTTTATGCATGATAATGCAAGAGCCCATGCGGCCGGCATCGTCAGGGAATATCTTCGGGATGTGAACATCACAGTTATGGACTGGCCAGCCAGAAGCCCAGACATGAACCCCATTGAGCACATGTGGGACGAGCTAAAAAGACGTGTTAGGGCTCGTCAGCCAGTTGCCCAGACGATGCAGGAGTTGAAAACTGCCATAGAAGAGGAATGGGAGATGATCCCTCAAAATTTCATAGAGCGGTTGATAAACTCTATGCCTAATCGTATGAGAGCTGTGGTAGATGCCCATGGAGGCAACACGCGTTATTAAATTAAACCTTTATTTGATAAAACATGTTTTTTATTCAAAAATCAATTGCCTTTAATAAGGCGCATATCCGACTTGTTAGGCGTAGCTCCATGTCGTATGGTATTCTGAATTCAAATTTAAAACAATACGATCGAAAAAGATGGTAAAATGTATCAGGTTTAAAACTGCATCAACAGTTTTTGTTCAATCTAGCAATCATATTTCGGTAGGGGCCATCGAAACCTAAACTCTAAGGTGGGCCAATAGATGTGTCCAGAAGTGTATTAACAATTTTTTTTTCAAAAAAAAAAAAAAAAATAAATAAAATAAAATAGTTACTAGATATCGATACGATACCCATTATTGGCGGTAATATAAACAATTTTTTTTTTATTGAAAAAAATCTAAGTAATCTATTGTTCTAAATCAAAATTCGTAATCTAGCCTAGTATATCCACTTTAGAAAACAGTTATTCGTTGAATGTCCATTGATACAAATTTCTTGTGTACAAGCCGTGTATAAGTGACTAGGCACCCCGTCGCGCGCCGACAAAAAGTCTCATATTTCTCAAAGACAATCCTAATGACGTCGCGCGTGAGTGCGACGTGTCAGTGGCTATAGGTGTCTCAGCGGAAAGCACGTTAAGCCGTTGGTCCCGGCTGTCATTCATGAATCTTTGACAGTCGTTACGGGTCGTCAGGAGCCCGAAAGTCTGACAACCAGTCTTACCAAGGAGTATCGCATAACCCAGTTACTGGGTTGTGGAGGTCAGATAGGCAGTCGCTCCATGTAAAATCCTGGTATTCAGCTGCATCCGGTTAGGCTGGAAGCCGATCCCAACATAGTTGGGAAAAGGCTAGGCTGATTGATTGACTTTTATCATTTTACAGAATATGAAACTATTAAACTATGCTTGAGGTTGCAAAATGAACAAACCAATGAATTTCACAAAGTCTTAATGTAAACATTTTGTTTGTTTTGTGGTGCAGGTAAAAAATAAATTAGTTTAGTTTGTGTCTCCATTCAAATTGTTTAGTTAAAAGCTTATTGTTTTCAGCTTCGATAGAATATTGTTGTGGACAAATTGTTGTATAATAGACAAAAAACAAAATAGACAAAAATGGTGAATCTGAATGTTTTTGTCTAAATGTGAACAGGTCCAAGATAAACTCGGAAAGTACGATCAGCAACAGAAGTCGGTTAACACTGCTACTTTTTGAGATCATCTAAATTAACACAAAATGATTCGATAAACTGTTTTTTTTCGTTTAACTGTTAAGAGTTAATGTTCTTAAAATTTTAAGTACTTCTGTTTCGATTTGAATTAAATATTTCACTCAATAATTAAGATTAAAAAACTGCAAGTGTTGATCGACTTTTGTTGCTGACTGTACATGACATATTGAATTTAAAAAAATCATTTTGGTACTTGCCCGAATTTTTTTATCTAAAACCTCGTGTACCTGAGACTATGACTACACCCATATTTCGCTAGAATTATTTTTTTTTTTTTTGTAATAAGATCCTCAATCCTGACACCGTACCACCGCTAGCTTGAATCTTCTTACAGTTTGTGTAGTTTTAAACAAAGATGGAGTGGGTAAAACACAACAAAGAATTTAAGATTTAGGTGTTTTCTTTTATATTTATTCCTGAACTCAACGCTACATTCTAAATGAATAGTCGTGAGTGTGAAATGCGTGCAGCGAGGAGGGGAGGAGAAGTGATAGTGCGCGCTGGACAACGTGTAATTGCGGCTGTGGGCCATGTCATAGGCTTTTTAACTGTCTTATACAAAATCCCCATCTGTAAAATAATTATACCCATAGACAAATAAGTAGACTCCAGACCAACGAAATATTTCGTTGGTCTGGAATATTATTATAGTGAAGAATATAAAGTTAATTTTAAAAACGAGTACAGCACACGTAGGGTTAGAGAGAACAAGCTGGTTCCACCACAGATAACAAATCATTATGGTAAGAGAACAGCTAAGGATTTAGTACCTAAAGTGTTTAAAAAATTAGATTAAAAAAAAATGTAAAAGATCACTTAAGGACGCTGTTACAAATGGGAAGTCAAATCATGACTTTTTAACACAAAAGTATGTTTATTAAATAAAATTCTTTGCATTCATAAAATGTTTTTTGCTAAAATTATTGATAGATGTGCATGGTACGATTCTGAACTATAAATATAATTTTAGATAGGTACAGTTGCTTAATAAATGTACCGGAGGGAAAATTTTTAGTTCGGTACATTCATTGTGAAAATGTACATAATTAAAATTATATTTATAGTTCAGAATCGTACCATGTACATCAATCAACAATTTGGCCAAAAAACATTTTAAGAAAATAAAGTATTTTATTGAATAAACATACGTTTGTGTAAAAAAGCAATGATTTGACTACTCATTTGTAACAGCGTCCTTAAGACAAAATTAAAAAAAAACATTATACAGGATAGCAAACAGAACTAAAGCATTGTATAAGATTAAACCATAACAGTATAATATATTAGGTTGGGGAAAAAGTCTTTTCGCATTATAGTATGAATGAACTTAAAATAAAATCTCTTTGGCTATACTATTTGTATCTGGCTGGTTTTGGTATCATTGAAAGTTTAAATTTTAAAGAACATAATTCCAAATTCAAATTAGGAAAATGTGTAATTTTCATTTGTTTTTCGTTCTGTCAAGATGAGTGAATCTAATGAAGAAATTCGATACATTTTAAAATTTTACTACAAAAAAGGTAAAAATGCAACGCAAGCCGCGAAAAAAATTTGCGATGTTTATGGACCCAGTGCAGTGTCAGTGAGAGTAGCACAAATTTGGTTTAAGCGTTTTCAATCCGGAAATTTTGATGTCAAAGATGCACTTCGCTCTGGTCGCCCTATTACGGATAAAATGGATGCCATCTTTGAAAAAGTGGAGCAAGATCGGCATATCAGTAGTTACGACGTAGCTGAAGAACTGGGAATTGACCACAAAACAGTTTTGGCGCATTTGAAAAAAACTGGGTAAACAAAAAAGCTCGATATTTGGGTGCCCCACGAGCTCACTGAAAGAAACCTAATGAACCGTGTACTCATTTGTGATTCTTTATAACGACGTAATGTAACCGAACCATTTTTGAGAAGCATTTTTGAACTGGTGATGAAAAGTGGATCACGTACGACAAGAACGTGCGAAAAAGGTCGTGGTCAAAGGCCGGTCAGGCTTCTCAGACTGTGGTGAAACCCGGGTTAACTCGCAACAAGGTGATGCTGTGTGTGTGGTGGAATTGGAAGAGCATTATTCATTATGATCTGTTACCACCAGGCAGAACCATCGATTCTGAACTCTACTGCGAACAACTGATGAGATTAAAGCAAGAAGTTGAGAGAAAGCCGCCGGAATTAATCAACAGAAGGGTTGTGGTTTTTCATCATGATAACGCTAGACCTCCTACATCTTTAGCCACTCAGAAAAAAATAAAAGAGTTTGGCTGGGAGGTTTTAATGCATCCGCCGTATAGTCCTGACCTTGCACCTTCAGATTTCCACCTGTTTCGGTCTCTTCAGAATTCTTTAGGCAGTGTCAGGTTAACATCACGAGAGGACTGCCAAAACCACTTGTCGTGGTATTTTGATCAGAAGTCCCAAAATTTCTATAGCAATGGGATCATGTCCCTACCTACAAAATGGCAAAAAGTTATCGAACAAAATGGTACCTACATACTTTAGATAAATGTAAATAATGTATATTAAAAAATGTTTTGAATTTTCTTAAAAAATGCGAAGAAACTTTTTCCCCAACCTATTATATGTATGTATGTACAGACAGCAGCACATCGGGTTGTGTCTGGCTGTCAAATTTCTCCAAATGATTTTAAACCTTAAAATATTGATGGTTCAATTCAAAATCGAATGAGAAAATTTGAGAGTTTGTAGTAGCTTTACCTGCTGCTGTATGTACGTAAGGTGGTTCATTATTTTTTAAATGTAAAAGAGCGCCCCTCGCCATCAAACGTAAAAGTTTGGCGAGTTTAGACTTAAGTAACACCGCTGTATTAGAATTTAATTTTATAAATATTTAAAAAAAAAGTCATGAACGATAAATAAATATTAAAAACAAAAAAAAAAACACAATGAACGATAAGCACTGCCCGCGCGGCTTCGCCCGCGTGGATGTCAGAACATATCTCACGGGAACGAAAATCCTTCCATAATCCTTGTTTATATCCTTGTCTTGTCTTTTTTTTGTATTTTAAACCGACTTCACAAAAGGAGGTTCTGTATTCGACCCGTATGTATGTATGTGGGAATGTAAAGTGAATAGATGGTAACACGAGGTGAAGGATGGCAACACTGGGAGTAAGGCAGAACGACGGATATATGAAGGGCGGTGTGTGCGGTGTGTTCTTAAGTTAAGATTTTAAAAGTGTATTTTGGTTAAAATAAACCAGTCATACTAAAAATTGGCTGTTTACTTCGCCCTCGATCCCACAAATTGGGGGCTCGTCCGGGATCGAGTAAAAATCAAAGTACACAACGACGGCGACGACGACGACGACGCGACCGCGTGCCCGTACCGGTGATTTTTTTTTTTTTTTTTCCTGCAATTGAAGACGATTGAAGACGAACGACGAAAGACGACGACGACGTACACTACGACGACGATACCAGGAAGAAATTTAAACCAACATGACGAGAACACCAGACGACGCTGCCGCTGCCGCCACGAAGGTCAGTCAAGGTCAGGACCATCATCCGTCCTCGACACTGCAAATGAGTTCGGAGCTAATACCAAAATTTAACGGGCAAGATAAAGCCTATCCAGCTTCGCGATGGGTTCAAGATGTAGAAGATTACGCCGTAATTTTTGAGTGGACCCCCGTCCAACAGCTTCTCGTTGCCCGACGCGCCTTGGTCGGCACCGCGGAGCTATGGCTTAAGTCGGAGCGGCCACATAAAACGTGGGATTCTCTGAAGGAAGACTTATTGAAGGAATTTGCAGACACCACTGATTCTAAGACCATTCACGAGATGATGAGTTCAAGGAAAAAGAAGAAGACGGAAAGCAGTTTAGATTACCTACTAATAATGAAGGAAATGGGAAAAAGGGGTAAAATGCCCGACTACGTTGCCATAAAATATATTATAGACGGAATCATCGACTTGGAAGTAAATAAAATGATGCTATACGGTGTCAAAACGTATCCGGATCTAAAAGAAAAACTAAAAATTTATGACAGCTTGAAAGAAAACATGAAGAAGGACAGTGTGAGTGCGAATTCGAAACAGCAAGGGAAATCACATTCAAGGACGTCAAATACGACGCGATGCTATAACTGTGGAGAAGAAAATCATGTGTCATCGGCATGTCCAAACAAAACGAAAGGCAAGAAATGCTTTCGGTGTAATGAGTTCGGCCATGTTGCTGCGGAGTGCAAGAAAGAGACAGGCATATCGAACGAGAAGTCCGACAATACAAAATCGAAGACACAATCAAGACAGCAGGTTAGCCAACCGTCAACATCCAGAGGAAGTTTCTTCAATTCGTCGCAGGCGCAGTGTACACAGACAGATGGCAACACGGTGCATGCGGAGTGCGGGGAAAATTTGTGTTGTAATGTTGGCAGCCCGCAGTTAGTTGACATTGACAGTGACACCGATGACACAAACCACCGAGATGACAAGTATGACAACTCTATCAACGAAATCGTACACGAACGCGAAGTTTGCAATGTTAACGAGAACAAACAAATAATTTCAACAAACGAAAAACCATTCAAAAATGTGAAAATACACGACGTAATAATGGTAACCGCGTTAATAGACAGTGGCAGTGACATTAATCTAATCTCTAGTGAGTGCTACAAGCAAATAGGTTCGCCAAAATTGGATACAAACAATAATATCAAGATGACGGGTTTAGGATTTTCCGAAGTACGTTCCATAGGATATTTGAACACTACTATAGAAATTGATGGTTACAAATATCAAAATGTTGGTTGTTATATTGTCCCACAAACGTGTATGCCTTTTAAATTGTTGATAGGACAAGATTTCTTAAAAAATGTAATTTGTGTGTTGAATGGAAGTTTTGTGCAGATGAGGCCAGTCAATGAAGGTTGGTTGGGTAAGTTGAACTGTTTCCCATGTGTTTCTGATGTTATAGGTTATGTTGGCTGCGAACATTTAAAAGACCAGATTATTGGATGTGTCAAAAACTATCAACCAAAACAAGTTAAAGATGTCCCACTCCAACTCAAGATTATACTTAAAGACGATATTCCGGTAGCTCAGCGACCACGACGTATAGCGCTGAAGGAACAAGAAGAGGTAAATAAACAAATAGCAGAGTGGTTGGAAAATGAAATTATAAGGGTAAGTTTTTCTGATTATGCAAGTCCTCTTGTGTTGGTGCGTAAAAAGGATGGTTCTACACGTATGTGTGTGGACTATAGACGACTTAACCAGAAGATAGTCAAAGATGAATATCCTCTACCTCTAATTGAAGACTACATCGACAGATTGGCGGATGCTAAGGTGTTCAGTGTACTAGATTTGAAAAATGGATTTTTTCACTTAAGAGTCAGTGAGGAAAGTATTAAGTATACTTCGTTTGTAACTCATAATGGGCAATATGAGTTCTTAAGGGCTCCATTTGGACTGTCAATATGTCCCAAATACTTTATGCGTTTTATTTCAATTGTTTTCAGAGATTTCATAGCAGAAGGAAAGGTTATGATATTCATCGATGATATATTGATTCCAGCGGAAAGTGAACAGCAAGCAGTTGAAAGACTAAAGGAAGTGCTCGCAGTAGCGTCCCAGTATGGATTACAGTTCAATTGGAAAAAAGCAAACCTGAATACACAATATGAAGACTATTTCTTAGATAATGGTTTAATATATAAAGGAATAGACAAGAGATTGGTGATCCCAAACAATATGGAAGGTGAGATCATAAAGAAAGTCCACGAAAATGGTCACTTCGGCAAAAAGAAAATGCTAGAACTGCTCAATAAAGACTATTTCATAAAAAACGTGACTAAGAAAATAGAAGACTTCTTAGTAACCTGTATACCATGCTTACTGGCAACTAGAAAGGAGGGAAAGCAAGAGGGATTACTACAAGTAATAGACAAAGAAGATGTACCAATGCACACCCTACATCTGGATCATATTGGCTCTATGACGGACACAAAGAAGCAATATAATCATATCTTGACAATGGTAGACGCTTTTACAAAATTTGTTTGGCTTTTCCCTACAAAGAGTACGACGAGTAAAGAGACCATAGATAGACTACGTATACACCAACAGCAATTTGGAAATCCGAGTAGAATTATTACAGACAGAGGTACCGCATTCACAAGTACCGAGTTCCAAGAATATTGCAATGAAGAGGGGATACAGCATGTGAAAATTACAACAGGAATACCAAGAGCTAACGGACAAGTGGAGCGCATACATAGAATAATCATCTCTATTCTTACAAAACTGTATATAGAAAACCCCACACTATGGTATCGGCATGTGAGTCGAGTACAGCGAGCGCTTAACAGCACATACCAAAGAAGTACTGGTACAACACCGTTTGAACTGTTAGTTGGAGTGAAAATGAAATCAAAAGAGGACATTGAGATCTATGATCTACTACGTCAACACGAAAGAGATAGTTTCATGATAGACAGGGAACAACGTAGGCAGAAAGCAAAAGAACAAATATTAAAAGTGCAAGAAGAAAATATACAGAACTTCAACAAAAAAAGAAAGGAAGCCACTCAGTATAAAGAAGGAGATCTGGTAGCAATAAGAAGGACACAATTTGGAGCAGGATTAAAAATAAAACCAAAGTATTTTGGACCATATAAAGTAACAAAAGCAAGAGGCAAAGATCGCTATGATGTTGAAAAATGTCATTCAGATAGTGAAGGCCCAAATAAAACATCAACGGCAGCAGATAGTATGAAATTGTGGCCTGCAGGAAATAAGGATTAGTAAGTGTGCTTAAGGTGTATGATTACTTGTGTTAGTATGACAGGTGACGAATGAAAGAAACATTTTAGAAATAAGATTTATTGAGATTAAGTTTGATAACATGTTAAAAGTAAGATTACCTGGTGGCATACAGTTTGTGTTATTATAAGTTTTTTTTATTTTTTTTCAGTCTCTGTAAACCTGTAAACATTATTTCAAAAAGCATTAGTATGCAAGAGCAATCAGTTTTATTTATAATAAAGTATAAATGATTACTTGATGTTGTAACCAACTGTTTTGTGCTATCTGTTTTATTTATGTAACCATAACTAAAAACATGAGGTAACTATTGTAACATACAATTATAATATCAGTGTATGCTAATAAATATTAGTCATTCCTATGAGATGTATGATGGAATGTATGTTTAGGGATTAAGATTATTGTTAAAATTTTTGTTATACTCAAACTAGTTAAGTAAGAGATAAGATGTGCAGGTTAAGAGGATTGGATAGGATTGTATGTCTGGGTACAGCATGAGAGATATGAATGTATGACTGAGGACAGTCATGACAGTCAGAATGGCCGAGTGTGGGAATGTAAAGTGAATAGATGGTAACACGAGGTGAAGGATGGCAACACTGGGAGTAAGGCAGAACGACGGATATATGAAGGGCGGTGTGTGCGGTGTGTTTTTAAGTTAAGATTTTAAAAGTGTATTTTGGTTAAAATAAACCAGTCATACTAAAAATTGGCTGTTTACTTCGCCCTCGATCCCACATGTATGTATGTATGCATGCATGTATGTTTGTTTGACCGCGATTTTCTCAAAAACGAATGAACCAATTTTAATGATTCTTTCACTATCGTGATCTACATACTTTCAGAAAGGTTTTAGTATATAATACATTATGTAATTATTCTGATGTACGAAGTTATATGCATAGATGTACTGTATCTCCGGCATTTCTAAGCCGATTTTGATGATTCTTCTTTTCGTTTGTCTTGGCCTTACTTATGTAATTGTATATTCAACTAAAAATGAAAAAATAAATTTACTTTTTTCTTTATACCATGTTTTTAAGCAAATAAATATTATTCTTATTCTAAATTATAAAAGAACTCGGCTAACCCTTTATTTCTCTTGACTTGTACCACAAACGTAACCGAGAAATAATAGCAGTTGTTGCTTCTCTGCGCTCAAGCACGTTAATAAGATATTATCACACAGCTATGTTCCTGTATAATTGCTTATCTGATGCTGCTTCTTTTGTTCCCAAGTGATGTAATGCCCAGACTTTTCTAGATTAGAACAAGTTGTTGACAGAAAAAACTTTTTTTACATAAAAATATATATAACCAGACACCGACTTCTGAAATTAAAGTTATTTTTCACTTTATAGTGTTGTTTTTGGAAGTCGGTTGTATTTTTTTGTAAAAAAGTGTTTATTTTTCACTTGTGGTACCTACCTCACACAAATTATTATACCACAAAAAAACACAAACCAAAAAGAAACTAGAACATCATTCATAAAAAAGTGGGGAAAAAATACGTATTATTGAAGTTAACTCAAAAACTACCTTAGCAAAGTTAATCAATATTTTATGGGACCAACTTTGAAGTATAGCCTCTTGAATAAAATATTTTTTTTTCAAATCGGACTACTCTGTAAAAAGTTTTGCGTGGTCATACATAAAAAAAATACGTGTCGAATTGAGAACCTCCTCCTTTTTCTTTTTTTTGCGTGTTAAAAAAGAAAAACAAAAGTAATCTGGTTTTAAATAGATGTTATCGCGGGTTTCTGTTGTCCATACTCTTGAAAAAATATGTCATACTTACATACATAAAATCACGCCTTTTTCCTATGAGGGTAGGCAGACACTATAGAACGCCACCTAATACGATCCATAAATACTTTTGTCTCGTTTACCTTCATACATCTGTAGCCTTTAATCGATCGCGCTTACATTAACATACGACAATTTCTAGGTACGGAATAATTGTGTTTCTCATTATAGTCCACCAGACGGCGCTTATTCAGTTTCAGTACAAAGGCCACCGGTCACACACGCAGCCGGTTGCGAGTACTACGCACCTGACCTTTACAAGAAAGCAAAAAATATCTCACTATCTTATACTCGTAGTAAACGATTTAGGACATCCAATTATAATAAGCCACTTCTTCTCAGCGTATCTGAGGAGCTCGTGGCTAAGTAATAACAGCCGCACGGGTCGATCCATCAGGTTAAGCTACGCTTCTTGGGGTCGGTCCGTGGATGGGTGACTATCTTTACATACCAAGACTCCTCCGTGCCTCGGAAAGCACGTTAAGCCGTTGGTCCCGGCTGTTCGTGGATCTTTGACAGTCGTTACGGTTCGTCAGAAGCCCGAAACTTTGACAACCAGTCTTACCAAGGGGCGTCGTATTACCCAGTAACTGGGTTGTGGAGGTCAGATAGGCAGTCACTTCATGTAAAATACTGGTATTCAGCTGCATCCGGTTAGACTGTAAGCCGACCCCAACATAGTTGGGAAAAGGCTAGGCAGATTGATTGATTCTCAGCGTATCTGACCAATTAAGGGCTAATTTATCAATCGTCAGATAACATATGGAATAAATATGGCGGTTTGACATCTTTTGTATAGAAAATATGTCAAACTGTCTTAGTTATTTTTCAGATAAAAGTTATCTGACTATTGTAAAATCAGGCCTAAGTGTTGTGAAAATTCAAATACAATAAAATTTTAAGTGCAAAATTCAGCCACGCGAATTCTGTTCGATGACGCAGAGATCCTCAAAGGATGCAAATTAGCCACTGCTCTGTAAACGGTGAAATTTAAAAAACATCGTGAGGAAACTAGCTTGTCATAGAACCAACAAATTCGTAGACATGTGACATTCTCCAAGCGCCCGCGAGGATGATTAAAAGGGCTATTGCATTTTGCCACCTCTCTCTCAAAATGCGTCAAAAGAAAAGATGTTTTTTGAAAAATGTAATCAATGAAAGGACTAGTAAATCAATCTGCCTAGCCTTATTTTCCCAACTATGTTGGGGTCGGCTTCCAGTCTAACCGGATGCAGCTGAATACCAGTATTTTACACGGAGCGACTGCCTATCTGACCTCCACAACCAAGTGACTAGGTAATACGATAGCCCTTGGTAAGACTAGTTGTCAGACTTTCGGGCTTCTGACGACCAGTAACGACTGTCAAAGATCCACGAATGACAGTCGGGACCAACGGCTTAACGTGCTTTCCGAGACACGGAGGAGTCTCAGTATGTAAAGTTGGTCACCTATCCACGGACCGACCCCGGCAAGCGTAGCTTAACCTGATGGATCGACCCGTGCGGCTGTTATTTCATATCCACGAGCTCCGAAAGGACTAGTAAATAATGTTAATTTAATAGGTAACTGTTAAAAACACATTAACAGATAATATTTTTTCAACTGAGTTTATTGGATAACACAATAGAAATGTTTTATTAATTAGGTACTTATTAAATTAAAATTATTTACTAGTCCTTTAAATGATTACATTTTTTCAAAAAAACATCTTTTCATTTAACAATCTTAAAAATCCCGTGTGAGCGGAGGTGACAAAGTGCGACAGCCCTCTTAAGGCCCAGTCTCTCTCACAGATAGAAGGTGTGTGTCCCAGCAGTTGGGACGTTGTAGCCCATGTTGAGGGCTGAGCATGCGAAATATGGGTTCCAAATATTCATGTTAATTGTTTGGGGTTTATGAGAGGAGCTCGTGGCTAAATAATAACAGCCGCACGGGTCGATCCACCAGGTTAAGCTACGCTTGCCGGGGTTGGTCGGTGGAGAGGTGACCATCTTTACATACCGAGATTTCTCCGTGCTTCGGAAAGCACGTTAAGCTGTTGGTCCCGGCTGTGATTCGTGTATCGTCGACAGTCGTTACGAGTCGTCAGAAGCCCACAACCAGTCTTACCAAGGGGTATCGTATTACCCAATTACTGGTTAGTGGAGGTCAGATAGGCAGTCGCTCCATGTAAAATACTGGCATTCAGCTGCATTCGGTTAGACAGGAAGCCGATCCCAACATAGTTGGGAAAAGGCTAGGCAGGTTGATTTTTTGTTTGGGGTTTATATTTCCTTCGGGGTTAAATTCAATCAATCTGCCTAGCCTCTTCCCAGCTATGTTGGGCTCGGCTTCCAGTCAAACCAGATGCAGCTGAATAATAAATGGAGCGACTGCCTATCTGACCTCCACAATCCAGTTAATGGGTAACCCGATATCCCTTGCTAAGACTGGTTGTCATGCTTTTGGGGTTCTGAGTAGGTACCCGTAACGACTGTCAAAGTTTCGTGTATGGGAAATCATCAAATGACTTCTCCCGCTCTGGGCAGAGCGGGACGGCGTAACAGACTTTTACTGACTAAAACCCACCCGTGTTCCTTCAGTTGCCTGTGCCAGGGCCACGGTATCTCTTTCGAACAACCCGCAACCCCGGCGCAACGGTTATGGCTTAACTTTACTTTCCCTTCTGGAGTTAAATACCCGCACTAGTTATTTTCAGCAGACAACCGCAATAATACATTGACCCAACATCACGCTTGGCAACCGTAAAGTATCTTTTCAAAGTAACAGTAAGTTATGTTCAGCCAATACACTAGAAACTTTTCCATAGCAATCATTCAACGGAACATTTTATAGCTACGATGTCGCTACTTGTTACAGCGACCAATATACTTTTATTGGAATTGCTACGGCTACCCACACTTTTATAAACATAAACTAGTCCCCACTTTCAAAGTTGCACTTTATTGGCAATTTCATGTGGTTTTTTAAACTGTTGTAAAAATGTACCGAAAGAGTACGGTCTCTGTTCATAATCATCAAAATCATTTTATTATCAGGCAACTAGGCCCATAGATAAAATACACAAAATGATCTTAAAACAATAATAAACTACCTAATACATATTATATTAAAAAATCTTAATAAAACTATAAACACGTAACGTTTTCGGCGTCGTGTTTCCTCGTCCTCGGAAACGTCGAAATATGACACCTTTCGGCCAAAAGTCCTCTTTTAAGGAGGTCTGTGGATGGTGGGTTGGAACTCGTACCACGAACGATGTAAAGTTGATGTTGTGGCGCTATTCTAACCTTTCGACCCTCAGAGCCCAGTCGGTCTTCACTTTTAAATACTGCACGACTTCCTCAATCCTTGTGCAGTGATACAGACGCGAAATGTACAGCTGCGTCGTAGTCACAGTAGGGCGTAGCAGCATTTTGGGTCCACTTGGTGCATTACCACACTGGTTACGAGAACAGGGATCCTTCTTCTTCTTTTCTACTTTAGTGAAACTCTCTTCATCAAAATCAAATTGGCCCGTTCTTGGTAAGGAGCTACGGACCGCAGTCAGCGCAGGTTGAACACCCTTTTTACTAACAACCTCCCCCTCCCCCTTTTTTTAGTTATTTAACTATCTACGATAAGGCCGTTCTTACATTATGATACTTACAAACAACTAGTACCCTAAGTCAGTACCGAAAATGAGTCACCGAGGAGTATCTCACATATCATTAGAGAATGAGCTGCAATCTACCACTCGGGCTCAGAGCGAGTTGGTGTATATCACATATTTTTGAATTTTTAGTTCTAGGACATGCCGGTTTGCTCACGATGTTTTCCTTCACCATTTTGAGAGATTCTGGTGGTGATATAATACTTCAAGATTATTTTCTCAAAACCGTTGATACAAGTTATAATAAAAACTATTATCTTGACGAATAACTCAAGGAGACATAATATATTATGAAGGACGGAACGATTCACGTGAGTCGGGCATGTTACCGTCCGGGTGAATCCATCAGACATATTATCTCTGGTTGTTCTCGTCTAGCTAACGGCGAGTACGTGCACAGGCATAACCAACTGGCCAGGATCATTCACCAGCAACTTGCTTTGAAATATTAACTTGTGGAATCTGAGGTACCGTACTACAAGTATGTGCCCCACCCAGTTCTCGAAAATGACCATGTCACTTTGTACTGGGATCGATCTATTATTGCTGACAGAACTAGTGTCGCCAATAAGCCTGATAATATAGTGGTGATAGATCGATTAGCGCGCCGCGCAATGATAGTCGATGTTACCATTCCACATGACGAGAACCTCATGAAAGCTGAGAAAGAGAAACAAACGACTTAGCTCACGAGGTTGTTGACATGTGGAATGTGAGCTCGGCTGCCATTGTGCCGATTGTCGTAACTGCCAATGGCCTGATTGGCGAAAGCCTCGACCAACATCTCTCGAGGCTCTCGTTAGGCGGTTGGATCAAGGGCCTGATTCAGAAGGCAGTACTCCTTGATACGGCTCGCATTGTGAGAAGGTTCCTGTCTCTGCAGCCCTAACCACCGGTAGCTTGGACCCTGCTCCCGAAACCGGCGGACCTCTATTTTTTTAATATTTTTAACTGTTTTTATATCATTTTTTAAATTAGGTAATTTTGAAAAATGTAAGTAACTGTTAAATACTTTATGACGACTCAATTGTAGAAGAGATTTATGATTGTGAAAAGCGTAACCAATTACAGTAAAAAATATGGACATAGTAGGAAAAAAAGGCTCCGCAAATGGTAATGACCAACGCCTACAACCTGCCATTCAAACATATTGGAACTTCCATCGAAATGAGAATGAATGATGAGTTTCCATATTTGATTTTACAAGCCGCTGGGCTGTGAAAAAAGTCACGCGGGAGTCGATCGTGTGTGAGCCGTGATTGTATCTGTAGTGATACTTTATCATTGTCAAATGGTTATATTTTATGGCGTAAGCCATAGACTGTATGTCCTCCACACCGGGTACGGGACGTGAACGAGAAAACAAATGACGGCGCCGAAGTAGCGACAGTACATTTACTATGTACTATGGACAAAAGCTACTGACAAACGAACATTGTGCGATCGAGTCATGAGCCGTGCTATGCGATTATCGCCATTGAGGTGATCATGCGGAACTTTGGCCCATAGTCCATTTACACGATGTTTAAGCCGAGAAAACAGATTTCGGCGCTTCATCTGTTTTCTCGGCTTAAACATCGTGTAACAAAATAAGCATAGGACTTCAGACGCCCGAATTAGCATATTAAATAATAAAAGACTAAAATAACATCTGTAATTTAATTTTGCTAAACCAAACCATGTAATTTGTTATAATAGTTGTCCTGAATGAACATAAAACAAGCTTCATACGCATATACTTTGCATTCCCTCCCACACTATTCGGGAATGTGCCACAGATAAATTATATATGTCGGAGGAGAATGTCAGCGTTCGTTGCCGGACTGGTCGTCGTCCATTGTTGTGGCCGAAATAAGACTTAATATGCACTTTACTGTTTTTAACCGATTTCAAAAAGGAG
Organism: Cosmia pyralina; assembly: GCA_946251885.1. Taxonomy (NCBI): domain Eukaryota; kingdom Metazoa; phylum Arthropoda; class Insecta; order Lepidoptera; family Noctuidae; genus Cosmia; species Cosmia pyralina. Next base: position 18,816,934 of record OX276362.1, read on the forward strand.
GAGGTTCTCAATTCATCGTAACCTTCCGATTACTCGAAGATGGCTGGACTGATTTGATTTTTTTTTTGTTTTATTCGAGAGGGTAAACATCACAGTTGGTCCCATATGAAATTGATTAACTTTGCTTTGGTAGTTTTTGAGTTAGCTTCAATAATACGTATTTTTTCCACACTTTTATATGGATGATGTTCTAGTTTGTTTTGCAGGTAGTGGTATTAGAATTTGTGTGGGGTAGGTAGGTACACAACTAAAAAGTGAAAAATAAAAACTTTTTTACAAAAAAATACAACCGACTTCCAAAAACAACACTACAAAGTGAAAAATAACTTTAATTTCGGAAGTCGGTGGCAAAAAACGAAAATACATTTAACTAGACACCGACTTCCGAAATTAAAGTTATTTTTCACTTTGTAGTGTTGTTTTTGGAAGTCGGTTGTATTTTTTTGTAGAAAAGTTTTAATTAGATCGATTTAACAAACAATGGGTTAGAAAAAGTAGCACACACGAATCGGATGGAACTGGATTCGTATCGGAACGCGGTGAGGTCGGCGCGAGGTTGGTAGCGCATGTCCGTTCAGTTCGGTGTCTAATCACGAAGTCCTCGTTAGGTACAGGAACCTTGCACCGCCGTGTTCTCACGGAGGCGATCGGCGGCGGCGATCTCTCGCGTCCAAACCTGGTCCAGGCCATGGTGCGGAGCGAGAGTGCATGGGAAGCCGTCACCTCCTTCTGCGAAGCAGTAATGCTCGCGAAGGAGGAAGCGGAACGCGTGAGGGAGAGGCAACAGCCGCGCCCTCGCGCCCCTAGCCGACGTAGGAGACGCCCTGAGCGGCGGGAATCGATTGCCGATTCCCGGCCACCGTAGGCGCGGGCTTGCGGACGACAAGTAATGGGCAGCTCACCGTCCGGTAAGGACCAGGCCCGGGTCGACGGCGCGTTGTGTTCCACGCGCGCCTCAAAGAGATGTCAGCAGTGACGGGGTCAATTGGGCCGATGCCGCCGGGGTCGCGGGTAGTTCGAAAGAGATACCGTGGCCCTGGCACGGGCAACTGAAGGATCATGGGTGGGTTTTAGTCAGTAAAAATCTGACACGCCCTCCCGCTCTGCCCAGAGCGGGAGAAGTCATTTGATGATTTCCCATCCACAAAAAAAAAAAAAAAAAAAAAAAAAGGTACAGGAACCTTGAATGACAGCCGTCATCTGTCACTGTTATTTTCCCCCGCAAACTCAAAATGACATTGACAGCTCGCACAGTGATGCCAACCCGCATTTCCGAACACACCCAAGTCGGTACAACTTGACGTTCCGTTCAGAATCCACTGTATATAATAGTAGTAAGCCATTTTTCACAAATATTTGTTATAAAATATTATGTTTATGTAACAGGATCCTTATGATCTTTTACTTTGTTATACCATCTATGTAATAAATCAATCTGTCTAGCCTTTTCCCAACTACGTTGGGGTTAGCTTCCAGTCTAACCGAATGCAGCTGAATACCAGTATTTTACATGAAGCAATTGCCTATCTGACCTCCACAAACTAGTTCCTGGGTAATAATACGATACTCCTTGGTAAGGCTGGTTGTCAGACTTTCGGGCTTCTGACGACTCTTAACGACTGTCAAAGATCCACAAATGACAGCCGGGACCAACGGCTTAACGTGCTTTCCGAGGCACGGAGGAGTCTCGGTGTATACAATCGTAGCTTAACCTGATTGATCGACCCGTGCGGCTGTTATTACTCATTTATTGTAGGAAACAATAAATAAAATGACATAAACATAATATTTTACGCAAGCGTGCTGAAATACGTCGTTTTTATATGCGTGGGCATTTGTCATTGCACTCTTGAATAAACATTTATAATTTTCATTATATCATCCGAAACAGAGATGAAATGGGTAGAAACCTGTTGCGGAATCCCAATAACCTTACCCTTAAACTTACTTACACAAGATATCGGAATTTCTGCAACAAGCTGCTAAAGAACTTAAAAGTTGCACATGAAACAACAGAACTACAAAAAGCTGGAACAAATCCCAAAGCTACTTGGAAAGTCGTAAAAAACATTACAAATTTGCATCAAACAGTAACTTCTCCTACCGAACTACTTAGCCTGACACCTGACAACTTATCGTCGACCAACAAAGTGAACAATTTTTTCGCAACTATTGGCGAAAATCTAGCTAAAAAAATTACTCCTAACTTACCTATTAGAGAACCGTTACGCGACGCACCAGTCAATTCCTTCGTTCTCTTGCCCACCGACGAAGCGGAGGTTGAAAGTGCCATCATGGAATTAAGATCTGACGCGGCAATGGGATGGGATGGAATACCACCTCGACTTTTAAAATCTTGCTCCCATGCACTTGTTCCAATTGTCACACATATTTGCAACTGCTCCATAACATCAGGCTGCTTCCCCAAAGCTTTTAAAAAAGCCCTTGTGCGTCCAATTTTTAAGGGTGGTGACAGACACAGTGTCAATAATTACAGGCCTATATCTATATTACCTGCTCTGTCAAAGATATTAGAAAAAATTCTAAACAACAGACTGATCAGTTTTCTGGAAACGAACCATCTTATAGCTGACAACCAGTATGGCTTCAGAAAGTCCAAATCGACCGAAGACGCTGTTGGCTCTTTTATCGATAGTACAATTGCTAAGTTAGACAGCAGGATGAGGTGTATAGGTATTTTCCTATACCTCTCCAAGGCCTTCGACACTGTGTCCGTTCCTCACCTTCTTTCAAAGCTAGAGGCTATTGGTATTAGGGGTCATACCCTCCATATCTTTCAAGATTATCTAGCTGATCGGACACAATGTGTCAAGATTGATGGGTGTGTCAGTGATAGTGAGACGATAAGTTTTGGTGTGCCTCAGGGTTCAATTCTGGGACCTACGCTCTTCCTCATCTATATGAACAACCTGTGCAAGCTGTCACTGACAAATTGCTCTATTTTCGCATATGCTGATGACACGGCCTTACTCGTACACGGAGATAATTGGGTTGAGACATCAGCACATGCTGAAAAAGCCCTGGCATCGGTCATGAGCTGGCTATATAATAATCTTCTAACTGTGAATCTGAGTAAGACTGTTTTTCTGCCCTTTGCCTTGCAGACCGTTTCATTACCTTCCCCAGACTCCATTATTTTAAGAGCCCACTCTTGTTTGCAAGACACTCCAATATCACAATGCTCTTGTCCACAATTAACAAGATCAGCTACCATTAAATATCTTGGGGTACATATTGATAGCCTTTTGAACTGGAAGTGTCATATTGATAACCTCACCGCACGAGTTAGAAAACTTATACATATATTTAAAAAATTGAGGTACTCGGCTGATACTGCTACCTTAAAAACTGTCTACTACGCTCTAAGTCAATCTATACTTTCTTATTGCATCTCTATATGGGGGGGGGGCCTCAAAGACTTACATGTTGCAAGTTGAGCGAGCGCAAAGAGCTGTCCTGAAGGTTATGACCTTCAAACCGTTTAGACATCCTACATCTTGTCTGTATAAAGAAATTCAGGTACTTTCTGTTAGGCAGCTGTTTGTGCTTCGCACAGTTATGCGTAAGCATCTGACGGTGAAGTATGATTCCGATGCCAGGGACAAACGTCGGCATTACTCGGTATGCCCTACTCAACGGTGCAAAACGGCACTTGCTCGGCGGCATTTCTATGGTATCGCAAGTCGACTGTATAATAGAATTAACAAGCATTGCTCCATATATCCCACTACTTTGCAAGAATTGAAAGTTAGGGTCAAAAGGTGGTTACAAGCGCAGAGCTATGAAGAAACGGAAAATCTTATAAAATTATCAAGTTAAGCATCACTTTTTTTAGACACGAACATACAATCTTTCCTCACTCATGTGTTTTATTTTCACACTAGCTGCGCCCTGCGGTTTTAACTGCGTAGACCGGGATGACTGTGTTAATCCAGGGTGTCCTCTATACCAAATTTTATCAAAGTTGACCCGACGTTTGAGCGTGCAGAAGTAACAAACAAACATACAAACACAAACACATATACACACACAAACACACACACACACACACACACACACACACACACTTACAAACTTTCTTCTTTAAAATATTAGTGTGACTAACACTACACTTACACACATTCTATTAAAGGCTTCCTCTCCTGTATACTGTGCCACTCTTGACATCGTCGTCTGTTGCAACCAATGTAAATTTCATTTATGTGAGAATGCTGGTATCCATAACACAAGTTAAATCTTTTTTTGGATACCAGAGTTCATACTATTTTTGTATACGCATGGTTTAATAAAAAAAAAAATATTTATTTATTTATTACCAAACCTTTGAAAAATGCAGTGTATCGGACTAACGTGTACCGGCTCTAAACCATTAGACCAGTAATTAGACCAGTTGTACACATTATTTTTTCCAAAAATAGTTCTTTTCATCAGGAATTTCATCATTCATTTTTCATTAGGAATTTCTCAGTAGCAGCTCGGAGTCAGTTGAAAGCAGTAGTGGGAACAGCCGCAACTTACAATTTGTAGGTCGCAGGTTTGAACCCAGACAGGCGCTTTACTTTGTGTATATTATTACATCACCACTGCTCTCAAAACGACGAAGGAAAACATCGTGAGGAAACCGGCATGTCCTAGAACCAAAAATTCGAAGACATGTGACATCTATCAACCCGCACTGGGCCCGCATGGTGGATTACGGCCCACTCCCTCTCGCCGAGAGAAGGGCTGTGTAGCAGTAGTGGGAACATTATAGGCTGATTATGATGAGCCCGGAGTCTGAATGTGTGCCCGGTTGATGGCAATAGGGTCACCCCCTTTTTTTTTGTGGATGGGAATCATCAAATGACTTCTCCGCTCTGGGCAGAGCGGGAAGGCGTGTCAGACTTTTACTGACTATAACCCACCCGTGTTCCTTCAGTTGCCTGTGCCAGGGCCACGGTATCTCTTTCGGACAACCCGCGACCCCAGCAGCATCGGCCCTATCGGACCCCATCACTGCTTACATCTCTTTGAGGCGCGCGTGGAACACAACGCGACGTCGATCCGGGCCTGGTCCTTACCGGACGGCGAGCTACCCAATGCTCGCCGTCCGGCTATTGATTCCCGCCGCCCAGGGCGTCTCCTGCGGCGACAAGGGCGTGAGGGCGCGCCAGTTGCCTCTCCCGTATGCGTTCCGCCTCCTCCTTCACGAGCATTACTGCTTCGCAGAAGGAGGTGACGGCCTCCCATGCACTCTCGCTCCGTACCATAGCCTGGACCAGGCTCGGACGCAAGAGATCGCCGCCACCGATCGCCTCCGCAAGAACAGGGCGGTAGGGTCACCCCCTAGGTATTACATGGTACTTAGGCATAACTGGTGAAATGTGGGTGTACTATAGATATACCTTTCCTTCACCCTTCGGCGATTACAGGTGATATTAGTTATGTAATCGCTCTCTCTGCTGAGTTGCACCACACTCTCTGAAACAATACACAAACAGATACTATCAATGATCCTTTGTATCGCGGAAATAGTAACACCCCTTATCTCTACACCGTATTGTTTGATACCTACCTTATTATAAATGTTTGTGATTTAATATATTGGGAACTTGTTTTTGGAAGTTGCTTGTCTGTCGGTCTTCTACAGACGTTACTTCGGAGAGTGTGCGCAGGAGCTGATCCCACCATCGCTCTTTTACTACCGGACTACTAGACGTACTGCAGGGTACCACACTTGGTTTTTATCCCGATCAGTCGCACTCAGCACTTTTCCTCCACATTATTATGCGGACGGCCAAAGTGTGGAACTCTCTGCCAGCGACTGTGTTCCCTTCCACATATAACCCATCTGCCTTCAAAGCAAGAGTGAACAGGCATCTTCTGGGCATGCTCGTTCCATCATAGACCTCATCCATCGCTATCCATCAGGTGTGATCGACGTCAAGAGCAGGGTAAGTAAGCAATAAAAAAAAAAGAATTTAGTAAGCAATTCTTAAGCCTGCAAACTACTCGCGAAGTTGCTTCAACGAAGTACTGGTCGAAGTTGACCGAAGTCCAAAGTACGTGACTATACTAATCGTGCAACCTGGCGAGGAGCTTAGTCCCCCGACGCCTTCACCACCCGCACTCTATGCACCATGGATAACATTCAAGTGGCAACTGCCGTTGCAATGTGCACTCTCGTGTATTATAACTACGCGCGTATTTCGCATCTCCACACGAACGGAAGTGAGCCCAGTAGTGTAGTGACGCTTCGTGATAGAACTTCGGGACACTTCGAGTCCTTTGACTCGGGTGCAAAAACCGACAACGATCGGAAGTCGCCCGAGGCGAGCCGAGGATGCACGAACCGAAGCGAAGTGCCCTTTTACATTATCGTGTTCGCCTAACTTCGACCAACTTCGCGAGTAGTGTAGTGGCTTTACAATTGTAGAAGCTCTAGTGGAAAGAATTAAAAAAAAAATCTCATTTAAGCCGCTTTATAATAAAGGATTTTCAGTTAATTTTAGTATTTTTTTATTTGAAGCGTTCTAGTAGTAATTACTATTTTGTTAAAAATAAATTAAAATCATACTTCAAGTAGAAAAAACTCGCAGTACATACCTACTTCTCGAGTTGCTATAGATGAACACGTAGGTATAAACCATTTTATTTTGCGACGTATCAACAACCTAACTTTTCACGAATAACTCCTTGTAAATTAGTCAACTTCACAAAATTACAATACTTATTCATTATCAATTACTGAAACAAAAGAAGCTAACAACTGACAAACATAAAGAGAGAATCGTTTGAACTTTTAATTAGGTATTTAACTAAATCAACATTCGAGTGCCTAATTGAATTACGCCTTTGAAAATGACGTTTCCAGTTAACATAGAAACACCTTCAACGATTATTTTGAAAAATGTCAAAGTTCCGTCCAATTGAAATTAAAATATTTATTTGATACCATTTTAACCAATCACAAGCCTTGACACTGCAACAACGGTGTTGCCTAGTTCATATTCTTAAACTCCACACTATTTTAGTAGGACCATAGACAAAAATACTGACCATAAATAAAAAGTGACGACCCGGTCCTGTAGGAACGCTCGACAAACACGCTCGCCTTTGTATCAAGGCGCAAAGCAATCGAGTGTTGGTAAGACTGGTTGTCAGACTTTCGGGCTTCTGACGACCCATAACGACTGTCAAAGTTCCACGAATGACAGCCGGGACCAACGGCTTAACGTGCTTTCCGAGGCACGGAGGAGTCTCGGTATGTAAAGATGGTCACTCATCCACGGACCGACCCCGGGAAGCGTAGCTTAACCAGATGGATCGACCCGTGTGCAGCTGATATTACTTAGCCACGAGTCCTGAAAACTTATAAAAGAAATAATACTAAGAGAAAAATAAACAATAAAATTAGATCTATCATGATAGAATGTCATTGTTGAATGCACGGACACGATCAGACGCCCACAATTTTATATCTTCAAGGGTTTAACAAGTTTTCTATTGGTAGAAAAGAAACTCTTTTCTCGATAAAGAGATTAGCCAATTCTAGGTACACTGGACGTAAATAATGAATAATTACCTATGTATTGATGACTCCAGAACGATGACTTGTGGAGCTCGTGGCTATGTAATAACAGCCGCACGGGTCGATCCATCAGGTTAAACTACGCTTGCCGGGGTCGGTCCGTGGATGGGTGACCATCTTTAAATACCGAGACTCCTTCGTGCCCGGCTGTCATTTGTGGATCTTTGACAGTCGTTACGGGTCGTCAGAAGCCCGAAAGTCTGACAACCAGTCTTACCAAGGGGTATCGTATTACCCAGTTACTGGGTTGTGGAGGTCAGATTGGCAGTCGCTCCATGTAAAATACTGGAATTCAGCTGCATCCGGTTAGACTGGAAGCCGACACCAACATAGTTGGGAAAAGACTAGGCAGATTGATTGTATTGATGACTCTAGAAATTCTAGATTCCTCGTTGGTTTAGCAAGCGCTACTACTAAGCGTGTGTTTCTGGCTTCGATTCCTACGTCAGACAAAGTGTTTTCCCATTATGAATTTCTCACTAGAGCCTGGGTTTGTGCCCGGTTGATGAAAAAAGGCTCATCCCCCTTAATAGGGGGATGAGCCTTTTCCATCAACCGTGCCAGTGAGTGAGCCATTCATTTGAAGGCCCATCTTCATACAATTTAAAATAACAGAACATCACGCCCATCTACCCTGAAGGATTGGGTAGAGATTTATAGTACAGAGACTTAAAATTACCTGGCGAAATGTGGGTGTACTATAAATCTCTACCCAATCCTTCAGGGTAGACGGGCGTGATGTTCTGTTATTTTAAATTGTATGAAGATGGGCCTTTAAATGAATGGTTCACTCACTGGCACAGTAAACATGAAATCAATAATAATTAGGTATGTAAAGCCGAACCGAGCCGCATCGCATCGCATTCCAGGTAGTGTATGATGGTTTATTCATTAAATTATTGCGGTCCGGGGACCCCCATCGGGAATGAAGTTGCTTCTCACGTATGATTTAAAATAAAAACCAAAATTTTCGCAGCCGCCATCTTAGATTAACATTTTGACCCCACTATCGCGTTTCGCAACCTCGAAAACTATAAAAACGACACCCATGATGAATGAAAATTTTCGCAGCCGCCATCTTAATTTTTTATTTTGACTTCACTATCGGCTTTAGCACCCTTGAAAACCATGAACACGAAACCAATGATGAAACATTTGAAAATTTTCGCAGCGGTCATCTTCGATTTTCATTTTTACCTAATTCTCACTTTTTCTCTTTCTAGAGAGAAAGTTGCATGGCGGGGCATAACGCTTTTTTTTACGTGGTGATTTCTACCAGTTAATCCAATCCTACCAAAACCAAATATAAAGAAAGTTGTTCCAAAAAAAATACACTTTTTCATGACCGAATAATGTTTCTGAAAATCTCTTAACAAATCAATGGGGAACCTCTCAAATGACATAATAAAATATCAATAACTAGTGATGTCCCTTCGCATTACGTAAATGATTTAGGCATTAGAGTTGGGATGGCAATTTACAGCATAATAATAATAATACGGTATGATGACGTCATTTTGGTGTAGTAGCAGATGTGGATGAAAGTTTCATAAATAGAAATGAAATGAAATTGTTTATTCTGTAAATAGGATATTGGAATCACTTTTACACGTCATGTTAAAAAAATATAAGTCGCCGCGGCAGGCAAGCCTAAGTAAGTTTTAACACAAACTTAAAACTGAACAGTGTAAATTCTCAGTGTAATAACTATGAATCGAACTACTGAAATCGTTTATTTGAATACTGTGTCCAAATAAAGGTTTTTCTTTCTTTCTTTTACTGCTCGTTAAGTATTTTAAAGTGTTTGAAATAAATAAATAAATAAATAAATATGTTTGGACATATCACACAACGCCATCTAGCCCCAAGCTAAGCAACCTAATGCTTGTGTTATGGTATGGTTGAAAATGTTGGAATTGAAATAAATGCTTCATTTTAAGTCCACTGTGTGTAATTGAAAAGAAACTACCTATCTACCATTACCCCGGCGCCGGCCGGAGACTGATCAAAGACACGGCATTGTGTACCATACATAAGGTACCTCGCCGTCTTGAAATCGTCGATGAAATTTGGTGTGAATGTAGTTAACACTCTAGATTAACACATAGGCTTCTTTATATCTCGAAATAATGTATTGTTCCCGTGGGATGAGCAAAGGAATTTAAATATATTTGCCTCTCTTTCAAACTCAAACGGCTGGACCGATTTTGATGAAATTTAGTGTGGATGTAGCTGACACCCTGGATTAACACATAGGCTTCTTTATATCCCCAAACATGTAGTGTTCCCGTAGGACGAACAATTTTTTGCCTCTAAAAATGTGAATATTTTTCTCACCGATTTTAAATAATACACGTTTTAGTGTATAGGCCGGCGCGTTAATTTGTGTAAATAATTTCATCACCACGGCTCTCAGAACGGTGAAGGAAATCGTCATGTCCTAGAACCAAAAATTCGAAGATATGTGACATCTACCAACCCCCACTGGGCCCGCGTGGTGGATTACAGCCCTCACTGAAAGAAGGCCTGTGTCCCAGCAGTGGGAACATTGTATAATGTGTCCACTGCTTTTAAAGTTTAACACCTTTGAAAACTTTGGTGTTAAACTTTTGAAAAGGACATTGACTTGAGAGAAAGGGAGTCGGCAAGACTGGTTGTGGGACTTACTGCCTCGAGTGCGCTGAACTAACCTACATTAGAATATAACCGGTATAGTGTGCGCGCAAGTGCTAATCACCGCCAGAGGTATGTGAGCAGTGAGGCGGGTTGAAGGCGCGATTGACAAGAGGCGCCCCAACCAACACACTGGTGCAAATTGCAGCTTATTTTATAGCTTAAAGTTGTATAATAGCAGCTTAAGAGTTCAAGAAGCAGTTTTAAGTTGTTTAATTGCTTCCGATAACGACTGCAGCTACAAAAGTTACAAAGAGTGGCAGGAATAGAACTAAATACTACCCTTGCCTTTATAGTAGCATTCTAGAGCCCACTTATTACTTACGTCTGTAAAAGAGAGCTACCAAGGGCATTTCGTCACCGAAAGCTGCTTACGGAATTCTCTTGTAACTGTTAAACAGGCGGGGGAGGGGGGGGGGGATTGTCTACCTCCTCATCTCACCGCTCACATACCTCAGGCAGGCGGTGACTAGCACTTGCGCGCACACTATAAAACTGACTATGTGGAAATACATAACATCAAAAGGACTCGTGCAAAATCGGAGCAAATCGCACTAGATACTCGTAATATGCACAAAGAACTCGTTATTGATTATAGGTTAATAACTACGTCAAAAACAGCTCGTAGCTAATAATTAATATGTCTAGCATCCTCTTTTACAACTCAGAGTTGCATAGGATGGTAAGAAGCTTGTGGTATCGACAAAGATTATTGTTAGAGGTTTAATTAGAGAACCGACACATCTTTATTACAGAAAAGGAAGAGCAGCAGGATGGTGCAGGAGGAAGGAAGAGGAGCAGGGACCGTACAACCGAATTAAGTCTTTCGAAGGGGTTAGCCGTTTATGAGGTTACCTTTATGATACGTAACTCCTTGCATGGGTTTTAGGATTAAAACGCACTAAAAGGGTTATCCCTTTAATATGGATAACCCATTGAATGGGTTTTATACTTGAAAACCAGTGAAAGGGTTACCCCTTCAGTAAGATAACCTATTTAAGGGTTTTATTCGGGTTACCATATTAGCTACTTGCAACGTATGCCCAACTTAGAGATATCATACTACATTACTCCTAGTCGGATATGATACACTGTTATTATCTTTTAAGAGAGTTGAAGCTTAACCCTTTTGAACGGCTTACTTTAAGCCGTTCAAAAGAGTTACCCACATCGTATGGGTTTTTTTTAACTGCTTAGAAGAACCCTATAGAACACTTTTTCAATGGGTAACCAAAATAATGCCTTGACTTGAGAGTAGTGTAGCCCAATTTATTTATTTATTTAAGATATATGTAATGACCGTGGCCAATGGTAATGACCGTGAGTTACGAGTCGTAGGTTCGAACCCAGACAGGTGTTTTATTTTGTGTGAATTTTTTCATCACCGCTGCTCTCAAAACGGTGAAGGAAAACATCGTGAGAAAACCGGCTAGTCCTAGAACCAAAAATTCGAAGACATGTGCTATCTACCAACCTGCACTGGGCCTGCGTGGTGAATTACGGCCCGCTCCCTCTCAAAGAGAAGAGGTCTGTGTCCCAGCAGTGGCAACATTATAGGCTGATTATGCATCATCTGACTAACCTTATCCCAAATATGTTTTGGTCGGCTTTCAGTCTAACTGGATGTAGCTGAATACCAGTATTTAACGTAAAGCGACTGCCTATTTGACTGTCAGATTTTCGTGTTTCTGACTACCCGTATCGACTGTCAAAGATCTATGAATTAGAGCCGGGACCAACGGCTTAACGGGCTTTCCGAGGCACACAGGGTTCTTGGTATGTAAAGATGGTTAGTTATCCACGGAACAACCGCGGCAAACGTATCTTAACCTGAACGAAAGAACGAAAGATCTACCCGTGCGGCTGTTATTACTTAGCCACAAGCCCCTCACAGACTTTACAGACATATTCTATTCTATTGCACGAATAACAGCAGCTGTCGCATTATGTCACCTCTCTCGCTCACACGGGATCAAATTTTTAAGAATGTCAAATGAAAAATGCTTTTTTGAAAAATGTAATCAATTGACGAACAATATAATATTAATTCAATAGGTAATTATTAAAAACACATTTCTATTGTGTTATCTAATAAACTCAGCTCAATAAGTATTAAGATCTGTTTTTGAGAAGAGTTAAATAAATGCCACAATAAAAATGTGCTTTTAATAATTACCCTATAAATGAGTATTATTACTTATTAGTTCGTCAATTGATTATATTTTTCAAAAAAACATATTTTATAACATTCTTCAAAATTTAGTCCCGTGTGAGCGAGAGATGCCACAGCCCTCTTTATTGGGCACCCCTTAAGACATTAACTGGGCATTAATCAGCCTATAGCAGTCCGAAGCTGAACATAGGGCTTATTCAACGGTTTCCATTGGACTCAATCCGTAGCTACTCATTCAGCTGATCCCAGACATCCTGCTAAGACCGCCGTGCTGTCAAACTGTCAGAATGTTGCCAAAAAAAAAAAAATACAACATGAAAGAGAACATGAACATCACTGTGACTGATGTTGCTAACAGTATAAATTAATAATCTTAGAGCTAATTTTACCAACGCCGCCTATTCCAAGGAATAATTTTGAATTTTTATCGTTTTTTTGTACAAAACTGTCAGACGTCAATTTCATTTCTCGAATAAAAGGACTTTGGTTAAAACAGCCTCTAGTGTTATTTTTGACTTACACAATTTATATACCGTAATTTAGGCAAAAGGAAATTAAATTCAAAACTATTCAAAAAAAAAGAGAAAAAAAAGAAAGATTGGTTTACAAGAATATGTAGCGATGGTTTGGTCATATTTTTTGTAGTTTGGCAATAGAAGTATGTAAGGATCGTAGCAGGTGGCGTTCTGTAGCTTCTGCTTATCCCCAGGGGAAGAAGTCGTGAGTTTCTCTATGTATGTATGAAATTAAATTCCCCATATTTAAAGGCTTAACTCCGAATAATCTAGAGGAATAGCGGTGTATTAAATAATAGGAGCGGGCAGCGGTGTGCAATATCTCCGGCTATGTTTATGATGCCACACATACCTTTGAGGTGCCGTCGACGTGGAGTGTGACTGAATAGAGGAAGCATTTTGAATTGACATAAAGGGTAAATGTTGTCACAACAAAAAATCCTTTGATTTTCTATTTTTATTCAATTATTTCCATGCTTGATCATGTACGGTCAGCAACAGAAGTCAGTTAACACTGCTACTTTTTGACATCATCTAAATTAACACAAAATGGTTCGATAAACTGCTTTTTTTTTCGTCTAACTGTTCTTAAAAGTTTAAGTGCCTACTTCTGTTACGATTTGAATTAAATATTTCGCTTAGTAATTAAGATTAAGAAACTGCAAGTGTTATTCGACTTTTGTTGCTGACTCTACCATCCATCAGTTTTTAACTATCTTCTTTATTGCTTCAGAAAATTAAATAACTCATCGAAAAAAATTGTTAGTGATTCTTTTCGTAGCAACCGAATTTCAATTAGTATTTTTAATCGGCGAAAAAAAAAAGGAGGAGGTTCTCAAGTCAATATATATTTTATGTATGACTATGCATAACTTTTTACAGAGTAGTCCGATTTGAAAATTTTTTGTTTTATTCGAGAAGCGCAAAGTTGGTCCCATATAAAATTTATTGCTTGCGTAGTTTTTGAGGTAGCTTCAATAATACGTATTTTTCCCCACTTTTTATGCGGATGATCTTCTAATTTATTTTACAGGTAGTGGTATTAGAATTTGTGTGGGGTAGGGACCACAGCTAAAAACTGAAAAACAAAAACCCTTTTACAAAAAAAAAAAAAACAACCGACTTCCAAAAACAACACTACAAAGTCAAAACAACTTTAATTTCGGAAGTCGGTGGCAAAAAACGAAAATACATTTAACAAGACACCCACTTCCGAAATTAAAGTTATTTTTCACTTTGTAGTGTTGTTTTTGATAACCGGTTGTATTTTTTGTAAAAAAGTTTCTATGTTTGGACTGATGGAAGGACGACCACCTGATGGAAAATGTTGCTCATAAAAACCGATTTATTCAGACATCAATACCAAGACCTCATTGAAGGACGAAGGCTTCTTCTTCAGAAGACAAGGAATGAGAACAAATTTTATAGCATAGCACGTGTGAGCACTATGTAGCTACTATTATGCTACCTTTTACTGGGTACGTCTTTCACTGACTTGAGTGTGCCCTGGCGGTTGAGAGTATGTCATGCTCACTCAAATGTCTCGCTGATGGTGGCGTGTGTGTTGGATCATTAAGTCCCCTTCAAAATGGTTGAGCTAAATGGTGCTGATCCATGCGTCATGTTCGTGAACGGGCGCCGTCAGTTGGGACTGGTCGTCTCTTAGCTGCCATGGCTTATTTTTAATTTTAATATTTAATTTAGTTGTTTTAGTTATTATCTTTTTATTACGGACGCTTTTTAACGTGCACGTCTTTCTACATTGTTCTCACATGTATATTTTCAACTTGAACGATGTAACCAATATTTTGTAAAAATATTATGATTTAAAAGAGTGTCCGTGGAGTTTCTTGCCCGTTCTTCTCCATAGGGATCTACTACGCTTTGGAATGGGCAACTAGCTTTATCTTTCTGACTGACCGACCCATTGACAATTCAAAAGTGCCTGTAATTGGTTTATTTGAAATAAATGCTTTGAGTTTGAGTTTGAGTATATCGCGTGCTCAAGTGCATGTTACGGTACGCGTACACCAAACCCGATATCGGCCGATCTTTACTCGGACGTCTTCGACTGAACTCGGCCGATCAAATCAAACGTATGTAAATGAAAGGTAGCGCTTACACTACTACAACCGGCATCACGGCACGCCCGAAAACGGCCGATCAATCCGAACTTGTTGGGATTTCTCGCCAGTCTGCCGGTCTGCCGGTCTTCTATAGCGCAAATTGAGTGTATTTATAGTTTAATTTAATCATTCTGTCTTAATTCTGTTGTGTGTCTGCCAGTATTGTTATCTACCTAAACGACTATGGATATTGAAAAATTCCGGTACGAAACGGACGGTATTAAATTACGGTACGAATTTTCTAAAAGATAAATTTCTTCGAATTCCTCCGTTTAAAAAACGCGTCTACACTCTGTTAAGCCGCACAGTCAACTACAGAAGACCAGCAACGATGTCGGCACAACAGTGTCGGCCGACAAAATTGGTTTAGGTGTAACCGTATCGTGCACATGCACGTCCGAGTTACTCGTCCGAGTAGTTCGGTCCGCCATCGGCCGACAAAATCGGTTTAGGTGTAACCGTATCGTGCACATACACGTCCGAGTTACTCGTCCGAGTAGTTCGGTCCGCCATCGGCCGACAAAATCGGTTTTGGTGTAACCGTACCGTTACACAAGTCTGACAACCAGTCTTACCAAGGGGTATCGTTTTACCCAGTAACTGGGTTGTGGAGGTCAGGTAGGCGGAGGGTTCCCGCACCCCCCCGGAGGGTTCCCGCATTGTCGAGGCGGGGGGGCTCAGTAGCCGTGGCTTGGTCACCCACGGTGAAGCGAAGAGGAACCCATGCGGGGGCCGCTCGTCAGGGCTTTTGCCGATAAGCCGACGACGTAGCGGCCAGCGGGTAGGTTGCGGTGGCCGTATGGGCGACACCGCAACTGAGGCGGGCCGCGGTGTCTTATGGGAGGCATCGCGGCTGAGGATTGGAGGCCGCGGCGGGAGAGGAGTGCCGGTATTGCGGTGCGCCGCTCTCCCTACCTTCCGCGGCCTTGACGGGGCCGCCACCGTTTGATGGCGGACGCGGTGGGGCCGCAGGGGAAGAGGAGTGTCGGTATGACGTCGGCCGCTCTCCCTATCCTCTGCGGCCGAAATGGCGGCGGAGCGCGCGCGGGAGGACGACCCTCACGCGGCGCCGCTCCGAAGGCGGAGGAGGGGTCGGAGCAGACAACTCCTCCCAGGTGGGGGCCAGCAGGCAACGGGTGTGGGGGCATCCTTGCCTGTATTGCACAGGCCCCCACCAGTGTCGGACGGGAATGGCCAGGTGTTCCCGGTCATTCCCGTAGCCCCCCATCCGGGGGGACACGCGGGGCCCGCTAGCTAGGCGGGCATGCGCCGGGAGGGTTGTGGACGTAAAGGCTGTGCCGGTTTCCCATGGCCCTCCCATCACGGCGATGTGGGAACACTGCTGAGTTTTAGTGGGTATACTGTCATTCCGACAGGAGTCCCACATACCCCGTCTCGTCCCCCACGAGCGGGGATGCATAAAGCATTTCTCAGCGTCAAAAAAAAAAAAAAAAAAAAAAAAAGGTAGTCGCTCCATGTAAAATACTGGTATTCAGCTGCATCCGGTTAGACTGGAAGCCGACCTCAACATAGTTGGGAAAAGGCTAGGCAGATGATGAAGTGCTTATTACACACGGTAACTGTTAGCCTGCGTCATCCCACTATTGGGGAAGGGCCATACCCCTGTGACTTTCAAGGCAGAGTTAATGTGGATCATTGATCGCTTGTATCCAGCTTGTTTCGCCATCTTCTTGAGGGTCTGCCGCAACGCTTTCTGGCTGTTACGGGCTCCGCAGTCCACTTATCGGCAGTTTTGGTACAGCAAAACTCATTGATGTATAAATTAGGAAGATAAGGTTCGCGCTCCTCCACAATTGACCTTAGTCACAAGCGAACTGGCGTTTGTGTAGCACATGTGTAGCACGTAAAATGACCGTAATCGTCTAAATAAGCAGCAGCAATGCCTTCATGTGTTTTCAAAATATGCACAAACAGTTGAAAAACCAAAAACAAGTTTCACGGGATTACTTTTCACTCTCAGTACAGCCAAAAATGTAAATTTGTTGAAAATTATTATAATATTTAAAGTTTGCTACGCGATGTTTGTGAGAGCGAGATAGATATGCAATGTCATTCATAATCGTAAACATTCGGCTGCTAACGCGATTTCGCTTGCACGACAACGCCGGCTCCTATCTCTGTCCTTGTCTATCGGTAAATGTAGGTTTGCGACTATGATCACAGATGTGCTTGTTCCACTGCATGTAGTCGTGCGCCGAATCCAGGTTTAGTGATTACGATGTTAGCGCGTAACATATCTTCCTCTAATATATAAATGCAAAACTGTTATAATAATAATTATCTTGTGAATATTTTTGTCTCCGGAAATAAAGTAAGAATTAAACTTCCTCTATCCATCTTCGTTGTAAGTCGTCGTTTTATTTCCCCGGTCCATTTACAACGATCTTCGTGCGAACATAAAGTGCGCGTATATCTTGTAGCTGGCTATAGTTAACACCTGCTGCATCAACCGGAGGATCAAGGATATTGTATGGCAGTAGGTAACCTTTTCTTGTGAAAACCGGGTAGAATTTACAGCTGCATTTTCTAAAAAGAACCTAAGCCTTTCAGAAAGCGCTGCAGTAAATTCTGTCCCGTTTTCTGAACAGCGGCCTTAGTGCGATTTTTAATACTTACTCGATCGCGTTTACGTTAACGTTACCTTACGTCAATTTGAATGGAATAATTGTGTTTCCCATTATAGTCACCAGGCGGCGCTTATTCAGTTTCAGTACAAATTGAAGTTTACGTTAACGTGAGTCAGTATAAAAACTCGCATTAAGGAGCAATAAAGTATGGCGTTTCTAGAGATTGTCAAAATATAATACTGTCGTTTAAAGCTTAGCGTATAATATAGCCAAGGGGGGCCACGGCGCACCGCAATGCCAAAAAAAATATATCTAACAAAAAATTAAACTGATGTAAAGATAAGTAATAAAATAATAAAGATTTTTAAAATCAATCAATCTGCCTAGCCTTAACCCAACTACGTTGGGGTCGGCTTCCAGTCTAACCGAATGCAGCTGAATATCAGTATTTTACATGAAGCGACTGCCTATCTGACCTCCACAACCCATTATCTTGGTAATACGATACCCCTTGGTAACACTGGTTGTCAGACTTTCGGGCTTCTGACGGCCCGTAACGACTGTCAAAGATCCACGAATGACAGCCGGGACCAACGGCTTAACGTGCTTTCCGAGGCATGGAGGAGTCTTGGTATGTAAAGATGGTCATCCATCCACGGACCGACGTCGGCAAGCGTAGCTTAACCTGATGGATCGACCCGTGCGGCTGTTATTACTTAGCCACGAGCTCCTCTCAAATCAATCAATCAAATCAATATGCTTTAAAATCATACAAATTGTGATATGTTTATTACACTATAAGGGTGCTGATTAAATGATGCGAGTTGGTTAGGTATTTCATCTGCCTTTTCCCAACTATTTAACTTTAGGAGTCGGCTTTCTACCTAATATAAAAAAAAAATACTCAAACTTTTTATTAATTTCTTTTACTAAGCAACATTTTTCATACAAGTTTACCTATCTCCGCAACTTTCACTCAAGCTGTTACACCAACTTGGCCCATTTCGCATTAAACTCGTTAAGATAAAGAAGTAGGAAATGTATAAAATAGGATTTAGGGGAATTATCTTCATGCCTTTCTGAGTCGCACCATGGGATAAAACGAAAGAAAAATCGCCATGCAACAAAAAAACTTTATAATTTATATTCTGATAGTGGGCAAAACAGTTCATAGCTGTTTTATAACTGCATACTCACATTTTAATAAGAATAAGAATAATCAAAATCAACAAACAATAATCATTCAACAAATCATTAATCATTATCAATCAAATAATTAATCAAAACAATCAATCAACATTAATCAACAACAATAAATCATCAACAACAAACAACAACAACAACAAATCAACAACATCAATCAATCATTCAACATTATTTAAAGGCATATCTGTATACTTAATAATATAGGGGTACAGTTAGTTTTTTTGTTTATTTGAACGCTAGCGAGTTCAAATTTCTGGAAGTACAAGTTGGTTGAACTTGGAGTTTATGATATTTTTTCTTTTAGCTTAGCTCCTAAGAGAGCCTAATAAGCAAGAAGAAAAACAGCGAGAAAGAACGCTAAGATAAAGATAAAGCTCATTTTTAGGGTTCCGTACCTCAAAAAGAAAAAACGGAATCCTTATAGAATCACTCGTGTGTCTGTCTGTCTGTCTGTCTGTCTGTCTGTCTGTCTGTCTGTCTGTCTGTCTGTCTGTCTGTCCGTCTGTCACAGCCAATTTGCTCCGAATCTAATGGACCGATTAAGTTGAAATTTGGTACACATATGAATTTCTGTGACCCAAACACGGACGGGTAAAGTAAATAAATGTATTTTTAACCGACTTCTAAAAAAGGAGGAGGTTCTCAATTCGGATGTTTCTATTTTTTTTTTTTATGTTTGTTCGCGCATAACTCCGTCGCTTGCCAACCGATTTGAAAAAATATTTTTTTGTTGGAAAGGGTATACTTCCCAAATGGTCCCATTTTTGTCAAAATCCAGTTCTGATGATGGGATCCTGGAGAAATCGAAGGAACTCTTCAAATATTATAGGCACACCTATAGCGATTTGGGTATTTTTTATAGTAGCTCGTGCATTTGCTCTCGGAAAGCACCACATGGTGAATTGGAACTGATGATGAAGACCACAGATGGCTACCAGAACTACTCAATGATAAATATTTCACGGGTTGCGATTCGATTACTTTAATATGGTTGCTAAGCAATTTCCGCTCGTCACATAATGCGTGTGATGAGTGGTTGTTGAGGAGTTCTCCTGGTTCTTACCAGCAGAACTCCTCAACAATTAACGTCCCAGCATCGGGAAAAGCAATATTTTGTAACATGTGATGAGCAATTGACATTAGACTATTGTAACTTATACAAATTATAAACAGACCCACTAAAAAGTGAAAAATAAAAACTTTTTTAAAAAAAAATACAACCGACTTCCAAAAACAACACTACAAAGTGAAAAATAACTTTAATTTCGGAAGTCGGTGGCAAAAACGAAAATACATTTAATCAGACACCGACTTCCCAAATTAAAGTTATTTTTCACTTTGTAGTGTTGTTTTTGGAAGTCGGTTGTATTTTTTTGTAAAAAAGTTTTTATGAATATAGAGGTCACTTTTGGGGGGCAAATAAGAAAATAAAAAAAAAAGTTTTGCAAACTACACCATGTGGCATGTCAAATGAAAGGGCTTACTATGAGGGTCTCAAATATATTTTTTTTATAATTTTAGAATAAATTGTTTTGAAGTTATTTAAGAAAATAGACGAAAATTGACCATTCCCCCTGTTATCTCCGAAACTACTGAGCCTAAAATTTTGAAGAAAATACAGAAAATAGATCTTTACCTGTAGATTACAGGAAAACCTATTAAAAGTCTGTGGTCTTAAAATGACAGGGTAAATCTATCAATATTGTGAGTACAAACTTACATTTACAGTTGGAATGTATGGGAGAACATGTTTTTCAACTACAATGTTAAGTTTGTTCTTAACATAAATTCATCCCAACTACGGAACCCTTCATTGTGCGTGGTCCGACACGCACTTGGCCGGTTTTTATTTTGCAAATGTGGGTATAAAGGATAACAAAAATCATAACAAGTTCAGCCATATTGTACCATAAAAGCATGCAAAAGATACAAAAAAAATACACTAACTCAAAAATCTTTTTCATTCAGGAACTCACTTACATTAATATATTATAATAAACTTTCACCACTAGAAAGCTTCAAAGTCTTTTTTTAAGCGAAACCGAAGTAATATAGCGCGGGCGGGCGATGCGATGCGACTTGGTGGGTCAGGGGAACAAGAAATTTCAAGCGGACGAAGTCGAGAGCAGAAGCTGTACTAAAAATAAAGTAGAAGAGTTTGTTTTTTTTTGTTTGTTTGAATTCACTAATCTCTGGAACTACCAGTTGGATTTGAAAAAATAATTTTGCATCTGATAGCCCAATTCTTGAAAAGGCTATTTATCATCACGCTACGACCCTTAGAAGCCGAGTAAAAATGAAAAAAAAAATCAGAACGAACGCTAAGCGAAAATGAAATAATAGCGCGGGCGAGCGATGCGATGCAACGGGGTGGGACGGGTAATCAAGAAATTTCAAACGAATAAAGTCGCGGGCAGAAGCTAATCCCATGACAAAATGAACGGAGTTTATTATATATACTCCGTATTTTTTTTTGAGATGGGTTTTGATTGATGGTTCAATGTTCTTTTTACTTTGCTTACCCAGTTAATATCTTCAAATAATCTTTTGATTTGTGTCAAGCCAAAGCTCTAAAATAACCATTCGGTATGTGTTATTCAACCTATTCTTTTCTGAATAGACTAGAACATAATAAAAACCACGGAAGAACAGACTATAAACCACGAAAGAATATAGTAAAAACCACAAAAGAATAATAAAAACCACGAAAGAACATAATAAAAACCACGAAAGAACTTAATATAAACCACGAAAGAACATGACAAAAACCACGAAAGAACATAACAAAAACTACGAAAAAACATAATAAAAACCACGTAAGAACATAGTAAAAACTACGAAAGAACATAATATAAACCACGAAAGAACATGACAAAAACCACGAAAGAACATAACAAAAACTACGAAAAAACATAATAAAAACCACGTAAGAATATTAATAAAAACTACGAAAGAACATAATAAAAGCAACGAAAGAACATAATAAAAACCACGAAAGAACATAATAAAAACCACGAAAGAACACAATAAAAACCACGAAAGAACATAACAAAAACTACGAAAAAACATAATAAAAACAACGAAAGAACATAATAAAAACCACGAAAGAACATAACGAAAACCACGAAAGAATAATAAAAACCACGAAAGAACATAATAAAAACCACGAAAGAACATAATATAAACCACGAAAGAACATGACAAAAACCACGAAAGAACGTAACAAAAACTACGAAAAAACATAATAAAAACCACGTAAGAATATTAATAAAAACTACGAAAGAACATAATAAAAGCAACGAAAGAACATAATAAAAACCACGAAAGAACATAATAAAAACCACGAAAGAACAATAAAAACCACGAAAGAACATAACAAAAACTACGAAAAAACATAATAAAAACAACGAAAGAACATAATAAAAACCACGAAAGAACATAACGAAAACCACGAAAGAATAATAAAAACCACGAAAGAACATAATAAAAACCACGAAAGAACATAATATAAACCACGAAAGAACATGACAAAAACCACGAAAGAACGTAACAAAAACTACGAAAAAACAATAAAAACCACGTAAGAACATAATAAAAACTACGAAAGAACATAATAAAAACAACGAAAGAACATAATAAAAACCACGAAAGAACATAACGAAAACCACGAAAGAATAATAAAAACCACGAAAGAACACAATAAAAACAACGAAAGAACGTAATAATAAAAACCACGAAAGAACATAACAAAAACCACGAAAGAACATAATAAAAATCATGAAAACCTTTTGTTTTATCAGGTGCAACTTTATATAAAGGATTTATTTTCAGAAAAAACTTTAAACGCTGCAATACTCCCCACGTTTGCAGAGAATGTTACAAGTTAGATAAATACCTACATCTAGTAAATGCCAAGCATTTATCAAGTTGACGGACACTCGATTAAAGACGCCCGTAACCGTAAGAGAGTAATTGAATGTAGAACGGTAAAGGAGCGAGTTCCTGTATTGTACGAACTACTAATCGTTTTAGTTACCCGTTATAGGTTATGTTTGAAACGGCTAACTAACCATACTCCATCTGTTTAGGTAATTAAATAAAGGTAAACAAAAAACGGTTCCCTTTATAATGTAGACAAGGAATAAGGAAAAATTTCCTGGTAGTACGTTACCGTGCGATATTCTCCGCGGGCAAAAGCTAGTAACATATATTTTTAAACTAGATTGAGTTCGAGGTTCCTATCCGACTTCTCTGAGAAGAATGTCTGAATTAAACTCAGAGGAATTAAAGTCCTGACATAATGTTGGTCAGATCATGTGTAGACCATGTAGATTTATATCTGAGATGGTCTTTTGAGGATTAAACTATTTTATTATTACCAATAAACCCTACTTACTTATGGTGGGTTGCACCATCTTACTTTAACAATAACAAACATCGCACCTTTATTCCGATGTTTTTTATTGTTAAAGTAAGCGATGGTGCAACCCACTCTTCCCGTTTCCCGTTAGACAAAATATGGGTTGTTCCATTTGACAACTTGTTAGCTGACGAGCTTTAACTTTAACGCTTCGCTGCTTACAGTCCTACCAACTTATCTGTGAACTGAAAGAGGACGCCACCGTCGATGGGTCGACACAATCGAATGACATGCGTCGGCACAATCGAAGACATTTCAACATGACGGCCGTAGTTCCAATTTTCGCCATTTCACAGATAAGTTGGTAGGAGTGTAAATTTATTGTTAAATATCTGTCACTTCTGTCAGACGTGGCGAATGTCATGTCCCTGCTCCGAACTTTATCTTTTATATTTGACATGACGGTGCAACAGCAGGTAGTCATTCTATGGTCATATTAACTTTGACGGAAACTATAAATTAGCCCTTGGAGCAACCCACCCTTAGTATTCGACTAGTTTTTACAAGATAACTCACGAAGAAAATTAATCTGTTTCTTTTGACCTAAATGGCAATTTTCGTATCTTATGAACGGAAGGACCGTTTAAGAACGTATCTTAAGAGATACGAAAATTTAACTCTTAGTTTCGGTCTCAATCAGCAAAAAATACATTTACTGTCGCTGTATGCAGATTACTGAGAGATACTGGATTTTGAACGATTTTAATTAGGGAAATTGGCCTCCTGACGTTTTGTTGTTTCGACCTGAGCAAAACCAGTTCACAAGCCCTATTAACTATGTTTCATTCCATAGCAAATTCGTAGCATCTCATCGAATATTTAAATAGGAAAAATAAAGAAAATCTCTCCTCTCCTTGAAACTCTTAGCACAGATTAATACAGATGGGACACTCCGCAGTTTAGGTATGAAGCTACAAGTACGCGGCGGGCTCATCTCACTGGGTCAATTCAGTGTGGGCTGCCGCGCACCGGCCGGCTCGCACATTATTTCGATACTCACTCACACGCCGCGTCGTAAAAAAAGACAACCCTAACAAGTCAGAAGGTATAAAAGTTACGCGATAGAAAGACAGGCAACTTATAGGTGAATATAACTGTAGGTAATGAAGAATTGTGCGACCTGAATTTCATTTTATTGTCATAGAAAGAGTCGCTTTGTATTTAAATGATTTTGCGGAGTGTCTCATCTGTGTTGCTCTTAGCTAAAATTTAATCAGAATAAACCGACCAGATTGTGAAGTCGGTATTACGAGGCAGATAGCTGGTCATCTTAACTAGATTTTGAACGTAACAGCATTATCCTGGCATCAGATAACTAACTCAGTTTGCTGCAGTGGTAAACATCAGGCAGACTTGCTATTTTATTCGGTAGGTACTAGCTTGTGTCCGCGACTTCGTTCGCGTGGAATTCGTAAGACACGACAATATACTAAAATAATAACGGCCACTTTTCCGACCCACGTTATTACTTCGTTTTTCCCTTCTAACCTAGTTTAGATTGACTAATTTGAACAAAAAACAATTTCACGATGTCCTAATAGCCACTATACTCATTGAATAAATTCAAAAATGGAACAGCATTTGTATGAAATTATCTGCCAAGTAAGTTAATAGGAACTTAATTGTAGGTGGTGAAACAGGTTCCTAATTAAGGTGATATGTAAAACGCGAACTGGGCGGGACTAAGAAAGTGACAGAGTCAGTTACTTCTACATGCAAAAAAAGAGAGCGCAACAATGCGCTGGAACCAAAATAGAAGAGCCAAACCATATAAAAACAGTTTAAAAATAAATTACGCTGTCTATCAAAAATATTCTCAGCCAGAGTTTTTAACTACCTAATACGCACATTTTGAATGCAATTGTGTAATGAAATTACTTAGGATTTTAGAATTACAAAATAAATATAAAAAATTAGAAGTCTTTTCAAAATTAAATTCTATCAAGGAAATTTACGCCTTTGCGTTTTCTTTTAGCCAGAGTATTACATAGTCAATAAACATAATTATATTGAAAGATTAAATCCATACATGCTGTAATAAATGGTTATGAAAACGCCCCCAATTTATTTTGATATCCTTGTGTATAGCCTCAATACAGCCTTACGGACTTTTTGAGGGTAATGATGAGTACCTACTTTAAAAATGTACTTAAGGAAAGAAAGAAAGAAAAAAAAGAAAAATATTATTATCATCAATAGCATCATCATCATCATTGCATTATTTTATGTATCATCAATAGTTTTCGCAGCTCACGCCAAATAATAATGACTTTTATGGGCAATTTTTTGATACATTATTGCAATTTTCGTAGGGATCTCTATTTTTTCTGAAAAATTATATACAGTAATTTTATTCGCTGATAATGTAGCTTTCTACAGGATGTATCGTAAAGGTAAAATTTAAGGGTGTGATACAGACCATCAAACTAAACAACTTTCTCCATGGGACCAACATCGTAATCGAGAAAAAATTATCAGCTGTCCAATACATTTGGGACGAGTAGCTATTGAAGCTGCGTACGGGACAAGTTATAATTTTATCTCGATCACAATCTTGGTCCCATGGAGAAAGTTGTTCAGTTTGATGGTCTGTGTCACACCCTTAAATTTGACCACACCTTTCTGATACACCTTGTATAAGTGATAGAATTTTTTAAATCGGTTAAGTATTTTTTGAGTTTATCTATTACTGATCGATTACACGGTCGATTTTAGTCACCAGCCACATGCGGCCGGTCGCCGCGCGGCCAAAGTCGGATACTACCCTACTTTGGGGCTTGCGGCTTTAGTCACTTGCGATCTAGCCGAATTGCCATTTAGACAATCGATTTTCGCTGTGCGGCAGAAATTGTGCGGCTTTAGTCACCCGTGTAAACCCCACATTACATACAAAAATCAAATCTTTTTTCTTTAAAATATTAGTTTAGATTTATTGACTTACTAGCTTTTGCCCGCGACTTCGCTCGCGTTAATTTAGAATTTGACAATCAATTCGGGTTGTAAGCTTGTAAGTTGTAATAAGTAATATAATTTAATCATGATTCGAAAGACACATAGCGCCATCTATTATCATAAGAATGTTATTGTTTGGGAACAGTACTTTTTTTCGGGATAAAAGGTACCTTATGTCCGTTTTTGTGTACACCTGACAACGTATATGCAAAATTTTAGAATGATCAGTTCAGTGGTTTAGGCGTGAAAAGGTTACAAATAAGGAATTATGTTAGGTTATCAGTTACATAAACAACGATTTAGGGGTGCTACACACTTAATCGGATCGGCACGATTCGGTACAAACGGGCGGCTGATATATGTATGTAAGATATAATGTTCGGGAAAAGCCGCTCGACTTAGCTTAAATTGTGCTGAGCCGACCCGAACATGACTAAGCGAAGGTATATCCCGAACAAAATTTGCCAATCGGCACAAGCCAAATGAAACCCGAATATGTGTAGTAATCGTTGCTTAAGAAATACTGATGAATCGAATGTGCCGATCTCAATATCGCGCAAGTGCTAGTCACCGCCTGACTTATGTGAGCGGTGAGACGGGGAGGGCGCGATTGACAAGATTGGCAAACTGTAGCTTGAAGTTTGTCTAGCTCCCCTGTCTCACCGCTCACTTACCTCAGGCGGTGACTAGCACTTGCGCGCACACTATAGTACTCCCTACGCTTCAGTAATTAACTATCATTAAACGAGGCGAGTCTTTTCTGTAATCAAACAGTATTTGATTCTCTTATAGTAGAGTACAGTCAGAACAAAACCCAAAAAGAACACAGACCTAATTTTAAGAACATTAGCCCAACTTTTTGTTCGGCTTAACATCAGACCCAGATAACAAATTGACTTGTGGGAGCAATGGAAGCTTTGAAAACAAGTATATTTTCAAACCTTTAAACATTACCACCCCTCTAGAGCAGTCGTTAAACAAACATACTAGTAAACTGAAACAATGATAAATGAAAAAACATTCGCAAAATGAATGTTTGACTTGAGTTTGAAACCACAACACACATCCCACCAATATATGCATACAGAGCGGTATTAAAAATACGTCCACAGAAACATAGCAAATGAAAAACTAAAATAAATGGCCTGAAATAAATGACGAAAACGTTTCGGATGGACGCGATATCAAGGGATGTTTTTATTGCAAAATGCCGTTGCAACAGAAAAATACAAAATGGCGGTCGGTAGGCACAATCCATGGATTTAATCTGCAATGTGTTTGTTGTGTGTGTTGTTTATTGTGCTGGGAACTAAAATACTCAATGAAGTACTAGGAACAATGTTATGTGTGATTTCGAAACATATATTTTGATGAGGATTTTGTAAAAGACTAGCGACCCGCCCCAGGGGGCTTATTCCTTACGCCCGAAGTCCGTAGCTCCGGCTAAAGCCACTATATCTGTACTAATAATAAAGCTGAAGAGTTTGTTTAATTGTTTGTATGTTTGAACACGCTAGTCTCTGAAACTACCAGTTGGATTTGATAAAATATTTCAGGTCACAAACGCTATTCGTCACGTACGTAGTACGTCGTAACTCATAATCTTCGATTGGACACTTTCGCTGGTTGTCATTGTCGCCGTACTGTTCGTCACAAACGCGTAACGTCACTAACTCAGTTCGTCACAAACGTAGTTCGTCATATTATATATTTTTTAATACAAAAAAAAAATAACTAAACATTTTTTTTTTATTCATAATTATTAGGTTGGGGAAAATGTCTTTTCGCATTATAGTATGTATGAACTTAAAATAAAATATCTTTGGTTATACTATTTGTATCTGGCTGGTTTTGGTATCATTGAAAGTTTAAATTTTAAAGAACATAATTCCAAATTCAAATTAGGAAAAAGTGTGATTTTCATTTGTTTTTCGTACTGTCAAGATGAGTGAATCTAATGAAGAAATTCGATACGTTTTAAAAGTTTACTACAAAAAAGGTAAAAATGCAACGCAAGCCGCGAAAAATATTGCGATGTTTATGGACCCAGTGCAGTGTCTGTGAGAGTAGCACAAATTTGTTTTAAGTGTTTTCAATCCGGAAATTTTGATGCCAAAGATGCACGACGCTCTGGTCGCCCTATCACGGATAAAATGGATGCCATTTTTGAAAAAGTGGAGCAAGATCGGCATATTAGTAGTTACAACGTAGCTGAAGAACTAGGAATTGACCACAAAACAGTTTTGGCTCATTTGAAAAAAACTGGGTACACAAAAAAGCTCGATATTTGGGTACCTCACGAGCTCACTGAAACAAACCTAATGAACCGTGTACTCATTTGTGATTCTTTATTACGACGTAATGAAACCGAACCATTTTTGAAGAAGCTACTAACTGGAGATCAAAAGTGGATCACGTACGACAAGAACGTGCGAAAAAGGTCGTGGTCAAAGGCCGGTCAGGCTTCACAGACTGTGGCGAAACCCGGGTTCACTCGCAACAAGGTGATGCTGTGTGTGTGGTGGGATTGGAAAGGCATTATTGATTATGAGCTGTTACCACCAGGCAGGACTATCGATTCTGAACTCTACTGCGAACAACTGATGAGATTAAAGCAAGAAGTTGAGAGAAAGCTGCCGGAATTAATCAACAGAAGGGGTGTGGTTTTTCATCATGATAACGCTAGACCTCACACATCTTTAGCCACTCAGCAAAAATTAAGAGAGTTTGGCTGGGAGGTGTTAATGCATCCGCCGTATAGTCCTGACCTTGCACCTTCAGATTTCCACCTGTTTCGGTCTCTTCAGATTCTTTAGGCAGTGTCAGGTTAACATCACGAGAGGACTGCCAAAACCACTTGTCGCGGTATTTTGATTAGAAGTCCTAAAATTTCTATAGCAATGGGATCATGTCCCTACCTACAAGATGGCAGAAAGTTACCGAACAAAATGGTACCTACATACTTTAGATAAATGTAAATAATGTATATTAAAAAATGTTTTGAATTTTCTTAAAAAATGCGAAGAAACTTTTTCCCCAACCTATTAATAATGTCGGATCGTCAGGATTTACTAGTTAGATTCAGGCATCGTGTAGGCAGAAGATGGGCTTCGTGCAATGAAAACACACTGGGTGCGATATACGGTGTTTAAAATCACAATCTAACACAATCACTCCAAATTATAATTAACACAATCACTGAACATAACGAATCGAGTACAGTTCCGCGACGTACTCACTCCGATGCGATCAGACACTAGAATGTCCACCTCGCCATGGACTTAAATACTTACTTTACTCTTTGACTTAAAACATCACGACTCTGTAGAAGCTCACTAAAGGTGTGGGTAGATCACGTGATGTCACCAGTGGCGCGCTTGCGATTCGTTTCGTGTCCATACTAATGACCGAATCCGATATACTGGATGACTGTTTTTACCGTCTCGAAAAAAATAGGGTATATTCAATGAATGGAGTAGAAGCCTATGGCCATATCCCTATGCCTATGGCCTATGGTATGTCGTTGTAAACTTTTCATTTTAGAACAATAAAAACATACATTTTGAAGAAAAATAATAAATCCTTTAAAAATATCGAAATTCAAATCATATGCAATGCATTATGATTTGAATTTTGATTTTTTAAAATAAAAAATCAAAATTCAAATCATAATGCATTTTTATTGTTCTAAAATGAAAAGTTTACAACGAATTTGTAGTATTTATTGATACTTAGATATTTTTTTCTGACTAAGCTATTAAAAAAAAAAAAAACTAGGTATGCCATACGCTTCTACTCCGTTCACCTAATATACCCTATTTTTTTCAAGACGGTAAAAAAAGTCATCCGGTATGCATAAAGTACATGGAGAATTTAAAAAAAATGTCTACTATTTCAACTACAACGCGTGAAGTTACGTCTGTAAGTATCTAAGTGGTATAAGAATCTGTCATGTCTGTATTTTAGGTTGATCATGACAAACAGCGATTATGACAGATCGCGTAAATGACGAATTGTGTTTATGGCAAACATTGTATTAGACGAATAATCATAGTGAGTGACTAACTGAGTTAAATCAGATAGCTATGACCAACTGAGTATGTGACAAATAGAGTTTGTGACATTGAGCTTGTAATCACAATATTTCTGTTTCTTCAGTATTTCTGGGAAAATACAGGCTGATAATTGTTTACCAACAGCGCCATTCTGCCAACGATATTCAAACGCTAAATGGTCCCTGTAACACTATAAACATGGGTATTGTTATTGACAGTTCGTGTTTAAATGCGGTCAAAGCTAACGTTATCAATACCTACTCAGGAATACGAGTGCAATGTTTACAGGAAAGCTGGAGTCTGCGGCATTTGACGTTCAATGCCATATTGACGCTCTCCAATAGTGCAACTGCTGTTGACACTTCACTTGATGTTATCTGTGCTTGTGGCTCTGAGAACTAATGACCTATGTACTGTAGGATGAATGTAAAGGTTAAACAAATCTGTCTACCAATTTATGTAAAGTCAACAAATGAGATATCTAGGCAGGGTATACTAACATGCATTTATATGTCGGCGACAAGCCAGGGCGCGAATCACCGTAGCCCAAACAATGCCTGCAGTACATAATTCACCAATATTAGAATTAGAGGAAACATATCATCATAAATCTCATAATGTTATTTTGGTTAAGATTTGTCAATTAGTTAAACTGGGAAAACGATAATTTATTCCTTTCACTTACTTTCCTTGCACTTTGTAAACTAGCCATCAATCTAACATCTTTATTACCTCATATGTTGTTTTTGTGAACTTGACTTTTTAGAAGTACCTACTTAGGCAAACGTGATAAGGCGGGCACACAGTTTTGTGCCGAACGTGGTCACGGGGCGAGGGACGGGAGGTAAGGCCCTAGGCTTAAAAGATGAAGGGCTGGGAATTGAGACATTCCACTTTTGGCGAGTAAACGAGTATTCAAGTCGCAACGAGTCGCGAGTTGAACTATTAGCTCACACGTATGTGTTTCCCGATTTTCCGAGCCCAGTGAACTCGTGAACGTTTTATCACATTTAGACAGTACCTAACTAAAACTTAGTGTGCGAATTCATGTAAGACTCTAAATGTGGGACTCTAAATTATAATTTTCCATCTTACTGGTGCGTCTTACTTTCGCCTACACAAGTGTTTTCCCTGAAAATCTGAACCCTGACATTGAAAACTCGTAGTAAACCGCTCAAGCCATCTGCCACTACGACATATACATGTTCTGAGACAGTGACACGCCGGCTTACGCTGAAAACCAGCGCCGTTGATTCATGCCTTCGTGCGCGGGCCACGGCATTACGCTGAGCGTTAGCCGTTTCGCGCGGAAGTGACGCAAATTTCCGTTTTGTTTTGGTTTTTAAGCATATAAAATAACTCTATTTAATGTGCGTCACCTTCATGTGAATAAACAGTTTTTCTTTCTTTCTTTCTTTCTAACATGTTTGTATGTGAATTGCTTCATGTTCAATTTTATATTATATTTGTCGGAACGTCAGGATTTACTCAGTTAGATTTAGACAGACATGTGGGCAGAAGATGGGTTTCGTGCAATGAAAACACACTGGGTGCGATACACGGTGTTTAAAATCACAATCTAACACAATCACTAAGCACAACGAATCGAATAGAGTTCCGTGGCGTAGTAACCCCGATGTTGCCCCGATGCGATCCGACACTAGACTGTCCTCCTTCGCCATGAGGTTAAAACATCACGACTCTGTAGAAGCGCGCTGTAGGTAGTAGTAATATCTTTATTCATAACAACATAATTGTGTCGAACAGATAGATTATTATAAATATGTCCTTAAAACTAGATTCATTTAAATTCTAATATAAATAAAACCATTACATTGTCATAATTATAACAATGACCAAGCATATAATATTAATAATAATAAAAGATTCTCAAAATTTTAATAATAAAGTAATGTCAAAATTATTATAATTGCAAATTTCTACACAAAATACATACAAATTAGAGATCACCTACTGAGTATAAACACTTTTCTAAAAGAAACGCTTTAAGACTGGCTTTAAAAGTACTGCTATACAATTCCTGTTTTAATGAAGTAGGCAATTTGTTATACAATTTTATTCCATTAATCTGAGAACAATGACTCACTACTTTGAGGTGGGGTGTTATATTTGACGACAGATCAAGTCTTCTCGTTTTCTCCCTTTTTATTCTTTCCTCGTGTGTTTCGATTTTGTTAATATTTTTAGCCAAGTTCATTAACAAAACCATTACATATAAACTAGGCACAGTCAAAATTTTTAACTTTATAAAATGCTCCCGACACGATTCTTCTTGTTTAATTCGTACCATAGTTCTAACGGCACGTTTTTGAGCAATAAAAGCTTTATCAATGTTATACTGGTAGCTACCTCCCCAGAAAAGTATACTAGACCGTAATTTAGATTCGACAAGGGCATAATAAACAGTCTTCAGCAGAGCTGTTCTAAGTCAATCACGACTCTTAAACTCCGTAAAACATAACAAGCCGAACTAATAGTGCTAACCAAGGATGACAGCTCGTGTTTCCAATTTAATAAGCTATCCATATAAACACCCAGAAATTTGACTACTTTCACAGTGTCGATTTTTTCTCCATTTAAGGTACTACGAATATTGTCGGTGGTTTTTGTAGTTGACTGAAATAGTAGGTAGTAGGTGTGGGTACCTCACGTGATGGCGCCTGTGGCGCGCTTGCGATTCGTTACGCGTCCGTACTATTGACCGGATCCCACATAATAGGTCTTTACCTATGAAATTGCCGTTTTGTATGAAAAAATTTAAACGAATTTTTTTCATGCATTTTTTATTTGTATTAATCGAAGTAATCACCCATGCAATCAATGCATCTTTGCCAACGCAGTGGCAGTTTATTGATGCCTTTCTTAAAGAAATCAGCTGGACGGGAGGCAACAAATTCTTCAAAGGCATTTTGTACTGCCTCTCGGGTATTGAATTTTTTTCCCACCAAGAAGTTATCCAAATTCTGGAAAAAGTAGTAGTCTGTAGGCGCAAGGTCTGGTGAGTAGGGCGGATGACGGAGAGCTTCCAACCCCAGTTCTTGCAACTTGGAGACCGTCTGCTGTGCAGTATGAGGTCGCGCGTTGTCGTGCAGGAGCAGCGGAGACGAGCGATTGACCAATGCTGGTTGGAGATGTGCCAGCTTCTCCATCATTGTGTTCAGTTCTTCACAGTACACATCTGAAGTAATGCTCACCCCGTTTGGTAAGAAGCTGTGATGAATCACACTGGCGCTAGACCACCAAACAGTGACCATCACTTTTCTAGGGGTAAGTTTCGTTTAGGGCATTGTTTAGGTGCTGAACCAGGATCCAACCAACTTGCTGAGCGCTTGCGGTTATCAAACAGAATCCATTTTTCATCGCAGGTAACAATGCGGTTCCAAATTCCTTCATTTGTGTGTCTGTTGAGCAGTGCAAGGCACGTCTCGACGCGTACTTCGCGCTGGCGATCATTGAGTTCGTGGGGCACCCATTTTTGTCAAGCTTTTTTACCTTGCCAATTTGACGCAAATGGACTAATATTGTTTTGACGCTAACGTCGAAAGCTGCTGCTAATTCAGCCGTAGATTGTGTATCATCAGCTTCCACAATCGCCTTTAATTCGTCATTGTCGACCAAAGTCTTCGGACGACCGCGAGGTTCATTTTTCAGGTCGAAATTTCCAGAACGGAAGCGAGCAAACCAATAACAAGTGGTGCGTTGGTTTGTAGTGTTAGCTCCGTAAACGTCGTTGATGTTGCGTGCCGCTTGTGCCGCGTTGCTGCCAAGACGGTACTCATATTCCATAATTACTCGAATTTTTAACGTATCCATGATGACGAAAAAGATTGAAATGCGATGAAAATGTAACACTAATCAATAAACAAATGACTACTTTTGGAAAAAAAAATCCATGTTTTTAAAATAAAATTAATTAAATTAGAATTCTTAGCCAAACAAAAATTATTTTGATTTGAAATGGCCAGTACTGCAGAACGGCAATTTCATAGGTAAAGACCTAATATTACTTTGTTTTTGCAATACTCCTACCTACATTGTAACACACCAACACAAAATTGTATATTGTCACGAAATTGATGATGAAGCAATTCACATACAAATATGTTAGTATACCCTGCCTAGATATCTGTTTTGTTGACTGTACGTGCAATTCTGAAAGTGTGCATAATCAGCCTTAATTCAGACACCAATCTACTTGGTCTTCACATGATCTGAACAAGATTATGTCTAGACTTTCAAATTCAAATTCAAATTCAAATTCATTTATTCGTGTGATTTTTGGTACATGAGATCTTAATATTAATAAATAGTTCCTCAAAAAATCTACCTTAAAGGTGTACACGCTTTCACGTAATTATTATAAAAAAAAGAATAAGTAATCAATCTAATAAAATAAAATAATTACAACAAAACACAACATAACTTAAGTCAGAAAAAAACAAGCAAAACATTAACAATTGAGTACACGTAAATAAATAATTAATGGAATTTAAGATAATAATGCATTGTCAAAATTAAATAAATATGAATGTCAAATAACTTACAATTTATCATTAAGGAATTCGTCAATAGTATAATAACATTTTTCTAATAATAGATGTCTTAATTTGTTTTTAAATTGAATAATATTTAAGTCCTTAATTTCATTTGGTAATTTATTAAATATTTTTGGGGCCATGCAAAGTATGCTTTAGTGCATCAAGGCGGTCTTTGTTGGTCGAACGCATAATTCATGTCTATATACATGTCTAATCATTCTATAGCGATGTTCAGATGCTTTTCTGAATAGATGCATGTTCTTTTTAACAAATAAAGCAGTCTCAAATATGTACAAGCAAGGTAAAGTCATTATTTTTAACAATATAAAATAAGGTTTACAGCTATCAGTTATTTTTATACCAGTAATAGCTCTAATGCATCTTTTTTGCGATTTAAACACCATGTCCTTATTGCAGGAGTTACCCCAAAACATGACTCCGTAGCGTAGAATAGAGTCGACATATCCATAGTATGCAGTGACTGCCGCTGCTTGATTGACTACTTTCTTTAGTTTATTCAAAGCAAAAGCAAACTTACTATTTTTTTTAATTAATATTGAAGTATGTTGTTTCCAATTAAGTTGATTGTCGATTGTTAAGCCTAAAAATTTTGTGTTTGCAACTTCTTCAATTTTCTCATTATTAAAGCTTACATTTAGTTCCGAATTAGCTACTCTTTGACGAAAATTCATAATTTTTGTTTTCTTCAAATTTATAATTAAGTCGTTATGTTCTAGCCAGTTTTTAAAAGAGACTGTGACCTCTGAGTTGGTTTCGGCCTTTCTTCTCAGAGTAGTCAGATAGGAAACGCCGACCTCATCTAGTTTTTTAACCGACTTCAAAAAGGAGGAGGTTATCAATTCGTCGGAACCTTTATTTTTCTTTTTTTTTTTTTTTTTTTTTTATGTATGTTCTCCGATTACTCGAAGATGGCTGGACCGATTTGGATTATTTTTTTTTTGTTTGAAAGGGTATACTTCCCAGGGGGTCCCATGATCATCAAGACAGGATCTGATGATGGGATCCTGGAGAAATAGAGAGAACTCTTCCAATTTTATAGGCACACTTGAAGCGATTTGGATAGTCTTTGGAAGAGTACTTTCTTGGAGTGGTCCCATTTCAATTTGGTGAAGATCTGATGAAGAACTTCTGAGATAGGCAACGGAACTCCTCAATAAATGATAGCAAATGGACTGGGATTGCTGAAATCTCATGTCTGTTTGTTGTTCACACCAGTTCATAACATAACATCACGCCAGTACGCTGTGAAGGGGTAAGCACATGTGAACCACTAAAACGTGAAAAATAAAAACTTTTTTACAAAAAAATACAACCGACTTCCAAAAATAACGCTACAAAGTGAAAAATAACTTTAATTTCGGAAGTCGGTGGCAAAAACGAAAATACATTTAGTCAGACACCGACTTCCGAAATTAAAGTTATTTTTCACTTTGTAGCGTTATTTTTGGAAGTCGGTTGTATTTTTTTGTAAAAAAGTTTTTATATTATTAGAAATGTGATTGACGTGTGTAGTGTTTGTACAAACCTACTTACAGAAATAAATCATTTATCAGTTTTTGTTCCCACTGTTGGAACACAGGCAGGTAGGAGCTCGTGGCTAAGTAATAACAGCCGCACGGGTCGATCCATCAGGTTAAGCTACGCTTGCCGGGGTTGGTCTGTGGATGGGTGACCATCTTTACATACCATGACTCCTCCGTGCCTCGGAAAGCACGTTAAGCCGTTGGTCCCGGCTGTCATTCGTGGATCTTTGACAGTCGTTACGGGTCGTCTGAAGCCCGAAAGTCTGACAATCAGTCTTACCAAGGGGTATCGTATCACCCAGTTAATGGGTTGTGGAGGTCAGATAGGCAGTCGCTCCATGTAAAATAATGGTATTCAGCTGCATCCGGTTAGACTGGAAGCCGACCCCAACATAATTGGGAAAAGGCTAGGCAGATTGATTGTTGGAACACAGGCCTCTTCGTGAGAGGGAGTGGGCCGGAATCCACCACGCAGGCCCAGTGCGGGTTCACATGTCTTCAAATTTTTTATTCTTGGTCATGCTCGTTTCTTCTGGATGTTTTCCATCATCGTTTTGAGAGCGTGGTGATGAAATAATAAGGTTATACATGACAGGTGTCAAGTTTATATAATATTGAATTCTTTCTCATATTCTAATCGAAATCCGTTACATACATAAATTAAAAACTTCAATTACTGAGTATATCACACTTATAAAGGCGAAAGATTGTGATGTGTGTGTGTTTGTATATTTGTTACTTCTTCACGCTCAAACGGCTGGACCGATTTGGAAGAAATTTGGTATGTAAATAGCTTATACTCTGGATTAACACTTAGACTACTTTTTATCCCGGTCTACGCGGGTGGAATCGCGGGGCGCAGCTAGTTCAAAATAATAACTAGAATTTCATATACGTACAAGCATGAATCTCATCGTCCAATAATAGCAATGATGAAATTCTTTATTTTGACATCTTGAGACGACACATTGTATTAAAATTTACAAAATATTTTCAAGTTGAGAATTTATAAAATAACTTCGATATAATAGATTTATTAATATAAATACATAAGATAGGTACAGTCAACAAAAGAGATCTAGGCAGGGTATACTAACATATTTGTATGTGAATTGCTTCATGAACAATTTCGTGAAAATATACAATTTTGTGATGGTGTGTTACAATGTAGGAATATTGCCATAACAAAGTAATATATATACCTAAAATTGAACATGAAGCAATTCACATACAAATATGTTAGTATACCCTTTTTTTTTTTGTGGATGGGAAGTCATCAAATGACTTCTCCCGCTCTGGGCAGAGCGGGAGGACGTGTCAGACTTTTACTGGCTAAAACCCACCCGTGTTCCTTCAGTTGCCCGTGCCAGGGCCGCGGTATCTCTTTCGAACTACCCGCGACCCCGGCGGCATCGGCCCTATTGGACCCCGTCACTGCTAAAATCTCTTTGAGGCGCGCGTGGAACACAACGCGCCGTCGACCCGGGCCTGGTCCTTACCGGACGGCGAGCTACCCATTACTCGTCGTCCGCAAGCCCGCGCCTACGGTGGCCGGGAATCGGCGATAGATTCCCGCCGCCCAGGGCGTCTCCTGCGGCGGCTAGGGGCGCGAGGGCGCGGCTGTTGCCTCTCCCTCGAGGGTTCCGCCTCCTCCTTCGCGAGCATTACTGCCTAGATATCTCTTTTGTTGACTGTACCTGCGTAGTTGTGATTGAGTGGTTGAAAGAATTAGAGGTTCAATTACCAAATGAGAAAACTAATAATTGGGTTTTTCCATCAGGCATTTTTAGTAGAAGCAAGGAGTACAACCTTAAAAAAATTGTATATTGAAGATGAACCAATATTATATGCTGCAAATGTGCAGCATATAATATTGGTAATATTGGTTGGTGGTATATTGGTTAATATTGGTTGGTAAAAGTATTTTTTTTTTTCTGTGGCTAATGAGCCACAGAAAAAAAAAATTCTTTTCGTCTACTATACAGAGTGGATTTTTAAGACGTGCAAGGATAGGTACCTTAACGGTCTTAGGAGACTGTCCTTATATTTTTAAGAAAATCCTAATTCAGAAAAAAAAATATAGTCACAAAGAAAATGAACCATCTTTACAAAATTTTTTTTTTTGATGTCATTCGATCCCTGTTTCGTATAAGAATCAAAAAACTCTGAGGGACCAACCAAGGTTTGAGTACAAGAAAAGTCAAAAATCGCAAAAAAAAAAAAAATCCCATACATTTTGTAGGAAATTAGACTACAACATATTTTTTTGTCAGACTTACAATGAAAACTGGCTGAGAATTAACAAAAAAAAAATATTAAACTTATACAGGAACAAAATTTCTCAAAAAAAGAGTCTCCTTTTTTTTGTGGATGGGCAATCATCAAATGCAAATGACTTCTCCCGCTCTGGGCGGAGCGAGTGGGCGTATCAGAC
This sequence comes from Cosmia pyralina, assembly GCA_946251885.1. Taxonomy (NCBI): domain Eukaryota; kingdom Metazoa; phylum Arthropoda; class Insecta; order Lepidoptera; family Noctuidae; genus Cosmia; species Cosmia pyralina. Next base: position 18,855,770 of record OX276362.1, read on the forward strand.
TTTTACTGACTAAAACCCACCCGTGTTCCTTCAGTTGCCTGTGCCAGGGCCACGGTATCTCTTTCGAACAACCCGCGATCCCGGCGGCAAAAAAACATTCTACTGTAGAGGCACGACAACAGGATCTAAAGTTCACTCATCCTCCATAGAAAAGAGAGGATCCTCCGGCCCGACGGGTGTCATGTCTGGTGGGCAACTGGCCAAAGACAGTCTCTTAAGACCGTTTTCCTGTAGCTACAACGGTTAAGGTGCTGCTCTTAGTGCCCCATCCCAAAAATTTAAGGTCACGATGAACCGCCTTCTGCATATTTCTTTCAGTTGAAGAAAAGAAGCAGTGCCACGAAGTCTATAGCCAAGGACCATTGTTCGTCCCATAATGAACTTGCTACGTCAAGTTATTATTTTACACAAGTCAATCTGCCTAGCCTTTTCCCAACTATGTTGGGCTTCCAGTCTAACCGGATTCAGATGAATACCTGTATTTTAAATGGAGGGACTGCCTATCTGACCTCTACAATCCAGTAACTGGGTAATACGATAGCCCTTGGTACGAGTAAAACTGGTTGTCAGACTTTCGGGCTTCTGACGACCCGTAACGACTGTCAAAGATCCGCGAATGACAGCCGGGAAGCACGGAGAAGTCTCGGTATGTAAAAATGGTCACCCATCTACGGACCAACCCTAACAAGCGAAGCTTAACTTGATGGATCGACCCGTGCGGCTGTTATTACTTAGCCACAAGATTGTTTTACACAAGTATATGAACCTATTTCACAGTTTCTGGATAGACCCTACATTCACCAATAAATTAAAGTCGAAAAATCTCACCATTAAAACTTAGCTGCAATAAGCTCGAAGTGAAAAATAAAAAATGAACACTAAGTAATACATGTGAAGAAGTAGTAGTGTCAATCCCTAGCATCATGCGGGCATCACTTAAGTTTTCGATGAGTTTTTTTTCAGAATAGACCGGCTGATTTCAAAACATCATTCCATTCACCTTTTAAAGGACTCGTTCACCCTGTTTGGACGTGTACGAAAATTCAATAATTTATTTTTAGTCAAAATAAAACGCCTGCACTAAGTGGACAGAATATAATCCCGAACAGTCGGATGCAGTCGAAAACTTTGTTTAAAATAATATTCAGTACAAATTTCCTAGTTCAAACGATATTTAGTTTCTCTGAGCATTGCATTTCGTTTGAAACGTTTCAGCAAAGTGCACTGTATAAATGCACTTTTTGTTTGGGAGTGAAATTCCAAGCTTTTATGAAATGTTTGAGTTTAACTACTAGGTACTTTAACTAGTTACATTCCGCGTTTATGTGTTTATTTTTGTAAACTATAATTGACGAAATGTCTCATTATTTAGATAGAGGGTCTAATTAAAATAGCTAGCGAAAGTAAAAAAAAAAACCGCTCAGGTGTGTGTCAGATCACGCAGGCGGTTTTCCGTAGTTGAGATGAATTTATCCCAAAAACTCAAAATTATAAAATTAAAAACGTGTTCCCTTATACATCGTTATACGTCACCGTCAATTATTTAACTGCAAATGTAAGTTACTAATCACAAAAACCATTTTTTTTATGTGATAAAACTACAAATGAACTATTTTCAGACTTTTTCCTTTTCCCTGACTTTTTTTTAAAGAAAAAGCTTGCCAAATTTCATGATTCTAGGTGTTGAACTAAAATCATGAAATTAGATTATGATTTAGGTTTTGATTTATTTGCGAGTATCCAAAACATGTCGCATAAATGGCGGTTTTTTTTTGCCTAAAATATTGCGCATGTCAAATAATCAAATGACATCATAATATTAAGGACGCTATTACAAATGGGTAGTCAAATCATTACTTTTTTACACAAAAGCGTGTTTATTAAATAAAAGGCTTTACAATCTTAAAATGATTTTTAGCCAAATTGTTGATAGGTGTGCATGGTACGATTCTGAACTTTAAATATCATTTTAGATAAGTACAGTTTCTCAATAATTGTACCGGACTGAAAATTTTTACTTCGGTATATTTATTGAGAAAATGTACCCATGTAAAATTATATTTATAGTTCAGAATCGAACCATGCACATCTATCAACAATTTGACCAAAAAACATATTAGGAATGCAAAGCATTTTTTTTAATAAACATACTTTCGTGTAAAAAAGTAATGATCTGACTACCCATTTGTAACAGCGTCCTTAACCTTTGTTCTTCCAAAGTTTTGAAATACGAACACTAATCTCGGTAAACAAATGCCCCCCGCGCGCGCCTCTCGTTCCGCAAACCGATTTTCAACCACATACTAACTTTGTTCGTAATGCCGATACAGCCTCGCGGATTTTGGCAAAAATATACTGCACTCAACCACCTTTCCAAAGAATCTCTAACACAAGGAGTGAGTCCACACACAAAATTCCAAAAAATAAAAAACTAAGGCGCGGAATGCGCACGCCACGCCCCTTTTTTGATAACTCGGACGTTCGGGCGTTTTGCGGTTTACGGTACTGGTAACTTTCGGACGTTGCGCGTGAATCCTAAAAACTAAAGAAAATTAGCAGTTGTGATGAGTATCGATATCCAAACACGAAAAACAAACATTACATGCATTTCTTTTTGGGGTCAGCGATATATCCGTTGGGAGTGTAGTTCTTTAGAAACACAGTTTTTTCTTCTAGCCACATAGAAGTCTATAAATAAAACCAAAGTGCAAGTGCTGTTCACACAAACAAAATAATAAAACAAAACAAACCACAGACTCAATACGTTTGTCTATTTACTCAATTCAGTTGATTGGATCTCCAGATATAGAATATCTTTGAAGTTTTAGATGAATTTTCAATACTATACCTCGTTTGAGAGTTCAAACGAGCTGTAGTCTCGAATATTCACCTATAACTTCAAAGATATTCAATCAATTTATAAGGAACTGGTTCTCAAAAGCATTTACCTCTTCGCGACGAAGTAATTTAATTGTAAAATGATTTTACGCTTTGACGTGGGCTTCTAACATTATTGGGTTAATGAAGAACGTGCAAAAGGTTGTTTTACCTCGAACGTGTTAAAGACGTAAACAAAGGACCATAATGGACCATAATGGGACCATATACAATAGGGATGACGACAATTTTTTTTTCCGATCGATACTGTTAAAAAATATTGGACACGTATTTTTTATTTTTTTATTAATCAAATGATTACGGCGATAGATTGAGTTAAAATATGGCATGACGTCACGCCTAGCTAGATTTTATAGGTAGTTATGACGTAGCGAGCTCCCACTTCCCAACTTTAATGTGTGTTATCTAAGTTATTTTTTATTAATATGCTAAAGCAAAAAATACGTATCGAATATTTTTTTATTATCTAACTGACAGGCTAAATAGTTTTTTTTTTTTTACCTAGGCATCATACCTATTCACTACGGGTGCTAGAGCCTTCCATACATCCTGAAGCGTTTTTGTATAGTTGATATTTCATAATTTCAGTTATATTGATTAATTAATCAAAACAGCGAAATATTTGACAGCCACTAACGACGTTGTCAATTTTCAGAATGCACAGCCTTAAGACGACGATAAGCGATTTTTGATGATTTTAAACTGAAAATAACGTCTAAACGAGCAGTGTTGGTGTTTTGGAAAATAATAATTAAGTATCTATGTTAAATAGAGCATTTTTTAATAACTTAATATGTGAATATTATTTTAGAATTTGTTTATATTACATAGTGTTGTTTATAGTGTAATTCATTTGTAAAGTTATGTATAACGCGGATAAAAAACTGAGAATCACGTATTTTTATTAAATCTTCACCATTTAAAAAATAATTTAACTATTTCTCTTTTAGTACAGGAACGTATTTGAATAAAATAACTTTAGTTTCTTATTTGGGACCGCACTCCATGATAGGCGAGCCCTATTACTGGGTGGACGTACGACTCGTTGCGTGAGCTTAGCACAAAACACGCAAGCTAACCACTCAAGGGTGTTGGCATATATCTGAGTCTTAACTAGATAAGTATAGCCTAACTAGAATCTCACGATTATGGTAATGCCTTGTCTTAATCCCTTAGTATTTTTAAAGGTTTGCATTATCCTCAAGGCTCGTGGGCTCATTGCTATAATATTAGGTATTTACCTATGAAATTGCCGTTCTGCAGTACTGGCCATTTCAAATCAAAATAATTTTTGTTTGGCTAAGAATTCTAATTTCAAATTAATTTTATTTTAAAAACATGGATTTTTTTTTCCAAAAGTAGTCATTTGTTTATTGATTAGTGTTACATTTTCATCGCATTTCAATCTTTTTCGTCATCATGGATACGTTAAAAATTTGAGTAATTATGGAATATGAGTACCGTCGTGGCAGCAACGCGGCACAAGCGGCACGCAACATCAACGACGTTTACGGAGCTAACACTACAAACCAACGCACCACTTGTTATTGGTTTGCTCGCTTCCGTTCTGGAAATTTCGACCTGAAAAATGAACCTCGCGGTCGTCCGAAGACTTTGGTCGACAATGACGAATTAAAGGCGATTGTGGAAGCTGATGATACACAATCTACGGCTGAATTAGCAGCAGCTTTCGACGTTAGCGTCAAAACAATATTGGTCCATTTGCGTCAAATTGGCAAGGTAAAAAAGCTTGACAAATGGGTGCCCCACGAACTCAATGATCGCCAGCGCGAAGTACGCGTCGAGACGTGCCTTGCACTGCTCAACAGACACACAAATGAAGGAATTTTGAACCGCATTGTTACCTGCAATGAAAAATGGATTCTGTTTGATAACCGCAAGCGCTCAGCAAGTTGGTTGGATCCTGGTTCAGCACCTAAACAATGCCCTAAACGAAAACTTACCCCTAGAAAAGTGATGGTCACTGTTTGGTGGTCTAGCGCCGGTGTGATTCATCACAGCTTCTTACCAAACGGGGTGAGCATTACTTTAGATGTGTACTGTGAAGAACTGAACACAATGATGGAGAAGCTGGCACATCTCCAACCAGCATTGGTCAATCGCTCGTCTCCGCTGCTCCTGCACGACAACGCGCGACCTCATACTGCACAGCAGATGGTCTCCAAGTTGCAAGAACTGGGGTTGGAAGCTCTCCGTCATCCGCCCTACTCACCAGACCTTGCGCCTACAGACTACTACTTTTTCCAGAATTTGGATAACTTCTTGGCGGGAAAAAAATTCAATACCCGAGAGGCAGTACAAAATGCCTTTGAAGAATTTGTTGCCTCCCGTCCAGCTGATTTCTTTAAGAAGGGCATCAATAAACTGCCACTGCGTTGGCAAAGATGCATTGATTGCATGGGTGATTACTTCGATTAATACAAATAAAAAATGCATGAAAAAAATTCGTTTAAATTTTTTCATACAAAACGGCAATTTCATAGGTAAAGACCTATTATAATACCTACACTCTTTCCGATTTACATAAGTTGGAAGTTAGTATTATTGCAACTTTAGTGATATTCTGGGATTCCTTGATGCTTTTTGAACTATGATCAGCTACTTAATTGCGTAACACACTATCAATCGGAATCGGTTTCCATTTTTAACCGACATCAAAAAGGAGGAGGTTCTCAATTCGTCCGAACCTTTTTTTATGTATTATATGTTCCCCGATTACTCGAAGATGGCTGGACCGATTTGGATTTATTTTGCTTTATTCGAGAGAGTATACATCAAAGTTGGTCCCATATAAAATTGATTAACTTTGCTTGGGTAGTTTTTGAGTTACCTTCAATAATACGTATTTTTTTCCCACTTTTATATGGATGATGTTCTAGTTTGTTTTGCAGGTTGTAACAGCGTTAGCGTTAGCGTTAGTATTAGAATTTGTGTGGGGTAGGTACCACAACTAAAAAGTCAAAAATAAAAACTTTTTTACTAAAAATACAACCGACTTCCAAAAACAACACTACAAAGTGAAAAATAACTTTAATTTCGGAAGTCATGGCAAAAAACGAAAATACATTTAACCAGACACCGACTTCCGAAATTTAAGTTATTTTTCACGTTGTAGTGTTGTTTTTGGAAGTCGGTTGTATTTTTTTGTAAAAAAGTTTTTATGACAGTTCAACAACATTCATTGCGTCATTTATGTTGTCGAATAGACAAATTTTTCAAACATGGAGCAATGGATTAGCAATATGCTTCAGAATTTTAGCGTGTTACACAATTATGGTGCAGACCTTAAAGTAGCCTAGGTCTTAAAGTAACTAAATTGGTTTGATTTCCTCTCATAAAACACTTTGTAGTTTAGCACACATTTATTAAGCAATTAACTTTATACAGGTGCAGCGAAATGCAATTCTGACTTATTAACGTGTCCTTGCAAATTAATTGTGATTAAAACATCGAGTAGCGGCTGTTAACTGGGAGCATCTAGTTCTAGTTCTAGTTAGAGGGTATGGTTTCCGCACTTAGTCCTTCATGTGGACCATTGTGCGTGGGCCATAGCGGCCTTCGGGCTTTCTACATTGCTTATTTTATTTTTTTTGTCCTTTGCGTCATGTTTACCGCAAATAAACGTATTTTCTTTCTTTCTTCTTTCTTTCGTTTAAATTTTTTCATACAAAACGGCAATTTCATAGGTAAAGACCTATTAATAACAGCCACATGGGTCGATCTTAGGCTTAGCTAGCGTGCCAAAGTCGGTCCGTAGATGAGTGACCATTCACAACATAACGAGACACCTCCGTGCCTCGGAAAGCACGTTATAGCGAGCAGTTTCACCATTGAGAAAAAAATCAGAAGTCTGGAGATATAGAACATTTTGTATTGCAGTTAACGCCAAATACGGCCGTTTTTAACGGTAACTGCTAAGGTTTCGAATCTAGGAGGTTTAGTGTTCATTTTTTTGATACAAAAAATTTAACAACATCTAAAATGACAAAAAATGTGAGCTTAGGACATTTCAAATTGTTCCACATTTCCAGACTTTTCTTTTTTTCTCAATGGTGGCGCTAGTTGGCGGCACTACTCGCCTTGGTCCCGGCAGTCATTCGTGGATCTTTGACAGTCGTTGAGTGTAGTCAAAAGCCCGAAAGTCTCACAACCAGTCTTACTAAGGTCTAAATCGTCTACGATTGTTTGAATATTAAGTAGAAACGACACTGAAAGATGCTTTTAAATAAAAAAAAACCTGATTAACCTATTTATAAAGATTTTTTTTTTATTTATATTATTTTTTTTTTATTATTATTATATTTTATTATGTTTTATTTTTTTATTTATTATTATTATTATTTTTTTTTTTATTAATTTTATTCGTGATCGCTAATATTTTCAATTTAATAGGTCTTTACCTATGAAATTGCCGTTTTGTATGAAAAAATTTAAACGAATTTTTTTCATGCAGTTTTTATTTGTATGAATCGAAGTAATAATCACCCATGCAATCAATGCATCTTTGCCAACGCAGTGGCAGTTTATTGATGCCCTTCTTAAAGAAATCAGCTGGACGGGAGGCAACAAATTCTTCAAAGGCATTTTGTACTGCCTCTCGGGTATTGAATTTTTTTCCCGCCAAGAAGTTATCCAAATTCTGGAAAAAGTAGTAGTCTGTAGGCGCAAGGTCTGGTGAGTAGGGCGGATGACGGAGAGCTTCCAACCCCAGTTCTTGCAACTTGGAGACCGTCTGCTGTGCAGTATGAGGTCGTGCGTTGTCGTGCAGGAGCAGCGGAGACGAGCAATTGACCAATGCTGGTTGGAGATGTGCCAGCTTCTCCATCATTGTGTTCAGTTCTTCACAGTACACATCTGAAGTAATGCTCACCCCGTTTGGTAAGAAGCTGTGATGAATCACACCGGCGCTAGACCACCAAACAGTGACCATCACTTTTCTAGGGGTAAGTTTTCGTTTAGGGCATTGTTTAGGTGCTGAACCAGGATCCAACCAAAATGCTGAGCGCTTGCGGTTATCAAACAGAATCCATTTTTCATCGCAGGTAACAATGCGGTTCAAAATTCCTTCATTTGTGTGTCTGTTGAGCAGTGCAAGGCACGTCTCGACGCGTACTTCGCGCTGGCGATCATTGAGTTCGTGGGGCACCCATTTGTCAAGCTTTTTTACCTTGCCAATTTGACGCAAATGGACCAATATTGTTTTGACGCTAACGTCGAAAGCTGCTGCTAATTCAGCCGTAGATTGTGTATCATCAGCTTCCACAATCGCCTTTAATTCGTCATTGTCGACCAAAGTCTTCGGACGACCGCGAGGTTCATTTTTCAGGTCGAAATTTCCAGAACGGAAGCGAGCAAACCAATAACAAGTGGTGCGTTGGTTTGTAGTGTTAGCTCCGTAAACGTCGTTGATGTTGCGTGCCGCTTGTGCCGCGTTGCTGCCACGACGGTACTCATATTCCATAATTACTCGATTTTTTAACGTATCCATGATGACGAAAAAGTTTGAAATGCGATGAAAATGTAACACTAATCAATAAACAAATGACTACTTTTGTAAAAAAAAATGCATGTTTTTAAAATAAAATTAATTTGAAATTAGAATTCTTAGCCAAACAAAAATTATTTTGATTTGAAATGGCCAGTACTGCAGAACGGCAATTTCATAGGTAAAGACCTAATATATTAAAAGTCCCTCCTTTTGACATCACGTTTATAATAACTGTTATTGTAGAAATGTCAATTGTTTTTCCACTCAATTAGAGTTAATTTCACTCCATTGGATTTGAGGATCATGTTTACATTTATTGCCATCGTTAACTTTTTCATTTCTTCTCATGTCATAAATCGATACTGATTTTTCAACCGACGAAAAAAAAAGGAGAAGGTTGTCAATTCGACACGTATGTTTTTTTTTTTTATGTATGACCACGCCTAACTTTTTACAGAGTCGTCCGATTTGAAAAAAACTTGTTTTATTCGAGAGAGCATACATCAAAGTTGGTCACAAATAAAATTGATTTAACTTTACTTGGGTAGTTTTTGAGTTAGCTTCAAAAATACGTATTTTTCCCATTTTTATATGGATGATGTTCTAGTTTGTATTGCAGGTAGTGGTAATAGAATTTGTGTGGGTACCACAACTAAAAAGTGAAAAATAAAAACTTTTTTACAAAAAAATACAACCGACTTCCAAAAACAACACTACAAAGTGAAAAATAACAATAATTTCGGAAGTCGTTGGCAAAACACGAAAATAAATTTAACCAGACACCGACTTCCGAAATTAAAGTTATTTTTCACTTTGTAGTGTTATTTTTGGAAGTCGGTTGTATTTTTTTGTAAAAAAGCTTTTATTTAATCGAAATTAGGTTCAATGTTCCAATATGATACAGCTTTTTTAAAGGTTTATATAAACAAGGAAAGGGTAAAAACATTTTTTTTTCTTTTACAGTTTTTCGAACACATTTTCATTCGAGTTATGTAATATTAAAGAACAGCATTTTATCTATGCCATTTGGAATTCAGAATGAAACGTTCAATACGTTGCGTCTTAGGGTACGCGTCCACTAATGTGTAACAGTAACTGAACTCATAATTATAAAATAAATAAATAATAAAAATAAAATAATAATCATAATCACACTAATATTACAAAGGCGAAAGTTTGTGGGTGTGTTTCACGCTCAAACGGCGGGACCGATTTGGATGTGGTATGTAGATAGTTTATACCCTGTATAAACACATGCTACTTTTTATCCCGGTCTACGCGGGTGAAACTACGGGGTGCAGCTAGTGTAAAATAATTGTGATATGACTTTGGTTATAAGTAATCGTAGATTCACAAAGACAAATGCACAAGCATAAGCATAATCAGCCTAAATATGTCCGCGATTTTCTCAAAAACTAATAAGTAAACCAATTTTGATTATTCTTTCATCATCGTAATCTACATAGTTTTAGGAAGGTTTTTAAAACATAATATATTTAGTAACTATTCTTATGTACGAAGGATTTGGATGATTCATCTTTTTGTTCGTCTTGGGCATACGTAATTGTATATTCAGTTAATCAAAATGGAAAAATAAATTCACTTTTAAAAAAGCAAAAACCGACTTTAAAAACCTAAAACGATTAAAATAACTTTCATTATAAAAACTTAACAGCTTCGAAGACAGAATTGAAGAAACTGACTTTAGTCGGTATCTTCAATTCTTCAATGCACCTCAGCTTGGAACCGAATTCAGAAGCAGTTAAGTTTTTTATGAAAGTTATTTTATTCGTTTTAGGTTTTTGAAGTCGGTTTTTACTTTTTTTTAAAGTAACTTTTTAGAACAGTGGTGATAAAATAATATAGTGCCTGATTGGGTTCGAACCCAAGATCAACTGCACTCGAGACTCAAGTCGCGGGCATTACCACTGGGCCACCATTTCTCTCTCTATTTATTATGTATATTTATTATCTATATACTTCGATCAATAATAGTACTAGATTCCCGATAAGCGCTTCAAAAACGGCCCGAAAAATAAAAACACAAATACTTTTGTGGTCTTATTTCAAACATCGACTGTTCGGGAACAGGGAAATGCATGGAGTAGTATTGTTACTTTATATGTTGTTTTTGTTTGTAGATTTCCTAGTGACCCATTTCGCAATGCAGAATGGGTATCTATTGTCGCGAAAGAAAGAGGAGAAGAAATATACAGGGTGTCCCAGAACTCAACGTCAGGCCGAAACGGGGCGACAGGATTGATTGTAAACATCATGAGAAAAATCAGAAAAAAAATCTATCCCATGCAGTTTGAAAATTATGGGAATTTAAGAAAAACCTAAAAATTTGGTCAATCTGTAACCATTTTTCGGTTATTGTGGTTAATTTTTATTATTTTTGTTCATTTAAACTTTGGAACCGTAACCCTAAATAATATTTCTAAGACTCACAGTCAAAAATAATGACACCATTGCCCCAAGTTTCCTAGAAGATTATGACTTTGTTAAACTATGAATTTAAAATTTTCGAAATTGGTCGACTTTGAACGGCCCTCCTTTAAAAAAAATGTACTAGACTGCCTTGGCAAATGCCACTAAAAGTTGGCGCATTTAATCAGAATTGTAAAATTGTACAATACTTGTTAGTTTCATACTAAAAAAACGAGTAAAAAAATAAAAACCTCAAGTAACCCGATTTTTGTTAACCCATTTTACTCAGTTAAAATGTTTTTTATTCGCACAAGCTAGGAAGGTAGGTTCTTAATTTTATGGCAAAATGATGAGAGAGATGGATAGTGGACATGTTTGCCATGAGTGAGAGAGACAGATAGTGACGCCACTTTTACCAAAGTCAACAAAAGTAAGTAAAATTAATAAAATAATGAAAAATCTTGACCTAGTTTAGTTTAGGTTTATTGGAATAAAAGTCAGATATGGAAATAACATTTTTTATGACAACAAATGTTCAAATTGTTTACCATCAGCCTCAATACACACCCTATATCTTCTTAAAAAAGATCTACGTATTAGCCGGGCAATATGCCCGGTTCGAGAGTTGATGTCCTCAGCAGCTTGAGAAATTCATTCACGCGGCTCGGCTACGCTCTCAATGGGCTTTGAATAAACTTTTTCTTTGGGAACGCCCCAACAAAAAAAAATCCAGGGAATTTAAATCTGGGGAACGGGCTGGCCACGAGATAGTGCCTGAACGTCCAATCCACCTTCCCGGATATTCCTGGTCAAGGAAATCTCTTACTTGCACTGCGTAAACATGTCCACTATCCATCTCTCTCATCATTTTGCCGTAAAATTAAGAACCTACCAAGAGCTTGTGCGAATAAAAAACATTTTAACTGAGTAAAATGGGTTAGCAAAAATCGGGTTACTTGAGGTTTTTATTTTTTTACTCGTTTTTTTAGTATGAAACTAACAAGTATTTTACCATTTTACAATTCTGATTAAATGCGCCAACTTTTAGTGGCACTTGCCAAGGCAGTCTAGTACATTTTTTTTAAAGGAGGGCCGTTCAAAGTCGACCAATTTTGAAAATTTTAAATTCATAGTTTAACAAGGTCATAATCTTCTAGGAAACTTGGGGCAATTGTGTCATTATTTTTGACTGTGATTCTTAAAAATATTATTTAGGGTTACGGTTCCAAAGTTTCAATGAAGAAAAATAATAAAAATTAACCGCAATAACCGAAAAATGGTTACAGATTGACCAAATTTTTAGGTTTTCCTTAAATGCCCATAATTTACAAACTGCATGGGATAGATTTTTTTTCTGATTTTTCTCATGATGTTTACAATCAATCCTGTCGCCCCGTTTCGGCTTGACGTTGAGTTCTGGGACACCCTGTATAAACCTTGTAAAAATTCAACAATTTGTTTTAATATTTTTATTAAAATAATTAATTATCAAATTAATAATCAAAATTAAAATAACTATTGTACTAATTTACTCCTTCTACTTTTAAAAATCGGTCAAAAATATTTGCTACCATATAAAACGAACCTTGGCCTAAAAAATATATTATTATTCTGCTACTCTACATCTTTCAATACTTACTGTGTTCTGAGCATTGAAATGTCAATACCAAGAACTATGTCTAGTTCCAAAATAGAGTAAGCACAAAATTTTCAACAAAATGTTTTTAACCTTATTGCTTAAGTTTTAAGTACACTTTAGAATAAATATTTTTGTACTTATTATAAAAATGACATATTATTTTCAAGCGACATTTTTAATTTATTGCTTTTACCTTTCTCCGATGATAGAAGGACTTAAATATAAATATTTTGCAATCGTAATTAAACTTTATGTTTGATTGTTAAGGTTTATAATGAATTGAAGTTGTAAATATTATAAAACTTTTTTCTATATTTCGTAGTAACAAATGTAAATGTTTATGTGTGTGTAAACGTGGCCACTACAGCGACTTATTTTTGTTCCTGATCCTGTATCTAGTGCTATTATTGATCGAAGTCTATATATATTAAAAATGCATAATTAATAATAATAAAATATTTGTATTAGAAAACCAATCTTAAAAATTATATTATGACTGTTGGTATTTAGTAGATTTGAATGTGCAAAAATTAGTCGATTCTTACTTTTTAGTAATGGCAACACTGTCACTAAATGATTAATATAAAACCAACCACTGCCCTCACAAAAAAAAAAAAAACAGTTCGTTCCTTTTTCTATTCGCTGTGCTAGGAGACAGACATAAAACCTTCCCTGTGAAAAGTTCAAGTAAAATATATTTTTATATTATTTAAAATCAAAGTGCTGCTTTTTACTTCACGCCCGTAACCTGATTTCCTATAGGTTATGGGCCCAGGTACTCTTTGTTAAGTACTGCGCAAATCAACTACCAAAAAAGGTACATTGCAAGTCATCAGTAACACAGGCATTCATGGTACGCTGGAGGACGTCTTATTTTGCCCCGATGTACCCTACAACCTCCTATCAGTAACGCGGATGCAACAGGCCGGTATGACAATCACCTTCAATCAACAAGGGACCAATATAAGCAAGGATGGTAAAATCATAATGCAAGGTATGGCTGTGAACAATTTAATTTCTATTAATTTTGTTGTGAAGATTAATCGATCTGTTTCTCAAATATGCAAAAGTCCTGATAATAATTACGATTTGTGGCATCAACGGTTGGGTCATATTAGTAAGCAAAAATTTATTGACTTGAAAAATAACTCTATGGTTGATGACGTAGGCTTAATTAAATCAGTATTGCCTGACAACAAATTATGTGAAGCTTGCATAAACGGGAAACGGACACGATTGCCATTTAATTCCTCTAAAGATAAAAGTTACATCAAACGACCGATATTTGTTGTGCATACTGATGTGTGTGGGCCCGTCACTCCTTCTACAATCGATAATAAAAGTTACTTTGTTTTGTTTGTTGATCAATTTACTCACTACTGTGTGGCATACTTAATAACATATAAATCAGATGTTTTCTCGGCTTTTAAAGATTTCGTAGCAAAAAGTGAGGCTAAATTTAATTTAAAATTGGTTAATTTGTATTGTGACAATGGAAGAGAATACCTGTCTAATGAAATGAAAGAATACTGTGTTTCTAAAGAAATTTCATATCACTTTACTATTCCAAGAACACCACAACAAAATGGCGTTTCAGAGCGTATGGTTAGGACAATAACAGAAAAAGCCCGCGCTATAATTAACGGTGCTAAATTACCTAAGTGTTTTTGGGGTGAGGCAGTGTTAACTGCAGTATATTTAATAAATATTACACCTACCCGCGCTTTGAAACAAACTGAAACACCATTTGAGTTGTGGCACGATAAAAAACCTGAAATTAAATATTTAAAGGTTTTCGGTTCTACCGTGTATGTGCATAATAAAACCACTAAAACCAAATTTGATGAAAAGTCCTGGAAGGGTATTCTGGTAGGGTATGTACCAAATGGCTATAAAGTATGGAACGTAAAGAGTGAAAAATATGAAACAGTCAGGGATGTCATAGTAGATGAAGTGAGTTTTCTGCAGTCAAGACCTGCGTTACAATTTGAAGGAAATGAAATTAAACATTCCCATAACAAAACTGATAATATTGACGTGACGTCAAAATCAGTGCCAAATAGTTCTCAAAGCTTTGACAGTCCTAAATCTGATACTTCCAAAACTGATGGAACTAAATCCAATGATTCAAAATTGAATGGTTCAAAATCAGTGGAATTAAAATCAGATAGTTCAATAGCATACGATTACAAATCAGATAATTCAAAATCTGATGAATTGGTTCGTTGTAGTAAAATTCGCAAGTTAAATGACTCTAATTTATTATTTATTTATTATTTATTTATTTATATAACAATTGCTTGCTGCACTTAATAACATACTAAAGCCCAATGTTGATAGTAAACAAAGTTCTGTCTCTGATAAAAATATCGATAATTCTTGTCAGTTAAGAAGGAGTGATAGGCTTAAAGGTCGTCCCCCTATATCCTATAAAGAAATGGCAGATGTTTTATTATGTGCTGAATCAATTAATTGCAAAATACCTACTTCATTTCATGAAATTAAAAATCGGGATGATAGAATTTATTGGGAAGATGCGATTAAGGTTGAATTAGATTCACTTTTAGCTAATGATACTTGGACATTAGTACCTAAACCTAATAACAAAAATATAGTTGATTGCAAATGGATTTTTAGTATTAAAAATGATGAATTTGGATTACCAAATAAAAAAAAAAAAAAAAAAAATATAAAGATATAAAGCACGACTTGTTGCTCGGGGCTTTAGTCAAAAGTACTTAGCCGATTACAATGAAACTTTTGCCCCAGTTGCTCGTATAGCTAGTTTTAGATTTATGATTAGTTTTGCGAATCAATATAAATTATTAGTTCATCACATGGATGTTAAAACCGCATTTTTAAATGGATTTTTAAAGGAAGACATTTACATGCAAATTCCAGAGGGTGTATTTAGTAAAGACGGTTATGTTTGTAAACTAAATAAAGCTTTATATGGGCTAAAGCAAGCTGCTCGATGTTGGTTTGAATTGTTTGATCAATGTCTCAAAGAAAAAGGGGTTTGTAAATTCCTCAGTTGATAGATGTTTTTATATTTTAGATAAGGGTGATATTAGTAAAAATATTTATATTTTACTCTATGTTGATGACCTTGTTTTGATTTGTTCTGACCAGCATGTAATGAACAGCCTAAAGATTTACCTAATGAGTAAATTTAAAATGGTAGATTTAAATGAGGTTAAATTATTTCTTGGCATTGGAATTGCTAGAGATCAAAATAAAGTAACTTTAGATCAAAGTGCATATATAAAGACAATTTTAGACAAATTTGGTATGTCTGATTGCAATCCTATAAGTACCCCTTTAGAAATGAAACCTAATTACGAGGCTCTAAACATAGACAGTGAATATAATGCACCTTGTCGCAATCTTATTGGTTGTTTAATGTATGTTATGTTGTGTACTCGTCCAGATTTAAGTGCAAGTGTTAATATTTTGAGCAGATACACAAACAATAACAGTAAAGAGTTGTGGCAATGTCTCAAAAGAGTACTTAGATATTTGATAGGTACAATAGAATTAAAACTAACATACAAGAGGTGTAATAATTTTGATAATATCTTGTGTGGGTATGTAGATTCAGATTGGGGTGGTAATGATGTCAATAACAGAAAAAGTACAACGGGTTATTTATTTAAATTATTTAATAGTTGTACAATAACTTGGAATACAAAGAGGCAAATGTCAGTAGCGGCTTCTTCGACTGAGGCTGAGTACATGGCATTATTCGAAGCTGTAAAAGAAGCATTATGGCTGAAGTCTCTTGCAATTAGTGTTAAACTTAATATTGTCAGTCCAATTGCTGTTTATGAAGACAATAATGGTTGTATTAGTATAGCAAATAACCCGACTAGTCACAAACGGTCCAAACACATTGACATCAAATACCACTTTTCAAGAGAACAAGTTGAAAACAATGTAATAAAATTGTATTATGTACCCACAGGTGAACAAATGGCGGATGTGCTGACGAAACCGCTACCCGCTGTCACGTTCAACCAGCATAGAGATGAAATTGGTTTATGTAAACAATGATTTTATTTTTATTGTCGTTGTGTTGATAATTGTCAATTGCATTAATTTATTGATTTTTATGAAATGGTCTGATTAGGTTTTCCTGGTTTTCCTAATCCTAGCAACAAATGTTGGGCCATAATATATTGTTATTCTCCCAGGAATCACTTGGAAGGCTTTTGTGTTCTGATTATTTAGGTTACTTTATATATATTGTAACAAGTTAGCTTATGTTTTACTTGTGATTATAATTAATTTTTGAGGGGGCGTGTTGGTATTTAGTAGATTTGAATGTGCAAAAATTAGTCGATTCTTACTTTTTAGTAATGGCAACACTGTCACTAAATGATTAATATAAAACCAACCACTGCCCTCAGTTCGTTCCTTTTTTTCTATTCGCTGTGCTAGGAGACAGACATAAAACCTTCCCTGTGAAAAGTTCAAGTAAAATATATTTTTATATTATTTAAAATCAAAGTGCTGCTTTTTACTTCACGCCCGTAACCTGATTTCCTATAAAAACCAATCTTACAAATTATATTATGACCGTACTATAATTACTGATCATACAATATATAACAACAGACCCGATCTAACACTTGTTGATAAAGAAAACAAACACACATACATAATAGTTATAGCAGTCCCAAACACTAATAATATACAGAAAACTATCTCGGAAAAAATTAGGAAATATACAGAACTACAAGAAGAAATCACTAGTCTGGAAAATGAACAGAATAACCATAGTCCCAATAGCGGTATCGACGACTGGTATTATCCCGAAACAGTTATTTAACAGCTTAAATGCAATAAACCTTTCCAAATATACTTACTTCAGAAAGCAGCTATATTAAACACATGTCGTATAGTCCAGAAATTCCTACAGTTAGATTTAGACAATAATTTCAATGCAGTATAAAGTACCTAATCCATCTACTCAAACTTAAAATCTCACCTTGGTTAACACCCGTGAGATTTTAAAAATACCAGGTTCTATCAACCTGAGAAAATAAATATAAAATATTTTTTAAATTTATTTTATACTAGCTGCGCCCCGCGGTGTTACCCGCGGTTTATGAGATACACTAAAACGTGTATTATTTAATCGGTGAGAAAAGTATTCACAAAAAAATTGCTCATCCCACGGGAACACTACATTTTTTCGGGATGTAAAGTAGCCTATATGTGCTATGTGTACACAGGATGTCTGCTATTTCCACACCAAATTATATCAAAATCGGTTGAGCCGTTTGAGTTTGAAAGAGTAACAAATATATTTGAATTCCTTGCTCATCCCACGGGAGCACTACATTTTTTCGGAATAAAAAGTAGCCTATGTGTTAATTCAGGATATAAGTTATCTACATACCGAATTTCATCCAAATCGGTCTAGCCGTTTGAGCGTGAAGAAGTAACAAACATACACACACACACACTCACAAACTTTCGCCTTTATAATATTAGTGTGATGTGATAGTGTGATTATTTATTTTTGTTTTTTTTTTGTTTTCAAAGTTTTATTATTGTGATTTTAGTTTAGTTGGTGATCTTCCTGTGCTTGTCACATTTAATACTTTTTCTTTCTTTCTTTCTTTCTCTATTTTTCGAGATAAACTGTAGCCTATGTGTTTATCCAGAGTGTCAGCTACTTCCACACCAAATTTCTTCAAAATCGGTCGAGGCGTTTGAGTTTGAAAGAGTAGCAAATATATTTGAATTTCTTGCTCATCCCACAGGAGCACTACATTTCTTCGGGATAAAAAGTAGCCTATGTGTTAATCCAGGGTATAAGCTGTCTACATACCGAATTTCATCCAAATCGGTCCAGCCGTTTGAGCGTGAAGAAGTGACAAACATACACACACACACACACACACTCACAAACTTTCGCCTTTATAATATTAGTGTGATAGTGTGATTATTTATTTGTTTTTTTTTTGTTTTAAAACTTTTACTATTGTGATTTTAGTTTAGTTGGTGATCTTCCTGTGCTAGTCACAATAAATACTTTTTCTTTCTTTCTTTCTTTCTCTATTTTTCGAGATAAACAGTAGCCTATGTGTTTATCCAGAGTGTCAGCTACTTCTACACCAAATTTCATCAAAATCGGTCGAGGCGTTTGAATTTGAAAGAGTAGCAAATATATTTGAATTTCTTGCTCATCCCACAGGAGCACTACATTTTTTCGGGATAAAAAGTAGCCTATGTGTTAATCCAGGGTATAAGCTGTCTACATACCGAATTTCATCCAAATCGGTTTAGCCGTTTGAGCGTGAAGAAGTAACAAACACACACACACACACACACACACACACTCGCAAACTTTCGCCTTTATAATATTAGTGTGATGTGATAGTGTGATTAGTGATCACACTAATAAAATAAAACAAACAACTAATAAAATAAAAAAAAACAAATAAATAATCACTCTATCAAGAGTGATTATTTATTTGTTTTTTTTTGTTTTTATTGTGATTTTAGTTTAGTTGGTGATCTTCCTGTGCTAGTCACAATCAAAAGGTATTGCTAGGTAGGCTTTTTATCTCGAAAAATAGAGAAAGAACGAAAGCAAGAAAAGTTCTTGCTTTCGTTCTTTCTCTATTTTTCGAGATAAAAAGTAGCCTATATATTTATCCAGAGGGTCAGCTACTTCCACACCAAATTTCATCAAAATCGGTCGAGGCGGTTGAGTTTGAAAAAGTAACAAATATATTTGAATTTCTTGCTCATCCCACGGGAGCACTACATTTTTTCGGGATAAAAAGTAGCCTATGTGTTAATCCAGGGTATAAGCTGTCTACATACCGAATTTCATCCAAATCGGTTAAGCCGTTTGAGCGTGAAGAAGTAACAAACATACACACACACACACACACAAACTTTCGCCTTTATAATATTAGTGTGATTTAAAAAAATATTTAATAAAAACGTAAATGATATGTTTATAAATGAAAGAAAGGAGAGTAATAACAAAAATCATTTTATTATCAAGCAACCAAGCCCATAAATAAAATACACAAAATTATCTTATAACAATAATAAACTAATACATATTAAAAAAATACCTTTATTAGAACTATACTAATAATACCTAATACTATAATACCTACATAATTTATCGTAATTTACCAACATTAGAACTTGGGAAAGTATTATTATTATTAAATTATTATTATTTATAAAACAAATGTGTTTGTTAGTTATTGGTCAAGAATTAGATAATGGGCATTGTTCATATTTTTTTATATGTTGTAATTGAAAAACCATTTCGAGGAATAGCGTTACTGATCATTACGGACTAATTAATCTTGAAAAATATTTATATTTTATTGTTTTTTTTTGATAAAATACGATTGACCTTGTTTGCCCTTCAAATTACTTCTGCTTTGGCCGTACAGTTTTGTATCGTTGCCTCGAAAAATAAAAAGTAAATGGCAAGTATTATCTACAATCTGTCAAGTGTCAAATTATAATATAAACGTCAAAAATATAAACATAACCTCCATAAGTATAAAGTTTTTACAATTATTATTCTTGCTACTTGCCTCTTAATCTCGTATAAATCTCATTACATTATCTCAACACTCGACAACATCTAATATATTGAAATAGTTATGGAATACAGGAAGTGCTTTGTTCCAACTTGCAGCAATAATAGTAATAATAGTCCAAACAAAATTTTTGTTCGTATTAGAGAAGATTTGCGAGAAAAGTGGTGTCGTGATGTAGGCGTGGAATATTGCAAGGTTTATACAATGTATTGTTGCGAAGATCACTTTGATGTAAGTATTTCAGAAGCGTTAGATTTCTTTATACGGTCTGTATAATTAATGCCACCCCTACTTACCAAGTTTTGCTGTTTTTTTACAGCCTAAAAAGGATTTGAAGAATTATTATCAACTTAAGTTAATGAATCAAGAGCCACGCCTTAAACCTACAGCTTCTCTCTGCTATATTGCTCCTAATAAAAGTGAAGACTCATCAGAATTATCTAAGCTGTTATTGCAACGTGCTACCACCCGCAAACCAGCTAAAAGGAAATATGAGGATATTATAATGCCCAGTACATCTTCGTATTCGACAATACCAATGAAGGTAGGTTTATAATTAAATTAGCCATAATAGTAATAAAAACCGACCAAGTGCGTGTCGGACCACGCACAATGAAGGGTTCCGTAGTCGAAAAAAAATTTATCCCAAAAATAAACTTAACATTGTAATCCCAAAAAAGTTTTTTTTATGTGATAAAATTACAAATTAACAATTTTCAGACTTTTTCCTTTACTTGTGCTGTGAGACCTAGCTTCTTGCCAAATTTAATTATTTTAGGTCAACGGGAAGTACCCTATAGGTTTTGATTTACTTGCAAGTATCAAAAAATGTCACATAAATGACCGTGTATTGCTTTGAGGGAGAAACTTAAATTATTTAGAACTCCAAGGGACTATAGACAGGATATATATGATTAAATAGAGATATGTATTTGATATTAACTTCAACTTTATACCTCCACACGTTCCTGAGAAAAAGGGTCTTGACTGACAGACAGACAGACGTCACAGACGGACAATGAAGTGATCCTATAAGAGTTCAGTTTTTTTCCTTTTGAGGTACGCAACCCTAAAAAAGATCACCTATATAAATACACTCGTAACACAACAATGAGCAAACCTTGAAACTGGTTGATGAATAGGTGAAATATAATTCAATCGTACACATTTTGTCACTTATCCACTATTTATGTTTTTCTCATAACCTATTTCCGATTTGTAGTTGATTAACATAACTAACATCATCCTGCAAGATCATCTGTACATTGTAAACAAATTAGAAATCAATCATTTCTCCAAATCCTGAATATAGACTACCTATGTAATAAGAAGATAGCGTGTATAGTGACAAAAATCTATGATTGTATTATACTTCACATATTCAACAACCAGTTACAAGGGTTGCATTATGTTGTGTTGGTTACTGGAAAAAAAAAAAATAATTACTCATACTTTTTGCTTTTAGATTGATGCCACAACCCAGTGTGAAGTAAAGATGGTAGACAAAAGCACAAACTATAAAATAAGAAAAGCTACTAGTGTTATTACACTGGAAGTGCCATCTTCACAAGATACTTCTTCTGCGGCAACTCCATCTCTATTTGGATGTACATCAGAAACAGAAGAATCATCAGTGCTTGAACCAAATAAGAAAGAGTTGCAGCTTAGAAAAAATATGTTAGACATCATATCAGATAAACCAAAAATGTATTTAGGATTGCCAAAACAATACTTATGGCTTATAGATTACATTGCACAAAAAAGCTTAATAAAAATTGACTCTATTTATCTTGTTATAACTTTACTCAAAATTAAGCAAAATTATTCCATAGAAAGAATAAGTGATCAGTTTCAAATTTCAAGATCTAAGTTGTCATCTGTGATATTATCAGGAATTGAAGTCCTAGGTAACTTTTTTCAAAATTTTATTTATTGTCCACAGCCAAAACAGATCAAACAAAACCTACCTTTAGTTTTTAAAATAAGGTATTCTGATGTACACATGATAATAGATTGTTTTGAAATACAGATTGCAAAACCTTTAAATCCAGTAAAGCAAGCACAAACATGGTCTCAATACAAAAATTGCAATACTGTAAAGTATTTGATAGGCTGTACCCCTAATGGTTTTGTAAGCTTCATTTCAAAAGGCTACGGAGGAAGAATATCTGACAAAGCCATTGTTGATAAAAGTAACTTAGTAAACGTTTTGCAACCAAATGCTGTTGTTTTAGCTGATAGAGGATTCAAAGAGATTGAATCTGTATTAAGTTCACGTGGTATTAAACTCTTGAGACCACCAAGTGTCTACTCAGGTACCAAATAAACTGCTACCGAAGTTATACAAAGCAAAGTAATAGCAAGCTTAAGAGTCCATGTTGAAAGAGTTATCAGGCGTGTAAGAGAGTTTTCTATGCTCAAACCACACTCTGTTGTAAATTATAAATATGTTTCATGTTTGGATGAACTTGTCATCATAGTTTGTGGCCTAATTAATTTACAGGGAGAAATAATAAAAAGTTATTAAGAATATAAACTGATTTATTATTTTTTGACACTTTTAAGTAATTTTGGGAATATATATAGACTCCAAAAAAGCTCGGCTTTGTTGATAATTTCATTAATGTATACTTCATCAAAATCAACCCAGACTACATGAATATTTTTAGTAGTCTCAAATAAAGGATCGGCAACACAAAATAGTCCTTTAGATTTCTTACAAGCTAGCATTTGACATAATATTTGTGTTTTATATTTGTTATTAACAATATAATTTTTAATATATGACTGAACAGCTTTCTCCGATGCTGGACATTTTATTTCCACTACAAAATCCTCACCAATTCCATCTGGAGATGCTCCCAATATACCATTAATAAGCATAAAGCCTGATTTTTCTATTTTGACACCTAATTTCCCTTGAATAACTTGCAGTACTCTGTTTTCTAACCTCCTTCCCCTTAGTATAGCTTGTGTTTCTGGCACTTTGTAACCGCCTAATATATGTTCCACTAACGTTCCATCTGTCTTGCAATGTGCAGCTTCATATAATTTAGAAGCTGTCAATCTTCCTTGACGTATACCATACCAGTATTTGCTTTCAGACTGTCCTAGAGATTTTGTATTAATTTCTAAGATAATCTCATTTATGACTTTCTTCAAATAATCTCTGAAGTTGGAATAGTTATGTACAGTTTCTACATCAATAAATTGTAACATGATATCAAAAATATTTTTCGAATCTGATTTATTTCCTTCACAAAATTTTAAAATCAGCGAGTTTCCAATATTCCTTCGTTTGCACTCTTCTTCAAACTCAGTTAAGATAGTACTAACTTTAGGGGTCAGCTTAGGAATTTTTGCTTTTGTAAATATTTCTTTGCTAGTAACTTGTTCCGTGCTCGCACTTGATAGTGTAGGCTTATTCCAGTAGCATTCAACTGCGGTTGATGATGGTTCAGAACTTTTTTTTGCCAGCCAAAAAAGAAGTAGTAAGGAGTGTTTGCAACCACCTGTAAAGAGGAAATAATGTATTTAATCAACATAGAAAGCAATATTTTATAATTCGTTTTTAAAGAAATTACCTGCAGATGCTGCACAGTCTTCACACACAGAATCGACAATAACATCACTATTTTCATCAATGTTACATTTAACAGTGTATAGTTTCTTGCTGATTCTGTGTTCCGGCACAATTTTAGCTTTAACTTTGCACTCAATCCCCGTTCTACTAACTTTAACGTACCCTACTGCAGAATCTATGTAAGAATCTCGAGATGACCTGAAACAATGAAAAAATACACTGATTTGATGCCTATTATTTGATATGAACAAAAACACGTTTTACTCGGAAGTTATTTTATGTTATAGGTATGCATTACTTACATTAGAATTTTTGCTCCCCTTATTTCAGCTACGCTATGATGGCAGCTAGTAGAAATATACTCCAGTATCATAACGGTCTCAACTTTAGGCAGGTTTCGCGAGTCGGCTTTAACAAAAGTATCGCTCATTGTGGTTCAGGAAAACGAACAATAATGTCGCCGCCTCGATTATTAACGTAGTCTTGCACCTTAAAAACCACTTTGCGTTTAAAAGCTACCGTTTCGGTCAAAATTTCGAAAAATAAGTTGTAAATAGGTTAAGATAGGATTCGATTACGTATGACATCTACTGGCACTTTGACAGATTTGAGATGGATGACGTTATGTTGACAGATTTAAATTTTTAATTTTGTACTAGTGGGGCAACGGCACAATCTTTTGTGCCACTGATGACGTCACCTACCTTGAAAATTTAAAATATTTTAAAATTCAATAAAAAAATAACTATTGAGCCAATCATCAAAATATTCAAATTAGTTTCTCAAAATGCTCTAAATTTTCAAAAAATTAAATAAAATCTAATGGTTAAAAATTTTAGACAATCCCCATTGACAGAATTGCTAAAAGTAGAAATGAGTTGCTATATGCTATGCTGTCATGACTTTTCTTTCCACATTTTTTAACATTCATTCAATGTACTTGACCCATTCAACCCACATTCGTAGCGTGATATTGAAAAAGCGTTTTAAATAGGTACCTAATATAATTGTACATAGTGAACATGTGCCTTTATAATATTTTATTCATGCAGCCTCTTTTATCTTTTTTTCTTTGAAAACGGGAGCGTTTAGAATGCTGCGATGGGATCAAGTACGTATTAAAGCATCGCGTGTGATTTTGAGAGGGTAGATGGATTTTTTTATAAAGAGAATATGTTTCATTGATAAAGTTTCATGTGTTTTTTTGGCAGTTATTTTGAGGTTGGATTTAGAGCGGTATTTTCCCAACTATGTTGGGGTCGGCTTCCAGTCTAACCGGATGCAGCTGAATACCATTATTTTACATGGAGCGACTGCCTATCTGACCTCCACAACCCATTAACTGGGTAATACGATACCCCTTGGTAAGACTGATTGTCAGACTTTCGGGCTTCTGACGACCCGTAACGACTGTCAAAGATCCACGAATGACAGCCGGGACCAACGGCTTAACGTGCTTTCCGAGGCACGGAGGAGTCTCGGTATGTAAAGATGGTCACCCATCCACGTACCAACCCCGGCAAGCGTAGCTTAACCTGATGGATCGACCCGTCTGGCTGTTATTACTTAGCCACGAGCTCCTCAGCGCTATTGAGTAAGTATGAGGACTATAATTCCAGACTAGACTGTAGTTAGACTAGGCACACTATGTTTATACTCGTTAATTTGTTCTTTCATTTGAAGCGTCTGTTGCAGGACTGCGTCGGGGCGCCGCCGCCGGTGCAGGAGTCCTGTCCGCCGGGGTCGCGGGTTGTTCGGAAGAGATACTGTGGCACAAACAACTGAAAGAACACGGGTGGTGTCAGTAAAAGTCTGACACGCTTCTGCTCCGCCCAGAGCGAGAGAAGTCATTTGACGATTACCATCCACAAAAGAAAAAGACAGCAACAGAAGTCGGTTAACACTATTACTTTTAGACATCATTTAAATTAACACAAAATGACTAAATAAACTGTTTTTTTTTTTCGTTTAACTGTTAAGAGTTAATGTCCATAAAATATTAAGTATTTCTGTTCCGATTTGAATTAAATATTTCGCAAATAATTAAGATTAAAAAACTGCAAGTGTTAATCGACTTTTTTGCTGACTGTACAATAAGCATACTCTAAGAATGATAGTCTTGTGGTCGTACTGTACACTGTAACGAATCTATTGATATAAAAGGGGAATAGACACGTGAACAAAATATAATTTAGAGAAAGATAAAAAATACAAATTATAGTAAAAAACACTTCCCTACCTAACACACGCTCTCAGATTTTTATAATAGTAAACCCTCCTTTTGGGCTTCGCTGCAGTCGCTTGGAAAGGTGAAGTACGACCACCAGGGCAGGCCAAATATCAGGCCTCGTCAGCGCTGAAGCCTGATTAATACAAAGTAGCACGCACGGGTTGGTTTCCTCAGCACGGAGGCCCCGAGTCAAGCAGTAGGGTATAATAGTTTTGACTTCTTGTCACGGAGATGTTTCCCTCACGGAATTTAGGATCGAAAGAAGGCTCGGAATGTGGTGGTCCTTGCTTATAAAGCTCCGTCTCGTAACTAAATTTTTCACCACATTCTTTTCAGATTTTCCAGTTTTGAAGTCTTAAAATATAGTATCTACGTAGTACAGACATTTTACATCATACTTACACTATACATTCAATAATACATGTATATATCATACTTCTATGATTTTGCTTTAATATTTTGCGAATCGGTCTAAAACGGTTTTTCTTTAATTTTCTTTGTTATGACACCTATGTCAGGCTGTCAAACTATCATTACTTTTTCTTCCAAATTTTCTCTCATGAGTTTATTACTAGCTTAGTCTATGAAGGTTACTTTTGATTTATATAATTTAAATTATTTTTAGCAATATGTTAGCCCAAATATTGTATTTTATAGATAATTTTAATTGTTTACTGAGTAACTGTGTCCTAAATTAGATTTATAAAAAAAATGCCACTTGCTCAGACGAAGTAGTATTGCCACTTGTCAGTAATCGAATCGGCCATAAATATCAGTAGGTTCATTGAGGAACCTCTTCGATGAATTCTGAGAGCGTGTCAATTAAAGCGTGTCGCCACTTTCAAGGAGGGATGAGAATGCTTACAAAGAGATCCTCTGTTACCCAACCAACTACGGCAAAGCCAATGGAGGGTTATGATTTTTATGCTTTATCAACCTGCGAATAGTACGATCCTCCAATTGCTGCCTCTTTCCATCCTCTTTACAACATTCTCTTATTCACCTTTTACGACACTCATGTGAAGTAGATTAATATGGGCTCGGCGCAAACGGGCCACCGAGCACAGCAACCGGTGGCCAGCGACAGCCACTTAAGACGATACCAAAATAAATTGGGGGATTTTTCGTAACCATTTATTTCACTATTGCAGCAAGTATGGATTTCATTTTTGAATGTATGTTTACTGACTATTTGATTAATACTCTGTGTTTATTACCGAGCTGGTAATAATGGTTGGACTAATCACCTAAATGTGAACACTAATAGGGTTGAAAATGAAACAACAAAATTGTGTCATGATCTAAGCTCGTATATTAGATAAAAAAATAGTGAGACCCCAACCAAATCGCTGTCAGCAAACGATAGCGCGATCTATTTCGACGCCAACGCCATCTATCGAGCTTGACATCAAACTTTTAGAATTTACAATTATTGGACTACGGTTTCCTCATGAACACTCTGACTGAAGGAAAAAACCATTGGGTTAAATGTCCTCGATAGAATTTAATTCTGAAAATACCTCTACTTTTTTATGTTTTTTTTTCTGTAATTCTAAAATCCTAAGTAATTTCTTGCAAAGTTGCATTCAAAATGAGCGTATTAGTTAATTGAAAACTCTGGCTGAAGATATTTTTGATAGATAGCATAATTTATTTTTAAACTATTTTAATTTGATTAGGCGTTTTTATTTTGGTTCTAGCGCATTGTTGCATTCTCTTTCTTTCGCATGTGGAAGTAATTGACTCTGTCACTTTCTTATTCCCGCCCGGTTCGGTTTTCATTTATCACCTTAACACACTTTTTCATATATTTTGTATGGATGCACCGCACACGTGTGGCCGGTGGCGGTCACTCGCTACAGCAGCAAAATATATGAAAAGGCGCTGTCGCTGGCCAGCGGTGGCTGTGGTCGGTGGCTTGTTTGCGCCGAGCCATAGTTGCAAATTCAAGTTCCACACACGAAACAGTAGTGCTATTCTGTAAATATCTCACCGTGATAACTTAGGTGAAGTGAGTGTGAAGTGAGCCGTCATCCCACCTGATGTGCTAGGGGTTGACACTATTGACAGCTCACTTTAAGATCACTTCACTTATGTTTTCACGGTGAGATCTTTACAGAATAGCACTACAGTTAATACAGCTCCAGAAAAAAACTTCTTCAAACTTAAGAAAATCCACCAAATAACACTTCTTGACATTTCAGCTAAAAATTAAATTCTTGAGGAAAATGTTGGGAGAACTTGACCCTTGCCTGAATATTTGACCTTTCCGAAACTAATCGACGTCACAATTGGCTTATCAAACGCCTAGGGGTGTGATTCAGCTATTATCTACGTAATTCAATTGCCTTTAGGGCTGTCGAAAAATCTGGTTTTGTTAAAACTTTTTTTTATTAGTAGGTATCACCTAGCAACCCGTCCCTGCTTCAACGAAAAGCCAATGATTCCTCCTGTTTAATGATATCATTTTTAGGGTTCCGTATCCAAAGAGTAAAACGGGACCCTATTACTAAGACTCCGCTGTCCGTCTGTCACCAAGCTGTATCTCATGAACCGTGATAGTTAGACAGTTGAAATTTTCACAGGTGATATATTTTTGTTGCCGCTATAACAACAAATACTAAAAACAAAACAAAATAAATATTTAAGGGGGCTCCCATACAACAAACGTGATTTTTTGCCGTTTTTATAGCCTTCGTGCGCGATTGCGACTCGCACTTGTTATGTTTGCAAAACTTCCACATTTGGAATAAATAATAGTTTTGTTCTTGAAGTTTGAAAGTGGCTCGACACCTGTGTAGATTATTTTTCTTTTTTTTTTTCTAGTGAATATCTTTTTTTTTTCTACTGAAAATGTCATTACTTAATTTTAGAGTACTTTTAATAGTTTTGAATAAGAATAAATACTACCTATATCTTTTCCAATATCGTTAGTTCTGGGTTGTGGAGGTCAGATAGGCAGTCGCTCCATGTAAAATATTGGTATTCAGCTGCATCCGGTAAGACTGGAAGTCGACCCCAACATAGTTGGGAAAAGTCTAGGCAGATTGATGTTCTACAAATTTTATCGCCCTTTTACGGAACGATGGTAGACATAATTATCTATTAAAGCGGATTACTGTTAGGTACCATGAAGCGTGATTAATCTTATGATCAAAATGGCCAACCCTGATGGCATCGTTCGATTTTAGCTCAATATCTTTCAACAAAAGGTATTGGTTTTTAATTAAATCTCGCATAACTAAGTCAGAGATTCTTGAAATAAGGTAAGAGACTTTAAAACAACTAGCTGAACTTATTTAAAGTTTTGATCAGGTGATTTGTGTTTTAAAGGGGTAGGTATTTATACATTTTCCAAGAAATTCCATCGTTTGTCAATTCTTTTATTCTTCTCTACTTCCCAACTATGTTGGGGTTGGCTTCCAGTCTAACCGGATGCAGCTGAATACTAGTATTTTACATGAAGCGACTGCCTATCTAACCTCCACAACCCAGTTACGGAGTAATACGATACCCCTTGGTCAGACTTTCGGGCTTCTGACGACCCGTAAGGACTGTCAAAGATTCACGAATGACAGCCGGGACCAACGGCTTAACGTGTTTTCCGAGGCACGGAGGGGTCTCAGTATGTAAAGGTGGTCACCCATCCACGGACCAACCACGGCAAGCGTAGCTTAACCTGATCCATCGAAGCTTGCGGCTGTTATCACTTAGCCATGAGCCCCTCCCCACTTCTCTTCGTACTCTAAATATAAATAAATATAGGTCATGCGGTGCCATGTTTTTTGACATCCACCTGTCATGATTTCCAAATAATAATAAGTTTTGTGGATTTAAAATACTAAACATAAAGTTGAAAGTATGTGATTTGACTCAAATGATTTTGTATCTGAGTATTCGTGAAGTTAAAAAGTATCTCATTTGACAGTTACCGCCAAAAGTACTGGTTTTTTTCTAGAGAATTGCCATTACCTACGTAATGAAAACATGATATTTGGAGCGTCGCCTAGTTTTTCCAAAGTTTGTATGTGTGCAAGAAGATAAAATACAGAATTAATGCAATGAAAAAGGTGTATCATTTCACACCCGTGGGTATTAGTTTTGATTATTATTAACAATTATTAGCATCTGGTCAGGTTCAAAGCCAACTCCAGAAATGAAAAAAAGTCGGTCAAGAGCGAGTCGGACAAGGGCACCGAGGATTCCGAACCATCATAATATGTAGAATAGAATACTCTTTATTATGCACACCATTTAAATTACAGGTTACAATGTTGAAATTTTACATAGGGTGACACAATGGGCGGTCTTATCGCTAAAAGCGATCTTAATATGTATTTTTTTTGTTGATGATTTCTGAAAAAGTGTGTCTATTTAGACTATCGTTTTATTTTTCCTGTAATATTTACATAAACTTCTATCACATAGAATAATTTCAGATTTTTCTCTGTGTAAACTTCGGAGATAAGAGGGGGAATGGTATTTCTTTTTTACATTTTTCTTCTAAGTCGATAGCTATGCGGCCTAAAAAAATTAAAAAAATGTTTGAGAATGTGGAAATAGCGCTGTTTCATATGATACCCCACATGCCCTAGTAGCCTCACTTAGAATTTTTAAGACCACCCCCTTTCAGTCACTGTTGCAAAAAAAAACATTTATTCTTATTTCTTTCTTATTTGCATAATAGTTGGGCATACGTCATCTAAAACTGTTCCAAATTTCAACTTGATAGCATTAGTAGTTCTTGAAATATCCAGCTGTGACAGACGGATAAACAGACAGACTGATTCGCACCATAAGGGTTCCTTTTACCATTTTGATACGGAATCCTAAAAAGCTAAATGTTTAACATGACAATTGTAAAAAAAATCGCCATATTAAATACACAAATTGTGGAATTCCCCTAGTTCCATTTAAAAACTGAGCCACGTAAAATTCTTTCTGAAAAGTTTATTCCAAAGTATCATTTTTCATTGTAAACCTGGCTATGCAGCTGTTAGGTACAATCACAAATACAAATGGCGGAGGATTTGCTAGAAAAATGGCCGTGCAGTCGTACATGGTAGCTGCAATGGACTGGGATTGTGGTAGTGTTTAGTAAATCTATGAATCTGTACAGTGTATTAAATCGATACGTATTGTGAATTAACTGTGTGAAGTCGTTGTTTTTGTAAAGCCATGTCTCCTGCGCGTCTTTTTCCAAAACATTACACAAAAACATCGAAACAAAGAGGCGTGGCTTAAATATATTTGAATACGTAGGAGACAGCTTGCTGAAAACAAATGATTATGTGTTTCGCAAAAAGGCACGCAGGAGATCCGGCTTTAAATAGACAACGGATTTTGATGCGGTTTTCACTATCATTAATAGAGAGTGAGACAGAGATTTTATTAAACTAATATAAAGGGTGAAATTGAATTTATAGGCATGCTCTTAAGGGGTCTTTGTACTCATTATTATGAACAACTTTTACTATGGGACCAAACCTGAAATCACGAAAAAAATCAGCTGTTCCCTGTATTTTGACGATTTATGCGATCATAAATGTAGGGAACAATTGATTTTGTTTCGCATATTTTTGTAAACGAATGTACATAGCTACATAGGTAAGTGTTGTTATGAATATGAATCTTATCTTTTTAATGTTAAGGTTCATAATTCTTATGAAACGGTACAAAATAAAAAAAGAGAAAAAAATATAATAAATTTCAATAGAGATAGCAGAATGATTATTGAGTTTATATTTAAGTTGATGAGATAAAATAAGGTGTCAAGGATAAAATAAGATAATATCATGGCCTCTGATTTTCGGAATAAAAAGAAGGAAAGAAGGAACATATTTCACAAAAAAAAAAAAAAACGCAATAATAAACGAAAAAATCCACTCAAGCGATTGCCTGATCAAGTCTTTTTGTCAATGCAGTAACAAAGCCAGGACATACTTCAAAGATCAAACAAAAACAAGGAACCGAATTTCACAAAATCACAACCATTTTTAGTCTACGCCCGTTGAAAACTGGTGAAAAATCGTCCAACATTTGTAAGAAAAATCATTTCTACGTTTTAAAATCGCTTGTACCATTCTATTGTTCGTTTTCGTTATTGACACTGCTCTCGACTGTACCTTCCAGCAATTTGTCCCAGTGAGAAGTTTGTCCAATATTTGTTCAAACTTTTGTATTGTTTTGTGAAGAAGACTTCACGCTTTGGAGTTTTCCTTAATGTAGAGTATGTTTTGTACTTGAAATAAAATTACATCCATGTTCGAGTTCATGTAGAAATGAGTGTCTTAATCCCTTAAAACACTCATTGCTACAGTAATAATATTTACTGGAATTATGTTGGTAAGATTTAGCTTTATTTATGGTCGCAAGACTAATAGGTTGGTTTGCTAGATTCTTTGGAAGATAATAAGAGCCCATGACCTATTGCCAATGGCAAAAAACGCATTAGTCACATATACACGAGTTGATTCTAGTGTCACGTGTGACGTATGGTCATGAATTACGATGCAAATTCCTATTTTTAACCGACTTCAAAAAGGAGGAGGTTCTCAATTCGTCGGAACCTTTTTTTTTTATGTATGTTCCCCGATTACTCGAAGATGGCTGGACCGATTTGGATTTTTTTTTGTTTTATTCAAGAGGGTATACATCACAGTTGGTCCCATATAAAATTGATTAACTTTACTGCGGTACTTTTTGATTTAGCTTCAATAATACGTATTTTTTCCCCACTTTTATATGGACGATGTTCTAGTTTGTTTTGCAGGTAGTGGTATTAGAATTTGTGTGGGGTGGGTACACAATTATAAAGTGAAAAATAAAAACTTTTTTACAAAAAAATACAACCGACTTCCAAAAACAACACTACAAAGTGAAAAATAACTTTAATTCCGGAAGTCGGTGGCAAAAAACGAAAATACATTTAACTAGACACCGACTTCCCAAATTAAAGTTATTTTTCACTTTGTAGTGTTGTTTTTGGAAGTCGGTTGTATTTTTTTGTAAAAAAGTTTTTTACACTGTAACTAGTTAGCTTTAATATCCGGGGCCGTCGATATGTGAAGTGGAAACATCACCTAATTACATAACTGCCCAAAAAAGGAGTGTAATACTCGTATTTTCAGGGTTTCTTTATTCTGCCATAACTCTTAAATCCCTGAACAGATTTGGATGTCTGGGATATCGTTAGGAACCTTTTTTTTTTTTTTTTGTGGATGGGAAATCATCAAATGACTTCTCCCGCTCTGGGCGGAGCGGGAGGGCGTGTCAGACTTTTACTGACTAAAACCCACTCGTGTTCCTTCAGTTGCCCGTGCCAGGGCCACGGTATCTCTTTCGAACTACCCGCGACCCCGGCGGCATCGGCCCTATTGGACCCCGTCACTGCTGACATCTCTTTGAGGCGCGCGTGGAACACAACGCGCCGTCGACCCGGGCCAGGGGGTCTACTCCCTAAGTCTGTCCGTCCGTCCGTCTTTCCGTCCGTCTGAGATAACGATCCATCAAAACAAGTGTAAAAGTTAAATTTTTCGGACTGGCAAAAACACATCGGGAGTAGGGACAGCTGTCAAATCCTGTTGTCAATCATACTTCATTCGGGCCCCGAACCAATCACCCATCCGTAGTTGATACGGAGTAGGAAACGCACGTAACGAAGGCCGAAACTACGGGCTTCGTGCTGAGGGAGTAGACACCCTGGTCCTTACCGGACGGCGAGCTGCCCATTACTCGTCGTCCGCAAGCCCGCGCCTACGGTGGCCGGGAATCGGCGATGGATTCCCGCCGCCCAGGGTGTCTCCTGCGGCGGCTAGGGGCGCGAGTGCGCGACTGTTGCCTCTCCCTCACGCGTTCCGCCTCCTCCTTCGCGAGCATTACTGTTTCGCATAAGGAGGTGACGGCCTCCCATGCACTCTCGCTCGATAGGACCTTACATCATCAGTCAATCCTGATTGTGATCTGTTTGCCGATGAATGGAGAGAGATAAAGCGAGTGTGTCTAAAGTTTTGCGAGAGAAAGTATGAGAGAATTTCCACTGTTATTTATTAAGTATGTAGTAGATATTACAATATTAGTATTGTGTTTCTAGGTTAATTATTGTAATTGGTGTATAACCGTTTTAATTAACTATAAATAAATAAATAAATAAATAAATAATCATCCCGAGTGACACTGGCTACTTTTTATTTTAAATCAGATTTGCGGCAGTAAGGCTCCTTTTTCAGATGTGAAAAAAAAAAACTATTACAATATTAGTATCAAATTGAAGGCCTTAATGAGCAATTTCCAATAAAGTTATATAATTTATTAGCATAAATTTTACATGGGTACACCCGTACATGCAAAACAAACATTTCATATTTGGCTGCAAACGATTTACCTAATCAGGCCAATAAGACTGCGAATGTCTAAATTGTCACTAAAATGTTTATAATATACATAAATAATAAATAAAAAAACACGACTGCCCCGCCAAAAACGAACTAAAAAGTAAATAAAAAAGAAGTTGTATTGCCTGACTAAACAGATAAATAAAATTGTAATTGCAGTCGAGGGACCTTTTCGTTTTTTGGCAGACATGTTTTTAATTTTTTTTAATTATTTATTTTAATTTTAATACTAGTAACCCCTCTGTGTACCAAACTGAATCTACTTAGGATCTTGATAAAACGGTGTTCATCCACTAAACCTGCTGAACCCTTGTATCGATGAACCAAAGAACCGACCTTACGTCGATTGATCTTCCAACAATATGCTCAAAGGAGAATATCTTCATACCCATGTCCGAAACTTACCGTACAAAATGACTTAGCAACTTAATTACACGCGGACAGTACTAAACAAACAGACTCTTGGAAACAGTGGACCATGTTGGTTTAGGTCCTCACCACAACAGACGATAATTAGTGCATGTACCCTGTTGATAGTGAAATGAACGAATTATATAGGACGAGAGACAAAAGGGCCATCCTTATGACGATGTGATGAATAGACATGAAATTGTGTAGTAGGCAATTTAGGTGAAAGAAAAACCTAAGGATGAGATAAATCTAATTCTGGATTGGGTGGATTTGGTTGGAAACTAGGTTCCATGCAGATTTAGTTACTCTTGTAGAAAAAAACTCCCGTGAGGAGCTCGTGGCTAAGTAACAACAGCCGCACGAGTCGATCCATCAGGTTAAGCTACGCTTGCCGGGGTTGGTTCGTAGATAGGTGACGATTTTTACATACCGAGACTCCTCCGTGTCTCGGAAAGCACGTTAAGCCGTTGGTCCCGGCTGTCATTCGTGGATCTTTGACAGTCGTTACGGGTCGTCAGAAGCCCGAAAGTCTGACAATCAGTCTTACCAAGGGGTATCGTGTTACCCAGTTAATGGGTTATGGAGGTCAGATAGGCAGTCGCTCCATGTAAAATAATGGTATTCAGCTGCATCCGGTTAGACTGGAAGCCGACCCCAACATAGTTGGGTAAAGGCTAGGCAGATTGTATAAAAAAACTCCCGAATTTCGTAGAACAAAATAACGGTTTAAGAAATGTTGGCATTTAAACATACTCGTAACTCTTGCTATTTCTAAACTAGTGCCTATTGCTTTTAACTGACTTCAAAAAAAGGTGGAGGTTCTCAGTTCGGTTGTATTTTTTTTTTATTTGTTTCCTCAGAACTCCGTCATTTATGGACCGATTTAGAAAATTCTTTTTTTATTTGAAAGGATATACTTCCAGATTAGTCACATTTTTATCAAAACCTAGTTCTGATGATGGGATCCATGAGGAGCTTATTTTATATTTTCGTCTGTAAACTTAGTTGAAATAAATAAATTTTATTATTATTATTATGTTATTATGTATGCGGGAATGTTGTCTGGACCTACAGCGGAATTTTGATTTAGTTTATTAATAGCTGATTCTACATTTGGCAATTCTATTTTATCGATATGCACAAAGTTAGAATAGTTGTTCTAACAGCTGTTGTTACGAATTTTGCTATTAAGAAGAGGAACGTCGGGTAAGAAAACGCTTGCGAAGAAGTCGGAAAAAGCCTTTGCCGTATCACTGCCGACGTGTTCAACCCCATTATACTTTATCCTGGGTTCAAAACCACCTCTGACTTTAAAGCTATTAATACGAGTATGTTGCCAGAAGGCATGGGGATCAAGTCTAAGATGAATTTGAATCCGCATAATGTATTCGTCATAGGCAAGGGATATTCTCTTTTTAATACTAGCTCTAAGAAAAGAGAATTGATTGTAAAAGTTAGGATTTTGAGAAGCTTTCCACTTTCGGTGCAGATCAGCCTTATAATGAATGACGCTAATTAACTCTGCCGTAAACCAAACTGGGTAGCGCCTACATGGCTTCTTAGGCCTATGTTTTTTGGGTGCAGATTCATCAAAAATACCAAACAAGATGTTATAGAACTCCACAGCAGTGTCAGCGTCACGAGTAAAAATCACCTCTTGCCATGTTACTTCAGATATTAGTTTGTACATCTGTTCAAAGTTTGCTATAGAGAAATTCCAGTCTCTCTGCGTGTCAAGGTTACTTGGATCAATTTTTTCGGAACTCAATGGGCGCATCGTGTTGTTTGGTGTAAAACAAACTTCTAATGGCGGATGATATGCGTCTCGATGTGGTACATGAAACTGTACATGAAATACTGATGAAATTGGTACCATCTAACCGATCTGATGAAGAATCCGGAAGGTACGCACTGGAACTCAGTAAAACAATGTATTCTAGCCGTGTTTGGGCTTATTGGAATTGTCATGAGGTGCACTCTGGCTTTAAATGATTCTAATGGTAAATATATGCCGCTTCAAATTGCGCTACTTGAGTTGTATGTTATGTGTCAGAACTCAGATTTCGTAGTCTCGTTATCTCCATCAACATAAAACTACGATTTCCAAACTTCTGACATGGCTTAGCGCGACGTTTGCAAAGTTTTTATTTGAAATGATATACTCCTGAGATGGTCGCATCTTCAAGTTCTGATGAGTGGCTTTTGAGTTAGCTTCAATAATTTAATACGTATTTTTCCCACATACTCTATGTGAATGATGCTCTAATTTATTTTGCAGAGTGGTAATTGACTTTTTGTGGGATAAGCACCACTTAAAAATGAAAAATAAAAACTTTTCACAAAAAAAAAGCAACCGATTCCCAAAAAAAACACTACAAAGTGAAAAAAAACTTTAATTTCGGAAGTCGGTGGCAAAAAAAGAAACTAAAAACCAAAGACATCGACTTCCAAAATTAAAGTTATTTTTCACTTTGTAGTGTTTTTTTTTGGGAGTCGGTTGTTTTTTTTTTGTAAAAAGTTTTTTAGAATAACATTCTGGATAATTATCAAAACAAGTCAAGCCAAGTTCAAGTCGATTATACTTATCAGTTACTAGAAACTTTTAAAAAGGGTTCGTGCATTATTAACATAGTAGCCAACCGGTATCAGGAGCAGGGTCCAAGCTACCGGCGGTCAGGGCTCCAGAGAGAGGAACCTCCTAACAATACGCGCAGTGTCCAGAAGTACCGCTTTCTGAATCAGGCCCTTAATCCAACTGCCCAACGATAGTCTCCTTAGATGTTGGTCGAGGCTCTTGGCAATTAAGCCATTGGCTGATACGACTATCGGCACAATGATTGCTGAGTCCACATCCCACATGTCGACAACCTCGCGAGCCAAGTCAAGATATTTGATTTGTTTATCTTTCTCGGCTTTCACGAGGTTCCCGTCATGTGGGACCGTTATGTCAATAATCATTGTGCGCCGCTCTATTCAATCCACCACCACTATATCAGGCTTATTGGCAACAATAGTCCTGTCAGTGATGATGGATCGATCCCAGTACAATGTGATGTTTCCATTTTCGAGAACTGGGTCGGGCACATAGCTATAGTATAGCACTACCAAGATTATTACATCAACTTAAGAGTACATCCGTATCAAAAAGCTTTCCGATACGCCAAATCTTTTATCCTTTTATTTTGTCTCGCCATTTTTAGCGCGATACTCGTTTTCCCTCCAGAGAGTAAGGATTTAAGTACAAGACGGGAGAACTACTTAGAATCTCAAATAATTTATAAGAGGGTCAGAATAGAATAACGTGCAAATGTGAGGGAAAGAATTTACGGGGTGAACTGTATTTCGACGTATTTCTTAAAGGACGTGATATTGTGGCCCCTTTGCAATATTTAAGTGCCCCCTCTAGCCTAGGCAAAAATCCACGGGGTTCGAGAAAAGATGAGTGTGTTTGTGAAAATTTCCCATAATTTGTCATTAATATATCTTTTCTCTAAACTTTCAAATTGAATGACCATCAAAGCTATTATATTTGGTAGTAAATACTTTTGGTAGTAGAATAGAATACAATTGCTAGAATACATAATATATGCTATTTGTGTTCTAGAACATCAAACAGTTAAAAGAGGTAGGATACGTACAACAAGACGTTAAATAACGATTTTCAAAATCATGACCTAGGACAAGAATCTTAAAATTTACGACTATATTAATCCTACTATTTACGAAAAACATCTTATTTAATTAGCTATCGAAAGAGGTACTGTAATAAAAAAAATCTGCGGTGAAATGCCCGCCCATGAAACTGTCTTTATTGCTGGCAAATGTAGAATTAACAAATTGTTGAAATATTACGAAAGTTACTCGTTTTAAATACCTGGGGCACTGGGTCACCGATAAGCTGTCGGATGACGACGATTTACAGAGGGAACGTAGAGTATTGGCTGGCAGGTGTAACATGCTGGCTCGCAGATTCGCACGGTGTACACGAGAGGTTTTTTTTTTTTCTTTAAAAGAGTACGACTACCGCGGACTTGGTGGTCCGCGCCTTTTTTCTTTTTTTATTGTTGTATTTTATTTGTGTTTCTTTTAAAATCTAAGGTACAATCATAAACTCCTCTGTCGGACACTTACTCTAATCTTAAAATCTATGTGAATCCATCCATTTTTTTTTTTATACATATACACATGCTCATGTTTAATATATATATTTTCCATGCAATTTTTTTTTTTATACGTTTTACACAGGCATTACAATTTACTATCATATGTTATCTTATTACTACGTTATTATTTTACACAATTATTTAGGACTTATTTCTGTTACTTTACAAAACTGATTAGCACTTATTTTTACACAATTACACAATTATTTACGACTTATTTACATTACTTTGATTTTACACAATACACAATAAGGGAAGAACTCCACGGCAGTGCGAGCTGACCGCAAGCTGCAACTGCTTTTGAGTGGTTAGTAACTACATAATATCCCTTAGTATAAGAGGTTGTCAGACTGTCGGGCTTCTGATGACCCGTAACGACTGTCAAAGATCCACGAATGACAGCCGGGACCAACGGCACGGTCTTGGTTTGTAAAGATGGTCCCCCATCCAAAACTGTAACAACTTTAAATTTTTGAGGCTTTTGACGAGGAAGCTTTTAGCGCGACAACCTGGCTAATTACAGTTGGAATACGTCGAATTACTGTTCAGTACACAGTGACAAGCCGTAAATTATGAAACAGCGAGCTTATAAAGAGGCTGTCACATACTATAACCCTCTTCTTATTAATTAATTAGTGGTACATAAAGCGAAATTTACAGGCATTATACGTTAGATGGATCTCAAACTCATCATCATCTGCCTAGCCTTTTCCCAACTATGTTGGGGTCGGCTTCCAGTCTAACCGGATGCAGCTGAATACCAGTATTTTACATGGAGCGACTGCCTATCTGACCTGGATCTCGAACTCATAGATAAGAAATCTATCTTTGGCCCATGCTGATAGATACTTATAAGCAAAGATAAATATATGTCTAGATAAACAGTCAAAGCTGAACTCGTCGAAAAAAATAGCGTCTAACTGTTCGCCGCGATTCGCGCGCCCACTAGAAAGATAAGGTTCGCGCTCCTCGACGTGGACCGCATAAATTGTGATAACGCATACGATTGACACAATCGAACTGGCGTTTGTGTAGCACTAAGTAAAATTACCGTAATCGTCTAAATAAGCAGCTACAATGCCTTCATGTGTTTTCAAAATGTGCAGTTGTGCACCAATAGTTCAAAAACCAAAAACAAGTTCCACGGGATTAATTTTCACTCGTAAATACAGCCAAAAATGTTAATTTGTTGAAAATTATAATCATAATATAATTTAAAATTATAATAATACTTAACGTTTGCTTCGCCATGTTGTGAGAACGAGATAGACATTTCACTTGCACGACAGCGCCGGCTCCTATCTCTGTCCTTGTCTATCGGTAACTATAGGTACAAACCTATAGTTACCGATAGACAAGGACAGTGATAGGAGCATGTAGTCGAGCGCCGAGTCCAGGTTTAGTGATTGCAATGTTAGCGCGTAACATATCTTCCTCTAATACATCAATTATGCAAGCACATTGACTGGCGCGAGTGTAAGACGTCAGTTGTCACGCACACTAGCATAACAAGGTTGGGCTGCGACACTATCTGACATACAATCAAAGCTTACAAGTTTAAAAGTAGGTACTCGTTAAACTATTGAAGCATCAAATACTGCGGCGTGACAAATATTTTATTCAGTAAGTTAATAAATATGTGTTATACTTATATGTTATTCAGCAACATAATGTTGCGTGTTAAATTAATGTCTTATTCGCAGCATAAAACAAATCTACGAATAAACTAGAACCTTCATTTTCCTTCGCATAATACATTCTCGGACAGTAATCCATCCTTATTGCTGCCATCTTTACTTTATTTTCACAAAATGGCGGATCTACCAGACGATATACAGCCGTTTTTTGTTTTATTAGTTCTCGAATCTCCGAAATTACTAGTAGAGGTTTCTAGAGAAAAAGTTTTAGTTTTATGGTGGAATAAATCGAAGTTTATTCTGTTTTTATTGAATCAGGGTTTTGTTGCTTTATGTGTGTTTATAATAATCTTTTTTTAGGGTTCCGTAACTCAAAAGGAAGCGGGTCAGTTATAGGGTCACTTTGTTTCCAGTCTGACAAGACGAAGAAAGATCAAGTATGGGAAAACATTTTTTTTTTAACTGCAAATTTGATTTTGTACTTCAATCCGGTATTGGAAATTAAAAGCCGTATTTTGAAGTAACATTTAGTTTTTATTTGATTCAAATCTGTTTATTCTACACTCACAATTTTTTTTTTAACTTCAAATTTCGAAATTCGGGCAGCTTTGAGACGGAATCCTCAGGGCGCGAGTCCTACTTGCGCTTGTTTTTTTAATGGCATTATTCTATGGGGTGTATTTGACACTTTTCTCGCTATAAAGTTCTCATTGCCCATTAGAAAAACTTTGATTAATTTTGACATGCATTATGCACATGCACTAAAAATGTGTATATATTAGTGCATATTGCATCAATCTGCCTAGCCTTTTCCCAACTATTTTATTTTTATTTTATTTATTTGGCTCACCAACAATTGAATACACTGATACAAAGATATGAGATACATGCAAAATAATTATTGACTAGTGT
Organism: Cosmia pyralina; assembly: GCA_946251885.1. Taxonomy (NCBI): domain Eukaryota; kingdom Metazoa; phylum Arthropoda; class Insecta; order Lepidoptera; family Noctuidae; genus Cosmia; species Cosmia pyralina. Next base: position 18,897,161 of record OX276362.1, read on the forward strand.
ACCAACTTCTAACAGGTAAGCACAACATGCATTACTTATTTAACGATAAATAATGGGCACCTAGGTACACACCGAGCATAAATTATGTTAGAGACCAAATTCTAAATTAAAATCAAAATAAAGCCAAAATTAAGATTACATAAAAACAAGTTAAAATTAAAATCAAGATACAATTAAAAATTAAAATCGGACTGCAATTAAAATCAAAATTAAAAATCAAAATAAAATCAGAATCCTAGTCAAAATCAAAAACAAAATCATTATTAAACTTAAAAAATAAATTAAAAAATCAACACTAAAATTAAAATCAAAATAAACAAATTAAAATTAGGTAAAATTAAAATTAAATAAGCGCTAAAATGAAATTACAAATTTTTGTACATAATACTTCGGAACCTACTAAGTGAGTCACAGTGCACATCGACAAGATCACTGCAGCTATTCAATAATTTACATAGGCGGGGGATTGGAGAATTAGCACCAAGGACAGTTCTGCGAAAAGGAGGACACAAGGGGGTTATAGGAGCTCGTGGGCTTTTCGTGGGCACACGGATTTTGATCCAGCTCAACAATTGGGGGTAGTCAATTTTATGTCTCAAAATTTTAAATAAAAAAGACGAGTCCAGTAAATCTCTCCTCTTCTGTAGGGATATCATCTTGAAATGCAAAAGTCTCTCTTTATACGATCGTTTCTTTTTAGCTATTCCAGAAGAGTATGCTAAATGCCACAGAAATCGTTTTTGAACCCTTTCCAATCTTAGTGTGTGAGTGGCATAGTGAGGTCTCCATACAGTGCTGCAATATTCTAAAGAGCTGCGGACCAAACAATTATAAAGCAGTATCTTAGTCTTATAGCGACGGAAACAGGTAATATTTCTTATGACAAACCCAAGCATTCTGGAGGCTTTTTTAACTACATTTTCTATGTGGGGTACAAATATTAACTGCCTATCGAACAAAACTCCCAAGACTCTTATCTGTTCCACTTCCTGAATTAAGTTGCCACTAATACAATAAGCAGATCTAGTTAAATTAGTTTTTCTGGTGAATTTCACGTGGTAGCACTTACTGATATTTAGGCTCATATCATTATCATCACACCACTTTACTAATATGTCAATATCTCTCTGTAGCAACTCAATGTCCAGGTCTGATTCAATTATTCTGCAAAATTTTATATCGTCAGCATACATGTAACACTCAGAGAATTTCAATTCATTGGCGAGATCATTACTAAATAAGTTATATAAAACCGGGCCAACATGTGATTCCTGTGGGACGCCAGATGTCACCTTGTAGGTATTCGATTGGTAGCCATTGATAGCAACAAAGAAGGAACGACCTTCAAGATAGGATTTAAACCAACTAAGGAGGGAGCCAGTGATGCCGTAAGCAGTTAATTTATGCAGAAGTATATTATGGGGGACGCGATCAAATGCCCTGCTAAAATCAGTATATATCACGTCAACTTGTTTCCCAGAGTCAATGGCGCTTGTTAAGTTCTCCATGAAGGTCACCAGGTTTGTGCATGTAGATCTGGACCTCACAAAGCCATGCTGGGAATTACTAAGGTAAAGTTTCAAATAAGACTGTATGTAGGGACAAATCAAGGATTCAAAGACCTTGGCTAGGGTAGATAAAATTGAAATTGGCCTATAGTTGTACACATAACTACGATCACTGCATTTATGAATTGGAATCACCTTTGCTACCTTCCAAATATTTGGGAATATGCCGGACGCAAGTGATCGATTAAATATTTGTAATAAGGGAGCTACCAAAGGCAAAGCACACATGGCGACAAAAAAAGGAGGGATTCCGTCGGGCCCAGCACCTTTTCGACGATCCAGCGATTTCAATTTGTTGAGCAAGGCGTCACTTTCAATCATGGGTGTTGTCAAAGGTAAACTATAAGCCAACATGTGCTGCATGTATTCCGAGGAAGGTAAGTGATGAGTCACATTTTGTTGACTGTACATGGAAGAGAAGTGAGTAGCGAACATTTCTGAGATATTGATGCCATTCGAAGACGATGCAATGCCGTCAGTCATTGTTAAGGGATAAGAACTGGTGCCACCTCGCTTGTCCTTGACATAACCCCAAAATCGCTTCGGATCCTTGATTATTACTGTTTCTAGATCATTAACATATTTATTGTAACATGAGGCAGCCATAACCGAACACCGTTTACTCAGCAGCTTCAATTCAAGCTCGTTGTTGGCAACACAACATTTAGTGTCATTACTGTCATATACGTTACTGTCAATGTCACATGCCACTGTACTGTACAAAGGAACATTAAATGGACCACACGTCTTTGCCTTAAATCTGCATTTTTTATTAATTATAAACACACAAGTTACCCAACACTCGTCCATAGGGTTTTTGTAGGTTTTGTATCGCCGGCGTATCTTTTCCTTTTCTCTCAAAGTTCTTATAAAGTTTTTATCGAACCAAGGCGGGTATGTCTTATGTTTTCGTGTGGTAGAGGGATCCTGCATTTCTATAATATCATTAATTTTACCGTAGAATATACTGAGCATTTCGTTCACATCGTAAGTACCATCAAATAAAAGTTTCCAATCGATCTCATTAAATTGTTTACAAATAATATCATAATCTAGTTTGTAAAAATTTAGTCTTTTATTACTATTATAAGGAAGTCTTGAGTCTTTGTACGATTTCAAATTAATTTCGATTGGGGGATGCAAAGGGTCAATTATACTTAGGGGACTTAGAGCAGGACATACGACACCACCCCCCCGGAGGGTTCCCGCATTGTCGAGGCGGGGGGGCTCAGTAGCCGTGGCTTGGTCACCCACGGTGAAGCGAAGAGGAACCCATGCGGGGGCCGCTCGTCAGGGCTTTTGCCGATAAGCCGACGACGTAGCGGCCAGCGGGTAGGTTGCGGTGGCCGTATAGGCGACACCGCAACTGAGGCGGGCCGCGGTGTCTTATGGGAGGCATCGCGGCTGAGGATTGGAGGCCGCGGCGGGAGAGGAGTGCCGGTATTGCGGTGCGCCGCTCTCCCTACCTTCCGCGGCCTTGACGGGGCCGCCACCGTTTGATGGCGGACGCGGTGGGGCCGCAGGGGAAGAGGAGTGTCGGTATGACGTCGGCCGCTCTCCCTATCCTCTGCGGCCGAAATGGCGGCGGAGCGCGCGCGGGAGGACGACCCTCACGCGGCGCCGCTCCGAAGGCGGAGGAGGGGTCGGAGCAGATGACTCCTCCCAGGTGGGGGCCAGCAGGCAACGGGTGTGGGGGCATCCTTGCCTGTATTGCACAGGCCCCCACCAGTGTCGGACGGGAATGGCCAGGTGTTCCCGGTCATTCCCGTAGCCGCCCATACGGGGGGGCACGCGGGGCCCGCCAGCTAGGCGGGCATGCGCCGGGAGGGTTGTGGACGTAAAGGCTGAGCCAGTTTCCCATGGCCCTCCCATCACGGCGATGTGGGAACAATGCTGAGTTTTAGTGGGTATACTGTCAATCTGACAGGAGTCCCACATACCCCGTCTCGTCCCCCACGAGCGGGGATGCATAAAGCATTTCTCAGCGTCAAAAAAAAAAAAAAAAAGGACATACGACACCAGAATTCAAGTTAGTCAACGCAAGGTCCAATACGCGTCCTGACTTATTTGCTATATTGTTATGTTGAAATAATTTGTTTATATAACTAAAATCAGTTAACAAGTGACCAATACCTGGTGCCACATAACCACTATCCAACTCACTTACCAGGCTCCAATTAATATTACTTAAGTTAAAGTCACCAACTATACATGCCTTCAAACCCGACTGTTCAAATATGGTATTACAAGAGTCCAAAAAGTGTTCTAGAGTTGAACGAAGTACAGGCGGTGGCAAATAAACTGCGCAGAGAGCTAGTTGACGAACAGACTTTGTAATCGAGATGTCTATGATAACCCACAAATCCTCACAATTGCTTTCCCAATCAGTCACGCGCTTTGAATTTATTCCCTTTAGTACAGCAATCAGAACACCACCACCATCTTTTTTCCTGTTATCCCTATCTCGCCTATAGACTACATATCTATCGTCAAATAGCTCCGAGCTCATTACAGAGTCATTTAACCATGTCTCGGTTAATATTATTATATCGTAGTTTTCGCATGAAACCTGACGATAAAAATTATGACATTTAGTGCGTAAGCCTCTAGTGTTTTGGTAATATATCCTTAAATCCGAGAATGATAGTGAATTTTATTTACTGTCACATTGCCAAAAACCAGAAAAAAGAAGGAAAAAAGAGAACCATAAGGTGAAACAAAATTAAACCAGCTTATTCAATGTATCCTTATTCCTAACCAGAATTTGTTCCGATTCTATATTCTATTCGAATCTGTACCTTCCGCATGAATATCCGACCACCTCGTACCCAGACAAACTGATATCCGATCTCCTTGGCTTTGATTCTAGCGGCAGCATGGAGTGCCTTATTGGTGGTGGACAGATGTTCTGTAATATATATCGGGGATTTAGGTCCTGAGTATCCCAAGTGTGTTGTATTCAATTTGTTGTCTGGATTCGATTTATTAAATTTTATAGTAGCTGCAAGGAATTGGTCACGATTACGGGGGGAAGCAAGTTGAACTACCACGGCACGGCGCACTATGTTGGGGTCGGCTTCCAGTCTAACCGGATGCAGCTGAATACCAGTATTTTACATGGAGCGACTGCCTATCTGACCTCCACAACCCATTAACTGGGTAATACGATACCTCTTGGTAAGACTGGTTGTCAGACTTTCGGGCTTCTGACGACCCGTAACGACTGTCAAAGATCCACGAATGACAGCCGGGACCAACGGCTTAACGTGCTTTCCGAGGCACGGAGGAGTCTCGATATGTAAAGATGGTCACCCATCCACGGACAACCCCGGCAAGCGTAGCTTAACCTGATGGATCGACCCGTGTGGCTGTTATTACTTAGCCACGAGCTCCTCTAGTGCATATTGAATGTCTATAGATATTCTACGAAAACCGACGTGTAACAGTTTTATCTTAGCATTTAAAAGAAACAAATTACTTATTTATTGTTCTCAACACCCTTTCCAATTACTTTATAGGAGTGTTTTTGGGAGAACCTCATTTATGTGATAGGTTCTCCCCAGACTTTATTGAAGATAATACGTAAAATGATTTATTTCGTTACTGGCTTTTTCGCGTTATATTTTTCGCAAAGTGTTGTTACTGCTGAAGTAAAATTGACTCTAGATCATTTTTAGAATATATTTATATGAATATTCGTTTCACAAAAACGAAAGTAGTCATCATATCTAAAAACTTTCAATAAAATGCTTTTGCAAGCCATTATTCAGCAATCTTCACACATGCAGCCACTTGAGTGACATTTTGAAAGATTCTTTAACTTTTGTTTCACCATTTTCTTCTATTAAATATTTCTGTTTACACAAAAAAAAAAAAAAAAAAAAACTTTTGAGTACTTATAAGGACTTATCGTTTTAGTAAAGTTTTTTTTTGTACTATATTTTATTTGAAAAAGACTGCCTAAATTAATTATATTATTCTGTGGGTATTTTGATCTATTGCGGTCCCACGGTGGGCGCCAATAAGTTTTACCCGTCGATGTCTTCTCTCAGTTATTTATTGCTTAAAGTTTATTTATAACCTAAATTGTAACAGATAAGAAAGATGCTCATTGAATGTTTTCGACTAATTTATTTAGAGTTAATACAGCGGTTAATTCATTTAAATGTATCCACAATGTGCGGGAGGGTGTGTGTGTATTGTGTGTGGGGGGGGTGTGTGTGTAATCCTATCAATTTTAGTTGGGGTTTCAACCAACTGAAATTGATAGGATTCTGAATTAAGTTGTCATTGCCAACGTGAGGTTTATTGTTGTCATCAATAGGTTTTTTTTTTTGGGTAAGGAAAGATGTGATAGACAGCGTGGTTACTTTAATCAAAGGCTAGTAGGATAGACTACTTGACTAGATAGACTAAGTCTAGTCTATATTGGATAAACAATGGTGAACTTTTAGATCTTTAATAAAATTATATAACATGTCGTTTTGCATCCTCGTCAAATTTCAGGATGTGGTACAGAACATCAAACCGAATAACTTTCTCCATGGGACCAAAATCGTAGTCGCGACAAAATTTTCAACAGTTACGATGTTAGTGCCATGCAGAAATTTGTTCAGTTTGATGGTCTATACCACACCCTTAAATTTGACGAGGATGCAAAACGACATGTTGTATAGTATCTATATCTCTTTTATAAAATTCACAGTCTCATTATTTCATTAGCTATATTGAAAAAAGATTTAAGCATAAAGTGATCAATATTAATATATATATTATATCAATATCAACTGTCGTAAAACTGAGTGCAAAAACAAAACAATCAAATGGTTAATAAATCGAAGCTACGCTGAAACTGAAAAAGTCCTAAAGATAATAAAGTAACATATATACATATATACTTATATATATCTATAAAATATCGTATGAACAATAAAAGTAGGCATACAAACTGTTCGCGACGACGCATCATCAAAAACATGAAAAGTTAGGCGTTTCCATAGTGTCAGCTGCGAGACCCTATCTGGCGCACGCTAGCGCAAGTAGCGGAGGGACCGCCATCGTATAACGTACCGAGTCACGAATGAGCTACGTTTTTGTTCGCTACGATGCGTCACCAAACAGTTGTTTATAGCTTAATTTAGTAAAAATAACAGTAAAATCAGTTTAAATAGTGTTATATAGTTGAAAAACAGTGAAAAATAGTGTTTCCTAAGGAAAACGTGAGTACCACCCCTATAAACTCCAATTAAGTGGGCTACATAGCTGAAGTTATAGTTTAATTGGTGCGTCCAGGTACCCTAGACCGAGACATAGCCCTGGACGTACCATTATAGTCCTGAAAAGCCTACTTGATTGGATTTATAGGGGTCGGAAACTTTAATTTGCTGTTTTTTGGTGACTCGTTCTAGCAATTTAGGTTTTCAGGGCCTGTCACGCCCTGAAAAATATAGATGTAATCATGAATTTTTCATAGTTTTTTAGGTCATTAGACCAGCTTGAGATACCTGCTTACCCCGTTGAAATATCTTCTTTGGTTATCGAATAAAATAGTTTTAAATCAAAACAATTAACATTTTTGTATTTACACGCTGAAATCTTTTCAGCGAATATAGTTACAGGAAATGCAGGTGTCTCAATCGCTGGACAATTTAATGACAATTGTAACGGTGTATAATATTATGTAATTATAGCCATTTTTCAGCTGCTAATAAGCACTTTTGTAAAATGTTTGAAATAAAAATAAACTCGAAATCAGGAGACGGTTCGCGGTTCTCGTTAAGGTAAAGTTTCGAGGTACCTTAGCGCGCAAGCGAAAACACAGACTCGTAGCCATCGGCATGGTACCTATTCATCGTTCTGTTCCTGAAGAGTTACGCAAATTGTCTCCTGAAATCTCCTGAAGACTTATCAAAATCGCTGTTATTATTTCATCATCAAGAAACCCTTCCCCGTCAAGACTTCACACATAGCTACTGGTCGCCAGTCTGCAGTTATCCTGAGCCTATAGGTACAGGACGTCAGCGCCGTTTGGACTAGGAGGCCTAACCTCAAGCAGGGATACACCTGGATAGGCATTACACACTCCTTCAACACACCGTGTCCGACGATCACGCCCGTCCAATAGATTTTCTGGTCCTTGCGAGCCGGATCGCTGCGGCTGGGATCATCTGTTCCTGTGAAGAATGAAGATAGATCTCTGAAGATTCCTGAAGATTTATTATAGAAGATTCAAGACTGAAGAATGAAGATAGATCCCTGAAGATTTATTCCTGAAGATATGTCCTGAAGATTTATTATAGAAGATTCAAGACTGAAGAATGAAGATAGATCTCTGAAGATTTATTATAGAAGATTCAAGAATGAAGATATGCTCTGAAGATTTATTATAGAAGATTCAAGATTGAAGAGTCAAGCTCGAAGACTGAAGATTTATCACTGAAACCTTATCACACAATTCAAGTTTGAAGATTCGTTGCGAAGACTGAAGATCCATAATGAGGTTTACAAGATCACAAGGCAGAGCACCGGAATCCTCGACGATGGAGGTGGGCAGAGAACGCAGTACTACGGGCATCCGTCATGAGCAACCACCGCGATCACCGTCCACCGTCGAAGGAACCGAGCAGCGCCCCGCCCCCCGGGAGGGAGAAGATCTGCCTGTACGAGCACAGTCAGAGGGAACCCAGTCGGAGGGAACTTCAGATGAAACAGTAAACAGAACAGTACAGCCGAGAATAGAAAAAGAATCAGAACAGGAACACCGCCGAACCATGCCGATGACTACCCGGGGTGACGCCCGTACCGAACAGAACAGGCCGCCGTCGACTACGAATAGAACGACGCGGTCAAACAGAAAAATTTCAAGAGCACGTGAAGACTTATTGAAGATTAAGTTGGAACTTGCTCAAATAGCACTTCAAAAAGCCGAGGAAGAAGACTCCGACGGCGAATATATGGATGATAGAAGCTCAAACAATGAGTACGTGCGTTCCTGGCTTGAAGAGGCACCAGAACCAGCGCCGCCGAAAGGGGACAACGCCGCCGAGGGGGACTACAGAAATAGAAGCCGTGTGCAACAGCCCCCCCCTGTGGTCGCCGATGCTATAGCGGGCCTCCAGACGCAATCGAATCCTACAGTAAATGAAGTGAGAAACAACACAGTGCCCTCCAAAGAAGCAATAGAAGACACCAAGGGGAAAGACTCACTCCGTCCTTTCATAACGGAGTTGACGTCCGCTATAGCGTCGCTCGCCGACAGGAAAACAGAACAGTGGACATCGAACCAGCCCTCGGCGTCAAAGGCTATCATGACCTTACCGAACTTCAGTGGAGCACATACAGAATGGCTTTCATTTCGTGCCATCTATGAAACAACAAGAACATACTTCAATGATGTTGAGAACACAGCAAGACTCCGAAGAAGCCTGCGTGGACGTGCGTTGGAAACAGTGAGCTCAGAACTCATTGGAAATGCCAGACCTGATGACATCATGAGGGAACTCGAGCTGCAATTCGGCCGTCCAGACTCAATCGCTCAAGCTGAAACAGACAGGCTACGTGGGTTGCCGCGCTGCAGCGAATCACCAAAAGATATCTGCAACTTCGCAAGTCGAGTCAGAAGCGGTGTAGTCACTCTGCGCGCACTGAAGAAAGAACATTACTTGATCAATGCTGAGCTGATGCGATTACTGACAGAGAAGATGCCGAACTCCCTGCGTGTACAGTGGTACCGAACATATACCGAGAAGTACCAGTCGCTTCCAGATCTCTCACTCTTCAGCGACTTCATCACCGAGCAAGCTCGTTTCTGCAGCGCCTTCGCCCCGCCAGAGAACATCAGCCCTGTTGAAGCGACATCCTCCAAGCGTGTCATACAGAGAACTCACGCAGCTACAGACAACACAGCCAATAAATGCCGTATCTGCGATAAGGACGGACACTATGCTTCTGATTGCAAGAAGTTCAAAGAGGGATCCAGTGACGAGAGATGGGAACTCGCGAAGAAACTCAATCTCTGTTTCCGATGCCTGCGAAGCCGTCGCAATGGTCACAAATGCAAAGCGAAGAAGTGTGACGTCAAGGGATGTATAGCCACGCATCATCGGCTTCTTCACTACAACAAGAAGCCAGCAGCGACGGACGTCGAGAAGCCCGACGCTTCAGAACAGAAGAAAGAAGCTCAGGAAACGGTGGCCAGCTCAAGATCAACATCAAGTCACGCCTACCTCAAAATAGTACCGGTTCGAGTCATAGGACCGGCGGGAGAAGCTTCTACATTCGCACTTCTCGATGATGGATCTACCGTTTCTTTGATCGACGAAGAAATATCGAAGCAAGTCGGAGCGGAGGGCCATATCGACCCTCTGAAGATAGGTGCGATCGGAAACACCACAATCGACACTCCTTGTTCTCGAAGAATCACCGTAACTTTCGCAAGCCAGCTGAAGAATAGGGTGCCATTCAGAGCGCGCACCATACCGAAGCTCAACCTCGCACCGCAGACAGTCAGCGAAGAGGACGTTGCACATTGCAAACATCTAGATGACCTCAGGCAACAGCTGATTTACGACACAGGCGCACCGAAGATACTCATCGGTCAAGATAACTGGCACCTATTATTGGCCAGTGAGATTCGAAGAGGACCGAAACACCAGCCTGTTGCGTCGCTAACCACACTGGGCTGGACACTTCACGGCGCGCACACTAGAATACTGGGTCAGCAGGTGCATTACGTCAACCGACTTACAGCTAGCGATGAAGATCTAAATGAACAGCTTCGTGAATTCTTCGCTATAGAATCGCTGGTTATCAATCCGAGACGACCAGACTCCGATCCCGAGAAGAAAGCAGAAGATATCTTGACTCGTCACACTCAACAAATAGAAGATGGACACATAGAAACAGCTATGCTGTGGAAAAATGAAAACATAGAAATGCCAGATAGTTACGGGACAGCACACAAAAGGCTCGTCTCAATAGAAAAGAAGCTCGATAGCAAACCGGCTCTTCGAGACAGATACACAGAACAGATGGACTCACTCATCCAAAAGGGATACGATGAGAAGGCACCCGAAGAGTACCGCATGACGTCCAAAATATTCGGCGCGGCAAGCTCGCCGTGCACGGCCTTTTTCGCGAATAAAAGGAACGCGAGAAGGCATACAGAAGAGCATCCAGAAGCACAGGAAGCCAATATACAGAGTCATTATAACGATGACAACCTCGATAGCTACAAGTCAGTAGAAGAAGCGACACGTATCGCAACAGCGGTGAAGAAAATTCACCAACAGGCGAAGTTTGAACTAAGAAAATGGGTATCAAACAGCACGCAACTTATAGAAAATATAGACGCCACACAGATCCGAACTGAATTCGTCAGCATCGGAAATATAGATACAGAGAAGATACTCGGCCTAATATGGCGACCGAGGGAAGATACGTTAGGCTTCAACCTGACACTCGCCCGCCTACCAAAAGGCGACATAAAAAAGGAGCTCCGAGACGCCTTCCGAGAGGAGGCCAGTCGTCGAGGCATCGTGTGGCGCTTTATAACGCCATCGGCGCCATTCATGGGAGGCGCCTGGGAGCGTCTAGTGCGCTGTGTGAAGTCCGCACTATATACTGTGCTCACAGAAAAGCACCCACACGAAGAGGTGCTGTCCACACTGTTGTGTGAGGCAGAGTACACAGTAAACAGCCGACCGCTGACGCACGTATCCGTGGACAGCGAAGACGACGAGTCAATCACACCGAACCACTTTCTACTTGGTGGGTCGGCGCGATTACCATCACCCGGCGTGTTCTCCGAGGAAGACGTAAACAGTAAGAGACTATGGCGTCGAACACAGATACTCGCCAACATGTTCTGGCGTCGCTGGGTCAGAGAATACCTGCCGGAGCTTCAAAACCGGCGGGAGCCGCATAGCCGCGGACCCGGACTACAGGTGGGCGACCCCGTGCTCATCGCAGACGGCCAGCTGCCTCGTAACACGTGGCCGCGAGGCCGCATAGTCACCATATTCCCCGGGGCCGATGGAGAAGTCCGGATCGCTGAGGTGCGCACTGCCGGCGGCACCTTGAAGCGTCCGGTGAAGAAACTCGTCCCATTACCGAAGTAGCAGCATAGCGTCGCGACGGCATAGCGCCGCGACGGCGAGCGTCGCGACGGCAGAGCGTCGTGGCGGCGAGCGTCGTGGCGGCGAGCGTCGTGGCGGCGAGCGTCGTGGCGGCGGGCGTCGCAGCAGCGAGCGCCGTGGCTACAGTCGTCGCTCACCGGAGAAGATGCAGCGCCGCGCCGACGCCGCTACGAGTCGTCACAGCGCTGCACGGCGGGAGAGATGTTCGCGACGACGCATCATCAAAAACATGAAAAGTTAGGCGTTTCCATAGTGTCAGCTGCGAGACCCTATCTGGCGCACGCTAGCGCAAGTAGCGGAGGGACCGCCATCGTATAACGTACCGAGTCGCGAATGAGCTACGTTTTTGTTCGCTACGATGCGTCACCAAACAGTTGTTTATAGCTTAATTTAGTAAAAATAACAGTAAAATCAGTTTAAATAGTGTTTTATAGTTGAAAAACAGTGAAAAATAGTGTTTCCTAAGGAAAACGTGAGTACCACCCCTATAAACTCCAATTAAGTGGGCTACATAGCTGAAGTTATAGTTTAATTGGTGCGTCCAGGTACCCTAGACCGAGACATAGCCCTGGACGTACCATTATAGTCCTGAAAAGCCTACTTGATTGGATTTATAGGGGTCGGAAACTTTAATTTGCTGTTTTTTGGTGACTCGTTCTAGCAATTTAGGTTTTCAGGGCCTGTCACGCCCTGAAAAATATAGATGTAATCATGAATTTTTCAAAGTTTTTTAGGTCATTAGACCAGCTTGAGATACCTGCTTACCCCGTTGAAATATCTTCTTTGGTTATCGAATAAAATAGTTTTAAATCAAAACAATTAACATTTTTGTATTTACACGCTGAAATCTTTTCAGCGAATATAGTTACAGGAAATGCAGGTGTCTCAATCGCTGGACAATTTAATGACAATTGTAACGGTGTATAATATGATGTAATTATAGCCATTTTTCAGCTGCTAATAAGCACTTTTGTAAAATGTTTGAAATAAAAATAAACTCGAAATCAGGAGACGGTTCGCGGTTCTCGTTAAGGTAAAGTTTCGAGGTACCTTAGCGCGCAAGCGAAAACACAGACTCGTAGCCATCGGCATGGTACCTATTCATCGTTCTGTTCCTGAAGAGTTACGCAAATCGTCTCCTGAAATCTCCTGAAGACTTATCAAAATCGCTGTTATTATTTCATCATCAAGAAACCCTTCCCCGTCAAGACTTCACACATAGCTACTGGTCGCCAGTCTGCAGTTATCCTGAGCCTATAGGTACAGGACGTCAGCGCCGTTTGGACTAGGAGGCCTAACCTCAAGCAGGGATACACCTGGATAGGCATTACACACTCCTTCAACACACCGTGTCCGACGATCACGCCCGTCCAGTACACAAACACTCAAACACACCCCCACAACATCACACATACACACACCATTAATCACTTGCAATTGTACCACGTTGACAACCTTACTGTGAGATATAATGGGGGATCCTGGAGTTCTAAAATATAGGCCTAGGCTTAGTTTAGACTCCAGATCTTCCACAAATTACAAATTGTTTAAATATCTGTCAACTTAATGTCTATAATATATTAGGAAATATAGGAACATTCCTATATTTCCTAAAATATAAATTATTATAATAAAATTATTATTATTATTAAATTATTATTTAAATTATTATTTATTTATTTATAATTTGTTTAAATAAGTAAGCTATATTTTCCAGTAACGACTTTCGAACAGAAACATTAATTTGTATGAGAACCAAAATTGAAGTAATAAATGCACAGTTTACGCTTCAATCTTCGCAACAAATGCAATTTAGGCGAAATAATATTTGATATTTTGTAATAAATACTGTTATTTGTAATATAAAAATGTCATACCCGAGCATATTATACTATGAGTCCCATTTGGGCGCCAATATTGTATTGAAGAATGAGTTACAATTTATTAAAGTATTGAATAAATATTGCAATTTTATACAGTTTGAAGTACCTCTGAAGATGTGATGAAATATCAATTTGAAAATATTGAGTATCTGTGTAATAAATCGTTATTGATTCAACTCCAACGAAATCGGAGACATAAGGGGGTAGGGGAGGTATATTATTCATATATTTTCATACCTTTTCATCCACTTTGCTCTGTTGAGTGTCCCCTGGGTCATAGATGTATGTAATGTTAATATACAATAAATATTATTTATTATAAAAAGTCTTCTTTTAAAATCTTGAATTTATTTCTGTTCTTATCTTCGTACAGGACATGTTTAGTTAAGGTATATAGCTAGCATTTGTTTATTAAAACTTTACTCTTGAACACCAAAAATATAAGTACTTATCATGCATAAAAACTTCACTTTTATGCCCTCATTTATCTAGACCGCAGCTTAAATACAATGCTGCAAAATTAAATTATTGGACAGCGAACCCTACGTTGGGCGCCGGTTTACCATAAACTTGCTTGAAGTTTTATAGTGGGTAGTCTAATATTTTATTCATTTTCATGTTATAAACTCGATGAAACAAAGTTATCGTTACCGTTTTTTTATTATTTCTTAACAAAAAATATACCCATACTTAGTAACATTTTTATCGTTTAGGTTGTCTTGATTTTTGGTAAATGATAGTCACACAATTTCTTTATATTTTTATGGTGGTTCTGAAGGTCACTGATTAAAAACTTCATCATCAAATTGAAGGTTCAAATTGTAGAAAGTTTACCTAAAGGTAATTAAGGTATTTAAACTACTCGTAGTTAATGTGACGTCAACGTCAAAGAAGATTTTTTAAGTGAAAACTTCGTTAGGCGTCACCGCGACACCGTATTTAAAGTTTCCACTTCTGTCAGCAGTCCTGCAGACTGCCTATTTTTTATTTATTAATGGTGATCTGGTCCTTAACTACGTATATTCAATCTGCCTAGCCTTTTCCCAACTATGTTGGAGTCGGATTCCAGTCTAACCGGATGCAGCTGAATACTAGTATTTTGCATGGAGCGACTGCCTATCTGACCTCCACAACCCAGTAACTGGGTAATACGATACCCCTTGGTAAGACTGGTTGTCGGACTTTCGGGCTTCTGACGACCCGTAACGACTGCCAAAGATCCACGAATGACAGCCGAGACCAATGGCTTAACGTGCTTTCCGAGGCACGGAGGAGTCTCGGTATGTAAAAAAGGTCGCCCATCCACGGACCAACCCTGGCGAGCGTAGTTTAACCTGATGGATCAACCCGTGCGGCTGTTACTCTGCACGGGTCGATCCATCAGGTCCTCTCTCTTTTATTTACGTATTATATATTATGAATCACAATACAGGATGTAAGGGACAGTCCTCCGCAAACTAACAGGGTGCATTCAGCTTCCTATTTTTAATCATATTCCACCGAAAAAATTCTCAGGAAAATTTTCATTTTTTTATTGTTTTTTTTTTCAGTTACTTATTTATTTCAATGTAAAATTACATTCTCTGTACGCAGCCTCCATTTATGTAAATAAAACAGCTAAAATAAAAAAATCTGCAATGGATGTTGAAATAAGTACGACGCGCTACGCTGCCGCCATGCCGTTCGCTTTCGCTACGTGCGCTTCGCCACGGTAACGATACATTGCGTGTGAGGTAATAAAACAAATCAGGTTTATTGGATACCGATAACGTTCCGGAAAAAATTTCATGTACCGGTCATCTTAGTATTATATACTGAATTCACCCCATCAGTCTGTGGATGGATGTCCCTTACACCTTGTAGATTGAATAGAATCAGCATCAGGCGAGGCATATTTAGTTGTCTGGCAGTCTTACTGAATTGGACAGACCTATTTGGCACGCAGCCTCTATGCTAACAAAAATTCTTCAAGTAGATTCGTTTTTGTTTAAATTAAAAATGTGTCTTTGAGTTTTTGTGCCAATTCAAAGTTTTGTTCGTTCTTGCTTTGTATATTTCGTAATTTTGTAAGATACAATTACGATGAAGGAAAACTTTGCGTTGAGAACAGCAGCATAAAAACGTAATAGAGTTGCAATGCCAGTACTTTTCATTTACACAATTCAACAATGTTCTTTGCGCTATTTATCTACGTTGTCGAGCAGACGGAATTTTAAAACATAAAATGTACCAATGAATTATAAATTTTCTTCAAAATCCTTCGGATGGTGATACCGTAATTGCGTAAATCACTCTTGCAAGTATGTTACCTCCGCAAACGCATTATTTTCTACAGTGCTTATAAACAATAATTTTCAGTATTCTCTATTTTTGTGATGAGAAGATAGCTCCAGGGGATGACGTGAAAAAGATCATAAATCCATCATGATTCCGTTGTGAAAAAAGGATGGTGCTATAGGAGATATCCAGTAGTACCCTTTTTGCCCCTTTTAGGAAGTACCTCTCCAATCAAAAATACCTGACGACAAAAAAATCTATAAAGTCGTAAAACCTATATACCAAGTTTCGTCCACATCGGTTGTAAAATACGACCTGTAGAGGAGTAGCAACAAACTGACACAAGAAAGCAAATTTTGCCAGGCTTGAAGCTGAGACGCTTCGCTCGCTCGATCAAAAATACCACCCATCCATTCCATCCATTTCTCTCTCACCATTTCACCTTCATAAAAAGAAAGAAAGAAAAAAAAAGAAAAACACCAAAAAAACACCAAAAACAACAAACACCACACACACCAAACACCACACAAAACACCAAAAAACACAAAAAAAAAAACACCACAAAAAAAATAAAACACCTGAAAAACTTCACGGATGAGCCTATACTACCTCAAATGGCTTAGCGTGGCCCTCCGTTATGTCGAAAATACTGCAGCATTAATTTTGAAATAAATATATGGTAAAGTTGAGGATTAATGTTAAGTACTGTGTTTGATGAAAACACGATTTCAGAAAATTTTCTTGATAGAAAAAAAAAATCCAAAGTTACCTCCAAACCGAACAATAAACTGCTGGTATTCAAAAAATACTTCAAATTAGATCATGAAACTTTGCGCACTAACTGAACTAACCAAAAAGCTATAAACTTTTATTTTTTTTTCAAATAACCTTTGTTTTCACTGTAAAAGACAATCATCTAAACTAGAGGCGCCCAGCACCGCACTCAGTCTCGCTCTTACTCAGTCCGCGAGCAGTACCGTGCGAGCGAGGTAAAAAGCTGAGGTAGTCAAATCAATCTGCCTAGCCTTTTCCCAACTATGTTGGGGTCGGCTTCCAGTCTAACCGGATGCAGCTGAATACCATTATTGTACATGGAGCGACTGCCTATCTGACCTCCACAACCCATTAACTGGGTAATACGATACCCCTTGGTAAGACTGACTGTCAGACTTTCGGGCTTCTGACGACCCGTAACGACTGTCAAAGATCCACGAATGACAGCCGGGACCAACGGCTTAACGTGCTTTCCGAGGCACGTAGGAGTCTCGGTATGTAAAGATGGTCACCCATCCACGGACTAACCCCGGCAAGCGTAGCTTAACCTGATGGATCGACCCGTGCGGCTGTTATTACTTAGCCACGAGCTGAAAAAGCTGAGGTAGTATGGGCTCGTAATTATTAAAATAGACAGATTGTTTCTACTCAAAATAGAAAATGGCCTACTAACTAGCGAGCACGGAACGGGCACCAGATAGAATATTTTAATCTAAATAACAAAATAAACCTCTGTACAGACGGCTACAGATCAAGCTCATTTCCAGTATAAGCTGATCTCGCATTGTATAGGTTTGCTTACAATGAGAGGTCAGTGTAAACTGGAAATGTATAGCTTGATTTGTAGCCGTGTGTACCATCGGCAAACTTTCCGGTGAACCACATTTCGACCGTATTACTAACGCAATAAGGTTGAAAAGTGGTTCACCGGAAAGTTTGCCGATGGTACATACGTTAAAATGCAGACATTCTTATCTTTCTCCGTACGTTCCCGCGATATTTCTTTTCACACGGTAGACGAAGGGCAACTAAAGTAATTTGTGCTAAGTCTTTTATCTCGGACGAAACTTAGAAATTATTTCATGTCTTTTTTTCTGTAACATTTAAGTGTGCATTTCCGTACTTTCGCTTGCTTGGGCTCAGGTGATACTGAAGGCGGAGCAGATTTGTGTAATACATAGATATATGAAAGAAGGAGATATGCCCGGTAGTTGAAAATGTATCAGAACCCGATGTCGCTAGGTTGGCCCCACCACCGCGCCACTACTACACATGTAGTTCACTAAAAGCAATAGATACAAAGTCGCGCACACACTTGCAATTCATAAATCAGAACATACTACACAATCAATTATAAACCTTAACTCGTCACACACAGCGTGCATTTACCATGCACCGTACAACTTACTCACACAAAAACATCTGGCGCTATTATTGTGTTGTGCAAAAAGCAATTTATTTTACATATACGCTAGTGATTGACTAAATCGGAAAGTTATCGATACTTCCATTTATTACTGTACAAGAAAAAATTGGGGTCCTGAAAATAAAATAAAAATGATATGTCCAGAAAGTATTATATATTTTAAATTAAAAAAAAATGTATATTAAAAAAAAAACACGAATCAATAAATTAAAACAATCCGGTTAAGTTGGTTTAGGCTGTGAAACCATAGGAATTGTTGAACCCTGTTATGATGTGTTTACTCACTGACCTGTAAAGTGGAGGTATTTGTTCAGTACTTGACGTACTCTTAATTTTGGGATTGCCCATTCAAAAAGCCTGCGAGTTTTCTTTAGAGGCTGGAACATTTCTGCCTTAAAGTGAATTGAGCATATGGTGCTACATTTTGTTGGGAACCAGTTAGGTGGCCTTCCTGTGGCATCAATCCATTATTTTTTTGTATTTGTATCTTTTGGGAAGCTAAAAAGGTACTTTATGAACTTATTTATCATTTACATAATAAGTATCTTAAGTCTATAGTCTATAGGAACTAGATGGCCGCTGAGACAGGGGTGAGGCGGCGGTTCGCAACGCACGTACTGAGTAATGCGCCCCCGCTCCTCCATCCCACCGCTCACATACCTAAGGCGCGATCAACTAGTTCCGCGCGGTCTATACTTCTTAACCTCACGATGAGTAAGCAGGTAGCAGGCAACAGGCGAATAGGCTTTTGTTATTAAAAAAAAACCCTTAGTTAAGAAATAGTTAAATATATGAAAACAAACACATGCCATACTCATGCATAACAAATAAATAGCATGAATATGTTGACTTATTTTAAGCAAAAATCACTAATATTTTATCTGAACCATACCGATTACTACAACGCATTCGAATCTTGTGGTGCATAGTTAAAGACTTTAGCGGAAGTAAAATACCAAAACCAAAAAAAAGTAAGGAAATAGCACGAAGATGCGATAATTTAAACCCTAAAACACTCCACCTAAACATTAATAAACTTACTATACGACCGTTGGTTATGCATTTCTCAACTAGGTAAAATAATCAAAAACAGTAAAAAAGATTATTTTACATTCTCAAAGGTTTTCCAACCGTACTTAAACGTCATCTTTTCAAGTGTTCCAACCGGGCTAAAACGGTTGACAAATTGAAAAATAAACTATAATAGCAATATAATATTCGCTGGGCAATCGACATTATTATCGATAGCCTACTTTAGTGGATCTTAACCTCATCACTATCTCGCCGCAAGACACAGCGGCTGTACTATGCGACGCTCCGCGTAAATAAAGTATCGTTTTGTTATTTTTACATTGCTTGTCCAGTCGCTTAGCGACATACTTAAGGTAGTGGTTAAGGAGCAATGTATTTGCTGCAAAAATAGTACAGCCGCTGCGATATTTGAAAACAAAAATAACGTAGTAAAAGCAAGAAATATTTTACGATTTGTTGTTTTTTATGATTTTAAAGATAAATACAGTAAAATACTTTTAATTACATATCCGTGAGATACGAAGTTTTTAATATCACTTCGGTTTTTGCAGGAAACTACTGAAGAACACGGCATTTTTATAATTTATCGTGACCACGGTCGAAAGCGTACTAGTTCGCGGAGACGGCCATTTGGCGAGTAAAGGCACAGCGTGCGCATAACGCGTGGACACAAACACGCCCCCATGCCACTTCTCCTGTTTTTTATATTTCTATGGTGTAATATGTTTGTATTTAATATGTAACCATTTTGGCACGGAACCCTAAGGTTCCGTAGCAAAATGGAAAAACTTTTTTACAAAAAAATACAACCGACTTCCAAAAACAACACTACAAAGTGAAAAATAACTTTAATTTCGGTAGTCTAGTCTAGTTAAATGTATTTTCGTTTTTTGCCACCGACTTCCGAAATTAAAGTTATTTTTCACTTTGTAGTGTTGGTTTTGGAAGTCGGTTGTATTTTTTTGTAAAAAAGTTTATATTTTTCACTTTTTAGTTGTGTACCTACCCCAAACACAAATTCTAATACCACTACCTGCAAAACAAACTAGAACATCGTCCATATAAAAGTGGGGGAATTATACGTATTATTGAAGCTAAATCAAAAACTACCGCAGTAAAGTTAATCAATTTTATATGGGACCAACTCTGATGTATACCCTCTCGAATAAAACAAAAAAAAATCCAAATCGGTCCAGCCATCTTCGAGTAATCGGGGACGAATTGAGAACCTCCTCCTTTTTGAAGTCGGTTAAAAAGGAACCCTTATGGTGTGACTCAGTATGTCTGTCTGTCTGTCCGTCTGTCACAGCTGGATATCTCAAGAGCTACTAACGATACCAACTTGAAATTTGGAAATAAGATTTTTCTGTTTTGCAACAGGGACTGAAAGGGCATTTTAAAAATTCGAAGTAGTGGGGCTACTAGCACACGTGGGGTATCATATGAAAGGAAGCTGTTTGCAGATTCTCAAACATTTTTTTTTTTTTTTTTTTTATGTCACATAGTTTTCGACATTTGATGAAAAAGGTAAAAAAAATACCGTTCCCCTTATCTCCGAAGTTTTCGTAGAGAAAAATCT
The DNA here is from genome assembly GCA_946251885.1 of Cosmia pyralina. Classification (NCBI taxonomy): domain Eukaryota; kingdom Metazoa; phylum Arthropoda; class Insecta; order Lepidoptera; family Noctuidae; genus Cosmia; species Cosmia pyralina. The sequence continues at coordinate 18,917,836 of OX276362.1, forward strand.
GAAATTATTCTATGTGATGGAAGTTTATGTAAAGTTTATAAACAAAATTTTTCAGAAATCGGAACGGTATCCTCGGGCCACGAGGACTCACTTTTGACCGGTTTTTTTTTTTTTGTTCATTTACACACCATACCGCAGCGTGGTTAAGAGACTTGCTTGTCAAGCAGAAAAATATGGTTTCAATTGTCAAGTACCAATAGGACCTCTTAAATTTAAATACTTTCTAGGCATAAATTTTCTTGAATGTCACTAACTTAAAGTGAGAATGAAGGACAAAACCAAAACCAAAACAAAAAAAACAAAACCAAAACGAAACAAAAAAAACAAAACCAAAACGAAACATAAAAAACAAAACCAAAACTAAAACAAATGTACACCTACCGTTAACAATCGTCACGTAAGGCCGCAACACTAAGGAGATTGTATTTTTAATTTTAATTTTTGTATGTTCAATTTCTTTTTTTTTTATTTTAGGTACATAGTTTTTAATCTGTGGAAGCTTATAAATGGCAATTTTAAGCGATATTGTACATAATTTACCACTAAAGATATTAGACTGTAAGCTTTCCGAAAATAAAATAAAATAAATAACACTGTTAAAGGCGTGACAGTACATGAAAATATATGATAAGTTACAGGAACCTACTAAGACTTACAAGCCTAACAGTCCCTACGACCCTAAGCCCTATAAGCCCTACAGCCCTAACCTATCATATACCTAATATGTGATAAATAAATATATAAATAAGTTCAGGATGTCTGCACCATGCGACCTAAGGTTACAGACGGATAGTGGACAGGATTCCAGGTTCGGGAAGGGTACACTCACTGCCAGTCCCGCAGACTCACGAGACTGATCAGAGATGGCTAAAGGTGTCTTGGCCACAGTGAGGGGTAATGAGACAAGAATATAAAATTCAAATCTGATTTATTTACATTATGTTACCGCTTGTATACTACTTTTTCTTAACACAAAATCTTTGTGTTTCGGTTTCGGTATAAAAACTTTTTTACAAAAAAATACAACCGACTTCCAAAAACAACACTACAAAGTGAAAAATAACTTTAATTTCGGAAGTCGGTGTCTAGTTAAATGTATTTTCGTTTTTTGCCACCGACTTCCGAAATTAAAGTTATTTTTCACTTTGTAGTGTTGTTTTTGGAAGTCGGTTGTATTTTTTTGTAAAAAAGTTTTTATTTTTCACTTTTTAGTTGTGTACCTACCCCACACAAATTCTAATGCCACTATCTGCAAAACAAACTAGAACATCATCCATATAAAAGTGGGGAAAAAATACGTATTATTGAAGCTAATTCAAAAACTACAAAAGCAAAGTTAATCAATTTTATATGGGACCAACTGTAATGTATACCCTCTCGAACGAAACAAAAAAAATCCAAATCGGTCTAGCCATCTTCGAGTAATCGGGGAACATACATAAAAAAAAAATAAAAAAAAAAAAGGTTCCGACGAATTGAGAACCTCCTCCTTTTTGAAGTCGGTTAATAAAGAAACTTTATTCCCAATAAAGACATATGTCACATACTAGAGAACAATATTAAAACATACATTTAAAGATTACAAAAAGCTCGTCACCTGTATTACAAGTTAAATAGTTGGCCATCCAATGCATTCATTTCTCCAGAAGTGATCGATCCGCAATTTTGTGCTGGCTAAGTTGAGTTTTGAATGCATTGAAAGAGTGTAGATTTCTTATACAGGACGGTAATTTGTTATAGAGTTGTGTTCCCTCAAAAGTTAACATTTTTATGCCATAGTTAGTTCATGTTTTAGGTAAAACTAGCAAGCTTGCTCGCCGTGTGCTGCGTTGACTAACTTGTTTATATTGGGTGAGTGTTAAGCTTGAGTAAACGCTTCTGTTGAGAATATTTCTGATGAAAATACATGTGTTGTAAATATATAGTTGCTTTATACAAATTATTTTTATGCCTTGATAAATTTTACTGGTTGATGATATATATGGATAGTGGAATAGTATTTTTATCAGTTTATTTTGGATAACTTGGAGTTCTGACAGTTTTGTTTTTGCAGCACTGCCCCAAATTTCGATCAAATTAAGTAGTTTTGTGCGTGTAAGATGCAACCAATCATTATTTTTAACTGGCCCGTACGAGTGCTGATTCAATCTCCAAAGGTAACATTGAACAACAAAAAAAAAAACAAAACAAAACCAAAACTAAAACAAAACGAAAAAAACAAAACCAAACAAAAAAAAAACAAATCAAAACCTGCAATTATAAGATTTTGGGCAAAACGTGAGAAAGAGCTGCTGCCTAATGATTGAAAGAGAAACTAACACAATTAGTAAGCAATCGCTTTCACTTCCATACATGTATTCAACTGTCCAGTCCAATTTATTACCACTCAAATCTATCATCCATCAAAACATCCCTTTGTTCTTTATCTTGTAAGAATAGCCCCACAACCGAAACAAAGGAATATAAACACCCCCTATCTCCGATAGCGCCTTACCAAGATACAGTAACACCGTACTCTCACGCGATATGTTGCTTTTTCTAAGTCACAGAATTATACAGAAGGGCAAATTCAAATTCTTTATTGCAAACAAAGCGAAAACGCACACATACACAATTTTCAAGTGCAAGCGTACTCGGCACTGACAATAGATCGAGATATTATAGTCTGTTTCAAAAGTGTCTGTTAAAAGTGTAGACAATCCCTGCACCCTAATTGCGTAACACATTATCAATCGGAGTTGGTTTAACTTTGACAGTTCAACAACATTCATTGCGTTATTTACGTTGTCGAGCAGACAAATTTTTCGAACATATGAAGCAATGGACTAACAATTTGTTTCAAAATAATTCAAATTTCGATCGATAGTGTGTTACGCAATTAGGGTGCTCTTTAGGTTAAATTCTTACTCACTAAAGGGAATTAGTAACGCATTCATCTGCATTTAGAAGGTTTAACTTTATATTTCGCTTATTTTACCAAAAAGTATTCTTTGAAGTTTTATTTTTGTTAATTTATTAAAATAATGATGTTAATTTCTTATATTATAATATGACACAATGTTAATAATTTGAATAATTTGTATTGTATGCTCAAAAGGCGGGACATAGCTGATCAACATCACTGTAATTCTTAACACCTGTATCTATTTCCGTACCTATGATCCACAATAAATATGATTGATTATAAATCATAATACAATAAAATTGTAACTGAAACATCATCGATCAGCATCTTTAATTAACACTCGCGGGCGGTTGACGCCTATAGACGTAATAGCAATAAAACTTATATTTTGTCTGCGAAAATTATTTGCAGTATTCAAATAATTAAATAATCAAAGCACTTAATTTGTAAATGACACTAAAAATTTGCATACACGTACGTTTTCTGATTCATTTTTTTATAATTTCATCAGACATTTTAGGAACAGACTTTAGACTTAGATCTTTGTAACGCTTAAACGTGTGCGTGCACTTGTTTTTGCTCGTCGTACGGAGTTGACCTACTGTAGGTACTACTCAATGCCTAAGTTTACAACCAACCTTTGATGTAACGGTGTATTGTATTACGAGGATCATTGTCTTTCTTTTACGGGTCGGAAAAATAAAGGAAGAATGAAATAACGAATGAGGGATGGTTAAAATGTCATTGTTAGTAAATAAAGAAGGTTGTATCTCTGATGTATTCTGAGACTGAACTGAACTGAAAAAAACCGGCCAAGTGCGTGTCGGGCCAGCCACAATGAAGGGTTCCATAGTTGGTTGACTATTACTCGTAAACTTGAAAATCCTACTTAGCTGTGATAGTTTTCCTTTTAACTTCGTTATAGATACTGGAACCGTGAATTTTTGACACATCCAAAACTAACCGTTTAGCTGGCAGGGGGGGACACAATTGACTCTACCAAAAATTAGCACTTTAAAGCTTAATATGTCAGAGACGGATCCCTAAATTGAAAAATTGTTTTCACAAATCCGCAATATTTTTGAAAGACCCATCCAACAACACCCCACACCATCGGGTGGACGACAAAAAAAAAACATCCCCACTTTACGTGTACAGAAGGTACCCTAAAAAATTTTTTTTTCATGTTTTTATTTTACCACTTTGTCGGCGTGATGAATATGTATATCCATGCCAAATTATAGCTTTCTAGTACTAAGAGTCTCTGAACTAAGCTGCGGACGGTCAGACAGACAGACGGACATAGCGAAACTATAAGGGTTCGTTGTTGACTACGGAACCCTAAAGATACGTAGTAAGATATGTATTTGTTCTTTGGTCTTCTTTTATTTACTGCCTCGTAATAAAAATACAGGGTGTAAGGGTCTTCAACGAGCATACTATTACCTATTACCACAATCGTCCGTCGAAACCCGAGCTCCATACGAAGTTCGGCGAACTAATACATCAGCTCAGGCTCTCGCCCGACGAATGTATGACGACTATGCTATTACCATGAATTCAGTACATACTTGATTCTGAAATTTTATGTGCCTGTATTTTCATTGATAAAAACTATACCACATTTGTAGGTCCATTTTCAGTTTAAAAAGTTAGTGGCTTATTTGAATTATTTACATACTTGGCAGCATACGCGATTCGGGTGTTTATTTAGAGGTTTTTTTTAAGGCACAAATTATTTTTCATTTTCTTTTCCGAATAAGTGGGGCTAATCCCGTATTTTTAAGAACGTTCGCATTCCAGTCTGTCTGTCTGTCTAACAAAAAAAACTTATTTAAAAAAAAAAAAACAACCGACTTCCAAAAAAAAAAAAAAAAATAAAAAAAAAATAAATAAATAAAGAAAGAAAAAATAATAAATAAAAAAAAAATATAAAAAAAATAGTAATAAAAAAAAATAATAAAAAATAAAGAAAAAAATAAATATAGATATAATAATAAATAAAGTGAAAAATATCTTTATTTTCGGAAGTCGGTGTCTTTGGATCTGTATTTTAGTTTTATGCCAGCGACTTCCGAAATTAAAGTTATTTTTCTCTTTGTAGTACTTTTTTTTGGAAAGTCGCTTGTTTTTTTTGTAAAAAAGTTTTTTATTTTTGACTTTTTAGAGGGTCAGTCTGTAATTTAACTAAGTTACAATAGCCTAATGTCAACTGCTCAACACCTAATACAAAATATTGCTTTTCCCAATACAAGGACGTTAATTGTTGAGGAGTTCTCCCAGTAAGGAACCAGGAGAACTGGAACTGATGGTGAAGTCACCATCAGCTCCACTTCAACATATGTATTGTGACGAACATAAAATGCTTAGCAGTAAACAAATCGCAACCCGTGAAATACTTAATCAGTAGTTATGGCCATCTGTGGTCTTCCTCATCAGTTCCACTTCACCAAATGGTGCTTTCCGGAAGCATATGCACGAGTTACTATGAAAAATACCCAAATCGCTATAGGTGTGCCTATAAAATTTGAAGGTTCCCCTCGATTTCTCTGGGATGCCATCATCAGATCCTGGTTTCCTTATCATATAGTACTACCCTTCCTTTCCAACAAAAAAAGAATCATCAAAATCGGTTCATAAACGACGAAGTTATCCGCGAACACACATAAATATATATATATATATATGTCGTGGATTCTGAACAGAACGTCAAGTTGTGCCGGGCAGTTGTGCCCGGGTCGACGGCGCGTTGTGTTCTACGCGCTCCTCAGAGAGATGTCAGCAGTGACGGGGTTAATTGGGCCGATGCCGCCGGCGTCGCGGGTAGTTCGAAAGAGCACACTGGCACGGGCAACTGAAGGAACACGGGTGGGTTTTAGTCAGTAAAAGTCTGACACGCCCTCCCGCTCTGCCCAGAGCGGGAGAAGTCATTTGATGATTTCCCATCCACAAAAAAAAAAAAAGTTGAGAGGTGTCAAGGGACACCCGGATGGAACGAAGTTCCTTTCAATTAATTAGTTAAGGATTTAAATGTTTTTTTTTTTTTATTTTTTTTTTTTTAGTTTTTTTTTTGTTATATCTGGCTTGCTTTCTATAAGAGAGAGAGAGAGACAGAGAAACATGCGCACGTCGCACAGCTTACAATAGCTTACTATAGCAAAAAGTGTTGTTACAACTTTTCGTGTTTCACAACGCGCGATAAGGAACTTCGTTCCAAAAAAATTGTTGTACCGACTTGGGTGTGTTCGGAAATGGGGTTGGCATCACTATGCAAGCTGTCAATGTCATTTTGAGTTTGCGGGGGAAAATAACAGTGACAGATGACGGCTGTCATTCAAGGTTCCTGTACTTGACGAGGACTTCGTGATTAGACACCGAATTGAACGGACATGCGCTACCAACCTTGCCCCGACCTCGCCGCGTTCCGATACAAATCCAGTTCCATCCGATTCATGTGTGCTACTTTTTAAATGATTGTTTGTAAAATCGATCTAATTACAACTGTAGAGTGCATACTGAGCGTTATTTCGGTTACAACAATGGAAGACGACCAGTCCGGCAACGAACGCCGACATATATATACTCGTATATATACTAGCTGCGCCCCGCGGTTTCACCCGCGTAGACCGGGATAAAAAGTAGCGGTATGAAAAATAGATGTTAGCCGATTCTCAGACCTACTCAATATGCTCACAAAATTTCATGAGAATCGGTCAAGCCGTTTCGGAGGAGTACGGGAACGAACATTGTGACACGAGAATTTTATAAGATATATACGGTCGAATTGAGAAACCTCCTTTTTTGAAGTCGTTTAAAAATTCCTCTTATTTACCTACATTTTTGTAATTTTTTTGACATTGATAGTCGTTGAGATGCGACAAAAATTTTAACGTTATTTTAATTATGGGAATTAGCTTTCTATGACTAGATTGTAATGGCGCTGGATCGTAGGAGCGCACAGCAGGAGCAGTGGTGGCCCAGTAGGAGCAGTGGTGTAGGAGCAGTGAACCAAATTCGAAGACGTGTGACATCCCCCAACCCGCACTGGGCCCGCGAGGTAAATTACGGCCCGCTCCCTCTCACAGAAAGGAGGCCTTCGTCCCAGCAGTGGGAACATTATAGGCTGATTATGACTAGATTTTGAACGTTTTTAGGGTTCCGTTCCCAAAGGAGTACTAAGACTCCGTTGTCCGTCCATCTGTCTGTCCGTCTGTCTGTCCGTCTGTCACCAGGCTGTATCTCATGAACCGTCATAGTTAGACAGTTGAAATTTTCACAGATGATGTATTTCTCTTGCCGCTATAACAACACATACTAAAAAACAGAATAAAATAAGAATATAATATTTAAGGGGGCTCCCATACAACAAACGTGATTTTTTTGCTCGTTTTTGCTCGATATTGATAACGGCAACAGGTAGACGCTTGAAATATTCACAGAATATTTAGTTATATATTCAATTTAAAAACAAACGTGATTTTTTTGCCGTTTTTATAGATAATGGTACGTAACCCTTCGTGCGCGAGTCCGACTCGCACTTGGCCGGTTTTTTATTTATGGGAATTGGCTTTCTGATCATTTGTTTAGTTTCATTTCAGTTGCGTTCTTATAAACTTATTTCAAACTCCAGCCAAACTAAAATAAAATAATTTTCAATAATACAATAATACTCTCAGACTTTGGCTCTTATCCCACACAAATAATACGAGTAACTCAATGAAGTAACATCTACAAACTTCTCTTAACCATCCGTTCATGTCAGTTAGAAGTTATGAGAGTATGAAGTGAAACTTCGAGTGTAATTGAATACGAGAAATTTCATTCTATTTGATTTGTTGAGAATAGAATAGAAGGGCATTGGTTAGATTGATAGTGGGAATAAAAATCATTGTGTAATGTGTACATTACACTCAATCATTAAAAGTTCTACTGAATAACTTCACTAAGTACACACCAACTTTGATATAGAAAGCTAGGAAGTGACGCTTCTGTCACTTTCAAGTGACAGATCTCTCAGCCAGTCAAGTACGTCCCTGCTTGTAGGGCTCGGATTCGATATGCGATGTTCAGAATTACGAGATAAAGGGGGGCCCCTTATCTCCGAAACTACTGAGCTTAAAATTTAGAAAAAAATGTGGCGGCATCTACATCGCCACATACGGCCAACGCGTCACAATGACATGACGTCACGCAATACTGCATCGCGCAATCAGAGTTTACCGCGCGACTAACATATATACAACGTCCCGACATCAACCATCGGGCAGTTGCCCACCAGACACGACACCCGTCTGGTCGGAGGATCCTCCCTTTTCTATGGAGGATGAGTGAACTTTACACCCTGTTCCTCATGCCTCCATAAAAATACAGAAAATAGTTCTTTACCTGTAGATTACAGGAAACCCTATAAAAAGTCTGTGGTCTTAAAATAACGTGGTAAATCTCTCAATATTGTGAGTACAATCTTACGTTTACAGTTAGAATGTATGGGAGAACATGTTTTTCAACTACAATGTTTAGTTTGTTCTTGGGATATATTCATCCCAACTACGGAACCCTTTATTGTGCGCGGTCTGATTCGCACTTGCGGTTTCTTTTTTAAACCAAGTTCAATACTATCCGATATAATAGGTATATTATATAATTACTATAATTATTTTTATCGAATAGTTATTACCCGACTGCGCCAGAAGGAGGGTTATGTTTTTCGAGAGTATGTATGTATGTATGTATAATTGTTTGGCACGCTCTGCGGCCTGAACGGCTCGATGGATTTTAGCTTGAGAGGTGTCGTTAGATTCGTATTTACTGTGAGAGTGACACTGGGTATATCAAAATAAAAAAAAATAAAATGGCGGATTTTTGGCGCCAAATTATGTCTTAATTTTTTTTTTTTCTCGAAACCTGTCGAGTGTGGTATCAAAATAAAGGGTTTTAAAGGGATATTACAAAAATATATACAACTTATATGGTTAAAAGTAATTCGAAGTGACAAATCGTAAAAAACACGTACCAAGAACTAAATCCCCTACGAAATCTTTAATTCACATTTGTAAACTAAAAATCTGGAAATAAAAAAAAGTAATAAAAACCTAAACCCTTTTGAGTTAGAAAATATAAAAATGGAATGGGTCCCGCCTGCTTTTAACTTTTATTTAATTTAAAATGGGCTTGTTTTTAGCTTTTCAGTTTTTTAACGCAGTCGGGTTTTTTTAATTTTTGTTAAATTATTTTTTGTTGGTGTTTCAAATAAGCCTGTGATGGGGTTATTTAGAATTGGAAAGATAGGAATTAGCTAAATTCGAATTCGAAAATACGAATAGCCCCGTTCTACGGTACTATTGAGTTAGTACCATTTAGGAAGCTTCGTCAAGTATTCTCTTTGCACGTTGCGCATTTTTCGAGGAGGTATGCCTGAGCTAGGTTGGTCTACAACGAAAAGATAGAATCAAGAACCCACTTTGTTTGTTACCGTTTCTTTACGCTGCAGGTGCGTTTCTTCAACGTTCACAGAAATGCAAATAAAATTCAATGTACCGTATTCAGTTTGTCTAAAATAGTATGTGTCTAAAGTACAGGATATTACGTAGTAGTTGTATGACTATCTCGTAAACACCTGTAATGTTGCTTCCAAAATATGTTCTTGCTTCTGTTTTAACATAAAATATATTCTATACGGTGCTGAAACGTCGACACTGACAATCGGACTGGTCCACAAATTCAAGGTTGCTCAGCGCGCTATGGAGCGGGCTATGCTCGGAGTTTCTTTGAAGGATAAAATCAGGAATGAAGTTATCCGGAAAAGAACCGGAGTAACGGACGTAGCTTTCAGAGTAAGCAAACTTAAGTGGCAGTGGGCTGGCCATGTTTGTCGAAGGACCGATGGCCGGTGGAGCAGACGAGTTCTGGAGTGGAGACCGTGTGTTGGTAAGCGTAGTGTGGGACGCCCCCTAGCTAGATGGACCGACGATCTGAAGAAAGTGGCTGGAGCAGACTGGATGCGGAAGGCGGAGGACAGGGTGTTGTGGCGCAACCTTGGAGAGGCCTATGTCCAGCAGTGGACTGCGTTAAGCTGAGTTGATTTATATTTTTTTACACTCAGCAATACTATAACTTCCCATTAGTGAAATAAATTTTCGGAATCGGATCAGTAGTTCCGAAGATTACCACCTACACACAAACTAAGAAAAAAATATTATTTTCCTCTTTGTAATATACTAGCTGACCCGCCAGACGTTGTCCTGTCAAAATTTCAATTTCTTTTATTTTTTTTTTCTTGTTCACTTCAGTTTTCACTTCACTAAAGAGGACATTTAAAGAAAAAACTAAATATACAAATCTGTCAACCCGTTCTCAAGTTATGACGTGGCCAAGGGATACAGGGATTCATTCTTAACCGACGTAAAAAAGGAGGTTTTCAATTCGACACGTAAATATATATTTTTTTATGTATGACCACGCATAACGTTTTACATTCGTCCAATTTGATTTTTTTTTGTTTTGTTCGAAAGGGTACTTGTATACCTTAAAGTTGGTCCCATATAAAATTTAACTTTGCTTGGGTAGTTTTTGAGTTAGCTTCAATAATACTTATTTTTTCTGCACTTTTTATGTGGATGATGATCTAGTTTCTTTCTCAGGTGGTATTAGAATTTGTGTGGGGTAAGTACCACAGCAAAAAAGTGAAAAATAAAAAAAAAAATACAAAAAATTACAACCGACTTCCAAAAACAACACTGCATAGTGAAAAATAACTTTAATTGCGGAAGTCGGTGGCTAAAAACGTAAAATACATTTAAACAGACAGCGACTTCCGAAATTAAAGTTGTTTTTCACTTTGTAGTGTTGTTTTTGGTAGTCGATTGTATTTTTTTTTTGTAAAACAGTTTTTTTATATTTATAGATTAGTAGATACTTATATATTCTCATGAAGAGTTCTGTCCTGGTTAGATCTAGGATCCTGGGTACGATATTAAGACTGAGCAGTGTTATTTTCCGCTCGAAAGATTTTGTGGTAGCCAGGAATCGATTGATCGATCGATATTTTTTTTCTGGTAAATAGTTAAGCTAAAAGGAGCTCGTGGCTAAGTAATAACAGCCGCACGGGTCGATCCTTCAGGTTAAGCTACGCTTGCCGGGGTTGGTCAGTGGATGGGTGACCATCTTTACATACCGAGACTCCTCCGTGCCTCGGAAAGCACGTTAAGCCGTTGGTCCCGGCTGTCATTCGTGGATCTTTGACAGTCGTTACGGGTCGTCAGAAGCCCGAAAGTCTGACAACCAGTCTTACCAAGGGGTATCGTATTACCCAGTTACTGGGTTGTGGAGGTCAGATAGGCAGTCGCTCCATGTAAAATAATGGTATTCAGCTGCATCCGGTTAGACTGGAAGCCGACCCCAACATAGTTGGGAAAAGGCTAGGCAGAATGAAATAGCAAAGCAATTTTTTTTATCGCTCGATATTACGTCAGGCTTTTTATCATAAAATAAATATTATGTGTGATTGGGATTTGATTGATGAAAACCACTGATACACTTTGCTATTATTTATTAAGGAGTAAGGACACTGTTTACACTGTTGTACGAGTCACAAGGTTACTTATGCTTACTGATTGACTATTTAATTTAGAAAAAGTTTGCAAGAGACGTGTGAGCTCTGTCCCATGTGAAGTTAGAAGGGTCAAGGGTCAAGCCAACCATCTGTCAAGTTCATATTAGTTTGACATCTAAGAAATGACGTTGACGTATTAAACAATGTGTTCATGGTTTGTTCAACGAAATCTCCAAACGACTGGTTGACACTTCCCGTGACCCAAGGGCTGGTTTTATCGTGGAGAAATGCTCATGCATTCTGCACTACCACGGCGAGATAGTGCAGTTATGTGGGACTCTAACCCACTAAAACTCCACGGTGTCCTCCTCTGCCGCTTACGGCGGGAACACGCAACGTGGGAATGCCGCCAGTCTCTTGGGTATTTTACTAGTCGACAGCGATGCGGTGGAATTTTTCGACGCCAAATTTTAGTTTTTTAATCGACGATAAAATAGGAGGAGATTCTCAATTAGACACGTATATTTTTAATAATTTTAGTTAGGTTAGACTATTATACTCTTTATGTGTACCTGTATCTAAAATAAATATATTTTTCACTAATATTATGTTAGAATAGAATAGAATACTCTTTATTATGCACACCATTCAAATTACAGGTATCAATGTTGAAATTTTACATAGGGTGACACAATGGGCAGTCTTATCGCTAAACTCGCTACAAAATAATAGATCCCTTTTGACAGCCCATATCATTTCATATGCCAAAGAGAGACAAACATAGCGGGACAAAGAGGGACACCCTCATGCCAAATCGGACTTCTTAGATTGACCAGACTTTAAAAGCGATCTTTTACAGACAAAACCTTTGGATGGAGTATGGGGACAAGGAGAGACTGTTCTGTAGGTAGTCAGTGGTGTACTATATACATATACATATAATATATACATATATATATATATATATATATATATATATATATATATATATATATATATATATATATATATATATATATATATATATATATATATATATATATATGTATATATATATACTTATACAATAATAAACATGGAACAAGAACAAGGAACAAGGAAGGGAATAATGATGTTTAAAGAGAGAGGATGTGTTTTTTTATCAAAATTTTAAAATTGAAAATATTAAAAGTTAGGTACTGAGTATACATACTGACAATATTAATAAACGTAACATTTTGTTGGCAATAGCTCGGTGTGGTTTGGCGCTGGTTCGCTACAAGCCGGTGGTTGTAAAAGTATATGAGTTGGCTGCCCGTCAAAAAAGTAGATTGAATTCCTTTATTATTTTTGATTGACTTGAATTTATTAGTCGTGATGAAGTTTGCGAGTACACATTAATGAAACAAAGAAAGAAAAACTGTTTATTCTGTTTTTAATGACAATGAGTAATGTGGTACACACTCAACTAAGCGTACTTGAGGTTTCAATATCGATTCGAAAGCTCGAACGTGCGTGTTGGACCACGTACAATGAAGGGTTCCGTAGTTGAAAAGAATTTATCCCATAAACAAACTTAACATTACAATGCCAAAAAAAAAAAAATTATGTAATAAAATTACAAGTTATCAATTTTCGGACTTTTTCCTTTACTTGTGCTGTTTGACCTTGCTTCTTGCCAAATTTCATGATTCTGGGTAAATGGGAAGTAGTGTATAGGTTTTGATTTACTTGCGAGTATGAAAATATGTCGCTTAGATGGCCGCATCTAGCTTGATTTTTTTAGAGCTACAAGGGACTATAGAACTACGTATTTGATATTAATTTCAACTTTATCCCTCCATGCTTTCCTGAGAAAAAGTGTCTTGACGGACTGACAGACAGACGAACAACGAAGTGATCCTATAAGGGTTCCGTTTTTTTCCTTTTGAGATACGGAAAACTAAAAAGGAAGATCACGGACGTTACTCAGAATGCCGCTAAACTTAAGTGGGTCTGGGGCCGTATTATGAACAATTAATACCATCATTTTTCCAGTGCCAGAGAGAGACGGAACTAAACATGACCTATAGCACCATCCCTTTTTCGCAACGGAATCATGATGGCGTTAATACTTCATAATAAGGACCCTGGTCTGGACATACGAAACCAGCGCTGGGGCTCTGTCTTGCACAGGGTCGCAGCAATAGGTTGAGCGACTGCCGTTTTGCGTGGATGTGACGCATACCTTCCCCCAACTAGTTCTGTTTATTTTTTTATTATTTTTTTAAAAATAAATAAAATAAAATAATCTTTATTTCGGATAAGCATCATCCATATATGGGTTAGTAAGCAAAAAGAAACAAAAAGATAACTTATACCTATGTTAGTAAACTTATAATCTATTTAGCGACAAGGGTGCTATTCGAAATGCATCTTCGAACAACATCACCTAACAAAGGAGAATCGTACCTCCCCGCTATGGCCTTCAGGATGGAGTTTGAGCTGTCCCGCACTCTGCAGAGCAAAGAGGCAGATTTCTTTCCGACGATGGCGTGGAAGCCATCGACAAGTGCTTGTGCAAACATACCAGATGCACTGCAGAAACGGGGCAGCCCCATCAACATTCTGAACCCGTTATTATACTGGACACGTAGGGCGCTGATAGCCCGCTGAGTAAAGTTGGTCCACAGGCTGCACGTGTAAAACACTTGGCAATAAGATTTAAAAAGCGTTATTTTGACTGCTTTGCTACAGCGTGCAAACCTGCGAGCCAACATGTTACATCGGATTGCCAGCGCCCTACGTTCCCTCTCAATATCCATTTGGTCATTAAGGTCGTCGGTTACATAATGCCCCAAGAACTTGAACTGGTATACTCGCGCTATATCAAGTCAAGCTTACTGCAAATAAAAAGAACCACCGTGTAATGGGGTGACGACATGTAGGCAAAGATGGTGGGAAGAGCTTGACTCCTACCGAAAGAACTGGCCGTTAGTAAAAGACAGAATTGTGTGGAAAAGGGAGAGAGGCCTTTGCCCTGCAGTCGGTCCGTCCAGATCCAGACTAGAGAGATAAGTTTATAAACACTTTTCTTACCACGAACACAGTACAAACTCGGTAAAATTTTAGTCATAAATCTTACAAACATAAACTCAACCAGATACAAAGCAACTTATAATTTCAGCTTTGCATAATCTGCCTATAGTGTTCCCACTGCTGGGACACAGGCCTCCTCTCGATGAGAGAGAGTGGGCTGGAATCCACCACGCGGGCCCAGTGCGGGTTGGTAGATGTCACATGTCTTCGAATTTTTGGTTCTAGGACATGCCTTCCTTCACCGTTTTGAAAGCAGTGGTGATGAAATAATGTATACAAAATAAAGAGCCCATCTGGGTTCGAACTTACGACCTACAACTCGTAAATCGCGGCCATTATTACCACTGGGCCACCACTGCTACGTAATTTCAATTTACGTTCTCCAAAATATTAGGTTGGGGAAAAAGTCTTTTCGCATTATAGTATGTATGAACTTAAAATAAAATCTCTTTGGCTATACTATATGTATCTGGCTGGTTTTGGTATCATTGAAAGTTTTAATTTTAAAGAACATAATTCCAAATTCAAATTAGGAAAATGTGTGATTTTCATTTGTTTTTCGTACTGTCAAGATGAGTGAATCTAATGAAGAAATTCGATACATTTTAAAATTTTACTACAAAAAAGGTAAAAATGCAACGCAAGCCGCGAAAAAAATTTACAATGTTCATGGACAAAGTGCAGTCTGTGAGAGTAGCACAAATTTGGTTTAAGCGTTTTCAATCCGGAAATTTTGATGTCAAAGATGCACGTCGCTTTGGTCGCCCTATTACGGATAAAATGGATGCCATTTTTGAAAAAGTGGAGCAAGATCGGCATATCAGTAGTTACAACGTAGCTGAAGAACTGGGAATTGACCACAAAATATTTGAAAAAAACTGGGTACACAAAAAAGCTCAATATTTGGGTACCTCACTAGCTCACTGAAAGAAACCTAATGAACCGTGTACTCATTTGTAATTCTTTATTACGACGTAATGAAACCGATCCATTTTTGAAGAAGCTGATAACTGATGATGAAAAGTGAATCACGTACGACAAGAACGTGCGAAAAAGGTCGTGGTCAAAGGCCGGTCAAGCTTCACAGACTGTGGCGAAACCCGGGTTAACTCGCAACAAGGTGATGCTGTGTGTGTGGTGGGATTGGAAGGGCATTATTCATTATGAGCTGTTATCACCAAGCAGGACCATCGATTCTGAATTCTACTGCGAACAATTGATGAGATTAAAGCAAAAAGTTGAGAGAAAGCGGCCGAAATTAATCAACAGAAGGGGTGTGGTTTTTCATCATGATAACGCTAGACCACACATATCTTTAGGCACTCAGCAACAAATTAAGAGACTTGGGCTGGGAGATGTTAATGCATCCGCCGTATAGTCTTGACCTTGCACCTTCAGATTTCGACCTGTTTTGGTCTCTTCAGAATTCTTTAGGCAGTGTCAGGTTAACATCACGAGAGGACTGCCAAAACCACAAGTTCCAAAATTTCTATAGCAATGGGATCATGTCCCTACCTACAAGATGGCAAAAAGTTATCGAACAAAATGGTACCTACATACTTTAGATAAATGTAAATAATGTACATTAAAAAATGTTTTGAATTTTCTTAAAAAATGCAAAGAAACTTTTTCCCCAACCTATTATTTCCTAATGTATCTCATTTTGATTATTTCTAATTGTTATATTGCTCATTCGCTTCTTTGTATACTCACGTACAGGTGGCACGCATAATAAAGTACAGAATCAACATTAAACGATGAGTAATTAATGTTATTTTTATCAAGATTGTAACGTGTGGTATCATGGCTACTACTAACCACTGAATCTTTATTTAAGGAATATTTTCTCATCTAACTTCCTCGTTCGTCCAGTGGTCGCAAGCGCAACTGCGAGCATAAATAGAAACTTTATTTTTTTAGAGCTCCAAGGGACCATAGACCTACGTATTTGATATTAAATTCTACTTGATACCTCCACGCGTTACTAAGAAATGGGTATTGACAGACTGACAGACAGACAACGAAGTGGTCCTGTAAGGGTTCTGTTTTTATCTTTTGAGGTTAGGAACCCTAAAAAAGGTGCCAATATACAAAAATAAAAACATACTTAACTCATCGATCTGCCGGAAACGCTTATCTACGCGAGACCCAATAGCTTTATAATTGTTTCTATAATTAGGTTAAGGAAATAAAATGACACTATGACCACAGTGTAATAATATTACAGTAGTTTATCTTTAAAGAAAACTGCCAAAACAACGCGCTTCGAAATCTTAGTATATACCAGTACGCAACAGTTCCAGTGCGCCGCAGTTACGCATGGACGGACGCGTATTTATCTGCCGAGCGGCCGTAGGTAATTAATTCAGGGTCACTGCCCAGATAAACTACTGAAGCTTAATTATTCTGTGCTATGACATACTTTAAATCGAACATACCAAGTGCGGTGTGCGTCTTAAGGTTGTACCAAATGTGAGTCTAGCTCAGCATGTGTCAGACAATATACCTGACGCTGATATTCTGCTGGATCCCTGCAGTGACATACGGACGTCGATCAGAAGACATAAATTTTGGTGTTGTGACACAGAATACATAATAGTAGAAGTATTTGTGACACAGTGTTATGATGTGCGGATTGAAATTCTGTAAGTGTACCCACAACTTAAATAATGTTTGTGTTATTAGTTTTTCACATCTGGATTTTCTCAAAGAGAGCCCCTCTAATAATAAAGCTAAGAGTTCGTTTGTTTTTTGTTTGTTTGAACGCGCTCATCTCTGGAACCACCAGTCAGATTTGAAAAAATCTTTGGACAGTTTATAGCCCAATTCTAATAGATAATATAGCTGTTATATCATGAACGAATAGCATGGGATAAATTATGTACAATCACGAGTAGGACACGTTTTCCGCAGCAAAGTGTATTGTGGGTTGCTCCAACAATATTCAATAAAATTCCAAAACATGTTAGAAGCGAGAATGCTAAGAGGGATGTGTGGTGTTACACGAATGGATAGAATAAGAAATGAGTACATAAGAGGAAGTTGGATAAAAACTGAAGGAACTTCTTGGGAATTTGGGGAATTAAAAAAAAACTCAGGATGTAGCACGCAGTGATTCCCTTTATAATTTTTTGACAAGTGTGACATTGAAAATGAATTCAAGGACAATAAGATTAACGCCTGATAAAATACTTATAGCAACTGTGTTACTGTCTACTAATTGCGCCGAGTTAACTGATGCATTAACATGCCCCCGGCCGTTGGAAGCTCGCCTTTCAACAGTTGTCTTCCAATAAAGGGCAGATTTTGGAGAATGCCCGTCTGATAGTCCCATTTTGAGTCCTGATGTCGGCAACTCTGCTTATGCCATCTGTGCCAGGATGAAGACCAACGACGCGGCCCAACTTCCACTTCATCGGTGGCTGGTTATCCTCTTTTATGACAACGAGGGAGTCCAGGTTCAGGCTGTTGTTGCCGGTACGCCACTTTACTCGTTGCTGGAGCTCGGAGACATATTCCTTGCTCCATCGAGACCAGAAATGCTGCCGCAGCTGCTCAACACGTTGATGGCGCGTCAAGTGATGAGTGGAGTAGTCTCGGATATCCTTTACAGGGAGAGACGTGAGAGGTCGCCCAATTAAGAAATGACCAGGAGTGAGAGGCAACAGATCTTCTGGATTTGACGATAACGGTGTGAGTGGACGAGAATATAAAATTCCTTCAATTTGAACTAAAACAGAGTTAAGCTCCTCGTATGTTAGGTGACAATTGCCCAACACTCGCAACAAATGAAATTTGGTCGACTTGACACCCGCCTCCCAAAGACCACCAAAATGTGGAGCGTAAGCAGGAATAAAATGGAATTTAATGCCATCTTGAGCCGCACTATCAGTTATGGAGTCACAATTGCGTTTCAAGAAATCAGCTATCTCATTGTAGGCTCCTACAAACGACGTTCCGTTGTCGGAGTAAATGTTGAGAGGTTTTCCTCTTCGAGACATGAACCGACGTAAAGCCTGTAAATAGTTACTGCTCGTCAAGTCACCCACCAACTCCAAATGAATGGCTTTTGTTGTGAAGCATACGAAAATAACGATGTATACCTTAACCAATCTACATCCACGACCTTGACGACTAGACGAGGTTATAGGGCCTGCGTAGTCAACTCCTACGCTTTGAAAAGGAAAGTCGGCTGGTGAGAGTCTGCTCAATGGGAGATTACCCATCTGAGGGACAACAGTCTGTGGCTTTAGACGCTGACATCGAATGCACTGACGATAACAGGCTCTGGCTAAGTTACGACCACCAAGTGGCCAGTAAGTCTCTCTAATTGTGCTTAGTAATAACTGAGGACCTGCGTGCATTAATCTGATATGCTCAAATCTAAATAAAAGTTTCACAAAATGATGAGTGGACTGTAATAAGATTGGGTGTTTCTTTTCAAATGAATATTCGGAATTGTGTAATCTACCACCTATACGAATAATTTTGTTTTCATCTAGAAACACGGTTAAGTTTAATAATCGGGATTTAAGCGGTAATTTTTTAATATTTAATAGTAAGTTGTATTCCGGAAAAGACTCCTTTTGAGACTGAATAATAATAAAGTTTAACGAATTTTGTAATTCTTGAGCATTTAAATAGGACGTATTTGCTGAACGCTTTTTACATGCATTGATAAAACGGAAAACGTAACAAATAGAACGCTGTAGTCTATTAAAATTGGAAAATCGATTAAACTCGACGAATGCTTTAAATAAATCTTCGTTAGCATGATCTTGGGCTAAATTAATTAAAATACTAGATTTAATGTCTGGTAAGATTCCTGGATCAACAGCAGGAGATGGCCATGTAGTATGGTCATACTTTAAGAAACACGGGCCGAACCACCACAAATCCAGTGATTGCATAGCGGTAGGTTCCGCTCCGCGGGTTATTAAATCAGCTGGATTGTCGTGCGTCGACACATGTCTCCAGGTACTTGCACCGGATAATTCTAATACTTCGGCAACACGGTTGCGAACAAAAGTATTTAATTTAATAGGTAACATTTTTAACCAGCCCAGCACTATCATGGAGTCGGTCCAAAAAACTACACTTAAGGGTTTAATGCGAAGGGAACTAGCAACCTTTTGATATAAACGTACACCAAGCACAGCAGCACAGAGCTCAAGTCTCGGTATTGTTAATGGTTTAATAGGAGTAACGCGACTTTTAGCCATTAATAATCGCACGTCAACGTCACCCCGCTCATTGATACTGCGAATATACAAACAAGCGCCGTAAGCTCGCTCCGAAGCGTCAGTAAAAATATGAAATTCAACTTGTTTGTATGCGTCACAGACCACGCGACGTGAAACACGTAAGTTATGAAGGCAAGGCAAGGCTTTAATTATGTTCGCCCATATTGTTCCAACCTCAGGTGTTAACTGGTCATCCCACTTTAGCCCGTCCAGCCAAAGTTTCTGAAGCTTTAGAGGATCAAATATTCGCGCGATTACTGCTAACATGCCACGCTTTGTGTTTTCTATGCATTCAGGAACATTTATAGGAAAACACAGAACATCTGTGTCAGTTTGCCAACTAAGACCAAGCGTTTTATTGTCAACATGACCTTCCTTGTGAAAATTAATATAAGAGTCACCAGATGGTTCTGAAATTAAACTGGGTTCGTTAGATTTCCACTTTCTTAAAGGCATGCAAGCAGAAGCAAGAGCATCAGTCACCATATGACGTAACATTCGAGCCTCCTCAAACACGTCTGCACCGGTCAAAAGGTCATCCACGTAAAAATCATGAATGATAACTTCTGCGACCTTTTGATCCTGACATTCAAGACCGACCTGTTTGAGGCACCTAGTAGCGAGAAACGGTGCACTAGCCGTACCGTAAGTGACTGTATGTAATTGGTAGGCTTTAAGAGGACTAGAAGCATCGTCACGCCAAATAATTTGCTGCAGGTGCCTATCTGAAGGATGTACGGACACCTGCCTGTACATTTTCTCTACGTCAGCAGAGAGGACGTACTTATGAATTCTAAATCTAAGAAGGATTGCAGTCAGATCGTCCTGGACGGTAGGCCCCACCATCTGTATTGAATTTAAAGAAAGACCAGAGGTGGTAGGTGCACTAGCATTAAAGACTACACGCAATTTAGTTGTACTACTACTCTCGCGCAGTACTCCGTGATGAGGAATAAAATATGACAGCTGATCTTCATGAATATTACACTCGAACATATGGCCTAAAGAAATGTACTCGTTCATAAAATCTTTGTACATTTTATCGAGTGAGGGTTGGCTGAGATTTCTGCGCTCCAATGACAGAAAACATCGTTTTGCACGATGATATGAATCGCCTAAACTATTCGAAGATTCCTTCAACGGTATTTTAACGCTAAAGCGGCCATCTGCCAAGCGCGTTGTGTTTTTTATAAAGTGTTCTTCGCACATCTTCTCCTCAGCTGAATAAGTCGATGACTCATGACAAACTTCCTCGAGCTGCCAAAAACGCGATAATTGGTTTCGAATGTCATCTAACTCACTTGAACTGGAAGAACTTTCATAATAATCGTTAACATTAGTAAAATTACATTTAATTAATGATAATTGAGATGAATTATTACTACGGCCACCGTTAATCGGGCCGCAAACTAGCCAACCAAGTCTAGTTTGATAAAGTGTTGGTTTCCCATCACCTAGTAGAATCTTATTAGATCCTAATAAACTCCAGAATACGTCTGCTCCTATAATAATGTCAATAGAAGCCGGTGTGTGGAAATACGGATTAGCTAAGTGAATATTTGACGGTATATTCACATTTACTTGTCTAGCGGGAACGTTATCTGTTATTGTGGGCAAGACAAAACAGATTAAATCATTAGCGTACGATTCATGCAACGATTTAATGTGCACACGACACATTTTCTCCACATGAGATATAGACTTATTTATGCCTTGTATAGATTTGTCTGTGTTTAAATGGGGCAGATTTAACTTATTAAATAAATTCTCTGTCATTAAACACGACGAACTACCAGAATCGAGAAGAGCTCGAGCGATGTGTTCTTTATTATTGACATCGTAGCACCTAATTAACGCAGTTGACAACATGATGTCGCCTGTGCTGCTTGTATGCGAATGCGCAGAGATATTAGCTGAGAGCGCAACATGACTATTGTTTGCGTCGGCAGTGGAGGATGACTCAACCTTAGCTTTATCGGTCGTACTATCAGCTGATTTGCTTGAGACAGGTTTTGGTTTAAAATCTGTGTTATGAATAAGCGTGTGGTGCTTGCGTTTACATATTTTACAGCCTGGTTTCTTGCAATTATTGGGATAGTGACCGTGACGCAAACAATTGTAACATACCTTATAGCTAGGTAGTAAAGACATTCTGTCGTTGACGCTCAATGATAGAAACTGTGGACATGAATTAAGGTTGTGATCGCTTTTACATTTTGGACAACTATGTGATGAAGAACTACTAGTGTTTTGTGTTGTAACAAGGGCTTTTATTTTATTGTTATGTTTTGTGTTATTTGTAGATTGACGTGACTTTTCCAGCGTTTCTATTAAATCAGCGCGATTACGCATAAATTCAATGAACTGATCAAAAGTTATTCGTTTCGATTTATCGATACGCCCTTTGTGTTCCTCCCATTCTCGGAATGTTGAAGTGTCAAGTTTTTGTCGAATTATATGGATAAGTAATGTGTCCCAACTATGAACAGGTTCGCCTAATGTTTTTAACGCTCTGATATTTTTGTTTACTTTGTCTACAATACCTTTTAATGCAGTTGAGGACTCCCTAGTGATCGACTCGATATTGAACAACGCCGTAACGTGATTCTCAATCAATAATCTTTCATTATCGAATCGCTCACAAAGAAGCTCCCATGCCACATTATAGTTTTGAGCAGAAAACTCAATTGACTGGATCACGACAGCAGCTGATTCTGCTAATGATGACCTGAGGTAGTGGAATTTATTAATCTCGTCTATATCGTCATTGCCATGAATGAGACTTGCGAAGGTATCGCGAAATTCGAGCCAATTATCATATGATCCTGTGAATTTGGGTAATTGGATGGTAGGTAACTTGACGAACTGACGCTTACCATTATTACTGCAATTCGATTTTACGTCATCTTGCTCAGATTTTGATAATTTATCTAACATAATTTTAGCTTCAGCTACCAACCCATAATATTGAGATTCAATTGTAGTTCTTTCGAGTGTCTCAGTATCAACATTTTCACACAAGCATTCTAATTTCAATTGAACCTCGTTAAATTCATTAAAAAGATCATCTAATTTGCTGACTCGCAACTGCAACCTGAATAGGGGTTATCTCAGATTTTTTAAAACACTTAAATATGTTCCAAACACTGTTAATCTAGCAAAAAAAAAAAAAAAAAATAGCAAAAAAAGAAAAAAAAAAAGAAAAAGAAGAAAAGCTGGTATAAATAGCAATAAATAGCTGATGTTATAAGGATTAACTTAGGCTACTTTTATTCTAGAAAAAGAATTAGGGTTCCGCGGAAAAAGAACCCTTGAAATTGTGAACAGAATCCGATTCAAAGAAGTACTTTTTGACATCCACGAGGATAATAATCGTATAGGAAAAGACAATGATTAAGTACCAAAAGGTGAAAACATTTTCCCTTTGAGTGGAGAAACATAATTTTAAAATGGAAGAAAAAAACACAATAATGAAACTAACTGAATCTTACACGAATAATAGTTTTCCAATAACCAATTACATTTTTTGCTGCACCGGATTCTCAGTATGAATCTGACAGCTTATGCTGCCCGACTACATCGTAACGTAAATGACCTAGAAAAGATCTACAAGTCCTTAGTTAACTCCAATTGTCACTAAGAAGGGAAACGATTATTTCAATTGTACGTTAAATTGGAAACGACGTAGGTACATAGTGTGACACAAATTAGATGTAGCATCGGCAAAATTCGTAAAACCGATCACCATCCGAACTGAGTGCGCCTTCAACATCACCAATCTTTATTACTGCTTTAGCCGAAAATGATCTTTACGCATACGCAATAACTTGTAAAGTCATATAACCAATTAGGTACAGTCAACAAAAGAGATATCTAGGCAGGGTAGAGTAACATATTTGTATGTGAATTGCTACCTACATGTTCAATTTTATATATATTACTTTGTTATTGCAATACTCCTACATTGTAACACACAAACTATGGAGCTTGTGGCTACGTAATAACAGCCGCACGGGTCGATCGACCAGGTTAAGCTACGCTTGCCGGGGTTGGTCCGTGGATGGGTGACCATCTTTACATACCGAGACTCCTCCGTGCCTCGGAAAGCACGTTAAGCCGTTGGTCCCGGCTGTCATTCGTGGATCTTTGAAATTCGTTACGGGTCGTCAAAAGCCCGAAAGTCTGACAACCAGTCTTACCAAGGGGTATCGTATGACCCAGTTACTGGGTTGTGGAGGTCAGATAGGCAGTCGCTTCATGTAAAATACTGGTATTCAGCTGCATCCGGTTAGACTGGAAGCCGACCCCAACATAATTGGGAAAAGGCTAGGCAGATGATGATGATGTAACACACAAACACAAAATTGTATATTGTCACGAAATTGATTATGAAGCAATTCACATACAATTATGTTAGTATACCCTGCCTAGATATCTCTTTTGTTGACTGTACATTCGTAAAATGGAAATGAATGAATACAAATATGCTACATCTAAGTTGTGTCGTACTGTACATGTGTACAACCGCGTACTGTGCTGTGTGTACGAACCACTTTTCGACCTTACGACTAAGGAAATAAGGTTGAAAAGTGGTTCACCGCAAATGTCGGCCAGGGTATTTACTCGTATCTACTAGCAGAAAATGGTCGAGTTAAATAGGAAATAAGACTTCGTAGTGATCTTTTAAGAAACATAAAAACATCATAAAAAAAAAACCTGCCAAGTGCGTGTCGGACCACGCACAATGAAGGGTTCCATAGTTGGGATGAATTTATCCCAAGAACAAACTTAACACTATAGTTGAAAAACATGGTCACCCATACATTCCAACTGCAAATGTAAGTTGGTTGACTATTACTCGTAAACTTGAAAAGCCTACTTAGTTGTGATAGTTTTCCTTTTAACATCGTAATATACAGGGTGAAATTTTAATCGTTTTAATCCTCTTAAGGGGTCATTGTACTCATAATTATGAAAAACTTTTACTATGGGACCAAACCTGAAATCGCAAAAAAAAAATCAGCTGCTCCCTACATATTGAAGAGTTAAATGTAGCTAAATGTACTGAACAGTTGATTTTTTTTTTGCGATTTCAGGTTTGGTCCCATAGTAAAAGTTGTTCATAATGATGAGTACCCCTTAAGAGGATTCAAACGATTAAAATTTCACCCTGTATACTACTACTGTGAAGTAATTTCATTGCAAAATTGTATTCAAAATGTGCGTTCCAAATAAATAAAGAAAAAAAAAAAAATAAAGTACAAAAACAAACGCCTCTTAATTACCGGAGATTTTAACATAGATTATTTAAAAAAAGGAAAAGAATACCAGAGACTTAACAATATTATGATAGAACTAAACCTACACCAAATCATCAAAACTCCTACAAGAACCACAAAATCAACATCGACTTGTATAGACCTTTTATTTACAAATAATAGTAGCACAGAATTTCAACTAACTGTTAATAATAATGGTGTCTCTGATCACAATAGTTTATTATACAGCATTAGGAACGAGGAAACGCAAAGTCTTAAAAGGACAGCCTATGCTACTAAAAGAATCTTTAATAATACTAATATGACAAATTTCCAATCAGCAATAAATAAAATAAAGTGGGATGACATTTTTTATCAAAACATGGACATAAATAAAACTTATAATACATTTTATGACATTTTACAATCTAATTTGAACAAATACATACCGAAAAAACGGATAAAAATTATGCAAAATAAAACAAACAATTATCTTACTAAGGGACTAAAAAAATCGTGCAATAATAAAAGATTGACTAGAATTATTTCGAATCAGCTCAATAGCGCTATATTTAAAAAACACTACAAAGAATACTCAAAAATGTTAAAAAGATGCATTAGAACTTCCAAAAAACTTCATTACATAAAAGAGATGAATGCCTCAAAAAATAAAACGAAAACAATGTGGTCAGTAATCAATAACATTACTAAACCTAATACAACTAAACAAAATCTAAAGAACATTACGTTAAAATTAAATAACTTAACAATAAAATCACCGCAACAAGTTTGCACCGCATTTAATGATTACTTCGTTTCTGTAGGTGCAGATAACAAAAATACGAGAGCCGCGACGCTAGCTCCGTGTGGGCCGTCGTTATATTCAGTGCATGCGCCCGCAATAAACTCCATGTACCTCGAACCAGTAACCGAGCGAGAGGTTTTTAATATTATACGTGGTATGCAAAACAAACGTAGCTTTGGAGTGGACGATATCCCGCCGATATTAGTAAAAAAATGCGTAAAGGAACTAACATCACCCCTCACTAAAATAATAAACATTTCTTTTGAAGAGGGACGATTCCCAGAAAAACTTAAAATTGCGAAAGTACGCCCAATTGCGAAAAAAGGAGGAAATTCTGAAAATCCAAGTAGTTATAGGCCTATTGCACTGCTACCCACTATCTCAAAAATTTTCGAAAAAGCAATGGCAAATCGTGTCAATAAATTTCTAGAAAAATATAATATTTTAGATAAAAATCAATTCGGCTTTAGGAATAAATGCTCAACTACTTTAGCGGTATACAACTACGTACAGGAAATTTTCAGTTGCATTAACGAACGAAAGTACGCTATTGGACTATTCCTGGATATGACGAAGGCGTATGACAAAGTGTCACATACAATTTTGTTACAAAAACTTTATGGATCAGGTATTAGAGGGCAAGCTTTTAATTGGTTTAAATCATATTTACAAGATAGAGTACAATTTGTAGAAGTAGATTATTTCGATAGTATTCATCAGGAACAGTACAGCATAGGATCAGCCATGGCTACCATTAATACTTCAATACCCCAAGGAAGTGTTGTAGGATGTACCTTATTTATAATATATATTAATGACTTGCCAAAAAGGATAAGTTCGTCGTGTATTTTGTTCGCTGATGACGTCTCTTTATTATTTAAAACGCCCGCGAATGTTGATTATTTAGCTATTAAAAAAACTTTCATAGAAACTGAGCAATGGTTGAACGAACATAACTTAGAAATAAACTTATCTAAAACTAAAATATGCCAATTCAGAACTTACCAAAGAACCCCACTAAACCTAAATACATTAGCGCAACAACTAAAATTAGAAGAAATAAACGAATTTACACTTTTAGGCCTAACATTAGACTCAAACCTAAATTGGAAGAAACACATAGAAAATACAGGAGCAAGATTGTCCAAATTTATTTATGCGCTAAGCATATTAAAATGCAACACAAATTATGAAACCGCCTTATCTGCCTATTATGCGTATGCCTACTCCTGGCTAAATTATGGTATCATTCTGTGGGGAGAAAGTACTGACTTTTTGGACCTTTTCATTCAGCAAAAGAGATGTGTTAGAATACTAATGAACATAGACCAACGGGAGAGTTGTAGGCCACATTTTATTAAACAAAAAATTCTCACACTACCAGCAATATATATACTGCAAAGTTGTATATTCGTTAGGAAAAATAAGCACCTCTTCAAATCTAATATCGAGCTGTATGAAAACTATAACCGACGGAACAAGAATAGACTAGTACTACCCATCACAAATTTAAAATTTATTGGGAAAAGCCCATATTCAAGACTAGCTAATTTATTTAATAAACTACCGGAAAGTTTAAAATCCCTACCAAATGACTCAATTTTCTCGAAACAGTTGAAATCTCTGTTAATAAAGAAAGGCTACTATACCGTTGAAGAATTTAAAGCTGACAAATTTTGAATCGATTGACCTAGTAACAACAATGCTTGACGTACCTAAATGTGAAACAATACTCGTAAATGACAATATTATAATTTATGCTTACCTACATGACTAAGATGAAAAATGTATATTCATTAATGTTTAGTTTATTGTAATGAATTGTAATAATTAGTGTAAATATTATATGTATTATTAACTTGTTAAGAAACATTTGCAGTGCCCTTACAGGGTGCATGTCTTAATACTGTGTCATGAAATTTTAATGCATGCCTACTAACCAGTGTTTTACATGCTAGCAAAATAAATAAATAAACAAATAAATAAATAAATAAACAAATGTGGTTCGGGTAATTGAAAACTCTGGCTGAAAATATTTTTGATAGATACGAGTAGCTTAATTTATTTTTAAACAATTTTTATTTGGTTTGGCGCTGCTTTTTCATTCCAGCGGATTGTTGCACTCTGTTTTATTCGCATGTGGAAGTAATTAGTCCAGTAGACAGAAGAATATCCCCTTCGATAATTCTAAAGTTTTTATTTTCGCTGAGCGGATTGATAGTGAATTCATTGCTGAAGGGGTGAAAGGGGTCGGGAATCTATCGCCGATTCCCGGCCACCGTAGGCGCGGGCTTGCGGACGACGAGTAATGGGCAGCTCGCCGTCCGGTAAGGACCAGGCCCGTGTCGACGGCGCGTTGTGTTCCACGCGCGCCTCAAAGAGATGTCAGCAGTGACGGGGTCCAATAGGGCCGAAGCCGCCGGGGTCGCGGGTAGTTCGAAAGAGATACCGTGGCCCTGGCACGGGCAACTGAAGGAACACGGGTGGGTTTTAGTCAGTAAAAGTCTGACACACCCTCCCGCTCTGCCCGGAGCGGGAGAAGTCATTTGATGATTTCCCATCCACAAAAAAAAAAAAAAAAAAAAAAGGGGTGAAAAGGGGTAGTCAATTTTACAGGGCAGGTTTTACTGTGGGGCTTGATTAACTCGAAAATTGGTGTAAATAATTTTTCAGTCAAGATACGGAAATATTTCGAACGATTTTTTAAAATACCAGCCCTGTTGGGGTGAAAACAGGGAATATATTAGGTCTTTACCTATGAAATTGCCGTTCTGCAGTACTGGCCATTTCAAATCAAAATAATTTTTGTTTGGCTAAGAATTCTAATTTCAAATTAATTTTATTTTAAAAACGGATTTTTTTTTCCAAAAGTAGTCATTTGTTTATTGATTAGTGTTACATTTTCATCGTATTTCAATCTTTTTCGTCATCATGAATACGTTAAAAATTCGAAGTAATTATGGAATATGAGTACCGTCGTGGCAGCAACGCGGCACAAGCGGCACACAACATCAACGACGTTTACGGAGCTACCAATACAAACCAACGCACCACTTGTTATTGGTTTGCTCGCTTCCGTTCTGGAAATTTCGACCTGAAAAATGAACCTCGCGGTCGTCCGAAGACTTTGGTCGACAATGACGAATTAAAGGCGATTGTGGAAGCTGATGATACACAATCTACGGCTGAATTAGCAGCAGCTTTCGACGTTAGCGTCAAAACAGTATTGGTCCATTTGCGTCAAATTGGCAAGGTAAAAAAAGCTTGACAAATGGGTGCCCCACGAACTCAATGTTCGCTAGCGCGAAGTAAACGTCGAGACGTGCCTTGCACTGCTCAACAGACACACAAATGAAGGAATTTTGAACCGCATTGTTACCTGCGATGAAAAATGGATTCTGTTTGATAACCACAAGCGCTCAGCAAGTTGGTTGGATCTTGGTTCAGCACCTAAACAATGCCCTAAACGAAAACTTACCCCTAGAAAAGTGATGGTCACTGTTTGGTGGTCTAGCGCCGGTGTGATTCATCACAGCTTCTTACCAAACGGGGTGAGCATTACTTCAGATGTGTACTGTGAAGAACTGAACACAATGATGGAGAAGCTGGCACATCTCCAATCAGCATTGGTCAATCGCTCGTCTCCGCTGCTCCTGCACGACAACGCGCGACCTCATACTGCACAGCAGACGGTCTCCAAGTTGCAAGAACTGGGGTTGGAAGCTCTCCGTCATCCGCCCTACTCACCAGACCTTGCGCCTACAGACTACTACTTTTTCCAGAATTTGGATAACTTCTTGGCGGGAAAAAAATTCAATACCCGAGAGGCAGTACAAAATGCCTTTGAAGAATTTGTTGCCTCCCGTCCAGCTGATTTTTTTAAGAAGGGCATCAATAAACTGCCACTGCGTTGGCAAAGATGCATTGATTGCATGGGTGATTACTTCGATTAATACAAATAAAAAATGCATGAAAAAAAATCGTTTAAATTTTTTCATACAAAACGGCAATTTCATAGGTAAAGACCTATTAGTTTATAAGAAAATCACATTCATTTGCTTAATTAACTTGAATCTCGACTCAAATACTTGCCTAAGTAATAAAGTTGTTAATTAATAGTTTTTCCCCCGGGTGGAAGGGTAGAGGGGGAGAGAGGAAGGGGAGGGGGTGGTGAGGAGGGGAAGGGGATGGGGAGGGTGTGGTGAGAGGGAGAGAGCGGGGAGACGGATAGGAGGGGGTAATGAGGGGGGAGGGTGTGGAGAAGGGAAGAGGGGGAGGGGATAAGTTGGTGCGGGTAGAGGGAAAGGAGAAAGCGGTGAATGGGTGTGAGAGGGGGTGAGCAGAGGAGGGAGAATTTAGCGGGAAGGGGATGTGGTGAGGGGGTGATCTAGAGAGGGGGATGGACAGGGTGAGATGGTGAGAGGGGCGGTGAGGGGGATGATGGGAAGGGTGAGAGGGGTCGGAAGGGGAGAGGTGAGAGGGGTTAGAGGGAGAGAAGGGGTGAGAGGGGAATTAGAGGGCGGAGTGAGAGGTGAGGTCAGAGAAGGGGCGTCCCCCCTCTAAGGTGACAAGTAAGGTGGGTAAGGTGGGTGGTGTAAGGTGGAGGTGAAGGTGGGGCACTCGCCCGTGCCCTTACACCTAACAGTTGCTTAATCAATCAATGAATCAGTGCTATACAAAAGTATAGCACTGATTCATTGAAGTAACCTGACAGAAATGACTGAAAAATAGAAAGTCGGAAACAGAACGGCACAAAAAACAGGAGTAAACTCCAGTCGTGCGTCGGAGCTGGCAACCACACTTTTTTTTTTTGTTTGAACGCGCTAATCTCTGGAACTACCAGTCGGACTTTAATCATTATTTTTGCATTTGATAGCCCAATTCTTAAGGAAGGCTATAGGCATATTTAACATCACTCTAGGGCTCTTAGGTGCCGAGCAAAAAGAAAAAAAGTCAGAAAGAACGCTAAGCGAAAATGAAGTAAAAGCGCGGGCAGGTTATGCGATGCAACGGGGTGGGTCGGGAGAACAAGAATTTTACGCGTACGAAGTCGCGGCCAGAAGCTATCTCAATATTTTTGTTCCTGTGGCATATTTTCCGACATCCACGCGGGCAAAGCTGCGGGCAAAAGCTAGTAACTTATATGAATGTGAATATTTTTGATTTTGTTTATATTATTTTAATGTGATTAATTTCTAAAGTTATGTCTAACGCGGATAAAAAACTGAGAATCACGCAAAAACTATTAAGCGTATTTTTATAAGACCTTCACCATTTTAAAGATAATTTAATTATTTATCTTTTAGTATACGTGTTTATACCTTTTGTTATATCTGTAATAAATTAATATTGCGTTTAATTTGGGACAGCGCTCCTTGATGGGCGAGTCCTATCACTGGCTGGACGTACGACGAGTTGCGTGAGCTCAGCACAGAACTCGCAAGCTAACCACTCAAGGAATGTCTTTTGCCTCTGCAAAGAAAACAGAACTAATTAATCATTCAAAATTATCTTAGAATAATTCATATACTGTTCGTAATACTCATAGATATTTGTGTAACTATGTTAGCAAATTCATTTAAGAGGATTATGAAGCTGTAAATTTTCATAAAAAAGCGATACCTTTATTCCCCCGTAAACACAGTCTAATTTTCATAAATTTTAGAAATGTTGTAGGTATAAAAAAAAGGAAAACTAGGTCCGTCAGTTTTTGTTATAAAAAATATTGTGTACGATATAAGTTAATAACATCTAAATATCTATATTTTTGACTTAAAAACATCCTCGAGCCTTTTTATTTTTTAAAATTAAACTGAAGTATCAATCTGCCTAGCCTTTTCCCAACTATGTTGAGGGTCGGCTTCCAGTCTAACCGGATGCAGCTGAAAACCAGTATTTTATATGGAGCGACTGCCTATCTGACCTCCACAACCCAGTAACTGGGTAATACGATACCCCTTGGTAAGACTGGCTGTCAGACTTTCGGGCTCATGACGACCCGTAACGACTGTCAAAGAACCACGAATGACAGCCGGGACCAACGGCTTAACGTGCTTTCTGAGGCACGGAGGAGTCTCGTTAAGTAAAAATGGTCACCCATCCACTGACCAACCTCGGCAAGCGTAGCTTAACCTGATGGATCGACACGTGCGGCTGTTATTACTTAGCCACGAGCTCCTCAAAATTAAACTGAACTGAATTACTAAAAAAAAAAAATTACAAACCTAGAATAAGGTGCACTGAATTTAATGAGACCAAAATTGTCTCATTTCGTAAAGGTTTAGGGGAGTGAAAACGTTATCGCCTGGAACAAGACTCCAAGACTAGCAACTCTATCACGCCCGGACGGAGGCAAAGCAAGCGGTATTTAAACTCGCGCCGCGAATCGGCACTTCACATTCCTCTCAACTCAAAACCTGTAAGACCAAACACGGAAAATCTACATTCGAAAATCTTGGCAAGCATCCAGAGTGGCTTCATTTGCTCATTAACGAATAACTGTTATTTAATCCGCTGTGCAGCCAGAACATCTGGCCTTACTAGTTAGTTGAGTAAACATTATTTCAGTAAATAATGAAGACAGTATAAAGCAAGCGCCCGCTATTGACTCCGCAAAATTTACAATCTCCCTTCACTGAACGAACGAACTCGTGTCGAAATAAAACGTCTTTTTTTTAATACTCGTTTTCAGTCCGAAATTCTTGCTAAAATACTGCATTTATATTTTTGTTGGCCCATAACCTATTATTAAAAACAACGTGTTCAGATCAAACCACAAAGAGTGAATACTTTTATTAGAAAAATTAACAGGTGGCAGCTATAATGTCACACATAATTAAGCATTATAGATATTTACAACACTGAGTATAATGAGTGGCACGAGTATTTGAGCACATGTGCAAAGTTTAAAGGTACACGTATAAGTACTGCACGCCGATCAGCATCATGACCTCATCGGCTTGTCGTCTAGTAGTATAGCAAAAACAAATCGATCCTACTTCAACAGAATAGTATTTCTCATTCTAACCCGTAAATATTATTAGACCAAATTCCTTAAGGAACTTCTAGTCGGGGCGGCTTGAACTCGTTGGTGGCGTAGCTAATAAGCATGCTATTTATTTACTTTATTTATTTATTGAGTTTTGTTTACTTAGTATTTATTTATTTAGTTTTTAATATTTTAAGTAAAATAACAATTCATGAACAGACCTTCAGGCGTAAAGATATTATGAAAAAACTTCTGGATGTATTTATTTAAAGTAAAGTTATTTGAATTTTTGAATAAATTATCTATCTATGTACGGTAACAATTTTGCCATTTTCATACTCCGGGAGCTATTTTTTTACACCCAAAGTAGCGTTAGTGTTGAAATATGGAAGTTTCTACGCTCATAACTTTCAAACCAACATTTTTTTTCCAGTCTGCTTCTATACAAGCCTAGATATAAATAAAATAATTTTTAGTTTTGAACGTACACCGTCAAACAGACGAGTGAGCGCCAAACTACGTTTGTATAGAAGAATGAGCGACTTGCGTGCCCTTAACGCGGCTTGCGCTAGCAATTGACTGATGTCATGCGCGTTCATATGAAAAGCGTATGGAAAATCAATTTTTGTCCTCAAAAACTACAGATTTTCCGTTTTTTTTTTCATGATTATAAAAATTTAGATTTTCTTTAGTTAATTATGAGGGCCAGAGTACGAGTTCCCTCATTTTATTTTTTATAGCGAAAACTTGGTCAACTTTTTGCTCGACTACCTTCACGTATAAACGTAACTTTAACAACTCATTTTTCGTGCAAATACTAACTGTTCATCAAAAATAACAAATGTGTATCTAATAAACTTACTATTGCACTACTAGTTAACTAATTGAATATCAAAACTTGTACAAGTTATAACTATTGGGCACCCCGAGGTTCGGTTTGGTTAGGTTCCTTTAAACCCTGCAGACAGAAATAGGAGCCCCGCGCAGCGAGGCTCCGTCGACCTGACGTTAAGTTTAATTTATTTAGACTCGCAAATTTGGATGTGCAAACGGTATTTTGATGTACGTATTCTGTTGGGAAAAATCGGTAATTTTTGTTGTGCGTCAGAAAAAGGCATTTCACGAGTGGATCGCCCCTCGGTCGGTGTATACTCGTAGTTCTCAAATAGCCCAAAACTGCCTGTATAAAAGGGTAACAACTAACAAGTACTCCCAAAGTGTTGTGGTGCATATGTCCTAACTATTTTGTAAATTAAAGGAATATTATTTAATGTAAATTGAATCTTGATATATTTTGGTAACATGTACCTATGTGCTTACATTTTATGAATATTATTATTTACTAATCTGTGTTCTGCACAGCCCGGCGAGCACGGCCTACTGTGACTTGGCTTGAGTCACACATTTTATCACATTTTGGGCGATAAAACCGTTTTGTCTTAAATGCTAGCACGGCGGCGTGAGTTAATTTCTTGACATGTGACGTAACTTCTTGACGTTTAGTTGCGACTCGTATGTCTTATTTGCTAATATGGGCGCACCAATTATATCACAAATGTCACATTTCGACAGTGTATAAGAAAAATTTTATCACATTCGTTCGGAGGTGGTCATAAGATTTAAAAATTGAAAAAAATAATATTTTCCTGCTAATTACTCTGCACCAAAATGGCAATACATTATTTTCTTGCATTAAGTGGCGGTGGTTTATTTGTGTGAAGAATTGCGCGTGATAACAAAAAACAAAAATTGTAATAAGTTATTGAATAAATTACAATTTTTTATATTTTTAAAGGGTCTTTTATATTTTAAAAATACATATTTAAAACTGTAAACAATTCGCGTGGAAACCAACAAAAAAAAAATTAAGTAAACACAAATTACTATTCTTTATATTTTTAAATGTTTTTTTAATGTTTTATAAACATGTATAATAAAAAAAAACTTTTTTACAAAAAAATACAACCGACTTCCAAAAACAACACTACAAAGTGAAAAATAACTTTAATTTCGGAAGTCGGTGTCTAGTTAAATGTATTTTCGTTTTTTGCCACCGACTTCTGAAATTAAAGTTATTTTTCACTTTGTAGTGTTGTTTTTGGAAGTCGGTTGTATTTTTTTGTAAAAAAGTTTTTATTTTTCACTTTTTAGTTGTGTACCTACCCCAAACACAAATTGTAATACCACTACCTGCAAAACAAACTAGAAAGAACATCATCCATATAAATGTGGGGAAAAAATACGTATTATTGAAGCTAACTCAAAAACTACAAAAGCAAAGTTAATCAATTTTATTTGGGACCAACGGTGATGTATACCCTCTCGAATATAACAAAAAAAATCCAAATCGGTCCAGCCATCTTCGAGTAATCGGTATGTTCCATACATAAAAAAAAAAAATAAAAAAAAAAAAAAAAAAAAAAGGTTCCGACGAATTGAGAACCTCTTCCTTTTTGAAGTCGGTTAAAAATATAAATAATATGCGCGTGGAAACCAACAAAAAACAAAATAAATTAGGTTAGAAATAGAAATATGGGTTACACAAAAGGGGGCCAAATTTTCATTATTTTTGCGATAGGACACACCGTTTTCGAGATAAAAGCAAAAAAAAAAGAAAAAAAAAATTATTTGGTCGCATATTCAGATAGTTTTAGACATTTAATTTTTTTCAATTTACTATGTCACACTATGAACTTAGCAACAAGAAAGGCATATCGCGCCTCTAGATTATGTCACATGGTTGACTAGTGCTAGCATTTAAGACAAATTCTAAGACATGACATAATTTATCATGTCTTGTCACAAACGTCTTGGGTACGCCCGTGCTCGCCACGCAGATTGTTAGTTCTGTAATCTGTGTTCTGTGTATCTCACAGTAGGTATACAAAATTTGAACAAGTACAAGTAAGTACAGGAGGAAGTTATCCAAAATTATTTTCCAAAAAGCTTACTCAAGCTCAAGTGAGCTTAGAAAAACCGGCCAAGGGCGAGTCAGACTCACGCAAGAAGGGTTCCGTAACATTATCTATAAAAAGCAGTCAAGTGCGTGTCGGAACACACGCAGTAATAGGGTTCCGTAGTGCACGCCGCCGTCCGTCGTTATTCGAGCGTTAATATTATTAATTTAGAAATCATTATTAATAACAATGTTATGATTTTATTTTTGTATATTTTTACATGGTTCATAAACTTATATTTACTACCTGTTTTACACAACAAACAACGTTATATAAGTAATTTTTAATGGAATTTGTACGAAATATTTTTTTTGCACAAACCCGGAATATTTTTGAAAGACCTATCTAACAACACCCCACACCATGGGGTAGACGAGAAAAAAAAACATCCCAACTTTACGTGTACAGAAGGTACCCTAAAAAAATTTTTTTTTCATGATTTTATTTTACCACTTTGTTGGCGTGATAAATATGTATATCCATGCCAAAATTAAAGCTTTCTAGTACTATGAGTCTTTGAGCTAAGCTGCGGACGGACGGACAGACAGACGGACGGACATAGCGAAACTATAAGGGTTCCTTGTTGACTACGGAACCCTAAAAACGGCAAAAACATCATGTTTGTTGTATGGGAGCCCCCCTTAAATATTTGTTTTATTTAAATTTACTAATTGATTTTTAAAGGGTATATATAACTAAATATTCTATGAATATGTCAAGCGTCTACCTGTTGTCGTTATCAATATCGAGCAAAAAAAATCGCGTTTGTTGTATGGGAGCCCCCTTAAATATTTATTTTATTCTGTTTTTTAGTTTTTTTTGTTATAGCGGCAACAGAAATACATCATCTGTGAAAATTTCAACTGTCTAACTATCACGGTTCATAAGATACAGCCTGGTGACAGACGGATGGACAGCGGAGTCTTAGTAATAGCGTCCCGTTTTACCCTTTGGGTACGGAACCCTTAAAACGGGTAATCAGGGCAAGGAGGATTAATAAACCTTAAACATGTGATTTAACAACATACCTAATTACATTATATTCAATATTACCCTCCTCATAATCCGAAATTTTAAGATAATACGCTGTTGAGTTTTCATTTCACTGAATCCAGTATCCGTATATACAGCTGTTTTGATAGGCGATGTTCCCGAAGGCTTTATCAGTTTCAAAGCTTTATTTATTATTATTAGTCATAATATTATTAATTTGTATCCCGAAATATCCGTAGGAAAAACCCAAATGTTGCTTATCACACATTTTTATTAAATTTTACGGTAAAAAGTTGGATTTACACGTCAAAATCCCACTGTTTACACGGTTTAAAACAAACGTAGTATAAAAGTGCCGTCTAAAAATCTACTGAGTTTAACAATTTATTTCAGAGCAAACTCCATATTTTTACATAAAATTATCAGACAAAAGAACATAAAATCATAAAATTTTAGTGTGTTAGTAACAAAACTGTACCTAAAATATTATGCTAGTATTGTTAGTACCTATATCTAACTGATGCCTAAGGCTGTCCTAATCCACTTATTTTGGAAAGGACAGTCAAAGTGGCCAGAAATAGCTATTAGGATGCTGTTGCTACTGCTTCGTAGACGGTGCAGCAAGGAGTTTGCTTTCTTGCGCATGATGGCTTGAAAGCCATCCGTACGCGCTTCGGCAAACATACTAGACGCGCTGCAGCGCCACGGCAGCCCCAACAGCATCCTGAAAGCGCTGTTATACTGGGTGCGCAGGGCTCTGTATGTTCGCTGCGTATGTTTCACCCACAGGCCACTCGAGTAAAACGACTGGCAGAACGCCTTAAACAGTGTTATTTTTACCTCTTTGGTGCAACCGGCGAACCTGCGAGCGAGCATATTGCCTCTCACCGCCAAAGCCCTGCGCTCCCCCTGTATGTCTTCGTCATCCTTAAGATCACTTGTCACAATGTGACCCAGATACTTAAACCTGTCCACTACATTTAAGGCTGAACCGTTAAGGATGACAGGAGGAACATACGTGGGATAGTATGCACCTGCTCGAAATACCATTAACTCACTCTTTTCAGAGTTGTATTTAAGCCCGTGCGATATAGCAAAGGCCTCACACCGAGACACCAGATTCCTTAATCTACTGACTGAGGGGCTCAGCAGCACCATGTCGTCTGCGTAGCTAATATTGTTAAGACATTTGTCATCAGCCAACATGAGTGCTACTGAGCCGCTCAATCAGCTTATTTACATACAAATTAAACAATAATGCCGAGCTTAACCCCCCTTGTCTCACACCACATTCCAATTTATAGTCGTCCGAAAAAGTACCGGCCCACCTTACCTGATTTCTCTGATTTGAGTACCAGTACTTGAGAAGAGAGGTACATTCCACCGGTACACCCGCGCTTCCCAGCTTCTCCCATAGCACGTCATATGCTACGAGATCAAAAGCTTTTGATAGATCGAGTAAACACGCGTATACCGGTGTCCTTCTCTCTGTGTAGTACTTGACAGTATGTTTCAGGCAGAGTATGGCGCTCTCTGTCGACAGACCAGCTCTAAAACCGAACTGCGTATCCTGTAGGTCGACGTGCTTCATGAGATTACTATTCAACAGACTGTCAAGCACCTTGGCTGTTATTGTAGCAAGTGAGATGGGTCGATAGTTAACTTTATCGGACGCGTCACCCGTCTTGTTTTTTACAATGGGTACAACAATTGTGCGCATCAATGACTCAGGTATATAAGAGTGGCACAGAAACAAATTAAATAACATACTAAGCACTCTTGGTAAGTGTACCCCAGCATACTTAAAGTGTTCTATACTGAGACCGTCCAGACCAGGCGATTTCTCTTTTTGCATTTGTTTTATAGTGTTTGAAACGCATTTAGCTGAGAAATACACACTTCGCTCAGCCACCACTGTCTGAGGAACAACACGCGACGACGAAGGGTGCAACGGCAACTGCACTGTAAAGTATTCCCTAGATGAATTGGTAATCATTTTATGACCATGAACACCTTCATTGTTCACAGGAAGGCTAGGCCTGACATTTAGCTTGTTGGTGTTTTTCCAGAACGATTTAAAAATGTTGGATGAGTGATTGGAAGCGAGTAAGTCCATTTTTAATTGTTCTTGTCTGTCTTGACACCATTTTAATTTAGCCTTGAATGCTTTCCGCGATTCTAACATTTCATTATAGACAGTCCCATTTTTTGGGTTTCCCGCCAAAATCCACAACTTAAATTTAAGCCTAGCCTCCCCATGTGCACCGGCGACATTCTTATTCCAGCCAGTTACATAACCTTTGTTTCTGGGACATTTTTTGTAATTATAAGACTTTCTAGCCGCGTCAGATAAAATACCTCTGTCATCATTATACATTTTATCCAGAACTAAAAAATGATCACTATTGCGACACACTGAATCACAACATTGTCCTAACTAAAGGAAAATCAATATCTCGAAGTTTAGAATGCCAAAATGTATGGTAGTTATTAATTTGTTCCATTTGTCTATCACCCCAAATGGTACATTTATTTGAAACGTCCGCTAATGTTGTTGGCTCAAATTTTGCATTAAGTTTATTTAGGTTACATTCAATCACCAGAAGAAAGTGGTCGGACCAATACACGTCATGTTGTACCCATACTTTTTTAATCGCCGCCAGTGCGGACTGTGTGACTATGCAGTGATCCAACCACCTCTCACAGCCATGCGAAAAGTATGTGTATTCGAATCTATTCCTAACATACAAATATCTGCACAACACCAGGAATAATCACAACATAAATCCGATAATTCTTTATAAAATATTTCATGGGGGTGGGCATTAAAATCTCCCAAAATGTAAAAAGCCTCGACACCACAAATTTCCTGTACTGCTATTATAGATTGTATGGTACTGAGGCACTCGGTAAACACTGGAATGTTCTCAGTGCAGTTAGTAGGCATGTATACACTAAATATCACTATCGATCTACTACTTACAGTTAGCTTTATTGCAGTAATCCTAACGTTATCACAGGTTATCACAGACACTGATTTAAAACGCACTTTTTCTCCACAATAACGCGACTCCGCCGTATGGCCTGCCCGTCAGTAAGCCGGCCGACGTGTCAACGGCGGACGTGCCTGTAGCACCGAAGCCGTCATCGATTGTGCTCAGCAGTGGCAGCTCGTGCGGCAGTAACCACGTCTCCTGCAAGGCTACTATATCAGCTTGCTGACACAGCGCCCTAACACCTTCT
Source organism: Cosmia pyralina (assembly GCA_946251885.1). Lineage (NCBI taxonomy): Eukaryota > Metazoa > Arthropoda > Insecta > Lepidoptera > Noctuidae > Cosmia > Cosmia pyralina. Next base: position 18,957,836 of record OX276362.1, read on the forward strand.
ATAGATCTCTTGATAGACTAACAATTATAGCTAATTAATTTACTATCACTGTTATCCATTGAACTTGTTCTCAGTCATTGCCACACATTCCTCATTTACTTGCTTTTCTCGCCTTTCTCGAAGGTTCGTAAACCTTCTAAACGACAATGTGAGCATTAATTTATTTTGGTTATTTATTTATTAACAGATCGGTATTCAGCTGCATCCGGTTAGAATGGAATCCGACCCCAACATAGTTGGGAAAAGGCTAGGCAGATTGATTTTTTATTTATAACCGCTCACGCGAACGTGGTGTGGGACGTTCCAGGGAATTTATCCTTATAATGTACGTGGTATAAGCTCTATACCAAGAAAATCTTTTTTTATTGTTAACCTTGTTCCATCACTATTAAGTACTAATATCGAATTCTATGCATTTAACTTGATGCGTTATCTATTTCCGAACGATTTAAGACACGTCAACACTGACTGCGACTCGTATTTAAGAAAAAACGCATTTTGTGACCTCTCTCGCTCACATGGGACCAAATTTTTAATAATGTTATGAAAATATATGCTTTTTGTAAAATGTAATCAATTAAAGCACTAGTAAATAATGTTAATTTAATAGGTAACTATTAAAAACAAATTTTTATTGTGGCATTTATTTAACTCATCTCGAAAACAGATAACACTTTTTAAACTGAGTTTATTTATTTAACCATTTATGTACACACAAATAAACAGACAAACAGAAAGGGACAGAAAAATACGTACAAAGGTGATGCTTACTTCAAAAGAAATCTCTTCCAGCATACCTGCGATAGGGCAGAGGATAAAAAGAGATGTTTATTAGATAACACAATAGAAATGTGTTTTTATAATTAGGTCAATCAATCTGCCTAGCCTTTTCCCAACTATATTGGGGTCGACTTCTAGTCTAACCGGATGCAGCTGAATACCAGTATTTTACATGGAGCGACTGTCTATTTGACCTCCACAATCCAGTAACTGGATAACACGATACCCCTTGGTAAGATTGGTTTTCAAGCTGTCAAAGATCCACGAATGACAGCCGGAGCCAACGGCTTAACGTGCTTTCCGAGGCACGGAGGAGTCTCAGTATGTAAAGATGGTCACCCATCCACGGACCACCCCCGGCAAGCGTAGCTTAACCTGATGGATCGACCCGTGTGGCTGTTATTATTTTGCTACGAGCTCCTACCGTTTTTAACCGACTTCAAAAAGGAGGAGGTTCTCAATTCGTCGGAACCTTTTTTTTTTATTTTTTTTTTTATGTATGTTCCCCGATTACTCGAAGATGGCTGGAGCGATTTGGATTATTTTTTTTTTGTTTGAAAGGGTATACTTCCCAGGTGGTCCCATGATCATCAAGTCAGGATCTGATGATGGGATCCTGGAGAAATAGAGAGAACTCTTCCAATTTTATAGGCACACTTGAAGCGATTTGGATAGTTTTTGGAAGAGTACTTTCTTGGAGTGGTCCCATTTCAATTTGGTGAAGATCTGATGAAGAACTTCTGAGATAGGCAACGGAACTCCTCAATAAATGATAGCAAATGGACTGGGATTGCTGAAATCTTATGTCTGTTTGTTGTTTACACCAGTTCATAACATAACATCACGCCAGTACGCTGTGAAGGGGTAAGCACATGTGAACCACTAAAAAGTGAAAAATAAAAACTTTTTTACAAAAAAATACAACCGACTTCCAAAAACAACACTACAAAGTGAAAAATAACTTTAATTTCGGAAGTCGGTGGCAAAAAATGAAACTAAAAAGAAACCAAAGACACCGACTTCCGAAATTAAAGTTATTTTTCACTTTGTAGTGTTGTTTTTGGAAGTCGGTTGTATTTTTTTGTAAAAAAGTTTTTATAATAATTAGGTATTACCCATTAAATTAACATTATTTACTTGGTCGCTAATCGATCACATTTTCCAAAAAAGCATCTTTTAATTTAACAATCTCCAAAATTTGTACCCGTGAGAGCGAGAGAGATGAGAAAATGCGACAGCCCTCTTAAGGCGACGAAAACAGACTTTTGGGCAAGGTAGATGGGAAAAGACCTCGCGGCCGGTCTAACCGCTGGTCAGACCAAGTAACCACCTTCACTGGACTCTCTGTTACGACCGCCATGAGGAAGCGGAGAACCGAACGAAGTGGAAGAATACTATACATAAAGCCACGCAGGCCTTTCAGGGGCATGACCTTCAGTAATGAAGTACGCGACCAAGAAGAACAGACTTTTAATGATTTCAAACTGAAGATCACTCTCAATTCTAATTGAGTAGTGTTAAATGATTTGGAAAAAATATTAAATTGAATTAGAGCATTTTCTTACTAACATAATATGTGTATATTTTTCAAACTCAAACTCAAACTCAAAGCATTTATTTCAATTAAACCAATTACAGGCACTTTTGAATTGTCAAGGGGTCGGTCAGTCAGAAAGATGAAGCTAGGCGCCCATTCCAAAGCATAGTATGTGGTAGTATAAGCATAGTATTCCAAATAGTAGGTACCTATGGAGAAGAACGGGCAAGAAACTCCACGGACACTCTTTTAAATCAAGATATGGTTACAAAATAATGGTTACATCATTCATGTTGAAATTTCATATGTGAGAACGATGCAGAACGTTAAAAGCGTCCTTAAAAAAAAACAATTCAAATATTTAAATTAAATTAAAATAAGCCCTGACCGCTAAGGTATGCCCAGCCTTCACTGACAGCGCTTATTCACGAACCTGACGTATGGATTGGCTAAATGATCCAACACGCGCCACCATCAGCGAGACATTAGTGTGAGCGTCACATACTCTCAGTCGCCAGGGCACATTCAAGTCTAACAAAGACGTACCCAGTAAATGGTAGCTTTAGAGTATGTACATAGTACTCACACATGTGCTATGCAATTATATAATACAAAGGAGATTGAGTCTATACAATGCAATGATAGTCTTACAATCTTCAGCATCTCCAACAGTATCTTCAAATGTTAATTAATTAGTTGTGGTTGTGGAGCAGGACCAGCATTCAGCCAAGCATTTTTATCGGTTATGTAATCCCCAAACTTATAATATGCCTGCCTGCATAGTGTGCGTTTTATACAAGTTTTGAATTTAGTCTCATTGAGTTGAAGTATGTGTGGAGGTATTTTATTGTAACATTTTAAACAGTATCCCATGAACGACGTGTCTACTTTAGCTAGTCTGAAACCTGGTTGAGCTAATAGGTCCCTTTTTCTAGTACTATAATTATGCCTTTCACCTCTTTTACTAAAAAGATGTAAATTTTTCCTTACGTACATGATATTTTCGTAGATATATTGACAAGGTACCGTCATGATGTTAATTTCCTTAAACAGTTCCCTTAGAGAATCGCGCTTGCGGAGATTATATATGGCTCTAATGGCTCTTTTCTGCAGAATAAAAATTGACTCGATGTCTGCAGCCCGTCCCCAAAGTAAAATACCGTAAGACATGATACTATGAAAGTAACTAAAATAGACTAGCCGCGCAGTATCTACATCAGTAAATTGACGGATTTTTCTGACAGCATATGCTGCTGAACTTAGCCGTCCTGCAAGTGATGTTAAATGAGGACCCCATTGTAGCCTAGAGTCGAGCGTGATCCCCAAGAAAACGGTTTTATCGACGAATTCTAGTTTCTCTTGATTCAATACTATCTCACAATCACTACTTTTTACATTTGGTAAAGAAAATCTAATGCACTTAGTTTTTTTCCCATTTAATACTAAATTATTAGCAGTGAACCAATTTTGGACCTGCAGTAGGGCGTTATTAACTTCGTCAAAATTTGTATCACGTCTACCTACCTTAAAAATCAAGGAAGTATCGTCAGCAAATAACACCATTTGTGGTTGATTTTTTAATAAATGGAGTAAATCATTAATATACACTAAAAAGAGGAAAGGACCCAATATTGAGCCTTGTGGAACACCCATTTTTACATTTAAACCAAGTGAAGTGATACCATTTATTTGAACTTGCTGTTGTCTATCATTTAAATAAGATTTTACTAAACTGAGCGCAAGTTTTCCAAGTCCGTAATGCTCAAGTTTCAAGAGTAGGGTTTCGTGATCGACGCAATCAAATGCCTTGGAGAGGTCACAAAAAATTCCTATGGCGTCTTGGGCCTCTTCCCACGCGTTAAAAATGTGTTTTAATAAGGTTACACCGGCGTCGGTCGTACAACGTCCTTTGGTGAAACCAAACTGTTGATCGTGAAGTATTTTATTCGTGTTAAAATGATTGAGCATTTGATTAAGCATTACTTTTTCAAAAACCTTGCTGAAAACTGGCAACACGGATACGGGTCTATAATTATTTGTGTCCTTACTGTCCCCGGATTTAAAAAGTGGTATTACCTTACTGTATTTCATTAAATCCGGGAAAACTCCCTGATCCACACACAAATTAAATATTAAGGCTAAGTAAGGCGCTATAGTCTCAATTATGGAGGTACAGACTTTAATAGACATTCCCCAAAGATCTTCGGTCGGTTTGATCTTAATTTGCTTAAAAGCTTTTATTACGTGCTTAAAGTTAAATTCAATCGGGCAGGCCGAAACGTTCGCCTTTACTAAATCAAAAGAAAGTGAGGGCGAGGAGTTTAATATTTCAGTAGTTTTAAGTGGGATACTGGTAAAGAAATTTACAAATTCTTGAGCAACTTCTTTGCTATCGCAAATGAGACCACATGACGTCTCCAGTGTGTAATCAAAATTATGCTTTTTGATCCTATTAGTTTCATTATTGATAATTTTCCAAACTGTCTTAATTTTATTCTCTGCTGATTTAACCTTGTTGCTAATGTATAAAGCTTTAGCTGCCTTACAAGTATTCTTAAAAATTCTAGAGTAAGTAGAAACATACTTATTAAAAGATTCCGTGTTAATATAAGGCTTAAGGCCATACAGCTCAAAAAGTCTTTCCCTACTTTTCCTGAGTCCTCTAGTTGCCCAGTCACTAAATAAAAACTTAGGGCTTATAGTTTTTGTGATCTTCTTAAAAGATTTATCGAACTCTGTTTGGACTACCGAAAAGAATTCTTCATACAAAACATTAACATTGTTCATTGTTAGTTCTTGGTCATTTAACTTACCAATTAAAGTGCTATTAAATTTTTTTAAATTAGCAGATGTTATTGGTCTGGATTGTATCTGCACTTTTTGTATTGGTATGTTGGACTCAAAAGTTACAGTTTGACCGCTGTGATCAGAAGGGAGATAATTAACGATGGATTTATCTAAATAGTCACAGCAACAAAAAACATTATCAATACATGTAGCAGTAGTCGTAGTAATTCGGGTTGGTTCTACAAACACATTTGACAAATTGAATGATTTAAACAAATTTAACAATCTACTGGTATTTGAATTGTTTTCTAAAATATTAATATTAAAGTCACCACAGATAATTACTGACTTATTACCAGCTGCAAGTTTTGCCAAAACTTCTTCCATTACTGACTCGAGATTTTAGATTATGTTTAATTTTGTAAAGTTATGTCTAACTTCGAATAAAACACTGAGAATCACGCAAAAATTGTTAAGCGTATTTTTATGAAACGATCACCATTTTAAAGATAATTTAATTATTTATCTTTTAGTATACGTGTTTTAATATAACACCTTTTTTATGCATAAAAAAGCCCGCTATTGCCAGCGGGTTCGCCCGCGTGGATGTTAGAAAATATCCCACGGGAACGTACTACCGGGAATCCCTTCCTTTTTCCTTGTCTACATTATAAAGGGAACCTCTGTGCAAAATTCCAGCTTTCTAGGTCCAAGGGTTTGGGCTGGGCGTTCATGAGTCCATCAATCTGTCAGTCAGGACTTCTCTTTTTATTTATATAGATAAATAAACTGTTAGAGAATTAAGATTGCATTTTATTACTTTCCACAAGATGTACATACAGCTTACTAAATGTTTAGGTTTGTTAAAATCATATTGGCTGTTTGACTACATTTCCTGTGCCTGTTACGTGACAACGGTCGTTTGTATTTTTTATCTGTGGATTGAACGCTCACAAGAGGTTGAGAACATCGGGGCTCCGGGCATTCGAGCATGGACCACCGAGAGAACAAGTTCATTATTATACTCTTGGAGTCACTATCAAGCACAGGTATTAAGTAAAGGACGTACTGTAAGTCAGTCTGATTTAATAACTATTCTTTAAATATCATGCTAAATTACAAACTGTGGCCGTTATTTGGTTTTAAATGTTGAATTCTATTGTGTAACTATTGCTAGTTGTGGTATTAATGTAGCAAGTATGTACAATGTTTTATATTCCACAAATAATAAGTAAAAAATGTAAATACATGAAGAAATCCTTTGACATTAAACGTGTGATTTGAATGTTTACCTACCTACAATACGTTTTATTTACTTTATTCTTTCAGACTTTTAGTAATATATTAAACAGATCAATGCAATAAATATCTAGTTCAAGCCTAACTTCTGATTTATCTAATAAAACAATGCGTAAAAATACTGTTATTCAGCTGCATCCGGTTAGACTGGAAGCCGACCCCAATATGTTGGGAAAAGGCTAGGCAGATTGAGATAAATAAATAATGCGTTTAATTTGGGACAGCGCTCCTTGATGGGCGAGTCCTATTACTGGCTCAGCATAGTACACGCAAGCTAACTGCTCAAGGCCATTAGTAAATATCTACGTCTTAAGAAACTCATCACATTGTTGACACGAGGAGGTAATACGTTTTCAAGAAGCAATTAATGAAAAGCACCTAAGCCTAAAGCTATGAGGGTGGATAATTGAAAAACTTTGCCTAAACCACTACTGTTTGAGTGTACAGAGAACTTCACATCGGTGGAAACAATTTGCCATTGACAGCGGCTTTATATCGAAGTAGTAAGGTTGATTTTCGTAGTGCAAGTGTTACCACTGATGTACAACGAAACGTTTACTGGTTTCGGGAACTTTGTACACTACCTACATGTTTGAAACTCGTGTGGTTTCTTATTAATGTATTTAATAGGTTTTTACTGAGAATTAGTTTGGAATTTCGAATTTAATAGAGAGGTACACTCGTTATCCCTTGGGTCTGTTTACTTATGTAAAAAGGATGCTCTGCCTACCAATGAGTTGTCACGTTTTAACGTGATTATAGGGATAGATGTCCAAACAAACATGACTCTCCGGCTTGCCAAATAATCTATTTATGAGACTATTTGCATGTAGCCGCACGGGTCGATCGATGAAGTTAACGGTGCTTCTCCACCAAAGATGTGCTCTGGAGCTGCGAGAATGTAAAGCTATGCTACGACACTATGTGACCGTTCCACTGATGCTAAGCTGTGTAGCGGAGCGAGTAAGATGTGTGCTATGAAAGTGCGCCGCCGCGAGGTAGCTGTGCGAGGAAGATGCGCAGCTCGAGCTATGCGACGTATCGACAATAGGGAAGCCACACCACTCGTGACCATCTATAGCACGCATCCATAACTCGCATCCACAACATGCATCCTTCCATATAAAAACGTGCTATGCTATGTGGACCATTGAATATGATTGGTGGATATCAAACGCATCCATAGCAACATTGCATAGCACATGTCTGGCAGAAAAGCAGCCTAACAGAGGGGCTTATGGCTAAGTAATAACAGCCGCACGGGTCCATGATCAGGTTAAGCTACGCTTGCCGAGATTGGTCCCTAGATGGGTGACCATCTTTACATACCAAGACGCTTCTGTGCCTCGGAAAGCACGTTAAGCCGATGGTCCCGGCTGTCATGGGATGGACCCGTAACGACTGTCAAGGATCCACAAATTTTGTGGATCTTTGACAGTCGTTACGGGTCGTTAGGAGCCCGAAAGAATTACATGAATGAATGAATGAATTGACGTGGTTTAACCAGACTCGATCACTCGAATGAACCCAAAGACTCACACTAGCCCCTGTTGCCTCATGTTACATGGTGCAACAGAGACCATTGCATATCAAGGAGTAGACCGGGGGGCGCGGTAATGGTAGGGAAGACATGCCCTTAGGATACAATAAAATTCTTACCCAGGGTTATCGTATTACCCAGGTATAGGCAGACACTCCATGTATAGTACTGGTATTCAACTGCATCCAGTTAGACTGGAAACTGACCCCAACATAGTTGGGAAAAGGCTAGGCAGGTGATGTTGACTTGCATGGAAGTCGTCTTTGGATCTTGTATTTTGCAAAATGCTCAATAAAGAAAACCAGAGCCATTTTGGCAGTTGATGATAAAAAAACTCTTAATAAGTAGTTTTAAAAAATATTTTTTTTTTTTTTTGTAGGGTACTTCTTCTTTCTTTTAAGATATAGGTACATGTTTCTTAGTTTTTTTTTTTACAATTATAGAAGATTTTTATTTTAACAGCTGTAAACATAACCTAAAAATAACAAAATTATACATATACTAACTAAAACTATTAAAAAACTAAAATATGGCGTCAACAAATTCCTCCGCATCCCTGTCGACTGATAAAGTACCCAAGAGACTGGCGACATTGCCACGTTGTATGGCAATGCTAAGCCGCTAGCCAAGGTAAAAGCCAGCCCTTGGGTCATGGGAAGTGTCAACCAGCCGTTTGGAGATTTCGTTGAACAAACTATGAGCACTCGGACCCCACGGCCCAAGGGTTTCAACCCCAAACGGCTCGAAAATATAATTACTGATAAGGTTATTATACTTCCGCCGCTTGAGGTTTTCCGCAGCGCCAGCAGTAGTGCCAGCACAGCACGCAGAGCCAGGAAGATGGGATGGCTGTGCTGGAAAAAAAAATTGTGTACGATCCAGAAATTTACTTTGTAAAAATGTTACATGTACTACAATCTGTTTTATATATAAATAAAGATTATTTATTATATTATAAATAAAACACTCGCATCGATACCCATCCGCTTTGATATCCAAGTCAAAGTTCTGCTCTCCTCAACAACTCAAGGTCATCTATAAACCAAGTTTGCCACATTCTCAGATGACTGTTATTGGTCCAAGGTCAACCAGATAAGCCGTAGACTGTACAAATGATGAATGAGTAAACACCACTCTGTATTCTGGAGTAGTTATCAAGTTTAGTTTAGGAATATAGGGGAGCGGAGTTATGACAGATACGTTGGGATGGTCAGTTCAAACAGCTAAGCATTTAATTGTCTTTGTTACGACAAAACACACATGATTTTAACACTAACAGTACTTTTGTGGCGTCCGGCGTCCTCCTATAGAGAGAAGTGGAAATAACTACCTGTATACATAAAACATAGCTAGATTATGTTACCAACCTTTTTAGGGTTCCGTACCTCAAATGGAAAAAACGGAACCCTTATACGATCACTCGTGTGTCTGTCTGTCCAGTCTGTCACAGTCAATTTGCTCCGAATCTAATAGACCGATTAAGCTGAAATTTGGTACACAAATGAATTTCTGTGACCCAAACACGGACACGTAAAGTAAATACATGAATTTTGAATATGGGGGTCACTTTTGGGGGGCAAATAAGAAAATTAAGAAAAAAGGTTTTGCATACTGTACCGTGCTACATATAGTATATTAAATGGAAAGGCTTACTGTGAATGTGAAGGTCTCAGATATTTTTTTTATAATATTAAAATAAGTTGTTTTGAAGTCATTTAAGACAAAAACTTTTTTACAAAAAATACAACCGACTTCCGAAAACAACACTACAAAGTGAAAAATAACTTTAATTTCGGAAGTCGGTGTCTAGTTAAATGTATTTTCGTTTTTTGCCACCGACTTCCGAAATTAAAGTTATTTTTCACTTTGTAGTGTTGTTTTTGAAGTCGTTTGTATTTTTTTGTAAAATTTTTCACTTTTTAGTTGTGTACCTACCCCACACAAATTCTAATACCACTATCTGCAAAACAAACTAGAACATCATCCATATAAAAGTAGGGAAAAAATACGTATTATTGAAGCTAGCTCAAAAACTACCCAAGCAAAGTTAATCAATTTTATATGGGACCAACTGTGATATACCCTCTCGAATAAAACAAAAAAAAAATCCAAATCGGTCCAGCCATCTTCGAGTAATCGGGGAAGGTTCCGACGAATTGAGAACCTCCTCCTTTTTGAAGTCTGTTAAAAATAGACGAAAATTGACCATCCCCTTATCACTGAAACTACTGAGCCTAACATTTTGGAAAAAATACAAAAAAATGTTCTTTCTGTAGATTACAGGAAAACCCATAAGAAGTCTGTGGTCTTAAAATAACATCGTAAATCTCTCAATATTGTGAGTACAAGGTTACATTTACAGTTGGAATGTATGGGAGAACATGTTTTTCAACCACAATGTTAAGTTTATTCTTGGGATAAATTCATCTCAACTACGGAACCCATCATTCCGACACGCACTTGGCCGGTTTTTTATTTTTATCGTAGAGAAATGCTCATGCATACCTCTTTATCTGTTCTGTGCATACTGCACTACCACGGGAAGATAGTGCAGTTGTGTGGGACTCTAACCCACTAAAACTCCACGGTGTCCTGCTCTCTGCTGCTTACGGCGGGAACACGGGCATGCGTTAGCACTTATCCGTAAACCCGCCGCGGCTGTCCGTCACCGGACCCTCCTCTGTGGAGTACTCCCCATCACCGGCACACCAGAACACATTGCACGCCGTAACTACCCCAGGGACCAAACCAGCACATGGGCGCCAGACGACCCCGTGTCTGGGCACCCTTGGTCTTCCTGCGATGGGTCAGGTCATTGGGCCCGCCGCCTGCCAATTTTCGGCCTCAGAGGATAGGGACAGCGGACACTTCTCCCCTGCGGCCCCACCGTGTCCGCCATCAGACAGTGAGGTCCCCGTCAAGGCTAAGGAAGGTAGGGAGAGTGGCGCACGGCAATACCGGCACTCCTCTCCCGCCGCGGCCTCCAACCCTTAGCCGCGATGCGACATCACGGCCCGCCTCAGTTGTGATGTCGCCCAAGCGGCACCGCAACCTACTTGTTGGCCGCTACGTGGTCGGCTTACTGGCAAAAGCCCTGACGAGCGGCCCCTCCTCGGGGTCCTCTTCGCTTCACCGTGGATGACCAAGCCACGTCTCGACAATGTGGGAACCCATCAGGGGGATATTACAAACCTTACATACGCTGTATGATTATTTCGTATTAAAACAACTTGATTCATTCTTATAATTAAATTAGGAACTTCGTTGCAAAGCTGTTAACTTTCATTATAAAACATTATCCTGACTCGGTTCCAAATATATAACGTGTAAAAAAGGGTTATTGAATCGCTATGCAAAGTTTCAGCTCAAAATAAATTACTCAAAGAATTCATACCAAATTTTTGGTATTAAAATCAAGAAGAAACGTTTCACTACGGGGGTCATGATCTTTTCACGTCGCTTGCTAATAAGTACTAAGTTAAATCGACGGGGTAAAATGAGCTGACAATGCGGAGAAGCGCGAGCGGTTAGCTTCATGTACTAAAATTTCTATGTTCCGAACATGTAGGATTTAATAACCCTTACCATATAGTATGTTTACTTATCTTTGAAAGAAGTCGTGTACTTGATATCGACCCGTTTTTTTTTTTTTTTTTTTGGATGGGAAATTATTAAATGACTTCTCCCGCTCTGGCCGGGCATGTCAGTATTTTACTGACTAAAACCCACCCGTGTTCCTTCAGTTGCCTGTGCCAGGGCCACGGTCTCTTTCGAATAACCCGTAACCCCGGCGGCTTGATATCGACCCTGGGAAGCGATTTTGTCGTATCTCAATAAATGGCAATTTTTTTTTGCATCTTTGGAATCAGGAAAAATATACTTGACTTTTTCTAAACCTTTTTAACAAAACGTACTTAAAACTGTTGTAAATACCATAAAATCAACTATTTTTTAACGTTGTATAGATACAGCAAAATCATTATAACGATTTTGTTGTAACTTTGAGTTTTAAAGCTATTTCGTTGTGCCATAAAATGTTACAACTACTAAGATACAGCAATATTGCTGCTTGAAATTGAAATACCAATTGCTGTTACTACTTAACACGTATGTTATACTAACTTTAGAAAGCTATCATTAGTGGCATGATTTCATTTTAAGAAATACCAATCCACCTAGCCTTTTCCCAACTGTGTTGGGGTCAGCCTCCAGTCTAACCGGATGCAGCTGAATACCAGTATTTAACATGAAGTGACTGCCTATCTGACCTCCACAACCCAGTTACTGGGTAACACGATACCCCTTGGTAAGACTGGTTGTCAGACTTTCGGGCTTCCGACGACCCGTAACGACAATCAAAGATCCAAGATGACAGCCGCGACCAACGGTTTAACGTGCTTTCCGAGGCACGGAAGGGTCTCGGTATGTAAAGATGGTCACCCATCCACTGACCAACCCCGGCAAGCGTAGCTTAACCTGGTACTTAGCCACGAGCTCCTCTTGATGTTGATTAAAGAAGTTTATTCATAACATAGCTATCACGCATGTAACCCCCGAAAATTTAAGCAAAGAAGCCTAACATTACGCATTTCCACTTCAATTTGATGGCCGAAGTTCCGAGATGTCCTTAGTGTCTTAAATATTGTAACTGCGGTGTTAGAACTTAGCCTCAAACAGAATTACAACATTTCACATGATACGAGTTTACGAACTAGAGGAGCTCGTGGCTAAGTAATAACAGCCGTACGGGTCGATCCATCAGGTTAAGCTACGCTTGCCGGGGTTGGTCCGTGGATGAGTGACCATCTTTACATACCGAGACTCCTTCGTGCCTCGGAAAGCACGTTAAGCCGTTGGTCCCGGCTGTCATTCGTGGATCTTTGACAGTCGTTACGGGTCGTCAGAAGCCCGAAAGAACAAGTCTTAACAAGAGGTATCGTATTACCCAGTTACTGGGTTGTGGAGGTCAGATAGGCAGTCACTTCATGTAAAATACTGGTATTCAGCTGCATCCGGATAAACTGGAAGCCGACCCCAACATAGTTGGGAAAAGGCTAGGCAGATTGATTGAATCAACATCAAAAGAGAACGTAGGTAATATTAGGTCTTTACCTATGAAATTGCCGTTTTAGGTAAATAGAAAAAAATTTTTTTTTTTTTAGTAAACATTGTCGATGCACTTTTGCCGGTTTAATGAAAGCTCGTTGATGCCTCTGCAGTAGAAATCCTGGGGACGGGAATCAATGAATTCTTTAGAGACGTGTTTCACCTTCTCGTTAGATTTGAAATTATTCCCCGGGGCTCAATATTGAGATCCAAATTTCTAGAACGGAAGCGATCAAACCAAAAACACGTCGTTAATATTGCGAGCTGTTTGTGCTACGTTGGTGCCACGACGGAACTCGTATTCGAAAATAGCGCGCCATTTCAATTTTTCCATGGTTACAGAAACATCGATATAAAAGAAAATTCGAACGGCGGGAAAACAAATGAACAACTGTTTTTATTTTTTAAATATTAAGCTGTATTATAAAATTAATTTGAATTTGGAATTCTAAATATTAGGTTGGGGAAAAAGTCTTTTCGCATTATAGTATGTATGAACTTAAAATAAAATCTCTTTGGCTATACTATTTGTATCCGGCTGGTTTTGGTATCATTGAAAGTTTAAATTTTAAAGAACATAATTCCAAATTCAAATTAGGAAAATGTGTGATTTTCATTTGTTTTTCGTACTGTCAAGATGAGTGAATCTAATGAAGAAATTCGATACATTTTAAAATTTTACTACAAAAAAGGTAAAAATACAACGCAAGCCGCGAAAAAAATTTGCGATGTTTATGGACCCAGTGCAGTGTCTGTGAGAGTAGCACAAATTTGGTTTAAGCGTTTTCAATCCAGAAATTTTGATGTCAAAGATGCACGTCGCTCTGATCGCCCTATTACGGATAAAATGGATGCCATTTTTGAAAAAGTGGAGCAAGATCGGCATATCAGTAGTTACGACGTAGCTGAAGAACTAAGAATTGAGCACAAAACAGTTTTGGCGCATTTGAAAAAAACTGGGTACACAAAAAAGCTCGATGTTTGGGTACCTCACGAGCTCACTGAAAGAAACCTAATGAACCGTGTACTCATTTGTGATTCTTTATTACGACGTAATGAAACCGAACCATTTTTGAAGAAGCTGATAACTAGTGATGAAAAGTGTATCACGTACGACAAGAACGTGCGAAAAAGGTCGTGGTCAAAGGCCGGTCAGGCTTCACAGTCTGTGGCGAAACCCGGGTTAACTCGCAACAAGGTGATGCTGTGTGTGTGGTGGGATTGGAAGGGCATTATTCATTATGAGCTGTTACCACCAGGCAGGGCCATCGATTCTGAACTCTACTGCGAACAACTGATGAGATTAAAGCAAGAAGTTGAGAGAAAGCGACCGGAATTAATCAACAGAAGGGGTGTGGTTTTTCATCATGATAACGCTAGACCTCACACATCTTTAGCCACTCAGCAAAAATTAAGAGAGTTTGGCTGGGAGGTGTTAATGCATCCGCCGTGTAGTCCTGACCTTGCATCTTCAGATTTCCACCTGTTTCAGTCTCTTCAGAATTCTTTAGGCAGTGTCAGGTTAACATCACGAGAGGACTGCCAAAACCACTTGTCGCGATATTTTGATCAGAATTCCCAAGATTTCTATAGCAATGGGATCATGTCCCTACTTACAAGATGGCAAAAAGTTATCGAACAAAATGGTACCTACATACTTTAGATAAATGTAAATAATGTATATTAAAAAATGTTTTGAATTTTCTTAAAAAATGCGAAGAAACTTTTTCCCCAACCTATTAGAATGAAAGATATTGATCATCAACACTAGCCGGTATCAAAAATCGGCAATTTCATAGGTAAAGACCAAAGCCACAATACTTTATTCAATTGTTTCAAATCGACCTACTCAAGTTATCCCTGCCTGCTGTCTTTAGGGTTAATTTGATCAAAGTCGGATATCTTTTATCCGTGGAATAAAATTGACGACTGATAGTTTTTGTATGTAGAAACTGTCAAAAACTCAAAATTTATTCGAAAATTTACTTTAAAAGAAGTAAAAACCGACTTCAAAACCAAAAACGAATAAAATAACTTTCATAAAACACTTAACAGCTTCTGAAGTCGGTGCATTGAAGAATTGAAGACACCGACTTCAGAAGCTGTTAAGTGTTTTATGAAAGTTATTTTATTCGTTTTTGGTTTTGAAGTCGGTTTTTACTTTTTTTATAGTAAATTTATTTTTCCATTTTTAGTTGAATATTCAATTACATAAGTAGGTAAGCCCAAGTCGAAACAAAAGAAGAATCATCAAAATCCGCTTAGAAATGCCGGAGATACAGTGCATTTATGCATATAACTTCGTACATAAGAATAATTACATAATGTCTTATATACTAAAACCTTAGCAGATCATGTTAGTGAAAAAATCATCAAAATCGGTTCATTAGTTTTTGAGAAAATCGCGGACAAACATACATATATACATACATATGGGTCGAATACAGATCCTCCTTTTTTGAAGTCAGTTAAAAATTAAGACTTATACTGGGTATATAAGTTTGGTCGAATTCACCCTTATTGTCATAAGTACATTTCCATGTTAAACGTATTTCAATAAGTTGACTAAACTCTTGTTTGGTTAAACATTGATAGAGCTGTTTAGTAAAACTTTTGGGTACATAGTTCAAGAGAAATAATAGGATTTTGATATTATTTTTCTATACATTCTTTGAATGCCCTAGAGTGTTAGAGGATTATAAAGTCAATAGTTTAATATTATTTGTTAGAGAGGTCCTCCTACTGAATTTATTGATAATGTTCTGCAAAAGTTAGGAGAGAAGGTACAAACTTGACTTATGACACGTGAGACATATTTTAACCGACTTTAAAGGTTCTCAATTTGACTGTATGTTTGTTACGCGATTATTCCACCAATTTTTAATTAATTTTACTGTTTTTTTTGGTAGGTTCCTACTCCAAAGGTATAAATAAAAAAAACCCTTATAAGTTTTATTAACTTTGCTTTCGTCGTTTTTGAGTTATCTTTGATAATACGTATTTGATCCACTGCCTATCTTGATGATGTTACAATACTACCTGTCACTGTTGTTTCCAAAGCTAGTAGTGGTATACGAGTAGGTATGGGGTAGGTATAATAATTAAACAGTAAAAATAAAAAACTCTTTTTTTAAAAAAATTACTTTAATTTCGGAAGTCGGTGGCAAAAAAACTAAAATACAGATCTAAAGACACCGACATCCGAAATTAAAGCTATTTTTCACTTAGTAGTGTTTTTTTTTTTGGAAGTCAGTGGTTTTTTTTTTTTTTTGTAAAAATGTTTTTTATTACTTGTTATTTTTCAAAAAACGAAGGAATTTTAATTGACACTACCGATTTTTTTGAACTACATACTTAGGTATATAAACTATCGCCTACTTCCCATGAAGGTATGCAGAAACTGAACTTTTCCTTTATTTACGTCATACATTTGGTCATAAGCGCACGCCGGCCGATTCTGACCCGACATTTTTTTTTTTTTGTTGATGGGAAATCATCAAATGACTTCTCCCGCTCTGGCCAGAGCAGGAGGGCGTGTCAGACTTTTACTGACTAAAACCCACCCGTGTTCCTTCAGTTGCCCGTGCCAGGGCCACGGTATCTCTTTCGAACTACCCGCGACCCCGGCGGCATCGGCCCTATTGGACCCCGTCACTGCTGACATATCTTTGAGGCGCGCGTGGAACACAACGCGCCGTATTCTGACCCGACTACGGCAAAGCCAAAAGGAAGGGTTATGATCTTAGCAGTGTATGTATGTATGTAAGTATGTATGTATATAAGTATGTATTTACGTGTGTTCCATCGTAGCGCCTAAATTACTGAACCAATTTTATCAATAGATTCGTAATAATGGTCCGGGTGACATATGCTATATAAATTCTTCCTAAATTTAATATGGTGGACTTTACACCTAAATTTCTGACCACGAAAAAAATAAATTGAGATAATAATGACATGTTTGGTATCAAAAGAAAGGTCTTGACGAGCACATTACAAATATGCATATATATGTCATATTGTATACGTAAATAAATATGTTTAAATTGTTAATAATAAAGTAAATTGGTTACAGACCGACCGCGGCGAGCGTGATTTTTCAGTAGTGGGGTTTTAGTTTTTGAACTCACTTTTTGTTATTCATCACCAGTTTTCTTAAAACAATTAAAATATTATGATAGTGTGCAAATAAAACTCAGGGGCAGTGCAGAGCAGTGGTAGCCCAGTGTTAACGGCCGCGACTTACCGAGTTGTAGGTCGTAGGTTTGATCCTAAGCAAGCACTTTACTTTGTGTAAATTATTTCATCACCACTGCTCACAAAACGGTGAAGGAAAACATCGTGAGAAAAACGGCATGTCTTAGAACTTTAGATTCGAAGACATGTGACAACCAGCAACCCGCACTGGGCCCGCGTGGTGGGTTACGACCCACTCCCTCTCATAGAGAGGAGGCCTGTGTCCCAGCAGTGGGAACATTATAGGCTGATTATGTTTTGTGTAAACAAACTCGTGTACCTACTGAAACAAACCAGTCAAGAGCGAGTCTAACTCGCGCATCGAGGGTTCCGTTCCGATTTTTGAAACAGTGTGCTATTTACAGACATCGTTTTATTTTTACTGTAATCTTTACATAAACTTCTATCACATAGAATAATTTCAGATTTATGTCTTTGCTAACTTCGGAGATAAGGGGGGAACGATATTTTTTTAACATTTTTCTTCAAAAACCGAAAACTAAACGGCCTACGGCCTAAAAAAAGAAAAAAAAAATGTTTGAGAATGTGCAAACAGCGCTCTTTCATTATGATACCCCACATGCCCTAGTAGCTCCACTTCGAATTTTTAAGACCTCCTTTCAGTCCCTGTGGCAAAAAAAAAAACTTTCTTATTTGCAAAATAGTTGGACAAACGTCATCTATAACTATTCCAAATTTCAAGTTGATAGCATTAATAGTTCTTGAGATGTCCAGCGGTGACAGACGGACATACAGATAGACAGACTCGCACCATTAGGGTTCCTTTTTACCAATTTGGTACGGAACTATATAATAACCATAAACAAACTGTACCCACGAGTAAAAATGTCGTGAACATTAATTTAGCGCCTACTTAGATTCGTCAAATAAACAAACAAACATGGCACCTACCGAGAAACGACAAAATAATACCTACGTAGCGTAGTTTCCTATTGTTGTGGTACTTTAATTAATTAAATTAGCTACATACTTGTCACGATAGTTTGTTGAGTTTTCAATTATTAATATAAAAGATTAAATTACAAACTTATATTAATGTTCAAGTTTATTTGAATGTGAATGAATGAATCAATCAATCTGCCTGGCCTTTTCCCAAATAGTTGGGGTCGGCTTCTAGTCTAATCGGATGCAGCTGAATACCTCTATTTTACATGGAGCGATTGCCTATGTGATCTCCACAACCCACACACACAACTGTGTAATAATACGATACCCCTTGGTAAGACTGGTTGTCAGACTTTCGGGCTTCTGACGACCCGTAACGACTGTCAAAGATCCACGAATAACAGCCGGGATCAACGGCGTAACGTGCTTTCCGAGGCGCGGAGGATTCTCGTTAAATAAAGATGGTCGCCCAACCACGGTCCAACCGCGGTAAGCGTAGCTGAACCTGATGGATCGACCCGTGCGGCTGTTATTACGAATACTTAGCCACGAGTTCCTCTGAATTTTGAATGAATTAATAAAATAATTTATTTGTGAAACACACATGCTTATAGACGCCAGCACATCAAGCTACTACAATCTGTCAAATTTCTTTAATAGATTTTCATCATTATCGCTAAAGCATTAGGTTCAAGGTTGATTGGGAAAAAAATACAGTTTCGGATGGCTGGACCTGCTGGCGTCTGTACATTTGGTCTTCAGTAACAATCCAGTTGACTCTCAATGTTTTGCCAGCGCAAAATGGCTTTAATTTTATGCGTAGAGCACAATTTTATTTGTATCAGACTTAAAGGTAAAATAAAACTGTGAGAAACAAGTATTTTCTATTTAAAATTCACTCATGTTATAACCATACGGTTACGTTGGGTAGTGTCACTTTATTTATTTAAAACATGTTTTTCTTTTTTTTTTAGTATGTTGGCACCTTTTTTTTTATTTATCTTTGTATTCATGTAATTTGTTATCATTTAATTGTGCTTTTAGTGTGTTGTGCTATTTCTTTTGTGTGCACTAAATAAATGGTTTATCTATATCTATCCAATGAGTAAAAACAGGTAGAATAGGTTATACACGCTCCGCAAGTGGCACGTCAATATCTGGCAACATTTTCGTCATCTTGTCTTTTTTTCGCTCCCGATAATTACGACATCCTACTTCCACGTGTCATCTAATAGTTCGACATTGTGCTGTTTTTAAACATCGAATGTTGGGTATGTAACTTAATAACTACGTCTTTTTACTTATATCATTGTAGACGTGAATTTATATTAGTTTTAAATACAAATATATTAATTGCAATACAAATTATCTACGCGAAAAATACAATAAACAATAATATTAAAGAATTTAATACACAATAAATATTTTAATAGACTGACTTATTATTATAATATATTCAGAGAATAAATAAATGAATAAATTGATAATTTAAATCATTAATAATAAGGAAAATTTTATTTGAATTTTGTTATAATATACATAAGCAAACAAAATATGAAATAATATAAAATATTTATTTAGTTTTGTGCATACATGAGATGACACACAATATATTAATTAAAATAAATGTTAATAATTAATTTAAATGTTTTTTTATTTTATTTTATGTTTTTATAAAAATATTTAAAAATGTAAATGAAATGTATATAAATGAAATAAAGGAAAATAATAAAAGCGCTCTTCCCCTGTCTTACTTATAAGTTTGCTGTGCCTGACAGGGTCCATAATTGTTCCTAAAATTATTACTTACCTACCACCTGGCACCATATTAGGGATTGCATTAAAGATTATTTGATTTGATTTGATTTGTATCTATCTATTTTAACATACGTCATCATATTCTATGTACGCTTGCTAATCAGAGGCTAGATATGACTTTCAGAAAAACTAGGGAAAATCTAGGAAAATCCACCATCCTATATTTTTACTGAACGCTCACCACTGACTGTAGACCTGTCTACGGTCTAAACCCTAGACCGTAGACAGGTCTTTAAACAGAGGACTTTTCCTTATGTACACCCATGTGTACAGTCGACGTGCAAGGAGCTATATTATATATATTTATCATAAGATAATATGAATGACTTTATGTCATAAAGTCTAGGGCATAAAGTCGTTCATTTATCTTAAGTATCATAATCGTGATAAATGCGTAGGTACTCACGTTATCTCAAGTGTTTTGTACTTATGCTCTGCAACTGGTTATTACAAGTAGTCTTGATTAGTACTTTCAGTTTACAATCATCTAGTACCTCAGCTTTTTATCTCGCTCGCACGATACTGCTAGCGGACTAAGTGAGAGCGAGACTGAGTGCGGTACTGGGCGCAGATAGTTTAGGTAGTGGCTTTTTACTGTGAAAATAATGATAATTTAATAAAAACATAGGTAAGAACTGCTTTATAGTTAGTTCAGTTATATGGAAAGTTTCATGATCTAATTTGAAGTATTTTTTGAATACCAGCGGTTTATTGTTCGGTTTGGAGGTAACTTTGGTTTTTTTTTTCTATCGAGAAAATTTTATGGAATCGTGTTTTCTTCAAACACAGTACTTAATACGAGTATTAATCCTCAACTTTACCATATATTTATTTCAAAATTAGTGCTGCAGTATTTTCGACATAACGGAGGCTCCTATTAGAGGTAGGGAGGTAGTATTAGAGGCTTTTAAGGACGCTATTACAAATGGGTAGTCAAATCATTACTTTTTTACACAAAAGTATGTATATTAAATAAAATGCTTTGCATTCTTAAAATGTTTTTTGGCCGAATTGTTGATAGATGTGCATGGTACGATTGTGAACTATACATATAATTTTAGATAAACAAGTAAATTTTCTCGATAAATGTACCGAAGTAAACATTTTCACTTTGGTACATTTATTGAGAATCTGTACCTATCTAAAAGTATATGTATTTATAGCTCACAATCGTACCATGCACATCTATCAACAATTCGGCCAAAAAACATTTTAAGAATGAAAAGCTTTTTATTTAATAAACATACTTTTGTGTATAAAAGTAATGATTTGACTACCCATTTGTAACAGCCTCCTTAAGGATGATTTTAGTTTTCTCTTAGCTTTGTATTTCTATTTTTTTGTTTTCGTAATAAGGTACTTAAATGAAAACTTGTCCACACAGAAAGAATCAACCGCGTCGAACGAAAGAAATTCCTAGTAATTCTTCCGGCGATTCGTCCGATTCGTGAGAGGTTTCATAGGATTTCATACAAGTAATTCTAAAAAAGAAAAAAAAATGTTTATTTCAATTACAAAGTGCTTTGTAATAAATGTATTGGAGATCTCCTTTTAAGCAGTAGTTGCTTGTGTTAGGAGACTCCGCTCTTCCGCTAGGATTTTAACTATAATTGCAATTGAAAACATGAAAAACTTGAACTTAAAAAAAGAAAGAAAAATAAAAAATCTAAATTAATAAACATTTTACGAAGAAAAAGTTAACAATGCGCGTGTATGTGTGGTGTAAACAAGTGAGTGTGAGTGTATGTGAGCGTGAGGATGTATGCTGTTTGAATTAAAATTTCAAATATTTAGCACGACTATAGAAATAAAATTAAGTGTTAGTATAAGTATTAAGTTAAGTTTAAGTCTAAGTTTAAGATTAAGTTAGCCCTACGACGGAGTCTTGGGATCAGAAGAAGTCTATTACAACTCCTTCCACTAACAATATAAACTGTAACACGTCTATAGTAATAAACTATTGAAGAGTAGATACAATAGACTCAATATCATCGTATGTGCTGGACTTAAGCCATTCGGTAAACACTTTTTTACAGTCTCGGAGCTTCAGGGGGTGTGTACCAAGCTTTTTATTTATCAAATTGTATATCTGGGAAGATTGCCTTGGGTACTGTCTTTTAGCAAAAACAGACCTGACCGCAACAGTTGGAGCGACTAAGTAGCTCCTTCTGCTTCTTGGCTTAGAGTGATCATACGGGAGGGATGGATCTATGATTTGATTCTTTCGGCTCCTTCGCTTCCTTCAGCTCTGACAAGTGTACGATCAACGGAAGGTTTTCCATCGAAATCCGTTTTTAGGGTTCCGTACTCGAAGTGTCTAAACGGAATCCTAATAGCTGTCACTATCACTCACGTGTCTGTCTGTCCGTCGTCTGTCACACACAGGTTTTACAGCCAAACAGTTGGATCCAAAGCCATAAAAATTGTCAAAAAATATATTTTTAATGTTTTTAAGGGGGATCCCATACAGAAAAAGGAGGGCGTGGAAAAAAATGTTGTTCTACCCCGTTGTTTAGAGCTCATTAAATAGATAAATACTGTATTTTTTGTTTTAAAAAATGTTGGAAAACAAAGGAATGAGAAGCCACCAAATTCAGCTTTTTTTTTTACAAAATTTTGTTCCGAAAAATTTTTTAATAATAACGAAGAAATAAATCAGATTTAGTACGGAACCCTAAATGTGCGCAGTCCAACCAGAATTAGGCTTATGCGCTGGTTCTACGCGGCACGGCGCGGCGTGTGCGAGGAGCCAACGTCTACGGAGCACAAACGTTCAATGCAAAGACTGTGAATAGCGTCTACGTAGAGTACACTTATGCAGAACAAACGCTCTGTATTTATTGCTCGTATCCTGCGTTTCACAAACAAGCTAAACTGAACGAGAAATTACTGGGCTCTTGAAACAGACATAAATCTTCCTCTAAACTCTAGACAACCAACAGCGGCATAGGACTCGTGCTGTCTCTTTCATTACAGGAATAAAAGAACAGGATACGTGGTCATGTTCCAATATTATTTACACTGATTGACGAGAATAACCGTTTGAATTCGCGAGTGTACTTGCTTGAGTTGTCTGTTTGCATGTGTAATAAACATTGATATACTCGTATTAGAGGAAGATATGTAATGCGCTAATCATCGCAATCACTAAACCTGCACTCGGCGCACGACTACATGTCTATCTCGCTCTTACAAACATGGTGAAGCAAACATTAAATATTATTATAATTTTCAACAAATTAACAGTTTTGGCTGTACTTATGAGTGAAAAGTAATACCGTGGAACTCGTTTTTGTTTTTGAACTATTTGTGCATATTTAAAAACACAGAAAGGCATTGTTGCTGCCTATTCAGACGATTATCGTAATTTTACTTTACGTGCTACACAAACGCCAGTTCGTTTGTGACTGAGGTCAATTGTGTGCGTTTAACACAATTTATGCGGTCCACGTCGAGGAGCGCGAACCATATCTTCCTAATTTATAGATCAATGGTAATAAATAATATTTTTCTTTAGTCTTCTATAACCATCTTCTGTAAGATCATCTTTTTAGGGACTCTTCCTCTTGTACTCTTATTACATCATACCGATTTAAGGAACGGGTTCCTGAATATCGCGTAGTGTAATAAGGTTATTAGTCAGTTACCTTCCTTTAGTTACCTTCTAAAAGTGTTTATAGTTAAAGTATTCTATACATAACAGCGGTGTTCTACATTGCCTTGCATTGTATTGCATTATGTAGATAATTAATTAATAAAACTGGTTTTGTAAGTAAACAACTCTACTCGTACAAAATGTTATCTGTACCTAAATGTGAAGGACATTTGAAGACTGTCCTCAGTTAATTGTTTATTTTTAATAAAACCTAGAATTTTAAAGGTTGAATTCCAGAAAAGGTAACACTAACAGAGGTATCCTGATAATTCAGACAGTACCTAATTAAAAACAAAAATCTGTTCTTTTAAAAAAAAAAATATTTTAAGCAATTCATAGAAATACTTTCCAAATGACGTTTGACCGAGTTTACGCCGAGTTATAATTACCATTATTTTTCTTTGTAGATCCATCCATCCATCCAGCCGCACGTGTCAATCCATCAGGTTAAGCTACGCTTACCGGGGTTGATCATCTTTACATACCGAGACTCCTCCATATACCGGGGTTGATCATCTTTACATACCGAGACTCCTCCATACCTCTTGGTCTCAGCTGTCATTCGTGGATCTTTGACAGTCGTTACGGGTCGTCAGAAGCCCGAAAAACTGACAACCAGTCTTACCAAGGGGTATCGTATTACCCAATTACTTGGGTTCTGGAGATTAGATAGGCAGTCGCTCCATGTAAAATACTGGTATTTAGCTGCATCCGGTTAGACTGGAAGCCGACCCCAACATAGTTGGGAAAAGACTAGGCAGATGATAATGATCCATCGTTAGCAATATTGATTTACTTTTTCGATCGATCGCTATACCCAACAATAACCTACAAATAAATAAAAATAGAACATATTAATCAATACACAGACCGCTAATAAACTTCGACAATATTATTCAATTGGGCTAGCGCAGTAGCTCGCCCGATCGAATGCTCCCGCGCAGTACTAGCTTCTAAACTCAGTGTCATCGCACGCGGCGATCGTCACGTCTCGGGCGTTTACTTGTATTATACAAATGGTAATACTTTATCTTTAGGGATATTAAAAGGCCCGTAAAATGTGGTGGTAATTGTAGTGCTGAAGGATTTTGTGTTTTATTTTGAAAGTGATAAAGTGTGATTTTAAGTGGAAGAGAATAATTGTAATGGTGGGTTCATAATAGAGTTTTTTGTTTACTATAAATTAATGTGATTTATTTTTGAGTAATTTTTGTTTCAATTTAATCCGCTGGGTCATTGGTAAATATAAATAACGGTACGAAATTATAAAAAAAAAACTGTGTTTTTGCTGTGACAAAAAAAAAATGTTATATGTAACGCAGTTGTTTTTATGAAATTATGAAGTTGTTGTTTTGATTGTCTTTTTACCCGACTATGTCGGAAGGAGGATACTTATTTTTGGTTTATTCCCACCTGGGAATAAAAAAAAAACAACAAAGAAAAACAAACCTACACAAAATCAAAAACAATCAACAATCTATTATACAAATAAGAACATGACAAAGTAGGTACTTTGTCATGTTCTTATTTGTATAATATCTAATGTTTATAATTTAAAAAAATAAATAAATATAAGTAATTATAAAGTAAAGCACATCAATCTACGAGTATCTTAAAAAAAAAGAAGTTCTGACTGACTGACTGACTCATCAACGCCCAGCCCAGACCCTTGGACCTAGAAAACTGAAATTTTGCGTAGAGCTTTTCTTTATAACGTAGACAAGGAATAAGGGAGGATTTCCCGGTAGCACGTTCCCGTGGGATAGGTATTATCCGATATCCACGCGGGCGAAGCCGCAGGCAAAAGCTAGCCATTCATAGAATTACTGAGCGTTATTGAGAATGCAACAGGTAAAAATATTATTTATGAAAATGTTTTGCTGCCACTCATAGTTAAGATTGTTGGATTAAAAATTAAATATTAACATCTTATCCATCAAAAAAGAGTTATTACTTATTTGACTGAAAAACCTAAGTGATTATTTTAATATACAAAGTGAAAATCAAAATCGCTAAGAACTTGCTAAATACATAACGAAGTTAAGGGAGATGCGGCTAGAGAACCTTGCGAAATTCAAATTTTATTTATGAAAAAAAAAAAAAACATTTTTTTGCAATTTGCAGGCCAGACATCAGCTAAGCACCCTTCTATCACAATCCAAAGGATTTTATAGGAATTTTTAAATCTATTGCTTCATAATTCAATCTGCCTAGCCTTTTCCCAACTATGTTGGGGTCGGCTTCCAGTCTAACCAGATGCAGCTGAATACCAGTTTTATATATGGAGCGACTGCCTATCTGACCTCCACAATCCAATTACTGGGTAATACGATACCCCTTGGTAAGACTGGTTGTCAGACTTTCGGGCTTCTGACGACCCGTAACGACTGTCAAAGATCCACGAATGACAGCCGGGACCAACGGCTTAACGTGCTTTCCGAGGCACGGAGGAGTCTTGGTATGTAAAGATGGTCACCTATCTACGGACCCACTCCGGCAAGCGTAGCGTAACCTGATGGATCGACCCGTGCGGCTGTTATTACTTAGCCACGAGCTATGTTTGAAAAATTCATAATCTATATATATAAAAATGAATCCCTATTTCCCTTGGTCATCGCATCACGCGTGAACAATTTCGCTAATTCTTTTTTTGTTGTGTTTATGATTGTCAGGAGAAGGTGAAATGAAAAAAATGAAATGATGAAAAAAATTGGAAAAGTAGCCGGGAAAATTGGAAAGCTCGGGAAAACTGAAAGTGAATAATTATTGAAATTTGGACAGGACAACGTCTGTCGGGTCAGCTAGTACAACATAATAGGTTGGGGAAAAAGTTTCTTCGCATTTTTTAAGAAAATTCAAAACATTTTTTTATATACATTATTACATATTATTATTATATACTTATGTAGGTACCATTTTGTTCGATAACTTTTAGCCATCTTGTAGGTAGGGTCATGATCCCATTGCTATAGAAATTTTAGGACTTCTGATCAAAATACCGCGACAAGTGGTTTTGGCAGTCCTCTCGTGAAAGATCACAATTCAATTCAATTGAGAATTCTTTAGGCACTGGCAGGTTAAGAAACCTGACAGTGCCTAAAGAATTCTGAAGAGATCGAAACAGGTGGAAATCTGAAGGTGCAAGGTCAGGACTATACGGCGGATGCATTAACACCTTCCAGCCAAACTCTCTTAATTTTTGCTGAATGGCTAAAGATGTGTGAGGTCTAGCGTTATCATGATGAAAAACCACACCCCTTCTGTTGATTAATTCCGGCCGCTTTCTCTCAACTTCTTGCTTTAATCTCATCAGTTGTTCGCAGTAGTGTTCAGAATCGATGGTCCTGCCTGGTGGTAACAGCTCATACTGAATAATGCCCTTCCAATCCCACCACACACACAGCATCACCTTGTTGCGAGTTACCCCGGGTTTCGCCACTGTCTGTGAAGCCTGACCGGCCTTTGACCACGACCTTTTTCGCACGTTCTTGTCGTACGTGATCCGCTTTTCATCACCAGTTATCAGCTTCTTCAAAAACGGTTCGGTTTCATTACGTCGTAATAAAGAATCACAAATGAGTACACGGTTCATTAGGTTTTTTCAATGAGCTCGTGAGGTACCCAAATATCGAACTTTTTTGTGTACCCAGTTTTTTTCAAATGCGCCAAAACTGTTTTGTGGTCAATTCCCAGTTCTTCAGCTACGTCGTAATTACTGATATGTCGATTTTGCTCCACTTTTTCAAAAATGGCATCCATTTTATCCGTAATAGGGCGACCAGAGCGACGTGCATCTTTGACATCAAAATTTCCGGATTGAAAACGCTTAAACCAAATTTGTGCTACTCTCACAGACACTGCACTGGGTCCATAAACATCGCAAATTTTTTTCGCGGCTTGCGTTGCATTTTTACCTTTTTTGTAGTAAAATTTTAAAATGTATCGAATTTCTTCATTAGATTCACTCATCTTGACAGTACGAAAAACAAATGAAAATCACACATTTTCCTAATTTGAATTTGGAATTATGTTCTTTAAAACTTAAACTTTCAATGATACCAAAACCAGCCAGATACAAAAATAGTATAGCCAAAGAGATTTTATTTTAAGTTCATGCATACTATAATGCGAAAAGACTTTTTCCCCAACCTAATAAATAATGCAATTAATATTGTTATCAAAATGAACGACAATGCCTTTTGATTTTAAGTGTTACAAAATCAGCCATAGCTTATATGGTAATTAATAAATAAAACGAAATACGTGAATTAATAGAATTATCTATATACTAGCTGCGCCTCTCGGTTTCACTCGCGAAGACCGGGATAAAAAGTAGCCTTTGCGTTAATCCAGGGTATAAGCTATCTACGTACCAAATTTTATGCAAATCAGTCCAGCCGTTTGAGCGTGAAGAAGTAACAAACATAAAAACACACACTACACATACTCACAAACTTTCACCTTTATAATATTAGTGTGATTTATACAGGATGTACTAGAAAGGTATCATCAAATTTAAGGTTGTGGGTATTATCAAACTGAATCATTTTCTCCATGCGCCCAACTCCGTAATTGTGAAAAAGAATTCAGTCATCCCATACATTTGGGTCTAGTACCTACCTATTGGTTTTATATGGGACAGTTGATAAATTTTTCACGGTTACGATATTGGTCCCATGGTAAAAGTTGTTCAGTTTGATGGTCTGTACCACACCTTTCTGGTACAGTCAGCAACAAAAGTCGATTAACAGTTGAGTTTTCTAAATCTCAATTATTTAGAAAAATACTTCATTAAAATCGGAACAGTTGTAAATTTTAAAGTAAATTAACTCTTATCTAATAAATGAAATGCTAAAAAGCAGGTTATCCTATCAATTTGTGTTAATTTTGATGATGTCAAAAAGTAGCAGTGGTAACCGACTACTGTTGCTGACCGTACACCTTGTACACTAATCATGAAGCTGAAGAGTACCTATGTTTAATTTTTTTAATTAAAAAAATAAGTCGGATTTCAAAAAAAATTTTTGCATTTGATAGCCAAATTCTTGATAAAGGCTTTATAGGAGCGGAGCAAAATGAAAAAAAGTAGGAAAGAACGCTAAGTGAAGACGAAGTAATAGCGGGGGCAGGCGATGCGATGCGACGGGGTGGGTCGGGGGAACCAGAAATTTCACGCGGACGAAGTCGCTGGCAGCAGATAGTATTAATTAAAATTATCAATACAACTCTTCAAATTAGAATTTATTGGCCTCAAAAAAGTCACGTTTTCACGAAATAATCATTCAAACGAGCAATTAGAACTTGAATTAAGAGTTGTGTCGATGTTTTAATTATTAAACTTCGGTAAATAAATATTTGTTATGGGCACGTCTGACGTCAGGTGCGTGGTATGTAGGTACTCACAACCGGCGTGCTTGTATACAGGGTGTCCAGTAAATAGCACGACATACTGCAGGAGGTGATAGCTTGGGTCAATACCTATCAAAACAACACAATATATGTTCAGCAAAATCTTATGGATTTTTTTTCACCACTGTAGGTTAAAGTTATGCGAAAAGAAAATCGTTATGTGAAAATTTAAACAAAAAATACTATTTCTTGAAAACATTCTTGTTTTTGATAGAAAAAAGTCTTATTAATGAGTAAAGTAACTATTCACGAATAATTTGATGTAAAAAAATTAATAGAAAAGGAATGTTTCATTACGAGATGCTTAAAAATCTGTTTCAAGGTAGAGATTTTTCGATATTTCGGAAAATTTTGTAAAACTGTAAATCCGTAAGATTTTGCTGAACATATATTGTATTGTTTTGGTAGGTACTGACCCAAGCTATCACCCCCTGCAGTATGTCGTGCTATTTACTGGACACCCTGTATACGAAGCAAATGAAAAAAAGAGTAAACGAACATATTTCTTAAATTTAAAAATTTATTTATGTATCATTATCACTAATATCATCATCGTTGTCTGTCTGTAGTTATAGGAAGCGAAGATTTTACAAACAAAAAGATGTTTCTAAACAAAAGGTTTGTAACCTTTGGGTTAGTGGACAGGGATTCCTGTGAAAGAAAAATAATTACCTTACTAATTATTGCAACTTCAATAATTTGATAATAAAAAATCTGATTACCAATTTAAAATGATCACTCAATTTTTAAGTTTTAGTTTTTCTAATTGAAACCTTAAATTCACGAAAGGTTTTTTTTTTAATTTCGCTTAAATGGGTTCCGTTTTTATTAGGACCGTTTTATTATTGGCAACACCTCTGAAATGTCAGAATGTTGTCGAATAAAAAATCAAAATATAAGTAGGTACAGTCAAAATAAAAAACTCTTACAGTCCTACCAACTTATCTGTGAACTGAAAGAGGACGCCACCATCGATTCAGTGTTGCTAATTAATATAAAGTGCTCAAAATTGAGTAAGTTTTCAAGAAGGAAATTTCACATTAGACATAATCGTTTAATAAGAATTACAGTTTTTACAAATTAAAAACAATGATACTAATATAAAAATAATAAAATAACATGACGGCCGTAGTTCCAATTTTCGTCATTTCACAGATAAGTTGGTAGGAGTGTACAATTAAAGTCTTTAAAAAAATTCTCATCTGTATTCCTAAATTGTAGGTACAGGAATTCCATTTTAGAAATTAATATTTTATACCAATGACAGCTGTTTAATTTCACAATGGAGCAGTATTGTTTTTTAATGGCACAATTACCTCACAAACTCTCATATCTAAACTCACCTTTACATCCAAGTGTACCGAGAGATAAGAACAACGCAAATACAGTTGATACTATAAAAGGATTATAATCAAACAGTGATTTTCTTCCAGACGGCTTATAAAGACAGTGCAAGTAAGAGGGTAGGCAGAAGCAGTGGTGAATCAGTGACAATGGTGTACACAATCAGTCAACAAGTTAATAACAACGTGGAAAAAAGTGAAAAAAGATGTTGTGTGTGGAAGGAGATACTTTTAGCTGTGTTGGGTATGTGATTTTCTTTTGTTTATTAAAGTGTTTTTTTTTTATGTACAGTCAACAAAAGAGATATCTAGGCAGGGTATACTAACATATTTTAATGTGAATTGCTTCATGTTCAATTTCGTGACAATATACCATTTTGTGTTGGTGTGTTACAATGTAGGAGTATTGCAAAAACAAAGTAATATATATAAAATTGAACATGAAGCAATTCACATACAAATATGTTACTCTACCCTGCCTAGATATCTCTTTTGTTGACTGTACCTAGCTTAATCAGCCTATACTCAAACTCAAACTCAAAGCATTTATTTCAAATAAACCAATTCCAGGCACTTTTGAATTGTCAATGGGTCGGTCAGTCAGAAAGATGAAGCTAGTTGCCCATTCCAAAGCGTAGTAGATCCCTATGGAGAAGAACGGGCAAGAAACTCCACGGACACTCTTTTAAATCATAATATTTTTACAAAATATTGGTTACATCGTGCATGTTGAAAATATACATGTGAGAACAATGTAGAAAGACGTGCACGTTAAAAAGCGTCCGTAATAAAAAGATAAAAACTAAAACAACTAAATTAAATATTAAAATTAAAAATAAGCCATGGCAGCTAAGAGACGACCAGTCCCAACTGACGGCGCCCGTTCACGAACATGACGCATGGATCAGCACCAATATAATAGTATAATGTTCCCACTACTGGAACACAGGTCTTTCTGAGAGAGGGATCAGGCCATAGTCCACCACGCGAGCCCAGTGCGGGTTAACACACACGGGCTCAGTGCGGTTTGGTACAGTCAAGAAAACAGATATCTAGGCAGGGTATATAATTTTAATATAATTTTAATATAATTTAAATATAATTTTGTAACACACCAACACAAAATTGTATATTTTCACGAAATTGAACATGAAGCAATTCACATAAAAATTTGTTAGTATACCCTGCCTAGATATCTCTTTTGTTGACTGTACCTGTACGAGTATATGTGACTACTTCGTGAGACAAGCGTTCATGTTTATGTTGTTTCTTTTATTTATAATCACTTGGTTTAGTCTTGATTAAAGGTATATATCGTGTTATAGTATAGATAGGCAGTCTCCTCATGTAAAATACTAACAATCAATCTGCCTATACTCCATTTACAATAAGATTAGATGTTTAAACAAACCTTTTTTACAGTCTGTTCAACCGATTCTGACTTCTATTCCGTAGGCTTAAGGATGACATTAAAGGCAAAAAAGTGGTTACAATACCAACTGTTTACTACAGCTGCCATTTGTCATGCCACCAACGCAATAAAAGTCAAAATCGGTTGGACGGACTGTAAAAAAGGTTTGTTTAAATGTCTAATCAGTATAGCTTTTTCGCAACTATGTTGGTGCCGGCTTCCAGTAAAACCAGATGCAGCTAAATACCAGTATTTTAGAAGCTGACTCCAACATAGTTGGGAAAAGGCTAGGCAGTTCATGACTTGGTTAGTTTTGGTTAGTAGTTGTCTTAAGTTTATTTAAATGTAATATAAACATAACCTAAAAATAACAAAATTATATCCTCACATAAATAAAACTATTAAAAAACTAAAATATGGCATCGAAAAATTCCGCCGCATCGTTGTCGACTGGTAAAGTACCCAAGAGACTGGTGGCATTGCCACGTTGTATGGCAATGCTAAGCCTCTGGCCAAGGTAAAAGCCAGCCCTTGGGTCATGGGAAGTGTCAACCAGCCGCTTGGAGATTTCATTGAATAAACCATGAGCACTCGGACCCCACGGCCCAAGGGTTTCAACCCCAAACGGTTAAATATTTGTTTAAATATTTATTTAAATATTTGTTTTATTTTAATTTGATTATTAAAAAACTAAAATATGGCATCGAAAAATTCCTCCTCATCGTTGTCGAGTGGTAAAGTACCCAAGAGACTGGCGGCATTGCCACGTTGTGTGGCAATGCTAAGCCTCTGGCCAAGGTAAAAGCCAGCCCTTGGGTCATGGGAAGTGTTGGTTAGTAGTTAGTTCTCAGTAATCATGATTTTCTTGCCTCTTTTTCATAGGAATGCACGCTACGCGAACTAATCTAGAACTTCTTCATAATTCAAAATGATTTGATTAATTACGTATACTATCATAAATAAATATTAGGTAAGTATTTAGTTTTTTTATACGTTAGGTACTTTATAATATCCATAGCAAAACCTTCAGTTAGGAATAAGTTTGTCAGTACACTACCTTGTAAAATGTTATGACTTTTTTATATGGTAGTATACATTCATAATCAATCTGTCTAGCCTTTTCCGAACTATGTTGGGGTTGGCTTCCAGGCTAACCGGTTGCAGCTGAATACCAGTATTTTACATGGAGCGACTGCCTATCTGACTTCCACAACCCATTAACTTGGTTATACGATACACCTTGGTAAGAATGGTTGTCAGACTTTTGGGCTTCTGACGACCCGTAACGACTGTCAAAGATCCACGAATGACAGCTGGGACCAACGGCTTCACGTGCTTTCCGAGGCACGGAGGAGTCTCGGTATGCAAAGGTGGTTAACCTGATGAATCGACCCGTGCGGCTGTTCTTACTTGGCCACGAGCTACTCCTCCTCCTCCTCCACGAGATAGTGTACATTCATAATTATATTTTATTACAAAATTATTTAAGGGTTTTACTAACCCATATTTTTTTATAGAATTAAATAGATCATGCATAGCCAGAAAACAAGCCGTGTGTAAACCGTAGACCATCATGGACATGAATTGAGCAAAGTAACGTCAGTGAAGTATTGTTATTCACAACAAAAAAATATCACGGATCAATTGATTCGCGCTGTTACGTACGACATGACTTGTAACAAAGTTCATATGTACCAAATGTATCCAATATAATATAAACATAACCTAAAAATAACAAAATTATATCCTAACATAACTTTTTTTTTTATAATGTTATTATTTATTTATTTGCGATTTATAAACATTATACAAGTTAACACCATTTACACTAGGAAGTAAATGACTAACTAACTAAGTATACAAATAAATACAAAACAAAAGGACACTTAGGCGTCGAAGTACTCGTCCGCATCGATGTCATCCGGAAACGTGCCCAGAAGACTGGCATCATTGCCACGTGGATTCTTTGGCCAAAGAACGAGCCAGCCCTCTGTTCACGTGAAGACTCGACCAGTCGGCGAGAAATATTAACATAACTAAAACTATTAAAAAACTAAAATATGGCATCGAAAAATTCCTCCGCATCGTTGTCGACTGGTAAAGTACCCAAGAGACTGGCGGCATTGCCACGTTGTATGGCAATGCTAAGCCTCTGGCCAAGGTAAAAGCCAGCCCTTGGGTCATGGGAAGTGTCAATCAGCCGCTTGGAGATTTCGTTGAATAAACCATGAGCACTCGGACCCCACGGCCCAAGGGTTTCAATCCCAAACGGCTCGAAAATATAATACCGATAAGGTTATTATACTTTCGCCGCTTGAGGTTTTCCGCAGCCGCAGCAGCAGTGCAATATGCGATATACAGTATTGTTTTTCCTTCTTTGATGAGAGAACGTGGGCTTCCGGGGCAGCCCTGACCCTGATGGATAGACCATAATTGGAAAGTTCTATTTGTATACAAATTACTAACAGCTGTTATGGGTAACCCATATATTCGTAAGTAATAACAGCCGCACGGGTTGATCTATCAGGTTAAGCTATGCTTGCCGGGGTTGGTTCGTGGATGGGTGACCATTCTTAATATACCGAGACTCCTCCGTGCCTCGGAAAGCACGTTAAGCTGTTGGTCCCGGCTGTCATTCGTGGATCTTTGACAGTCGTTACGGGTCGTCAGAAGCCCGAAAGTCTGACAACCAGCCTTGCCAAGGGGTATCGTATTACCCAATTACTTGGTTGTGGAGGTCAGATAGGCAGTCGCTCCATGTAAAATACTGGTATTCAGCTGCACATGGTTAGACTGGAAGCCGACCCCAACATATTTGGGAAAAGGCTAGGCATTTTCTTTTATGGGTTCTTGTTATGGGTAACCCACAAGTCTGACACTGATCTCCCCATAGGACAATAATTACCTCATCACGCAGTCATAAAGATTTAGAGGTCAGATAGCAGTCGCTAAAATGTTGATAAATATTGTATTGTGATTGTAGTAGAAGAGCAAGAGATATCGAAATGTTATTCGCCCACGTGTTTGTCCGTGCAGTGCGCCATTTTCTTCCTAACTACATAGGTACTGAACGAATTTCATTCTGGTTTTCACAATTTCTTAGAAAAATTAATTCATCATAAAAAAACTTCATTGTAGATATTGTGTATCATACCAAATACCAATACCAAAGTGAAACCGGGTAAAACTTTTTTACAAAAAAATAAAAAAAACTACCAAGTGAAAAATAACTTTGATTTTGGAAGTCGGTGTCTTTGTATCTGTATTTAAGTTTTTTCGCCACTGACTTCCGAAATCAAAGTTATTTTACACTTTGTATTTTTTTTTGTTTTTTTGTACAAAAGTTTTTTAATATTATATTTTTCACTTTTTAGTGGGTCACTGTAATTTATCTGAGTTACAATAGCCTAATGTCAACTGCTCATCTCCTTCTACAAAATATTGCTTTTCCCGATGCAGGGACGTTAATTGTTGAGGAGTTCTCCTAGTAAGAACCAGGAGAACACTTCACCAAATGGTGCTTTCCGGGAGCAGATGCACGAGTTATTATAAAAAAATACTAAAATCGCTATAGTGTGTCTATAAAATTTGAGAGTTTCCCTCAATTTCCATGGGATTCCTCATCAGATTCTGACTTGGTAACAATGGCAATGGGACCAGCTCGAGAGCATACCTTTTCAAACAAAAAAATAATTTCAAAATTGGTTCACAATTTCACGGAGAAATCGGTGAACATACCTACATAAAAAAAAAAAAACATGCAGAAAGTCGATCATTAAACTTCTCCATTTTGGAAATCGTAGAAAAAAAAATAACAGTACCTTCCTGTATTCACGTCTTATCTCGTATAGGTAAACCTAGTAGTGACTGTAAACAAAGACAATGTGTTCTGGTATTTTCCGAAATATTCGTGTGTTTCTAGTCAAAGAGCTGTGCTGACGCTAAGCTTCTTATCAGCGGAGAATAATGTCCTTTGTAGACAAGAAACGTGGAGACTATTAATAAGACACCCTCATTTAAGCCCTGTTGTATGTCATTTTTATGACTGTTTAGGTGCTGACTTTCATTGGCTTATATTTAATCAAACCTCATTATTGTAATACTAGCTTTTGCCCGCGGCTTCGCCCGCATGGATGTCGGAAAATATCCCACAGGAACGTACTACCGGAAAATCCTTCCTAATTTCAGTCAGGACTTCTCTTTTTGTTTATATAGGGTATGACTATGCTTTGTATGAAGGCCGCTTAGTATAATGTGTTTGTCACTTCCCTTCGATGTCAATAAAAGCGGATTCTACTGCAGGTCTATTCTGTAAAATCTCACTGTGAATACTTACGCGAAGTGAGCTTAAAAAGAACACCATCACACACATCACAATCATTCCACTTGCATTTTTTCCATTCCATTCACACTTCTTCTCCATAGGAAACGACCAATTTGGAACCGTGCATCTAGCTTCTGACGTTTCATAAGTGCCCATGTAGGTTTATGTCAATTAAAATATTTTGATTTGATTTAACTTGATGCTAGGGACACTATTGACATCTCATTTCATCTAAGTTTCACGGTGAGATGTTTACAGAATAACACTGCTATTTTCTCAAAAAATTTAAGAACAAATAAATGAATTCAGTTTCTAAAAACTGGAAGCTACTTTTTAGGGATTTATTTTTAGTTTTTATTTGATGTTAACATAAACCAATGGGGTTCTGCTCCTAAATTACATGATGAGAGAGAATTATAAACATGACACACACTTGATGTTATGACAGACTTCTTTTCTATTTTAATATTTATCTTTATGCTATGAAGTCATACATGTTTTCAATTGCTGCTGCGGTCATGCGTTAGATATTTTTAACCAATAGTACAGTAAACAAAACATCTCTTTTGTTGCAATTCACATACAAAAAACTTTTTTACAAAAAAATACAACCGACTTCCAAAAACAACACTACAAAGTGAAAAATAACTTTAATTTCGGAAGTCGGTGTCGGTGTCGGTGTTAAATGTATTTTCGTTTTTTGCCACCGACTTCCGAAATTAAAGTTATTTTTCACTTTGTAGTGTTGTTTTTGGAAGTCGGTTGTATTTTTTTGTAAAAAAGTTTTT
The DNA here is from genome assembly GCA_946251885.1 of Cosmia pyralina. NCBI lineage: Eukaryota > Metazoa > Arthropoda > Insecta > Lepidoptera > Noctuidae > Cosmia > Cosmia pyralina. The sequence continues at coordinate 18,994,775 of OX276362.1, forward strand.
ATTTTTCACTTTTTAGTTGTGTACCTACCCCACACAAATTCTAATACCACTATCTGCAAAACAAACTAGAACATCATCCATATAAAAGTGGGGAAAAAATACGTATTATTGAAGCTAACTCAAAAACTACCTAAGCAAAGTCAATCAATTTTATATGGGACCAACTGTGATGTATACCCTCTCGAATAAAACAAAAAAACTCCAAATCGGTCCAGCCATCTTCGAGTAATCGGGGAACATACATAAAAAAAAAAATAAAAAAAAAAGGTTCCGACGAATTGAGAACCTCCTCCTTTTTGAAGTCGGATAAATATGTTAGTATACCCTGCCTAGATATCTATCTAGGCAGGGTATACTAACATATTTGTATGTGAATTGCTTCATAATCAATTTCGTGTTAATATACTATTTTGTGTTGGTGTGTTACAAAGGAGTATTGCAAAAACAAAGTAATGTATATGAAATTGAACATGAAGCAATTCACATACAAATATGTTACTCTACCCTGCTTAGATTTCTCTTTTGTTGACTATACATAGTTATGGATTGTAACTGAAAAACGTGGGTCTCCCTTGTTTGACCAAAAGGAATTTGACAAATTTTCACTTCCCAAAAAATTTTTCGCATAATTTCATTTGCCAAATTAGTACTTAGCAAAAAATCTATTCACAAAAAGTTGTAACGCAAACCTAATGTTTGGCAAATGAACGTTTAAACTATAACTTGTTTACCAACTAGTACTTCTAACATTTTTTATTTAGTCAAATATTTCATTTGGAATAACAGTTTTTATGCAAAATCAAATAAGCCAAATACTTATTTAGTATCGTCAGTTTTCAATTCACCCTGTCCTATTCAGTCAAACTTCAATGACAAAAATGTGAACTACTACGTGGGTAGGAGGTAAATCATAAATGGCGCTCAATGTGTGCTCTTCTTTTTCTATATAATGTAGTCGTTCCTGGCACAGAAGGTAGTAGGTCACAGTTTTAACCTAACCTAACCTAACCATTTTTTTAAAATAAGTAATTAACCTTATCTAAATAATTCAAGTTCCGGGTAACCTACTAAAAACAATCTCTTTTTTCTATTAATGCAAGTCGTTTCTGGCACTCGCCGGCCGCTACCGCGGCACCGCTCGCTTCGCTCGCTCGGCTCGTGCGTAGGAGGTCACAGTTTTAACCTAACCTAACCTACCCATTTTTTTAAAAGAAGAAATTAACCTAATCTAAATTGTTGAGTTCCGGATAACCTACTAAAAACAATATATTTTTTTCTATTAATGCAAGTCGTGTCTGGCACTCGCCGGCCGCTGCCGCGGCACCGCTCGCTTCGCTCGCTCGGCTCGTGCATAGGAGGTCACAGTTTTAACCTAACCTAACCTAACCATTTTTTTTAAAAATAATTAACTTACTCTAACTACTTCCATAAATAAACTAATATCAAATAACCATAAATTTGACTTGTTTCAGACAAATTCAAGCACAAAAACTTACAAAGAAGTACGCAAAAGACATCAAATTTAACCAGCAAGTCAAAAATGTCTAAAAATCTTATTTTTGCCTTAATATTTTTTGTCTTAACAAATCATTTCACCAAACGTTTACTGTCTGAAGATTGTTTGCTGTAATAAATCATTTGATTAAAGACCAAATTCCATAATGACATTATACTTAGTAATATTTTGCCAAGTAAAAATTTGACCAAATGAAAATATGCGTACTAAAATTATTCGAAATATTGCAATGGTATAAAAAAAGGTTGCTAAAATTTGTTTGGGTAATGAAATTTTGTCAAAATCTTTTTGGCAAAACGGCAGGCACCCGAAAAACGTGTATTATTATAATTTTTTTTTTTTAATCAAGTTTTTATTACCTAGTCCGGATATCATTTAGGACCAGAGATTTGTCAAGACGAAACAAACGAGCCGAACGAGCGAACTAGGGTTGCGTCGTTTTATTACCGAGTTCCTGTGGCCACCTTCCGGCTCTCAGATCAGCTCGATGGTATCAAAATATTATATTGTCATCGATTTTACATACGTAGGTATGTCAAATTTCAGCTCAATCTAACACCTGGAAATGGGTCAAATTTAACTTGCTAAATTCCAGCACATACGTACAACTGAAGTTAAACACAAGCTTTTAATAATCTGTAGCATCGCAATCGCTTCCTTAGTACACCTGCTAGGAAAGCATCTATTATGCTACTTACTATACGTACATTTGTCCCATAGTGAATAAATGTCTTTTTAATAGGGTTCCGTAGTCAATAAGATGTCCATCTATCTTGTCAGTTTGTCCGCGGCTTAGCTGAGTTACTCTTGGTACTAGAAAACTATAACTAAGCATAGGTACATATTAGTCACGCCGACAAAGTGGTAACAACATAGTTGGGAAAAGGCTAGGCAGACGATGATGATGAATACCAAATGATTATTTTTTGTGCAAACAAAGTTATTTATAGAGCATTCTCTCGTTGGTCTATCTTTTCGATCAATAATAGTACCTATCCCACAGACATACGAGTACTGGACTGAGCGTTCCGTATTCAGTTGTGCAATGAATACAGACCGAAAGTGCGGCCAGTACATACTTGTCTTTTTTAGTAGTACTAAGGTATTGGCCGCAAATTCGCTTTGTCTCTTTCTAGAGAGTGGTCACTTTTGTGAGCCTAACTGTCAGTCCACCCTCTATGTCTTTGGTCTATCCATAATTATGAAGCAAGAATATTATGAAAAGAACGGTCTTGTCTTTGTTGTGGTTCTATGTTTGGTAAGTCAGAGTTTGTTTGTGGTCGCTTGAAGTCGAGTGATCTTAATGAGTCATTTTCACATTCCTGCTTTGTAAGTAATTATTTGTATGAATTTTGTCCTACTAGTGGTAATTCATGCTAAATAAAATTAGCGTCATCTTAAGGAAATAACACAAGCCACACTAAGCCGTTGGTCCCGGCTGTTATTCGTGGATCTTTTGACAGTCGTTGCGGGTCGTCAGAAACCCTAAAGTCTGACAACCAGTCTTACCAAGGGGTATCGTATTACCGCAGTTACTGGGTTGTGGAGGTCAGATAGGCAGTCTCTCCATGTAAAAAATACTGATATTCAGCTGCACCCCGTTAGACTGGAAGCCGACCCCAACATGGTTGGGAAAAGGCTAGGCAGATTGATTTTATTTCTTCAAAAGTGTATTGAAAAACGTCGTTTGATACACGTGGACATTAGTTATTGCAGTTCTCGGCTTAAAAACAACCTCGCCTACGGCTCGGGTGTTAATTCCGCCTCGAATGCAATAACAAAAATTCTCCACTTGTATCAAAATATGACTGTTTTGCATTAAGACAAAACAGGTATTATATGTTGGAGAAAACACAGCAATGAATAATGAGAGATGATTCTTAATGATTCTGTGAAAATGCGAGAATATACCCTTAAATCAGTAGGAATATCGAGAATACCTTCTTATTTCTGGCACCTGAGGGCGTGTGTGAGTACTTTACCGCCAATTTAGCTGTCAAGCGTCATTGCAGTCTTCATCATCAGCAAGCTCCTTGTTTCATTGCTGTGTTTTCTCCAACATATAATACCTGTTTTGTCTTAATGCAAAACAGTCATATTATATGTATTCGAAAACACAGCAATGAATAATGAGAAGACCTGTTTGATATCTGCTGGTGACCAGAAAAAGTAAAACACAAGAAAGCAATGTGAAAGCAAATTGTTAAAAAATTAACCCAAAAAAAAAAAAAAAAAAATTGAAACCAATTTTTCTTTGTTGAACTTTCATATATTGAACTCTCAAGCTCTAATATTGGGAAAACGAATTAAATCAAATTTAACAATTATTCAGTCATCTAAAGTCACTAAATTCAACTGACTTTGTACTTAAAACAAAACAAAAATAAAAACTTATTCATTACAATAAAGTCAAGAAACTATGCAGTCCTATCCACTGCTAAAATACCTAAGCATAAATCAACAACTATAGATAAAATTTCTAAGTTAATCAGTGATTAACAAACAATAACAGGACAAAGAAGCCTGTTTTTAAATCTATGAAAATTAAAAGTAACTTAAGTAAAATTAAAATTGAGATCACACCATGAAATCTTAGTTATAACTATAACATTATGTTTAATTAAACAGTTTTAAAGTTATTATAAAGTAAACCCACTGCAGCATTATCCCTGACAGATCTATTTACTTCCTTGCAGTAATATCTTGAAAATGTTTCTACACATTTCCAATTTCCCCTCTCCAATATCTCCTGTACTGGTCTGTTATCCAGCCATCCCCGAGAAGCTACCGCTGATCTTATACTACCTGGGGAGGCATCAATCTTAGCAAGCTTAAAAGCTGACCTCACCCAACCTGCAATCATTGTTTTGGAAGCAGGCCTGATCACTCCTGTGATGGAGATGAAAAGAGATTTTATTTGACTATCCTGACAGCGTCTGGCTTCTGAGTTCTTAATCAAATCCTTAACGTGAGTTACTGGGCAAATCTTAGGGTCTTGATGCCGTATTAGTAGCCAGCCGGATTGCCTGTGCGAACCTGTGTCAGTTTTTGAGCCGAACCTTGGCCAAAATGTCAAAGTGTCCTCAGACTCTGTAAACCCCTGCTCACTGAGTTCCAAGAGGGTAAGGTCATGTAACCTTCGACCAGAAGCTAGTAAAAGAATCAATGCAGTCCGTCTGCTTTGGTCAAAAAGAGAATATGAACCAGTAGATGACTTTAGCCAGTCAAACAAAATATTTACATCCCATATAGGGAGTTTTGCTGGGTGTGGTTTAGAAAAAGAGACAGCCTTTAAAACTTGCTGAATAAAAAAGTTCTTTGATAGATTCTCTACTGTTGCTGCGCAATATGTTGAAATAGCTGATTTGTGTAATAGAATTGTACTATATGCAAACTTGTTTTGTAAATATAGATTTGCCAAAAACCTAGCTACGTCCTTGCCTTCTGGACACTTACTGTTTACCCCATGAGACTTACTCCATTGCAACCATCTTTTTAATGGGGCACTATAGGTACTCAAGGTAGAGGGACGCCAGCTCTTTTTCAATAACTGCTGCTCATCCCGACTCCAATCAGTTACTTGATTCTCCCACCCCCAACTTTCCAAGCCTGAAGCCTTAGCTTGTCTACTTGAGGAGGGCTCAACTTCGTCGTCCAGTCTAACAGAACCTCCCTTAGGTTCTCTATCGGCAGAGGGGGGGCTAGCGCACGTGCCTGGAGATCCGGGTACCAGAAGCACTGGGTCCATCGTGGCGCTATCACATAGTATGTCCCTATTGCCCTGTTTAGGTGTGCAAGTACCCTGGGTATCATGCTTGGAGGTGGGAATACCCACGCTGTTTGAAACGCCCATCTTTGACTGAAAGCGTCGCAGAAAAGCGCCGAGCCATCTCTTGAGTCTAAAGTCACATACTTTGGGACAACAGCGGTTTCTCTTGTTGCGAAGAGATCGACTTCGGGAACGCCCCATCGTCTGAATATTGCCTCCGTGGCTGGTGGTAACAGATGCCACTCGGGTACCGATCTTCCCCTTGATAGGCAATCTGCGATGCCGTTCAGGTTCCCTGGTAAGTGGAATGCTGTCATCGTTATGTTGAATCGAAAGGTCAATTCCAATAATCTGGTTGTTAGCCCCAGTAAGTTTAGCGAACGAGTTCCGCCCTGATTTCGGATGTATGCTACCAGAGTCCTGTTGTCCGACTGTATTTAAATGTGGGCATTTCGTAACAGTGCACCCCGGGACCTGATGACGGCAAAAACGGCATACATCTCCTTCATATTTGAGTGCCAGAGTTTTTGGTTTGTAGCCCATTTTCCTGAGAGGTATTGACCGTTTAAGTTTGCTCCCCAGCCCGCATCCGCTGCGTCTGTGGTTAAGAAATGAGTTATTTCTCTCTTTTGTAGTGGGGTTGGACTGCCCTCTATCGCATCCAACCACCACCGCAAGTCCTCTCGCACTCTGGGGCACAGTGCTCTCTTCTGGCCTCTCTGAGTAAATCTTCTCAGAAAGGGCTGTGCCCTGCGACAGTAAAGCCGGCCTCGAGGGACCGCCTGGTTGGCGAAATTTAGCTTGCCCAACAAACGTTGAAGCTCTTTTAAAGAGCAGCTGTCCCTGCTCAACATGTTTGTCAGTGAGCTTTTTATACCCAGAACTTTCCGGGTGGGCAAGGCTACTGTCTGGTTCTGAGTGTCCCAGACCAGCCCTAAATATTCCAACTTGCGTGTGGGCTTGGTTACGGACTTCTGGTAATTTACATGCCAACCTAAAGATTCCAAGATGGCCAGCGTTTCCGCAACCTGTGCCATAAGTTTGGATTTGTCCTGACAAGCCAGGATATAGTCGTCTAGATATACTAAGAGGCGTACACCTCGATCCCGGAGGATTTCGGCCACCCAGTTCGAAACTGCTGCAAATGCAAGGGGTGCCGAGGACAGGCCGAACGGTAGTGCTGTTAACTAAAGGATTTCTCCATCGTAAACAACCCGTAAAAACCTTCTGTGAGTCTCCGCGACACTCAGATGGAAATAAGCCTGGTGAAGATCGATCTTCACTAACCAGTCGTTTGCCTGAAGAAAGTCTACTACATCTATCTGTGATATTAGATGAAAATGCTTTGTCGCTACATACATATTTAAAGCTTTGAGGTCGAAAATTGGGCGCAATCCCCCATCTGATTTCTTTACTAGAAACATTTTTGAAAAGAAACCCGGGTCTAGAGTCATTGGTCTTTCTAAAATGACTTTGCTTTTCAACTCCTCGACTATTTGTGTCATTTCTGGGGAAACTTTGGTGGCTAGGCATTCTAAAAATTTTTTGGTTGGGTATTTCAGAGGAGGTTTTTTCCTGAAGGGCAAGCGGTAACTCGCTATTGACTTTAAAATAAACTGGTTTGCCCCTAATTGAGCCCATTTTTCCGTGGAAAATTTCAGGCATCCCCCTCTGAAATCCCGGTGCGAGTCAATTTTCTTTGGACTTGGAGTTTGACCTCTCTGCATTGGAACGACGCTGACGAAAGGGCCGAGTCTTTCGAACAAAATTATTATGCTTAAACTTCTTATCCGACTTCCTAATCTTATTTTTATTGTAGCCTTTCCTATTATGGAAAGTATGATCCCCACGCTCTGAAACCTTCTTCTCTTTTAAATAGGTTGGAGTATTCAACCAGACCTGAGACCCTCCGAGGGACTGTATTATAGGCTGCAAAGCCTCTCTACTAAATAAATACTCAGAGCTGGGTGGGACATTTCTTAGCGTGTTTCTAAGATTTTCATTAGAAATTTCTTTTAAAATACGTTCACGCCTAACTTCAATGCACTCGGAACGCTTTCCGCATATAATTTGCATGGTAGTTTCAGAGTTCTTATGACATAATGATCCCGGTCCAAAAATAACAGAAATTTTTTCAAACAAAGTATTTGGATTTAAGTCTTGTGGATTAGCACTAGCCCAGTCAACAATAGACTGTAATCCTGTTCTTAACATCTGCCTCTGTTCCAAAACCTTGTTGGATAAGCCAGCTAAAATCAACTCCGTCGAAGCCAGATAGTCTTTGCTTTTATTAAAGTGACATAATTCATCATTGATATGAAGGCCTGTAAATCCTGGGGTTGCCAAGCAGCCCTGCAAGACCTGCTTGTACCTAATGCCTTTCCATGCCTGAGAGTCAAACTGTTGCAGCTTATTTAGTTCTAAAAATCTATCCCTATCACTAGTTGGGATAATCTTCTTATCGTCAATATCCGTGTTTAAAGAACCCCAATTGAGAGACAGTGACTCAGGCTGAGTAGGCAATGTAATAAACGGTTGCAAGCCACTGCCTGTACTAGTACTAGGTATTACATTACCACTATTTCGTGCGTCTGCACTATCATAACAAACGGGATAATGGCTTAGATAATTCGAAATATAAGACATTTGAGACATTAAAGTATCAATACGAGGATCGGTGCGAACCGGTTTTGACTTGTACTTACGGTTTCGCCCTGAGTTACGAGAACGCTTATTGGGCAGTGGTGATGCCGTGCCCTCCTCAAACTCCGAGGATGAGGAGGAGCTGCTTTCCGATGCCCCCAAGCTTGTTGACGATAATTATTCTCCATCCGAAGCAACATTATCGGCACGCTCCCGCTCTTGGTTCTCATTGCCGTTACTTACCGGCTCCATTTATTGAAATACAATGCTGTGTTTCCTAAAAATCACTAAAAACACACTCACTAACACTTTTAACACACATATAACTCGGATACTATGGTTAAAAGGCACTTTAGAATACAAAATTCTTATTAGATAAAAGTTTCGATGTAACACGAAAGAATCACAAGAATGCAATGACGCTTGACAGCTAAATTGGCGGTAAAGTACTCACACACGCCCTCAGGTGCCAGAAATAAGAAGGTATTCTCGATATTCCTACTGATTTAAGGGTATATTCTCGCATTTTCACAGAATCATTAAGAATCATCTCTCATTATTCATTGCTGTGTTTTCGAATACATACACTTCTGGACACATCTATTGGCCCACCTTAGAGTTTAGGTTTCGATGGCCCTACCGAAATATGATTGCTAGATTGAACAAAAACTGTTGATGCAGTTTTAAACCTGATACATTTTACCATCTTTTTCGATCGTATTGTTTTAAATTTGAATTCAGAATACCATACGACATGGAGCTACGCCTAAAAAGTCGGATATGCGCCTTGTTAAAGTCAATTGATTTTTGAATAAAAAACATGTTTTATCAAATAAAGGTTTAATTTAATAACGCGTGTTGCCTCCATGGGCATCTACCACAGCTCTCATATGATTAGGCATAGAGTTTATCAACCGCTCTATGAAATTTTGAGGGATCATCTCCCATTCCTCTTCTATAGCAGTTTTCAACTCCTGCATCGTCTGGGCAACTGGCTGACGAGCCCTAACACGTCTTTTTAGCTCGTCCCACATGTGCTCAATGGGGTTCATGTCTGGGCTTCTGGCTGGCCAGTCCATAACTGTGATGTTCACATCCCGAAGATATTCCCTGACGATGCCGGCCGCATGGGCTCTTGCATTATCATGCATAAAAAGGAAATTTGGGCCCACATAGTCCGCGTATGGTACGTGTCACAGTCACGTGAGGTTCTAAGCACTCACGAATGTACCTTTCAGCATTTAATGTTAGCAGCCGTGGTCCTGTAACAACCTCAAGTTGAGTTTTGCCGCTCGCGGATATACCGCCCCAGACAGTCCATGAGCCACCGCCATAAGCAACCCTCTCTTCAAAGCAGCATTGTGCGAAACGCTCTCCCTTACGTCGGTAGACCTTCTTCCTTCCATCATTGCCATGTAACACAATTTTAGACTCATCAGAAAAGAGTACACGGCTCCAATCTTGCTGTGTCCAATTTAAATGACTGCGTGCGAAATGAAGGCGCGCTGTTCGGTGGGCTCGCGTTAGTTTGGGGCTATTAGCTGGCTTGTGTGGTACCATATCGCGTTCTTTTAACCTTCTCCGAACAGTTCGAGCGCTCACAGATACTCCGTGGAAGTCGCGAAGTTGGTTTTGTATCTCAATGGAGGTAAGGTGACGATTTCTCAAGCTGGTCGTCACGATGAATCGATCCTGCCTTTCAGTTGTGACCCGAGATCGTGGCCTTCCTTGGCGACGAACAAAGCCGCCAGTCTCTAGGTACCTCCGATAAACATTTCGGACCGCAGATCGACTTAAATTAAGTTGAGCACTCACGTTTCTTTGGCTGTGTCCGGCCTGAATAAGTGCCACAGCTTGGGCGGCGACTTCAGGTGAAGTATCTATAGATTATTGATAGAACCTCACCTTAATGTTAAGAATAAGTAATGTTTGTTGCAAAACCAAAGATATCAATCACTTTTTCAAGAATTAAATCCAAGTAAACCAATAAAACCAAGTTTTCTTAGTATTCGATTGTTTGATATCAGCAAACAGGCTCCAAATTGTCTTTTGTTTCTTTAAATTCTGTGTTCGAAATTCAAAAAAAGACTATTGAATGAAATTGTGAATGTGCCAGGTTCAAAACTGCATAAAAACTTTTTGCTCGACCTAATATAAAATTTTAGCTAGGACCAAACGAAACTGAAAATACAAGGTGGGCCAAAAGATGTGTCCAGAAGTGTATAATGTACTATTTTCTCTTCAAACCCCGGGATTTTACCTTTTCATTACACGTCGTTTTAAAATAAACTTACTACTCACAGTGTCAACTAATTTATTTACGCGTATCTGACGCTAAGAAGATAATTGTTCAGATAATTTTATATGATTCATAAATATTTAACAATATCAACATGAAATCTAAGCATCTGAATCACATTGTTTTTCTAAAGATTACGTTATTTGTGTGCGGGAAGGCACGTATTTTCATATTGTACTTTAGTAATTTATTTTCTTGAGCGTATTGCAAACTTCATAATCACAACATAAACGTATACTGATAAATTGGAAGGGGTACGATTAGTATGATTGACAGATAAATTAATCGTTCCGGGATAATTGCATAGCGGATCCCGTAGACAGGTGCGATGCGCGACACGACTTTAGTAGAACAATTTCTATGAAAACTTCATGCTAAATTATTGTTCTATCAGAGTGCATCACATCTCCTCGTCGCGCCGTTGGGCGGGCCTTCACACACTAACAACGGCTATGACTTTCATTTTGATAGTTCTACAACATTTGTCATTTCTGTACTTTTATTGTTATTATTTTTTTTTTTTTTAATATTGTTTTTGCATGCTGTGTCTATCGGTTAATATTGTACACTTGACTTGTATTATGGCTTGTGTTAATTGGTTGAACAGTGTAACGACTGCAGAAAGACCAATAAATAAAATAAACATTCCTGGCCTTAAAAAATTGCGTTCTTTCGAAAATATTGATGGAGCTGCTGAAGATTAAGAAGAGAAAAAACTATCTTTGCATTGTTTAAATTCAACCTCATAATAACGTATAATTACATAGCACATGTGTGAGCACCATAGAAATATAATAATAATAACCCCCACCCGTATCTCTACGTTGACGTCGTGGTGGGGCTTGCGCGCTTCGAACTCTGGGCCTGTGCCGGTGGAGTTTACTTTGCCGAAACAGGTCTAGGGTGAGGAGCCAGACCAAGAGAGATACGTGAACCCGCAGGGCAGCATGTGGCGAGCTGTTGGGCAGTAGCGATCCCACGGACCCTATTTCCCGGGAAAAGTCTTGTTCTTCACCTCTGGCTTGCCTTTATTGGCCGGATGGAGTGAACACTGACGGGAACAGAGCTCCCACCTCATTCTTGCCTTTATTGGCCGGCTTGAGTGGAGATTCGCAAGAGCAAACGTGCTCGGAGGAAGGAAGTATTCCAGTAAGTGCTTGTAGGGATCTTGACCATCTTCCGGGCTCTGGGATTGTTCTGAGAGCCGTGGAATACCTGTCCACTCCTTGAGGAGTGGAGAGGTATTCCACGGCTCCGCACGGCACGTGCTTGAGCACCTCAGGACATGTTGCCCCTAGTCGCTACGTCACTATGTGCTAGCGACCGTTTCCGGGGGCCCATTATTGAGTGTGCAAGTCACCCCCTGCCAATTTATCTGTGTATATTGTATAACATTGGTCAGACAGGGGACATAGTTCTTCCATAGTTCAAGGTACCCAATCCACTATAGCCACCCAAACCCATAGGCCCAATGTGTTTTGTTTCCATATTCTGCAATAGTTCTGCACCAACCGGGGTTTGTCCTTGGGTGCAATTGCATAGTGCATACAGGGATAATCGTCGGCTGGTGCCTTCTTTTCATTTAAAATTGACTAAGGGGCCTCTGCGAGTTGGCTTCGGCTCCTCGTACGCCTTCCAAAGGTCCGGGACCCCGGGGTCCCGAGATATGTCAAAGACAATTTAAATAATAATAATAATCGTTTATTAACCAAATAATGTTTTACATTTCCTTAAAAGTAATACAAAAATAAACTACTCCTTAAAATAAAGTTAGGAATTAAGGAAACATAATTTTAATAAATTAACTTGTGGACTCCACACTCTCCATATTACATCTATGAAGAGCACTATGTATAAAGCTACCATTTACTGGGTACTTGAATGTGCCCTGGCGGTTGAGAGTACCTATGTCATGCTCACTCAAATGTCTCGCTTGTGGTGGCGTGTGTGTTGGATCATTAAGTTCCCTTTAAAATCTTTGAGCTAAATGGTGCTGATCCATGCTTCATGTTCGTGAACGGGCGCTGCCAGGACTGGTCGTGTCTTTAGCTGCCACGGCTTATTTTTTTATTTAGTTGTATTAGTTGGTTTTTATGTTTTTATTACGGACGCTTTTAACGTGCACGTCTTTCTACATTGTTCTCACATGTACATTTTCAACATGAATGATGTAACCAAAATCTTGTAACAATGTTTTGATTTAAAAGCGTGCCCGTGGAGTTTCTTGCCCGTTCTTCTCCATAGGGACCTACTACGCTTTGGAATGCCTAGCTTCATCTTTCTGAGTGACGGCCCCTTGACAATTCAAAAGTGTGTGTAAGTAAGTACATATAGAGCGAGATAAGTACAGATAATGATGATTTGATCCTTTTGACTCTTTATTCCTTTACTTTAGTCTGTAAAGTTCACTTTTTACCTCACTCAAGTGACGACACAGTTCTAATTTCGAACCGATAAGCTTAGGACCTATTTCACGATGTCCGAATAGCCACTGCATACGTACCAAATAAAAACTTTTTTACAAAAAAATCCAACCGACTTCCAAAAACAACACTAAGTGAAAAATAACTTTAATTTCGGAAGTCGGTGTCTGGTTAAATGTATTTTCGTTTTTTGCCACCGATTTCCAAAATTAAAGTTATTTTTCACTTTATAGTGTTGTTTTTGGAAGTCGGTTGTATTTTATTGTAAAAAAGTTTTTATTTTTCACTTTATAGTTGTGGTACCTACCCCACACAAATTCTAATACCACTATCTGCAACACAAACTAGAACATCATCCATATCAGTAGGAAAAAAATACGTATTATTGAAGTTAACTCAAAAACTATTCAAGCAAACTTATTCAATTTAATATGGGACCAACTTTGAGGTATAGCCTCTCGAATAAAATAATTTTTTTTCAAACCTGACGACTTTGTAACAAGTTATGCGTGGTCGTACATAAAAAAAAATTAAAAAAACATACGTGTCGAAATGAGAACCTCCTTTTTTCGTCGGTTAATAAATTCAAAAATGGAACACAATTTACATTAAATTATCTGCCAAGTAAGTGTTTAGGTGGTAAAACAGGCCCTTTGACTGCAATAATTCTCAATGCAATTGTGTTGTTCCCTATCGCATTGAAATAATTTTATGAACTAGTACCAACCCTAGAAAGATTTTGTCGAACTGCAAAATGTTACAATTAGGCGATCGATATCAGACAGTAGAAACTAACTCGATCAGAAGTACTACTCGTATCGACGATCATTTAATTGCTCTTGGGGACAGTTAACGACTTTATTGCTGGATAAGTGGACGTTCAAATAAAAGTTTTCTAATGTAACTGAAAGTGACTTTGCAGAAGCACCTACCACCTGTAATAATCTAATATTATACTCATGTTAAGTCAAGTTCAAAATAAAAAAGTTACGTTAAAGTTTAAAATTGGATCATTGAATCGAAAACACAGGGTTTGTTTTCTTTGGCCAGTCGATTGTACTGCAGGTACTCTCTTCTTTAGCCTTAGTGGAACACAAGCATGATGTTAATAATAATAATAATAGCCTTTATTATTATTTGTTACCATTCCACATGACGAGAAACTCGTGAAAGCTGAGAAAGAGAAACAAATAAAATATCTCGACTTAACTCACGAGGTTGTTGACATGTGGAATGTGAGCTCGGCTGTCATTGTGCCGATTGTCATCACGGCCAATGGCCTGATGGCCGAAAGTCTCGACCAACATATCTCGAGGCTATCATTAGGCGGTTGGATTAAGGGCCTGATTCAGAAGGCAGTACTCCTTGATACGGCTCGCATTGTGAGAAGGTTCCTGTCTCTGCAGCCCTAACCACCGGTAGCTTGGACCCTGCTCCCGATACCGGCGGACCTCTATTTTTTTATATTTTTAAATGTTTTTTTTATATCCTTTTTTTAAGAAATATTTAAAAATGTAAATAGATAAGACAGAAAATTAATAAACGAAATAATAATAGCCTTTATTAACAATCTTACAAGTAACATTATATCTTATTTCTAGTGCTTACTACAGGGATGTTATGAATTATAATATATGTATTTTTCTTATTCGACACCGGTTCCTTGATTGTCTTGCTTTCCACCAAGTCGTCCCTGCCACCTTATTGATGTCATCGCGTAGCGTGATGTTTTGTGTATTTAAATAACCCAAAATGAAGCAATTACGCCAACCCTAGTCCCAATCGTGTCGATACGATTGGTCTGAATTGGATATCAAACGTCTCGACGGGACAATGACCAAGGTCGTACCAGAATATTCAAGTAGACTCGGCCCAGATTTAATAGGTGCAAACTAAGTTGGATTATTCGGTAAAGAAAAATGTGTAAGCTTTCCTAATTAGGTCCCTAATCTAACAAGTTAGTCCCAATTAGTCGCTATTCCCTTGGCTGGAGAAAATCTTTAGAAGTTTTTTTCGGAATTTTGTAGTAAGAATAATGACTAAATATAACTCTAATAAAAATGTAACTCTAATTATTTTGGAATTGTTCTATAGATACATATATGAGTATCACTAAGCTCGTTTAGCATCTCCAATCAATATGACGATTTAACATCAATTGACTTTATGCAAATTAATACTCAATTGTAAACGCAATAAGACTCACTCCTGGTGTTCAGCGTTCACTTGAGTCAAAATAGAAGGTCATCAGACAAGACACAACAGACAAGACATCAGAGACTAACCAACCGTGATTTATGTCTTTCGAAAAGAGTACTGTAATGCTGGCCAGACTTGAGCGTCAAGAAGCGGGACGCGGGACGCGAACCCGGAGCGTCTACAACGTGAAACTTTTAGGCCTCTGCCTCGAATTTTGCGGGAAGCGGGGCGGCCGCGGCGGCGGCGCGGGAGCGGCAGGATTTTATGCGTAAAAACAAATGGACCGGACCTCGAAAACAGCGGCGCGGAAGCGGGGCGAGACAATGCGAAACGCGCCGCCGGCGCCGCCGCCCCGCTGCCCGCGAAATTCGAGGCAGAGGCCTAACATGCACACCTGCGCGACTACAGCACGAACCGCGTACTTCGTTTTTAGAGAATAGTCACTGAAGCCGCACGCACCGAAATTCTTGTTTAACAATAGAAAGTCGCCTGACGAAAGGCTCACAGACCCTTTGTTTTCGTCATTCTTGGCTCGGAGCTGACACACACACGTTTTTTTTTTTTTTGCAAAGCCGGGTATTTCAGTCACGAATATTGTGTGATATTTGAGGGTTGACATTGTAAAGCGCTATTAACATTATAAATGGTACAAATGATAGTCTCTATTTATAAAATTCTCGCTTTGTTTAGAGTAGACAAGCTCTACACACGTCTCACCACAAGACGCGTGCGTCCGACTGCGTTACGCTTTGCAAAAGCGGTCTTCTCGCTTCGCGGTCGCGCAGGTGTGCAAGGCGCCATAAGATAACACGGGCAGCGTCCGTCACGCGACTGACGCTCCCGCTTTGCAGTCACTTTGGTCGCTCAGGTGTGGGCGAAGCTTAAAGGTTGTCTGCAAAAGGCGACCTTATGTCGCTAAGGCCGGTAGAAAAATAAATCTGGTTGCATTCGAAAATTCGAGTGAATTTGGAATTAGCTTTAAACAAACCGGCCAAGTGCGTGTCGCACCTCGCACAATGAAGGGTTCCGCAGTTATAAAAAAATTATCCAAAAAACAAACTTAACATTGTAATCCCTAAAAAAAATTTTTTTATGTGTTAAAATTACAAATTAACAATTTTCGGACATTTTCCTTTAGTTGTGCTGTGAGACCTTGCTGTTTGCCACATTTCATGTTTCTAGGACAACGGGTACCCTATAGATTTTGATTTACTTGCGAGTACTAATATGCCTCATAAATGGCCGTATTTTTTATTGAGTTGACTTAGAAGCTTGATTTTTTTAGAACTCCAAGGGAATTTTAACTTGATACCTCCGCGCGCTTCACAGATAAAGGGTCTTGACACACAGGCAGACAGACAGACAACGAAGTGATCCTATAAGGGTTCCGTTTTTTCCTTTTGAAGTACGGAACCCTAAAAATAAAATATTTGATTTTTGTTTGGAAAAAAAGAACAGTAATATACTCGTAAATAGGCGCATAGAAGTGAATAAGTTTTTCTTGAAATAAACGGAATAAATATCATTTTACGTAATATTTACGCATCCACATAATATTGCTCTACCATTAGCGCTGCTCTAGAGCTGAGAGTAGCTATCTACTGTACGTGCACAACTAAAGCATTAGTTTTTGTTTACCTACCCTAAACCTGAAAAGGGATCATTTGTACACATCATTATGAACATGTGGGTTTGGTCCTACGGGACCAAACCCACATGTTGTTCATAGTGTTGTGTTGTGTCTTGAAAACACGGAAAAAGAATCAGCCGTTCAAATTCGACAAAATGTTTGGAACAACTATTTCTTTGTTGCATTTTTGGGTTCAGGGTAAACAAAATTTAGTTTTATTATTATTGATTTGCTTTTGTAGCAAAAGGTTCATTTTGAACAAGGAAAATTCTATTGTTTACGACGCTAATATGAGAAGGCATTACTCTAATACTTATTATTTTATGTTCAACTAGCTGCGCCCCGCGGTGTTACCCGAAACTCAAACTCAAAGCATTTATTTCAAATAAACCAATTACAGGCACTTTTGAATTGTCAATGGGTCGGTCAGTCAGAAAGATGAAGCTAGTTGCCCATTCCAAAGCGTAGTAGATCCCTATGGAGAAGAACGGGCAAGAAACTCCACGGACACTTTTTTAAATCATAATATTTTTACAAAATATTGGTTACATCGTTCATGTTGAAAATATACATGTGAGTACAATGTAGAAAGACGTGCACGTTAAAAAGCGTCCGTAATAAAAAGATAAAACTAAAACAACTAAATTAAATATTAAAATTAAAAATAAGCCATGGCAGCTAAGAGACGACCAGTCCCAACTGACGGCGCCCGTTCACGAACATGACGCATGGATCAGCACCAGGTTTATGAGATACCACCGAGGTATATGAGATACACTAAAACGTGTATTATTTAATCGGTGAGAAAAATATTCACATTTTTAGAGACAAAAAATTGCTCATCCCACGAGAACACTACATTTTTTCGGGACATAAAGTAGACTATGCGTTAATCCAGGGTGTCAGCTAGTTTCACACCAAATTTTATTTATCAAAATCGGTTGAGCCGTTTGAGTCTGAAAGAGTTGCAAATATATTTGAATTCCTTGCTCATTCCACGGGAACACTACATTTTTTCCGCATAAAATGTAGCCTATGCCTAATCCAGGATATCATCTATCTACATACCAAATTTCATCCAAATCTGAGCCGCCGTTTGAGCGTGAAGAAGCAACAAACACAGTCACAACATTTCGGCTTTATAATATTAGTGTGATTTAGCATTTGCATTCAGCCAACAAACATTACCTTGACTTATGTGCTCACTGGAACACAGTCCTTCCAGACGGCTAGCTGACTAAACGTGTACTGCAGTGTACACGCGGCTATAGAGTTTATGGAAACAACCTTGTAACCTATTTTCGTCTGCAAACGTTTTATTTGATCAAGGTCGCAAATGTTCGGGAGTTTGAAGAAATGTTGCAATTTCATCTTACTAAGTACCTACACAGTTATTACAGCACAGAATAACAAAGTTACAGTAGTACGTCTTCACAGAAAAACCGCCGAAACGACGCGCTTCGGAATCTCAGCCTGTAGACAATGTTCGAGTGCGCGGCAGTTACGCGAATTTACCTATCGAGCGACCATAGGTAATTAATTCAAGGTCACTGCCTTGTTATTTTGTGGTTATAGTTTAATTACTGAGGTAGGTAGGCTTACTAGTAGGTAATTGTTTATCTAGAAATAGCGACCCGCCCTGCGTCGCACGGGTGCAATGTACCCACTGAGATGACGATATGTCTAACATCCAGATTTTTGTTCTTTAACCTAAGTTTAATATTCAAAGCCGAGGAGCTCTTGGCTATGTAATAACAGCCACACCGGTCGATCCATCAGGTTAAGCTACGCTTGCCGGGGCGGTCCATGGATGGGTGACCATCTTTACATACTGAGAGTCCTCCGAGCCTCGGAAAGCATGTTAAACCGTTGGTCCTGGCTGTCATTCGTGGATCTTTGACAGTCGTTACGTGTCGTCAGAAACCCGAAAGTCTGACAACCAGTCTTACCAGTATTACCCAGTTAATGGGTTGTCAGGTCAGACAGGCAGTCGCTCCATGTAAAATACTGGTATTCAGCTGCATCCGGTTAGACTGGAAGTTGACCCCAACATAGTTTGGAAAAGGCTAGGCAGATTGATTGAATCTAAGTTTAATATTTAATATATTACATGTTATACACAAAAACCTTTCGGAATAAATTTTCTAAATGATGGTGAAAACCGCATCAAAATTCTTTATGCAGTTCAAAAGATCTAAGCAGTCACACAAACACAAACAAAAAGCGATTTTGTTTTATAATATAGATAGCTAGATCTAAGTAGATATCGAGAGGTTGGCCGATTCAGTTGCGATCCCACGGCCCGTTAACTGACCGGCTGCGCAAGACGTTACCACGCATGTCAAGGTCTGTTGCGGCCGCTGCTGAGCATTCCCAAGGCGTGTCGGCCTGGTGCGGCCTTTTGGCCGCTATTCTAACATGTCAAGTGATACGGAGCGCATGGCTGTGTATGCATCCGCTGTGGATTTATTCAGTGGTCAACATTTGATAAACAAAGCAGATGAAACGTGCCCATATAGGCCGCGCCTTTGAACTTACCGACTCCCGACGGATCGGACGGGCGAAGAAAGGTCACCGCAGGCCTCATCGGATGTGACGGTTCACACGGCCAGTCAGCCTGGCCTGCCGCGATCTGGCATGTGAGAAAGCGGGCCGTGGGACCGCAGCATTAGACACTAAAATAGCCTTCACGAGTCGCAATGCGTATGCGCACCTTGGTCAGTGCCCCACATCACATTGTTGTCTAGCTTATTTTCACCACGACGGCGACTTGCTACTCTGTATTATAGTTTTCGCCGATTACTACAAGGAAAAAAAAAACAGGTCATCAATGAAAGAAACCAGGTTTTTTTTTTTCTCTTGTTCTAGGGCTCATCAATAGGATGGACTCTAATCCTATTACAATCAAGCCTTATAAATAGGCTAAAATAATTAAATTATAACCTAAACTATTAAATTGTCTTTACTAAAAATGTGTCCAATAGCACTTTTTTTATTGTCTCTATTAAGGCGAATACACTTCGTTCTTGTGTTTGTTTGGCACATTTTTTTGTACTTTACACTATTCACTGTCACTAAATGAGGTTTGAGTTACTTTTATTCACATAAGAATACAATTATATAGTCCTCCTTATCGATTTCGATAACGGCGACCCTTCGATATCACTTCCTTGCGTGTGCCCTTAGATGGCTCGCTAGACCGAATTTAGTTTTGAATACCCGGTCACAACTAAAACAATAAAGCTGGCCTGAAGTGTTGTATGTATACGTGTAGGAGGGCGTGGAGGGGGGTGTGGGGGAGGGGGGTTTCTTTGTTAATCTTTCGAAGAAAAGCGACATGACGCTATTATTGAGAAGCGCCAAATACGCAAAGAGAGACCTAAGAATACATTTATTCACTTATACATAAGAACATTAAAACTAAAAAACAAGATTAAATAAAATATGTTGAACACATACTAAAAAAAAAAAAACTTAGGATTGAATAACGCCTTCTAAAGTTTATATTTAGAAAAAAAAATTTAAGGATTGTGCTTCTCATTTTAAGTATCTCAAAGCTTAATACAAATCTTTTGCTTTATAAATAAAACATGCTTATGCATTACTGAGATTGAACCGAAATAATAAATTTAACGATACCAATTGAAAGCCCTAGGTCGTAAATATTTAAAACTGGCTTGACTAAAGGCGATCCGAAAACTTTAAGATAGTAATTTGAATAACATCATCAATATAAATAAAAAGAGAAGTCCTGACTGACTGAAACTTTTTGCAGTTTAAATCATGAAAATGAGTTATTTAATATTTTCGTTAAAAACTAGAAGCCACGTGTTTGAAAAATCTTGCTCTAAGGGGGAAAATAGGGGATGAAAGTTTGAAAGGAAAAACTATTTTTTTAGTAATTACGAATGATGTTTTTTTCAACATCTATCTATCTATATAAATAAAAAGAGAAGTCCTGACTGACTGACTCATCAACGCCCAGCCCAAACCCTTGAACCTATAAAGCTGAAATTTTGCACAGGGATTCGCTTTATTATCGATACAAGGAATAAGGAAGGATGTCCCGCTAGTACGTTCCCCTGGGATATTTTCCGACAACCACGCGGGCGAAGCCGCGTGCAAAAGCTAGTTGTGACATAAATGTAGACCACATAAAGATTTTATTATAGGTTCAAAGTGTTTTATCCGGTTCAACCTGTCCTCCCCCAGGGACGCCCTAAGCCGGAGGCCGTCCCCCACAGGGAGGGCCCTTGGCGAGTGGTCGCATAGTTTTTACGTTTTATGCCATGGTTGGAAGCCTTAATTTATTGAGGCTCCCAAAGGAAAGTCCGGTTAAGGACTACACCCCTACAACAACCTTTTAGGTTGACATAAGTGATGCCATTTCCCAAAAACAAACAAAATCAATTTGCATACCTGGATCAGCTTCCAGTCTAACCGGATGCAACTGAATACCAGAATTTTATTAGCAGCGACTGCCTATCTGACCCCCCCTTGGTAAGACTGGATATCAGACTTTCGGGCTTCTGACAACCACGCCTACCTACAACGACCCTACCGTGCTGTGATATGTTTGGTATGAATTTAATGATCACCCATCCGCGGACCGACCTTCGCAAGCGTTGCTTAACTTTGAAGACACACTCTTTAATGAACCCCTAACTTAACCAACTCCTTCTCTTTTCCAGTAAACCTGCCATTCTTCACCCACGGCATTGAAACAACAAATCTGACGTCATCAGCCCACTCCGGCCATTTCATCAGCTTCAACGGTACACAATGGACCACTTCAGCCATGGTGGCCGGCGCTGGGGTAGCAGCACCAGTTTTCTGTTATATTGTGGATACTTATGGAAGGATGAGTGGGGTGTTCTTAGTCAGTATGATTCAGGGGGTGAGTGAACTTTAAACTGTTATTTTTCCAGCTAAGTGCGACGACTTTACACACGTTTGCATTCAAAAATGTCGTCGCGTGGAAATGCCCTTTCAGCTCCCTAATTGCGCAACACTTTACAATTTGAATGATTTTGAAGCATATTGCTAATCCATTGCTTCATAAATATTGTTACGAGCTGGGGTTAGGGATAAATAAATTTATGCCAGTTTACACCAAAAACACACTATATTTAAACAATCACAAATACAGTAATCAGAAACAAAAGCAGAATCACTCGTAGCTCGCTGTTAGTTCGCTGTTAGTTCAGTGTTGTTCACTGTATCGTATTCCTAGCAGAACTGCCATACACCGTTTTTCGTTTTTGTGAGTGACATCTCGCAGTTGACCACTGGGGGGCGAGACTGCTTAACCGAGCGTTTCCTATGGGAGCTTTAAGCGAACTTAAAGCCTCCGGCCAGGGCCTATAAACTAAGGTAAAATATTAGGCGACTGAACGTCGCTAATAATAGAGCAGCCAGACGGGGCAGGCTGGATCATGATGGGGGGATTAAGTGCTACAGGCTAAGCTGTGCCCCCAGCAGGCACAGCTTCACCGAGTAGGGGATAGGGGGGGGGGGGGGGCGGCGGTTACGATTGCGACCACGGCGGCGAGGTTAGAATGTATTTTTGGGTGGTTTGCGGATGCAAACCGTACTGGTGGCCTTACTGCTCTCCTGAAAGAGGGTTATGGGGTCATCAGGGTCGGTGAGAATATGTCTCGGACGGCGAGTTTTACTGATTTTAGAGGGGTCGTAACGCCCAGCCTCGACAACCAAAGGTTTGCGATGCTTCGCGGCGGCATCAAAGAAACGCATCGAGTTGCGTTTCAAAAATTGATGGATCGTGGGGATTCTAAGATCAAAGTGAAGGTCCGCGTTCCGAACGAACCAAGGGGCACCCGTTATCCTTCGGAGGAAACGGTTTTGTCATGTTTGCATCCGATGCAGATAGCGGGGTTTGGCGTGTGCAAATACCGAACCCGCATATGTCATGATGGGACAAATGCACGCAGTGTAGATGCGCAATTTGCACTTAAGAGATAGTTTGCTGCGTGAATTTAAAACGTAACGTAATCTACCGAGGGCAAAAGCGGCCCGTGAACGTGCCAGCTTAATGTGCTCGGCAAAGGAGAGGCGTTGATCGAGTGTCACCCTTAGATATTTGGCTCGCTTCTCTCAAGGGATCGGCTTACCAAACATGGTGATGTGTCGGGGAATGGTACGTGAGAAACACGGTTTCAAAAAGAGAACCGCTTGACTCTTGTCGGGATTGACCTCGATTCTCCACCGACGGAACCAGCAGCCGAGGTCATCGACTGCGGTTTGGAGGTTACGAGCTATCGCGTTTAGATCTCCTCCCGCACAGTAGATGGCCGTATCATCTGCAAACAGAGCCAACTGAGCCTTTTTACTTTTCGGGACGTCGCTGGTAAATAAGGTAAAAATAAGGGGAGAAATTACGGAGCCCTGTGGGACACCTGCGCGAATCGGATGGGGAGCAGAAAGTGCTCATTCAATACGGTAACAAAAAGTGCGGTTCGACAACGTCTCGTAAGATGAGCACGAGACGGTCAGGCACTCCGAGTTTGTACAGCTTATAAATTAAGCCGTTGTGTCAGACTTTGTCAAACGCTTTCGCTATATCGAAAAAGACCACGCCCATCATCGAACGGCGCTGAAAATTAGCGCTTATGTTTTCGACGATGCGGTGAACCTGTTGTACACAGGAGTGTTGGGTTCGGAACCCATACTGTTCGTTCGGGATGAGGCCCTTTGTCTCGGCATAGTCTCTGAGTCGCTTATAAATAAGTCTCTCATAGATCTTGCCGAGAACATTGAGCAAGCTAATGGGGCGGTAACTGGTGGGCTCGCTCTTGGGCTTGCTGGGCTTAGGTATACCGATACCGGTGGCCTGTTTCCAGGCTTGGGGGAAAATGTTATTGCTCATGGCACCATTGAAGATGATGGTCATTAGCATAATTAAATTTACTGGGAACAGTTGGAACACCCTATTGGTGAGTCCATCTGAGCCAGGGGCTTTGCGGGGTTTTAGAGCCTCGTGCACCTCGTCCGGAGTGACGGGGGGCAGGGGACAATGAGGGTCCTCAACGGGAGGGAGGGAAGCTCTACGTTCGACTTCCGCGTCAACCTCCGAGAGTTGAGCTTGGTCAACCGGTAGAGAGCTCGGTCTGCATTGCGCCTGGAGACTGTCTGCAAGGCATTCCGCCTTGTCGGCATCATCGAACGCGATGGTGTTATCGGGGCGGACTAGGGGGGGCATAGAGGCAAATCCTTGGGACCTGAGTTTCTTCTGGAGTTCCCAGAAGGCAAGGTGGGTTGGCTCTAGCGCAATCAACATCTTATCCCAACTAGCGGACCGCAGTACCTCCATACGAGTCTTTACAGATTTCTGTAAATAACGCATGTGGACTTTGTTCGCACGACAAGGAAAGCTGATGTAGGCACGGACAGCCGCGAACGCGAAGAACTTCTCATTTAACAGCTCACGTACGTCGTCCGGCAACTTCCGGCGATGGTCTTCCATCGCAGAAACTTCCCTTGAACAATCGTTCAGGACTGATTGTACGTGTTCCGTAAATGAGTCGATCGCGGCCGCGTCGTGTCAGCGATAGAGTCAAAATGGTCGGGGATGGAATCTAAGTGGGGGGAAAAGGAAGATTTCAGGCAATCGCTTACTATCCTCCAATCCGTCACTTTTTTAGTAGGTAAGGGTTGAGTGGGGTCAAGGTAACCAAGGCGGGAGACCAGCTTAACGACGACTAGTCGGTGGTCAGAGTTTAATTCATGTACCGCTTCTATAGAGTCCAATCGAAGATTGACATTCTTTAGAAGCGCTACATCACTTGATGTAGCGCTTCTAAAGAATGTGTACAAGAATGTGTAATGTGTACATCAGGGAGG
This sequence comes from Cosmia pyralina, assembly GCA_946251885.1. Classification (NCBI taxonomy): domain Eukaryota; kingdom Metazoa; phylum Arthropoda; class Insecta; order Lepidoptera; family Noctuidae; genus Cosmia; species Cosmia pyralina. The sequence goes on from OX276362.1 coordinate 19,019,114, forward strand.
TGGTTAGGGTTGTCGGGGAAATGAGTCGGAGTCATTGGGGCAATGACGTCAAAATTTAAAAGGGGACAATGGTCAAATAGGCGTTTACCTCTGGTTTTGGTCGCACTGCTATTCCAAGCGGAATGCTTGGCGTTGAGATCACCCGCAATAATTACTGAGTCACTCAAGCCAAGTAAGATAGCGAGGTCATCGTTAAGGATTTGAAAGTTTTCTGTAGTGGGAATGCGGGGAAGGTAAGCCGATACTAAGGTGATCGGCTGGTGACCTGTCATGCCTAGGCGGCAGACAGACACTTCCAAACGTGAGAAGGGGGAGGGGGGGAATCCAAAGGGATACAATAAAGTGTGGCTTTATAATAGATCAGGGTACCGCCCTTGTGGCACTGAGTCTTGTCATTGCGAGTTATGCGATAATTCGCAATTGATGGGTTACGGTGGCTGGGTTTTAAAAAGGTTTCCTGTACGAGGAGGACATCTAATTCGTGGTCGCGGAGGAAAGTGGAGACCTCATCGCGTTGGCCTTTTAGGCTATTGGCGTTAAAAAACCCTAGTTTAAGGGATCGGGGTTTAACTCTAGCAATGATTTTTGTATCCATTACTGGTTAGATTTAGTGGAGAGGGAGATCAGGACTTACTGCCATACACCGCTGGCAACCCTCTATTTATATGACGAGTGTAAGCTTCTAGAAAGTTCGAGGCCATAATTCGAGAACATTACACACACATTGACACTTTACCATCTAGAATATTCTGGAAGGGCTTAGAATGTTCTAGAAAAATCTGTCACGAATCGACGCACCGTGTAGTTCTGCTACTTGATAACAGATGGCGTTAGCGACTACGTAACATTATGTTCGAAAAATTTGTCTCCTTAGCAACGTAAATAACACAATGAATGTTGTTGAACTGTCAAAATGAAAGCCATTGCTTCTGCCCGCGACTTCATCCGCATTAAATTTCTTTTCCGCCCTACCCACCCCTTCGCATCGCATCGCCTGCCCGCGCTATTTCTTCATTTTCGATTAGCTTTCTTATAGACTTTTTTATTTTTGCTCGTCTCCTAAGGATTCTAGCGTGATGTTAAATAGCCTTTACCTATAGCCTTCCTCATGAAGAAGGAAAAAAAAGCGGATAAAACGGAAGAGTTTGTTTTTTTGTTTGTTTCTTTGAACCCGCTAATCACTGGAACTACCCCAGTCGGATTTGAAAAAATCTTTTTGCATTTTATAGCCCAATTCTTGAGGAAGGCTATAGGCTACATCTAGCTAGGACCCTTACGAGCTGAGCAAAAAGAATTTCCCTCAGACGAACTCGTGGGCAGAAGCTAGTGAATATTATAAAAACAAAATGCCAATATACAATAAAAACTTTTTTACTAAAAATAACTACCGACTTCCAAAAAAAATACACTCGGAAGGCGGTTGTTATTTTTAGTAAAAAAGTTTTTATTTTTTTCACTTTTTAGTTGTGGTACCTAGCCCACATGAATTAGAATACCACTTGACCTGCAAAATAAATTAGAACATCATCCATATAGACTAAGTGGGAAAAATACGTATTATTGAAGCTAACTCAAAAACTACTCAAGCAAGTTTAATAAATTTTACAAGGAAACAACTTCGAGGTATACCCTCCCGAATAAAAGAAGAATATTTCAAATCGGAATACTCTGTAAAAAGTTATGCGTGGCCATACATAAAAAAAAAAACATGTCGACTTGAGAACCTCCTCCTTTTTTTATCGTCGGTTAAAAAAGAAAAACATACCTAAAGATGCTTGATGTACCTAGCTTTGCAAACTGATTATTAAACACAATATGCATGGCTGAATTTAATCATCTCATCATAATCCACTTAAAGTTCTATCAACGTATTAATTAGTAATGCAATCCACGATGATCGGCTTCCTATTGTAATTAACTTAGATTGGTGCCTTAATTGATTTTAATTAATATCCGATAGATGATGTTCCATAAATAACTCTACCTACGAAAATACGCATCCTCGCAGCACGTACTCGTACAATAATAATGTCAGCATGAACTATCTCACTGTACAACGTGTATCAAAAATGCGTGGGATCATCAAAGTGAACAACTTTCTCCATGGGACCATCATCGTTATCACGAAAAAATAATCATCCGTTCAATACAAAACTTAAATACCTATATACGATGTTATTAGAAAGTTGTTCAGTTTGATGATCTGTACCAACCATTCTGCCTAGCCTTTTCCCAAGTATGTTGGGGCGGCTTCCAGTCTAACCGGATGCTGCTGAATACCAGTGTTTTATATGGAGCGACTGCCTATCTGACCTCCACAACCCAATTACTTGGTAATACAAGATAACCCTTGGTAAGACTGGTTGTCAGACTTTCGGGCTTCTGATGACCCGTAACTGTCCAAAGTTTCATGAATTAGCCGACGTTCGCACGGACGTAAAAATATCGTGGCGTATTTTTTCGCGCACTGGATTTTCAACGCTTTGCTTATCGCCGAGAATTGAAAATCCAACAGTGTATTTTTTCGATGCGCTGGGATGCACTCTGTCGTTGTTAGGTTGGATTCTCGATGCTCGGCTCAATACCGAGAGTTGAAAATCCAGTGCGCGATAAAATCCCGCCACGATATTTTTATATCAACGACTAACAGCCGGCTAACAGCCGGGACGGCTTAACGTGCTTTCCGAGTCACGGAGGAGTCTCGGTATGTAAAGATGGTCACCCATCCACTGACCAACCCCGGTAAGCGCAGCTTAACCTGATGGATCGACCCGTGCGGCTGTTATTACTTAGCCACAAGCTATGGTGGTCTGTACCACACCCTTAAAATATGACCACGCGTTCCTAATACACGCTGTATAAAGAAAGGATAAGATTTTATCCTCCTGATTGACAGTACCAATTTGGTGCTGAAGAAATATAACGATAGAACGTTATTTTGATGCATTTGTGATAATTCGATTCTCGGTTCAGCCAAGCGACTTTTCAAAAGTGTTTCAAAGTGCAGTTTTACTTAATTTTGAAAAAAAAAATGTTTCCTATCAGTAAAAATTGGTAGCATCAATATTTAGGGTAAGTACTTTCCTTCGAAGGCCAACTTTCTGCACTGTATAATCCAGGTGTGTCTTTTGAAAACGGTAGTGCAAACTATTTTTTACAATATACATACGTAAATCAAATCTCATAGCTTATAAGAAGTGTGTATTAGTATACGGTATGGAACTCACATCTATGCAATACATCCAACCACATACTTGATATCGCCTTTGCTGACGATATATACAAAAAATTAATGAAGTAATTAGGACAAAAAGTAGAGTTTTTGAACACTCTGTAGAATTGGATCACTAGGTCAATGAGTCAATGAACTTAAATCCTTGAACATGTGTGCAAACAAAAAAAAACCCTGTTTGGCGAACAATGGATTGGGCACTGTGGTACACCGCAGGTGGCCAGCTTGGTTGTCTAATTGTCTAAACAGAGTGATTACTTTTACTGAATTTATTTTGATATTTATTTTGTTTGAAAAAATAACTTTTTTATTTACGGTTTTTAATTTAACATTTAATTTTGCTATATTTATGTGAACCAGTATTACTAGTAGTTTAATTTCTTTCACATGGTGTCGATCAAAGTCCGAAATAATGTTTTTTTTTTTAAATCTGCGTTCACACCACAATATTCACAAGTGTTCAGAGTAACAATCTCACTAGGAACCAAAGACCTTTCAATTGCGATCATTAAATTAACAAATTCAATTAGCATTTAATAGCTAATTAATTTTGTTGAGCTATTAACGCGTTTACTGCCGAGTTAATTTTAGGCGAACCTCTGAGTTTGTTTTGGATAATGTATTTTATTTATATAAAAATAATGTTAAAAGCTGCTTTCAAAAATTATTTTTGTAATCAATTTGTGGAGAACATAAAATTTTGAAATAATTGCTGTCTGAAATAATCTTAACAAAAAAAAGATTTATTTTATGATAATAAATCATTTATTTTATAAAATCATGATAATTATATTTTCAGTAACTGTACTCTCTCCCTCTCTCTCCTCTCTCTCTCTTCTTTTCTCTCTTTACTTTTCTCTCTCTTTTTTTTCTCTTTTTTTCTTTACTTTTTTCGTTTATGGTAAATTAATTGCATCTAATAATAGAATACTTTGTTGAACTTTCTGGATGCTGCATGTTTTCATTTTGTTTAGATGCCTTACATATTGGTTGTTGATTTTGCCCGATATTTGAAATATTTTCAAATCTGTTTGTAATTTTTTTGAATATAATCCTATATTCAAAAAAATTACAAACAGATTTGAAAATATTTCAAATATTTAAGAGCGTTCATCCCGTGCGGCCAACGTCGCATTTCTAGAGGATTTTGTGATTATTTTATTAAGTTTAAATCATAGTAATTGTTTTTTTCTCAGTCAAATAAATAGATCGTTATATTTTATAATTATTTTTAACATTTACTCTTTAGTCAATAAAGATATTTAATCGTAATTTTGCAAACAGAAAATAATTGACAAAACTGTAAATTTTCATCAGTAAATACTAAAATATTAGGGGTTAAAATATGAAATTGCCGATTTGTACTGAAAAATTGAAATTGTTTTTTTTATTTTTTATTTAACATATTTATTTAATCATAATAATTACCATTATTATCTATACATTGCTGCCATCTAATAGGAAGGTCAAATAAGCCTTTGCGATAGAACTCTCGTGATCTAGATTCGACAAACTGTGTGAAAGCATTTTGTTTTGCCTGCCTGAGAAGAAAACTTTTTATCACGTAGAAAATTGTCCAAATCACGAAAACAATGGTAGTCCATTGGAGCAAGGTCTGGCGAATATGGAGGGTGACGAATGGTTTCTAATTGCAGTTCCTGTAGAGTTAAAACGGTTTCTCGTGCTATATGAGGTCTCGCGATATTATGGAGCAATAATGGTGAAGATCGATTCATGAGTCGGGGCTGTTTCACTCCTAGTTTTGCTATCATTGTTCGGAGTTCGGCACAGTAGACATCTGCCGTTATTGTTTGACCCGATCGGAGAAAGCTATTGTGAATAACACCATGCTGAGACCACCAAACAGTTACCATTACCTTTTTATTGGTAAGCTTTGCTTTAGGACACTGTTGCGGCGTTTGACATGGGATCAGCCATTGCATTTTGCGCTTACGGTTATCGTAAAGAATCCACTTTTCATCACATGTCACAATTCGATCCAATATTCCTTCATTTCTGTATCGATTCAACAAGGCAACACAAGTTTCAACACGCGTTTCTTTCTGCAGATCAGTCAAATCATGAGGCACCCATTTCTAATATTTTTTTATTATATTGATTTGACGCAAATGAGTCAATATTGTCGGTAAGGTAACATTAAACCATGCCGCTAATTCCTGGGTAGTTTGTCACCATCTGTTTCACTTCATTGTTATTCAGCTGTGTGGGCGGTCTTCCACGTGGTTCGTTCTTTAAATCAAAGTTTCCATCACGAAAGCGTTTAAACCAAAATCGCACGATGCGTTCATTAGCAGTCCCCTCTCCAAACGCAACATTGGTATTGCGAGCTGTTTCTGCCGCGTTAGTTCCGCGTCGGAACTCGTATTCAAAAATAACTCGAATTTTCGAAGTATCCATCTTTCTTGCCTAAGCTGAATAAAAAAAAACAGCTGAAAGTCGATAACCGAATGTTGCACTTTTTTTAGAAGAAGAACTTCATAGGTATCATTTGAAAAAAGTTTCACTCAAAAATCTCAAACCATGAAGGTTCTATGTCAATTCGAAGTTCTTAATACAATAAACGGCAATTTAATACTTTAACTCCTAATAACTATCCAAAAATAGCATACATACTTAAACCAACCAACAATCTAGTTACTTAACTGAAAAAAAAATAGTACTTTGATTTATATTTAATAAAATAATCACAAAAACCTCTGAAATGCGACGTTGCCAGCCCACGTGGAATGAATGCTCTTAATAGATATCCAGACGCAAAATATTTATACATTGATAGCTTAACCGTTGTTGACATTCGACTAAAGGACCAAACGATTCATTTGTTTTTAATAGATTTTTTTTTCTTATCAATTTTTTTTGTTATTCCAGATATCCCTAGTTCCCCATTTCTTGCTGAACAAAAAGAACGTTTACAACGTCGAAATTATACTCCACGTACTGGCCGGTATATCTTCAGGAGGTCTATTCACAATCCTACCAATCTACATCAGAGAAATCACCACACTACGAGGGTACTCTGTCCCCCTTCTAATGGTGATGACGACAGCTGGGTACATGACAAAGATGATAGCTATGGAAGTGCGGCTATATTTGATGTTGGCATTGGTGATGGTCCAGTTTCTGTCCATCATGGTGATGGTGGAAAGCCCGAGTTATTTGGTGATGGTGAAGAAATATGAGGTGAGTGTAGTTTATGTTCTGTTCGTTTATCGATTGATTTATGTACTTAAGAGGGCTGTCGCATTTTGTGACTTCTCTCGCTCATACGGGACCAAATTTTAAGAATGTTAAATGAAAAGATGCTTTTTTGAAAAATGTAATCTTTTATTTATTTATTTATTTACTTAAATCTTACCAACACCTACCATTACAGATCTGCGATCCAATGCGATAGAGTGGCCGACATGCAACATCCTTAAATGCTAAATCCTTAATCTACATCCTATAAAATTACATACTACTTAATAGGTTGGGGAAAAAGTTTCTTCGCATTTTTTAAGAAAATTCAAAACATTTTTTAATATACATTATTTACATTTATCTAAAGTATGTAGGTACCATTTTGTTCGATAACTTTTTGCCATCTTGTAGGTAGGGACATGATCCCATTGCTATAGAAATTTTGGGACTTCTGATCAAAATACCACGACAAGTGGTTTTGGCAGTCCTCTCGTGATGTTAACCTGACACTGACTAAAGAATTCTGAAGAGACCGAAACAGGTGGAAATCTGAAGGTGCAAGGTCAGGACTATACGGCGGATGCATTAACACCTCCCAGCCAAACTCTCTTATTTTTTGCTGAGTGGCTAAAGATGTGTGAGGTCTAGCGTTATCATGATGAAAAACCACAACCCTTCTGTTGATTAATTCCGGCCGCTTTCTCTCAACTTCTTGCTTTAATCTCATCAGTTGTTCGCAGTAGAGTTCAGAATCGATGGTCCTGCCTGGTGGTAACAGCTCATAATGAATAATGCTCTTCCAATCCCACCACACACACAGCATCACCTTGTTGCGAGTTAACCCGGGTTTCACCACAGTCTGAGAAGCCTGACCGGCCTTTGACCACGACCTTTTTCGCACATTCTTGTCGTACGTGATCCACTTTTCATCACCAGTTATCAGCTTCTTCAAAAATGGTTCGGTTTCATTACGTCGTTATAAAGAATCACAAATGAGTACACGGTTCATTAGGTTTCTTTCAGTGAGCTCGTGAGGTACCCAAATATCGAGCTTTTTTGTGTACCCAGTTTTTTTCAAATGCGCCAAAACTGTTTTGTGGTCAATTCCAAGTTCTTCAGCTACGTCGTAACTACTGATATACCGATATTGCTCCACTTTTTCAAAAATGGCATCCATTTTATCCGTAATAGGGCGACCAGAGCGACGTGCATCTTTGACATCAAAATTTCCGGATTGAAAACGCTTAAACCAAATTTGTGCTACTCTCACAGACACTGCACTGGGTCCATAAACATCGCAAATTTTTTTCGCGGCATGCGTTGCATTTTTACCTTTTTTGTAGTTAAATTTTAAAATGTATCGAATTTCTTCATTAGATTCACTCATGTTGACAGTACGAAAAACAAATGAAAATCACACATTTTCCAAATTTGAATTTGGAATTATGTTCTTTAAAATTTAAACTTTCAATGATACCAAAACCAGCGAGATACAAATAGTATAGCCAAAGAGATTTTATTTTAAGTTCATACATACTATAATGCGAAAAGACTTTTTCCCCAACCTAATATATCCTTAATCTTAACCTACATCTAAATAACATACACTTCTGGACACATCTATTGGCCCACCTTAGAGTTTAGGTTTCGATGGCCCCTACCGAAATATGATTGCTAGATTAAACAAAAACTGTTGATGCAGTTTTAAACCTGATAAATTTTACCATCTTTTTCGATCGTATTGTTTTAAATTTGAATTCAGAATACCATACGACATGGAGCTACGCCTAACAAGTCGGATATGCGCCTTGTTAAAGGCAATTGATTTTTGAATAAAAAACATGTTTTATCAAATAAAGGTTTAATTTAATAACGCGTGTTGCCTCCATGGGCATCTACCACAGCTCTCATACGATTAGGCATAGAGTTTGTCAACCGCTCTATGAAATTTTGAGGGATCATCTCCCATTCCTCTTCTATGGCAGTTTTCAACTCCTGCATCGTCTGGGCAACTGGCTGACGAGCCCTAACACGACTTTTTAGCTCGTCCCACATGTGCTCAATAGGGTTCATGTCTGGGCTTCTGGCTGGCCAGTCCATAACTGTGATGTTGACATCCCGAAGATATTCCCTGACGATGCCGGCCGCATGGGCTCTTGCATTATCATGCATAAAAAGGAAATTTGGGCCCACATAGTCCGCGTATGGTATCACGCAGTATCACGTGAGGTTCTAAGCACTCACGAATGTACCTTTCAGCATTTAATGTTGGCAGCCGTGGTCCTGTAACAACCTCAAGTTGAGTTTTGCCGCTCGCGGATATACCGCCCCAGACAGTTCATGAGCCACCGCCATAAGCAACCCTCTCATCAAAGCAGCATTGTGCGAAACGCTCTCCCTTACGTCGGTAGACCTTCTTCCTTCCATCATTGCCATGTAACACAATTTTAGACTCATCAGAAAAGAGTACACGGCTCCAATCTTGCTGTGTCCAATTTAAATGACTGCGTGCGAAATGAAGGCGCGCTGTTCGGTGGGCTCGCGTTAGTTTGGGGCCATTAGCTGGCTTGTGTGGTACCATATCGCGTTCTTTTAACCTTCTTCGAACAGTTCGAGCGCTCACAGATACTCCGTGGAAGTCGTGAAGTTGGTTTTGTATCTCAATGGAGGTAAGGTGACGATTTCTCAAGCTGGTCGTCACGATGAATCGATCCTGTCTTTCAGTTGTGACCCGAGATCGTGGCCTTCCTTGGCGACGAACAAAGCCGCCAGTCTCTAGGTACCTCCGATAAACATTTCGGACCGCAGATCGACTTAAATTAAGTTGAGCACTCACGTTTCTTTGGCTGTGTCCGGCCTGAATAAGTGCCACAGCTTGGGCGGCGACTTCAGGTGAAGTATCCATAGATTATTGATAGAACCTCACCTTAATGTTAAGAATAAGTAATGTTTGTTGCAAAACCAAAGATATCAATCACTTTTTCAAGAATTAAATCCAAGTAAACCAATAAAACCAAGTTTTCTTAGTATTCGATTGTTTGATATCAACAAACAGGCTCCAAATTGTCTTTTGTTTCTTTAAATTCTGTGTTCGAAATTCAAAAAAAGACTATTGAATGAAATTGTGAATGTGCCAGGTTCAAAACTGCATAAAAACTTTTTGCTCGACCTAATATAAAATTTTAGCTAGGACCAAACGAAACTGAAAATACAAGGTGGGCCAAAAGATGTGTCCAGAAGTGTATAACATATAATGCAGCTTTTGCGAATTCACTCAAACCGCACCACAATACATCAACCCTCTCGTGAACTTCGTTCACCACACGCAGGGCTCTAGTGAGAGGAGTCCTCGCCAGTAAGTTGGTTCTGGCTGCAGGCACAGCAAGCAGGGGCGGGCGTCGCCGCCTCCACACGTACCGGTCCGGCACACAAAGTTCCAGGTGCCGCAGCACTCCCGGGTTATACACCCCGCCACGCAGTAGCTTCACTACATACGCTGTGAGTGCAAAGTCCCGTCGCTCCTTTAACGCGTTGTACCCTACCATACCCAATACAAATAGTGTAGGGTACATCAATGGGTAAAATGGTAATCAATTAAAGGAATAGTAAATAATGTTAGTTTAATAGGTAACTATTAAAAACACATTTTTATTGTGGCATTTATTTAACTCTTCAGGCGATAATATCATATACTAATAATTTATAAATCCAAAACCCAGGGGTAGAGGGGGGGGAGGTTACTTGCGAACCCCATAACCCCACAACTACTGATGATGATTTTTTTCCATCGGGTGGTGTTTTTTTACGTTTATATTTATATTATATAAGCTTGTATACCTATTATATAATGGATTTTTCCTTATATACACATGGGGTGCAGTTGGCCTCTAAGTAGTTAACTCATCTCAAAAATAGATAATCCTTGTTGAACTGTGCTTATTAGGTAACACAATAGAAATGTGTTTTAATAATTAGGTACCTATTAAATTAAAATTATTTACTAGTCCTTTAATTGATTACATTTTTCAAAAAAGCATCGTGTGAGCGAGAGAGGTGACAAATTACGACCGCCCTCTTAAATCTCTTTAATAACATTCTTATTAATAGTTTAGTAGAACCTTAAACGCGGAAACAAAGGGTTAGACAAATATACGACGACGATAACATGGCTGCTGAACGTATAGGATCCTGGGTGGGTCGGTACTCCTGGGTAAAGCGGTAGAATAGAACAGAATAGAATAGACGCAAGAATACGAGACAATAAGTTGACAAATAATTATATGTATTTCGTCATATTCGACCAGGTATCTGGTGTGCAAAACCCCTTAAATGTCAGATGCACCCCATGTGTGCGTAAGGAAAAATCAATAAAAATCTAATAGGTATATAAGCGTATATCATATAATAGGTAAATAAATAGGAAAATAAATAGGTAATAGGTAATAGGTAATAGGTAGGGAAATTGCCGTTTTGTATGAAAAAATTTAAACGAATTTTTTTCATGCATTTTTTATTTGTATTAATCGAAGTAATCACCCATGCAATCAATGCATCTTTGCCAACGCAGTGGCAGTTTGTTGATGCCCTTCTTAAAGAAATCAGCTGGACGGGAGGCAACAAATTCTTCAAAGGCATTTTGTACTGCCTCTCGGGTAATGAATTTTTTTCCCCCCAAGAAGTTATCCAAATTCTGAAAAAAGTAGTAGTCTGTAGGCGCAAGGTCTGGTGAGTAGGGCGGATGACGGAGAGCTTCCAACCCCAGTTCTTGCAACTTGGAGACCGTCTGCTGTGCAGTATGAGGTCGCGCGTTGTCGTGCAGGAGCAGCGGAGACGAGCGATTGACCAATAGGGGTAAGTTTTCGTTTAGGGCATTGTTTAGGTGCTTAACCAGGATCCAACCAACTTGCTGAGCGCTTGCGGTTATCAAACAGAATCCATTTTTCATAGCAGGTAACAATGCGGTTCAAAATTCCTTCATTTGTGTGTCTGTTGAGCAGTGCAAGGCACGTCTCGACGCGTACTTCGCGCTGGCGATCATTGAGTTCGTGGGGCACCCATTTGTCAAGCTTATTTACCTTGCCAATTTGACGCAAATGGACCAATATTGTTTTGACGCTTACGTCGAAAGCTGCTGCTAATTCAGCCGTAGATTGTGTATCATCAGCTTCCACAATCGCTTTTAATTCGTCATTGTCGACCAAAGTCTTCGGACGACCGCGAGGTTCATTTTTCAGGTCGAAATTTCCAGAACGGAAGCGAGCAAACCAATAACAAGTGGTGCGTTGGTTTGTAGTGTTAGCTCCGTAAACGTCGTTGATGTTGCGTGCCGCTTGTGCCGCGTTGCTGCCACGACGGTACCCATATTCCATAATTACTCGAATTTTTAACGTATCCATGATGACGAAAAAGATTGAAATGCGATGAAAATGTAACACTAAATCAATAAACAAATGACTACTTTTGGAAAAAAAAATCCATGTTTTTAAAATAAAATTAATTTGAAATTAGAATTCTTAGCCAAGCAAAAATTATTTTGATTTGAAATGGCCAGTACTGCAGAATGGCAATTTCATAGGTAAAGACCTAATATATGTCGGAGGAGAATGTCAGCGTTCATTGCCGGACTGGTCGTCTTCCATTGTTGTAACCGAAATAAGACTCAATATGCACTCTACAGTTGTAATTAGACCGATTTTACAAACAATCAGTTACAAAGTAGTACACGTGAATCGGATGGAACTGGATTCGTATCGGAACGCGGCGAGGTAGGGGCGAGGTTGGTAGCGCTACCAACCTCGCCCCTACCTCGCCGCGTTCGCGAACGGACTTGCGCATGTCCGTTCAGTTCGGTGTCTAATCACGAAGTCCTCGTCAAGTACAGGAACCTTGAATGACAGCCGTCATCTGTCACCGTTATTTTCCCCCGCAAACTCAAAATGACATTGACAGCTCGCGCAGTGATGCCAAACCCCGTTTCCGAACACACCCAAGTCGGTACAACTTGACGTTCCATTCAGAATCCACTGCATATAATTAAACATTATGGCACTTATAGTGATTGCGCTGTGGTAGCCCACACATATTTCTTATTGTCGTGAACATAGAAATATAAAAAACTTCTTTCTCATATCTATGGTCGTGAATCATATTTTGATCAAGATACAACCTGACACTGACCTGTATAATGCAAAAAATCCTAGAAAATTTGAATTTCGCAGGCTGCCTTCCTTAAACACAAAAATTACAAAGACACAAAAGTTATATCCAAAAACGACAGTAAAAAAATATGTAAAAATCAAAAATATAAATTCAATAATAGACTAATAAAAAATCCGAATATAAAAATTAAAATACAAGGTAAAAAGAAATCGAAAATTATATCAATACTTTATTATGTTAAAAAACTCGGAATAGCTTTTTGTCGTAGAAAGTTCTTTAATTGTTTTTTAAATAAGTTAACATTTAATTAGCGGAATGTGATTGAATATAATTGGCGCCAAGCAGAACGGTCGTTGGCAAAATGTGACCACGCTTTGACTGTCACACTATACGGCTATAGCAGTAATAATAATAAAATTTCTATTGTGTCTCGTTAGTGTCCATCAAGGCGTAAAGAAACAAAAAAAAAAAAAAACATTTTTTATTCTGCACAAATAAGACTCGCATTATAAAACTATTTAAGAATTTTTGGGGTTCCGTACTTCAAAAGGAAAAAACGGAACCCATATAAGATCACTTCGTTGCCCGTCTGTCTATCTGTCCATCAGTCTGTCAAGAACCTTTTTCTCCGGAACGCGTGAAGGTATCAAGTTGAAATTAATATGAAATACTAAGTCTATAGTCTCTTGGAGTTTTAAAAAAAATCAAGCTTCTAAGTCAACAATAAAAAAAAATACGGCCATTTAAGCGACATATTTTGATACTCGCAAGTAAATCAAAACCTCCATGGTACTTCCCGTTGACCTAGAATCATGAAATTTGGCAAGAAGCAAGGTCTTACAGCACAAATAAAGGAAAAAAAACCGAAAATTGTTTATTTGCACAGATACGACGCACGGATTAATTTGTTCTTGTTGTTTTTCTTATAAAAGTATTATTTTTGACTTTTTATTGCATGGTTGTATAGGTTTGTTTTCATTTCATAGTGTCACAACACAGAGCAGAGGCAATGTAGAGTTGTAACACAGATAACAATATATGTCAGAGTTGAAAAATTGAAATTCTCTTTGGTCAATCAAATAAAATTGAATAGGTACGAGGCTTTTGTTCACATTGTTTTTGTGTAATTTGTAATTTTTTATTTAATTTTTTATATTATATTTGTGCAGAATAAACAGGTTTTCTTTCTTTCTTTCTTTTCTTTCTTTTATTTGACATTTATTACGGTACCCTTCTTGTGCGTGGTCCGACACGCACTTGGCTGTTTTTTTTTTTAGTAGTAGTCCGGAGTTTGGATTTATATCTGATTAATAACAAATAGCCTCACTCTCCCTCTACTACGAGTACATGAGACTTCCTCTGCCTAGCCCTTTTGAGAATACAGGCATGTGTTATGCAAGTTCGGATAATCTGGAAATCATAAATTATGTTTTGTAGCCGGATGTGTCACCGCAGTTTATTGATATTTGAAGACAGGAAGATGCTATTTCCTTCACTCGTGACATAAACCATGAAACGTATTTTACGTCATCCCACGCGTAAAATCTGGTTTAGACAATGATTCATAGCTTCATATGAACTTCACTAATTATAAATACGTTTAACTGAGACGTTGTGCTGTCAAAATTTAAATTTATTTTCTTTTAAACCACCCCAGTAAAGAAGGGAATAAAACAAAAAAAAAAATATTCAAATTGGTCAAGCCGTTTTCAAGTTATGGCGTGCCGCGTGACCGAGGGAAATAGGGATTCATTTTAATACAGGTGAATTTTTCAAGTGGGCGTGGTTGGCGTGGTAATAGGTATGGGAGGGCAATGTAGGCCTTTCAACAACTACCAGGTACATAACAAAATAGAAAATAGTCAACAAATGTACAGTCTACTAGGCCTGCAACGTTCTCACATTCACAAAATAGAAAATAATCTATCTAAAAGATAGATTATGGAAGGTCAGCAAATGGTGAGTCGGAACGCGCAACACGAACGACTTGAAATTGGTGTTATGGCGTCCTCCAACTTCTCCACCCTCAAGGTCCAATTGGTCTTCACCCGTATGTACTCTACGATGTCCTCAGGCTTTGTAGAGTGGTGCAACCGGGACACGTACAGCTGCGTCGTCGGTACTGCAGGACGTAGCAACATGTTAGAACCAGCCGGCGCCGTCCCACACTGGTTGCGATAAGTAGGCTTCTTCTTTCTCTCCACCTTGATGAAGCCGTCCTCGTCGCATGTGTTCTTCGGTGGAACCTGCTGTTCGCGGTCAATCACAGCGCCTTTAGTCGCGCTTGATGCTAAGTGCTTTCCCCCTCAATGGTGACACGCGGGCGTAACCTCCCTCCTTAGTGGTACAGAACCGTAAAAATAGCGATTAACATTCGTCTTATGCCAATAGTTAACTGCAGGGTAACGACGCAGTAAAAATGTACTTATACTGTGGTAACGACTTATCACTTAGCGTTTAAGCTCTAAACTACATGATTTACACAATCATGTGATATTGAGGAATAGTATTTTTAGTGTCACGAAAATTACTTCTGAATTGTCAATATTTTTCTAAAAATATCTTGCAACGAATGAACGATGATAACTTTTTAAACAAGCTAAATAAATATTTGATTTTAAATAATCATGTCATGTGAGGTTAAGTCGGTTATGTTTTGTTTAGTAAAATCATCATTGGTAGGTACATACAATACAGTAATAATATTTGATCGGTTGATGATATAATATGAGATTATTTTACACGTACATATACGTACCTATAATTTTTTTTAGGAAATTCTGGTAATTTATTTGTTATGATAACAAGAAATTAATTTGTATTCAAACACATCACAACTTTAATAAATAACCTGATTAAATTATTGCATAAAAAGAAAAGTATGTACTATCGGAAACATACATAATATGCCCAATTCAAAACCAAAATGCAAGCGTTACTAGAGCGGCCGAGCGATGCAAGCAAAAATAGTCCTTACAATATATAGACATAAGTTTCTCCGATAGTATATAGGTACTTTTCTTTTTATGCAATAATTTAAACGTTGAAAGATTCTATCGTTTATTTTCGGAAAACCGAACTTTGCCGAATTAAATGTGACTGGCCCAATAAGGAAGTGACGGAATTATGCGTCAATCTATAATAAATTAGGTGGGAATATAAATCAATGTATATTGGTCGATATAGTCACGATTTATTCGATATATTTCGGATTTTCCGATGACAAATTTGATCATTAGAACTGTAAATATCGATACAAGAAGCAATTGCAAAGATACATCACAAACAATTTTAAAATCTAAAACAAAACAAAACAATTGGAAACAATAAAAATAAATACAATTCCAATGATCTAATAGTTGTATTGAAACTTCAATACAGTCGATTAAATACGTGTTCGGAATAAGACTGCGATTGCTGCAGTTACGACTTTGTTGCTAGAAGTTCACTGTGTTGTATTGATTTTGAATAGCCTTTGACATTTATAATAAATACATTATTTATTGAGACTAATAAGTTTTATTACATATAAATATCCATGCATCTGCAGCCGAACTAGGTGTAAACCTGTATCTCGGCATACAGCGCCAATCCTCTCAGATATATTTTATAAAAATAAAAATTAAGCCAACAAGTACAATTTTGTTTTAAACCAAATGTCTTAGACAAACAAAAATAACAAGGAAGAAAAACAATGTGTTGGAAAGTGTTGGATATCGCGGGATCGGGTCCCGGACCTTTGGAAGGCGTACGAAGAGCCGAAGCTAACTCGCAGAGGCCCCTCAGAAAATTTTAAATGAAGAGAAGGCACCAGCCGACTATTATCCCTGTATTGAAAAGCCTTATTATTATGGATGTTAATGCCTTTATTTATTAGGAAAACTACCGATTTGTAAAAAGCAATAAATAGCAGTTTCAGTTAAACGTACTTTAAATGGACAGAACTGCGTTTCGCGTACCGACAAAGCTCTGTGCACGGTATTACTCGATAGTTTTACTGTGGTTTTACTCGAAAGTGGTCCGCAAAACTCACAGCTCGAAGGCTGGCTCAAGCCGGCTCGATGGAATTATATAAACCTTTGCACCTACCCGAAGCGAGCCGTCGAGTTTGACTCGAGCATATACAACATGTACGCGCCCTTCGAGTCGAGCATCAGTCCACCATTTTTGAGCGTACTTAAAACACGTGTTTATGCAGAAATGGATTTAAGAATTTATTCCAAAAGGGACGCCTCCAATGAATTTCTAATCTTATACAGACATTGCGATTGTTTATGGAACATCCAGTCAAAAGATTACTCTCAGCGAAATGATGGCTATGATATGTTACTGACCAGGACGCAAACAGAGAGAGCGTGGTCATGAAAATAAACAGCCTTGCAGTCACTGTCTCCTTTGTTGAACAGACATCTGTTGGCTGAGGCTTGCTAAATGCAGCCACTGTCTCCTTTGTTGAACATACATCTGTTGGCTGAGGCTTGCTAAATGCAGCCACTGTCTCCTTTGTTGAACATACATCTGTTGGCTGAGGCTTGCTAAATGCAGCCACTGTCTCCTTTGTTGAACATACATCTGTTGGCTGAGGCTTGCTAAATGCAGCCACTGTCTCCTTTGTTGAACATACATCTGTTGGCTAAGGCTTGCTAAATGCAGCCACTGTCTCCTTTGTTGAACATACATCTGTTGGCTGAGGCTTGCTAAATGCAGCCACTGTCTCCTTTGTTGAACATACATCTGTTGGCTGAGGCTTGCTAAATGCAGCCACTGTCTCTTTTGTTGAACAGACATCTGTTGGCTGAGGCTTGCTAAATGCAGCCACTGTCTCCTTTGTTGAACATACATCTGTTGGCTGAGGCTTGCTAAATGCAGCCACTGTCTCCTTTGTTGAACATACATCTGTTGGCTGAGGCTTGCTAAATGCAGCCACTGTCTCCTTTGTTGAACATACATCTGTTGGCTGAGGCTTGCTAAATGCAGCCACTGTCTCCTTTGTTGAATATACATCTGTTGGCTGAGGCTTGCTAAATGCAGCCACTGTCTCTTTTGTTGAACAGACATCTTTTGGCTGAGGCTTGCTAAATGCAGCCACTGTCTCCTTTGTTGAATTTTTTTTTTTGATTCATTTTATGTTCAGACTTTTCACTTCGAGTGAAAGATGCCGAATGAAAGGCAAAACTTAACAAAAAGTGAGGTATGGTGTCTGATATTGTCGGCTTTAGCAGGCACAGGGCAAAAAAAATGTAGAGATAATGGAAAAATTATGTCATACCGTCCTACGTGCTTGTTAGCCCGCCTGGCTTACCGGTACCTATTAATAAGGATGATAGATTATGCTAGATCGTGTCGTCGGTGTCAAGCTGGGGCAAGGATGTGTGAAGCTATGTACATTTTAGCTTAGCTTTGTAGCAGTTAGGCGTAGCATGAACTAAATTACTAAACTAATCTATTTACACAATGTTCTTCCAATTAAATCAAGCCTTTCAATGGCTTTGACTGGCATAATAATCAGCCTCTAGCACAGAATACATAATAGTCCAAGAACAGAAGATGCTCTCCACAAAATCATTTAAATAAATAGCGACTTTTGCTACGACACAATAAAGTGCAATTCAGGTCGCGCATCGTTAATTACCTACAGTCATATTCACCTAGATGTTGCCTCTCTTTCTATCGCGTAGTCGTAAACCTTCTGACTCGTTAGGGTTCTCTTTCACGACTCGGCGCGTGAGCGAGTATCGAACTAACGTGCGAGCCGGACCGGTCGGTGCGCGGCAGCCCACACTGAATTATGTCGACAAGTCAAGCCCGCCACGTACGTTGTAGCTTCATACCTAAAATGCGGAGTGCGCCTGGCCTGCCTCTAGTTACATATTTGCCAGTAATCACACTCATCCCAGTGAGCACTGGTGCCCCAGTGGTAACGGCCGTGACTTACGAGTGATCGTAAGTTCGGACCCAGACAGGCGCTTTACTTTGAGTGAATTATTTCATCACCACTGCTCTCAAAACGATGATGGAAAACATCGTGACGAAACTGGCAAGTTCTAGAACAAACCATTCGAACACTCGTTTTCCTCAAAAAACTTAGTGTCCTATGCGGCTTGCGGCTAAGTAATAACAGCCGCAAGGGTCGATCGATCAGGTTAAGCTACGCTTGCTGCGGTTGGTCTGTGGTTGGGTGACTTTACGTACTAAGATCCCTCCGTGCCTCGGAAGCGCGTTAAGCAGATGGTCCCGATTGTCATTCGTGGATCTTTGACAGTCGTTGCGGGTTGTCAGGAGCCCGAAATTCCGACGATCAGTCTTACCAAGGTGTATCGAATTAACTAGTAAAATACTGGTATTCAGCTGCATCCGGTTAGACTGGATGCCGACCCCACCAAAGCTGGGAAAAGGTTAGGCAGGTGATGACACGTTTTCCTCAACTTAAACTCTGCTTTGCTAAAATGATTATAGTGCGCACACACAAACGTACGTTTCTTCGCCTGGAACAAATTGCCGTGGTGAGTTCCTAGCTATGAAACAAAGTGGCAACAGTCATACTTTTGCTGTCCTCTGGGAAATCATATTTTATTGTTTAGTAATGGAAACGTTGACTTTACATACATCAGAAGATCATGATTTTATTCAGGTTTATATTTTTGTGAACATGACATTAATTCAGATTTGTTACTGTATTTGTAATGGCAATCATGTCATTTGTATAATGTCATAGATTTTTATTTTTATTCCTTTATTAAACATCTAAGTAGATTATTTTTTATTTTGTGAATGTGCGAACGTCGTAGGCCTAGTAGACTGTACATTTGTTGACTATTTTCTATTTTGTTAAGTACCTGGTAGTTGTTGAAAGGCCTACATTGTCCTCCCATACCTATAAACACTGTTATTTGAAAATATTGTAAAAGCCTATTATTTTTAAAAGAGTAACCATGGAGTTTCTTGCCGGCTCTTCTCCATAGGAAACGACCAATTTGGAACCGTGCACCTAGCTTCTGACGTTTCATAAGTGCCCATGTAGGTTTATGTGAAATAAAATATTTTGATTTTGATTTTGAATTTGATCACACACATTTTACTATACAATAAAATTCCTTAAGGACGCTGTTACAAATGGGTAGTCAAATCATTACTTTTTTACACAAAAGTATGTTTATTAAATTAAATGCTATAAATATAAATATAATTTTAGATAGGTACAGTTTCTCAATAAATGTACCGAAGTAAAAATTTTCACTCCGGTACATTTATTGACAAACTATACCTATGTAAAATTATATTTATAGTTCAAAATCGTACCATGCACATCTCTCAACAATTCGGTCAAAAAACATTTTAAGAATGCAAAGCATTTTATTTAATAGACATACTTTTGTGTAAAAAAGTAATGACTACCCATTTGTAACAGCGTCCTTAACAAAACAATTTGTATCATTTCAGAACGCGCGAAGAAATTTATCAAAACTCACTCGATTGGCGGAGGATGATCCCTACATATCAAAAGAAATATCCAATCTGAAAGACGAGAGTGATAAAGCGAAAGCAAAGGGGAAACTTACTGTTTGCACTGTCTGTAAGTATAATAATATAATGCATCAGCTGCGCCCCGCGGTTTTACCCTCATAGACCTAGATAAAAAGTAGCCTATGTGTTAATCCAGGGTGTAAGGTATCTACATGCCAAATTTCATCCAAATCGGCCCAGCCGTTTGAGCGTGAAGAAGTAACAAACATACAAACACAACTCACAAACCTTTATAATTTTAGTGAGATTAACAAGGCTTTACTTAAATAAAGCACATTCTCTTAACCTCTCCTTCTCATCATTATGAACAACTTTTACTATGGGACCAAACCTGAAATCGCGAAAAAAAAATCTGCTGTTCCCTACATTTTGTCGAGTTATATCAAACTGCCTAGCGTTTTCCCAACTGGCAGTCGTGGTCCAGTGGTAAAGGCCGCGATTTACGATTTGTTGTAGGTCGTAGGTTCGAACACAAACAGACGCTATATTTTGTTTAAATTATTTCATCACCACCGCTCTCGAAAAATTAACCAAAAGTTCGAAGACATGTGAAATCTACCAACCTGCACTGGGCCCGCGTGGGGGATTACAGCCCACTCCTTCTCACAGAGAGTAGGCCTGTGTCTCAGCAGCTATACATACATAAACTCACACCGTCTTCCCATGGGGGTAGGCAGAAACTACAGAACGCCACCTGCTACGATCCTTATAACATTCTCCTTTTGCCTCGTTTACGTTCATACATCTGGTCTTACGCGCCGGTTGCGCTATGCACCTGACCTTTCTGAAGAACATCTATATAGGGTGACTAATAATTAATGACCGATACCTAAACACATGATTGTGCTCATGATCACAAACAACTTTTACTATGGGACCAAACCTGAAAACGCAAAAAAAATTTAGCTGCTCTCTACATTTTGACGAGTTATGCGAATGTAGGGAGTAGCTGATTTTTTTCGCGATTTCAGGTTTGGTCCCATAGCTGACTGACTGACTGATCAATGCCAGCCCAAACCCTTGAACCTAGAAAGCTAATGCACAAAGGATTCCTTTATAATGTAGAAAAGGATTATGGTAGGATTTCCCGGTAGTACGTACCCGTGGGATATTTTCCAAAATCTATGCGGGCTTAGCTGCGCTGCTGCAAAAGTGCAGTACATGTCCTTGTAGGACGTCCCATTTTTTCCATTTCCACTCATTATTATCTGCTTTTAAAATAAATAATACCTAATCTTAATTATAAAACTTTTTTTGTTCGAACACTTATAACTCGAGAATGGCTGGACCGATTTTCATGGTTTTTTATTTGTTGTAGTTGTTTCCGTCCCGAATAGCAGAATAACTATTAAAAACAGGAAAATTCACAAATAAAAATATGAAGAAAATTAATTTTCTCATACATGAAATTTCGACAGGGCAACCGCGTCTGTCGGGAATCTTTCATTCTATTTAGAATTCCAAATCCAAATTAATTTTATAATCAGTTGTTCATTTGTTTTCCCGCCGTTCGATTTATTTAAATTTTGACAGGACACGCTGTCGGGTCAACTACTAAATAAATATATATCCCTTTTCCTTTCAGGGCGAAACAAAATCTGGTTGGACGGCACAAAAGTAGGAATCACCCTGTACACTCTCACAGTAATATGCGGGAGCATCCTATTCCTGGACCAGCAGAAGACATTGATGCAGCTCAGGGTGTCTGCTGACCCTGAAAGCACATTGGTTCTGAGTACTCTGTTAGCTGGTAGTGCCTTCTGTTGGGTCTGCTGTATGGTTCTGGATAGAAAGGCAAGGACAGACATTTTAGTTTCTAAGACTACAAGCTATGTGCCTGATGTTTTCCGCCAGCATAAATGAACTGCCATACAAACTAACATCTTTAAAATAAAACAACATTTCGCCAGCTATGTTTAAGTCCCATATAATAAGGGGTGAGCCTATTGCCATCAACCGGGCACAAATCCAGACTCCATGCTGCTACTGAGAATTTCCTGATGGCAAAACACGGTACACCTCTGCATAAAGGCTCCTTTAAACAGACGCGACACGCGATGCGAATCGCGCGCGACACAAAGTTCGTCAAACATAGACTATGTTTGACGAAAACACGATTCCATAAATTTTTCTCGATAGAAAAAAAATCCAAAGTTACCTCTAAACCGAACAATAATCCGCCGGTAGTTCCCGTTGTCCCCGTACGCAGTGTCCCCGTCCTACGGGGACAGCGGTACTTCAATTAAATAATATTTAAAAATACTTCCCGTTGTCCCCGTACACTGTCCCCGTAAATATAGTTGAATAAAATAAGTAAAAATTATTGCCCACAGTCCCCTTTTTTTTCTTTTTTGTGTAGTATTATATGTGAGTCGGCATCTTTTACCCATCAAACAAAGTTTTTTATTTGGTATTTAATCAAATGATTTATTACAGCAAACAATCTTTAGACAATAAACATTTGGTCTTTTTGGTCAAATGATTTGTTATGACAAAAAATATATAGGTTAGGTTAGGTTAAAACTGTGACCTTCTACGCACGAGCCGAGCGAGCGAAGCGAGCGGTGCCGCGGCATCGGCCGGCGAGTGCCAGAAACGACTAGATTTTACAGAAAAAAAGAAATGTGGAAAAAAGAGATTATTTTTAACTGGCTATCAAGAACGCAACTAGTTAGTTAGAGGACAACTACTCGTGAAAAGTTTGCTTCCCGTTGTCCCCGTTAGCCGAATGTACGTTATGGGGACAGCGGGAAATACATTTAATCACGTCCCGCTGTCCCCGTGAAGGGGATATGGCATACGGGGACAACGGGAATAAACCTAATCCGCTGGTATTCAACAAAGGCTACTTCAAAGTAGATCATGATATTTTCCAAACTAACTGAATTATCTATAAAAACAGGTCTAATGTTTTTTATTTTTTTTTTCAAATTACTTACCATTATTTTCACCGTAAAAAAGAATTACCTAAGCTATCGGCGCCCAGCACCGCACTCAGTCCGCGAGCAGTATCGTGCGAGCGAAATAAAAAGCTGCGGTAGTATAGGCTCATAATTCCATCCACAAAATTACACTTTTAATGTACGAGTATACAAGCACACACACAACATTTTGATACAAGTGGAGGATTTTTGTTATTGCATTCGAGGCGGAATTAACACCCGAGCCGTAGGCGAGGTTGTTTTTGAGCCGAGAACTGCAATAACAAATGTCCACGTGTATCAAACGACGTTTTTCAATGCACTTTTAAAGAAATAAAATAAAATAACGAAAAACATTTTTGTCATGAATTATTACGAAACTATGATTTAAATTTTCTTTTTTTTCCGCGCTTTGCTTTCGCTAGGTTGAAGGAGAAGCAAAGGTATAAAGCCTATTAAAAATAATTTTGAGTTCAAAACACAAATAAAAATGTTAATTTGTTCATAAACATTTTTTTTTATTGTAATAATCATGGTGTTTGATGATATTCTATTTGTAAACATTATTTAAATATTCAAAAAATATTAATGCCGTAAAGACAATATCTCGTTGCCGAGATTAAAAAAAACATTCACCTCCGAATAGAGTCGGTGTGAACAGAGGCATTGAACCAATTTGGACTAAGTATAGGTATAAGTTATTTGTGGCAATTTTTATTCCCGCACACGTGTTGGAAAATGAAAATCGCACGCGTGTGAAATATATTGCATTGTGGTCCTAATCGTAGTGCTATGAACCAGTTTTCGAGGAAGTGTATTGAAAAATTTCCATATCTCAACCGTACAGATCAAAGTCGCGACCTCTCGTTTCCCAATTTCTTTCGTTTTTTTAACCATTCTCACCAACTTTTTCTCTTCTCCTTTCAGTATCTCCTCGCCGCGGGCTACGTTACAATGACAGTATCAACGGGAGTACTAGCCGTGTATACACAAGCTGATCTGACAGTAACGTCACTAAGGTGGCTGCCTGTCATCGCGCTAGGAATCCTAGTCTTCGCCTACGGTGTAGCTTGGGGCCTGCACATCGTGGTTATGGTGGAGATATTTAATTTGGAGGTGAGAATTAAATATTTATGACTGTTTTGACTTATGACCGTCGTGATATATAGGGTTATTCTCTAAACTTCATGATCATTAAATGGGGTCGGGGCAGAGTGTTTTTTCTTCCATACATCTTTATTGTCAGTTATCTTCATATTTCAAGAAAAAGTGTATAATTAAGTTAAAAATATAATATCCTAACTAAAACTATTAAAAAACTAAAATATGGCGTCGAAAAAATCTTCCGCATCGCTGTCGACTGGTAAAGTACCCAAGAGTCTGGCGACATTGCCACGTTGTATGGTAATGCTAAGCTCTGGCCAAGGTAAAAGCCAGCCCTTGGGTCACGGGAACCAGCCGTTTGGAGATTTCGTTGAACAATTCATGAGCACTCGGACCCTACGGCCCAGGGATTTCAACCCCAAACGGCTCGAAAATATAATTACCAGAAAAAGTTAATGCATCCCATCATTTCTTTGATCTTCCACTACTTATGACCTACATTACTCGGAACATTTTCTATATATATTAACGGACTCCTGTTGTCTTGTGACATCAGGACCGGGCACTAATGACGACGATTAGTGCAAGAAGGAGTGATAATAGTAGACTCTTAACCAATTCTTGACAATTGTACCAATTTGGGAACATTCAATACATGGGGGTTATTTTTCGGGTCCATTTTGCCTGGGTTTGTTTTGCCTTTTGGCATAAACTACATTTAAAGTAAAGTGTCTAGTGTATAGTGGTGGTGGGTATAGTGGTCGAGAATGGGTTAAGTTGCCTTTAAAAATAACTAAGGAAAGAGTAGTTAGTGGATTAGTTATTTATGCTACAAGTGCGGAAAGTAGGTGATTTCCGACGAGTGTATAAGTCGACAGGAGTCGAATATCATCTTACGCAGGTCGTGTATCACGTCGTGTGTAACGTTTTACTATGCACTGTGCAAGGAAATAAAAAAAAATATATATTCAAAAGTAGTTTTCTTCTGATTTAGTCAGTAAGAGCTGTTGTTAGCATTTTCTGCTTCTTGATTAACATTTTCCGGGGTTAAATTAATTGATTCATTACTTAAACTCGACATTTTTAGCAGATTTACACAGATCGACTACGAACTAAGCAAAAAATTTGTAAAATGGCGGGCTTATTTTAAATACATGAGCGCTCAGCATATATCTACTACTGCGCATGTGTAAATAGCTGCCACGTCATTACCCAAAATATACGTTCAGTCAAACATATTTAATGAATATTTAACATTAATTTGTTGATAAAAATCTAAATCTAGAGTAATTAATAACACGTTTAATGAAGTATTCGTTGTATTGTACCTTTTATACTTGTGACTAATTTGTAAAACTTCTCAAATAATGAAAACTCTGCGTAGGGCTGACGACGGAGTTAAAAACATAATAAAAACTGAAAAAAAAAGCACTAGTGCGAAAAAGTGGCACTTTCCGCATTGTTTGGCTGCTTGGGAAACACACATCCACTGTAAAATTATTTTTCTGCTTACTACATAGACGTGGCACAAAGGGTAGGAAATTCCTAACAACTTTTTCTAAACACAACAACTTTTATGCACTAGGCCTAAAAAAATTACACAAACTTATTATATCGAAGTAAGCCGTACAAGTTCTCTATGTAAAAGAATTGTAAGAATATGTAGCTCCCAGATCCGTGTAGACTGAAACCGTTCCCAATATTAAAATATGTTCCGTCGATCCGGGTCACGGCGAAACTGTACGTATGCCTGCCTGCGTGTGTGTGTATGTATTGCCTTTTTGTTTCGTAAGGCGACCTCTTACCATCAGTTCTTCCTTCAGTTTTGCCCCAGCTTAGAAATCCATACCGTTTTTTTATGTGATGAACTCAAGGATTGATGACTACGAGACGATACTAGAGATTATTTCAGCCGAAAGACGTCCACTGCTGGACACAGGCCTCCCCCAAGCACCGCTACTTCGACCGGTTCTGTGCTTCTTGATGCCTTCACCAGGTCATCGATCCATCTTGTGAAAGGCCTTCTAACGCTACATCTTCCTATAATAACGACCAAACCCAATAATCTGTCTGTCACTAGTTTTGGCAAACCAGAGATAGAAAAACCTATATATCTATGGTTATAACATCCCAATAATCTAACACATAAAATAAAAGAATACGAACGAACGAAAAGAACGTAAGTACAGATTTACTGACAGTAAGTTATTGGGTTCAGCCGTTAAAGATCAATATGAACTAACAAATCGACGTCAGATTGGTCTTACATTATGTGGGCATACACACAAAACTATCGGCATGTTTAGTAGTAATCTCTCCAGCAATCGCGTCATAAGTGATCGATCTTGCATGATACGGATTTAGGTCAGATCTAACGGATCTGATGATAGAATTGACCATACATGCCTTTAAACCAAACATTCTTGCCTTTTTGTGTATGTCAGCATTATGTCAGGCCGCATTCAGTCAGTCCAAACTGACACAGTTTGACCTGGTCTGTTCAAAATGACTTTTCTATTTGTATTAGGCCTTATAAATGCTGTGGATATTATTCAGCTTCGACTACATTTTATTTTTGTATTGTAGTTTGAGGTGGTGGTATTGTAATGTAGTTTATATGTTTTCCTGCATTATTGTGTCTGTATGCTGTTGGAACTGCATTATGTTTGCAACGATTCAATTCTCCATGTTTTATTATTGTGTTCCACAATGTTGTATTTGGTGGTAAACTTTAACGTAATTAGAATATTAAAGACCTGTCACCAACAGCAAATTAGAAGGAAGAAGAGGGCAAGCCTTTGATTGGATTTTACAATTGTTAATCAATTCTTAATTGGATATTAAAATCGGTGAAGAGGTTGTGGCCAAATTAGCGTACCAGGGTAATTTACGGCGCTCACTGTGAGTTGACAAAATTTAGGTTGCTTTTGATGCAAATTAGTGGATTCCTTTTAGAATGCATTTATTTGTCAGAATATTGTACAAAGCTGTTATGTGAATTATGTATTACGATCATAATATTCTGCCGTTTCCGGCGTACAAATATGGTTTGTCAAATTATGGGTCATTATTACATTAAAATTACATTATTATTCATTAGAATTAGAATTACAAATAATATAAATAAATTGAACAATAGTTGTAAAAGAGATTAATTATATAAGTCAAAATTCAATGATGTCAAGGAGATAAAGTCTACTTAGTAGGCAATAATGTACAAATGTTTAGGTAAATTTTTCAGTTATAAAATCTTCAGTCGAGTAATAACATTTGCTTATAAGAAAGTTAAATAATTTACATTTAAATGTTTTGAGGCTGAGAGTCTTGAAGCCATCAGGTAATTTGTTGTAAACAGTAATGGACATGCAGTATACATTATTAGAAAATAATTTAATTCTTCGCCTAGGAACATTAAGCATATGAACTTTGCGGCTGGGTCTGGATACAACATCAGTAAACAAGTCAAATTCATGTTTGTTTTGGTGTACAAAGATACAAGTTTCAAAAATGTATAGAGCTGGAAGTGGCAGTATATTAAGTTTTTTAAATAGTGGAACACAACTATCCAGTGTGTGCGCTCCACAAATTGATTTAAGCAAGAGTCGTTTATTAGCTCCTTTTGAGCATCGCAAATTACGCTGTTTGACGATTGTCTGGCCACATTTTCAGAAGCGTCCTTAACAGAAAGAAAAGACATGCCTTTCCCTGAAAGCTTTTCTTATACATACATACATAAACTCACGCCTTCTTCTAATGGGGGTAGGCAGAAACTACAGAACGCCACCTGCTACGATCCTTACATACTCCTTTTGCCTCGTTTACGTTCATATATCTGGTCATAGACGCACGCCGGTTGCGAGTGCTACGCACCTAACCTTTCTGAAAAACATCACCGATAAAGTCACTATAATTATGTCTTCCTAGGGCGTCCCCTTCTGGCGTACCACTCACATCTGCCTTGTCAATACCTTTTGTTAGTCGCCATTCATTCATCCTCTCAACATGACCAAACCATCTAAGCATACTCTTTTAAATTTTTATCACTACATGTTCTTTTAAACCACACCGTTGCCTTATCACATCATTCCTCAGCCTATCATTCGTAGTCACATCACACATGCTTCACAAGGAACTCATTTTCACAGCATTTATTAATTTTTTTACCGACATAACTTTTTACAGAGTCGTCCGATTTGAAAAAAAAATTGTTTTGTTCGAGAGGGTCTACCTCAAAGTTGGTCCCTTATAAAATTTATTAACTTTGCTTGGATAGTTTTTGAGCTAGCTTCGATGATACGTATTTTTTCCCCACTTTTATATGGACGATGTTCTAGTTTGTTTTGCAGGTACTGGTATTGGAATTTGTGTGGAGTAGGTACCACAACTAAAGAGTGAAAAATAAACACTTTTTTACAATAAAATACAACCGCCTTCCAAAAATAACACTAAAAAGTGAAAAAGAACTTTAATTTCGGAAGACGGTGGCAAAAAACGCAAATACATTTAACCAGACACCGACTTCCGAAATTAAAGTTATTTTTCACTTTGTAAAACAACTTTTTGGAAGTCGGTTGTATTTTTTTGTAAAAAAGTTTTTATATTTTCTTATAATTCGATTCTGTTTTGTGTCCCACTGCTGGGCAAAGTCCTTTCTCTTTCCCACACACGACTGTCCAGTGACATCCCAAACTAGTCCGTACCAGAGTCAAGTTCGTCCATCATCGCCCTCCATTTCATGGGACTCAATCAGTGGTTCTTTTAACCCACACCTCATCTAATTATATTTTTCATTTATTTTCAGATCCGAGCAACACTAATAGGAGCAATCTACGCATATTCACAAATAATAAAACTCGTTCACGTACACACGTTCCAATACATAGAAGATTACGTCGGAGTTTATACTACGTTCTATATATTTGCATGTATAAATCTGTTTGGTGTGGTGTACTCGTTGTTTGCAGTACCTAACCTTAGGAATAAAAATGTGAGACAAATTGAGAGACAACTGAAAAGGCCTTCTTTACCTGCGTAAATAAAAATATAGATTAAGTTTTTTTATACCGCTGTTTTCTTTTTCCTGAAAATATTAAATTACATTACACATGTCTGTCTATCATCATGTCTGTGTCATCTAATATCATGTCTGTGTTCCTTGAAAGGGTAGAAAAATGTGTACATCCATATTTTGTTAGCTATGTTGAAGGCCTATGTTATAGGGGCGAACCTTTTGCCATTCAAATCTTTCAAGCCTTTTCCCAACTACAGGGTGTAAGTGTAAACAGTGGCAATCTTTTAAGGGGTCATTGTACTCATCATTATGAACAACTTTTACTATGGAACTAAACCTGAAATCGCGAAAAAAAAATCTGCTGTTCCCTACATTTTGACGAATTATGCGAACATAAATCAAAGTAAAAGTTGTTCATAATGAAGAGTACAATGACCCCTTAAAGGATTGCCACTGTTTACACTTACAACCTGTATATTGGGGTCGGCTTCCAGTCTAATCGGATGCAGCTGAATACCAGTATTTTATATGGAACGACTGCCTATCTGACATCCACAACCCAATTACTGGGTAATACGATACCCCTTGGTAAGACTGGTTATCAGACTTTCTGGCTTCTGACGACGCGTAATGACTGTCAAAGATCCACGAATAACAGCCGGGACCAACGGCTTAACGTGCTTTCGGAAGCACGGAGGAGTCTCGGTATGTAAAGACGGTCATACATCTACGGACCAACCCCGGCAAGTGTAGCTTAACCTGATGGATCTTAAAACCTTTTGCCAGTAATCGGGCTTATATCCACACTTCGACTGTTAGTAAGCAATTCCTTACTAAAAATCCAATACAATTTTGCCTGAATAGAATTGATGACAAAAAAAAATTTTTTGTCATCAATCAATCATAAATTTTTTTTTTGTTTATTAAAGAATATCAGACAGTATTTTTTTTTTTTTTAAGTAATCAAATGATTACGGCAATTGAGTTAAAATGTGGCATGTGGCCTTGCTAGATTTTATACGTAGTAGTGAGGTAGCGAGCCCCCACTCCCCAATTTTAATACGTATTATTTATGTATTTTGATTAATAAGATAAAGCAAAAATATGTGTTTAATATTTTTTCACTGACTTTTTTTACTCAGGCATCATCCTTAGTGGGGATTGAACCCCAGGACCCCAGGCACAAGCAGTCGTGCTAACGGTCACTACACCACAGGCTATATCACACCAATCATCATAAAAAGAGCAAAGTACAGAAAAAGCACGTTAATAAATTTCCCAAAAAAATCTGGACTATTTTTTCTTAGCGCCTACATAAAATAGTGAGCAATCTTCATTGAACGCGTAATGCCTACCTCGTAACTACGTAGGTATACACGATGAAATATCAAGCTAGACAATTCCAGTATAAGCTGACCTAGCACTGTATAGGCTTTACGAACAATGCGGAGTAGCGTATACTGGAATCGTATACCTTGATAATATATCGTCATGTGTAGGTACATGTAAGTAGGTACACAGCTCCGGTAGCGGTTCGCAACTTATTAACCACCTCATTTCGTCAATAGTTCATTGCAATGACGGGTCATGAGTGAACTAACTAAGGCGGTTTGGTTCCGTAGGTACCTTGAAAGAAAGAAAATATGTTTGTATTTTGCCACAGAAATCGTACATAAAAAAAAATAAAGTTGGCTAAAAAGAACAACAGCTTCAAATCTCGGCAAATTAATTACAGATTTGAACTTTGAAAGAAAGAAAGAAAAGAAAGAAAGAAAAACATTTTATTTGGGACACGCACAGGAAATACAGTTAAAAAAGAGCATATAAAAGTAACAAAATAAACATTAAAAAACAAAAAAACAAAAAAAAAAGAAATCAGACTAAAAAAAAAAAAAAAAAGAGACCTGTGCGAGGCCAAAAAGGCTCCCATCTCAGCATAAAGCTGCGATATTTACAAAACTTTTACTTTGAAACGACTTCCAAAGTAGTTTTTAAAATAAAAGAGACTGTTTAAATTTGTATGGGAACTGGTCTATAATATGAACCAATAGCGAAACTGTAGTGGTAGTTTTGTGGGGAAACCTCAACTACATCCTTGTGCAAAGGGGCATTAAAATCTGACCCGGCAATTTCGAGAAAAATATACTTTTAGAATTTACACGACTTTCAAGGGCAGGTACCTTAACCGTTGTAGCTACAAAAAAACGTTTTTAGGAAACTGTCCTTAACTTTTTGAATAATTGCTTTCTGCATTCACAGATTTTGTAAAAATGTTATAGTTAGTCAAAAAAAAAAAATTATATATAGTGCCAATCAACGCATCTACAACGCCACATGCGAACTACGCATCATAGACCTGACGTCACACAAATCCTGATTGCGCGAGCAGAGTTAACAGGATCGAATGCCATCAAATAAAAGTTTTTTTTTGTCAACTGTCCATTTTCTTGGTGAATGTGTTTCTTGGTGTTTTTCAAAATATAAATGCAGATCAAAATGTTTTAAAAAATTAAGGACAGTCTTCTTAGAATATTTTCCTTTAGCTACATCGATTAAGGTACCTACCCCTCCGACCCATCCGAATATCCACCATGTATATTATAAAAATGTCGGGTCAGATTTTGATGCCACTTTGCACAATTGTGAGATGAGGTATACCTACATATTATATTACATTATAAACAAATTGAAAACGGGACTTCTCGCGATACACAAATACACACACAAAACATAAATAGAATACACACATAGACACAAAACAGACATAGGATTTATAAATATCACAACCATATCGTTATTGGTTCATAGACCACTTTCGCCCAGTCTCCTTTATTTGCATACCGCACTCATTGAAATAAGGGTAGCTCTATAATTCAGTCGTTTTATGTAGGAGATGGCAACATGGGTATCCAGGGTAGGATAGGATGGGTATCCTGAAGTAAGTAGCAGGTGGCGTTCTGTAGTTTCTGCCTACCCCAAAGGGAAGAAGGCGTATAGTTTATGTAGTTATTTGATTTATTTTCAATATAAGGTATGAATTCAGGCTAAAACTGGTAATCAATCTGCCTAGCCTTTTCCCAACTATGTTGGGGTCGGCTTCCAGTCTAAACGGATGCAGCTGAATACCATTATTTTACATGGAGCGACTGCCTATCTGACCTCCACAACCCAGTGACTAGGTAATACGATACCCCTTGATAAGACTGGTTGTCAGACTTTCGGGCTTCTGACGACCCGTAACGACTGTCAAAGATCCACGAATGACAGCCGGGACCAACGGCTTAACGTGCTTTCTGAGGCACGGAGGAGTCTCGGTATGTAAAGATGGTCACCCATCCACGGACCAACCCCAGCAAGCGTAGCTTAACCTGATGGATCGACCCGTACGGCTGTTATTACTTAGCCACGAGGTCCTCGAGGCTAAAACTGGTAATGCAAAGTTATATTAAAAATATGTAACTTTGTGTTACCAATTTAGACACTTATTAGATACTAGCTACGCTCCGCGGTTTCACCCGCATACAATGGGATAAAAAGTAGCCTATGTGTTAAACCAGGGTATAAGCTATATACATACCAAATTCCATCCAAATCGGTCCAGCTATTTGAGCGTGAAGAAGCAACAAACATACAAACACACACACACACAAACTTTCGCCTTTATAATATTAGTCTGATTAATGACTAAAACAGCAATAATAACTTTCATTTACTTATTCTTACTTAAAATAGTTACAGCCTTTTTTCCTTGTTCCCACTGTGGGACACAGGCCTCCTCTCTGTGAGAGAAAATGGGCCGTAATCCACCACGCGGGCCCAGTGCGGGCTGGCGGATGTCACAGTCGTCAACCACACGTATAGAGCTTTTAATAATAATATTAACACTACATTAAAGTACTTAGTAAAAGTAATTAAGAACACTTATCTGTTATTAATAGACTCGTAAAAGTCAAAGTCACACGAAATACTGCGATGTTCACGAGTAGAACAAGCCATTACTTGCAATGTTGGTTAAATGTTTAAGTTATGAAGCCTTGAGGAATATGTTAAGCGTCTACCATTGACAAGTTGAAATTAACATTAAATACGTAAATCTAGAGTTCTAAAAAAATCAAGCTTCTAAATCAATGCAATAAATATACGGCCATTTAGGCGATATATTTTGATAGTCGCAAGTAAATCAAAACCTATAGGGTACTTCCCGTTGACCTAGAATAATGAAATTTGGCAAGAAGCAAGGTCTCACAGCACAAGTAAAGGAAAATGTCCGAAAATTGTAAATTTATAATCTTATCAAATAAAAACATATTTTTTTGGGATTACTATGTTAAGTGTTTGGGATAAATTCTTTTCAGCTACGGAACCCTTCATTGTGTGTGATCGGACACGCACTTGGCTGGTTTTTAGGGTTCCGTACCTCAAAAAAAAACGAAACTCTTATAGGATCACTTCATTGTCCATCTGTCTGTCTGTCAGTCGGTCAAAACTCTTTTTCTCAGGAACGGGTGAAGGCATCAAGTTGAAATTAATATCAAATACTCTATGTCTAAAATCTCTTGGAGTCCTAAAAAACTCAAGCTTCTAAGTCAACGCAATAAAAACATACGGCCATTTATGCGACATATTTTGATACTCGCAAGTAAATCAAAACGTATAGGGTACTTTCCGTTGTCCTAGAATCATGAAATTTGGCAAGAAGCAAGCTCTCACAGCACAAATAAAGGAAAAAGTCCGAAAATTGTTAATTTGTAATTCTATCATATAAAAAAAAATTCAACTCTGTCATTTGGTCATGACCCTTTTTCTCAGGGACGCGAGGAGATATCAAGTTGAAATTAATATGAAATACGTAAGTCTATAGTCCCTTAAAGTTCAAAAAAAATGAAGCTTCTAAGTCATCGCAATAAAAAAATACGGCCATTTTGCGACACATTTTGATAATCGCAACTGTCGCAAGTAAATCAAAACCTACAGGGTACTTCTCGTTTATCTTGAATAATGAAATTTGGCAAGAAGCAAGGTCTCCTAGCACAAATAAAGGAAAAAGTCCGAAAATTATTCATTTGTAGTTTTATGACATAAAAAAAAATATTTTGGGATCCATTGTTTTGTTTGTTTTTGGGATTAATTCTTTTCAACTACGGAACCCTTTATTGTGCGTGTTCCGACACGCACTTGGCCCGTTTTTTTATATACCATGTACATATTTTTATTTTGTTAGTTTAGGTATATACAACGTGTCGTTTTGCATCCTCGTCAAATTTAAGGATGTGGTATAGACCATCAAACCGAACAACTTTTTCCATGGCACCAACATCGTAATCACGAAAAAATAATCAACCGTCCCATACATTTGCGTTAAATAGGTATTGAAGTTTTCTACGGGTTGAAATTTTTTTCGCGATTACGATGTTGTTTTCATGGAGAAAGTTGTTCGTTTTGATGTTCTGTATCACACCTTGAAATTTGACGAGGATGCAAAACGACACGTTGTTGACGTACTTACATAAAAATAAAGAAAATTTTTTTTTTTTTTTTATTCTTTTATTATAAGGGGTTTTTATCCACACGGATACGTCAACCCCATTGTACCTATAAAGAAAATAAAACTGGAAATTCAAATAATTATAATTTTTCACACCTACCGCAACTTCGTTCCAATAAGTGACTCCTTACAGTTGAAACCCGTTACTACGCAACCCCAAAACCTTTTCCCCTATTCGCTCAGATTACCGAACCTCGTAATACGAGGCAGTTGGTAATAAAGCGCTTATCAGTAAGTGCAGTGATATTGCGCAAAAAAACTCATATATTGGGCAAGTGACAACACTATTATCTACGTACATGTCTATATTAAAGCATTTTTCAAGAGGCACTTAAGTATATAATTATGTAAGTTGGTGCTGATCCATGCGTCATGTTCGTGAACGGGCGCCGTCAGTTGGGACTGGTCGTCTCTTAGCTGCCATGGCTTATGTTTAATTTTAATATTTAATTTAGTTGTTTTAGTTTTTTATCTTTTTATTACGGACGCTTTTTAACGTGCACGTCTTTCTACATTGTTTTCAAATGTATATTTTCAACATGAACGATGTAACCAATATTTTGTAAAAATATTATGATTTAAAAGAGTGTCCGTGGAGTTTCTTGCCCGTTCTTCTCCATAGGGATCTACTACGCTTTGGAATGGGCAACTAGCTTCATCTTTCTGACTGACCGACCCAATGACAATTCAAAAGTGCCTGTAATTGGTTTATTTGAAATAAATGCTTTGAGTTTGAGTGTTTATTAAAAAAATGCATTTATGTGCGAGTGGGTTTACTGCATTTTTTGTAAAACTTTACATCAAAGGGAATTTCAGTGCGGTGCGATTGATCTGCAGTACCTACTTAGCCGCGTCTAATCCTAAAATGGCTGGCGGCCATTTATTTATGCATCGGGGGCACGTAATTTCGTCGGTACAGTCTGATAGACGGTTTGAGCTAAGAATATCGGTTTTTGACTTCGTATAGAGAAGGAAAGTTTTCCGACAGTGTTGTATACTTGGAATTAGTTACTACCTACTACAGTTTCACAAAGGAGCTCGTGGTTGAATAATAACAGCCACAAGATCAATCAGGTTGATCTACGGTTGCCGGGCCAAAATTAAGAAAATTTAAATAAAAATAGTTTTGCAAACTGTACCGTGTGATATATCAAATGAAAAGCACCTACTATAAGAGTCTCAAATATATTTTATTTATAATTTTAAAATAAATTGTTTCAGTTATTCAGTTTAGACGAAAATTAACCAATCCCCCCCCCCCCTCTTATCTCGGAAACTACTCATCCTAAATTTTTGAAAAAAAAATACAAAAAATAGTTCTATACCTGGAGATTACAGGAAAACCTATAAATCCCTCAATATTGTGAGTACAAACTCACATTTACAGTTGGAATGTATGGGAGAACATGTTTTTCAACTCATCATCATCTGCTTAGCCTTTTCCCAACTATGTTGGGGTCGGCTTCCAGTCTAACCAGATGCAGCTGAATACCAGTATTTTACATGGAGCGACTGCCTATCTGACCTCCACAACCCAGTTACTGGGTAATACGATACCCCTTGGTAAGACTGGTTGTCAGACTTTCGGGCTTCAAACGACCCGTAACGACTGTCAAAGATCCACGAATGACAGCCGGGACCAACGGCTTAACGTGCTTTCCGAGGCACGGAGGAGTCTCGGTATGTAAAGAATGGTCACCCATCCACTGACCAACCCCGGCAAGCGTAGCTTAACCTGATGGTTCGACCCGTGCGGCTGTTATTACTTAGCCACGAGCTCCTCACATGTTTTTCAACTACAATGTTAATTTTGTTCTTGGGATAAATTCATCCCAACTACGGAAACCTTCATTATGCGTGGTCTAACACGCACTTGTCCGGGTTTTTCTATCGGGATCGGGGATGTGAGGAATTGATATTAAGTTTTTCCTCGAAAGTGATGCTGGTCAGATTGATAGCCGGGCCAAAAGTTAGACGAAAAAGGACGTCAAATGTATAGAATAAGAATGATGTGTAGTCGTTTTGGGTTGAATGACGAACATAAAAGGAAATTGGATTACTGTTCGGCTAGTGAATGAACCACGTTATGGAACTTCCTGCGTATATGAAAGATGATTACGAGTTTAGGAGGTACTGTCAATAATGATAAGCGTCGGTCCTTGCAAATATGTAATCATACTGTTGATATAATATATAAGAGGAGCTCGTGGCTGAGTAATAACAGCCGCACGGGTCGATCAATCAGGTTAAGCTACGCTTGCCGGGGTTGGTCCGTGGATGGGTGACCATCTTTACATACCGAGACTCCTCCGTGCCTCGGAAAGCACGTTAAGCCGTTGGTCCCGGCTGTCATTCGTGGATCTTTGACAGTCGTTACGGGTCGTCAGAAGCCCGAAAGTCTGACAACCAGTCTTACCAAGGGGTATCGTATTACCCAGTTACTGGGTTGTGGAGGTCAGATAGGCAGTCGCTCCATGTAAAATAATGGTATTCAGCTGCATCCGGTTAGACTGGAAGCCGACCCCAACATAGTTGGGAAAAGGCTAGGCAGATTTTTACTGTTGATATATACAGGATAAGTTTTTAAGCAGTGTGCAAATTTTCACAGGATGAACAACTTTCACTATGGGACTAACTTTGAAATAGCGAAATCAAAATCAGAGTACATTTATCTACACCAAACTCGTCCAAATGTAGGGAGCAGCTGATTTTTTTTCGTGATTTCAGGTTTGGTCCCATAGTAAAAGTTGTTCATATGCGTGGGTAAAACAACATGTGAAAATTTTTAATATGATAAAGCAAAAAAACAATTTCAAATAGTTTCTTGTTATCTGACTGAGAGACTAAATATATTTTCTTTTTCCTAGGCATCATCGCTATTAAAAAAATTAAATTAAATTTAAAATTATTTATTTCATAAAACTTAACATGGACATTATCATAACAAAAGAGCTCAATCTTGGATATAACAATAAGATTATGTGCACTATTAACTTATTTTAGAGTTAGCTCACTTATAGTTAAAGGTTTTCCATTCCAAACTTCCCCACGGTAAAGTAGGCTTTTAAGATATTTTTAATTTGTTGACTATTTTTGTTTTCTAATTTTTTGACAATTTCCTTTGGCAGCTTATTTAGAATGTTAGGAAAGGCGTACGTCCAGGCTCTCTTACCATACACATTATTAACCTTTGGCAGCTTATATAGAGGCAAGTACGACAGGTTACGAACAAAGTTTGGTCTGTTTGTTTTCTGCATCTTATTCACAAAAAAACTTTTTTACAAAAAAATACAACCGACTTCCAAAAACAACACTACAAAGTGAAAAATAACTTTCATTTCGGAAGTCGGTGTCGGTGTCGGTGTTAAATGTATTTTCGGTTTTTGCCACCGACTTCCGAAATCAAAGTTATTTTTCACTTTGTAGTGTTGTTTTTGGAAGTCGGTTGTATTTTTTTGTAAAAAAGTTTTTATTTTTCACTTTTTAGTTGTGTACCTACCCCACACAAATTCTTATACCACTATTTGCAAAACAAACTAGAACATCATCCATATAAAAGTGGGGAAAAAATACGTATTATTGAAGCTAACTCAAAAACTACCAAAGCAAAGTTAATCAATTTTATATGAAACTAACTGTGATGTATTCCGTCTCGAATAAAACAAAAAAAATCTAAATCAGTCCAGCCATCTTCGAGTAATCGGAGAACATACATAAAAAAAAAATTAAAAAAAAAAAGGTTCCGACGAATTGAGAACCTCCTCCTTTGAAGTCGGTTAAAAACAGAATAATCAGAGGCCATAGCCAATTTGACTTTATCAAACACATTCGGCATTTTTTTACATTTCTGTAGGTAAATAGTTAAATAATATATTAATATTAGTAATTGTTCTGCAGGTTTTAGTTATATTCATATAGGCATGGACTTTTTTTACAATTTTTATATACTACATGAAGATCATTCATTTTGGGCTAAATATTATGAAAGTAGGCTAAACAAAAAACAAGTTATATTCCGTTAGAACATTTTATTCTCTTCACTTTTCTGTATGGGACCGTAGCGTCCGAGTTTGAAAAATATTGTTTTCAGTATGTATTAGTTAAAAGAGTAATAGTAAAAAAATAAAAGAAAAACAGAAATAAATAGAAAAAAACGTATTCTTTCGGAAAATAGTTTTTTTTTTGTTTGGCTCAAAAATGTATAGACGGTGAATAAGACGACGACGGTGACGGTGACGGTGGTTACCATCCAAAGATAAAAAAATATTGGAGGTCAAAACAAACAAAGGAGATCTCTTTTGTTTGTTTTGACCTCCAATATTTTGGAGGAGCTCGTGGCTAAGTAATAAAAGCCGCACGGGTCGATCGATCAGGTTAAGCTACGCTTGCCGGGATTGGTCAGTGGATGGGTGACCATCTTTACATACCGAGACTCCTCCGTGCCTCGGAAAGCACGTTAAGCCGTTGGTCCCGGCTGTCATTCGTAGATCTTTGACAGTCGTTACGGGTCGTCAGAAGCCCGAAAGTCTGACAACCAGTCTTGCCAAGGGGTATCGTATTACCCAGTTACTGGGTTGTGGAGGTCAGATAGGTAGTCGCTCCATGTAAAATAATGATATTCAAATGCATCCGGTTAGACTGGAAGCCGACCCCAACATAGTTGGGAAAAGGCTAGGCAGATTGATTGGATGGTAATATCATGACCGGTTGAGATGCTGGAACATGGATTGCCACCTATGACGCTAACATGCGTGCCCTATACACCAGGTGACTTTTTTTAACGTCTTGAAAAAAATAGGGTAAGTATACGAGTATTAGGTGAACGAAGTAGAAGCCTATGGCATACCTAATGTTTTAAAATAATTTAGTCATAAAAATTATCTAAGTATCAATAAATACTACAAATTCGATGTAAACTTTTCATTTCAGAACAACAAAAACAAAAATTTTGAAAAAAAAAATCGTTTAAAAATATGGAAATTCAAAAAAACGTTAGGTATGCCATAGACTTCTACTGCGTTCACCTATTACAGCCTATTTTTTTCAAGACGGTAAAAAAAGTCATCCAGTATAAAATGTACTCTGTGCGGGCGACTGACGCTTGACACTTCCTCTAGGCGGTCCCGCCGCCCGAGAACAAACGTACGTAACGGCACACACTGACACACAGATATACTTGAGCACCGCGACTATCGCTTAGGGTTCGTCGTTGCGCGACTGTGTGAGTGTGCCGTTTCGACCGTTGATACGTAGTTTCCTTACTGTTCATACAATTATTAAGCCCGCGTGAACCATGGGACTATCACCCACGAAAAAGTAGGCCTATAGCTAACTACTGAAGAATAATAATCAATACCTAAGACAGTTGGACATACTTTATTTTACAATTTATGTGCACACAGAAAAATACATAGACACAACATAATTTATAACTGAAGTACAAAGGTACTGCTTATTTCTAAAGAAATTTCTTCCAGCAGACCTGCGAAAGGAGAAGTGAAAAAGAAATGTAGACAATAGTGTGTAAATAAGAAGAGAAGAATATGTGAAGTCTTAAAGTAAAATATTAAATATACCTACACGTATACTTAATGAAAAAATTAACATATACTTAAATAAATACATAAAGCTAAAATATATAAACATACTATACTATATATAAATACTCACATTTGAGAGGAAAGGTAAAGCTCTTTTACTCGATATTTCAATAGAGACACAGTTTTACTTTACTTTCTATTTAGAACTGCCAAATCACAATATTTATTTCTCAGATAAATGTTATCTGACTATTCAACTCGTTTCCATGTAATTTATCTACGCAGCCCCAGCCTACATAGGCTTATTCTTTTATTAACCCCACAAATAACGTCTTAAATATCATTATATTTCACGCTGAATTTCTTTCTTTACCAAATAAAAAAAATATTGCCCTATTATGAATCCAATTTATATTAGCAAATATATTCTTGTTGACATTATTATTTGCAGCTATTTGATAAACTATCCCAAAGGTAAATATTAAAAACTGGCCAAGTGCGTGTTAGATCACGAACAATGAAGGGTTCCGTAGGCGCAATGAATTTATCTCAAAAATAAACTTTGTTCTCCGATACCTTCAAACTGCAAATGTATGTTGGTCGAGTATTACTCGTTAACCTGCAAAATCTACTTAGCTGTAATAGTTTTTTTTTTTTTAACTTCGTTATATTAAGTGCTGAAGTTGTTTTTTTACATAGCCAACAACCATTTAGTTGCGGGGGGGGGTGGGGGGATACTTGACTCTAACAAAAATTTGGTTGGCACAGACCCGCATTAATTTTGGACGGTCTATCCAATGATTCCCCACACCTTGGGATAGACGAGAAAAAAATATCATCCCCACTTTACGTGCAAAGGGGACCCCCCTTTAACTAACTACAATTTGTTTTACCAATTTCTCGGTGCGATTAATATGTATACACATGCCAAATTACAGCTTACAAATTACAGCTAAGAGTCTCTGAGCTAAGCCCCGGACAGAGACAGACGAACATGGCGAAACTGTAAGGGTTCCTTGTCGAAAACGGAACCCTAAAGAGCAAACAAAATGAAACCTTATTGCAAATAAGTTTATTTGTTTTCGAGTATTAATCTTATTTGTTTTATTTTACACCTTTATTTGAATTAGAAGATAAAGTAAAATGCTTTGTGCAAATATTAGCAGGTTGCCAGGGCAACACTCAATGATACAAATGAATTGTGTGTATTTGTTTTATGTTGTGTATTGGGACTTAGTGCCTTAGTAAATATAGAAATATAACTTAATAATGTTAATATCTAAAAATAGAGAACTTGTCAACCTACAATAATTGTTAACCGTTGTCGTTGTTATGAGTGCGTTGTTGTTGTATTGTTGTTATATTGTTGTCGTTAGGTGTTGATGCTATAGTCGACCTCGTAATCGATTTATCACTTATGACAAAATTTTCCAATCCACGAAGGTTGAAAATATCTATCTGTCACTTTGAAAAATAGACTAAGGGTGGGTTGCATTAAGGGCTACGTTACAGTCTCCGTCAAAATTTATTAGAATCTATTAGCTACCTACGCTGTTGCAAGTTTGCAACGTCATGTCAAATGTAAAAGTTTAAAGTTCAGAGCAGGAACGTGACATTCGACGCATCTGACAGAAGTGACAGATATTTAACAATAACATTAACCAGCGAAGCGTGGGCGGTTAAAGTTACAGTTAAAGTTATGATGTCAGCTAATAAATTGCCAAATGGAACAACCCATTGTTTGTCTAACAGGTGGGGGTGGAGATGGTGGGTCAAGGATGGGTTGCACTATAACACATTTCACACTTTATTTAACAAACATCACAACAACAAACCACACAACAACAAACACAACAACAACAAACAAAACAACAACAAAAACACAACAACAACACGCACCAACAACAACAAACATCGCACCTTCAGTGCGGTGTTTGTTATTGTTGAAGTACGTTAAAGTAAGTAAGTTAAGGTTGTGCAACCCATACTTATAAAAGTTCATTGACACTCTTAATTAAAATTACTATAAGGGTGTTAAAGTAATTTTAATGCCACGGACTTTATTTCAGGTTATGAAATAAAGAGTGTGAGAAAATGTCGGTGGGTCAATGACCGCTATTGCAACGCTAAAGCGATTCGGGTATAGTTACCTATAACTACAAGCGGCATTTAACTTTAGATTGCTAAAGCAATTACGAGGTACTATACAGAGAAATTTATTTCATATGTAGTACACCTAAAGAGTATACTTAATTAAATTAAAAATATTATATCCTAACCTAACTAAAACTATTAAAAAACTAAAATATGGCGTCGAAAAATTCCTCCGCATCGCTGTCGACTAAAGTACCCAAGAGACCGGCGGCATTGCCACATTGTAAGTATGCCTCTGGCCAAGGTAAAAGCCAGCCTTTGGGTCACGGGAAGATAAGTTTCAACCAGCAGTTTGGAGATTTCGTTGAAATTAAATTTAAAAAATCTTCTATCTTCTAACATTAACTTGTAGTTATAGCTAGCTTTACCCGAATCGCTTTAGTGTGACAATAGCGGTCATTGACCCACCTACATTTTCCAAAAGCTGAAGTCCGTTAACGTCCTGCAACAATAGCTATCGTGATCTTCAACATGTTCCAATAATGAAAAAACATAATACGAGTAGTTTATTGTTTGGGTTCCTTAGTAGAGAAAAAGAGATATTAGGGAAAGGGCAATGACCGCTATTGCAACGCTAAAGCGATTCGGGTATAATATAAACCGGATCCACCGAAAACGAAGACATTACATTTTTTATAATCGCTGTGTAGGTAGAGCTTGTCTACTATGAAATGACGCGTCCCACAATTAAAAATTTTAATACGTACTCTACCGTAAATGCTAGTGTGGTGCGTCATTTCAGTGTGGACAAGCTCAACTCATAAACATTATGTACCATAGAGCAACACCGGCGAACCCGGGGGCCGTGTTGCTCTATGTTATGTACAGTCGACCCATCGTTGGTGGTAACACTTTGTGCTAATGGTGTAGTGTAGTACGGAGTTTCAATATATTATGAGGCCAGCTTTGTACTGTTTTGTTACCACAGACATGCGGCCTACTGTACTTCTAATGATAAAAATAATACAAAAGGATATTAACAACGTGTCATAATAATAAAAGAAAAAGTGTGACAATAAAATGAACACAATTTATCTTCCGAGTCTACCTGTTGTACACTTTTTATATTGTAACAATTTTCATTGTGTCACTCAAACTACGGCGTTTATATTTCCACCTCCATTTTATTGTAATGTGTTTTCCAGGACCAACGTGTATTTACTTGTGTATATTATGTTGTAATTCTAGAGGTCTTATGACGCACTTTGTTAGGGTTCTGTACCTGAAAAGGGAGAAACGGAACCCTTTTAGGACC
Source organism: Cosmia pyralina (assembly GCA_946251885.1). Lineage (NCBI taxonomy): Eukaryota > Metazoa > Arthropoda > Insecta > Lepidoptera > Noctuidae > Cosmia > Cosmia pyralina. Next base: position 19,062,760 of record OX276362.1, read on the forward strand.
ACTCGTGTGTCTGTCTGTCCGTCTGTCACAGCCAATTCGCTCCGAATCTAATAGACCGATTATGTTGAAATTTGGTACACCTATGAATTTTTGTGACGCAAACACGGACCGGCTAAAGTAAATAAATGAATTTTGAATATCACTTTTGGGGGCAAATAAGAAAATTAAAAAAAAAGTTTTTGCAAACTATACTGTGTGACATATCAAATGAAAGGGCTTACTAAGAGGGTCTCGAATATATATTTTTTTTATAATTTTAAAATAAATTGCTTCTAAGTTATTTAAGAAAATAGTCGAAAATTGAACATTATCTCCAAAACTACTGAGCCTAAAATTTTGAAAAAAAAAAACAAAATAGTTCTTTACCTGCATTTACAAGAAAAGCTTTAAAAATTCTATGGTATTAAAATAACATGGTAAATCTCTCAATATTGTGAGTATAAGCTTTCATTTACAGTTGTAATTATGGGAGAAAATGTTTTCCAGTTACAGTTTGTTCTTGGGATAAATTCATCCCGACTACGGAACCTTTCATTGTGCATGGTTCGACACGCACTTGGCCGGTTTTTTACCACTTGATGTCCAGGTAAATACAAAAGCTACATAAATAGGTACATTCTCAAACTCAAACTCAAAGCATTTATTTCAATTAAACCAATTACAGGCACTTTTGAATTGTCAAAGGGTTGGTCAGTCAGAAAGATGAAGCTAGGCGCCCATTCCAAAGCATAGTAGGTACCTATGGAGAAGAACGGGCAAGAAACTCCACGGACACTCTTTTAAATCAAGATATGGTTACAAAATAATGGTTACATCATTCATGTTGAAATTTTACATCTACTACGACCATTGACTCCAGGCTAGTTAGCCTGAACTCAATGGTTAGATGAAGTAGCTATCTTTACGACCTCAAACATGCAGGAGTAGGAACAGATAGGACACTCCAACAAGTGGGCCAACCAGGTAAAATTTAAAGTTAAAAACAAATACTAAAACCTTAAAATAAAATAAAACATCGAAATGAGAACAAATCACGACATGATGAAATTGACCCTAAAGAGAATCATATTTTATCGAAATTCTTTATAAGATTAGACGAATTTTATTCAAGAGATAAAATTTCAAGTACCTATGCAGTGTTTAAATTGAAATGTTTGAAATGTGTTTCGGACTGGGACAAAATAAATCTAGAATAGTGAAATAAGTTTGGTCTTATCCATTCCATCAGTAGGCTCAATTCGTTCCAAGGGTTGGAATTTGGATTACATAATGTAACGTTATGCCTGTTTTCCCCAAAGTGTAAACCTATACTAACAAGAATAAGAATAAGAAGAAAGAAGAAGAAAGAAGAAAAGACGAAGAATAAAGAAAGAAGAAGAATAAGAATATGTAACACATTTGTAAGTTTTGAAATAAACATTTATTAGAATACTCTTTATTATGCACACCATTTAAAATACAGGTACTCGTATGAATGTTGAAATTTTACATAGGGTGACACAATGGGCGGTCTTATCGCTAAAAGCGATCTTTTACAGACAACCTTTGGATGGAGTATGAGGACAAGGAGAGACGATTCTGCAGATAGTCCGTGGTGTACCATAAACATATACAACATATATTATACATACATTAATATATATACCTATACTTATACAATAATAAACATGAAACAAGAGCAAGGAACTATACATGTAATAATGATGTTTAAAGAGAGAGAAAGTGTTTTTTTATCAGAATTTTAAATGTGGACGAAGTTTGAGCACGCCTAATCGAGACGGGCAAGGCACTCCATAATCGTACTGCTTGAACTGTAAAAGACTTGTCATAAAAGCTGGTGGAATGCATCGGCATTTATTATTTTATTTATTAATACTATAATAGTACTGTATATGGTTGTATACTGTATGCTACACCCATATTTTGTCTATTACCTAAGTCTTTCAACTGCGCACGAATGCGGGATACTAACGTGAAATTCGAAAAAAAACTTTTTTCAAAAAAAAAAAACACTACAAAGTGGAAAATAACTTTAATTTCGGAAGTCTTTGGATCTGTGTTTTAGTTTTTTGCCACCAACTTCCGTAATTAAAGTTATTTTTCACTTTGTAGTGTTGTTTTTGGAAGTCGGTTGTATTTTTTTGTAAAAAAACATATATATACGTTTGTATTTTTCACTTTTTAGTTGTGTACCTACCCCACACAAATTCTAATACCACTATCTGCAAAACAAACTAGAACATCATCCATATAAAAGTGGGGAAAAAATACGTATTATTGAAGCTAACTCAAAAAATACCCAAGCAAAGTTAATCAATTTTATATAGGACCAACTGTGATGTATACCCTCTCGAATAAAACAAAAAAAATCCAAATCGGTCCAGCAATCTTCGAGTAATCGGGGAACATACATAAAAAAAAAAAAAAAAGGTTCCGACGAATTGAGAACCTCCTCCTTTTTGAAGTCGGTTTCGTAATACCACTACTTGCTACGTAAACAACAAACAGTGACAGGAAATATTATAACATCATCTCTTTTGTGTATCTTTACACAAAGTCAGTTAAATACGTATTGTCGAAGCTAACTAAAAAAACACCCAAGCAAAGTTACTAAAATAAGCTGAACTTTGCATTTGTGTGAGTCACTCACAAATGCAAAGTTCAGCAGTTCAGCAGGTTGGTGATCATCACCAAAGAAGCGGAGTTGCGTCGCGCGAGGGACGCACCGCGCCTCAGGCCGATTGTCAAAAAGCAGTATGAACTGGTTTTAAACCAAGCAAAGGACGCGTCGCGCTCTAGGCCAAAATCACACCTACACTATCTATGTGCACTCATGCAAATGCAAAGCTCAGCTTAGGCCTCGCGGACTGTAGTTACCTGTTGGTAAGACTGGTTGTCAGACTTTCGGGCTTCTGAAGATCCGTAATGACTGTCAAAGATCAACGAATGACAGCCGGGACCAACGGCTTAAGGGCACGGAGGAGTCTCGGTATATAAAGATGGTCACCCATCCACGGAGCAACCGCGGCAAGCGTATCTTAGCCTGATGGATCGAACCTTGGGGCTGTTATTACTTAGCCACGTGCTCCTGTACATAATAACCAAATTGACTATATTTGGGTCCAAAATAAAAGATTCTTTTTTAGAACCTCAAAAACAAAGACAAAATGTCTTTTTAAAACTTTATCAGGTACTATTTTTAAGTACCACACTGCTTGATACTAAATATTTTGTAAACCATAGAGTTCAATGTTCTAATTGGGTTATTACGTGATATTTTAGTAATAAGTCTATAAAGAAATAAGTGACTACAACGGCAATCTATATCAAAGTATATTCAATAAAAAACAGAACTTTACGCTAATGATGTAATTCAACTAGTTTGTTCCTAAGAATAAACTAAAATGGATACGTAAAATTCAGTGTTAACCAAAAAATCAAAATGTTATTACGGGCAAAATTGATTTTAAAAATTTCATATTACAAACTCACACGGCAATAAGTAAAACAGTACTTGGGTACTTTACCAGTCGACAACGATGCGGAGGAATTTTTCAATGCCATATTTCAGTTTTTTAATAGTTATAGTTATGTTAGGATATAATTTTGTTATTAACCGACTTCAAAAAGGAGGAGGTTCTCAATTCGTCGGAACCTTTTTTTTTTTAATTTTTTTTTATGTATGTTCCCCGATCACTCAAAGATGGCTTGACCGATTTTGATTTTTTTTGTTTTATTCGAGAGGGTATACATCACAGTTGGTCCCAAATAAAATTGATTAACTTTGCTTTAGTAGTTTCTGAGTTAGCTTCAATAATACGTATTGTTTCCCCACTTTTATATGGATGATGTTCTAGTTTGTTTTGCAGGTAGTGGTATTAGAATTTGTGTGGGGTAGGTACCACAACTAAAATGTGAAAAAAAAAACTTTAAAAAAAAAAAAACAACCGACTTCCAAAAACAACACTACAAAGTGAAAAATAACTTTAATTTTGGAAGTCGGTGGCAAAAAACGAAAAGACATTTAACTAGACACCGACTTCCGAAATTAAAGTTATTTTTCACTTTGTAGTGTTATTTTTGGAAGTCGGTTGTATTTTTTTGTAAAAAAGCTTTTTTAGGTTATGTTTATATTAGGTCTTTACCTATGAAATTGCCGTTCTGCAGTACTGGCCATTTCAAATCAAAATATTTTTTGTTTGGCTAAGAATTCTAATTTAAATTAATTTTATTTTAAAAACATGGATTTTTTTTTCCAAAAGTAGTCATTTGTTTATTGATTAGTGTTACATTCTCATCGCATTTCAATCTTTTTCGTCATCATGGATACGTTAAAAATTCGAGTTATTATGGAATATGAGTACCGTCGTGGCAGCAACGCGGCACAAGCGGCACGCAACATCAACGACGTTTACGGAGCTACCACTACAAACCAACGCACCACTTGTTATTCGTTTGCTCGCTTCCGTTCTGGAAATTTCGACCTGAAAAATGAACCTCGCGGTCGTCCGAAGACTTTGGTCGACATTGACGAATTAAAGGCGATTGTGGAAGCTGATGATACACAATCTACGGCTGAATTAGCAGCAGCTTTCGACGTTAGCGTCAAAACAATTTTGGTCCATTTGCGTCAAATTGGCAAGGTAAAAAAGCTTGACAAATGGGTGCCCCACGAACTCAATGATCGCCAGCGCGAAGTTCGCGTCGAGACGTGCCTTGCACTGCTCAACAGACACACAAATGAAGGAATTTTGAACCTGCGATGAAAAATGGATTCTGTTTGATAACCGCAAGCGCTCAGCAAGTTGGTTGGATCCTGGTTCAGCACCTAAACAATGCCCTAAACAAAAACTTACCCATAGAAAAGTGATGGTCACTGTTTGGTGGTCTAGCGCCGGTGTGATTCATCACAGCTTCTTACCAAACGGGGTGAGCATTACTTCAGATGTGTACTGTGAAGAACTGAACACAATGATGGAGAAGCTGGCACATCTCCAACCAGCATTGGTCAATCGCTCGTCTCCGCTGCTCCTGCACGACAACGCGCGACCTCATACTGCACAGCAGACGGTCTCCAAGTTGCAAGAACTGGGGTTGGAAGCTCTCCGTCATCCGCCCTACTCACCAGACCTTGCGCCTACAGACTACTACTTTTTCCAGAATTTGGATAACTTCTTGGCGGGAAAAAAATTCAATACCCGAGAGGCAGTACAAAATGCCTTTGAAGAATTTGTTGCCTCCCGTCCAGCTGATTTCTTTAAGAAGGACATCAATAAACTGCCACTGCGTTGGCAAAGATGCATTGATTGCATGGGTGATTACTTCGATTAATACAAATAAAAAATGCATGAAAAAAATTCGTTTAAATTTTTTCATACAAAACGGCAATTTCATAGGTAAAGACCTATTATTAGATTTAAATAAATTTAGTCATAAGTAAAAATCCAATTTATAAAATATACTAGTCCGGTACACAGCTATCGAAAATATTGCCGTATCCTCACTTGTTTAATCTACCACCACAACCAACCTTTACCAAAAACCACCAACCACCAACAACAACCATTTACCAAAAGGTTTCTCCCCACGCGAAGTTCGTATTATTACTTTCAAGCCTAATATTGTTGAACAGAGTCGTCTGTTATTCGTAACGTGTCTGAACACGCAACGTTTATTTCATAGTCTTGGGAAGATATTGATAAAGATAAGTAAGCTGTATTAATATAAATATGACTGAAGGAATGAACAGTATTAGAAATAAATATTATATTAGTAGTTTTATCTAGGTTTTTAGGGTTCTGAAGTCAACAATGGTGCCGATTCTCTTGTGAACGCACTTAACTAAAATTAGAGAATCGCTATCTTTTACTAACAGGCAGCGCGAGAAAAGGACGGCTATAGCTATGAACTAAGTTGGAGATGTCAAACTAGTTCACGCCTTGCGCTGCACGGTGTTTTTTAGTCGACATGTTTTTACGTGTCATCTAAATGTCTATGGAAAAATTAGTTCTAACTAATTTGACAGCTCTAATTTACTTCCGTCCCTTTCTTTTCATAATAGAGAGAAAAAGTTAGCAATAGCCTAAATTAAGTTTAGTTTGTGCACAACAGAATCGGCACCAATGCCTTATAGTTTCGCTATGTCCGTCCGTCCGCAGTTTAGCTCAGAGACTCTTAGTGTTGAAGTATTTTATAATCTGTGACAATAGATACTTCTAATGTCAAACACGTTCTGCACTTCCTGTTCCGTCCTGACAAGATGTCTGTTGTGTCGAGGTTAGCTAGGATTAAGCTGTATGTAACAAACTGATAGTTATTAAACGAATCCTTTATTTATCCATCACAAGTTCTCACACTTAGTACTAGAAAGCTATAATTTGGCATGGATATACATATTCATCACGCCGACATAGTGGTAAAATAAAATCATGAGTTTTTTTTTTTTAAGGTACCTTCTATACACATAAAGTGGGGATGTTTTTTTCTCGCCTACGCCATGGTGTGGGGTGTTGTTGGATGGGTCTTTCAAAAATATTTCGGGTTTGTCACAACAATTTTTCGATTTAGGGATCCGTTACTGAAATGTTAAGTTTTAAAGTACACATTTTTGTTAGAGTCAAGTGTCCCCATGTCAGCTAAACGGTTAGATTTGGATGGGTGAAAAATTCACGGTAGTATTTATTTATTTATTTAACTTTAATTAACACGGTTAAAAACCAATTACAATAATTAAAGGCAGAGACATATACACATAAAAGAAAATGTAAAATTATAAAACAATAAAAATTAGCAATAGGTACTTTCATGCATCCCACCCACAGTACTTCTGACATGCTAAATTATCTTCGTCCATTCATCCGCAAACAGATCGTTTGTTGGATTAGAATCCAAAAGATCATTAAGTCCGGCCAGAGTGCGAGGTACTGGGGACTTGGCACGCGCAACGGTGCGACATGGAGGCATAGCAAACAGCCTGTGCTTTCTGCCACGGCAGTAATTATCTGGGACGAAGAAGCGAGCCAGCACAATATTCAGATCAGGTGCATCAATAGTGCCACGGAGCGTCTTGCAGGTTACGGTGAGCTGATCGCGTGCTCGCCTTACCTATAATAAGTTATATCCGAGGCATCCCAATAGAAATTTGGTCGGATAGAGGTAAGGATAATAACCGTGTTTCCGCTTATATAAAAACCTAATGAACGCTTTTTGTACCTTTTCCAGTAAAAGTATATATGACGAAGTTAAAAGTAAAACTATCACAGCTAAGTAGGCTTTTCAAGTTTACGAATAATAGTCAACCATCTTCTAACCATATTTGTACAGTTAGAAACTGTGACTTATACCTACTTGATTTTGCAGGCTTAAATAAGTAACGCTTTCATGGATACGAAAGCTGCGTAAGTCGAATGTTTGTAATTGTTTGTATGAAAGTATCTGCCAAGTAAGTTAATAGAAACTTAATCGTAGGTGGTGAAACAGGCCTTTTTTTTGTGGTTGGGACATCATGAAATGACTTCTCCCGCTCTGGGCGGAGCGGGAGGGCGTGTCAGACTTTTACTGACTAAAACCCACCCGTGTTCCTACAGTTGCCTGTGCCAGGGCCACGGTATCTTTTGCGAACAACCCGCGACCTCGGCGGCATCGGCCCTATCGGACCCCATCACTGCTGACATCTCTTTGAGGCGCGCGTAGAATACGACGCGCCGTCGACCCTGGCCTGGTCCTTACCGGACGGCGAGCTGCCCATTACTCGCCATCCGCAAGCCCGCGCCTAAGGTGGCCGGGAATTGGCTATCGATTCCCACCGCCCATGGCCTTGAGTGTACGTGACATTAGCCTTGAATAACTTCAAAGTACTACCTAGACATTACAAGGTTAAACTGGACAATTATACAATAGGTTTCCTAGCAACATCTTAAGCATAATAAAAACTTTTTTTACAAAAAAATACAACTGAGTTCCAAAAACAACACCACAAAGTGAAAAATATCTTTAATTTCGGAAGTTGGTGTCTGGTTAAATGTATTTTCGTTTTTTGCCACCGACTTCCGAAATTACATTTATTTTTCACTTTGTAGTGTTGTTTTTGGAAGTCGGTTGTATTTATTTGTAAAAAAGTTTTTATTTTTCACTTTTTAGTTGTGGTACCTACCCCACACAAATTCTAATACCACTACCTGCAAAACAAACTAGAACATCATCCATATAAAAGTGGGGAAACAATACGTATTATTGAAGCTAACTCAAAAACTACCCAAGCAAAGTTAATCAATTTTATATGGGACCAACTTTGATGTATACCCTCTCGAATAAAACAAAAAAGAATTCAAATCGGACGACTCTGTAAAAAGTTATGCGTGGTCATACACGTGTCGAATTGAGAACCTCCTCCTTTTTTTTTCGTCGGATAAAAACGATCTTCACGTAGATACCACACACAATCCTGAAACACTGTATAAGGAACTATTCAAATCTGTGCCCGGGATCATTTCAAATGTCAGGAATCTCTTAGAAGCACTTGGAAGCGTGACAAATATTTGAAAACCTATGCTAGATACCATTTGAGAAATAACTCTGGAAATTGAAGTTTCTGTCATCAAACTGTATGGGCCCAGCTGTGAGTGGAGTTGGAATTCAGCTAGGGTTGCCTCGTAATCGCATTAACAATAAGGTCAAGATTATTTACATTTATTTAGCAATAAAAATCTGTAATTACGATAATTATGAACTTTTTAGGGTTCCGTACCTCAAAAGGAAAAAACGGAACCCTTATAGGATCACTCGTGTGTCTGTCTGTCTGTCTGTCTGTCCGTCTGTCACAGCCAGTTTGCTCCGAATCTATTGGACCGATTAAGTTGAAATTTGGTACACATATGAATTTCTGTGACCCAAACACGGACGGGTAAAGTAAATAAATTAAATTTGAATATAGAAGTCACTTTTGGGGCGCAAATACGAAAATTAAAAAAAAAAAGTTTTGCAAACTACACCATGTGGCATATCAAATGAAAGGGCTTACTATGAGGGTCTCAAATATATTCTTTTTTATAATTTTAAAATAAATCGTTTTAAAGTTATCCCCTCACACGAGTTCGGTGTGAAGTAATTTTACCTAATATTGTACGTAGTATGAGTTCTATACCAAGAAAATATTTTTTTATTATTAACGTTCTCATACTACGTACATACATACAATGTATACATACATACATACATACAAACTCAGGGTTATTTCAGAAAATAGACGAAAATTGACCATTCCCCCCCTTATCTCCGAAACTACTGAGCCTAAAATTTGAAAAAAATACAGAAAATAGATCTTTACCTGTAGATTACAGGAAAACTTATAAGAAGTCTGTGGTCTTAAAATAACATGGTAAATCTATCAATATTGTGAGTACAAACTTACATTTACAGTTGGAATGTATGGGAGAACATTTTTTTCAACTACAATGTTAAGTTTGTTCTTAAGATAAATTCATTCCAACTACGGAACCCTTCATTGTGCGTGGTCTGACACGCACTTGGCCGGTTTTCTTTTTTGAAAGCTATTAATTACTAGCTGCGCCCCGCGGCTTCACCGGCGTAGACCGAGATAAAAAAAGTAGCCTATGTGTCAATCCAGGGTATAAGCTATATGGTTTGCCATGGTTTGGCATGATTTTGGCCGGAAGGTGTATGTATCGGCGTTTCCGCGGCCAGCTTCGCGACACCTCGCAGCGTAACAAGACGCCGTACTTCGTGTGCAGTAGTTTTTATGTTTGTTATTTTTTTTAATATGTATTAGTTTATTATTTTGTAACAATAATTTGTGTATTTTATTTATGGGCTTTAGTTGCCTGACAATAAAGGAATTATAATTATTATTATACCAAATTTCATCCAAATCTGTCCAGCCGTTTGAGCGTGAAGAAGTAACAAACATACAAACACACATACAGGCACACTCACAAACTTTAGCCTTTATAATATCAGCGTGATTAAACTCTGCCGGCATTAAAATCTTTTATGCTTTGTAAGCATCTTTCTGAGATTTTGTACGTGCCTAGTTTCTTAGTTCCTCAGGGATTTTTCTTCTAAAAGGCTACCAGAAAATAAATATAAGTTTCTGTAAAACTTTTACTGGTCCGTAACAATATACAGTATACAGTACTTGTATTTATTTTAACTTTAATAGGACAAATAAAGCAATGTACATTTTTTATCAACTTTTATATAGCAACTCACGCGACAATTGCACGAAAGTGAGCCTGAACGAAAAACGAGGATTGTCCGAGTGCACGAAAGTAAGCCTGAACGAAGGATGACAGCGCGCGCGTTACTTTTTTATTTTTTGTAATTTTGTTTGTGGACCCACCCTTTGCGTTCTAGGTTCTTTGGAAAGGTGGTTAGGTACGCTATATTTTTGCCACAAGCCGTAAGGTAGTATCGGCATTACGAACAAAGTTAGTCGGTGGTTGAAAATCAGTTTGCAGAACGAGAGGCGCGCGCGGGGGGCGTTTCTTTACCGAGATTATTGTTCGTATTTCAAAACTTTGGAAGAACAAAGGTAAATATTATGATGTCATTTGATTATTTGACACAGGCAATATTTTAGGCAAAAAAATAGGGTTATCGCTTTATATTTTGAAATAATATTTTAATTGTTTTTTCAGCCGGGCGCGTTAGTGGGTATGTAATAAAAAGAAAGGAATTTGCAAGCGACAACCCTGAATGTAAAGCTCAAGTCTATATTAAGTGGTAGTTGTCCTCGCAAAGTTGTACGAGGGCGACCTATGTGTATCTATGTACCCACGCCCTGGTAGTATACACGCACGTACGTGCGTGTAAAACTACCAGATTGTGGGTAATATTACCTCTTTGCTATTCGTTTGAACGTACATTTTTGGGTATGTTGTGTCTAAAGGTGCTCCCTCACCAGCAGCATCTGCGTGTAATGTAACATTACAGATTCAACTTTGAGCATTACATTACAATACTACTTCCCTGACTGACGAGCATTCGCGTGTAATGTAACATTTAATTACAAGTGGAGCGCATTGATGTTCATCAAAGTGCTCCACTTGCGCAATCATTACAAGGTGCGCATTTTAATGCTCGGTTCTCCTCCTTCACTGATGTAATACTCGAATCTGTAACGTTACATTACACGCGAATGCTTCTAGTGAGGAGCACCTTAAAATTGCAAGTTTTTATAACACGACCGAGTCACACCAAACATCGAATCAAAACCCCCAACCCCAGTCTCTCCTCGACAAATGTTTTCCAAGAAAAGATACAAAAATACAAATACATCGTCGAATACAACATGGATGAAACCCATTTTCAATTTACTTTTAGTACAAACTTGAGGTTTGATGGCTGACCCTTCACCCTACGAAGTTAGGGGTTAATAAAAATGATGGATTCTTTAACAAGATGTCGGGAAGTGAATATTGAGATTGTAACTGAATTCCGACGACGGAGTTTGTCAATATTTGGGTGACGACATGTTTTTTTTTATTGTAGTTGGTTGTTTATTAGGGTTCCGTACCTCAAAAGGCAATAACGGAACCCTTACAGGATCACTTCGTTGTCCGGGTCTGTCAAGCTGTCAAGGCCCTTTTTTTCAGGAGCGCGTGGAGGTATCAAGTTGAAATTAATATCAAATACGAAGGTCTATAATTCCTTAGAGTTTTAAAAAAATCAAGCTTCTAAGTGAACGCAATAAAAAAATACGGCCATTTATGCGACATATTTTGATACTCGCAACTAAATCAAAACCTGTATTGTACCGTTGACCTAGATTTATGAAATTTGCAAGAAGCGTGGTCTTACAGCACAAGTAAAGGAAAAAGTCCGAAAATTGTTAATTTATAGAATTATCGAATATATATTTTTTTTTTTTGCGATTACAAACTTGCATTATTGCAGCTAAAGAATTGCCCGTGACATACGTATATCGATGTATGGGAGAAAAAGTTTTTCAACTATGTTTGGTTTAGGGATAAATTCATTCCAAACCATAAACCCTTATAAAATAACCCTAAAATTATTAACACCCCACTACATAATTAGCTCATTTTCCTGACTATACAACAACACCTTGAATTAACCGCTTCTCCTCAAGGTTAGCTCTGCGTACGACGAAGTACGTCACCTTGTATCAAGTAAGTGCATGTTAGGCAGCGTTCTCACTGTGTCGTGACATTAAATTGTGGTAACTGTACAATTCATAACTATGCACTTTTTGAGTTACTGTTTATCTTGAAGATTACTGACATCAATGAAGGAAAAACATCGTGAGGAAATCTGGACTTTTCTATCTATCATAATAAAAAGTAAAAAATAACTTTAATTTCGGAAGTCGGTGTCTGGTTAAATGTATTTTCGTTTTTTGCCACCGACTTCCGAAATTACAGTTATTCTTGTTATCAATAATAAATAATATCGTATTTTATTCAATTAGCTATGTTAAAATTATATCTGTTCTAATATTAAAAGTATTGTATTGACTATTTTAGTACCGACTGAGTTTGTAGATGGCACGACTAACCAATCACAGCGTATCGCAAAAAGGCGGGGATAAGAATGGCGGGGGAAAACGCCATCTTGGTTGTCGTGCCCATCCTGCAAACTTAGTCGTGCATAAGTCGTCGAGAAACGAGTGTTAATCTCTAGCTGTGTTTCAAGGATACCGAGTGGTGATTGTAAAAGTATATTTGATTTTGTGTGTTTGGGAAATACACTAAGTAAGTACATTAACATGTTTCTATTATTTCTAAAACCTTATTTTTGAAAGCCATGCACCTGAATATTAGTTAATTCTTCATATTTAAACTCTTACTAGATTATCTGTAAAAGTACAGAGTCTACATCTCAGAAGTGGGATAAAGATTCCTGTTTTGGCCAGTTAAATATTTTTTGTACCTATCCTTAATTAATTATCTATTATTATGCCTGAGTATTAAACCATTGTGATATTTTATTTGTCCTCTTGATAAAAAAATAATGATGAATGATAATGAAAAATATAATATATATACTGCTACCTACGTTAACAATTGTTTTGGTTCTTGGCTGTAAAATTGCATTTGAAATTCTTATTTAAAGTAAAAACAATTTGAAATGCTGTTTTTTTTATTGTGTTGTAATAAAACGCTGCTTAACTATGCTATTAGAATTTTTCTTAACACTTTCACACTACACTAAACGTCCCCAGACGTATTAACAAAATTTCTATTGTCTCGTTCAGTACGCTTCGACCGGAAACGCATATGCAAACGCATACAGACCTATAAATATACAATAGGAAATGGTTTGTTTCAATTGTTCTACTTTAAAGTTTTATTTTGTACAACCACGAGGTGTAATATTAGGTGGATGTTTCAACATTGGCGGTATTTGGTGTTTGCAATATTAACTCATTACGATTGTTATGTTACTTTCATACACGCCACCGCGGACCGCCGAGCATCGAGCCGGGTGGATCACCGAACATCGAGGCGAGCAGACCGCCGAGCATCCAGCCGGGTGGATCACCGAACATCGAGGCGAGCAGACCGCCGAGCATCGAACCCTGCGAACCGCCGCGCATCGAGCCGAGTGGACCGCCGAACATCGAGCCGGAACACCGTCGAGCATCGAGCTGGCGCACCGTCGAGCATCGAGCCGGCGCACCGTCGAGCATCGAGCCGGCGCACCGTCGAGCATCGAGCCGGCGCACCGTCGAGCATCGAGCCGGCGCACCGTCGAGCATCGAGCCGGCGCACCGTCGAGCATCGAGCCGGCGCACCGTCGAGCATCGAGCCGGCGCACCGTCGAGCATCGAGCCGGCGCACCGTCGAGCATCGAGCCGGCGCACCGTCGAGTATCGAGCCGGCGCACCTTCGAGCATCGAGCCGGCGCACCGTCGAGCATCGAGCTGGCGCACCGTCGAGCATCGAGCCGGCGCACCGCCGAGCATCAAGCCGGTCGTGCCACCGATCAACGAGCCCTGCGGGCCATCAAGCATCGAGCCCTGCAAGCCGCCGAGCAACGAGTCGTGCGGACTGCCCTGCAGAGCATTAGGACATGTCTCTTCTGGCCGTGCGAGTTGCAAGTCGCCAAGAAGTCGTAACAGCTGCCGTTCGCGTAGCTCAGTACGGCACCCGCGAGCCAGCATGGTGAGAGACGTGCAAGCCACAGTTGAAGATAAGACCACAGGTGAGTCGACTTCTTCAGTAGGATTATACTCTTTCGGAACTTGTTGTTTTAAAATTTAGAATGATGGTGCAGATAAATTAAGTTCCCTGAACAACACGATTCCCCAGTTTGACCCAAGTAAACGGGATCAGACAATGACAGGTGGCTTCATATAGTCGAGTGCATTTTCCGTGGCATCGACGAAAGGTTGGCTAGATTATAGGTGCTGAGCCAGCTGTTTGATAACCATAACAAACTCCTTTCGTATTTATGAAATGCTCGAAATACAAAATTCAACAACGAGCGTATTATATTTATTTATTTGCTGTCATGCACATTACACATTTTACAAATACAATAATACGCGTATATCCACATGTGCATGAACCCTGTCAGGGCACTAAAAAGCACAAAGTTGGTTTGCTGTTGTACCCGTTCACCGCCACGTCCTTAAGCGGTTAATTAATCTGCCTATAGCAACTATGTTGGGGTCGGCTTCCGGTCTGACCGGATGCAGCTGAATATCAGTATTTTGCGTGGAGCGACTGCCTATCTGGCCTCCACAACCCAGTAACTGGGTAATACGTCTTGGTGGGACTGATTGTCGGACTTTCGGGCTTCTGGCGACCCGTAGCGACTGTAGGGGATCCACGAATGACTGCCGGGACCAACGGATTGAGCGTGCTTTCCGGGGCGCCAAGGAGTTTTGGTGTGTGGAGATGATCGCCCATAACTCACCAACACCGGGCGGGCGTGGCTTGGCCTGATGGATTGACTCGTGCGGCTGTTATTACTTAGCCACGAGCTCCTCTAGTGCTGTTGAGTTGGTGAACATTAAATTAAATTAGATTAGCAACCAGTTTGATTTTGTCTGACTCTAGAATCTAGATTGCCCTATGGAGCAGGACCAGCATGTTTCCAAGCATTCTTATCTTGGATATTATTTCTCTAATTTGTAATATGCTTGTTTACACAGTCTAGGTACTGTGTAATAACATTTTTCTATTAAAACTGATCTTAGTTAGCTATCTATTGAATTGGCATATTCGTCATCATTTACGTGACTTAGCAATTTATTACAATACTTAGGTCAAGCTGGTCATGTGGCGGAACAATGCTATGGTAAACTTCCGACCACTGAAGAGAGAAAGGTCACGCGAGTAAAGGATAGGAGTGATGTAGGCACGGTTGAAAACTACCCCGTTGTCGAAAAACGATTTATCCATAACGTTCAAAGATTTTGGGAGTCAATGCTCATCAATTACGTTGTTAACATTTCGAAATGTAGGTTCAAGTTATACTTAGTGTCAATCAAAATATACTTCTAGACTCGAGTTAGTCTTAATAATCTTCAAGTACAACAGTAGCGAAGCTGCAACTTTCCTAGCAGACAAGCCAAAAAAAAAATTGTTCAGTTCTCATAAACTCCTAGATTACATCAAAATTTAATACCTCACTAAGTCATTCATCATCTATGAAAATAAAATTATCAATGTTTTACAGAAATAATACTATAATAGGTACTATCGATTATATGTAGTTCTATTTCTGAAAAACAGCCAATTTAAAATTTATTCTAAAATGATGTTATACGAGTAAATAATCAAATGCAAAAGGTTAAAAACACCTCATTCCATCTAGTTCTCGCCTACGCATTTTTCTCTTTTTGCCCCGGTAATAACTCGTTCAAAAAAAAAAAAGAAAAAGATTCACCATGCACCGTAGCTAACGTAGTGTTTCGGAACCTCCGATTGCCACCGAAGAGTGCGCGAAGTAGTGTGATCGGAACTACACTTCTGACACACAATGTGCGGCTTCTTGGCACTGTTGTCGTCAGAACAACTGGGTTCGCGACTTAGGATCCCGTAGTTAGAATAGGAACGCGTTTTTGCAAGGTTTTTCTTATGGTGGATTAAATACCTGTAATGTGACTATGTATGTACCTACTATATTAAATTATTAAATCTCTTTGTACTTATTTTGTTATTGATTCTGTCATTAACAAACAGGCTTTGTTTGTATACACATAGTCATGGAAGAGGGAGGTCTTCTGTTACAGGTATATCTATATCTCCATATTTTAAAGAAAGCCTCTAAAATGGATGTGTTAAAAACTGTTGATTACGAAATAAATAAACTTAAATTATTTAGTAATATTAAACTCAAGTAGTTGTTGCTCCGAAGGTAAGCTTGTAGCAATGGGATTGTATGAGGTCATCATCCCTGCAGCAGGCTCATGATAGTATGGTCGGGATAGTTGGAATTCTACATTATGAACACAACAACAAAATTAGCATTTATTGTCGTTTCTACATTTAGGTATATCTATAATTCGTATGTTGTACATAATAAAGAGTGGGTATTCTATTCTAAAAGATCCTCAGTTTTATGACGTTAAATCAAATTGTAAGATGAAGTGTGTTGGCTCCCCTGAAAATAAATGGAATGAGTATCCAAGTAGCTGATGTTCAATGGGGCATGAACAACACGTTTAACAAGGACATACATCGAACACCACCAGAGGTTCTATTCGGTATTAGACTATCGGGTCCAAGCTTAGTGAATGCTGAACAGGCTAGTTGACAATTCTTTAGGAAACCGAATAAGTTCCTTGCAGTCTAGTTACCTTAAAACATAAATCATTTATTAAAACAAAAATAATTTTGAATATTTAAAACTCAATTTAATTTTTATACTTAGTCAAAACGGGGCACACAGTAATGGCGGCTCGAGTGACTTCATCGTCTTTAGTCGTAACGTATCGCGCTCTGTTGTGCATTCAATTTCACTTGTTCGATTCAAGTTCAATTGGTTTATTTTATGTAATTATTGCTTAAAAATATTTAATACTTAACCTAAAATCATTTATAAAACTAAGTTGAACTTTGATACTTTTAGCTTAGCTCGCAACCATTCTACATACTAAAATTTATAACGTATTTTTCTTACTGTCACTAGCCTATATCCGAACTGACAGACGGCTTTTCTGTTTTTTTTCTAACAGTCAAGACCTGTCACAAATTACAAATTTTACCCAATAGAAATTAATTGAAGATACTCCCCTGGATGCTAGCCAGTCTTATTTGACAGCTGTTTCAACTTGTGACAAAATTAAGGCCTGGTTGACTTTTAATACTGCAAGCCGTAAAATTATTTACATAAAGCGAACAAAATCGTAATCCGATAAATAGGTCCTAGTGGGTAGAAGTCGCTCAGACTAGTGTTCTGAGCTAGTGTTGTACGTCTGCATGTCAAGTCGCATTCGTATCCACTAAAAAAAAAAAAAACATATTTTCTAAGAAAAATGCAGAGTTGAGCAATACAATATTCCAAATCTCGTTATGGTAAAACGACTGGACCTAACTTTGGCTAATTTCGTTAGTATTTTATAAATTACCGAATATTTCGATAAATTAAAATAACTTTCATAGATAAGTCAAACTATCTGACAGTTGTTAATCAAAGGTTTATGTCGGTAAGAGTGTACCTGGTCAAACTTTGCTAATTTTGCTATATTATGCTAGATGGCGTCACTGAGACATGGGTTATCAGTATTTCTGTGACATCTCTTCTGATATCCTTTCTCAAATCGTCTGGCAATAACAGCGAATAACCTAAAATGTGAATATCATTAAGTATTCAATTTGAGTTTAACAAATCTTCATATATTTCAGTTTTACCTACAGATTTTCCTTTTCAGACCCTTAGACCATGAAATAATGTCTACTGAGGTCAACTCTGGCTATGAAATAATGCCAGATACTTAAAATGGGCCATGAAATAATGCCCGTATAAGTACATCGAGCCATGAAACAAAGCTCGTTATTAATTATAGTGGGCCATGAAATAATGCCCAAAATTAATACACAACCTTTTCAGACCCTTAGACCATGAAATAATGTCTACTGAGGTCAACTCTGGCTATGAAATAATGCCAGATACTTAAAATGGGCCATTAAATAATGCCCGTTTAAGTACATCGAGCCATGAAACAACGCTCGTTATTAACTATAGTGGGCCATGAAATAATGCCCAAAATTAATACACAACCTTTTCAGACCCTTAGACCATGAAATAATGTCTACTGAGGTCAACTCTGGCTATGAAATAATGCCAGATACTTAAAATGGGCCATTAAATAATGCCCGTTTAAGTACATCGAGCCATGAAACAACGCTCGTTATTAACTATAGTGGGCCATGAAATAATGCCCAAAATTAATACACAACCTTTTCAGACCCTTAGACCATGAAATAATGTCTACTGAGGTCAACTCTGGCTATGAAATAATGCCAGATACTTAAAATGGGCCATTAAATAATGCCCGTTTAAGTACATCGAGCCATGAAACAACGCTCGTTATTAACTATAGTGGGCCATGAAATAATGCCCAAAATTAATACACAACCTTTCCAGACCCTTAGACCATGAAATAATGTCCACTGAGGTCAATTATAATAATATTAATAATGGTTGATAGTGTTGAATAATAGTTCTGTATTTATGGTAGGTATTGTATTAACGTTCCTATTACTTTTTAGATGATTGTTTTAGTCCTTATTGAACTTAAATTGTAAATAAGTTGGTATAGATTTGTAAAATGACCGCACTGTCACATTAGGTGGATGCCTGTAATGATAGTTGTAAGTGAGATTTAAATAAATAAATAACTCTGGCTATGAAATAATGCCAGATACTTAAAATGGGCCATGAAATAATGCCCGTATAAGTACATCGAGCCATGAAACAACGCTCGTTATTAATTATAGAGGGCCATGAAATAATGTCCAAAATTCAATTAATAATCAGTGTTGTTAACAATTGTTTAGTAAATCCTACATTTATTTTCTTTACACTTTTCGTAACAGGTACTCCACAGTGATGATGTATTGTGCTACTGTTTTTGTTATAATTATTTTTGTCGTTGATCAGCTATTGATTGATGATTCAGCTATAATTTTATTTGTTTTGTTGGTATTTTTTTGTGCTTTCTTTACACGAGGACGTATAAATGTACCTTGGATGGCCGACTGTTATCAATAATAAATAATATCGTATTTTATTCAATTAGCTATGTTAAAATTATATCTGTTCTAATATTAAAAGTATTGTATTGACTATTTTAGTACCGACTGAGTTTGTAGATGGCACGACTAACCAATCACAGCGTATCGCAAAAAGGCGGGGATAAGAATGGCGGGGGAAAACGCCATCTTGGTTGTCGTGCCCATCCTGCAAACTTAGTCGTGCATAAGTCGTCGAGAAACGAGTGTTAATCTCTAGCTGTGTTTCAAGGATACCGAGTGGTGATTGTAAAAGTATATTTGATTTTGTGTGTTTGGGAAATACACTAAGTAAGTACATTAACATGTTTCTATTATTTCTAAAACCTTATTTTTGAAAGCCATGCACCTGAATATTAGTTAATTCTTCATATTTAAACTCTTACTAGATTATCTGTAAAAGTACAGAGTCTACATTCTTTACTTTGTAGTGTTGTTTTTGAAAGTAGGTTGTATTTTTTTTGTAAAAAAGTTTTTATTTTTCACTTTTTAGTTGTGGTACCTACCCCACACAAATTCTATTACCACTACCTGCAAAACAAACTAGAACATCATCCATATAAAAGTGGGAAAAAATACGTATTATTGAAGCTAACTCAAAAACAACCCAGGCAAAGTTAATCAATTTTATATGGGACCAAATTCGATGTATACCCTCTCGAATAATTTTTTTTTTCAAATCGGACGACTCTGTAAAAAGTTATGCGTGGTCATACATAAAAAAAAAACATACGTGTCAAATTGAGAACCTCCTCCTTTTTTTTTCTCTCGGTTAAAAATTAAAAGCTGTTCGTTGGTAAGCGCATCACTTGAAACCGGCTGGACCGATTTGGATATTTTATGTTTTAAAATGTTTATAACAGTCCGAGTCAGGTTCTTACGGAAAGAAAAATTTTAAAAGTTTCCCGAAAAATCATTAAATTCGGGAAAAACTTGACGTCCTTTTTTGTTTGAATATTATTGAAATTTGGTCAAGACAACGAAGGTCGGGTCAGTTTGTAGCTCATTTACGTCCGAAATCGCCCGCGCATCTTGAGCAAGCGTGGGGATCAATACGTGCCTTCTCTATATGAGAAGGGGCTTTTTCCCTGCAGTGGGATAATAATAGGCTGGTATTCTAAAAACTTAACCTTCTATAATGAAATGATGTACGCTCTTTGAATAAATGAGTTGGCCGCATTTACGTGACATTAAAATGAGAATTATTTGGGGTATGATTAAATACATGCCTTTAAAATCGTGATATGACTATGAAGCAGTGGGAACTCTCGCTAAGATGTAAGATCGAATCTCTTGTGTACGGTGCACAATACGCGTTGATTGCGAGAAGTAGACTAAGCTCTGGGTTAAGAGAAACTTGACATAGATGGAGGGCACCTGTGGAGGTTTCTGTGTTTGACGATGTGTGGTTCTGTGTTGAGGATCAAGTTTTGATAGTTAGGATTTTGGTAGAGACACTGAATTGCTTAGGCAAGTTTGTATATTCCGTGCACGGACTAGAAAAAAAAAAAGGACTCCGCGCCACGCATTTCGAAAGTGAAGCACAGTAAGTATGCCGGGACCGTTTGTACAAACACGCCTCACGCACACATTTACATCATAGTATGCCGACCGGCCGCCATTACGTGACACGACGGCGTCTTTGTCAAATCACTCACACATAGGTCGTTACGGTGCTTCACTTACGATACGCGTGGCGCGGAGTCCTTCTTTTTTTTTCTAGTCCGTGATTCCGTGAAATGAAATGGTTTTGGAAGACTTTTCACGAGTTTTTTGCACTGGAAGCGCATATTACAACTATTATGTTATCTGTTTTGTACTAAAATGATGTTATTTGATGGCGTATATACATACCGAGAGCCGTTGGTCTCGGCTGTCATTCGTGGATCTTGGACAGTCGTTACGGGTCGTCAGAAGCCCGAAAGTCTAACAACCAGTCTTAACAAGGGGTATCACTTACCCAGTTACTGGGTTGTGGAGGTCAGATAGGCAGTCGCTCCATGTAAAATACTGGTATTCAGCCGCATCCGGTTAGACTGGAAGCCGACTCCCACATAGTTGGGAAATGATTAGGCAGATGGATGTTATTTAATGACAATTCAAGTCAATAGTTGTGTTGCTTGTATACGACAATTTCCCTGCAGAAAAAAAAATATTCAGATACAAAAATACCAAGTATACGTGATGATAATTAGAAGTTTACCCAAATGTCGTTTCTTGATATTGTTCGTCAAATCGTTGAGCTTCTTAAGTTCTGAGTTGAGCTGCACGATTACTAAAAATGCGTGCACTGACTTGATAGGCCCACTCACTCTGTGTGGTTCTTTCCTCAAAAGACCATTTCAGACACCAATCTACATGGTCTCCACATGATCTAACCAAGATTTAGTTCTGGATTTTAAAAGAGACTGTGACCTCTGAGTTTAGATAGGAAACGCCGACCTCATCTAGTTTTTCAATTGTGATTGACGTGTAAAAGTGTTTGTACAAAACTAGCTCAATCTGCCTAGCCTTTTCCCAACTATGTTGGGGTCGGCTTCCAGTCTAACCGGATGCAGATGAATACCATTATTTTATATGGAGCGACTGCCTATCTGACCTCCACAACCCATTAACTGGGTCATACGATACCCCTTGGTAAGACTGATTGTCAGACTTTCGGGCTTCTGACGACCCGTAACGACTGTCAAAGATCCACGAATGACAGCCGGGACCAACGGCTTAACGTGCTTTCCGAGGCATGGAGGAGTCTCGGTATGTAAAGATGGTCACCCATCCACGGACCAACCCCGGCAAGTGTAGCTTAACCTGATGGATCGACCCGTGCGGCTGTCATTACTTTGCCACGAGCTCCTCCTCCTTTTTTTTTTGTTTGTACAAAACTAGTTACAGAAATAAAATCATTTATCACTTGCCTCTTCTTTCAGTTCTTGGTATCTAGTTTTAAAGACATTAAGGCGACGTTGTAGTAATTTTGAAGCTTTTTGAACCTGTTTATTTCTAACTAAATATTAATATAGCGTAAAATAAAAATCATTTTAACAAAATTGAACATACATTCAAGCGCTGTCTTAAGACGGAAACATCGAAATATTTTCTTTCCTCTTCCGTCGATGTACCCGAACCCGATATACCTTACCTACTGCATTTACGCTGCACTGTGGCATGTTCAAACGCTAGATCGGCTAGCTCCGCGCCCGGCGCGCGCTCGCTCGCTGCGTCTATAGGCTCGATACATACCTATTATGCGGGGAGTGAGGAAGCGTTTTCATACCTACACACCGCACTACAAGAGGGCCTTAAACGCATCTTATGGGAAAAACTGATATACTTACGAGTAAAGGCTTCTACAAACAAGCACGATTATTTCGCGTGTCGCGCCTGTTTGTAGGCCCCTTAATACTACATCTATACAAATAAATAAAATTGAAGTAACTGTTTGTTATGTCATAATGACATCTTTTTACTAAATACGAAAGTATGTAGGTACCTTTCGGTACTTATAACAGAAAAAAAACTATTTTCAAACTTTTTCATTTGTGTTTCTGTGTTTTTTCACCTAGTCTCAGAAACGGCTGGACTGATTTTGACAGGACGTTCACTAGCAGACAGCTGCTGTTAAAAGAATTAGGGTTCTGGGAAAAAAAAATTAAAACCCATGAAATTGTGAACAAAATTCGATTCAAATAGGGAAGTATTGATATCCACGTGGGCGAAGCCATGGGCAACAGCTAGTTAAACAATATGATAATGATATAATATTATTCAAATAAACAATATCTACCAATACTATCAGAATACCAGCGTTGCGGTATTTATTTTTTAAATATCGCAGCTTTATGCTGAGATGGGAGCCTTTTTGGCCTCGCACAGGTCTCTTTTTTTTTTTTAGTCTGATTTCTTTTTTTGTGTTTTTTTGGTTTTTAATGTTTATTTTGTTACTTTATATGCTCTTTTTTAACTGTATTTCCTGTGCGTGTCCCAAATAAAATATTTTTCTTTCTTTCTTTCTTCTTTCTTTCAATATCAAGAAATAAGACATCAAAAATAATAAACTACAGTCAGACTGTTTAACTTCTGTCTTCTTATTCTGCATCTTATTAAACCTGAATAGTTAACAAGTTTCCACCCACCTAGTACTCGTAGCAACTTCAAATCAATTCACAGTTGTATTTGTTAGTTCCGGCGTAGTTCTTACTATACGATAGTACGGTCAGCAACTGAAGTTGATTAACACTGCTACTTTTTGACATCATAAAGGGTTTTTCATTAAGAGCGCTCGATCTTTGAAATTAAATAAAACAACTTGTGTAAGAGATATTGCCTCATTTTTATTTTAAAGGACATTCGATGACATAATGTTTGTATGGAATATAATTTCGGCCAAAATGCCACCGCGGCTCGTTGTAGGTAGCGTATTCTCGTGAACAAATTTGGACGACATCTACGCATTATGAGCCTCAATTTCATGAAGAACGCGAGTTAAGTTGGCTTTCAGGGCGGCAATTTTCTGTGGTTTGTCTACATAGACCCGAAATTTCATGTAACCCCACAGAAAGTAGTCGAGCGGTGTTGTCACACAATCTCGGTGGCCAGTTGATGTCACCACTACGCGAAATGACAAAGCCACGGAACTTTAGGCGAATTGAGCACTGATTTTGATAATAAATTTTAACAATTTCAAGGCGTTGTTGAAGCGTGTAGCGTTTCACAGTGAAATGTCAGGACTAAGTTAATATACCTATCAAATTTGACAGCTGTTACTTTACCAAGATGGCGGCCATACGCTGTCAAAGTCCGAGCGTCCCTATTGAAAAACCCTATATAAATTAACACAAAATGATTCGATAAACTGCTTTTTTTTTCGTTTAACTGTTATGATTTAATGTTCTTAAAATTTTAAGTACTTGTGTTCCGATTGGAAATAAATATTTCACTTAATAATTAAGATTAAAAAAATTCAAGTGTTAATCGGCTTTTGTTGGTGACTGTACATTCATGGGTTGTATGGGTATTGACTTACAATCGGTATTCACACAAAGTTGTGTCACGAATGAATTTATACTCGTAGTATTTGAGTAGGGTCGTTTTTTGTTTTGAAGTATCATACCTATGTAAAAAGCAAAACGACGTTTCACAAAACTGGACATACAAGCAGAACCTTGTGTGGTGCTACGCTATGACGCCACCTACTACGTCATGACGTCAGCGCTACGCCGTAGTCATCCCGGCGCTACACGAAGGAAAGACGCGGAGAGGGACGGCAGTCCTATTTGAGCTATAATTGTAGATACACGTATATCGATAGTTAATCAAATTAATTAATACTGGAAAACCTCGTGAGTTGTCTCATTTCTCAAGTCTAAATTATGTAAAAAGCAAAATGGCGTTTCACTTGTACCAATCTATAACTCCATCAGTTTAGGTAATTAAATAAAGATAAACAAATAAAGAAACACGTGGTCAACCGACTAAATGTAATACTTGTCACTTCAGTGGTCATGCTACGACAGTTGTACTCTTCAATTTAGCAACTTTATACTCACAACGAATTATAACGTTGCTAAATTGAAGAGTACAACTGTGTCGTAGCATGACAACTGAAGTGACAGGTTTTACATTTAGTCGGTTAACCAGACATTTGGTTTTTGTGTGATTGGAGAAGCCTTAGTATATCAGGAGTTGATTCCTTATTATGAATATTCGGTGGGAAGTCAAAAAATTATTTCATTACACTGAAAAGCGATGGCCATGGAACCTAAAAATATTAATTTACTTTAGAAAAACTAAAACTTAAAATTATAACAAGGTGATTACCTAATATTTTTACCAAACTGCGCGACGCAAAGGAGGGTAATGTGTTTATCAGCCTATGTTTGTATGTGTGTTCCATTGTGGCACTCTACAGACTAAACGCGTTGGCCGATTTTGTTGATTCTTACGTCAATCGATTTGTTTTATTTTTCTAAGTATCACTAAAGACATGACAGTAATCAAAATTCAAGACGGCGTCAACCAGACGCCATATTGTGTTTGTGTTAAAGAAAAAAAATAAAGTCGACGAACTATGTCTTATGTGATATCTTTGTATCTTTGTTTTTGTGTTTTGTTTGTGTTTTTGTGCGTTTGTTTTGTCAATGAAAATCATCTTTAGGTTTCTCTAAACATTTTTCATTTTGAATTACCATTTAGGATCTTTATTGTTTAAAAGTAGGTTAGCAACCATCCTCACTTATATTTTTAAAACTTCTTATGATATAGCTGTGACAAAGTTGTAATTTAACCGAATCTCAAAAAAAAAACAAATCGAATCTATTTTTATTGGTCTTATTGACGTGAAAAATAAATTACTATAATATAATTCAATATATTATAAATCTTAAAATCGAGTGACAAACCCAGAATTTTACTTCTTTCAATGATCAGTTTAACGACAGTTACCTAAATCGTTACTTAATACAGTGAGAGAAAAATAATCCTAACTAAAAGGTGTAAAGTAAAATAATAAATTTTAAAAAACTTTTTTATAAAAAAATACAACCGACTTCCAAAAACAACACTACAAAGTGAAAAATAACTTTAATTTCGGAAGTCGGTGTCTAGTTAAATGTATTTTCGTTTTTTGCCACCGACTTCCGAAATTAAAGTTATTTTTCACTTTGTAGTGTTGTTTTTGGAAGTCGGTTGTATTTTTTTGTAAAAAAGTTTTTATTTTTCACTTTTTAGTTGTGTACCTACCCCACACAAATTCTAATACCACTACTTGCAAAACAAACTAGAACATCATCCATATATAAAAGTGTGGAAAAAATACTTATTATTGAAGCTAACTCAAAAACTACCAAAGCAAAGGTAATCAATTTTATATGGGACCAACTGTGATGTATACCCTCTCGAATAAAACAAAAAAAAAATAAAATCGGTCTAGCCACCTTCGATTAATCGGGGAACATACATAAAAAAAAAAATTAAAAAAAAAGATTCCGACGAATTGAGAACCTCCTCCTTTTTGAAGTCGGTTAAAAATAAAAAAACTCAGCTGCGTAAAAACTGAGCTTTAAAAAAGATGGAAACAAGAGACCAAATCTCATGCAGTCGGAGGCATCTTCATTAACAATAAAGACCTATTGCCTCCGACCGCATAATAATTTTTAAGTCATCTTGTTACCATCTTTTTTAAAGTTTTACGCTGTTGGGTTTTTTGTATTCCAGTCGTATGTTGTGAATGACAAAGAGCATAAACCTACACACTACATTATATCTTTCACGAATCAGTACATAGAAAAGAACATAAAAACACCTTCATAATATTATGCATGTATTCATACAATAAAATTTATGAGGCCCACAACACACCATATGAAACCAAACCCAATTTGGCGGAAAGGGTAAAAAAACAATACAATTTGCATGCTTTTCTGTGTTCGGCTTTGAAAACTGTGGTTTACATTAATTGCTGGATTAGGCTGAGGCCAGCAACCAATGATGTTACCAGCTGAAGTTACCAGCAAAATTATTTACACAAAGCAAAGCTTCTCTTTCACTTTGTGCAGGTAATTTATATGCCACTGCTCTCAAAACGGTGAAGGAATACATCGTGATAGTAAGTGTTGCGATTAGATATATTACTGGTCGTAACTAATAGAACTAAAACGCGCTAGTAAAGTAGCCACAGTTTGTTTTTACAACCAATAGTAAAATCGTGAAAAGACAAAAAGTCACAAGTGTCAAACTTGACAGTAAAACTAGAATTTAGAAGATAATCAATAAAAAGGTGATATGCTGTAATGAGTTCGATTCGCAACAGTGAGGAAACCGGCATATCGTAGAACTAAAAATTCGGATACTGTGACATCCATCAGTCACGCACTGGACCCGCGCAGTGGATTATAGCCCGCTCTCTCGCAGTGAGGAAGGCATATGAATATGTCAACAATAGTCAACAGTAAAGGCAAATATGACCTTGGTTTAATCACTTCAGTAATGGCAGCAAGAGGTGTCCAGAAGCTCAATCTACTTTGCCTCATTCCATTTTTCAAGGCCTTCATCATCAGCCAACGTCCATTGTTGGACATAGACTTTAGAGGCAGCGCAAGATCCATAATTGTGGCGGCAATTTTGGGGGCAATCGCTTCCACAATGATGGATTTTACGCTGCCCCCATCCAGATAATGTTTGCAAACTTCATCGAATCGATCTCTATTTTAAACACATAACAGCACGCCGCGCGCCATCATATTTCACCAGTCATGTCTGAGCACAAATCGGGACTCCGGGCTGGTACTGAGAAATTCCAGATGAAAAACCCGGAATACCACTTTTCCCGATCTGAGAATCGAACCCAAAACCTTATATAACCTCAGCAGTAGCGTTTGTGACCACTAGACCAACGAGGCAGTCTACGAGGTATACTATTTTAAAATAGCAGTGAATCATCTTTTATAGTGTGTTCCGTTTCGTTAGTCATGGTCCATTGGTCCAAAACGTGGTTCCAACGCTTTTAAAAACGTAGCGTATATCGACGTAGCTTTTGGGCCGAAAGCTTCCTAGAAAAATGGTAATGAACTTAGTAGGCAGGTTTTCTTCGAAAAAATAATTCGCTTTAAAGTAAAATCTTTTTAACTACCTACTCGTGGATTTTATCTGGACCTTGAATGGTTGTGACATTTCGCAAGAATCGCGTTTTTCTTATGTATATTTCACGTTTCAAAAGAAGTTAGGAGATACATGATAAGGGTCTTCTTCGACAGAACGGTTCGCAGTACTGCTCTTTAATGTCTAGTGGATTTTGACTGGACCCTGATTTTCTGTGACATTTCACAAGAGTCACCACTACCAAAGGAAAGTTTTGCGTTTCAAAAAAAAATGTTTTTGATAATGGATCATTTCAGTGCTACAGTGCACGCGGCGAGAGACGTGATAAAATGATAGGTATGATATGTTTTAAGCATAAAATGGTAGGAAAAAATGTTCAAACGCGACCAGTAAAATGCACCACTAATATTAACTCTCAGATTATAGAAGAAAGGCAGATAGACCGCGCGGAACACTAAGAGTGAAGACAAAAAAGCAAATACAAATTAAAAAAAAAAACTAATTCAATCGCGAGTCAAATATACTTTTGTATAACTGTGCTGAGATAATAAACTATTTTTTTCTGAGACAGTAAATTATTTATTGTCTCAGAAAAATGCAGGAAACAGTAAGCATAAGTACATTTGACTCGAGAATGGATTCGTTTTTGTTGAATTTGTATTTGCTTTTTTGGCCTCACTCTCAGTGTTCCGCGCGGTCTAACTGCCTTTCTTCTATAATCTGAGCATTAACCTTTATAATTTTGGTCAAAGGAGTGATTATTTATAATAAATACTACAAAGCCTTGATTTTTTAATCTGGTACTGGCAATCTTTGGGCAGCAGCAGTCCAATAGCATTAATTAAAAAAAATATTAATTTAATTCAGGCATAATACATAAAGTATTTCACAATACTGCGGCAGAATTAATCAGAATAAAATGTCATACAAAACCCGTCAGATGCCCGTTATATTATACTTTATGAACCCCATAGAAATTTCGTGCAGATTCGACGAACGAACGAAATCTAACGAATCTGCACGAAATCTAACTTAGAGAGATGTATTGACATTTTGATCAAGATACAACCTGACATACAGACCTGCAAATTGCAAAAAACCCAAACAAAAGTGAATTTCGCGAGCTACCACAGCGCATCCCCCTTAAAGGGAAAACTTTTTCAACTACCATGGTAATTGGTGGTGGTTCTGGCGTTTGACTGGTTATTCCTTTGTCCTATTTTTACATGGGGTCGGCACAATTTTTGTCTCCTTATCAGTCCCCTCAACCAACCTCAACCTTTTAGTTTTTGTAAAAAAGTTTTTATTTTTCACTTTTTAGTTGTGTACCTACCCCACACAAATTCTAATACCACTACCTGCAAAACTAACTAGAACATCATCCATATAAAAGTGGGGAAAAAAATACGTATTATTGAAGCTAACTCAAAAAGTACCCAAGCAAAATTAATCAATTTTATATGGGACCAACTGTGACGTTACCCTCTCGAATAAAGCAAATAAAAATCCAAATCGGCCTAGCCATCTTCGAGTAATCGGGGAAAAGGTTCCGACGAATTGAGAACCTCCTCCGACGAATTGAAAACCTCCTCCTTTTTGAAATCGGTTAAAAATACAAACAACTTCCAAAAACAACACTACAAAGTGAAATATAACTTTAATTTTGGAAGTCGGTGACAAAAAACGAAAATACACATAACCAGACACCGACTTCCGAAATTAAAGTTATTTTTACTTTGTAGTGTTGTTTTTGGAAGTCGATTGTATTTTTTTGTAAAAAAGTTTTTATAATACACCCGCTCCTTCCAAGGCCCAACTCCTGTTCACATGACATTTGCTATTATACTTCACAAAGGTCACTGACAGGTATAGACGCAATTCGGCGCTCAAAGCCATATGAATAGCATTATTTGTTGTTGACCCACATAATTGCGTTTTTGTTTGAACAACGGTTTTGGACTGTCGCGGCAATTTGATCTGATATTTGTACAAATGGCAATAGGAATAAAATTGTTGTTTTTTTTTTGTGGGATGTTGAACTGTTGAGTAATGTTTTTGTTTGCGTGAGCGATATAAATACAGGTAACCAAATAAATATAGAATCGAAATGAACGAGGTGGAATAATCCGCTACCTACACGACTTAATTTTGCTGATGTATATTCTAATATTCATACAGGGTGTTAGGTTAAACGAGGGACATACTTTAACGGAATGTAGTACTTATGAAAATTAACAACTTTTAACATGAAACTAACCCTGAAATATGAAAAAGAAAATCATCTGTTCTCTACCAAGTGCAAAACCTACGCGATCAAACTGTACGAGACAGCTGATTTTTTTTAACACGCTTTTATTAGCTTCACCTGTATGTATGTTTGTATGTAACGGAATCTTTGAACTCGATTTTTACCCACTTTAAATGGTCAGATTAATTCGAAATTTTACACACTTATCAGGGCCCGATGACTATACAATCCCATCCCACTAATATTATAAAGGCGAAAGTTTGTGAGTGTGTGTGTGCGTGTGTGTGTATGTTTGTTACTTCTTCACGCTGAAACGGTGAGACCGGTTTGGATGAAATTTGGTATGTAGATAGCTTATGCCCTGGATTAACACATAGGCTACTTTTTATCCCGGTTTACGCGGGTGAAGCCGCAGGGCGCAGCTAGTAATTTAAAAATTTTGTCCCATTATCCTGATCAGGATCATCAGGATTAACGATTTCTTTTCGGAGCCTGAGAAATGGCTACCATATCCAAGTTTCGGTTTCAAAAACCAGGTATCAGCTTGTTTCTACATGTAGTTACCGGCGTTCATGATGCTTTAAAACTAAAAAACGTGTTTTTAAAGTAGATTGAACTAAAAAATTAAAAAAACTTTTTACAAAAAAATACAACCGACTTCCAAAAACAACACTACAAAGTGAAAAATAACTTTAATTTCGGAAGTCGGTGTCGGTGTCGGTGTTAAATGTATTTTCGTTTTTTGCCACCGACTTCCGAAATTAAAGTTATTTTTCAGTTTGTAGTGTTGTTTTTGGAAGTCGGTTGTATTTTTTTGTAAAAAAGTTTTTATTTTTCTCTTTTTAGTTGTGTACCTACCCCACACAAATTCTAATACCACTACCTGCAAAACATACTAGAACATCATCCATATAAAAGTGGGGAAAAAATACGTATTATTGAAGCTAACTCAAAACCTACCAAAGCAAAGTTAATCAATTTTATATGGGACCAACTGTGACTCTCGAATAACACAAAAAAAAAAATGTTCCGACGAATTGAGAACCTCCTCCTTTTTGAAGTCGGCTAGAAATAAATTATAGTTTAAAAACTAAAAAAAAATAAAATATGTCATTGTAAAAAAAGCGTGGGGTGCTTTAGAATTACAGAGTTAGTGTAAGAATGTCGTACAAAGCACCCCACGCTTTTTTTTACAATGACATTAATTTTCTCTTTAATCACTTCTTACATTGAAAAAAAATATTTTTTACTTTTTAGTTCAGTTTAACGGTATTAAAGCGTGTTTTTTTTTTTTTTTTTAAACTATAATTTATTTAATTTGTCAGGGTTAGTTCCATGGTAAAAGTTGATCATTTTTATGAGTTCTACACTCTGATCTCGATAATCTATTGTATAATGCCCTGAACAAAAAATACATCGCATTAATAAAAATTCCTTTAACGTAGCTGCCTTTGATTGAATGAAAATAATATAAATAAAATTTTATTTCGGTGTGGTTAGTAGAACAGCTTACGTCCCGATCGGAGAAGTGGTGTTGAAATCAGTGCTCTGAGAATATGAGAGTATCAAATTCCTCGCTTTTTTCACCTATAACTTTCAATTCCGTCATCTTTGTGCCTGTTCAAATTGCCAAGACTAACTGGCAGCTTCTAACTTTCCTTTCAGCCCTTTGCGAATTGAAAACCATCTGTTGCTTTCCAGAAATATTAACTTTTCTTTGCGCAGTACGTATTATCGGCAAAACTTTAGCATGCTCAGTTTAGAAAATATTCCTGCGGAAGCGAAGCTAGTGACAGACCACACCTTCCTGGTTTCGCCCAATTAAAGACATATGTATTTGTGTGAGTACAGGGCGTGTAACAAAAAATAACTAAACTTACGTTACGCTTCGTACATCCTATTGATCAAAACGTATGCCACGTACTATCGAGTCGTAAGCTGCTATGCGACTATCGCCCTAAATTTGAGCATGTAAAAATCTGGCTGATAGTACATTAATCATCAATTCGTCTGTCATGAAGCCTACTTTAATACACCCAACTTTTAATTAATACACAACTATAAATCACCAACTTAATTACTACAAATTCCCACAAAGTTGATCACTTTTCACATGAAGCAGAATCATAAATCCCGTTCATATTAGTGTCGAAAATTGATCGACTGACGTCATTAATACTCCGTCGTACTCGCGTTCGCTGAAATCCGATGCGTATCGTTAATCAGCTGGACACATTTCAAAAGTACCTACTGATTATGGTACAAGGCAGGGATAATGTGGTTAGAATTGGTACGTCGAATCTGTTGCTAGACCGTACCGGACTAAATTGTTTCCTTTGTCGGATTTGGGCCTCTGTTAGGGGCCGAGGATTTAGTAATACTTATCTTCATTTAAAAGAGTGTCCGTAGAGTTTCTTGCCCGTTCTTCTCCATAGAGATCTACATTTTAGAATGTGCAAAATTGGCTTCAACTTTCTGACTCATTGACCGACTCTTTGACGGTTCAAAAGTGCCTGTAATTGGTTTAATTGAAATAAATGAGTGAAAATGATCCCTAACCCCAAAATAATAGAGATGATGCCTGGGTAAAAAAAAAAAATCTATTTAGTTTGTCAGCCAGATAATAAAAAAAATATAGACACGTATTAAAAAGTACGTGTCAAAAAAGCAAAAGCTTTATCAAATAATACGCATTAAAGTTGGAGGTTGTGGGGGTTCACTACGTTACAAGTACGTATAAAATCTAGCAAGGCGTGACGTCATGCTTTGAGTTTGAGCTTTAATGCCTCACTCATAAGTTGCATTTACGTAAAGGCGCAAGGCGCCGCTAAATTAACGAAAAAGTTATCGCCGTGTTTGTGTTTTTCTGGAAAAAACACGTCACTCACAACACACTCCTGAAACTTAAAAAAATCTGCTAATTATTTCAGATATTTTGTTATTTAAAGTAGTTGCTCTAAATAACTGTGATTTTTGTTACGTGTGTGGATAAAAAATAACATGAAATCATTTAGGTACATTTTCTTTTTGCTATCTTTTGGATATTCATTACCTATTCTCGATCAATCCCAAATGATTGACATTGTCATCCGCCTAACAACATGGGAGCAAGTCGAGAAGGCGATAATGTATGTATGTGTATGTCTGGCACCAAAAAGCGTATATTTACAAAATAATTAATGTTCACTGCTGATCGATCACAAGGATGGAATTTGAGACCATGCAAACATTAATAGGTTGAATTGACACTGAAAGCTAAACTAGCTTCAGTGGGTGACGATCTTTGCCCATCTCTCCGGGTGTATTCGTGCGAAGTATCCGGCTTTGGCACTTGTAAAATTTAGAAAAAAAACATTTACACTGTAGTAGTTTGCTGCCTATCCCCACAGACGATACGTACGAGTTTTTTTTTAAGGATTTATATAGTTAACTAGCTGAGCCGCCCCGCGGTTTTACCCACGTAGACCGGGATAAAAAGTAACATATGTATTAATCCAGGGTGTCAGCTACCTCCATACGAAATTTTATCAAAATTGGTCCTGCCGTTTGAGCGTGAAGAACTAACAAACATACAAACACACACACACTCACAAACTTTCGCCTTTATAATATTAGTGTAAAGACTTCATCTTTCTGCAAAACCTAATAACTTTTACGTATTTGGTTACAAGGTATTAGGTAGGTACATCTCAATCTGCTTAGCCTTTTTCCAACTATGTTGGGGTCGGCTTCCAGTCTAACCAGATGTAGCTGAATACCAGTATTTTACATGAAGCGACTGCCTATCTGACTTCCACAACCCAGTAACTGGGTAATACGATACCCCTTGGTAAGACTGGTTGTAAGACTTTCAGGCTTCTGATGACCCGTAACGACTGTCAAAGATCCACGAATAACAGCCGGGACCAACGGCTTAACGTGCTTTCCGAGGCACGGAGGAGTCTCGGTATGTAAATATGGTCACCCATTCACGGAGCTTAACCGGATGGATTGACCTCCTCCGAGGTAGGTACATTTGTCAGGTACATATACAGGTACATGGGGGGGGAGAGGTAGGTGTATAAATCAACACAAAATTGTATATTGTCACGAAATTGAACATGAAGCAATTCACATACAAATATTAGTATACCCTGCCTAGATATCTCTTTTGTTGACTGTACATTTATATGACAGAAAACAATTTTTCTTTCTTTCTTTATATCTGTAATTTTTATGGTGTGCAACTGTGCATAATAAAGAGTATTCTATCTATCTATCTATAATTTAAAATATCTGGCTCATCACTTTCTACGAGTTCGGTTCATGTTTTATTTATTTGAAATACCCGTAGTATTTTAGTTTTTACTTTTCGATCAGAACAAAGGTCATCCCGAAATATATCATATGGGGATGACCTTTTTTCTGATCAACAAAACTTTTTATTTACGATTTCTCCCGGTCCATTCCAAGATCTATAAATAAATAACTAGATGGCTTGGAAACTTTTAAAGGGTCACTTCCCTCACAATATTTATCACTTTTTGTAATACGAATGCGTCCCAAAATATCAACAGAATAGTATTTTCAGTTACGAGTTGGCAAAGTGTTATTTATTGAGTTTTTCCACTAGCAATTTCTCAATAACATGTTATTGTTATTGGTCCGGCTCGCCCCTATTACTCGTAAATGTAGCTAAATAATAATTATATTAAAACAGTCATGGACTAGAAAAAAAAGAAGGACTCCGCGCCATGCATATCGAAAGTGAAGCACAGTAAGTATGCCGGGACCGTTTGTACAAACACGCCTCACGCACACATTTACATCATAGTATGCCGACCATCACAGTTTAAAAAAAAAATTGAAGTAGCAAAAATTTTGTAAACCTGTTTTTTGTTCCAATAAAATATTTGACATTTGAGTACAGTCGTGATGTTTTGTTACGTAATTATTTGGGTTATATATTATTAGCGGTAACTACCGGAAAAATTTACTCTGGATGAATGAAATGGCGGCAGGTCACGGGAACAATCTGTGACTCCCGCATTCCCCTTAAACTTAAGGGGAAGATATATAAAACAATGGTTAGACCTGCTGTCTTGTATGGATCAGAATGTTGGACCACAAAAGGGATGAAGGAAAAGCAATTGCATGCAGCTGAGATGAGAATGCTAAGAAAAATGTGTGGTGTTACACGAATGGATAGAATAAGAAATGAGTACATAAGAAGAAGTTTGAAAGTGGCACCGGTGACTGAAAAGTTGTGCGGAAATCGGTTGTCATGGTATGGGCATGTGATGCGGAGGAATGAGGAAAATTTCGTGAGGAAAGTTTTGAGTATAAATATGTCGATGGCTATAAGAGTAGGGGAAGACCAAAGAAACGATGGATGGTCTGTGTGGAAGATGACATGGCTAGAAAAGGGTTCACTACTGAGATGACGACTAATAGAGAAGTATGGAAAAAAAAGACATGTTGCGCCGACCCCAAATAGATTGGGATAAGGGCAGGAGAATGATGAACTACCGGAAAAATAGCTTCCAATAGAATAGCTTCTCGTACATTCCAAGCCTAAGTTAATCTTTTAGCTGGATTGGGTCATTGAAGCAAAATAACGGTCATTAATAACGACGTATAATAAAACAAACATAATAATTATTATTTTTGTTGATAGCTGTCTATAGCTACTCTTCTTGTGCAGGACTTAGGAAGCTTTTAGGGGATTATAGAAGATGGATTGCCAAAAGCACTAAACTACTCTTTCGGTTGTATTTTATTTAGTGTATTAGAATTTATTTTTCTTACTCGTAGATATTCGATCATAGTTTAAACTCATGGCTACTTACAAGTAAACTAGTAACAAACGGGAGCTGATATCATCGATCTCATCATTGCTTAAAGCGCAGACTGACTACGATTTTAAACGGCACACAACCACGTAACCTTATTTCAAACCCGCTAATGGTGACAATTAGCGGGTTTGAAATAAGGTTGAAAATTGAAAATAATATTTGTGTTGCCGAGACGTGACTAAGCTGCGAATGTGCATTTATTTTCCGGGCTTTCTTTAGATTATTCAGAATATACACAATTAATTAAATAATTGTCTGGTTAATGTTTAAAAAAAATGCTAATATTCTATTAAACTCTTACAAAAAAGAATGTCGTTATCGCTGAAAATACAGAGATGTTTGACGCAAAAAGTTTATTTTTGTGGAGCAACTTCAAAATTTTTTATTGGGAATATCAAACTATTTTTTAACCGACTTCAAAAAGGAGGAGGTTATCAATTCGTCGGAACCTTCTTTTTTTATGTATGTTCCCCGATTACTCGAAGATGGCTGGACCGATTTGGATTTTTTTTTTTTGTTTAATTCGAGAGGGTATACATCACAGTTGGTCCCATATAAAATTGATTAACTTTGCTGGGGTAGTTTTTGAGTTAGCTACAATAATACGTATTTTTTCCCCCACTTTTACATGGAAGATGTTCTAGTTTGCTTTGCAGGTAGTGGTATTAGAATTTGTGTGGGGTAGGTACCACAACTAAAAAGTGAAAAATAAAAACTTTTTTACAAAAAAATACAACCGACTTCCAAAAACAACACTACAAAGTGAAAAATAACTTTAATTTCGGAAGTCGTTGGCAAAAAACGAAAATACATTTAACTAGACACCGACTTCCGAAATTAAAGTTATTTTTCACTTTGTAGTGTTGTTTTTGGAAGTCGGTTGTATTTTTTTGTAAAAAAGTTTTTTTACTGTTCTATTCGGTTAAAATTTTTCTTTAAACCCTTCTCTGTCCACTGTATTTTTCGTGTTACGTTTCATTGCGTTACGTCATACTCGGCAATCCAAGAAACCAATTTTTGTGAATATTGAGCTAATACCGCAAGACGGCCATGACAAGAACTTTTAACATTGCAGGCCATACGAGTATCTACTCGTAGAAGTAGGTAAGTAAATCTGCTGTCAAATCGAATGCCAGCTGTTGACT
This sequence comes from Cosmia pyralina, assembly GCA_946251885.1. Classification (NCBI taxonomy): domain Eukaryota; kingdom Metazoa; phylum Arthropoda; class Insecta; order Lepidoptera; family Noctuidae; genus Cosmia; species Cosmia pyralina. Next base: position 19,099,808 of record OX276362.1, read on the forward strand.
GTTCGACCATCGACACCTGCCTAGCCTTTTCCCAACTAAGAGTATATTGGAGTCGGCTTCCAGTCTTACAAGTTGAATACCAGTCCTATTTTACAAGGAGCTCCCCATTTGACCAGTACAATCCAGTTACTAGGTAACACAATACCCTCGGTAAGATATGTTATAGTTGTCGCGTTTTAGCATGGCAATTGCGGTCATTGCCCTTTGCTTAATATCTCTACGTCGGAACTCGAAACAGTTTTTCAGTATTGGAAATAGTTGAATATCACGTTAAATTTTGTTTTAGTCAGTTTTTGAATTAAAAAAATGCTAGAAAATGTAGGTGGGTCAATGACCGCTATTGCAATGCTAAAATGCGACAACTATAGACTTTCGGGTTTCTGACTACCCGTAACGACTGTCAAAGATCTACTAATAAAATAACAATGCAAAAAGATTGAACTAAGTTTCTGGAAACCGTGATCTTCAACTAATTTTTAAAACCTGCCTTTTCCAAAACCTATCAAAATGAACAAATAATATGTTTCCCAATTTATGTTATGCCTTCATAGTAAATTCAAATCTAGTCGGAAGGTAACCTTCCTTTGCTATATGACTATAAAATCTAGAAGGTCGTATTTCCATTGTCATGCGTTATTCTTTACGCCTTTATATTTTCGATCATATAAGGTGTTGTGGGAGAAGCTTCGGAGGGCGGGAGTCCCGGCTGCATTGGTGTCAATATTATCTATCTGGTATGAAAAGCAGAGGAACTTTGTAAAATGGGCCAATGCACTATCAGACCCATATAAACTGAAATGTGGTGTGAGGCAGGGGGGTCTGACTTCCCCGAGAATATTTAATATTTATGTTAACAACTTGCTTGTTGAGCTCAGCAGCACTCATGTCGGTTGCCATGTAGACGGAGTTAGTTTAAATAATTTAAGTTACGCAGACGATATGGTGCTGCTGAGCCCCACAATCGGGGGAATCAGAAAGTTACTCACTATCTGTGAAAGATACGCGGAGCAGCATGGGCTAAGGTATAATCCCACGAAAAGTGAGTTATTGGTTTTTAGAGGAAGAAATAAATGTCCCTCAAATGTCCCACCCGTAGAACTGAATGGTTTACCCTTGAACAGGGTGTCACAATTTAAATATTTGGGCCATATTGTTACCGAGGATCTAAAAGATGACTTAGACATGGAAAGGGAGCGCAGGGCGCTGGCTGTGAGGGGAAACATGCTGGCACGCAGGTTTGCTGGTTGTTCAGCACCGGTTAAAATAACACTTTTTAAGGCGTTTTGTCAAATATTTTACACCAGCAGTCTGTGGGCTAATCATACCCAAAAAGCAGACAGCGCACTGCGCATTCAATATAATAACGCCTTCAGGGCGCTGTTGAGGCTTCCACCTTACTGTAGTGCGTCAGGGATGTTCGCGGATGCGCACACTGATGATTATTTCGCGATTATGCGCAAAAAAGTGGCATCAGTGATACGTAGATTGAGGGGAAGCAGCAATAGCATTCTGAAGGTTTTTGCAGAAAGGCTAGAAGGGCCAACAATGGATAGATTTATCAAACTGCATGTCAGACATGGGACTTGATAAATCTTCCTCCTCTTATCTTGGCTGTACTCGTATTTTTAGTGTGTATTTGTGTTTTTATTGTTGTACTCATGTGTGTTTAAGTGTTACTACTAACATAGTTTTTTAAGTTTGTACTGATTACTAACACGCTATGGGCCGTCGACGCCTGAAAATAAACGATTTTTATTTTAATTTTATTTATTTTATATTGCCAACGCAGTGCTGGCAGATTTTCCCGCCACGGCTCCATTAACGACATCATCAAACGGACGCTTGCCACCATCAATGTTCCTTCTCTATTAGAACCTTTAGGGATGGTTCGTGATGATGGCAGGCGTCCGGACGGCCTGACGTTGATCACCTGGGAGCGGGGAAGGGCTCTTGTTTGGGACGCTACATGTTGTGTCGACACGTTAGCCCCTTCCCATCTCAGCGGTTCGGTTTTAAGGGCCGGAGCCGCGGCGAAAGCCGCAGAAGAGGCCAAGCGACGCAAATATGTGACGCTTTCTAGCGACTACATATTTGTACCGCTTGGCTTCGAAACTTTTGGTCCATGGGGTCCCAGTACAAAAAAAAAATTTCAAGCAATTGTTTCCTCGATTAGTCGACGCCACTGGTGACAGGAGGGCTGGCATTTCTCGCACAGAGGATAGCTATTGCTATTCAACGTGGAAATGCAGCCAGTGTTCTTGGCGCCATGCCTCATGGACACCCACTTTTGTTAGATTTTATGGTTTAGTTTTAATTTTGTATTTAATTTTACCCTACATTTATTTAAATAAATAAAATTAGGTAAAGAAAAAAAAACTAATATTTGAACCCAACCAGTTTATGAAAGAAATTACGTTATCGTCCTAAATAAATAAACAGAAAATTCTAACAATTTAAAATTCTATTTTTATTTAAATTCTGACGTTCAAAAGTGCCTTTTATTTGCGTATTTGAAATGAATGATTTGACTTTGACTTGAGGAGTACGATAACGCCGCCAACTCCATCTCAGCTACTGTTTCGGATTTGTTTTCACCCATTGTCGCGTTCCTGCTTTCACAAGTGTCTCTCTCTCCTCTAATTAGAGCTGCCCAAATTTGGGCTGACTTTATTTTTTTCCCCCGTTTCCAACTTCGTATAATTAACATACACTAGTACATTATAAATAAAATAAAATAAAAATAAAAATAAAAAAACCTTTTATTTCTTGCAGTTTGCCTTAGAATACATTTTTAATTAAATATCTATCAAAAAATATTATTATTACAAATTAGAGTTGTTCTCATTAAATTACTTCTATTACAATTATTACAAATAAATATTAACATCTAATTTAATTAAAATATATAATTACGGAATTCTTATATCTAATTTATTATTTTGCAAGAACCCCTCTCAGGTGAAGGCCTCCTCCAGAGATTGCCAATTGTCCCTGTCCCTTGCTACTGTCGTCCAGTCTCGTCCGGCTATGCGAGTGATGTCGTCTACCCAGCGTGCAAGTGGTCTGCCTATCCTCCTCTGTCCTGCTGGTCCCGGCCAAACTGTCGCATGTAGTGTCCACCTTTGGTCTGCTGTTCTGGCTACGTGGCCAGCCCATTTCCATTTTTGTTTCTGTGCGTAGGTCACAGCATCTATCAGTTTAGTCTTCTCACGGATTGTACTATGTGGTATTCTCTGTACTTTTTTTATTTTCATGAAACTTCTTTCCATACCTCTCTGGCAAGTTCTAATTTTGTTTTTTATTTTGTGTGTAAATTTCCAGGTTTGACTCGCGTATGTCAGACAAGGTAGAAGACATAAGTTCATTAGTCTTTGCTTAATTTTTGTAGGATATTTACCTTTGAGCACTTCCTTGTAACACCAAAATTTATCCCACGTTTTTTGAACTCTTCTTTCCACTTCTTGATCATTATTAGAAGCCTGAAATTATATTTGTTTCCCTAGGTATATATAGCTGTCCACATATTCCAGTTGAGTATCGCCTAATTTTACAGGTGTTTTCTCATTGTTCGTCATAATTTTGGTCTTGCTTTGGTTGACTTCTAGGCCGACTTTCTTACTAGCTCTATGTAGAGTACTAATCATGTGTTCCAGGTCTTTGTGTGTATCGGACAGGAGAACAATGTCGTCAGCAAATCTGAGATGTGAGAGGCGTTTGTTGTTGATGTGTATGCTAGAATTTGACCAGTCTAGTTTGCTTATAACTGACTCTAACACCGCTATAAAAAGTCTCGGTGACAGCGGATCGCCTTGCCTTGCTCCTCTTTTAATTTCTATTGGTGGTCCTGTGTTCTCCAGTCGTATACGGCTTTGACTTTTTTCATAGAGGTTCTTCAGTACATTGATGTAGGTTATGTTCACGTTTTGAGCCAATAGTGTTTGCCAGATAGATAAGTGTGATATAGTATCAAAAGCTTTTTGATAATCTATGAACGCTATGTAGAGTAGTCTTTGAAATTCTTGGTATTTTTCAACTATTTGTTCCAATGTGTGGATGTGGTCTATTGTACTGAAACCTCTTCGAAAACCTGCTTGCTCTATGGGTTGACTAGAATCTAGTATTTGACCAATTCTTTTCTCAATGACGGAAGAGAATAACTTATATAAAGATGGTAATAAGCTGATAGGACGATAGTTAGAAATGTCTTTTGGGTCTCCTTTTTTGTAGAGTAATATAATATTCGATTCAGACCACTGTTGGGGAGTAGATGCAGTTGAAATTATGTGGTTAAACAACTTCGTTAAAGGTGTCACAAGTAATGGGTGGCCAATTTTTATAGCTTCGTTAGTGATTTTGTCAGGGCCAGGGCTTTTTTCGTCTTTCATCTTCTTTATTTGTTTAATTACCTCTTTTTCTGTAATTTGTTCTATCTCTTCATGATTTCCTTTTTCAGTTATATTTCCATAGTTTAGTGAATGGTCCTGAGTAGAGCTACTATATAAATTTTTGTAATACGTCGTTGCAATGTCTAGTATCTCGACTCTATTGTTACATATTTTCTGTTGGCTCTTCAGCCCTTCTATCCAAGACTTATGTGTGCGTAATTCTTTATAGGCCCTTTTTAAGCTGCCGGTGGCGTTCATGTGTCTCTCTATTGTGCGTGCTCTATAATTTTCGTAGTCTTTTTTGATATATTTACTTATTAGCTTGTACAGCGCTTTAAGCTCGTTTTTCATGCTTCTAGTTTTCGGTTTTGCATTTTGAAGTTCGTGCCTACGCCTTATTAATCGCTTAGTGTTTTCTGATATTATTGTAGTAGCTTTACTTTCAGTATTAAACGAAGACTGTGCTTTCCTTAGACTGATTTCAATTATGTTGATCAATTTATCATAATATTCCTGTACTGTGTAGTTTGAGCGGTCTTCTAGGAGCATTAGTAAGTTTTCATGAAGACTCACTAAATAGATTGATATTTGCTCTTCAGATTTCAGTGAACATGTTGGATTTTTGTTATAGCCTGATCGGCTTCTTTTGGGCATTTGAATTTTTATTTTAGCTCTTTCAGGTCTGTGGTCTGATGGAAATTTTATGTTTAGGACTTCGATGTTTTCAAAACTCTTCGGAAAGTTTCATAAGAAAAAATCAATCTCTGTTTTAGTATTTCCATCGGGTGACTTCCAAATCCATTTATCTCTCGATTTCTTTTTAAAATAGGTATTCAGGATTGACAATTTATGTCCGTAAGCAAACTCTATTAATTTTTCACCTCTGTCGTTTCTTATTCCATAGCCATATTTCTTCATTATTAAGTATTCTTCGGGTCTAGGTATACCTATCCTCGCGTTGAAATCTCCCATTAGTATAATTTTTTTGTCGCTTGAAAGTGATAAAGCTTTGTCTAAAGTTTCATAAAATAGCTCTATAACTTTTTCATCTGAATTTGCTGTCGGAGCATAAGCTTGAATTATGGCAAGTTCAATGTCTCTCTTTAAAATTAGAGACATTGAACTAGTACATTATACCCCGGTATAACTACCTAAATATAGATCAAATTTCCATACCGGAATCAAAGTTATTTACTACCTTTACGACCCACCAATCGCTCAGCCACTGCACAAAACCCCAAAAAGATTGATGATCATAATATTCGCAGCTTACAGCTCAAGCGGCGTGAATAAGTACGTTCACCTTTGAGAAGAATTTATGAAGCCTCCTACATAACATCAACTGTTGAACCTAAAATGTTTTATACACTTGAACATTAAAGAAAAATTTCGAGTACCTACTCGTAATAGCCTTAAAACTTTTTTACAAAAAAATACAACCGACTTCCAAAAATAACACTACAAAGTGAAAAATAACTTTAATTTCGGAAGTCGGTGTCTCGTTAAATGTATTTTCGTTTTTTGCCACCGACTTCCGAAATTAAAGTTATTTTTGGAAGTCGGTTGTATTTTTTTGTAAAAAAGTTTTTATTTTTCACTTTTTAGTTGTGGTACCTACCCCACACAAATTCTAATACTACCTGCAAAACAAACTAGAACATCATCCATATAAAAGTGGGGAAAAAATACGTCTTATTGAAGCTAACTCAAAAACTACCCAAGCAAATTTAATACATTTTATATGGGACCAACTTTACCAACCAACCCTCTCGAATAAAACCAAAAAAATCCAAATCGGTCCAGCCATCTTTGAGTAATCGGGAAACATACATAAAAAAAAAAAAAAGTTCCAACGAATTGAGAACAATTCGTTGGAACTTTTTGAAGTCGGTTAAAAATAGGCAACGGAAGAGATTGCAAACGCCTTAACCGTTTGAGTGAATTAATTCAGTTTGATTCTACATTTACTGTAGAGATTTGGAATGGGTTGTGTGGGTTTCAATCAGAAATATATCACTCCATTTGTAAGACGCTACTTAAGGATTATTAGAGGTAGGTTCGTAGCAAAATTAATCTTTTATATATAGCTTTTGCGACCCGAACGGTAATGTCGGATGTATTATAAGACTTCAGGTCAATACTAAACCAACGTATTCGTGAACTCAAAGCCTGGCTTTTAATCGGACAAAAGTGAATTAGTGTTTGGTATCTAATGAAATCTGCCCAGCCTTTTCCTAACTATGTTGGGGTCGGCTGCCAGGCTAACTGGACGCAGCTGAATACCAGTATTTTATATGGAGGGATTGCCTATCTGACCTCCACATTCTAATTACTGGGTAATACGATGTCCCTTGGTAAGACTGGTTGTCAGACTTTCGGGCTTCTGACGACCCGTAACGACTGTTAAAGAACCATGAATGACAGCCGGGACCAACGGCTTAACGTGCTTTCCGAGGCACGGAGGAGTCTCGGTATATAAGGATGGTCACCCATCTACTGACCAACCCCGGCAAGCGTAGATTAACCTGTTCGATGGACCCGTGCGGCTGTCTTAATCTTATTATTACTTGGATATTTCAATTTCTTAAAGGAAATAAAATAATGTCGTATCGTCTAAAACAGTGCACACAGTACAGCATATTGAAAGTGCGATATGATGGCATCTCATCACAGATCGGGCCACGTTCGACCTTATAATAAAAATGGGTTCCGTCTTCCAATAACCTTCGAAGGTGGGATGATATGAGCAACATTTGTATACTAGGATGTTATTTATGCAATCGCGACTTCGCGTAAATATAGTCGACCTCGTGATTGCGTATCAGTTGTGACAACAATTCCCATTAATTTGAAACATCACTACAGTGCGGATGTCGAGAGAATGCGTTATTGACACCTATAAGTTTCATTACACTAGCGAATATGTGTTATGCGAATTTAATCCTTGTATGTTCTATGTTAGAGTATTTGGTTTTCGCACTTAGTCCTTCATGTGAACCATTGTGCGTGGGCCATGGCGGCCGTCGGGGATTATTCCAACCAGCCCACCTACCTCCTGAAGTTGATCAAGTTTCCTACTCTGTTAAGAAAAAGTAATTTAAGAACATAGATGAAAATTTACCCTTATCTCCGAAAGCACTGAACCTAAAATTTTGAAAAAAATACAGATATTAGTTTTATACTTACAGATTACAGGAAAATCTATATAAGATATATATGGTCTTAAAATAACATGGCAAATCTCTTAATATTGTGCGTACAAACATACATTAACGGGAGAACCTATTTTTTCCAACTACTGAACCCTTAATTGTGCGGGGATCGACAGATAATTAATTATTTTAAATTAGAAGCTTCGATAAAATCTAGCGTCCCAATTATTTTATCGTGTGACCTGGGAACAAAAAAGTGCCTTTGTAAAGTGATTATTTACTTTGTTGTGTATGTACGTCACACCGTACAACCAATTTAGAAAATGACCGAAATATAAAAAAATAACGGATAAAATGCTTATTTAATTGTGATAATCATGATAATTTATGATAGAAGTAAAAGTAATCACAGAAAAAAATATCACAACAACACGTCAAATAACCCGCCCCTAACTGTTCCTGGCGCAAAGGTGCCCATAACACTTGCAGCATTACCACGTTGGATGGCAATGGCTAACCTTTGCACCAAGAACGAGCCGGAGCGGGAGTCACCCGTTTTCTCACGGAGTTTATGGGTCTCACAAATAAGCTTCTTGGCTTTAGTATCCCAACAACCCATGGTCTCAACTGCAATGGGCACAAAATGATAACGGGTCGCCAACGGAGCGTACTTCACCCTCTTCCTTTCAGCGGCGTCTTCCGCTGCTGCCGACGGCGAGAGGACCGTGCAACCAAGGTGGCTGGCGGCAACAGTGCTGACGCAAGTCGCGTCCCAAATTAGGCACTTGCCTTTCCTCCAAGGCACCAGGCCAGGGTCAGCCAATCCAGCCTCTTGCCATCAGTACTGCACAATCCCGGAGGCTCCAGCACGCAGGGGACATCTGCCGACACGAATGCCCTCCTCACAATATCATCATGGTGACGCGGGAATTTCCCCGAGCAACGACGACAACTCAAAGCGTGATGGCCATCGGTTTCCACCGTGGAACCGCAGGTGCATCAATGGGGTTCACACACCTTGCAGGTGGAGGGCCACCGCCACACGCAATGAGTCGTCATCAAGCAACGTGCCCAGGTGAGGCGAAGGAAGCGCGTGCAACCATGCCCCCGATTCCGATTGCGATACAGCCCTAAGTCTGGCTAGATCAGCCCCCGAGGAACCTACCAACATCTGTTCCTGGATCAGCCTATACGAGACGTCATCCCAAGCGCGCTGAACATGTGTTGCGTCAGGGCTTGCTGCACCCATGTTGAGGACAGACCAAGCTGACCAACATAAAAGGTATGTTTGCCCCGTCACCATTGGAATCCAGAATTACAGTGACGAGGTCCGCCACCCCATGTGTCGACGCCAGGAAAGCCGGCAGGCCCACATCATGCAGGCACCGCACCCCAAGCCCCCCGTGCGTGGATTTTCAATGCTCGGCACAACAACGAGAGTTCAAAATCGAGTTTGCGATAAAATCCCGCCGCGATATTTTTACGTCCGTGCGAACGTCGCCGTCAGCTTGCGGTCGGATATCAAAATGATTTCATAAGTGTTCTATTTTGTCAGTGTTGGCAAACCACACAGCGTACATTATACTCGTAGTAGAGGTAGGTACGCACGGCTACAGATCAAGCTATACAATTCCAGTATAAGCTGATCTCGCATTGTATAGGATTTCCTTACAATGAGAGGTCAGTGTAAACTGGAAATGTACTTGATGTGTAGCCGTGTGTACCTACTATATTCATTAGAAAACAACATAATATCACGCCTGTAATCGTCGAAGGGGTAGGCAGAGGTGTACTTATTATAGTAACATCCACATTTCACCAGTTTTTAAATCATCGTCATGATCCGGCCACATCTCCAGATCTATACCCGGTTGATGGCAAATAGGAATTTCTCTGTAGCCCGGAGTCAAGAAATTCCTGATAGAGAAACCCAATAACACTATGGTTGACCTGGGAACCGAACCCAGGCTCAGCAGTAGCGCTTATGACCACTAGACCAATGAGGTTAGTAATGTTTACGCCTAACCAGTCAACACTCAATTTAAGATTTTACTCTTATGGTTAAAGTGATGATTTTCTATAGAATCCATTAACGTCTCTATCAAAACTATTATGAGAGAAACCATGCTTCCCTTAGTTGTAAATATTAAATACATGAATCTATATTAATATTATAAAGAGGTCAAATTTGTTTGTAAGTTTGTATGTAAGTACTCCGAAACTAATGATCCAATTTAAAAATTTTCTCTCGTAGAAAGCTACATTATTGTTGAGTGCTATAGGCTATAAATTATATTTATATCATGCATATTAGCCGAGTTATCACAATTTTGTGTGGCAAGTCGGAAAGAAATATCTCTTAAAACAGAATTATTTGCATGCGCTGCCTAAACGGTTCTTTAAAATTGAAAACAATGTATGGCTACCTGGTCCGTCTTAAATAATTCTACAAAAAAAATCTGTGATACCATATTTCTATATTTTATATTTTATCTTTTATACTTCTTTTATTGTTTTATTAAAGGTTTTGTTTTGATATACTTACGTTTGGATGATTATTTAAACAACAAAATAATAATCCTTAACAAAATAATTTATTTTATGATCACAAGCATATCATGGAGACAAGATTTGGCCTTTACAGTATGTCAATTGGTCGCATTGTTTCGGAGATAATATACAATTACTAAAACGCAAAATAACTTTCATTCATACTGCTCTTGAGCACATGCTTAGTGCGGACGTTTCATCCATTTACGGCGTTGTGCAAATACGTAATTTTTTGAACTGCGAGATTTTCTGCGGATCGATGACCCTCTCGATTTATTATTTCAATATTGGCGGTGGAATAAAGCGGAAGTTTGTTTGAACGCTCTAATTTCTGAAATAATCCCAGTCGGATTTGAAAAATCTTTTTGCATTTTATAGCCCAATTCTTGAGAAAGACTATTTAACATCACGCTAGGTCCCTTAGGAGCCGAACAAAAAGAAAACAAAGTCAGAAGCTAAGCGAAGAACGCTAAGCGCAAACGAAGTAATAGCGGGGCAGGCGATACGGAAGGATATAGGCTATTTAACATCACACTAGGAACCCTTAGGAACCGAGCAACAAGAAAAAGTTGTCAGAATGGACGCTAAGCGCAAACGAAGAAATTGCGTGGGCAGGCGATGTGATGCGATGCGTCGGGGTGGGTTGGGGGGAGGGGGCGGGGAAAGATATTTCACGCGGATGAAGTCGCGGCAGAAGCCAGTTTATTATATTGCTGTGCGCGTTTTGGGAGGTGATAAGTAAAATCTGTCATTGGAATATTGGTGTTAATTTCCAGTATCGAAATGACGTTTAATCGACGACGACCGACGACGATCGATGATGATCGTTTGTTCGTTCGATCGTTTTTGACGTTTTTCGTTTTCTGGTTCGTTAAAAAAAAGAAAGTGCAACAATGCAAAAAAAAAAAGAAAAGTTAAAAAAAAAGAAAGTGCAAAAAAAAGAAAGTCAAACTTTGGCCACTTTTAAAATTCTGGTAAAAAAACACTTCCTCTCTCTTTAAACGTCATTATTACATATATAGTTCCTTGCTCTTGTTTCATATTTATTATTGTATAAGTATATATATATATATAAATGTATTAATGTATGTATATGTTGTATATGTATATGGTACACCACGGACTACCTACAGAATTTCTCTCCTTGTCCCCATACTCCATCCAAAGGTTGTCTGTAAAAGATCGCTTTTAGCGATAAGACCGCCCATTGTGTCACTCGTATGTAAAATTTCAACATTGTAAAATTGTAACCAGTAATTTAAATGGTGTGCATAATAAAGAGTATTCTATTCTATTCTATTCTATTCAATGCGCTAGAACTGAAATAGAAGCGCCAAACCAAATGAAAATTGTTTAAAAATAAATTAAGCTAGGTATCAAAAATGTTTTCAGCCAGAGTTTTCAATTACGAGTACCTAATACGCACATTTTGAATGCAATTTTGCAATGAAATGACGGATTTTAGAATTACAGAAAAAAAAATATAAGTATTTTCGGAATTAAAATCAAATTAATCAAATAGTCAATAAACATAATATAATGACGGCGCATCCATCAACGTCAGACGTCAAGTTGACTTTTAGCTGTCAAAGTCAGCCTAGCGAAGCGTCATTGTCGATGGTTGGATGGCAACAAAAATAAAACAGAAACAAATGGTTGCGAAAAAGTCCCCAATTTATTTTGGTATCGCCTTAAGTAGTTACACGCCGGTGTAACAGAAGACGCAAGAATATTAGTCACCCGAAAACTCGTCAGGTAATCAAATGAATGACAATGCGAAAAAACAGTCTTCAACAAATTGAATTTTTTAAACATAGCTCGTCATTATTGTGAGGGCTCCTTTGTTCAGATTTTCGGTAGAATCTTTTATGTAAACTTGACCTACTGTATCGAGTAGGTACTTGATAAAAATAGGCCAAACACTGGACTAACCGACTTCTAAAAAAAGAGGAAGTTCTCAATTCGTCTGTATATAATTTTATATATTTTCGTCAAATTGTGGACCGATTTTTCAAAATTCTTTTGTTATTTGGTAGAGAAACCTTGCGCGGTGGTACCATACTTTGCTTGGGTAATTTTTGAGTTCGCGCTTTTCGCTGAAAAATACTTAACAGTTATGCGTATTTTTTCCATTTAGTGTATGTTGATGATATTATAGTAACTTCCTGTCTCTAATATTTACATAGCAAGTGTACTGGTATACGAATTTGTGTCGGGTAGGTACATTAACTAAGATTTCTTTTTTTTTTTGTAAAAAATACCTTTAAGGGTCTCCTGTGCTTTACCGTTTACAGACTTTGGTTTTTAGTACAAATATTCTAGATTGATGTTGGATGGTTTATTTTTAGGGCTCCGTACCTCAAAAGGAAAAACGGAACCCATATAGGATCACTTCGTTGTCCGTCTGTCTGTCTGTTAGTCTATCAGGACCCTTTTTATCAAGAACGCGTGGAGGTATAAAGTTGAAAGTAATATCATATGTAGGGCTATTGTCCATTGGAGTTCCAAAAAAATTAAGCTTTTAAGTCAACGCAATGAAAAAATACTGTCACTTATGTGACGTATTTTGATACTCGCAAGTAAATCAAAACCTATAAGGTACTTCCCGTTGTCCTAGAATTAAGAAATTTGACAAGAAGCAAGGTCTCACCACACAAGTAAAGGAAAAATTCCGAAAATTGTCAATTTGTAATTTCATCACACAACAAGATATTTTTTTTGGGATAACAATGTCACATAGTTTGGTTTTTGGGATAATTTTTTTTCAACTACGGAACTCTTCGTTGTGCGTGGTCCGACACGCACTTGACCGGTTTTTTAAATCAATCTGTCAATACTTCATTAATTTGTTTATGTAGTACGTTTACCCATCTATCGACCTAAGCCATCCACATCCCGTTACCAGATTGAGATGGAACATTGATGATAGATACAGAAAGTGTACAAAAATCGTTTTCTTCGAAAAAGTTTTTTGTTACTTTTTTTCTTTCATCAAAATTACCAAATTCATCAAAAAACAAACAAGAACAGTAAATAAGGAAGGAATAAACAAAGTTGACAAAGAAAACGTTAATTATTCAGTTATTTACATAAATCAGTGCACAAACAAAACAATGAGCCATCTATCACTTTCATAAAACAAAGTCTTGGGTCCATTTTTTCAAAAGACTAACTGTTTGAATGACAAATGTTTTAGAGAGTGCATATAAAATAAATAGAGAGTGTGTGGTTCTACATTTATAAGGACACGTGCAGAGCAACGTAAAGAATGAAATCCGTTTAACACGTACCTATTTTTTGTGGTTTCTGTGTCATCATCTGCCTAGCCTTTTCCCAACTATGTTGGGGTCCGCTTCCAGTCTAACCGGATGAAGCTGAATACCAGTATTTTACATGAAGCGACTGCCTATCTGACCTCCACAACGAAGTAACTGGGTAAAACGATACCCCTTGGAAAGACTGGCAGTCAGATTTTCGGGCTTCTGACGACCGGTAACGACTGTCAAAGATCCACGATTGACAGCCGGGACCAACGGCTTAACGTGCTTTCCGAGGCACGGAGGAGTCTCGGTATGTTAAGATGACATCCATGGACCAACCTCAGCAAGCGTAGCTTAACCTGCAGTGCTGGATCGACCCTTGCGGCTATTATTACTTAGCCACGAGTTCCTCTTTTTGTGGTCTTTGTGTACTTAATTAAAATCTAAAAACCACCCTTTTCTTACTTTTCCTTTTTGTCACCAGAAAACAGCATCTATCTACAATAAAAAAACCGGGTAAGTGCGTGCAGGACCACGCACAATGAAGGGGTTCCGTAGTTGAAAAGAATTTATCCAAAAAAAAAAACTTTACATTGTAATCCCAAAAAAAAAATTTTTTTTATCATGTAATAAAATTAGAAATTAACCATTTTCAGACTTTTTCCTTTACTTGTGTTGTTAGACCTTGCTAAGAAGCAAAAAATTATCATGATTTTTGGTCAACGGTAAGTCCCCAGGTTTTGATTTACTTGCGAGTATCAAAATTGAAAATAGGTCGCATCAATGGCCGTATTTTGTCTTATTGCGTTGACATAGAAGCTTGATTTTTTTTACAGCTCCAAGAAACCATAGACCGACGTATATGATATTCATTTCAGCTTGACACTATGACGCGTTCCTGAGAAAAAGGGTCTTGATAGACAGACAGGCAGACGGTCAGACAGACAGACAAACGGACAACGAAGTGATCCTATAAGGGTTCCATTTTATCCTTTTGAGGTATGGAACCCTAAAATACAGTAATTATGAATGAAATTGCTCAATCAAATGGTACTCAAATGAAAGGCACGCATAAAAAACTACATTAATTTTTTTACCTTCTTACAGCCAAAAATAACAACATAGAAAAAAAAATACGGTTTTTTAAAAGAATACAAATCCGAATGAATGACGTTATTAATTCCTGGTTGACAGAACAAAATATAAAAAACACTATTTAAAATGTCCACTGGGTGATGCTCAACAATAAACAAGTAGTCGAGTTATCCCAGGGGATAAGCAGGGAAAGACTATAAATACAGAAAAACAGACAGTTATTCAAGTAATTATGTTAGTTTTATTGGGAAAATAAATAGAAACGGTCTGAACAGTTTTTAAGTTGTTTTGTTTTTGTTCGTTGAAGATAGATTGTTTTGTTTCAAACGTGTTTTTGTTATTCAGCACGTGGCTGTTTTTTACATGTATATTTTTTGTACAAAACCTCCTACGTTTTCGCTCGGGGAAGTAATAATAGGGACTATGACAATTTTTTTTTTTTTTCATTTAGATTAGAAAAAATATTGGACACGTATTTTTTATTTTTTTACCTAATCAAAAGATTACGGAGATACATTGAATTGAAATGTGGCATGACGTCACATCTAGCTAGATTTTATATACGTAGAAGTAACGTAGCGAGCCCACACTCCCCAACTTTATTGCGTGTTATCTAAGTAATTTTCTATTAATATGATAAAGCAAAAAATAAGTGTCTAATAGTTTTTTATTATCTAACTGACGGACTAAATAGAAATTCTTTTTTTTACCCAGGCATCATCCCTATTGTTAATACCTACTTTGACGCTGCGTCCCAACCAAAAGAAATCGTCGCGCGAAGAAGTGATAACGAGCGATGGCTTACCTGAATAATGAGGTACATACGCGACTAGATTGATCGCGCGAGTATATCATATTAAGGCGCTACCCCGACCAAAACCTTGCTATAATGCGGTATTCAGAGGCTATTAACTCAATAATGAATAGTAATAAACTATATTTAAAAGCACCTTATCACTGTTCGATATCTTATCATCACATTGCACGTTCTCATGTTTTTATGTGTTATAAATTTATAATTCTTGCTACAAATAAATTTAAAATCTCCTTGTAAAAAGTTATTAAAGTTGTTGATTGCATTCACCTTAATTTGCTAAAGTTGACGTACCTATTAATGCTTTGTGGATTACACTAATGGATAATATAGTTTTAAAATTTAAATAATTCACGTTTATTTTATTTCAAAAGATCGGTATCTTTTTATTAAAATGTTTCCAAAAAAATTGAGGATTGATGATATAGGGGCGTGCGCAGGGAGTGGGACAGAGCGAGACTGAGCGGCGGGACAGAGAAGAGAGAGACTTCCAGCACTGTCCTTGGGTGACGGGAGTACTTACACTAACTACAAGCATAAAGCCTTTAACAGGTATCTAACTAAATGATGAATGAAAGGTCGGGAGGGGACGCCCTAGGAAGAATATAGTGACCTTATTGGTGATGCTCTTCAAAAAGGTCAGGTGCGTTGTACTCGCAACCGGCGTGCGTGTATGACCAGATATATGACCGTCAACGAGGCAAAAAGTGTATGTATGCATCGTAGCAGATGGCGTTCTGTAGTTTCTGCCTACCCCCATGGGAATAAGGTGTTAGTTTATGTTATGTAACAAAAAAGTATTGGGTTGGTTAATTCTTCACTTGTTTTATAAAAGTTTGAACTGATAACGAAGTCAGCGACTCAGAAAGTATCCTGAACTAGCATAGGTCATCATCACCTGCCTAGCCTTTTCTCAGCTATGCTGGAGTCTGCTTCCAGTCTAACTGGATGCAGCTGAATACTAGTATCTCACATGGAACCACGGCCTATCTGACCTCCACAACCCAGTTACTGGGTAATACGATACCCCTTGGTAAGACTGATTGTCAGACTTTCGGGCTTCTGACAACCCGTAACGACTGTCAAAGATCCACGAATGACAGCCGGGACCAACGGCTTAACGTGCTTTCCGAGGCACGGAGGAGTCTCGGTATGTAAAGACGGTTACCCATCCACGGACCAACCCCGGCAAGCGTAGCTTAACCTGATCGATCGACCCGTTGGCTGTTATTACTTAGCCACGAGCCCCTCTAGTTTAGCATAGGTAGTCTAGATATAATCATTGATTTTTACAGAGATTTTGTTCATCAGAAATTTATGCGATGTAGATTACAAATAAAAACGACCCAATTACATCTTCAAGAAAACTTAGTTAATAAAAATTAAAGAACTTTTCAAATATTTGCCAAAAAAAAAAAAATGTAAGTACGATTCGAGTGCATTTAACAAAAACCTTTTTACGGAGCGCTGGAGTGCACAGTGGACGAACGACAAACACTCCGGACAAAAAAAGTAAATATTAGGTCTTTACCTATGAAATTGCCGTTCTGCAGTACTGGCCATTTCAAATCAAAATAATTTTTGTTTGGCTAAGAATTCTAATTTCAAATTAATTTTATTTTAAAAACATGGATTTCTTTTTCCAAAGTAGTCATTTGTTTATTGATTAGTGTTACATTTTCATCGCATTTCAATCTTTTTCGTCATCATGGATACGTTAAAAATTCGAGTAATTATGGAATATGAGTACCGTCGCGGCAGCAACGCGGCACAAGCGGCACGCAACATCAACGACGTTTACGGAGCTAACACTACAAACCAACGCACCACTTGTTATTGGTTTGCTCGCTTCCGTTCTGGAAATTTCGACCTGAAAAATGAACCTCGCGGTCGTCGTCCGAAGACTTTGGTCGACAATGACGAATTAAAGGCGATTGTGGAAGCTGATGATACACAATCTACGGCTGAATTAGCAGCAGCTTTCGACGTTAGCGTCAAAACAATATTGGTCCATTTGCGTCAAATTGGCAAGGTAAAAAAGCTTGACAAATGGGTGCCCCACGAACTCAATGATCGCCAGCGCGAAGTACGCGTCGAGACGTGCCTTGCACTGCTCAACAGACACACAAATGAAGGAATTTTGAACCGCATTGTTACCTGCGATGAAAAATGGATTCTGTTTGATAACCGCAAGCGCTCAGCAAGTTGGTTGGATCCTGGTTCAGCACCTAAACAATGTCCTAAACGACAACTTACCCCTAGAAAAGTGATGGTCACTGTTTGGTGGTCTAGCGCCGGTGTGATTCATCACAGCTTCTTACCAAACGGGGTGAGCATTACTTCAGATGTGTACTGTGAAGAACTGAACACAATGATGAAGAAGCTGGCACATCTCCAACCAGCATTGGTCAACCGCTCGTCTCCGCTGCTCCTGCACGACAACGCGCGACCTCATACTGCACAGCAGACGGTCTCCAAGTTGCAAGAACTGGGGTTGGAAGCTCTCCGTCATCCGCCCTACTCACCAGACCTTGCGCCTACAGACTACTACTTTTTCCAGAATTTGGATAACTTCTTGGCGGGAAAAAAATTCAATACCCGAGAGGCAGTACAAAATGCCTTTGAAGAATTTGTTGCCTCCCGTCCAGCTGATTTCTTTAAGAATGGCATCAATAAACTGCCACTGCGTTGGTAAAGATGCATTGATTGCATGGGTGATTACTTCGATTAATACAAATAAAAAATGCATGAAAAAAATTCGTTTAATTTTTTTCATACAAAACGGCAATTTCATAGGTAAAGACCTATTAATAAATGGTAACTCGGTTTGCCTGTGTTCCGACGCACAGTGCAATTTCTGTGTACAGGGAATATTTAATTATTGATTCCTTTGTTGAGCTATTATGAAAGTAGTTGCTTTGTTGCGTATTGTATGTGACACATGGAAAGAGCAATTTATACTACATTACATTCATATATGTCAATTTATTAAGTAAATCAATGATATAGGCCTGGTTTCTTTTGGATTTAGGCCATTTTAATACAAGTGGAGAATGTTTGCATTCGAGGCGGAATTATAACACCATTCATAAAAACGTTTTTTTTTTAATTGTTAATAATCATGGTTTTTTATGATATTCTATTTATAAACATTATTTAAATACAAAAAAAATATTAACGCCGTAAAGACGCATATCTCTTTGCCGAGATTAAAAAAAACATTCACCTGCAAATAGAGAGGACCGTCTCGCGCCAGTTTCATTTAGGCACTTGGCACTGGCAAGTGCCAAAATGAAACTGGCACGAGACGGTGTGAATAGAGGCATTGAACCAATTTGGACTAAGTATAGGTATAAGGTTATCTGTGGCAATTTTTATTCCCGCACACGTGTTGGAAAATGAAAAATCGCACGCGAGTGAAATACATTGCAATGTGAACCTAATCGTAATATGTACCAGTTTTCGAGGAAGTGTATTGAAAAATTATATTTTTCCAAAGTATTTCGGTTTTTTTTTTTTGTAAGAAATTTTGAATTTGTGGCCAAGTAACCATATTGAATGACTATTTCATGAATTTTTGACATTTTAGAATAAAACTAACCTAAGGAGTTGTATTAGGTACTGATTCTAATGATTATAATTCTGTAAATACATACTTGTTACGGTCGCAAATCATAATTATTTTAATCAATATACAACATTACACTGCTGATTTTTATATATGGTTTACAGAATATTGTTTATAATTATTAATCAATACTATCAGACACTTCCCGTTAGCGGTTTTTTCCGCCAGACGCTTGAAATCTCGCAAGTAATGACGTCATCTTACTATAGTTTGAGCCATGCACTGTGTCTGGGCTCTGGTTGTTAGCCTTTTGGGTATCTGATTACACGTAAAGACATTTAAGGAATTACATCTTAATGTCCTTTCTTTGGTATTGTTCATCGAGTCATTGATCTACACGATAACTGACAAATGCGTGCACTGAAACTCCAGGTCCATTCAAATCTGTGTGGCTTTGTCCTCAAAAGACCGTCTCAGAACCTAAACTGCAATGTCCTCATTATGGTTTGAACAAGACTGGTCAGGCCATAATGAGGACCTTGCAGATTATGGTAGTGAAGATTGCGTGGTCTTTCTGCTCAGTGTAGTCGGATAGGAAACACAGAACATACTACTACGCACACTTCCTGCATGCATACATACATATCTTCATTCTAACACACCCTCACTTTTACATACACACATATACACGCTAAAAGTTTCCCTTAATATTCCTTCGTTGTTAATTTTAATTTAAATATAATATACATACCTTCTTTGTAACCTGCAATGTCAAGGACTATTTTTGTAAGGATAGAACAAAACATATGCCGTCTTATTACAAAACAAGGTTCATCTTCAAACCCAGGCTTAAACCATGGACCCTTTTTTGAATTTTGAGCTTTATTCTGACACGTTAAGATGTCAGTTTTACAAAACTGACAACTTGGTACCGGACTAAGTTGTCAGTTTTGTATAAAGAACTGTATTTCTATCAAAGCTAGGTTCATATAACAAAAACTGGCTCGATGGTTTAAACCATGACGAAGAAAAACCTCGTTTTGTAATAACACCGCTAAGGTTTTAGGTATCACAGTGACAGCAGAACACTGACTCCTGAGTCACAGGATCACCTAGTTTAGGAGTCCGGGTTTACCTTATCTGTTTGACCTTTGTTAACTAAGTTATGTATCTTAGTCTTAAGTAATGTCAAAGGTTTTTGTATCATTAAAGTTTTTTTTTTTAATTCATCTAGTTTTAATAGATAAGTTATTTGAGACGTATAAAAGTATTTTTTTATCCAATTTAAAGAAATAACTATATTTTATCATTTAGTATATAATATAGTATGGATATAGTTACCGAAAGCACTAACTTGTGCTTATTATTATTACCCATCTCAGTATCAAACCCATATCCTCACAATTTATTATTCTAATCTATCAGATAAGTTAATCTGTACAGACGACTAAATTTTTAATATTCATGATTCCTATTACCATAGTAATTACTTGAGAATATTCCCCTAGCTAGGTAGTGTTGCGCCGCGTTCTCAAAATCACGGGAGAGGCTGGGATTAATGATGATATCGCCCCGGGAAATGGCCTGTATCCTGATACAAAATTGTCTGGCTTAAGTGAATTTGTTAAGCATATGCGTTAAGTTATAAGTATATTAGAGGATAATGTTTAACTTGGAAATTAATTGAAATATAAGTTACAGGAAGTAAAAGTAAATAAGTAGAATAAGTCTCGACCCTCAGGAGGCTCTCATTGCACGGCTGGGTCAAGGGCTTGATTCAGAAAGCAGTACTCCACACTGGACACGGCATGCATAGTGAGAAGGTTCCTCTCTCTAGAGCCCTGACCACCGGTAGCTTGGACCCTGTTCCCGATACCGGTGGGCTACAATTTTTTATATTTTTAAATGTTTTTTTTTTTATTTTATGTTTTTATAAAAATATTTAAAAATGTAATTAATATTGTATGTACCTAAATGAAAAAAAGGAAGTAAAATAATAATGTACACATAATACTTTAATATGAACATAATTATTTAACTGAAATATCGGCGTGTTTTAGGTTTGAGAGAACTCTCAAACCTAAAGCACACACGAACGTGTGTGCTGTGTGTGTTATTGAAATAATAAGGTTATTTCTGAGAAATTAAGATGAAATATAAGGCAATGTTTAATCTATAATAACATAACATCACACCAGTAATCGTCGAGGGGTTAATCAGAGGTGCACCTATTCCATTATGTACCTATTTATATTTGACTTTCACCCATATTTCCCCAGCTATGTTTAAGCCCCATGTAATAGGTGGCGAGCCTATAGCCATCAACCGGGCACAAATCCAGACTACGGGCTGCTACTGAGAAACCCCTGTTGGAAAAAACACTTTGCCCGACCTGGGAATCGAACCCAGGACCTCATGCTCGGCAGTAGCGCTTGCGACCACTCGACCAACGAGGCAGTCACCGACCATCAAAGAATATTATCTATAGTATAGTTAAAATCTCGCTGCAGACTTGGTCATAAATCATAATCGGAGTAGGGATGTGCGCTAGTTGCGCGCGCTCAAGGCCATTATCGATAACAGAATCATATACGATGACTCAGACGAAGAATTTTAATTTTCTATTTTTAGTTTAATATATACGTTCTTTTGTTTATATATTTAATATGCTTTGTAGTAAATTTGGTAATAAAATAAAAAAAAATGTGTATTTATTTCTATCACCCATTTATAAATATATAAAACTATCGATATCACTCATCGACTGCAGTAATGCACAGGACTACGTGTGGGCGTGGCCTGCCCATAAGGCCCGTGAGTGGGAAAGAGAGCGAAACACTCGAATGATTTATGACCGAGTCTGCAGCGAGATTTTAACTATACTATAGTCATTATTAGTACTGCTGCACTGAAAACAAGAAGTTACAGGAAAAGACTTAAAAGAAAAGACAATGGTGCCGATTCTGTAATGCACGAACTAACTTAATTTAGGCTATTGCTAACTTTTTCTCTCTATTATGACAAGAAAGGGACAAAAGTAAGTTAGAGCTGTCAAATTAGTTAGAACTAATTTTTCCATAGACATTTAGACGACACGTAAAAACATGTCGACTAAAAAACACGGTGAAGCGCAAGGCGTGAACTAGTTTGACATCTCCAAGTTAGTTCATAGCTATAGCCGTCCTTCTCTCGCGCTGCCTGTTAGTAAAAGATAGCGATTCTCTAATTTTAGTTTAGTGCGTTCACAAGAGAATCGGCACCATTGTGTAGTCCACCCACACCTGTGTGTGGAACTAAGCACGAATATGGAGTAGATGGCTCGCTGGGGTCACGCTCTTCCCGCCAATGTTACCTACAACTCATCCGCTAAAAGTACTAATTGATCGCGGATTGCCACAGAAGAAAAAAAAAATATTAGTACAAAAATTATATTTATTCAAAAGTTCCTGTAAGTTCATTCAAATTAGAACAACAAAAAAACCGGCCAAGTGCGTGTCAGACCACGGACAATGAAGAGTTCCGTAGTTGAAAAGAATTTTTCCCAAAAACAAACTTAACATTGTCATACCAAAAAAAAAAAAATATATGTGATAAAATTATCAACTAAAAATTTTCGGACTTTTTTCTTTACTTGTGCTGTGAGACCTTGCTTCTTGCTAAATTTCGTGATTCTAAGTCAGCGGGAAGTACCCTATAGGTTTTGATTTACTTGCGAGTATCAAAATTTAACGTATGTAGTAATGTTTTTTTTTATTGCGTTGACTTAGAAGCTTGTTTTTTGTTTAGAACTCCGAGAGACTAAAGACTTACGTATTTGATATTAATTTCAACTTGATGCCTCTACGCGTTCCTGAGAAAAATGATCTTGACAGACAGACAGACAACGAAATGATTCTGTTTTTTCCTTTTGAGGTACGGAACCCTAAAATGTAGGGAGGTGTGGTGGGACACCTGCGAGGCAATTGCGTAACACACCAGCCAAGCAAACCAATCTGCCTAGCCTTTTCCCAACTATGTTGGGGTCGGCTTCCAGTATAACCGGATGCAGCTGAATACCATTATTTTACATGGAGCGACTGCCTATCTGACCTCCACAACCCAGTGACTGGGTAATAATCGTATAACCCAATCACTGGATTGTGGAGGTCAGATAGGCAGTCGCTCCATGTAAAATACCCCTACCCCTTGGTAAGACTGGTTGTCAGACTTTTGGGCTTCTGATGACCCGTAACGACTGTCAAAGATCCACGGATGACAGCCGGGACCAACGGCTTAACGTGCTTTCCGAAGCACGGAGGAGTCTCGCTATGTAAAGATGGTCACCCATCCACGGACCAACCCCAGCAAGCGTAGCTTAACCTGATGGATCGACCCGTGCGGCTGTTATTACTAAGCCACGAGCTCCCCTTTTAAGCAAGTTTCAAGTGATTAACTTAAGTATTAAAATAATAAATAGACATCATTTCAAACATTGTTATAAATTCAGCAGTGCACAGTGATTCAGAATTGAATAATGAAACTGTAAACGAGAATCCCAAGAAATCACAACATCACTAAACCACTAATTTAATTATTCATAAATCCAATCCTGTGTTTGAGTAACAAACATCCAAACGTACAAACTTTCACATAATAGACAACGTGTCGGTTTACATTCTCGTGAAATTTAAGGCGTATTCCCGTTCGTCTCCTCGACTTCGTCCGCCTAGGAGGACGAACGGGAACTCGTTATATTTTTTGTTGGTAGGGACGAATGGGAATAGGTACACGAAAAATATTAATAAATTATTCCCGTTAGTCCCCCCCACAAAATCCGGGGACGATTGGAAAAAAAAATAACGAATTCCCGTTTGTCCCCCTAGAGGAACGAAGTCGAGAGGACAAACAGGAATACACCAAGTTTAAGGTTGTGGTATAGACCATCAAACTGAACAACTTTTTCCATGGCACCAATATCGTAATCGCGAAAAAATAACCAGTCGTTACACACATTTGCGTCGAGTAGGTATTTAAATTTTCTATGGGACAGTTTAAAATGTTTTCGCGATTACGATGTTGGTCCGATGGAGAAAGATGTTCAGTTTGATGTTCTGTACCACACCCTGAAATTTGACGAGGATGTAAAATGACACGTTGTATAATATTAGTAGGATTACTGCCGCAGCCTGCAAAAGGCCAATACGCGAGTCTATCAACAACTACACATAGAAGCTCTTGTGTTAAATACCTGGGCGTGCACATTGATAAGACATTGAGTTGGCAAAAGCATATCAGTGTGACAGTTACGCGTGTTCGTAAACTAATGTTTCCTATGAAAAAACTAAGAAGAATAGTTGAAGACCGACTGCTAAAAACGATCTATTTTGCCCTAGCTCAGTCACTTCTCACCTACTGCAATTCTGTTTGGGGTGGTACACTTAAAACGTATTTACTTCGCCTTGAGAGGGCACAAAGAGCAGTCTTGAAAGTCATGCTACACAAACCTTACCGGTACCCGACTACCCAGCTTTATAACCCCTACCCAGGTTTTTTTTTAGCCTCCCTGCGATCGTTAGTGTCAAGCACTACAGGTTTGCGCCAGTTCTCTTTAGCCAAGGAGAGCGGAGAGAGGCCCTTGTCCACCGCGACCACATCTCGATGCATCCCCACGTCGGCTTTTAGCAAATATTCCCCGAGACTGCATATCTCGCGGTTGTGGAGAGTCTTAGCGTTTAAAAAGCCTCGGCCTCCACACTTTAGCGGGATATACAGTCTCATTACCGATGACCGTGAGTGATGCATTCGATATGCAGTCAACAGCGTACGGACCCTCCGATCCAGGGCGTCGAGTTCCGTCTGAGTCCATTTGAGTTTGCCGAAAGAGTACATCAAAACCGGCATGAGCCAACCGTTGAAGGCGCGCACCTTGTTTCCGCCTGATAGAAGACTATTAAATACTTTCTTCAGGCGGCCAAAGAAGCGCTCCTTCAACGATTGCTTCATGTCAGTAACATTGATGCCCAACGCTTCCGACATACCCAAATACTTATAGGTTTCGGGTGCGGAGAGGGCTCTAAGGTTTATGGAATCCGAGAGTTGGGTTCCCACGGATTCCACAATCTCTCCTCGTTTTACATGCATGACCGCACATTTGTCCACACCAAATTCCATCCTGATGGCGCTACTGAAAGTTTCAGTTACTTTCAGTAGCTCCGTCAGTTGCAAATTGTTGGGGGCAAAGAGTTTTAGGTCATCCATGTAGAGGAGGTGGGATATAACCTGACCACCTCTCCGCAGCCGATAGCCTAGACCTGAATCCTCCAACAGTGTGCTTAGAGGATTCCAGGCTAAGCAGAACCAAAGCGGACTCAAACTATTGCCCTGAAATATGCCTCGCTCGATCCTTATCGGGTCGCTGTTCCTCTGGATATTTCGACATCCTGGATAGCGAAAGACCGTCCTCCATTGCCCCATACACGACATCAGGAAGGTGCGCAGAGTTGCATCTACTTTATACAACCCCAGCACCCTCATGAGCCATGTATGTGGCACCGATTCATAGGCCTTCTTGTAGTCTATCCAACATATTTTAGCTCTCAAAATGGATGTAAGAACTTTATACAAGATACTTTTATATAAGAACTTTTATAGAAGATTATTATTATTGTTATTTTATTTGTCTTTCACTTATCTCGGGACCCTGGGGTCCCGGACTTTTGGAAGGCGTACGGAGGGCCGGAGCCAACTCGCAGAGGCCCCTTAGACAATTTTAAATGACGAGAAGGCACTAGCCGACGATTATCCCCGTATGCACTATGCAAGTGCACCCAAGGACAACCCCCGGTTGGTGCAGGACTATTGCAGAACATGGAAACAAAACACATTGGGCCTATGGGTTTGGGTGGCTACATGGATTAGGTACCTTGAACTATGGAAGAACTATGTCCCCTGCCTGACCAATGTTATATAATATACACAGATAAATTGGCAGGGGGTGACTTGCACACTCAATAATGGGCCCCCGGAAACAGTCGCTAGCATATAGTGACGTAGCGACAAGGGGCAACATGTCCTGAGGTGCTTGAGGAGTGGAGAGGTATTCCACGGCTCGCAGAACAATCCCAGAGCCCGGAAGATGGTCAAGATCTCTACAAGCACTTACTAGAATACTTCTTTCCTCCGAGCTCGTTTGCTCTTGCGAATCTCCGCTCAAGCCGGCCAATAAAGGCAAGAATGAGGTGGGAGCTCTGTTCCCGTCAGTTTTCACTCCAGCCGGCCAATAAAGGTAAGCCAGAGGTGAAGAACAAGACTTCTCCCGGGAAATAGGGTCCGTGGGATCGCTACTGCCCAACAGCTCGCCACATGCTGCCCTGCGGGTTCACGTATCTCTCTTGGTCTGGCTCTTCACCCTGGACCTGTTTCGGCAAAGTAAACTCCACCGGCACAGACCCAGAGTTCGGAGCACGTAAGCCCCACCACGACGTCATCGTAGAGATACGGCGGTGGGGTTATTGTTATTATTATTAATGCTTGGTTGCGACCAAGGCTTTTATAGCACTTTTTTCAAATAATGCGCGGATA
This sequence comes from Cosmia pyralina, assembly GCA_946251885.1. NCBI lineage: Eukaryota > Metazoa > Arthropoda > Insecta > Lepidoptera > Noctuidae > Cosmia > Cosmia pyralina. Next base: position 19,126,192 of record OX276362.1, read on the forward strand.
TTTAAACTAATTACATTTATTCGACAACTAAATTCCAAATTTAATGTTTGGTATCTTGATGATGGTACCTTGGGAGGCGATGCAGAAACTGTTTTAAATGACCTTCAATTCTTAAAAAAATAACTTCATTCCATTGGCCTTCATATCAACCTTTCGAAATGTGAACTATTCTTAGCGGACGATACTGATAGACATCTAACACTTCCCAAATTTAACACAATAGCCCCAGAAATCAAAATTATTGAAAAGAACTCTCTTCGCCTCCTTGGGTCTCCAATGTATGAAAATTCATTTCCTGTTTTCATTGAGGAAAAAATCCTAAATTTCAATGACGTTTCGGAAAGATTGCTCTAAATTAACATGCATTCGGCCATAACATTAATCCGTTACTGCTGTTTCGGCCCTAAATTAACATATTTCCTTCGCGCTTCCCATTTATGGAAGCACACTCACCTTTTAGACAAAATTATCTTATATATCTTTATCTTCGATCTTAAATGTGGCCACGGACGACCGCGCTTGGGCACAAGCTACTCTTCCCATTCATATGGGAGGCCTCGGCGTCCGCAAAATTTCTAGTATTAATTTACCGGCATTCATATCCTCGGTCCACGGCACAGAGAAATTAATCAGGAAAATCCTAGCCTCCACACTGGTTAATTTTGATGTGCCTTGTTCTACTGAGGCTATGGATGCCTGGAGACTCGCTTGCCCGAATTCAGATCCACCCGACAATCCATCTTCCCAGACACGGTGGGATGAGCCGCTCTGCAGAGTAGTACAGAACAATTTACTTGATACGTCTGCTACTACTGTGGAGCGTGCACGCCTGCTGGCTGTGGGTAAGTGGGAGTCGGGTCTGTGGCTTCATGCACTACTGTCGTCGAACATAGGCACTTTGTTCGACGACACTACTTTCCGCCTCGCTGCTTCACTGCGTCTAGGAGCTCCTCGTTCTCGTCATCACTGTCACTGTGGTGAAGTTGTCAACAGCCTCGGACACCACGGCCTATCTTGCAGCCGAAGTGCGGGTCGCTTTGCGCGACACGCGAACATCAATGACATCATCCGACGAGCCCTTGTCACCGTCGGCGTTCCAGCTGTATTAGAACGCAATGGCTTGGCACGCGACGATGGCAAGAGACCGGACGGCATGTCTTTATTTCCATGGAAGGTGGGAAGGCCCTTAGTGTGGGATGCAACGTGCGTCGATACTCTTGCGCCATCTCATCTTCCTGGCTCGGCGTGCTGTGCTTGCACTGCTGCTGCGGCTGCGGAAAACCTCAAGCGGCGAAAGTATGATAAACTTATCGGTAATTATATTTTCGAGCCGTTTGGGGTTGAAACCCTTGGGCCGTGGGGTCCGTGTGCAAGCGGCTTGTTGACACTTTCCGTGACCTAAGAGCTGGCTTTTACCTTGGCCAGAGGCTTAGCATTGCCATACAACGTGGCAATGCCGCCAGTCTCTTGGGTACTTTACCAGTCGACAACGATGCGGAGGAATTTTTCGATGCCATATTTTAGTTTTTTAATTGTTTTAGTTATGTTAGAATATCATTTTGTTATTTTTAGGTTATGTTTAACTTTAGATTATCTTGTTTACATTACATTAAATTAATTTTAACATTGACATTTCAATTAATTATAAATTCCAGAATCAATGACGAACAACGATAAATTTTCATGCGCCATTGTTATGTTCATTTGTTTCTCTATTTGCAAGTCAAATCAAAATTTATTAAACCCCGTTTAAATTATTATTCAGCTATTCACATTGCCATTCGCGCTGCCGGAAATATTTCCCTAAATATTGCTGTGGCAACGTCAAGGGAAATGAGTGTTTACATGTCGCGTCACATGTCTTTCCAACAATGGGGAACGTAGAAATTAGATAGCAAGTGAGTGAGAGAGCAATATACCTACATAAACACTTTCGCGCTGGCTCTATGATATCCGCCAAAAAACCGCCAATTTGGGGATCGCCAGGCAAGGCAAGCGGCAACGTCAACGGCTAGGGAAGCGACCTGTTCGGGTCGCGACCTAAGTGGTATTGACTACCGGGATGGCTACTAAAAACACTGAGTTTAACTTGCTTAAAACAATTTATTTTGTAACGATTAAATGGCTACGCTAAAATGATGGCTAATGACAATGAGGCGAATGCACCCGGTTGCTGTCCGAATATGCACTGTTGTCGGAGCGCTTAACGCGGCCTTATTGATTCGCTAGATCAGCAAAAGGGTGTTCGAATAACATCGAACACGACCTGTTTACACATTCGCGTTGCCCATTTTATTTCCCATTTCCTTGCAAGTTGCCGTAGAAATGGGATGAATGTAAACGAGGCATGAAACCTTTGATAAAAAGTTTGTTCCATTTTTAAATTATACGACAGATATGAGTTTTCATAGTACGAGTAATTTATTCAGCCCCTTTACATTCTAGTTAAGGAGTTTCATACTAACATTGCCGGCCGCTTGTTCGCATGTACGAGGGCGGGTCAATAAGTCCGTGACTTTTTAAATGAAACACAAATTTTTAGATAAAAAGTTATTTTATTTTTCAACGTAGTCTCCTTTGAGCTCTATACACTTAGCCCAACGTTTCTCCAATTTTTTTATCACTTCCGAAAAATATGATTTGTCGAGGTCTTTAAAATAGGCATTTGTTTGTGAGATGACTTCGTCGTTGGAGGCAAATCTCTTTCCACCGAGCCATTTCTTTAAGTTTGGGAACAAGAAGTAGTCACACGGGGCTAGATCGGGAGAATAGGCCGGATGAGGGAGCAATTCGTAGCCCAATTCATGGATTTTTGCCATAGAAACTGCACATGTGTGCACCCGTGCATTGTCCTGATGGAAAAGGACTTTTTTCTTGGCCAAGTGCGGTCGCTTTTCTTTCAATGCCTCATCGAATCGACCCAATAAGTTGCTGTAATATTCGCCATTGATTGTTTTTCCTTTTTGAAGGTAGTCAATGTGGATAATACCGCGTGCATCCCAAAAAACAGTCGCCATGACTTTGTTGGCTGACAAACCCACCTTTGCCTTCTTTGGCGCCGATTCACCCCGAGAAACCCACTGTTTTGACTGCTGTTTGGTCTCCGGTGTGTTGTGGTGGATCCACGTTTCGTCCACGGTTACGAAACGGCGCAAAAACTCGTTCATATTGCGATTGAACAACGCCAAACATTCCTGCGAAATTGTCACACGTTTGCGTTTGTGGTCGATTGTGAGCAAACGCGGCACCCATCTTGCGGAAAGCTTTCTCATACCCAAATGATCGTTTAAAATTGAAACCACTGAGCCATGCGAGATGCCTATGGCTTCCACAATCTCTCTCACTTTTAATCGCCGATCGGCTAAAACCATATCGTGGATTTTTTCAACTGTTTCGGATGTGGAGACCTCAACTGGGCGTCCAGAACGTTCGGCATTTTCCGTGCTGGTACGGCCACATCGGAATTCAGTAAACCACTTTTTTACCATGGAAATGGATGGTGCAGAGTCCCCATAATATTTATCAAGCTTAGCCTTGGTTTGCGTAATGGATTTTTTCCGCAAAAAATAATGCTTAATGAGCACACGAAATTCACTTTTTTCCATTTTCTTCTCAGTCAACGCGGTAGTCTGAAATTAACGGCTGTCAAAAACAAACTAAATGTCACAGCTTGTTCAATTTTTGACAGGAGTCATCTGACAGATGACTGTTGACGGGAGCAGTGTTGCCATTTCAATTAAGAGACGGAAAAATCAAAAAGTCACGGACTTATTGACCCGCCCTCGTATTTAACCAGTACATCATTTTCGATATATCTCGAAGAAATTTGTCAAAATATTTGAGAAAAATCAATTTCTGTTCGTCGGTTATTTTATTTGCTATATTTCGGTTTTTTCTAAGATAAACGATCGAATCTTTGAACGTCGTCGTACTGTATCATGCTAGAGGAGCTCGTGGATGAGTAATAACAGCCGCACGGGTCGATCCATCAGGTTAAGCTACGCTTGCCGGGGTTGTCCGTGGATGGGTGACCATCTTTACATATCGAGACTCCTCCGTGCCTCGGAAAGCAATTTAAGCCGTTGGTCCCGGCTGTCATTCGTGGATCTTTAACAGTCGTTACGGGTCGTCAGAAGCCCGAAAGTCTCACAACCAGTCTTACCAAGAGGTATCGTATTACCCAGTTACTGGGTTGTGGAGGTCAGATAGGCAGTCGCTCCATGTAAAATACTGCTATTCAGCTGCATCCGGTTAGACTGGAAGCCGACCCCAACATAGTTGGGAAAAGGCTAGGCAGAATGTACTGTATCATGCTAGATTTTATTACTAACGCGCGCAACGAGCCAACAATATAACACTTAGCTGAAAAACTTCCCTAAGTAAACCTACCAACCAATAAATTAATAAACCAACCAACTAATTACCCTGACTGTACATTACAGTAGTTGCTGCAGACATTGCATACATTATTTTGTTATAGAAACAACCACTGGTTTACGATCGCCTTTTCAATGAGTCTATTGTTTGTATAATGACGCTGTTTTACTGTGTCATGACGTTTTTCTCTCGTTAGACGGCTGTAAAAAGGGAAACAATTAACTGATCCTCTAAAACCTTATTGACTAATGATGCACACTTTTTTTTAAATAAAAGAGCCTCTTTTTAATTTTCTGGATTTTTTGTGTCACTGTCCTTGTTACACAAACAAGTTGTGTGTTGTTGTTGTAGTGTCTGTGTATGTGTGTTTACTATGCATAATGTTAATCAACTAATAAGTTAGTCGTAGCCTATCATTTATCATTTTTTGATTAGCATTTTAGTAACAAGGTATCGTTATTAAAATTATAGCAGATAGGCTTTAATATCCATTAAATATTTTAGCCATAAATGGCGAATCAATTTTTATAATGGACACTTAAGTAATTAATCAGCGCCTAATATACGTTTTTTCTTTTAGCAAAATTGATTAATTGGTAGATGCCTATAATTTATCTATATGTACGCTAATTTATTGGCCAATATTTATAACCATTTTTGATACTTTTTTTAAGCGGCGTTCCCGCTCGCGTCAGCAGATATTACTGCTTACAAAGGCAATATATGGCCAATTGTTATTATTTTATTGAAGCTAAGCAATTTGGTATTTAAATTCAAGTAATTCTTTAAAAAATTGTTGGTAGGGAAAGGACGAAAACCTTGAATTTTAATCTATATTTGAAACGCAAATATTATAACTATGGCATCAGCCTTGAGTGGTTAGCTTGCATGTTCTATGCTGAGCTCACTCAACGCGACGCACGTCCACTCAGTAATAGAACTCGATCAAGGAGTGCTGTCCCAAATTAGATGCATTATTAATTTATTATATAATACATAAAACAAAAGGTATTTAAATTTAAAACACGTACACTGAAAAATAAATAATTAAATGACCTTTAAAATGGTGAAGGTTTCATAAAAATACGCTTGATAGTTTTTGCGTGATTCTCAGTTTTGTATCCGTGTAAGACATAACATTACAATTTAATTACACTATTACATAAACATAATCTAAAATATCCACATGTTAATTTGTTAAGAAAATACTCTAATTTAATACATAATATTTTTACAAATCATTAACACTACTCGTTTAGACGTTGATCTTCAGTTTAAAATCATTAAAAGTCGGTTAGCCTCCGCGGCCATTGAACCAACATATATAATAGTAATTGCGAAAAAATAATCAGCCGTTCTCATACACACTTACATTCTCATACATTTGGGTCGAGTTTGGGAATGGGACAGTTAATAATTTTTTCGCACTTACTCTATTGGTCCCATGGAGAAAGTTGTTCAGATTGAATATGGTCTGTAACACAGGGTGTGTGTAAAAATGACGACACCTTTCATATACATGCTGTATACGTATTGTTTCTTTTTATATGAAAAACCACATCGCAATAAAAGCTCTACCGAAGCCTCGATTAGTGTGTAGTTTCTTCCTACCAAATTAAATGGACCGTCTTAAATTTTCACACCAAAACATCAAAGTTATCGATACACTGAACCAACTGACAAGATTGTCATTAAATTAATTGTAAGAACAAAGTTAACGTAGTGACGTCACATTAAACTTTAATTTGTTCCAAAAACTTTAATTCGTATTAAAGAGAAAGGAATTTTGGCTTCATTTGTAAGTTGAACCTACCTAAGTCTTTGGGAAAAATGTTTCGTTAATTTGGGGATTGGAGGAAATTAAACAGCTTTTGATTTTTCAGGGATAATAATTAGTATCGGCCGGTGGCAAATACTAACAGCCCCACGGGTTCTTGCCGCGGTTGGTTCGTGGATGGGTGACCATCCATTAAATATGACCCTCCATGCCTCAGAAAGCAGGTTAAGACGTTAGTCCCGGCTGTCAGTCGTAGATCTTTGACATTCTTTACGGGTAGTCAGAAGCTCAAAAATCTAGACAACCAGTCTTACCAAGAGGTATCGTGTTACCCAGTAAATGGGTTGTGGAGGTCAGATAAGCAGTCGCTCCATGTAATTTCTGGTGTTCAGCTGCATTTGGTTAGACTGGAAGCTGACCCCAACATAATTGGGAAGATTGAATAATTTTACCTCCGTAAGAAGAAAGGACGTTTCTACAGAAATATTGGAATACTTACTGTTCTCTTGCTGTTTGCTCTATTTCGAAAAAAATGTCAGATACGGCTTTTTTCCTTATGACGGCAGAATTAGCTTCGACGTGTTTTTTCGCCAAGAGCCTGGGCTGTTAATAAAGATCGATCGTTCTTCAAGGTTAGTCTTACTTGAAAACCAGCGTCAGGCGCGTTGTGTGGCATTAGTTCTGAATTAAATCTGAATTAAATTTCTCAATATATGGATTATTTTCTGAAGTGAAAACTTCTTTAGGCGCGTTGAACGATTTTTGGTTTTTCCCCTTATGGGTTCGCGTGACCATGTCACCGTGACACCTTAACACGGCGACGTGCTGTGCTTAATTAAGTTTTCGCTTCTGTTGGCAGTCCCTATGACTGCCTATTTTTAGGGTTCCATACCTCAAAAGGAAAAAACGGAACTTGTACGTCTGTCTGTCTGCGAAGACCCCTTTTCTCAGGAACGCGTGGGGATATCAAGTTGGAATTAAAATCAAATACGTAGATATATGGTCGCTTTGAGTTCTAAATTAATCAGGCATTTAAGTCATCGCAATAAAAAATACGGCCATTTAAGCGACTTATTTTGATACTCGCAAGTAAATCAAAACCTATAGGGTACCTACTTCCAGTTGACCTAGAATCATGAAATTTAGCAAGAAGCAAGGTCTCACAGCACAAGAGCAAAAAGTCCGAAAATTGTTAATTTGTAATTTTATCACATTTTTTTTTTTGAGATTTACAATGTTAAGTTTGATTTTGAGATAAATTCTTTTCAACTACGGAACTCTTCATTGTGCGTGGTTCGACACGCACTTTTCTGGTTTTTTTCTAAATACAATTAATATGATTACTTTGTATCGTTCTATTTTTATGGCAGTTAATCTTAAAATACTAAGATTACATAAAATATCGTTTCTTACGCTTTGCTTTCTCACGATATCTATAATAAACTTGCCAGGTAAACCCAAATTGAATTTGGAAAGTGCCGCGGATCAATCAATCTGCCTAGCCTTTTGGTTGGTTGGCTTCCAGCCTAATCAGATGCAGCACTTGGTTGTCCGACTTTCAGGCTTCTGACGACCCGTAACGACTGTCAAAGATCCACGAATGACAGTTGGGACCAACGGCTTAACGTGCTTTCCGAGGCACAAAGAAGTTTCGGTGTATAAAGATGGTCAACCATCCATGGACCAACCGTGGCAAGCGTAGCTTAACCTGATGGAGCGACCCGTGCGGCTGCTAATATTTAGCAATGAGCTCTTCGTGGAAAGTGCCGCGGATCTGACCTCCATTTTTATTTGAGAATGGAATTAGGTAGAACTCAAATAAGACCAAACACGTACTTCATAATCCTACTTTTTTTACGATAAAAAAAGATCGTGTATCTACTACAATATATTAACTTTCTTTAGACATTATTCTGTGTTAAAAAAAGGATAAGAATATTCGATCACATCTCGGTATTTACTTTTTTTTTCCTTTTATTTATTTTTACCTTTCTCCATAATGGATTTGCTTGTGCTTCATCATATTACCGATTTATTGCCCTTTCGGGTTGAATATATGAGAATGTAAATCTCATTTATTCACATGGGGAAAGGATTATTTCTATGAAATTACCGAATTCTGCTTTGTTTATATCAAAAGTTTTGTACCAAAGATTTACACCGAAAGTAATGTTCCTAATAATATAAAAATATTTGTTTGTTTTTTCTTCTATGTTCTATGTTAAAAGATTTGGTTTCCGCACTTAGTCCTTCATGTGGACCATTGTGCGTGGGCCATGGCGGCCGTCGCGGGTTATTCCAACCAGCCCACCTGCCACCAGAAGTTAATCAAATATCCAGGTCTGTTAAGAACATCTGTGAAAGATCGGGATATTCCAAGAGTTTCTGCTCTAATCTAGGTGACGCCTGTGCATTCAAAGAGCACATGCGCAACGGTTTCCTCAGCCTCCATGCAGGCTCTGCACAGAGGACTGTCCGTTATTCCTCTTGTGTGGAAGTGTTTGTTTAGTGAGCAGTGTCCTGTGATGGTCCCCGTCACCAGGCGCAGACCGTTCCTGTCCAGACGTAATAACCGCCTGATTAGCGTACAATCCAGAGATGGCATAGCCTCCCTGGACTGTCTGCAGCCTGGTGTCAAGGACCACTAACTCTCTGCTTGTGTATGGGTGAAGTCGTGTAGCCACCGTGTAGCGTAGCGTGTAGCGTAGCTGGTTGAAGGGAATGGGTACGATTGGCTCAGATCCACAGACAGACGTGCTGGATGCTCTCCTAGCTAGTTCGTAAGCTGCGTCGTTACCCAGTAATCCGCTGTGTCCTTTTATCCGTTGCAGTGTCACTGTGTTGCGGTTAGGGACCGTTACTCGTTCGAGTGCATTGTGATATTCTAGTATTGTTCATCCTAGAAGTTTTCCAAAAAAGACACTACAAAGTGAAAAATTACTTTAATTTCGACAGTCGTTGGAAAAAAACCAAAATACAAAACCAAAGATATCGACTTCCGAAATTAAAGTTATTTTTCACTTTGTAGTGTTTTTTTTGGAAATCAGTTGTTTTTTTTTTAACTAAGCAACATGACGTTATGGTTCGATGGATGGATTGTGTGAGGAATGATATGAAAGAGAAGGGAATGAATGATAGCGTGACGGTTGACAGGAGAGAATGGAAGAGGAAAACATTTTGCGCCGACCTCAAGTAATATGGGATAAGGGCAGGAAGATGATGATGAACGTTATGGTTCGACTTGATTTTTTGTAGACGTGACGTCAACGAGAAAATAGATGACGGCGCCATATTAAATGTACTGTCGCTACTTCGGCGCCGTCATCTTTTTTCTCGTTGACGTCCCGTTCCCGGTGCGGAGGACTAACAGTTATAGTTTATGGGCTTACCCTTACCCTTACCCTTCCCGGATAAATTTACAATTTTTGAGGATAAGACCACGGCAACGAAACCGTTTTCAAAAGCTAAGTATAACCACAGAATACACAATAGTACAAGTACAGAAGATTCACTCCGCAAAATCATTTAAATAAATAGCGACTCTTGCTACGACACATTAAAGTGCAATTCAGGTCGCACAAGTTATATTCACCTAAAAGTTGCCTCAGCGTCGACAAGTCGAGCCCGTCGCGTACTCGTAGCTTCATACCTAAAATGCGGAGAGTGCCTGGCCTGGTATACTATAAAATAAGTGCCTCCATGTCATGCCACTAGTCAAGGTCTGAAACCACAAATCACCACAGCTATGGAACCACTTCTTAATTCAATAAGGCGAATTTGCCTCAAATTTCGCGGATAGTGGGGTGGCAGCGGCGCGTCTCGCATTGTCCTGCCCCGCTACCGCGCCGCTGTTTTCGAGGTCCAGTCCATTTGTTTTTACGTATAAAATCCTGCCACTCCCGCACCGCCGCCGCTGCCGCCCCGCTGCCCGCAAAACTCGAGGCAGAGGCCTTAGACACACATCCTGTAAACTGTATTCAACTTAGTCACGTACTAGAAAAAAAAGGACTCCACGCCACGCGTATCGAAAGTGAAGCACCTTACCGATCTATGTGTGCGTGATTTGACAAAGACGCCGTCGTGTCACGTAATGGTGGCTGCCTGGCCGGTCGGCATACTATGATGTAAATGTGTGCGTGAGACGTGTTTGTACAAACGGTCCCGGCATACTTACTATGCTTCACTTTCGATATTCTTTTTTTCTAGTCCGTGAACTTAGTATTATTATTGCCATCCCCACACACTTTGTCGAATCATCGGGTCACGAACAATCACAAATACTCCTTTCCGCTCAAAATAAACATAATAAAAGAAAATCTTTCGCAAATATTTCCATCAGAAAACTAAAATTTATTTAGTCAAGGCTTTTTGTCTGAAGAAGTATTTTTCTTTTTTTTGTTTTAAGTTATTTTTACCCGCCTACGGCAAAGCTAAAAAGAAGGGTTATGATTTTAGCAGTCTATGTATGTATGTATATAAGTATGTATTTACGTGTGTTCCACCGTAGCGCCTAAATTTATAAACCAGTTTTAATGAATGAGGTATCAATAGATTCGCAATAATGGTCCGGGTGACATAGGCTATATAAATTATCCATAAATTTAATATGGTGGACATTACACGTAAATTTCTGACCATGAAAAAAAATAAATTGAGATAATAATGACATGTTTGGTATCAAAAGAAAGGCCTTGACGAGCACATTACAAATATGTATAAATATGTTATATTGTTTAAGTAAATAAATATGTTTAAATTGTTAAAATTAAGTAAAAGTGGAGCTAAATAATATTATTATAATATCGTCCATTCATTTAATTTATTCCGATGTGTTATGGGGCAGTATTGTGAAATTTTATTTTATCATGTAACAGTTATGGGTTTTTGCCTGAATTAAATGAATTTTATTTTATTTTATTTTTAATATTAATTTAATTGGTTACACACCGACCGCGGCGAGCGTGATTTTTCAGTAGTCGGGTTTTAGTTTTTGAACATACTTTTCTTTTTTTTTCTTACTTCAAAACCTAAAACGAATAACTTTCATAAAAAAAACTTAAAAGCTTCTGAAGTCGGTGTCTTCAATTCTTCAATGCACCTTAGCTTGACACCGACTTCAGAAGCTGTTAAGATTTTTTATGAAAGTTATTCGTATTAGGTTTTGAAGTCGGCTTTTACTTTTTTTTAAAGTAAATTTATTTTTCCATTTTTAGTTGAATATACAATTAGGATAATTACATGAGTCCAAGACGAACGAAACGAAGAATATTACAAAATCCACTTAGAAATGTCGGATATATAACTTATATATAACATATATGCATATAACTTCGTACATAAGAATAATCATCTAATTTATTATATACTAAAACCTTTCTGAAAGTATGTAGATTACGATAGTGAAAGAATCATCAAAATTGTTTTATTAGTTTTTGAGAAAATCGCGGACAAACAAACATACATACATACATACGAGTCGAATGCAGAACCTCCTTTTTTGAAGTCGGTTAAGAAAAGAAAAGATTTTTGATTTGGGGTTTTTGTTGGTGTTTAGATATTTCTTTCTTGATACAATTTACTTACGATACGTTTCCGTTATCTACTCGTAGTAACCTACCCACCAGCGAGCGAATGTGCACGCGATTTAAGTCGACGATCGCACGGACGTAAAAATATCGCGGCAATTTTGTTTCGCGCACTGGATTTTCAACGCTCTGCTACAGCCGAGAGTTGAAAATCCAACAGTGTTTTTTCGACGCACTAGAATACACTCTGTTGTTGTTAGGTTGGATTCTCAAGGCTCGGCTTAACAACCAGAGTTAAAAATCCAGTGCGCGACAAAACCCTGCCACGATATTTTTACGTCCGTGCGAACGTCGGCTAACTCAAAAGTTGGATTATAATTTGTGTGATTTTAGTGTGATTATTAAACACCTGGGTTTCTCTTACATCCAGTACTTCAAGATAAACTGTTATTACAGTAGATTTACTGTTTTTTCATGACGTTTAGTGAGAATTTTGTACAATTTTATACAAACACTGTAATTTTGGCATCAGAGCTATCATACAAACGCTGTATTTTTTGAAAATTTTTGGTGACTTTGTACGAGGACATTGCAATTTTCTAGCTATGCTGCTGTATAATACGTTTTTGCATCTGAAAGCATTGCTTACTACCGTTCTCCGGCTATACACATAGAATAATAGGTAGTAGATAAATTAGAAATCGTTTGTTAGTTTTTTGAGCCGAGTCAACTTTCTAGTATATAATAGTGGTTTATTTTACCAATAGTTAATATAGAACTTATAGAGGCATGAGGAACAGGGTGTAAAGTTCACTCACCCTCCATAGAAAAGGGAGGATCCTCCGACCAGACGGGTGTCGTGTCTGGTGGGCAACTGCCCAACGGTTGATGTCGGGACGTTGTATACAAGGTGAAATTTTAATCGTTTTAATCCTCTTAAGGGGTCATTGTACTCATCATTATAAACAACTTTTACTATGGGACCAAACCTGAAATCGCAAAAAAAAATCAGCTGTTCAGTACATTTATCTACATTTAACTCTTCAATATGTAGGGAGCAGCTGATTTTTTTTTTTGCGATTTCAGGTTTGGTCCCATAGTAAAAGTTGTTCATAATGATGAGTACAATGACCCCTTAAGAGGATTAAAACGATTAAAATTTCACCCTGTATATGCTACTCGCGCGGTAAACTCTAATTGCGCGATGCAGGGTCACGTGACGTCGTGTCATTTTGACACGTAGTTCTTAACTCAGCATATTTTTATTTAGCGTTATCGACAATTATATTTTGTACCTCAGTCTACAAATGTGTTTTTGAAGCAAGAAACATCAGTAAATGTCAAGGTTGCTTTTAGAATTCAGACATTTTCTAGAAGATTAGTTATCTACAACAAAGAATGTGAACTACATAAAAACATAAATAGGCCAATAAGAAGCATGATCAGCCTATAATGTTCCCACTGCTGGGACACAGGCCTCCTCTGGGTGAGAGGGAGTGGGCCGTAATCCACCACGCGGGCCATACGAGTTGGTAGATGTCACATGTCTTCAAATTCTTGGTTCTAGGACACGCCGGTTTCCTCACGATGTTTTCCGTCACCGTTTTGAGAGCAGTGGTGATGAAATAATTTAGACTGACAAGTATCTACCTCATATACCAAAAAACCAATTCAAACTCCGCCGAAACCTGTTAATAATAATTATTACCACATATTGAACATTCCAGCCACATAAAAATATCACATATAGACTTGACAGCATCCACTTTACGATCTCTGCTTATGTACACGGCCGTAAACAGCGTGATATTACGAGCAATAAATGTTTTGAGTGAAACGCATAACTAGAAAACATATTCGAATTAGATCACAGTAAAACGCGTTTAAGGGTGAGTTGCACCAACGGCTATGTTATAGTTTCCGTCAAAGTTAATATGACCATAGAATGACTACCGCTTTTGCACCGTCATGTCAAATGTAATAGTTAAAGTTCGGAGCAGGGACATGACATTTGACGCGTCTGACAGAAGTGACAGTTAATTAACACTAACTTTAACCAGCGAAGCGTGGGTGGTTAAGGTTACAGTTAAAGTTATGACGTCAGCTAACAAATTGTCAAATGGAACCACCCATCTTTTGTCTAATACTCGTAGGAACTTTAACAAGGCTGGGCGATCATCATATCAATACAAACACAAACGAACAACACAAACAACAACAAACAACAATAACAAACAACACAACAACAAACATCGAACTGAAGGTGCGATATTTGTTATTGTTAAAGTAAGATGGTGCAACCCTAAATGACATAATGTTTAGGTTACACTGCACGGAGTTGATATTGGGCTTGTGGCTAAGTAATAACAACAGCACGGGTCGATCGATCAGGTTAAGGTACACTTGCCGTGGTTAGTTCGGGGATAGGTGACCATTTTTTCATATTAAGACCCCACCGTGCCTCGGAAAGATCCATGGTGCTGTGTTGGTGCTGATCCATGCGTCATGTTCGTGAACGGGCGCCGTCAGTTGGGACTGGTCGTCTCTTAGCTGCCATGGCTTATTTTTAATTTTAATATTTAATTTAGTTGTTTTAGTTATTATCTTTTTATTACGGACGCTTTTTAACGTGCAAGTCTACATTGTTCTCACATGTATATTTTCAACTTGAACGATGTAACCAATATTTTGTAAAAATATTATGATTTAAAAGAGTGTCCGTGGAGTTTCTTGCCCGTTCTTCTCCATAGGGATCTACTACGCTTTGGAATGGGCAACTAGCTTCATCTTTCTGACTGACCGACCCATTGACAATTCAAAAGTGCCTGTAATTGGTTTATTTGAAATAAATGCTTTGAGTTTGAGTTTGAGTTTGGAAATCACGTTAAGCCGTTGGTTCCGGCGTCATTCCTGAATCTTTGACAGTCGTTAGGGGTCGTCTGAAGCCGAAATTCTGACAACCAGTCGTACCAAGGGGTATGGTGTTACCTAGTAACTAGGTTGTGGAGGTCAGACAGGCAGTAACTCCATGTAAAATACTGGTATTCAGCTGCATCCGGTTAGACTGAAAGCCGACCCTAATATAAATGGGAAAAGGCTAGGCAGATGATGTTTACATTCCTTTATTTTTCTCCAACCCTTAAAAAGTCAGGATTAGGTTAGGCAGATAGGTTGCCGAGAGACGGTATAAGGAGCGTTGGCAGATCAACAGCCAGGTGGGTGGACGAACTGTAGAATATGGCGGGGAAGACTTTAATAGATTAGGAAAGCATGGCACAAACGGGAGAAAGTCTATACTCATCAGTGGCAAGAACAAGGCTGGCAATCATGATGGCATTGAAAACTGACGAATTTTTTATTCATGAACTAGCTTTTGCCAGCGGCTTCGCCCGCGTGGATATCAGAAAATATCCCTCAGGAACGTACTACCGGGAAATCCTTCTTTATTCCTTGTCTACATTATAAAGGGAACCTCTTTGCAAAATTTCAGCTTTCTAGGTTCAAGGGTTTGGGCTGGGCGTTGATGAGTCAGTCAGTCAGTCTTAACTTCTCTCGTGTATACTATGCTTAAAAGTAACTACAAACGTGAAACTATATAAAACAAATAACCGCTCTAATACTCGCCACATCATATACACATAATATATTTAATACGCCATACTTTTACTACATAAAAGTTTTATTCGTTAATTACTACTTTCTGAATACGCCACAAACTTATTAATGAAGACACGTTTCTTATTATACAGGGTGGATTTAACATGTGGCAAGTATAATTATATCACGCTTGTACATCCCGCAGGGATTGGCAGACGTGTATTATATGTTACACATAGATAATAATGATCCGGTTCCCTACAAAATGGTTGAGCTGGATGGTGCTGATCCACGCGTCATGTTCGTGAACGGGCGCCGTCAGTTGAGACTGCTCATATCATATCTGCCAGGGCTTATTTTTATTTAACTGTAAACATAACCTAAAAATAACAAAATTATATACTAACATAACTAAAACTATTAAAAAACTAAAATATGGCGTCGAAAAATTCCTCCGCATCGCTGTCGACTGGTAACTGGTGGTACCCAAGAGACTGGCGGCATTGCCACGTTGTATGGCAATGCTAAGCCGCTGGCCAAGGTAAAAGCCAGCCCTTGGGTCACGGGAAGTGTCAACCAGCCGCTTGGAGATTTCGTTGGCTTATTTTAAATTTTATATTTTGATGCGGAGGAGTGAGGAAAATGTCGTGAGGAAAGTTTTGAGTATGAATGTCGATGGCTATAAGAGTAAGGGAAGACCAAAGAAACGATGGATGGATTGTGTGAAAGATGACATGGCTAGAAAGGGGGTGACTACCGAGATGACGAATAATAGAGAAGTATGGAAAAAAAGGAACATGTTGCGCCGACCCCAAATAGATTGGGATAAGGGCAGGAGAATGATGATTTTAAATTTTATATTTTGACATTTTTTTAAGTATTTTTTTTTTTATATATTGTTCTCACACATAGAAGCAACAAAAATAAGGTACTCAGGATGTGTATTACTTATCTTGATTTAAAAGAGTGTCCGTAGAATTTCTGACCCGTTCTTCTCCATTGATATCTACGTTTTGGAATGGGCATCTAGCTTCAATTTTCTGACTAACTGACCTGCCTGTAATTAGTTTAAGGGCTGATTGTTCAATAGTCAGATAATTTTTATCAGAGGAATAAATATGGCGGTTTGACAGCTTTTGTATGGAAAATGTGTCAAACTGTCACATTTATTCTTCAGGTAAAAGTTATCTACATATTGAACAATCAGCCCTAATTGAAATAAATGCTTTAAGTTTAAGTTTGATAAAAATTATTTTATTTCTGTAAGTAGGTTTGTACAAACACAAATAAACTTTTTAAAAAACTATATGACTAGCGTTTCTTATCTGACTACTCTGAGAAGAAAGGCCGTAACGAACTCAGAAGTCACAGTCTCTTTTAATATCCAGAACTAAATCTTGGTAAGATCATGTGGAGACCATGTAGATTGGTGTCTGAAATGGTATTTTGAGTAAAGAACCACACAGAGTGAGTGACCTGTCCAGTCAGTGCACGCATTTGGCAGTAATCGTGCAGCTCAACTCAGAACTTAAGGAGCTAAACGATTTGACGAACAATACCAAAAACACATAAATTACTCAAACTGCCAGAACATGATTAAAACTAGCATAATCATCACATTCAGGTAGTAACAACCGCACGGGTCGATCAATCAGGTTCAGCTACGCTTACCGGGGTTGATCCATAGATGGCAATATTTACATACCGAGACTCCTCCGTGCCTCGGGAAGCACGTTAAGCCGTTGGACCTGGCTATCATACGTGGATCTTTGACAGTTGTTACGGGTCTTCAAAAGCCTGAAAGTCTGACAACCAGTCTTACTAAGTGGTATCGTATTACCCAGTTACTGGGTTGAATCGCTCCATGGAAAATACTGGTATACTGCTGCATCCGGTTAGAAGGTTAGCCAACCCCAAGACAGTTGGGAAAAGGCTAGGCAGATTGGTTTGAGTCTACACATGTATGGACTATCTATCTATGTAAATACACACTTCACAAGTTTTTTTACCTTATAGCTGATCACTGTCTCTTAAGATACAGGGTCACCCTAGTTTAAGAGGCAGGGCTCAACCAATTCATTGTACAGACTTTGTGGTTATATTAAAAAAAAAAAAAAAAAAAAAAAAAAAAAAAAGTCCTGATTGACAGAGTGAATGGCTCACCAAAGTCCAGCCCAAACCCTTGAACCTAGAAAGCTGAAATTTTGCGTAGAGGTTCCCTTTATAATGTAGACAAGGAATATAGAAGGATTTTCTAGCAGTACAGTCAGCATCGAAAGTCGATTAAACTTGCAGTTTTTTAATCTTAATTAAGAAATATTCAATTCAAATCGCAACAGAAGTACTTAAAATTTTAAGAACCAGTTAAATGAAATAAAAGCAGTTAAACGAATCATTTTGTGTTTATTTAGATGATGTCAAAAAGTAGCAGTGTTAGCGGACTTCTGTTGCTGACCGTACGTTCCTATGGGATATTTTTCGACATCCACGCGAACGAAACCGCGGTTAAAAGCTAGTTCACAATAATTAAAATAATAATAATTTTTTCTTATACAACGTGTCGTTTTGCATCCTCGTCAAATTTCAGAGTGTGATACAGAACATCAAACCGAACAACTTTCACCATGGGACCAACATCGTAATCGCGAAAAAATGTTCAACTGTCCCATAGAAAACTTCAATACCAGTAGGTATTGAAGTTTTCTTTTCTTTTTTTCGACGCAAATGTATGGGACGACTGATTATATTTTCGCGATTACGATGTTGGTGCCATGGAAAAAGTTGTTCGGTTTGATTGTCTAGAAGTACCATATCCTTTTTGACGAGGATGCAAAACGACACGTTGTATTATAGTATATCCCATGTTGGGGCGCTTCAATTACTTGGCCCAGGAACAAATCCAGACTTCGAGCTGGTACTGAGAAAAAACAAAACATAACATCACGCCTGTTTTCCTCGAAAGGTTTGGCAGAGGTGTACCTGTTCACCTCCTTCTGCGAAGCAGTAATGCTCGCGAAGGAGGAAGCGGAACGCGTGAGGGAGAGGCAACAGCCGCGCCCTCACGCCCCTAGCTGCCGTAGGAGACGCCCTGGGCGGCGGGAATCGATCGCCGATTCCCGGCCACCGTAGGCGCGGGCTTGCGGACGACGAGTAATGGGCAGCTCGCCGTCCGGTAAGGACCAGGGCCGGGTCGACGGCGTGTTGTGTTCCACGCGCGCCTCAAAGAGATGTCAGCAGTGACGGGGTCCAATAGGGCCGATGCCGCCGGGGTCGCGGGTAGTTCGAAAGAGATACCGTGGCCCTGGCACGGGCGACTGAACGAACATGGGTGGGTTTTAGTCAGTAAAAGTCTGACACGCCCTCCCAGAGCGGGAGAAGTCATTTGATGATTTCCCATCCACAAAAAAAAAGAGGTGTACCTATAGTACACCCACATTTCACCAGTTATGTTTAAGTCCCATGTAATAGGGGGCGCGCCTATTGTCATCAACCGGGCACAAATCCAGACTAAGTGCTGCTACTGAGAAAATCCTGATAAAAATCTCAACAACACTTTACCAGACCCCGATCCGATTTTGGAATCGTACCCAGGATCCCATTCTCAGCAGCAGCGTTTGCGATCACTAGACTAACGAGGCAGTCAGTACTGAGCATTCCCAATAAAAAAAGCGGCCAAGTGCGTGTCGGGCCATGCGCAGTAATAGGGTTCCGTAGATGCACAATAATGCCTACTAAGCCTACTTAGCTGTGATAGTTTTCCTTTTTACTTCGTTATTTAAACTAGTACCGTGAATTTTTTCACCCGTCCAAAACTAACTGTTTAGCTGGCAGGGGACACACACTTGACTCTAACAAAAATTAGCACTTTAAAGCTTAATATTACAGAAACGGATTCCTAAATCGAAAAATTGTTTGCTCAAACCCGCAATATTTTTGAAAGACCCATCCAACAACACCTTACACCATGGGGTAGACGAGAAAAATAAACATCCCCACTTTACGTGTTCAGAATGATTTTTTTTTTTCATAATTTTATTTTATCACTTTGTCGGCGTGATGAATATGTATATCCATGTCAAATTATAGCTTTCTAATACTAAGAGTCTCTGAGCTAAGGTGCGAACGGACAGACGGACATCGTGAAACTGTAGGGGTTCCTTGTTGACTACGGAACCCTAAAAACGGTCAAGTGCGTGTAGGATCACGCAAAATGAAGGGTTCCGTAGTTGAAAAGAATTTATCCCAAAAACCAACTTAACATTGTTGTTGAAAAACATGTTCGTCCATATATTGACATAATCAACTTAGTCTATCGCAGTCCACTGCTGGACATAGGCCTCCCCCAGGCTGCACCACAACACCCTCTCCTCCGCCTTCCGCATCCAGTCTGTCCCAGCCAACCACAGAGTAATTTTTAATGTCTCCTCTGCAGGACTCGTCTGCTCCACTGGCCATCGGTCCTTTGACAAACATATATTGATATAGGTCACGGTCATTTCTCGAACTGCAAATTTAAGTTCGTAATCTCAAAAAAATTTTTTTTATCGAATTTCAAACAATTTTCGGACTTTTTCCTTTATTTGTGCTGTGAGACCTTACTTCTTGCCAAATTTCATGATTCTAGGTCAACGGTAATTACCAAGTACCCTATAGGTTTTGATTTACTTGCAAGTGTCAAAATATGTCGCACACTTGGCCGTATTTTTTATTGCGTTGACTTAAAAGTTTGATTTTTTAGAGCTCCAAGCTCCAAGGGACCCCATAGACTATTATATTTGATATTAAATTCAACTTGACGTCCACACGCACTTCAGAAAAAGAGTCATGGCGGACTGACAGACAGACAGATAGCCAGACAGACGGACAATGGAGTGATCCTAAAAGCCGTTCGTACGGAAGTAAAAGTATCGCGGTGATTTTTTTTCGCGCACTGGCTTTTCAACACTCTGCTTAGCGCTAAGAGTTGAAAATCCAACAGTGTGTTTTTCGACGCGTTGAGATGCACTCTGTTGTTGTTAGGTTGGATTCTCAATGTTCGGCTCAACACCGAGAGTTGAAAATCCAGTGCGCTAACGTCGGCTAAGGGTTCCGTTTATTTCCTTTTTAGGTTTGGAACCCTCAAAAATACATTGACCTCTACTCGTATTTCTTGAAACTTAAACGTAACAGCGTAAATGTGGAGTTCACCCTTATTATTTATCTTCATAGAAATTATCTCTATTACCCGAAATTTTGTTCGCAGAAAACACAAACAGAATTTTCACCAAATCTATAATTACATACTACTAATTCCTCAATAGGGATTCGCAATAATAGCCTTGAGTCAGTAGGGCGTGGGAGTGCAAAGTTTACTGCAACTCGACAGTTTGTGAACAACGATTGTTCCCTCACTGTTGTTTAAAATAATCAATAGCTTATTATTGTTTGCTTTACGCTTCTGTTTACTTTTAACCGGTTTAAGTAAATGTAGTAATAGTTTATTTCAACATTCCAAAATACAATATACAGGCATTTTGATAATTTTTAAATAAAGTAAAAATAAAATAAAAGTTGAAGTTGGCTACCCTTAAGCTAGTTAGCCTCATCGAAACTACAACACTAAATTTAAAAACAAATGAACTAATTAAGGGAAACTACGATCAATTCATATAAAAAAACATTGATATAAAAGATAAAACTTAGTATAATTTCCGTTTATGCTACTGTTCTGTAATATGCGAGTGTGTGTGCGTGTATGGGTATGTGTTGTGTGTGGGGGAGTATATGCGAGTGTTTGTGTATGTACAGTGTGAACTGAGTTTATTTGGTTATACTTAGAATTATTTTAATTCAAAAATAGTTTTTTTTTTAATTCTCTCTCGCTGAAAATAAACCGGCCAAGTGCTTGTCGGACCACGCACAATGAAGAGTTCCGTAGTTGAAAATAATTTATCCGAAAAATAAACTTAACATTGTAGTTGAAAAACTAGAAATCCTTAAAAAAAAAAAAAATATGCGAAAAAATTACAAATTAACGATTTTCGGACTTACCGAAATATTTGCCGCAACATTTTCCAAACCCTCAAGTTTTTAACGAAGGGTGACATGGTTCTGTGGAAAACTACGTGATAACACGTCTCTCCGCAACGCGTGGAAATATTATAATAATTTTAATTCCTATTACATTCACATTTATTTAATGGGTAGCATTTAAACGCACATCAAAAATTACCAACTTTTCCCAACAGAATACGTACGTCAAAAATACTGTTTGCACGTCAAAATTTGCACGTTTAAATAAATTAAACTTAACGTCAGGTCGACGGAGCCCCGCTGCGGGGCTCCTATTTCTGTCTGCAGGGTTTATAGGAACCTAACCAAACCCAACCTCGGGGTGCCCAATAATTATTATTTGTACAATTTTTGATATTCAGTTAGTTAACTAGTAGTGAAATAATAAGTTTTTTAGATGCGCATTTATTATTTTTGATGAACAGTTAGTGGACAAAAATTGATGTATAATAATGATTATTATACGTGCAAATTTTGATGTGCAAACAGTATTTTTGATGTACGTATTCTTTTGGGAAAAGTTGGTAATTTTTGATGTGCGTTTAAATACTACCCATTTAATATTTTTCTGATGTGCGATTAATAATTTCCCTTATTTAATGTGTAGTTACTGAGGAAATAGCGTAGGTATTCGTACCGAATTTATTTTAGTTGCTAGGTTCTGCGGGCTATGTTTGGTGCCGCGCCACTTTTGTAATTTCGGAAAACTTATGGTTTTAATGAAAACTAGAACACAATAAACACAATAGAGACAATCAAGTCCCACGTACGCAACGTACGCAACGCATCTTGTCATCTGGGGCACAACTGTATCAGAATGACCGATGGACTTGATTTTATACAAAAAACTTTGCATTAGAAACACACTTATCGTATATTGCGTTGCAAACGTTTGTGTAGTTTGTTTCTTCATTAATATTTGCAAAGTTTAAAATTTCGCAAAAATATTAGTACGCTCGCAAAAAGTATGCAATTTGCATATTTATCATTGGCGCGATAAATACAATCGAAACTGTGAGTATTGGGACTTATATGTTCGAGCCGTTTGGGGTTGAAACAGTAGGGTCATGGGGTCCGAGTGCCCTCTTAGTTCTATGGGACATCGCCAAGCGGTTGGTCGACTCTACACGTGACCAAAGGGCTGGCCTATTTTTGGCCAAAGAATTAGCATTGCCATACAACGTAGCAATGCTGCCAGCCATTTGGGCACTTTTCCTGTCGACAGCAATGCGGACGAGTTTTTTAATGCCCTACGATTATTTCCCCTCCTTTTTTTATACTTGTACCTACATATATTTTTTTTAAGACTGTTAGATTTTAAATTATGTAAATAAAATGAATGCTTTGGTAAAAAAAAAAAAAAAAACTGTGAGTTGCCTACTGTAAAAGATGGGTTACGCAGAGACGATTTTTTTATAACTTGCAACGTTTTTTCGCAAAAGCTGTATTCGCAGAAAAGGTATGCGAACTGCATCGGATGGTTTTTATTTGTATTTCCGTTGAAAAATTGCGTCTTAGTTGACGTTATTAATAAAGTACCCCGAATGACCCTCACGCATGACTAAGTAATAACAGCCGTACGGATCGATCCATCAGGTTAAGCTACGCTCGCCGGTCCGTGGGTGGGTGACCATCTCTACATGGCGAGACTCCTCCGTGCCCCAGAAAGCACGCTAAGCCGTTGGTCCCGGCTTTCATTCGTGGATCTTTGACAGTCGTTACGGGTCGTCAAAAGCCCGAAAGTCTGACAACCAGTCTTACCAAAGGTTATCGTATTACCCAGTAACTGGGTTGTGGAGGTCAGATAGGCAGTCGCTCCATGTAAAATACTGGTATTCAGATGCATCCGGTTAGACTGGAAGCCGACCTCAACATAGTTGGGAAAAGGCGAGGCAGATTGATGCCGCTTACCTTTCTGAAGGCGAGGACCAATGCAAGTGCCCGGTCATTGTTTTTGCATACAATTAAACAACAGTTTGTTACCCCTTCATTTACAAGTACTTCCTATCTTCCTGAATACCAACATAAGGGTCGGGACACAAAGTTGTATTGTTTTCCGACTAGTTCTGTCAACTACAAACTATTCTCCGATCGTGAAGACACGCCTTACTGAGGAGTTGGTAAGACGCATTGTTATTTAATTGGCCCTTATTCTGTGGACTGTTTCTTCTTACTTTTTTTGTTGTTTTAGTGTTTGAGCTTCTTTTATAGAAAGGAATTCTCAAACTTGAATACCTGCTTCATTTTCACCCGGCTGACGCAGAAGAAGGGTAATGTTTTTCACGCGCATGTATGTATGTGTATGTCCGTTCCATTGTGACCTTTACCCTAAACGGCTTGATGGATTTGTTAACATATTAAGAGGTGTCGATAGATTCATCTTAATTGTGATAGTTACTTGGCTATAAAATATTTATAATAGGTATACTAGCTTTTTCCCGCGGCTTGGCCCGCGTGGATGTCGGAAATTATCCCACGGGAATCTATTATCGGGATAAAAAGTTTTCTATGTGTTAATTCAGGTTATAAACTATCTGTGTGCCAAATTTCATCCAAATCCGTTCAGCCGTTTTTGCGTGATTAAGTAACAAACATCCAAACATCTAAACATACAAACTTTTACAATTATAAATATTAGTAGGATTGCATCTGGAAATACAAAAAAGAAGGAAAAGAAAAAAAAAAGAAAAAAAAGAAGAAAAAAAGGAAAAAAAAAGAAAAAGAAGAAAAGAAGAAGAAAGAAAAAAAGGAAAGAAAGAAAGAAGAAAGAAAGAAGAAAAAAGAAAGAAGAAAAGAAAAAAAAAAGAAAGGAGGTTTTTTCTAAAAATTAATTACGACAACATTGGTATCAAATAAAAGCTAATAATGAGTCAATATTAATACAACCAAAAAGCTTGAAATAAAGTAAATTATTTTAAAAATAAAAACCCGATTGCTTATAAATTTGTAGAGATGAGCTGCTAGACGACTTGAAATTAAAAAAATCTTCATGACGTGTTCATCAATAACTGTTTTTGACACCAAAACTTTACAAGACGTTGACCTAATTATTGGTCACGACAGCTTCGAAAAGTATTACAGGAATTTAATACAACATCTTAAAACACTTTGTAGGCAAGACGCTAATCATATTTGATAAGTTCAATAAATAGCGTTTTTGCTTCAAGAAAAATATTGACATAATTTGTATTGAACATTTTCTTTTTCTGCGGCAAATTGCTACAGACATCTTAAGGAAATTGCCTAATAACATGGTTGTCTCAAAAGATTGGCATTCTACGTGCGCTGATTCTAAATCTTCTTAAGAAAAATAAGTAGAATTTTAGATTCGCGTAGGCTATATTCATTAATGGTTAGATAATTGTGGTTTAACCAAACATAGATTTGAGTAATTTTCCTTAAATTTTTCGTAAAAACTGAATTGATTTCTCGTTATCTTTGATGAAATTCTTTAGTCCTCATTGACCTAACCAGATTCTAGTCTATCCAGATGTTCCAGACCAAACACAATGTTGAACGGCTTCTAAAACAATTACCATTCAATGTAAATAATTACCTATTCATTTGTATTTGCAGAGGTAATCCAGTGGTAACAGTAGCGACTTCGAGCGATTCGATCCCCATATGGCGCACTTTACTTTGTGTAAATTATTTCATCACCACTGCCACAGATTTAGAGTAGGTACGCTAGATACCGCATGTTCAATAAGTAGTATGAAAACTGAGCGTTTTATACCAACGATAACTTCACCCCAGCCATTTTGCGATGTGCTAAACGTAAACAGAATCGTTTCAATCGCTAAACGTCAGTGAGATAACAGACTTTTTTTTATATCCTCGACGATACAACTCGCCACCTGGCGCGATCGGACACAAACGCGTCAAGTTTGTGCACAGCACAAACATGGCGGGCACGCTTGGTCGGATGGCTTGTGGTATCTAGCCTACTCTAAATCTGTGACGACTGCTGTCAAAACGGTGAAGGAAAACATCGTGAGGAAACCGGCATATCCAACAATTCGAAGACACGTGACATCTACCAACCCGCACTACGCCTGCGTGGTGGATTACAGCCCACTCTCTCTTACAGAGACGAGGCTTGTGTCCCAGCAGTGGGAACATTATAGGCTGATTATGTTTTGTATAAAACTTCTGGGATCGTCTACTTGACGATAGTAACCAGAATGCAGCTGTAAAGGTCGGAAGGTTCCCGATAAGTAACTAATATTGTAGTTGAAAAACATGTTCTCCCATACATCAATATAAGTCACGGTCAATTCACCAACTGCAAATGTAAGATTGTAATCACATAAACATTTTTTTGTGTGATAAAACTACAAATTAACAATTTTCGGACTTCTTCCTTTACTTGTGCTGTGAGACCTTGTTTCTTGCCAAATTTCATGATTCTAGGTAAACGGAAAGTACCTACAAGGTTTTGATTTATTTGCGAGTATCAAAATATGTCACATAACCAGCCGTATTTTTTTATTGCGTTGACTTAGAAGCTTGATTTTTTAAAGCTGCAAGAGACTGTAGACTTACGTATTTGATATTCATTTGGACTATATTCCTCAACACGTTTCTGAGAAAAAGGGTCTTCACAAACTGACAGACAGACGGACAACGAAGTGATCCTAAAAGGGTTCCGTTTTTTCCTTTTAGGTACGGAACTCTAAAAACAGTATAGTGGTATTTGTTCCAATATTGAACACGCGCCACAAAATCCTTGTTCCGTTGTAGGTCAAAGAAAATTCTCGACATTTCGTCAAAATAGACATACTCGACCAAACAACTTAGTTTTTAGTTCAACATCATGTTTAGAAGTTTTTGGCACAATATTTGGTCTCTAAACTTCGTAAGTGCAAAGTTTCAGGTTAAAGTTACTAGAGACAGCACATGTTCTTCTCTCACTATTGTCACAAATATAGCTTCGGGTTGTTCTGAGTTCCGAAGAGGTATCTCTATTTTATTGTTTTCGTGTAAATACAAGATGGCTACGTCGAAAACGACTGCGAGGTGTTTTGGTACTAGATACAAAATGATGCTCAATCTGTTTATTTCTCTGTGTACTTAAGTTAGATTTTTTTTTCATATTTAAAATTAATATAATAACCTAACAGATTTGAAATAGTAATAATAATATCTACATGTATGTATAAGGGTGCTACAAAAATATCTACCACGGCTTCACTGGGAGATAGTATTGTAGAATAGATTACAATAGTGAAGAAATTTCGTACCCCGGAATAGTACAATCAAATTGAGAAAATAAAGTAAATACCCATAAATGTCAGATGCACACATGGGGTGCGTAAGGAGAAACCAAGGAGAAACCTTTATATAATATACAATATGTATATAAACGTATATCATATATCTTAATATATAAAATTCTTGTGTCCGTGTGTTTGTCACCCAACTCCTCCTAAACGGCTGGACCGATTTACTTGAAATTTTGTGTGTATATTTCAATGGATTCCTGAATGGTTTGAAAACACAATTGGACCCGGCAGGTGGCGCTGCAGTCGGGTTCTAGTATCGTTCAGACAGGACAATGTCTGTCGGGTCTGCTAGTATTATGTATAAACGTAATAAAATACCATCATCCGATGGCGACCGCGGGCTTACAGTAGTTGTGAACCTACGGGTTCATACTTTGCGAGAGTTGACGGGAAATAAACATTTATTTTATTCTGCATAATGTGGTTTACAAACAACGCGCGATGTGCCGCTTCGTCAATGAAAACAATTGCTACCTCTTTCTAACTGATCTGTGAATGAACTCAAATTACTACGGGACGGTTTCATACAAATAAATCAATTCAAAATACGTACATTTTGCTGTATGAAAAAAGTTATGACAAAAGATTTATAATTTATCTTCACTATTGTAATCTATATACACAACACTGTCTCCCATTAAAGCCGTGGCAGATATTTTTATAGCACCTTTTATAGAAAAAAGAGTATAAAAAAAAAACAAAGGACATCAAAAAATTTGTCCGCATCGCTGTCAAAATTTTTTTTCTCTCTATTGAGTCTGGATGTGAGCTGTTTGTCTTCAGAGAGATAATCTTGTGATATTTTTAGTAGAAAATACTTTTTTTCATATTTCTATGACTTTTCCTAAACTATTACTACGATGTTCTGCATGATCTCACAAGTTTTGTCACAATTTCCGGTTAGGTTAATCAATCCGCCTAGCCTTTTCCCAAATAATATGTTGGTGTCGGCTTCCAATCTAACCGGATACAACTGAATACCAGTATTTTACATGGAACGACTGCCTATCTGACCTCCACTATCCAGTACCAAACTAGGTAATACGATACCTCTGGGTAAGACTGGTTGTCAGACTTTCGGGATTCTGATGACCCGTAACGACTGTCAAAGATCCATGAATGACAGCCGGGACCAACGGCTTAACGTGCTTTTCGAGGCACGGAGGAGTCTCGGTATGTAAAGGTGGGTACCCATCCACTGACCAACCCCGGCAAGCGTAGATTAACCTGATAGATCGACCCGTGCGGCTTTTATTCGGGTTAGGCCATGAGCCTGAAAACTAAAATATTATTTACTAGCTTTTGCCAACGGCTTTGCCCGTGTGGATGTCGTAAAATATCCCACGGGAATGTACTACCGGAAATTCCTTCCTTGTTCCTTGTCTACATTATAAAGGGAACCTCTGTGTAAAATTTCAGATTTCTGGGTTCAAAGGTTTGGGCTGGGTGTTGATGGTCAGTCAGTCAGGACTTCTCTTTTTATTTATAATAGATTTACTTACTACATTATATTGTTTTTGCTCAGGTGTAAATGTATAATTTGTATCACCAAACATAGCAACATAATATGTATCAAAGAACCAAAAATGCAAAATTCTCTCCCGGACTTGAACAAAGGTGTTTTCACTCCAAACTGAATTCTTAAATAATTTAATTAAGATAATAAATTAAACGTGACTAGAATAAAGCGAAAAATAATAGAATTTAACATCGAGAGAGCAAAATATCAAAACTTTATTAACAGAAACTTATTTTGGAGAAGACACAGGATGGTGCAAGTTTGAATTTGTTTTAGTGAAATATTACAGAGTCAGATTTTAATCAGTTTTGATAATCTTCAGAAGAAATATTTGTGATCACAATTATAATCGCGTTAGTTAGGAGTGAGAAGCTCGTGGCTAAATAATAACAGCCGCACGGATCGATCCATCAGGTTAAGCTACGCTTGCCGGGGTTGGTCCGTGGATGGCTGATCATCTTTACATACTGAGACTCCTCCGTGCCTCGGAAAACATGTTAAGCCGTTGCTCCCGGTTGTAATTCGTGGATCTTTGACAGTGGTTACGGGTTGGCAGAAGCCCGAAAGTCTGACAACCAGTCTTACCAAGGGGTTTTACCTAGTAATTGGGTTGTGGAGGTCAAATAGGCAATCGCTCCATATAAAATACTGGTATTCAGCTGCAACCGGTAAGCGGACCCCAAAATAGTAGGGAAAGGGCTAGGCAGATTGATTGAATTATAATCACTTCAGTAATAAATACAATGGCGCAGGATATCCTGGTAAACCAGAAGTCGTCATCAGCAGTGGTCAGTGATTCAGCATCTTCAATATCATCAGGATTGTGCCGGAATAGAGAGCTGACAACATCCCGGTCATCAGAAGCAACCGGTCACGCAACCATTTATGCGACGCTTCGATAGAATGACAGTCACCAGCCAGTGTCACTCTTAAGGTGAGCGTCCACTGGTCCGCGCCGGCCGCAAGGCCCGCACGCAACGAATTTCGGTTTGGTTTGTATGAATTTATAATAGCATTGCGTCCACTATCGGTACAATCTGTACCGTAACCGGTAGGTACCGGTGCGTGCCGTGCGTGCACCAGTGGACGTTCAGCTTTATCCAACCTTTTCGGTGATTTATTATTGAGAGAATCAGCCAAGCCAGAGAGAGAAAAAGAGCCAAAGAGAGTTGAGCCAGTTGAAGAGGTCGTGCAGTATGTGAAAGTGAATACCAACTGGACTCTGAGGGTCAAGGTTGGATTCAAAACACAAACTCGAAGCATTTATTTCAAATAAACCAATTACAGGCACTTTTGAATTGTAAAGGGGTCGGTCAGTCCGAAAGATGAAGCTAGTTACCTATTCTAAAGCGCAGTAGGTCCCAATAGCGAAGAAACAAGAAACTCCACGGACACTCTTTTAAATCAAAGAGTCACGCCACGACGTCAACTTTAAGGCCTCGTTTACGAAGACGCGAGGTGTCGCGCGTCGCGGTGCGTGGGGCGGGCTGCGGGGCGTCAAGCGTTTTCTCCGTTTATGGCACGCACGCGGCGGCGCAAGCGGTGGCGCTCGAACCGCTCACGCGTTGGCGCTCGCGGTGTCATTAAGTATGTTATAAAGAAGTAAAACCGAAGAAACCCGCCGCGTCCGCCGCCGTCGCGGCGTCGCCGTCTCCCGTCGCTTCACCCGCCACATGCGACGTTACAATTCAAACAACCGCGTGTAAAATCGCTTTTCCGTAAACGTTCTCTTAGAACGCTTGTTTTAATGTTTGAATATAGTGCGGGCCGCACCGCTGAACGCGACGCGCGACGCCCCGCGTCTTCGTAAACGAGGCCTTAGTTATTCGTGGTGCGAGTTCCAACATCTGCAAACCTGCTTGAAAGAGAACTTTTGGCCGAAAGGTGTCGTATTTCTCCGAGGACGGTTACGCGACTCCGTGCAGCGCAACACGACGCTGACAACATTACGTGTATAGTTATATAGTAATATGTATTGGTTTATAATTATTGTTTATAGTGTTTTGTATATTTTTTCTATGGGCTTTCAGTTGCCTGAAAATAAAATGATTGATTATTGGGGTTTTATTTACTTATTAAGTTTTATTTTTGCAATAAATTATATAGAAAATGAACATATTTTTAAACTGTTTACTAAAATACCTGATGCGCACTGTCAATGGCAGCAATCCTCGCAATTTATCCCGCTTGGGGACGCTGTTGTAGATGTAGAACTGTCAAATACTTTTCATGTCAAATTATCCTACCATTCTAGTCAATCATTATATTAAATCTCCATGGAAACCACATACCTAGTTTCCATGGAGATTTAGTACAATATGATTAAAATGAAATGTCATGTTATAAAATTCAAAGAGAAGAAATTCTTACGTATCGTAATGTAGAGTAACAGAGATGGCTACACAATTTCCGTTCATTAATTCCTGAACGGATTACGATTCTCGTAATTTATCCCGCTTGGGGGCGCTGTTGTAGATGTAGACCTGTCAACTAATACCTTTCGTGTCAAATTATCCTGCCATTACTGATGATTGGCTAAGCTGCCAATCAAATGACAATAAGCGAGATTGTGTTTGTGAATGAAATAGGTATCGGAATCCGATTTACGGCGAAATAATATTTGGTGAGGAGACCTATTCTTTAGACTGGCCTGAAATTATTAACACGCTTATAAAACATGTTTAAGATTTTTTTTTTTTAATGCAATCTGTTCCGTGTGAACATTCAGCAGAAGGTTAAGAATTTATCAATTGTCTTGAAGGCCAGTCAGTCCAGCGACGTACGCCCCTTATGCATAATATGCGCGCCCTATAAATCTCTAGGGAACTTTCTTTTTAGCCTTTTGAATCCCGAACATTCATTAAGTGCGAAGCTAGTATGTTTGGATGATTGTCCAGTCTGATCCTGTACGATTTCATTGAGTGTTTAATCTCTTCTTGAACTATTCTGATTTCCAGGTCGTGGTGTAATAGTTGGTTTGCTACGAACATTGGAGCATTAGTAATTATCCTTAGCATTTTGGACTGGAATGTTAAAGATAGAATATTCTTTTTTATTAATAATGAAAATTATGAATAAAAAAAGAATATTAAGTGAATTTCGCACTTGCCAAGGAACAATACCAAAAATTAGTAGACTACACTTGCAGTAAATTTGTTTCTTTTTCTAAAAATAACTGTAAAGTAAATAACAAAATAACTGTCAATAAATACCAACGATCTAAGAATTTAGGAGGAAATTGTCCTTTGAATTAAGTATATTTATTAGAATAATCACAAAAAACTTTTAGAAATGCGACGTTGTTATCCCGCGCGCGATTAACGCTCCTAACTAAAACGAAAGTTTGAAAGGTGAGAATACTTTCCAAGTGACAGTGCTCGAGTGATTTATTTCGGACGGTAATGAAGATAGCTTCAAAGTTTTCAGCTCATTTATTATTGTTGGAACAACGTGGGTGGAGCATGACTTACTTAATACAGTACTAGTAAAATAAAAGTGAAAATTACATTTAAATAATGGAAATTCTAGGCCAGTAACATAAATGGCAAGTTCATTTTAATGTTTGCTTCATGGCTGTATTGTATTGCTATGTGGCGGCATCTTCATCGCCACTTGCGAATTACGCATCACACTGACGTCACGCAAAATCCTGCATCGCGCAATCAGAGTAAACCGCGCAACTAGCATACATAAAACGCCCCGACATCAACGGTCGGGCAGTTGCCCACCAGACACGACACCAGTCTGGTCAGAGGATTCTCCCTTTTCTATGGGTTTCTTTTTTTTTTTAGATAAATGTAATTATTATGTGTCTAATATTTAAAAATAAATACTTGAGATTACCTTGATTCCGGAAGTTAGTTCGGTTGTGATTAAAATCATCGAATCATTGTAAAACAACCTTTAGATTATTAGAATAACTGTTTGTTGGATATTGACATCTGTCACATTTGCGAAGCTTGAGACCAATGTAGAAGTATCTAATTTGATTAGTTATTGTGTTTACGAAATATACCACTCTTAACTAGTCAAAATTGTACAGATGTTATTACTATAAATAATTAAATAAAATTTTGATAGTAACTGTAGTATATCTTAGAATTTATATTGCTATTTTAATATAACAGGTTGTTTAAAACGATTGATACAATACTGTCAGTTGATGTTTAATGGGAAGGGATAAATGGAAGGGGTGGAAGGATATAGAAAGGATTGTAATGACATTCTCGAGGCAGTTGCTCAGTGGATGTTCAAGTGGCTAGTGCTAGTGCCGTTGTGATGTGAAATATATCTACCAGGTGTCATGTAAGTTACGTAATTTCATATTATACCTTAAATATTGTTATTATGTTGCTATTATTCTGAGTGATAGAATTAACTGTTTGAGATAACTATAAATTGTGGAAATATAAGAAATGTGTTGATAGAATACTATAATACTGTTTCCATGGAGTTTCTTGTCCTTCTTCTCCATGAAGACCTAGTTTTGCGAACGGACAATAGCTTTCTCATTAAAGATGAATAATTATTGACAAGCCTAATTGAAATAATAAATATCTAGTCTTGTCTTTCTGTGCTTTTCTTTATGAAATCCTTCCCTTACACACTATATTCATAATACTTTCATACACAATAAATAACCAATAACCATTCTGACATTTAAGACTTGCTATTTGCGTAGTAGCTATATATACGCTTATAATTATATATTATATCAAATCTAACATCAGAAGTGGGATAGTGCTCAGTCTCACATATTTCTAATGAATTTTATTTTGCTATTTTCATGATCAACGTTGGAGCAATCGTGTTCTGCTGGAAACCATTGGTAACGGCGGGTCGTTGACTCAACCCTCATCATAACGATGAAAACGTGCTGAGAATTATATGGTCGAAAAAAAAAATGCAAGTGTTCACGGAAAGTTAATTTAAAATTGTTAATATTATTGCTCTGTTGATCACAAATTAATTTAAAATAATGGCTTTGGAGGAAACTGTACAAAATTGAAGTTAGTAATGTCATAAAGTAAATAAAACATAATTGTATTTTTATATTATGAAAGAAATAGCGAATATCACATAACTTGCTGATAAACAAATATGACAAGGTTGAAGGTTATTAATAATTAGCTTTATTTTATTATTTTTCACTTTCAAAATGCTTACTAATAGTATTGTTAAAGTAAACTTATAGTTTTGTCGAACTGATCTGTGTTTCTTGATAATTTTGATTTGGCTTGTTATTATAACCTTTTACTAAGAAGTAAGGTACCAACAGAGTGACCATTATTAAATATTTGCAATTATTTAATAGAAAATGTAATAAGGATGATCAATACAATTAGCAATGATATTGTCAGGTTGACCGAGCGGTATATTGTTTTGATTACTTATTTAATGAATACAAAAAGAGCTTGTCTTGACTGTTGTCTGGCATTCACTGACTGCGGGTGATTGAGCTTCACCGACGGCGGGTGTTTGGCCACATACAGTAAGATGTGATTAAGTTTCACACTATTGTTTTTGTATAATGATAATTATCTTGTACTTCGAGATCGAAATACATGTTAGTATGGCCGTATTAGATAATTGTAATTAGCTGACTGTGACTATGACTGTGAGTGTTTCCGCTGGTCGGTCATTTGCTTGGTGCAAGTCTATCCCACTAGCAGCGGGTGGAGGGGACTTGACACGTCTAGGCAATTGGCAACACAAAACAAAAATGACAATGACGATGAGAAAACCAAAGTAAATTACAATTGTAGAAAAACGGTATCTAATGTACTTCGAGAGCGAAGTACTTGTCAGTATGGCCGTGTTAGATAAATGTAATTATTATGTGTCTAATATTTAAAAATAAATACTTGAGATTACCTTGATTCCGGAAGTTAGTTCGGTTGTGATTAAAATCATCGAATCATTGTAAAACAACCTTTAGATTATTAGAATAACTGTTTGTTGGATATTGACATCTGTCACATTTGCGAAGCTTGAGACCAATGTAGAAGTATCTAATTTGATTAGTTATTGTGTTTACGAAATATACCACTCTTAACTAGTCAAAATTGTACAGATGTTATTACTATAAATAATTAAATAAAATTTGATAGTAACTGTAGTATATCTTAGAATTTATATTGCTATTTTAATATAACAGGTTGTTTAAAACGATTGATACAATACTGTCAGTTGATGTTTAATGGGAAGGGATAAATGGAAGGGGTGGAAGGATATAGAAAGGATTGTAATGACATTCTCGAGGCAGTTGCTCAGTGGATGTTCAAGTGGCTAGTGCTAGTGCCGTTGTGATGTGAAATATATCTACCAGGTGTCATGTAAGTTACGTAATTTCATATTATACCTTAAATATTGTTATTATGTTGCTATTATTCTGAGTGATAGAATTAACTGTTTGAGATAACTATAAATTGTGGAAATATAAGAAATGTGTTGATAGAATACTATAATACTGTTTCCATGGAGTTTCTTGTCCTTCTTCTCCATGAAGACCTAGTTTTGCGAACGGACAATAGCTTTCTCATTAAAGATGAATAATTATTGACAAGCCTAATTGAAATAATAAATATCTAGTCTTGTCTTTCTGTGCTTTTCTTTATGAAATCCTTCCCTTACACACTATATTCATAATACTTTCATACACAATAAATAACCAATAACCATTCTGACATTTAAGACTTGCTATTTGCCTACGCAAATAGCAAGTCTTAAATGCTACTACTAGCTACTACTAGCTATATATACGCTTATAATTATATATTATATCAAATCTAACAAGTGAACTTTACACCCTTTTCCTCAAACCTCCATACTGGTGACCCCAACATGATTCCGCGATACAGGATTTTGCGTGACGTCAGTGTGATGCGTAATTCACATGTGGCGATGTAGATGCCGCCACAGCTACATTTAATAATGATTATTTTTATTTATTGGAACAAACTCTTTTAACGCGGCTTGCGGTAGGAGCTAATTGATAGAAATCGTCCCTAACGAAAAGCATTCATACTTCATAGTGAACTCGATAACTCGAAGTCATCTTTCTAAGTCGATTTTTTTGCAAATAAATCCTTTGTGTCTCGAAATTCTTTTAAGTCAAAAATTCGAAATTTTTAACATTTCCTTTGAAATTGGAGTTATCAAGATTCCACTTTGCTAAAAAAATACTAGATGGCTCACGATAACTCCCGACTTTTTTATTTAAATCACAATTATAACATCTTTATAGACTTATCCAAGGTGATGTTATAAGTCACAATGTCGACAAATATTTCCAAAAAAAAAAATCAACTCGGCAGTCATCCCCTTTCTCGCCATATTTTATCATCTTTTATACAGGCCATCATAGTTTCTTTGGTCTTCCCTTATTCTCATAGTTACCTACATTCATAATCTAATATTTCCTCACGAAATTTTCATGCCTTAAATCATCAATCTGCCTAGCCTTTTCCCAACTATATTGGGGTTGGCTTCCAGTCTAACCGGATGCACCTGAATATCATTTTCATCCCATGTACGTGTCGTTTTGTATCCTCGTCAAATTTAAGGGTATGTATAGACCATCAAACCGAACAACTTTTTGCATGGCACCAACATCGTAATCGCGAAAAAATAATCAGCCGTCCCATATGCGTCGAGTAGGTCTTGAAGTTTTACGAGTAGGTATATGGGACAGATAAAAATTTTTTCGCGAATACGTTGCTGGTCCCATGAAGAAAGTTGTTCGTTTAGATGTTCTGTATCACATCCTGAAATTTGACGAGGATGCAAAATGACACGTTGTATAAATAGTTTAATTAATTAACCATTCAACTGGCTCGTCAGATGGCCCAAACCTGTTACCAATGTAAATTATGTTATGCCAATTATTGATACAAGAAAATAATAATAAAAAAAAAAGTTGAGAGGTGTCAAGGGACACCCGGATGGAACGAAGTTCCTTTCGATTAATTAGTGAAGGAATTGTTATACCTGGCTTGCTTTCTATAAGAGAGAGAGAGAGACAGACAGAGAAACATGCGCACGTCGCACAGCTTACAATAGCTTAATAAAGCAAAAAGTGTCGTTACAACTTTTCGTGAGAATTTTTTCCGTCTAGCCCCCTTTCACAACGCGCGATAAGGAACTTCGTTCCAATAATTATTATTGATAATTGACGTGGTTGACCACGAGGTTTACGGAAAAATAGGAGTTTATCAGCGTAGCTATTCCCAACCATTAGACAGGCGGTCGTGTCGAAAATAACACATTTATTCAATTACATGATTTGCCTTGCCGCCGACAGCAAATATCCGTCGGAAGATTAGCGGTCGTCTATTTTGATTTTTAAACTGACAAAATTTTTAGGTTTGGGATTTGTGAACCACGTTTAAGAGCACTTCTTGAGACTTGTGGCCAAGTAATAACAGCCGCGCGGGTCGATCGATCAGGTCAATCTACGCTCGTCGTTGTTGGTCCGTGGATGGGTGGATGACCATCTTTACATGCCAAGACCCCTCCATGCCTCGGAAAGCACGTTAAGCCGTTGGTGCCAGCTGTCATTCGCGGATCTTCGACAGTCGTTAGGGTTTGTCAGAAGCCCGAAAGTCTGATAACCAGTCTTACCAAGGTGTATCGTATTATCCAGTTAGGGTTGTGGAGGTCAGATAGGCAGTCGCTCCATGGAAAATACTGGTATTCAGCAGCATCTGGTTTCACTGGAAGCCAACCCCAAGATAGTTGAGAAAAGGAAGAAAGGAGGGAGGGGAGGGAGGGTCCTCTAGGAAGAGTTTTGGCCGAAGGGTGTTGTGTATTGGGGATTCCGCGGAAGGTTACGCGACACCACGCAGCACAATACGACGCCGCCGTCACTTCGTATACAATAGTTTATTTAATTTTTGTGGTTTTATAAATATGTATGATGGTAAGGTATTTATAGTATGGGTCATTGTTACCCGAAATAAATGAAAAAAAAGGAGAGGTCAAGAGCAGGCCCATCATTTTTTTTTTCCAATATTATTCGATTGGTATTTGTTAGTTTTAGGGCTGATTTTTCAATAGGCAGATAAATTTTATCTGAAGAATAAATAATCAATACAAAAGCACATACATTGGCGGACAAAATAGATGGGCCGTTTATCATGCACTGGGTGGGTTGACATGTGCGCACAGATGTCCATGTCAACAATTAATTTATGTTTTAAATAATTACTAACATTTAGGCTAAGGCTACTACACTATACTGTACTAACACTATATGGATCTATGGTCTGAAATAAAAATTTGAATTTGAAACTCTGTCAAACCGCCATATTTATTCCTCAAATAAAAATTATCTGACTATTGAACCCTTATTCCTTATTTGGTTTGTTACTTATTTTTGTGTATTATTTCTTATTGTTATTCCTTCCTATATATGTTTCTATTTAAATTGAACTGTGCAATGACTTGGATCTGGGCCTGTAATGTTCTGCATTTTTTTACCAAATTAATAAATCAAATTCAGCAATAAAAATAAAACGGTACCTAACCGTTTAAAATTAACACCCACTTATTATATTCATTAAAACAGGAGCATATTCAGAAACCCCATTATACGCTGAGTTGAAAATATTTATACGAACCATAATTTTTTATTATTATTATTACATTTTAAAATGAAACAACCTATAAATGAAATGGCACTCAAGACACCGCTTAATTTTCTGAAGTGGTTTTAAAAGACTATTCATTGTATTGTTCTAAGTTTTAGTAGTTAATGGATGTGAAATTATGTTGATTAACTTATTAAAAGGCTCTTTGCACTTGAGGTAAAGGTTTTATTACTAAATCATAGATTATATAAATTGTTTGTTTGTTGTTGTTGGAAGTCTAAAAGTGGCACCAGTGACTTAAAAAGTGTGTGGAAACGGGTCATGTGATGAGGAGGAATGAAAAAAGTGTCGTATGGAATTTTTTAACCGACTTCAAAAAAGGAGGTTCTGTATTAGACCCGTATGTTTGTTTGTCCGCAATTTTTCCAAAACGAATGAACCAATTTTGATGATTCTCTACTCTCACTAACGTGATCTACATAATTTATGGAAGGTTTTAGTATATAATACATTATGTAATTATTCTTATGTACGAAGTTATATTCATAAATGTACTGTATCTCCGGCATTTCTAAGCCGATTTTTGATGATTCTTCTTTTTATGTAATTGTATATTCAAATAAAATTGGAAAAATAAATTTACTTTAAAAAAAGTAAAAAGCGACTTCAAAAACAATAAAATAACTTTCATAAAAAACTTAACAGCTTCTGAAGTCTTCTTGTTGCGGTGAACGCCTGAAAAGTGGCTTGTCCGGATACGATCCAGCCCGAGAACACGTCTTCCCGGAGACAATGGGATGAGCCGCTCTGTAGGTTGGTGGTTGGTACGGAATAATCTTATTAATACGTCCACCAATACTGCAGAGCGTGCCCGCCTGCTGGCCTGCTGGGTGAATGGGAATCAGGCTTCAGGCGCTACCGTCACCTAACATAGGCACTATGATGGGTGACACCACATTCTGGCTCGCTACATGTTTGCGTCTGGGGGCTCCACATCGCTGTCAGTGCGGTGAAGGAGTCGACTGCCTCGGACACCATGGCCCATTCTGCAGCAAAAGCACTGGTCGGATTGCACGGCACGCCAGCAGTAACGACATCATCCGTCGGGCTCTTGTCACCGCCGGAGTGCCAGCTGTTTTAGAACCCAATGGCTTGGCACGCGATGATGGGAAAAGACCAGATGGGATGACCATAATGCCTTGGAAGTTGGGTAGGCTTTGGTGTGGGATGCAACCTGTGTTGACACCCTCGCGCCATCCCATTTTCCCAGCATGACGTGCTGTGTTGAAGCGGCTGCTGCAGGTGCAGAAAACCTCAAACGGCGCAACTATAACAACCTTATTGGGAGCTATATGTTTGGGCCGCTTGGGGTTGAAACACTAGGGCCTTGGGGTCCGAGTGGTCATCGAGTATTTCGGGACATTGCCAAGCGGGACTTTTTGTCCGACTCCACACGGAACCAGAGGGCTGGCCTATTTTTAGCTCAAAGAATTAGCATTGCCATCCAACGTGGCAATGCTCCAGCCTTTTGGGCACTTTTCGCACTGACAGTGATGCGGACCAATTTTTTGATGGCCTATGAGCTCTTCCCATTTTTTAATTTTTTTATTATTATATACTTGTACATAGTTTAAATAATTTAGTGTTAACTTGTATATTTTAATTAAGTTTTGTTTATAGTAGAGAAATGAAAAATAAAAAGGTTGTATCGCAAAAAAGGTACTGTTTAATGTATAAGTATATGTATGTGTGTTTGAAAATTGTTTTGGACCGATTTGGATGGAATTTGGTATGTAGACAGCTTATACCCTGGATTAACACATAGGCTACTTTTTATCCCGGTTAAACCGCGGGGCGCAGCTAGTAATAGATAAAGCCGAGACAACACAACGACACAACACAACACGACACAACTTAGATGTAGTATAAATTTGAGAATTTGCATTCATTCATTTAAATTGTACGAATGTATTTGGATACATGACTTTACGAGTTATTGCGTTTGAGTAAAGATCATTTTCGGTGAAAGCAGTAATAAAGATTGGTGATTTTCACACCACGAACACACCTTCACATCAAACTTTCATCCACACACCACCACACTCCACACGTCAACACACCAAACACACTCTTTGCACTTCACACTCACACAAATGTAGCATGTCTGCTGCATGGAGGCTGAGGAGACCATTGAGCATGTGCTCTTTGAATGCACAGGCGTCACCCAGATTAGAACAGAAGCTCTCGGAATACCTCGATCTTTCACAGATGTTCTTAACAGACCTGGAGATTTGATTAAGTTCTGGAGGGAGGTAGGCTGGTTGGAATAACCCCCGTCGGCCGCCATGGCCCACGCAAAATGGTCCACTTGAAGGACTAAGTGCGGAAACCAAATCCTTAACATAGAGATCATGTAGAGCGTCATTATTGGATAATAAAAATTGTAAATCTTAATTTTCTTTTTTAGCATGCACGCATGTTGTAATTACTATAAAACATAAATTAAACGATGGCATAAAATCCACAACCCACCTACTAATTGGGAGAAGACACTGGCTCCTGTAACACAGGTGTTGTTACCTTGCGTAGGAGTCAGAGCTTCACTTTGCTTGTACCTACACATTTTTTATGGCAATAAAGAATTTTATTTATTTATTTATTTTGAAAGCGCACTCAGTTCGGTCGGTTTTACGAATTTTGCCGATGCTACGTCTAAATTGTGTTGTACTATATCTACCTTATTAAATCCCTTTGGACTTATACTCGCTGAAGATTTACTTATAAAAACATTTTGGGTCTCTCTTACTAAAAGCTTTCCATCGTACTCCTTTACTTTTAACTAAAAGTTTTTAAAAGTATTATTTCTTGTATTTTTGTTACTAACGTTATCATTCAGTAATAATTTCGAACCCTTAAGTTTGTACATGGTTCTTCAATTATTGGAAAAAGAAGTATTTTTATAGACGAATGAGGTATCAAAAGCTT
Source organism: Cosmia pyralina (assembly GCA_946251885.1). Classification (NCBI taxonomy): domain Eukaryota; kingdom Metazoa; phylum Arthropoda; class Insecta; order Lepidoptera; family Noctuidae; genus Cosmia; species Cosmia pyralina. The sequence goes on from OX276362.1 coordinate 19,166,898, forward strand.
TTGTTTATTTTTGAGAACCTTATTTATGCTTGTGACTGTTATTAATTTATTATTTTTAGGCTTTTTACAGCTCACAGTAGCCTGTAAAACTCTTAGAGGACGCATTGACAGTCCCGAACTCCACGATCCTTTCTGTCGGCTATTTGTTCCCGACAAATACAGCGGACATCGCCAAAGCCATCGACGCAATCTGTTTGCGCCGCCGCCGCCGTCGCCAAAGCTGTCCCCGGTGTGTCGTACTTTAAGGATTCTTAACACCATCCTGACCACCAATCCTGAATGTGATCTATTTGCTGATGAATGGAGTAGAATTATGCGTGTATGTCTGATGTTTTGTGAGAGAAAGTATGCTAGAGTGTCCTCTATTATATGTTAGTATTTTTTTTTTTGTGTGTATCTGTTTGAAACTATGTTAATTGATGTAATTAGTGTTACCGTTTTAATTAACAATAAACAATTATTTATTATTTTTATAAAATGATTACATTTACACTAAAAAATAAATGAAAATTAAATAATAAAAAGATTGAAATTAAATGCCAATTAAATTACCATTTAAATAATTATGCAACCACATAATTATCTATTCCATGTTGCGTAAAATATAAGAGAAATTAAATAAAATTAAATGCCGGTCAAAATTAATTAAATGTCAATTAAATGCAAACTAAGTGTCAATTAAATGCAAATAAAATGTCAATCAAATGCAAATTACATGTCAATAAAATTAGATGCCAATTAAATCAAATGTCAAATAAAATAAATGTCACAACCATATCAAATAATTCTTACACAAATTATCTGGAATCATTCGAAATCAAATCGGATACAGAATATAAACATTTTTCTAATAGGAAGCTTTGCCTTAATAAGTTTGTGTTATAGACCAAAACTTTTAAATCAGTAGATAACATATATAACTCTACCGCTTGGTTAGGTACGTGAACAATTGGTGCCGATTCTCTTGTGAACGCACTAAACTAAAATTAGAGAATCGCTATCTTTTACTAACAGGCAGCGCGAGAAAAGGACGGCTATAGCTATGAACTAAGTTGGAGATGTCAAACTAGTTCACACCTTGCGCTTCACCGTGTTTTTAGTCGACATGTTTTTACGTGTCGTCTAAATGTCTATGGAAAAATTAGTTCTAACTAATTTGACAGCTCTAATTTACTTCCGTCCCTTTCTTGTCATAATAGAGAGAAAAGTTAGCAACAGCCTAAATTAAGTTTAGTTTGTGCACAACAGAATCGGCACCAATGCTTTGCTATGTTAAATTTAGGCACATTTTATTTTTAATAACTTTCCTTCGTGTGCTCTCTCTCAGCTCTCTTTCTTTTTGTGATTCATATTGATGTATATATTTTGCGAACTTGCTTAACAGAACTAGTTTAAACAAACTTGGAATTCTTAAAATATTCTTTGCATGAATCACGCTGTGCGATTTTGATAATGGGACAATCAATGGACTGAACACGTTTAGAGCAATCATGGCATTCTGTAGCGGGAGACAAAAAAAAATTAATATAAAATAGTCATAAATAGGCAAGTAAGTACATATAGAGCGAGATCCCATCAGGGCCGCCAGACCAGACCTTACTCATTTTCTGACTAGCTTTTGCCCGCGGTTTTGCCCGAGTGGATGTCGGAAATTATCCCACGGAAACCTACTACTACTATTACTACTACTATTTTTATTTAATTTAATTTCTTTTTTTTTTGTTTTTTAATGTTTATTTTGTTACTTTTATATGCTCCTTTTTAACTGTATGTCCTGTGCGTGTCCCAAATAAAATATTTTTCTTTCTTTCTTTCTTTTTCTTTACTACCGGGATAAAAAGTATCCTATGTGTTAATCTAGGTTATACACTATCTGTATACCAATTTCATCCAAATCCATTCAGCTGTTTGAGTAACAAACATCTAAGAGTAACATACAAACTTTCACATTTATAATATTAGTAGGATTAACAAAATGTATGGGATTGAGTAGTGTTAGTATGTACTTTGAACGTACATACACGTTTCTGCTAACAAGACTAGACACAGTTAATTGTGTCTGGAGGACGTTTGACAGACACAATAAACTGTGTCTGAAGGATGTTTGATCGCTAGGATTGATCTGGCTGCTTACAAATAGTATTGAAATAGTTCCCCGAGTATCATTATAATAAAAATTAGGACTAAAACTATAAGCAAGATGACGTTATTTTTTGCGACCTTTAAAGCGTCTGGCGGAAAAACCGCCGACGGGAAGTGTCTGACAGTATTGATTATTAATTATTAACAATATTCTGTAAAACATACATAAAAATCAGCAGTCAGACTTTAAGAAAAGTGAGTAATATTTTTACGTAAGTTTAGTACCTGATACTTGAAAATTGGCCGCCGGCCAAAGCTAGCAGGCATGCGTACGTTCAAATTACATACCATACATTTTGTTAATCAGAAAATAAGTAAGATCTGCCGGCTCTGGGATCTTGGACTAATATATGTCCGTAAATACCTCTACCTCTCTGGTAAATGTTACATTTTTTACCAGTTTTTGACGTTGATTGTCGCTGAGATGAGATTGCGACTAGATTTTGAACGTGTTTAATTACGGAAATCGGCCTTCAGTTGTTTTCTGAAGAATTAAATTGAATGGAGATTCTACCTTCTTGGACCACTTATACCCGAGCGGCACGTGGCCAACGTCAGAGGCAATTGCAGCCGTCGACACTACTAGTCGGCGGCCGCCGACGACGGCTACAGTTGCCGTTGGCAACGTGCCGCTCGTGTATGAGGACTAAAATTTATGTCTCAAACCGTACGCACCCTACATATTTCCATCTTTCTTATTAAGGGGGATGCGCTGTGGTAGGCCCGCAAAATTAAAAAATTCTTGCGTTTTATGCAATTTTTAGGTCCGTGTCAGGTTGTATCTTAATCAAAATATTATACGCTTCAATAAAAAATATGTATTTACATAATTTTCACCATATTAATCATCAATACATCTCTCTAAGTTATATTTCGTGCAGATTCACGAAACGGAACACGAAATCTAACTTAGCCACCATAAAAATCATCAATACATGTCTCTAAGTTAGATTTCGTGAAGATTCACGAAACGGAACACGAAATCTAACTTAGAGAGATGTATTGATGATTTTTATGGTGGCTAAGTTAGATTTCGTGTTCCGTTTCGTGAATCTTCACGAAATCTAACTTAGAGAGATGTATTGAAGATTTTTATGGTGGCTAAGTTAGATTTCGTGTTTCGTTTCGTGAATCTGCACGAAATATAACTTAGAGAGATGTATTGATGATTATTATGGTTAAAATTATGTTACAATTTATTTATTTATTTTTATTTGTTTTATTTTTGTATTTGTTTTGTTTTTATTTTTTTTTTATGTTATATTTACAACAGGTTGTATCTTGATGAAAATATACGAGTATGTCGTGTCAGGACTCGGACCTGCAAATTGCAAAACACCCAAAAAAAAATTTATTTCGCGGGCTACCACAGCGCATCTCCCTTAAATAACCATTACATAATACAAAAATATTACCGTGGATACAAAATTGCTTACCATAAATTACAAATACAGGACAAAGCCGTCTTGTAAGGCAGTATGTAAAATACCCTTATCACATGTCAGATCTTCTGGCCTTGAGGATGCCAAGTAATTTATGTGCCTAGATTGATCACTTTAGATTTAGGTCTAGGCAAGCCTGATTGGTAAGCGTGGGGTCTGATCCCGGATCGGTCAGTGTTATTAGATTTTTTCTGGCTCCGTAGTAGATGAAGAGTTTAGGGCCATTTCACATTGGTGTTGCCTTTTTGAGTGTTACTGACGTTTCGCCTGTTGTATGAACATAATTTATTTCACTGAAATCTCTGTTTTTCCGCAGAAAAATTTTGGTTTTCAACAAGGCAGGGCCAGCAACAATTTCATAAACAATTTTGTCTCTATTATCAGAGCAGACTTAGTTTTAATAAATCAAGTAATTCGATTTTAATCTGCCTAGCCTTTTCCCAACTATGATGGGGTCGGTTTCCAGTCTAACCGGATGCAGCTGTATACCAATATTTTACATGGAGCGACTGCCTATCTGACCTCCACAACCCAATAACTGGATAATACGATACCCCTTGGTAAGGCTGGTTGTCAGACTTGCGGGCTTCTGACGACCCGTAACGACTGTCAAAGATCCACGAATGACAGCCGGGACCAACGGCTTAACGTGCTTTTCGAGGCACAGCGGAGTCTCGGTATATAAAGATGGTCACCCATCCACGGATCAACTCCGGCAAGCGTAGCTTAACCTGATAGATCGACCCGTGCGGCTGTTATTACTTAGCCACGTGCTCCAAAATTATCGTAATTATTACAAGGTGTAATTATTAGATTAAATAAATGTATTTTCTTAAAAACTTAATGTAACATGCATTATGTAAATATTGCAATAGGTTTAAGTATATTCGATCTCGTCATTACTTTACCACCCTAAGGTTGAACCCAGTTACTGGGTAACACGATACCTCTTTGTAAGACTGGACGTTGAACAGACAGAGGTAGGAATATATTTATTTATTATTTTTATTATTATTTTTCCTTTATTCCATTTATGTACATATATTTCACATTTTTAAATATTTTTTTATAAAAACATGAAATAAAAAAAAACATTTAAAAATATAAAACATAGTAGCCCACCGGTATCGGGAACAGGGTCCAAGCTACCGGCGCCGGCGGTCAGGGCTCCAGAGAGAGGAACCTCCTAACAATGCGCGCCAATTATTATTATTATTATTATATTTAAAAAAAAAATGGTAGGTACATATATTATACTTGAACTGCCAGCCTTGACTGTCTCTTTAGTGTAGTGGTTGCAAGTGCTACTGCTGAGCGTGAGGTCCTGGGTTCGATTCCCATGTCGGGCAAAGTGTTATTGGGTTTTTCCGCCAGGGATTTATCAGTATCAGTAGTAGTCCGGAGTCTGGATTTGTGCCCGGTTGATGGCAAAAAACTTGCGCGCCTTCTGACGTAACTTTATGTGTGCATGTGTACGTAAAGCCGTGTCTCCTGCACGTCTTTTTGCGAAAGATTACACAAAAAACCTTACACATAAATATTTATTTTCCACAATCTGTCTCCTGCGTGTTCCAAATATTTTTTGTTACACATGTTGTGTAGATGTCGTAATGAGTTCCGAAGAGGAAAACGTGCTATCAGTTTGACAACAGAGGGGCGATTCCTGTATTTTTAACAACGTTCGCAGTCTCATCTCAGATTTAATCTGTCAAAAATTGTAAGTAATAGCGTTTACCTACATTTTTTTACATTTGACTGTCGCTGGCATGAGATTGCGACTTAAATTTGAATGTTTTTAAGTACGAGAATTCGCTTTCAGATGAGCGCGGCGCGCGCGGCAGTTGAACATGAAGCAAACCACGGAGTAGAGAAAGTTTCTCCATGAAGCAAACCCTTCTCCTCTTGCCCCGCGCGAGGAATGTTTTCCATGCAGCTCGGAAAACAAAAACATCGCGTTTGCATACACAAATATCTAAGTCCACGCCTCTTTGTTTCGAAGTTTTTGTGTAATGTTTCGAAAAAATACACGCAGGGATCGTGACTAGATTTTTCAAACAGCCCAAATTAATATTTTATCTGGCCGGATACATCGGTCAAAATGAACATGGCCAGTTATCTTGTCTAATTAAGCAAATGTTTCTTATCTATTTATGAAAATCAAGTATGCGACTATAACAGTGTTATCTTTTTAATAATTTCGGACATGCCATGTCGCTATTAACGTTTGTTCCGAATTATGCCTGAGACCTTGAAAAGGTGAGCAGGACTGGTGACTGTGTTATGTTCTGTGATAAAAAACCGGCCAAGTGCGTGTCGGACCACGCACAATGAAGGGTTCCGTAGTTGGGATGAATTTATCTTAAGAACAAACATAACATTGTAGTTGAAAAACATGTTCTCCCATACATTCCAACTGTAAATGTAAGTTTGTACTCACAATATTGTTAGATTTCCCATGTTATTTTAAGACCACAGACTTCTTGTAGGTTTTTAATCTACAGGTAAAGATCTATTTTCTGTATTTTTTTCAAAATTTTAGGCTCAGTAGTTTCGGAGATAAGGGGGGGGGGGGGGGGAATGGTCAATTTTCGTCTATTTTCTTAAATAACTTCAAAACAATTTATTTTAAAATTATAAAAAATATATATTTGAAACCCTCATAGTAAGCCTTTTCATTTGACATGCCACATGGTGTAGTTGGCAAAACTTTTTTTTTTTTAATTTCTTATTTGCCCCCCAAAAGTGACCTCTATATTGAAAATTCATTTATTTACTTTACCCGTCCGTGTTTGGGTCACAAAAATTCATATGTGTACCAAATTTCAACTTAATCGGTCCATTAGATTCGGAGCAAATTGGCTGTGACAGACGGACAGACAGACACACGAGTGATCCTATGAGGGTTCCGTTTTTCCTTTTGTGGTACGGAACCCTAAAAAAGTACATATGCTGTACCTACTTGAAAGAAGAAAGAAAAACTGTTTATTGACATGAAAGTGCGCACATTACATAAAATTATTTTATATCTTATGCTTAAAAACTGAAACAAAACAAATGGATATTTATTTAATACATAAAAAAAAAGAAAAATATCCTAGACGAAAATTTGCGTCACTTCCGTGCGAAACGTCTAACACTCGGCATAATGCCGTGGCCCGCGCACGAAGGCACGAATCAACGGCGCTGGTTTTCAGCGTAAGCCGGCGTGTCACTGTCTCAGAACATGTAAAATTAGGTACTCATTGTACCGAGGCCAGAACAAAAATACTCTCACAAGTTCTGAGGTCGCTGTAAACACAAAACGATGATGTATCGACGCGCACAATGATTATTACAATTTGCTATACCAAAATAAAATAAATAGTTTACGCACAATGGTCCATATGAAGGACTAAGTGCGGGAACCATACCCTCTAACTAGAACTAGAATAGTATTAAAAAAACAGCATTTTAAAAAACTTTGTTACATTGAAATCCTAAAAATTAAACATGTCATACAAAAAAATTATAGCTAAGAGATAACTACGATCAAAGACATAATACACTTCTGGACACATCTTTTGGCCCACCTTGTATTTTCAGTTTCGTTTGGTCCTAGCTAAAATTTTATATTAGGTCGAGCAAAAAGTTTTTATGCAGTTTTGAACCTGGCACATTCACAATTTCATTCAATAGTCTTTTTTTGAATTTCGAACACAGAATTTAAAGAAACAAAAGACATTTTGGAGCCTGTTTGTTGATATCAAACAATCAAATACTAAGAAAACTTGGTTTTATTGGTTTACTTGGATTTAATTCTTGAAAAAGTGATTGATATCTTTGGTTTTGCAACAAACATTACTTATTCTTAACATTAAGGTGAGGTTCTATCAATAATCTATGGATACTTCACCTGAAGTCGCCGCCCAAGCTGTGGCACTTATTCAGGCCGGACACAGCCAAAGAAACGTGAGTGCTCAACTTAATTTAAGTCGATCTGCGGTCCGAAATGTTTATCGGAGGTACCTAGAGACTGGCGGCTTTGTTCGTCGCCAAGGAAGGCCACGATCTCGGGTCACAACTGAAAGGCAGGATCAATTCATCGTGACGACCAGCTTGAGAAATCGTCACCTTACCTCCATTGAGATACAAAACCAACTTCGCGACTTCCACGGAGTATCTGTGAGCGCTCGAACTGTTCGGAGAAGGTTAAAAGAACGCGATATGGTACCACACAAGCCAGCTAATGGCCCCAAACTAACGCGAGCCCACCGAACAGCGCGCCTTCATTTCACACGCAGTCATTTAAATTGGACACAGCAAGATTGGAGCCGTGTACTCTTTTCTGATGAGTCTAAAATTGTGTTACATGGCAATGATGGAAGGAAGAAGGTCTACCGACGTAAGGGAGAGCGTTTCGCACAATGCTGCTTTGAAGAGAGGGTTGCTTATGGCGGTGGCTCATGGACTGTCTGGGGCGGTATATCCGCGAGCGGCAAAACTCAACTTGAGGTTGTTACAGGACCACGGCTGCCAACATTAAATGCTGAAAGGTACATTCGTGAGTGCTTAGAACCTCACGTGATACCATACGCGGACTATGTGGGCCCAAATTTCCTTTTTATGCATGATAATGCAAGAGCCCATGCGGCCGGCATCGTCAGGGAATATCTTCGGGATGTAAACATCACAGTTATGGACTGGCCAGCCAGAAGCCCAGACATGAACCCCATTGAGCACATGTGGGACGAGCTAAAAAGATGTGTTAGGGCTCGTCAGCCAGTTGCCCAGACGATGCAGGAGTTGAAAACTGCCATAGAAGAGGAATGCGAGATGATCCCTCAAAATTTCATAGAGCGGTTGATAAACTCTATGCCTAATCGTATGAGAGCTGTGGTAGATGCCCATGGAGGCAACACGCGTTATTAAATTAAACCTATATTTGATAAAACATGTTTTTTATTCAAAAATCAATTGCCTTTAACAAGGCGCATATCCGACTTGTTAGGCGTAGCTCCATGTCGTATGGTATTCTGAATTCAAATTTAAAACAATACGATCGAAAAAGATGGTAAAATGTATCAGGTTTAAAACTGCATCAACAGTTTTTGTTCAATCTAGCAATCATATTTCGGTAGGGGCCATCGAAACCTAAACTCTAAGGTGGGCCAATAGATGTGTCCAGAAGTGTAATTAATTATGTGACAACATTTCAATGCGTCCCAATAGCCAAAGACAAAAATCACAGACAGGAGAGGTTGCGACTTGCGTAACAATTTGACAAATGCTCAACCAATTTACAATAAGATTAGAAATTTAAACAAACCTATTTTACAGTCCATTTAACTGATTTTGACTTCTATTCCGTTGGTAGCATGACAAATGGCAGCTGCAGTAAACAGTTGGTATTGTTGTAACCACTTTTTTGCCTTTAATGCCATCCTTAAGCCTACAGAATAGAAGTCATAATTGGTTGAAAGGACTGATAAAAAGGTTTGGTTAAATGTCTAATCTTATTGTAAATGGAGTTTAAAATGCTTCATAATATTCAGTCATATCGTACCTATCCTAAGGGCACGTCTTTCCTACCATTATCACGTGGCCATCCTTGATATGCAATGGTCTCTGTTGCACCATATAACATGAGGCAACAGGGGCTAGTGTGAATCTTTGTGTTCATTCTGATCAAACCACGCTGGGGTCGGTGAACTTCATTCAATGATATCACCACGCTTGGCAAACTCATTCATGATCAAAGTCCGTTCTTCGGTTTAATTTTATCGCTGTATTCATGCATTGTGTCGAAGCCCTTAGTCACCTTTTGACACTACCCGGAGAGGTACAGTTTGACAACATTCAAAGGTTCTACCGTTCATTTTCGGTAAAGACCGAACTTTGCTGAATGAAATGTGACTGGTCCAATAAGCGAGTGACGGAATTAGTGCGTTAATCTATAATAATTTAGGTGGGAATATAAATCCATTCCTTTTGGTCGATAGTCATAGTTTATTCGCTATATTTCGGTTTTTAACCGACGAAAAAAAAGGAGGAGGTTTTTAAGTCGACACGTATATTTTAGTTTTTTTTTTTATGTCTGATCAAGTGATCACGCATAACTTTTTACCTCAAAGTTGGTCCCATTTTATCAGCATTGCATGGGTAGTTTTTGAGTTAGCTTCAATAATACGTATTTTTTCTCACTTTTATATGGATGATGTTCTAGTTTGTTTTGCAGGTAGTGGTATTAGAATTTGTGTGGATGAGGTACCACAACAAAAAAGTGAAAAATAAAAACGTTTTTATAACTTCCAAAAACAACACTACAACGTGGAAAAACAACTTTAATTTCGGAAGTCGGTGGCAAAAAATTAAAACACATTTAACCAGACACTGACTTCTGAAATGAATGTTATTTTTCACTTTGTAGTGTTGTTTTTGGAAGTCGGTTTTTTTATACAAAAGATTTTTTCCGAAGATGACCTATGTATTGCTAGCAAATAAACGTTTGATTTGATTTGATAAGTGATGGAGCCTTTGATTGTTGTCAAACTGTACGAGTGGACGTTTAATTTAATGACAAGTCTACATGTGTCAATTACATCATGATTAATTATCAGCTGCATACAAACAAGACATCACGATTTTTCCCCGTAACATAATGTACCTTTTTTTTTGTGGAACTTATGGCGCCACGTGCATTCTTGATTACATTTAGGTACGAGTACATAGATAAACAAGGTGTAACATAAATAACGCACAAACTCTTAAGGAGACATTGTACTCATCATTATGAACAACTTTTACTATGGGACCAAACCTAAAATCGCAAAAAAAAAATTTGCTGCTCCCTACATTTTGACGAGTTAGATGTTGATAAATGTACTGCACAGCTGATTTTTTTTCGCGATTTCAGGTTTGGTCCCATAGTAAAAGTTGTTCATAATGATGAGTATGATGACCCCTTAAAAGGTTGTGCGTTATTTATGTTACACCTTGTACATGCGCATCTATTGCGAGAGGTACTAAGTACTCACCTGACATTTACTAAGGGACGTCACCAAACATAATATTATACTTTTTTTTTTTTTAATTTGGTTGATTGTTATTTATTAAATAGTATACACATCATTTACATTTAACTGTAAACATAACCTAAAAATAACAAAATTATATACTAACATAACTAAAACTATTAAAAAACTAAAATATGGCGTCGAAAAATTCCTCCGCATCGCTGTCGACTGGTAAAGTACCCAAGAGACTGGCGGCATTGCCACGTTGTATGGCAATGCTAAGCCGCTGGCCAAGGTAAAAGCCAGCCCTTGGGTCACGGGAAGTGTCAACCAGCCGTTTGGAGATTTCGTTGAACAAACTATGAACACTCGGACCCCACGGCCCAAGGGTTTCGCCCCCAAACGGCTCGAAAATATAATTACCGATAAGGTTATTATACTTCCGCCGCTTGAGGTTTTCCGCAGCGGCAGCAGCAGTGCCAGCACAGCACGCAGAGCCAGGAAGATGGGATGGCGCAAGAGTATCGACACACGTTGCGTCCCACACTAAAGGCCTTCCCAACTTCCATGGAAATAAAGACATGCCGTCCGGTCTCTTGCCATCGTCGCGTGCCAAGCCATTGGGTTCTAATACAGCTGGAACGCCGACGGTGACAAGGGCTCGTCGGATGATGTCATTGATGTTCGCGTGCCGTGCTAAGCGACCCGCACTTAATTATAAAATAACTATCCATGCTTATCCACATTAAGGATATTAAGTAAAACCAGTTATAACACTGGTCAAATAGTGCTTGATTAGTTCCTAAAACAAACTTGCGCTGGCGAATCACAAACTTTTGAAGTTACTAGGCTGACATAGATGGGTAGGAACTATGGCTTGCTGCTCCGACTAAGTTTAATTCGAACTTCGTATTCATAAATATCGGGGGTGCGGATTGTTGAAATAGGAGATGTGTACCTATCTGGTATCTCTATGCAAGATTATTCTACACTTTTTTACCCAACTACGGCGAAGCAATAAGGAGGGTTATGATTTTGACCGGTATATATGTATGTTCATCTGTTCCCTCATAACTTCTAAACTCCTTATCATAATTTGACAAATAAGGTATCTTTGGAAGCATCTTGATTGTCTACTGGTTACAGGCTATGTGACGTCATATTAAATTGAATATGGCGCCCTCTAGAGGACATAAAGTCATGAACTAAAAAATCATTTTTTTTTAATGATGCCGTGTTGTGTATCAAATGAAAGGGCTTAATTAGCACATTTCAAAAAAATATATATTGTTAGCTATTGCTCGCGACTTTGCTTGCATGCACCCGATAATTGGGAACAATTTCTAAAATCACGCCTCAGAATATGTGAGCCAAACATATTTTCAATCCATACCTACCCAAAATACATATATTAATCATTATTCTTTTTAAAAAAAATTAATGTGGCTCTACAAATACTTTAGCGCGAAATTGTAAAAAAAAAAAAAATATTATTTAAATAAAAAGTAAGTTTAAAAACTAAAACCCGACTACTGAAAAATCACGCAGGTATGGAACAAGAAAATATTCTCATCTGAAATTAGAAAAAGACAGACAAATTAAAAATCCGGAGTCACACGTCTTGTTAATAATTTGAACAGGTTTCGTGTGACTCCGGATTTTTAATTTGTCTGTATTTTTCTAAATTCAGATGAGAATATTTTCTTGTATACATTTGAGAGCGTGATTTTTCAGTAGTCGGGTTTTAGTTTTTAACCGACTTCTAAAAAAGGAGGAGGTTCTCAATTCGGATGTTTGTATTTTTTTTTTTTTTTTTATGTTTGTTCGCGCATAACTCCGTCGCTTCCCAACCGATTTGAAAAAATATTTTTTTGTTGGAAAGGGTATACTTCCCGAATGGTCCCATTTTTGTCAAAATCCAGTTCTGATGATGGGATCTTGGAGAAATCGAACGAACTCTTCAAATATTATAAGCACACCTATAGCGATTTGGGTATTTTTTATAGTAGCTCGTGCATTTGCTCTCGGAAAGCACCACTTGGTGAAGTGGAACTGATGATGAAGACCACAGATGGCTACCGGAACTACTCAATGATAAATATTTCACGGGTTGCGATTCGATTACTTTAATATGGTTGCTAAGCAATTTCCGCTCGTCACACAATGCGTGTGGTGAGTGGTTGTTGAGGAGTTCTCCTGGTTGTTACCAGCAGAACTCCTCAACAATTAACGTCCCAGCATCGGGAAAAGCAATATTTTGTAACATGTGATGAGCAATTGACATTAGACTATTGTAACTTATACACATTATAAACAGACCCACTAAAAAATGAAAAATAAAAACTTTTTTACAAAAAAATACAACCGACTTCCAAAAACAACACTACAAAGTGAAAAATAACTTTAATTTCGGAAGTCGGTGGCAAAAACGAAAATACATTTAATCAGACACCGACTTCCGAAATTAAAGTTATTTTTCACTTTGTAGTGTTGTTTTTGGAAGTCGGTTGTATTTTTTTGTAAAAAAGTTTTTTTAAACTTACTTTTTTTATACTGAGTTACACTGTTTCTTCACCGCACTGGGAACGGGACGTCAACGAGTAAAAGATGACGGCGCCGAAGAAGTGACAGTACATTTACTATGGCCGAATAATCTCGTTTCTCGTTGACGTCTTATTCCATTCGGTGATTCTCGTGCGGTGGACAAACAATCTTATACTTCATTGACGAATCACAAACGTTTCAAGCTACTAGGATAACATAGATAGATATAGCTAACCACTCCGACTAAGTTTAGTACGAACTTCCTAATTAAATGTTGACTGTCAGGGTTCGGATTGTCGGAATAGGAGATGTGTATAGTTCATTACCTGTAGATTACTGGAAAACCTATGAGTCTATGGTCTTAAAATAACATGGTAAATCTCTCAATATTGTGAGTACAAACTTACATTTACAGTTGGAATGTATGGGAGAACATGTTTTTCAACTACAATGTTAAGTTTGTTCTTGGGATAAATTAATTCCAACTACGGAACCCTTCATTTAATTAATTTTAATTGTGCCTGGTCCGACACGCACTTGGCCGGTTTTTTTTTTGTACTGAGTTACACTTGACTAACGAATCATAAACTTTTGAAGTTACTAGGCTAACATAGATAGGTAAGAGCTGTCCGACTAAGTTTAGCATGGACTTCTTAATATTAGGTCTTTACCTATGAAATTGCCGTTCTGCAGTACTGGCCATTTCAAATCAAAATAATTTTTGTTTGGCTAAGAATTCTAATTTCAAATTAATTTTATTTTAAAAACATGGATTTTTTTTTCCAAAAGTAGTCATTTGTTTATTGATTAGTGTTACATTTTCATCGCATTTCAATCTTTTTCGTCATCATGGATACGTTAAAAATTCGAGTAATTATGGAATATGAGTACCGTCGTGGCAGCAACGCGGCACAAGCGGCACGCAACATCAACGACGTTTACGGAGCTAACACTACAAACCAACGCACCACTTGTTATTGGTTTGCTCGCTTCCGTTCTGGAAATTTCGACCTGAAAAATGAACCTCGCGGTCGTCCGAAGACTTTGGTCGACAATGACGAATTAAAGGCGATTGTGGAAGCTGATGATACTCAATCTACGGCTGAATTAGCAGCAGCTTTCACGTTAGCGTCAAAACAAGATTGGTCCATTTGCGTCAAATTGGCAAGGTAAAAAAGCTTGACAAATGGGTGCCCCACGAACTCAATGATCGCCAGCGCGAAGTACGCGTCGAGACGTGCCTTGCACTGCTCAACAGACACACAAATGAAGGAATTTGGAACCGCATTGTTACCTGCGATGAAAAATGGATTCTGTTTGATAACCGCAAGCGCTCAGCAAGTTGGTTGGATCCTGGTTCAGCACCTAAACAATGCCCTAAACGGAAACTTACCCCTAGAAAAGTGATGGTCACTGTTTGGTGGTCTAGCGCCGGTGTGATTCATCACAGCTTCTTACCAAACGGGGTGAGCATTACTTCAGATGTGTACTGTGAAGAACTGAACACAATGATGGAGAAACTGGCACATATCCAACCAGCATTGGTCAATCGCTCGTCTCCGCTGCTCCTGCACGACATCGCGCGACCTCATACTGCACAGCAGACGGTCTCCAAGTTGCAAGAACTGGGGTTGGAAGCTCTCCATCATCCGCTCTATTTACCAGACCTTGCGCCTACAGACTACTACTTTTTCCAGAATTTGGATAACTTCTTGGCGGGAAAAAAATTCAGTACCCGAGAGGCAGTACAAAATGCCTTTGAAGAATTTGTTGCCTCCCGTCCAGCTGATTTCTTTAAGAAGGGCATCAATAAACTGCCACTGCGTTGGCAAAGATGCATTGATTGCATGGGTGATTACTTCGATTAATACAAATAAAAAATGCATGAAAAAAATTCGTTTAAATTTTTTCATACAAAACGGCAATTTCATAGGTAAAGACCTATTAATAACTGTCGGGGGTGCGGATCTTTGAAATAGGAGTTGGGTCTCTCTCTTTACGATAATATCATTCTACACTGCCTGTCCACTGGAGCGGAGAAGAGAGTAGAGGAGTGGAGCTGTGCCAATATTATCCAATAGAATCTGAATTCCGCTCCAGAGTTTAGATTCTATTGGTTAATATTTCTCCGTATCTCCGCTCCGCAGTCTCGCTTCACTTCAGTGACAGGCAGCCTTAGGGCCCCCACAAATTTACAGTCCGCCTGCCGCTGGACTGTGTAATGTGTGGGGCCCTTTATAGTCAGGCGCATTACCGCTTTGCTGACTGTCAAAGATTTTTAATTCAGCATGAACTGTTTTATTGGTATGCTTCATGCCAACACGAGTGAAATTCTCACCAATTTGTCAATTTCTGTCGAAAATTTTATTCATATGTAATGTGCCTGTATAAAAGACACAGACATCTCATATCATAATCTTACGTGTACAAGTTACTAACAGAACTACATCAACCTACATTTATTTACATATAATTTGTGTGAAGTTTTACCCAAAGATTAACTCCAATCCCAATGGCTTATTCCCTTAATCTAGGTTAATCCCAAGCACGGGTAAATCTGCTAGTCAAACTTAACAAGTATAATATTGCGTTCAGACCACAAAATAGCTTCTATATGTTCTGTGGTCCAGACAGTGCGAGGCATGGCTTCGAATGGTAATACACTCATATGACGCGTGTCTCGGGCTAAGGATCTACAATTAATAACAAATCTGCTTGATAAAAATTTTAAATTCGTTCATTCATCTGTTCATCACTGACAGACAACGCACAGCCTAAACCACCGTGTCTAGAAACATGAAATTTTACATAAGAGTTCTACTGGGTCAAATTAAGATTAGCTAGCGAAACTCTGCAGACGTGATAGATTTTGATATCTAAATATTAAATGATAAAATCTACATGTGTCGACACGTTAGCCCCTTCCCATCTCAGCGGTTCGGTTTTAAGGGCCGGAGCCGCGGCGGAAGCCGCAGAAGAGGCCAAGCGACGCAAATATGTGACGCTTTCTAGCGACTAAATATTTGTACCGCTTGGCTTCAAAACTTTTGGTCCATGGGGTCCCAGTACAAAAATATTTTTTCAAGCAATTGTTTCCTGGATTAGTCGACGCCGCCGGTGACAGAAGGGCTGGCTCATTTCTCGCACAGAGAATAGGTATTGCTATTCAACGCGGAAATGCAGCCAGTGTTCTTGGCACCATGCCTCATGGACACCCACTTTTGATGGATTTTTAAGGTTTAGTTTTAGTTTTGTATTTAATTTTACCATATATAAACCCACCATTTTTTAAATGAAACTGATAAAATAAAAATAAATGAATTTGATGATTTTTTTTTTTTGGTGTCATTAACCGCCGGTAGTGTAGTCGCTTAAAATATCAGTTCAAAACAGTATCTAAAGACAATAAAACATATTTTTTAAACTCAAATTTCAAGTAGAAACACCAGCGGTCATTGACCCAAAAAAATATCTTCCAATTTTTTAGGGTTCCGTACCAATAAGATAAAAAGTAACCCTTATGGTGCGACTCAGTCTGTCTGTCCGTCTGTCACAGCTGGATATCTCAAGAACTACCTATGCTATCAACTTGAAATTTGAAATAGTTTTAGATGACGTTTGCCCAACTACTTTTCAAATAAGAAAGAAATAAAAATATATTTTTAAGGGCTACCAGGGTATGTAGAGTATCATTTGAAAGCGCGCTGTTTGCACATTCTCAAACATTTTTTTCTTTTTAAAAGTCGCATAGTTTTCGACATTAAAAAAATACCGTAAAGAAAAATCTGAAATGATTCTATGTGATAGAAGTTTATGTAAAGATTACAGGAAAAATAAAACGATGTCTCTAAATAGCACACTTTTTGAGAAATTGGAACGAAACCCTCGGTGCACGAGTCCGACTCGCTGTTGACCGGTTTTTTATTTTATTTTTTTCGTATTTAGTTAACGATACCCATCATGACTGCGGAGTTTTTAACCAACTTCAAAAAGGAGGAGGTTCTCAATTCGTCGGAACCTTTTTTTTATGTATGTTCCCCGATTACTCGAAGTTGGCTGGACCGATTTGGATTTTTTTTGTTTTATTCGAGAGGTTCATCACAGTTGGTCCCATATAAAATTGATTAACTTTACTTTGGTAGTTTTTGAGTTAGCTTCAATAATACGTATTTTTTCCCCACTTTTATATGGATGATGTTCTACTTTGTTTTGCAGGTAGTGGTATTAGAATTCGTGTGGGGTAGACTGGTAGACGTAGACACGCTTTCACAACTAAAAAGTGAAAAATAAAAACTTTTTTACAAAAAAATACAACCGACTTCCAAAAACAACACTACAAAGTGAAAAATAACTTTAATTTCAGAAGTCGGCGGCAAAAAACGAAAATACATTTAACTAGACACCAACTTCCGAAATTAAAGTTATTTTTCACTTTGTAGTGTTGTTTTTGGAAGTCGGTTGTATTTTTTTGTAAAAAAGTTTTTTAATAGCTAATTTAATTTGACACTGTATATAGTACAACCTATGTTTATAAAAAAGGTATGCTAAGGAAAGATTTTTGAAAACTCGTCCCCTAAAGGGGCCGTATAAAAAATGCATAAAGCGGTGCATGTCTCACAATATCAGTAGGTCAATTAGCATAGAACTGTGTGACTGACAGGCGGTTGATAGACACCGATACCATTTATGCTTAGTGCGCTACCAATTACGGAAAACACCTCTATAAAGTTGAAAGTAGTAAATGCAACGCATTTTAAACAACGCAAAAAGGAAGACCAAACATAATTATTATGATCGGGGAACTCGTGGCGTATAAGTAAGAAGCATTCTGAACAACTGAACTTAATATAAGTAGGTATTAGTCTGCTCAATTAATCCTAGTTTCAATCAATCTGCCTAGCCTTTTCCCAACTATGTTGGGGTCGGCTTCCAGTCTAACCGGATGCAGCTGAATACCATTATTTTACATGGAGCGACTGCTTATCTGACCTCCACAACCCATTAACTGGGTAATACGATACCCCTTGGTAAGACTGGTTGTCAGACTTTCGGGCTTCTGACTACCCGTAACGACTGTCAAAGATCCACGAATGACAGCCGGGACCAACGGCTTAACGTGCTTTCCGAGGCACGGAGGAGTCTCGGTATGTAAAGATGGTCACCCATCCACGGACCAACCCCGGCAAGCGTAGCTTAACCTGATGGATCGACCCGTGCGGCTGTTATTACTTAGCCACGAACTCCTCCAATTAATCCTAGTTTATGGAAAATTATTATCAAAAATACTATCTGTTCATCAAAAATAACAAATGAGCATCTAATAACAAATTGAATATCAAAACTTGTACAAGTTATAATTATTGAGCACCCCGAGGTTCGGTTTGGTTATGTTCTTTCAAAACCTGCAGATGAAAATAGGAGCCCCGCTAGACGGGGCTCCGTCAACCTGACATTAAGTTTAATTTATTTAGACATGTAAATTTTGATGTGCGAACAGTATTTTTGATGTATTCTGTTGGGAAAAATTGGTAATTTTTGATGTGCGTTTAAATACTACTTACCCTAGTGTTGCGGCGGCCTAAAGCCTTGGGGTGAAAATCGAAATTTTCTTAGTGGACTGTATGAGGGGCGGTTCGGTGACACAAGTAGGTGTTTTGGTGGTGTGGGAAAATGATGATGGTACCTGCCTGGTGAGCTATGGCGACACGACGAGAAGGGTTTCCTTAGCCACGTGGCTGGCGCGTCCAGGATATCACGTACGGACGAGAATCCGCACTTTCCACAACACACATACACGCACTTGCACTGTTCAATAGCAATCTTCGTTCTTCGCGGTGAAAATATGAGTCCTTTTTCGACTTGGGATTAATTTTACCCAACAGGCGTCGATGTTGATTGAGAACTGGCGGATCTTCTTGGCGGCACCGTATGCGCGCCATTGCGGATCTTCCTTCTCGCTCTCACTTAGGCATTATAAGGGTTGTGGAAGGGAGAAGGAAAGCGGAAGGAACTTTATGTTACACAGATACTAATTAATTAGAGTTGCCAGTAATTAGGCATGAAATATAAAACTAAAGAAAGTAATGGCGTTAACATTCCTCGCGGCCTTAAAGGGTCACCTTTAAAGAGAATGATATAATAATATATACAGTGAAATTACACTTAAATCTAACTAAAGAGGGAATGGACTGAATAAGATATTACTGAGTAGGAATGGGGCATAAGCGGACCACAGGTCGCACAAGAATCCCATTAGAAGTGCGTACTGAAACGACTCGCGTGCTACCGTCTATAGACGTATGCAACTTCTCAATAACACCTAGAGGCCAGGATAGAGGAGGCGCATTATCATTAACTATCACTACTACAGTGCCTTCCTTAATCATGTCTCCATCAGGTTTATTCCATTTTAAGCGTGATTGTAAACTATGAAGATACTCGCTTCGCCATCTTTTCCAGTACGACTGGACTAATTTATCCATAAGAGAGTGTCTTTGGAGCAGGTGATCAGACAGTAAACCTACTTCCGCGGCGGGTAATGAGTTAAGCGGTACAGTATGTAAAAAATGCGAAGGGGTAAGAGCTTTAGGCTCTTCCGGATCAGCGCTAAGAACAGTAAGAGGTCTGGAGTTCAACAGGCACTCTATTTGAGAGAGAATTGTAACTAATTCTTCATAAGATAGAAGTTGTTGACCTATTGTCTTGAAAAGGTGAGTCTTCACGGCCTTCACCATGGACTCCCAACATCCACCAAAGTGCGGTGACGCGGGCGGAATAAAATGCCAATTAATGCGATGCTCAGCGAGCTCCTCTTCAAAGCGCGGGCGGTATTCTTTATTTATGAAATTATACAAGTCGCGTAAAAACGAATTAGCTCCTCGAAAATTGGTCGCGTTGTCCGAATACAAGCATTGTACCGGTCCACGGCGGGATAAAAACCGTTTCAACGCGGCTATGAACGACGCAGTCGTAAGATCTGTAGCTAATTCAATATGAACAGCGCGAGTAGTCATACAGGTAAAGATACATAAATAACCCTTGCGACTCTTCGCACCTCGAGTGCGTACGGGCACATACTGTATAGGGCCAGCGTAATCACACCCTGTATGAGAAAAAGCTTTGGTTGCAACATTTACTCTAGATTTAGGGAGATCGCCCATAATCGGCGGACCATGAGGTCGCGGTCTCCACCTGTGACATGCGTTACACTTGTGGATTCTATGACGAATAATGCGTCTAGCGGACAAAATCCAATAGTTATGGCGCAATAACGACATAGTGAGTTCTGGACCTGCATGT
Source organism: Cosmia pyralina (assembly GCA_946251885.1). Taxonomy (NCBI): domain Eukaryota; kingdom Metazoa; phylum Arthropoda; class Insecta; order Lepidoptera; family Noctuidae; genus Cosmia; species Cosmia pyralina. The sequence goes on from OX276362.1 coordinate 19,187,317, forward strand.
AAATATTTTATATGATAATAGTCTACGAGGATTTCAACTATGCGATCATGTCGGGGTAACACTACCGGGTGTTTAGTACTATTATAGGCCTCAGCCGAATGAGTTAATCGACCCCCAACGCGGATTAAATCATCACCATCTACAAATGGCTTGAGTTTAATAAGAGCGGGTGAACAAATTTTATTATTTTTTAACTCGGAATAATCATCCATGAAGTGTTTTCTTTGAACATGACGCAACAAAATGGTTTCAGCGAACTCGAGGTCGCTAGAGGTAACGGCGTCAGTCCGACGCGGGAGTTTTTTCATGAAGCGGTATATGAAAACAACAATACGCAGCAGTTTAGTCCACGACGACGTACGTTCTGCGAGTGCGAGTAGAAGCGAATTTTCCGAACTTGAATCCGCGACTATGGGATGCGCGTGGACCTTTTCTTCCGGAATGGGTTCCGAATTCAAGTCTGTAACCTTATGTATGGGCCATTCGGAAGGGTCGCGCTTAGCCCAAGCGGGTCCGTGCAACCATAATGGGTGCTCAATGAATTTGTCAGGTGTTAAACCACGTGACAAACAGTCCGCTGGGTTTTCAGTACCAGCTACGTGGTAGAAATGTTCCGCGGGGACGTTGTCTACGATGCGAACGACACGATTGGCCACAAACGTGTGCCAACGATGCGGAGAAGAATTTATCCAGCCAAGAGTCACCTTTGAATCGGTGAATGCGTAAATAGCGGTAACATTATAACGCGGATTATAAGTGTCATGAACACGGCGAAGAAGTTTAGCGAGGAGTTCGGCACCACAGAGCTCCAGTCGAGCAATAGTCAATGGTTTAACCGGCGATACCTTCGACTTGGCACAAACCAGCGGAACGACTACGTCATCGTTGCGAGTGACGTGCGCATAGATGACAGCGCCGTAGGCGCTTTCACTGGCGTCGGAAAATCCAATGAGGCGAAGAATACAATTTTCAAAAATACCTAAATGGCGCGGGATTTTAAAATCATTTAAAAGCGGCAGGGCAGAGCGAAAAGTTTGCCAAATATTTATGATGTGACGCGGGGGAGTGTCATCCCAATCGAGCTTCAGTAACCACAATTCTTTGATAAGTAGTTTAGCATAGAGAACTACAGGCGCGACAAGCCCCATGATGTCCCACAGTCTAGCTACGGCCGACAGAATAGCACGTTTAGTACACGTGTCTGGCGGTGCGGAAATAAGAAATTCAAAACAATCATTTGACCTACACCAGCGCAAGCCGAGAACCTTTTGTTCTACCGACTTGTCGAATTCTAGTTGTTCGGTCAACCTATGCGACGCGGGAATACTGTTTAGTACAGTTTGAGAGTTGCTGGTCCACTTGACCAACTCGAACTGACCTCCTCTAAAGAGTTTAATCAGTTCGTGCGAAACCTGGAGTGCACGTGATTCGGAGCTTACGCTGTAGACTACGTCATCCATATACAGCGAATCCGCGATGATAGCGCTGGCGCGCGGGAAGTGGTGACCATCGTCTTGAACCAACTGTTGTACTGTGCGGATCGCATGGTAGGGACTTGACTTGAGACCAAAACAGACACGGTTAAACTGATATAGAACCAGAGGATCGTTTGGACTAAAACGATATAAGATGCGTTGAAAGCAACGATCGCTTTCTCTTACTTCAATCTGTAAGAACATTTGTCGGCAATCAGCCGAGAGCGCGAATGCGAACAATCGAAAATTCAGAATTATAGTAAACAAGTCACCCTGTAAATTCGGGCCACTGTGTAAAATATCGTTGAGAGATAATCCAGTAATCGTTTTAGCACTAGCGTCTAACACGGAGCGTAGTTTTGTTGTTGTCTTATCTAAACGTACAACTGCGTGATGCGGAATTACATAGTCAGGACAACTACTGTCTGAACTAGCGAGCGGAGCAGGAGATAAATATCCTTTATCAATATATTCGCGAATGACGTCATCATACGCAGTACGTAACTCGGGTGCGGATTCTAATTTCCTTTCTAGGCAGAAAAAACGTTTTTTCGCGATATCGAGTGAGTTCCCCAATGAGAACACATCGCTGCGAAACGGTAGGGCTACAGAGTATCTACCTGTGTCCCCATCGCGTTCCGTGGTCGAATTATAAAAGTACTCGCACTCAAGTTCGTCGAGCGATTTGCTCGTCGAAAGAGTGACGGGCGCTTCATCGACCTGCCAGAATTTTTTCAACGCCGATTCTAACGAGTCTTTGTCGGATGGTTGCGAAATATGTGAGTAATGTGGAGGCTTATTACGACGTACAGGCAGCGCGGGCACAGTGCCCATGATGACGTAACCGAGTACCGTCTGCATGGCGGGCGGCGCGGAGGAGTTGCTGCTAACTACGCGGGGCAGCATAAGATGCGGGAAAAGCGAAGCCCCGATCAACACATCGATGCGACCGGGTTTGCCAAACGATTCGTCGGCGAGCGGTAAACCTTTTAAGTAAGGCAAGGCGGAAGTATCTACGGGAGCGGTAGGTAGATTATCGGTGATTGCATCGACAACTAGCGAATTAACGTTAAAAGTAACGTTCGGATTAAAACGGGAAAAGAAAGCGAATTGTACGGAACCCTTAACGGATTTTTCCGTACCACCGATACCCTTAACGGAAGGCGTATCAGATGAATGTCTAGTCAAACCTAATCGTTTGCAACATTCTGCGGTAATAAAATTAATTTGTGAGCCACTGTCTAATAGACAGCGAATAAAATGCTCCTTACCAAATGAATCTCGAACTATTACAGTAGCGGTTGACAACAAAATAGTAGTATTCGTATTACATTGCGGCTTTGATACGCGGGAGTTCGAGTCGTAAAAGATCGACGCAGCAATGGATGCATTACATTGCGGGGCGCTCTGAGCGGTGGCGGCGAGCGGCACGACGGCGGCGGCGTGAGCATCTTGCTCGCTCGAAGCCGTGGAGTTTGAACCCGATTGTGTACGTGCGATATCATCAACACCGTTCGATAATACAGTCGCGTGCGATTCGCGATTAAAGTGTAAAAGCGTATGATGTTTATTTTTACAAGATTTACATCTAGATTCAGACTGACAGACTCTGGCCTTATGTTTAATACTTAAACAGTTAGTACATGCATCGTTTTGCTTCACCGATTTGAAACGATCACTTGGTGTCATTTTAGAAAAGGCAGGACATTTAAATAAATGTTCATGAACAAAGCTATCACACAAACATTTTGCGAATTTATCAATTACAGTGTAAGATTGCGGTTGCGGAGTTTTAGACGTTTTTTTATTTACAGGATTGTTGTTAGACTGAGTGAAACTCAAGCTGTTTATAGCTTTAGTATTTTGTAAAATGCGAGATTGATTTTTAATGAACTGTACTAAATTGTCGAATTTAGGAATTTCGTCTTTTGAGTTCATTTCAAAAAGTCGAGCGGTTTCAGAATCAACCTTTTTTATAGCGACATGGAAAAAAATCAAATCTGATAAATCATTTATTTTAAGGTTTTTTAATGCGTTTGCGGCGGAAACAAAATTATCAGAAAAGGATTCGAAATTTTGAATAGATGCGGTATTAAAAGATTTATGTTCAAACATCCGATTAAGGTAACTAGAAGCTAATATACGTTTGTCTTCGTACTTGTTTATGAGTGAATTAAAAATTAATTGGTAGTTATCGCCATTAGGGCAAACTCCTGAGAACGCGGTTTGAGCCTTATCTTTCAATTTCCCCATCAAATAATATAATTTCTCCGAATCAGTCAATGTATTATTTTCGTGTACCGTACTTTTAAAATTAGCATAGAACAGGGGCCAGTTACGAATATCGCCATCGAATGACATAATTTCAATGGGAGGCAAGCGAACTGTTTGCTTATTGACACCACTACCACTAGAAGTAGGAGCCGATGTGGCTGATGATTTTGAGTAATTTGAATAATTATATTTAACGCAGCAATATAATTCCTCAAAACTAATCCACGACTGATCATCAATATTATTTTCCGGGTCTTGTCTTAGAAGAAGCGAGTTATATTTATTAAATGCCTCGAGGAACTCGGTGCGCAACGCATCAACATTGACACACGCACACAAGAACTTCTCTAGCGGTTCCATACCGGACTTCATTTTTTCCATTATTTCGTAAATGATTTGCATGCGGGCAAAAATCATATTACGACATGACAGTGCTATTTGAATCGCGGATTCTATCTGATCATCCGAATCAATGGTCACTTTCTTAGGCATTTTCGATATTTTTGTTGGTTTTTATAATAGCTAAAATAAATCGCAAACTTCAACGAGTTGCGCGCGGTGCGGGATTGGTAGGTACCTACGAATATAGTACCGAACGATAGCGAAGCGAGCGAGCGGTAGATTTTGCTTCTACCTACGTATATTAAAATATTAAGTTGAGCGGGATGCGAAATACCTGTGAATGTACGCAATGACAAGTAGGTATTGTAATAAATGAATAAATTAAAGCGGTTTAGTATAAGAGTATAAGGAACGAAGATTGAAATGAAATATAGTTGCGGGATGATGATATACGGATATAATATTGATATCCGTTATCAAGAGAATAAAGAAAAATAGGTATCCGTGATCATGGGACCAAAACTGTTGGATATCTGTGATCGTAGGACCAAAAACTGTTGGATATCCGTGATCGTAGGACCAAAAAATGTCGGATATCCGTCTCGAAGGACCAAAAAATGTTGCGGCGGCCTAAAGCCTTGGGGTGAAAATCGAAATTTTCTTAGTGGACTGTATGAGGGGCGGTTCGGTGACACAAGTAGGTGTTTTGGTGGTGTGGGAAAATGATGATGGTACCTGCCTGGTGAGCTATGGCGACACGACGAGAAGGGTTTCCTTAGCCACGTGGCTGGCGCGTCCAGGATATCACGTACGGACGAGAATCCGCACTTTCCACAACACACATACACGCACTTGCACTGTTCAATAGCAATCTTCGTTCTTCGCGGTGAAAATATGAGTCCTTTTTCGACTTGGGATTAATTTTACCCAACAGGCGCCGATGTTGATTGAGAACTGGCGGATCTTCTTGGCGGCAGCGTATGCGCGCCATTGCGGATCTTCCTTCTCGCTCTCACTTAGGCATTATAAGGGTTGTGGAAGGGAGAAGGAAAGCGGAAGGAACTTTATGTTACACAGATACTAATTAATTAGAGTTGCCAGTAATTAGGCATGAAATATAAAACTAAAGAAAGTAATGGCGTTAACACCTAGTTTACTAGTAAGTACCCTACTACCCTAGGCGAGCATTGGCTCGGCTTGCCTGGTGGGTGGCAATAGTGCCGCCCACCAGGCAGAAATCCTGACTCCTTGTATAAAACATTATCGATCGGAGTTAGTTTCATTTTGAAATAAATTGCTAATCCATTGCTTCATATGTTCGAAAAATTTGTTTGCTCGACAACGTAAATAACACAATGAATGTTGTTGAACTGTCAAAATGAAACCAACTCCGATTGATAATGTGTTACGCAATTAGGATGCAGGACTTCATTTCAGCAGTAGCGATTACGATCATTAGACCGACGAGGCTGTCAATAATTAGAGTATTTTGAATTAATATAAATTAGTCTTGATCCCTGCACACTCCCTGAAGGGTTTGAATATCATCAAACAATCTATCACAAGCTGTAGGTATTATCTTCTATTTCCATAATTCCCTAAAAGACATTTTCTCATTCCCAAATTCTCAAGAGAAATGACATTGACAAAAACGCTTCAATATTATCGTCAAGTTCAACAACAGACGACTTACTGATCGTGTTTAAATAACTTTGTATCATAGATTAAGAAAATCGTACAGAAGTGACGCTCATTGTCACGCAGTACCAGTTTTATCGAGAGAGGGAAAAGTTCGGTTTAAATGCCTATTCAAATATAAGCGATGTCGAAGCGATATGTTGTCATGCTCGGTAGCGAAACTGCACCCTAATTTGCGTAACAGACTATCAATCGAAATCGGTTATTTACGGTGTTAGAAGACAAATTTTGGAACATATAAAGCAATGGATTAGCATATTGATTCGAAATGATTCAGATTCCGATCGCAATTAGGGCGCAGGTTCAAAGTGACTAACCAGAAGGCGGACCAGTATCGCTACCGAGCGCGATAACAGAATAGGCAAAGGCGTTTTTTTTCGTTTCGAAATTCTACAACGACTTTCAACAAGATTTACATCAGATTTTCGGTAGCTTATGTCAAACCAATATTTTTTTTTATTTTCACATCATCGTTGTCACTTTGTCTTAGGTCTTCCAGCCATGTTGGACATGCATTTGGCTCCAGTCTGCGCCGGCAGGCGGTTATTCATAAAAACAGTTTTTATAAACAACCACCTGCCGGCAGACTTTAGTAATAACAACCGCACGGGTCGATCGATAAGGTTAAGCTACGCTTGCCGCGGTTTGTCCGTGGATGGGTGACCATCTTTACATATCAATACCCCTCCGTGCTTCGGAAAGCACGTTAAGCCGTGGGTCCCGGCTGTCATTCGTAGATCTTTGACAGTCATTACGCATCGTCAGTAGCCCGAAAGTCTGACAATCAGTCTTACCAAGTGTTATCATATTACCCAGTAACTGGGTTTTGGAGGTCAGATTGGCAGTCGCTCCATGTAAATACTGGTATTCAGATGCATCCGGTTAGACTGAAAGCCGACCCCAACTTCGTTGAGAGAAAGAAGGCTAGGCAGATGATGAGAGAGAGTCTCTTCTACACATTATTATTGTATGCTGTTAAGAAACAGCCAGTTGCAGAAACGAACTGTAATGGAGACTTCAAATTCATGCCATCCCTTATATTATACATATATGAAAAAACTGTTTTACAAAAAAATACAACCGACTTCCAAAAACAACACTACAAAGTGAAAAATAACTTTAATTTCGGAAGTCGGTGTCTAGTTAAATGTATTTTCGTTTTTTGCCACCGACTTCCGAAATTAAAGTTATTTTTCACTTTGTAGTGTTGTTTTTGGAAGTCGTTTGTATTTTTTTGTAAAAGAGTTTTTATTTTTCACTTTTTAGTTGTGTACCTACCCCACACAAATTCAAATACCACTACCTGCAAAACAAACTAGAACATCATCCATATAAAAGTGGGGAAAAATACGTATTATTGAAGCTAACTCAAAAACTACTGAAGCAAAGTGAATCAATTTTATATGGGACCAAGTGTGATGTATACACTCTCGAACAAAACAAAAAAAATCCAAATCGGTTTAGCCATCTTCGAGTTATCGGGGAACATACATAAAAAAAAAAATAAAAAAAAGTAAAAAAAAAAAAGTTTCCGACGAATTGAGAACCTCCTCCTTTTTGAAGTCGGTTAAAAAAGAAAGTGACAGCATCAATTTAAAGTCTCCATTAAACTAATGTTAGTTTTGTGCAACTCACCGTAAGCCCCCGTTCCCACGGGCGTAATAAAATCGCGGCGGGATTTTATCGCGCACTGGATTTTCAACTATCGTTGTTGAGCCGAGCGTTGAGAATCCAACTTAACAATAACAGAGTACATTCTAGCGCTTCGAAAAAACACACTGTTGGATTTTGCACTCTCGGTTCTAGGCAAAGCGTTGAAAATCCAGTGCGCGAAAAAAAATCGCCGCGATATTATTACGTCCGTGCGAACGTCGACTAGTGATTGACGTTAACACGGAAGGGGCGCGTCCGCTTAATTTGACAGAAATGTTCGCGTGATCTTAAACTATTAGGTATTAAGGTTGATGCCTATTTTTAGTGGTATTGGTATTTGGGTTTAATTTGGTTAATCTGGTATAATTTCCGTACTTAGATCTGTGATTAATGTTTGCGAGATTAGTTAGTTGAAAACATTTTCTACACACGCACGCAATACAATATATTTATTTACATTTTATTTGGAAACTAGCTTCTGTCCGCGGCTTCGCTCGCGTGGTATTTCCCTATTTGAATCGGATTTTGTTCACAATTTCATGGGTTTAAATTGTTTTGCACGGGACCCGAAATCTTTTTCTAAAAATATAGCAGCCTTTTTTTTTTTTTTGTGGATGGGAAATCATCAAATGACTTCTCCCGCTCTGAGCAGAGCGGGAGGGCGTGTCAGACTTTTACTGACTAAAACCCACCCATGCTCCTTCAACTGCCCGTGCCAGGGCCACGGTATCTCTTTCGAACTACCCGCGACCCCGGCGGCATCGGCCCAATTGACCCCGTCACTGCTGACATCTCTTTGAGGCGCGCGTGGAACACAACGCGCCGTCGACCCGGGCCTGTTCCTTACCGGACGGCGAGCTGCCCATTACTCGTCGTCCGCAAGCCCGCGCCTACGGTGGCCGGGAATCGGCAATCGATTCCCGCCGCCTAGGGCGTCTCCTACGGCGGCTAGGGGCGCGAGGGCGCGGCTGTTCCCTCTCCGTCACGCGTTCTGCTTCCTCCTTCGCGAACATTACTGCTTCGCAGAAGGAGGTGACGGCTTCCCATACACTCTCGCTCCGCACCATGGCCCGGACCAGGTTTGGACGCGAGAGATCGCCGCCGCCGATCGCCTCCGTGAGAACACGGCGATGCTCCGCCCAAGCCGGGCAAACCTCCACTGTATGCTCCACCATGTCCTCCGGGCGATCCACACAATGGTGACACCTGGGCGTTTCCTCCCGCCTTATCCGAAACAGGAACCTCCCGAAACAACCGTGTCCGGTGAGGACCTGCGCCAGGCGGAAGGTGAGGACGCCGTGGCGCCTCTCCAACCACTCCTCAATGAGGGGACTTATCGCCGCAATTGTGGCGTGCCCAGTGCTGGGTTGCGACAATCGCACTCTCCATGTCGCCATGAGATCCCGCCGGAGCTCTGTCCGCTGTACCGTGATTTCTCGCGGCAGCGGAGTTACGCCCCGGCGTTTCGCCTCCTCGCGCCACTCTCACACGTGCGCTAGGACTTTTGCCTCCAGATCCCGGCGGTAATCCGGCAAGGAGGCACGCCGCCTCACAGGAGACCATGCAGTATCCCCGGACAGGCTGGATGGCCATGACCCTCTGGGACGCGTTCAACCGGCGGGCTGGTCACAGCCTCAGGGCACGCGCCCACACCGGTGCTCCGTAAAGGGCCATAGACCACACGACCCCTGCGTAAAGCCTCCGGCAGGAGGCGTTTGGACCCCCCAGATTGGGCAGGAGCCGCTTCAAGGCAGCCCCGGCCCGCTCCAGTCTGGGAGCCAAACGTCGGAAGTGCTCCACGAAGTTCCACCGGCTGTCGAGGACGAGTTCCAGGTACTTCATCGTCGACTCGACCCCGATGTGAACCCCTCAGCTTGAACTGCCTTTGAATTAATTCGGTAGATAAACACGTGTCCGTCCCTGCGTAACTGCCGCGCGCTCGAACTTTCGCGTAACTGAGACTGACTGAGATTTCGAAGCGTGTCGTTATGGCAGCTTTCTATCAAGTTAAACTACTGTATCAGTATTATACTGTGGTAGTACGGAGTGCTAATAGAATAAGAGGCCAGCTCATCATAAGGTTTCGTTACCACTGACGTGCAGCCTACTGTACAAACCTGATCCCTACCAAAAAGACTGGCCCTTAATAGCACCGAAATGAAGTATACGTCAAATGGGGTTACTTTGATACTACGAATTTACTTTGATAACAACTTACGATCTATGAGAAACTAATTTTATGTGTGAATAAGGTTTTGTTGGTGAACCGGTTATTTGGCATTTTTAAGGTATGAAAATCTTTTGATGCCACCAAAAATCTATACCTATAGATGTTTTCATGAGACGACAATTGTTATCAACGTAAACCCGTAGTATCAAAGTAACCCCGTAGTATCAAAGTAACCCCGTAGTATCAAAGTAACCCCGTCGTATCAAAGTAACCCCTTAGTATCAAAGTAACCCCATTTTACCGTAGTGAAAGAAGTGTAATTGGTCAATTTAACATGGGCCAGATCATAAATAGGGATTTTTTTTTTTAGGGATTTTTTTAGGGGATTGGAGCCTAGGACACTACACTACGGTTACCAGGCAAACTTACTACATAACATAACATCACGCTTGTAATCCCAGAAGGGATGGGCAGAAGAGTACCTATAGTGCACCCACATTTCGCCAGTTATGTTTAAGTCCAATGTAATAGGTGGCGAGCCTATTGCCATCAACCGGCCACAAATCCAGACTCCGGGCTGCTACTGAGAAATTCTTGACGGCAAAACCCAATAACACTTTGCTCAACCTGGGAATCGAACCCAGCACCTCACGCTCAGAAAAACAGAAAGAACAAAACAAAACAGAAAGAATGATCCAAAGACTTCAAAACGCCTGTGCACGCTTCTGTTTTAAAGTTCCCTTTAGGGGACATGTTACACCTTCCTTAAATGAGCACAACATTTTAAAAATGAAAGCTAGACGTAAACTCCACTTGGCAAGCCTTTTCTTTGGTGTTATTAAGTCTCATTCCCCTTGTTACTTATATGACAAACTATCGTGGACAAGAAGACACAGAATCGGTGAGGGAAGAAAATGTTCTCAACAGCTTTCTATCCCACGGCACAAGTCGGCAGCTTTTAGAGGCAGTTTTCACTACGCAGCTACTAAATGCTGGAACAACATCCCTCCTCCCATAAAGTACAGTAAAAGTTACGCGACATTCAAATTGAAACTCAAAGAATTTTTATTAAACCAGCAAAAAGATTTTGATAATGTTCGAGCCGACATATCCGCCATATAATGCAATTTATTATTTTATCATTTTTATAATACCAATTTTATCAGTTTTATTTTTATTATATTGAATTATTATTGTCTTGTGTTCATAATTTTAATAAAACCACATCAAAATACTTTTGGTAGTTTATAAAGTGTAATGCAGTCTCATGAGTTCTATGTAGGTGATATTTATTAGATATAGTTTTATTATTATTTTATTATTTTAATGTGGTAATATTGATATTGGGTATTTATTTTTAGTGTTTTAATTAATCACAATACAACACACACACGCATGCATGTCATATCATTTCATTTTAATTAATTCTCTTAAATCTATTCTCTCCTTGTGTTAATTATTTAGATTATTCTAACCTTAGATTCTAGCGTATGGCACTCGTGGGTTGCAGCTGAAAATCAGCGTCAGGTGGTACACCTTGTGTTGTCATCTGACAATATGCTGAGCTGAGGCCCTTTTGGCATTACAATCTTTGTTTTATGTTTTTTTATAATTTTAAGGTGTATTTATGTTTTTTATAATTTTAAGGTGTATTTATTTATTTTTTTGCTGTAATGCCAATTAAACGCATTTTTCTTTCTTTTCTTTCTTTCTTTCTTTCTTCTCAGCAGTAGCGCTTGCGACCACTATTAGAGACCACAATGAGGCCCTTACTAGGAGATCGTGGTTAAGTAATAACAGCCGCACGGGTCGATCGATTAAGCTACGCTTGCCGGGGGGGTTTTTTTTTTTTTTTTTTTTTATATGAGTACGACTACCGCGGACTTGGTGGTCCGCGCCTTTTTTTATTGTTGTATTTTATTTGTTTTTTTTTTTTTAAATCTAAGGTACAATCATAAACTCCTCTGTCGGACACTTACTCTAATCTTAAAATCTATGTGAATCCATCCATTTTTTATATAATTTTTTTTTTTTCACAGTAAAGATGATCACCCATCCACGGACCAACCCTGTGCTTGCTGGGGTTGGTCCGTGGATGGGTGATCATCTTTACATACCGAGCCGTTTGTCCCGGTCGTCATTTGTGGATCTTTGACAGTCGTTACGGGTCGTCAGAAGCCCGAAAGTCTGATAACCAGTCTTACCAAGGGGTGTCGTATTACCCAGGAGGTCCGATAGGCAGTCGCTTCATATAAAATACTGGTATTCAGCTGCATCTAGTTAAACTGGAAGCCGACCCCAACATAGTTGGGAAAAGGCTCGGCAGATTGAATGTAACGCAAAATTCTTTCAATTTTCTCCCGCTTCCAAAATCAAACTTTGCAAATAGGACCATCTTTGACAGTGTTTGCCGCTCCATAAAAACAAAGTTATTTTAACATGCGTAAGTTTAACAGGAACGCAGATAAACATCTCGTCTGCCATTACAACATTTATGAGCGGCAAATATTTACCGCCTTCCGACTACAAATATTGAGCAGAAGGACCACTCTAAAAACATGTGCGCTTAAGTGTTAAGTTGTGTGTGAGAGTGTGTGTGTGTTAGGAGCAACTAGAATCAATTCTATTTTGTTGTTTTGGACAGGCTTTTTATTGTTCTATTTGGTCTCGAACGTTTCATATATATGTTTATGTCGTGCATAACAGTTATTTGTATGGTTAATGAAATAACAATTTCAGCTCTTTTCGTAAATTATGGTGCTGTTGGAGTGTTCTTTAAATGAAGACTGCACCCCATGTGTGCATAAGGTAAAATTCTTTATATAATAGGTAGGTATATAAGCTTATATCATGTATATATAAACGTAAAAAAACATCATCCGATGCTAAAAAAATCATCATCAGTAGTTTTGAACCTATGGGGTTCGCAACTAACCCCCTCCCCCTGGGGTTTTGGGTTTATAAATTAGTATATGATATCGGCTAAAGCGTTATTAGTAAATAATGTTAGGTTACAGACGGCAGCTACATTTTTAGGGTTCCGTACCTCAATAAAACGGAACCCTTATGATCACTTCGTTGTCTGTCTGTCTGTCAAGACCCTTTCTCTCAAGAATGCGTTAAGGTATCAAATTGAAATTAATATCAAATACGTAGGTATATGATCCCTTCGAGCTCTAAAAAAATCAAGCCTTAAGTCGACGTAATAATACAGCCATTTCTGCGACATATTTTGATACTAGCAAGTGAATCAAAACCTTATAGGGTACTTCCCGACCCCGTTGACGTAGAATTATGAAATTTGGCAAGAAACAAGATCTCACAGCACAATTCTGTCCTCCCGTACCTAAAGTGCAGTAACAGGAAAAACACGAATTCGAAAAACAGACATTTCGATAAAACTTTGAATGCAAGGTGAAAGGATATGTACAGAACTAAAATACTAGACATTGGTGCCGATTCTCTTGTCACAAATGCCTCTAAACTAGACTAAAAATTACTAAAATTTAGTTTATTCCTGTCAAACGACGATTTCCCATTCTGAAATTGACTATAGTGACACAACTTAACTATATTTTAGTTTGACAGGACTAAGATTGTACGGAGTTATTAGTTTAGTGAAAATGGCAATTTTGCTATTCTAAATTTGACAGTTTTCACCTAAAATTTTAATTGTAAAACTAAATCAGACTATATAAATATAGTCTGATTTAGTTTGACAATTAATCGCGATTAAAATAAATAAAAAATAAATAATAAATATGTTTGGACATATCACACAACGCCATCTAGCCCCAAGCTAAGCAACCTAATGCTTGTGTTATGGTAACGAGATGGCTGATAAACTACTTACATACATTTTTTTTTTTGTAAATACATACATATTATAGATAGAAAAACCACCCAGACTCGGAACAAATACTTGTAGGTCGTACAAATATTTGTTCCGTGCGGGAATCGAACCCGCGACATGCTGCGCAGCAGTCAATCGCTCAACCACTGCGCCAACCGTGTGTGCGCCAAAGGTGTGGAATAAAATTAGTTGACATGAACTAAAATTCACACCGAGAACTTGACATCGCATGCAAAAACAGTAGTGTATTTTTTTCTTTTCTTTTGCATATATCTCGAAAATTGTGAGTCCTATCGCAAAAATAATGAAAATTTGGCCCCCCTTTATAAAACCCATAAACCCCTATGACTCAACATGTAGGTACCAAAAAAAAGGTACCTACATTCCATATAAAACACATTGAAGCTGCCCCCTCCCTGCGCCCCTCCAGCTCTAAAAGATATTTGACCCGGTAACGACAGCGATGTCGGTGAACAAAATATGACAAGCCTTGTCACTTCATAGTGATTTCGTTAGTTCCAATTAAAGCCACCGGGTCAAATATACTACAGGCACTATACTACGCGGAGTCACGATTGTCAAACTCGATTTTAGTTGTGTCAAAATTGTTATTAAATTTAGAGGTTTTTTTTTTGCAGAATAGCTCTAAGATTCTCATAGCAAAAAGTAAGGAATTTTAGTGATAGTTTAGTTAGTTTAGTTCGGTGTACAACAGAATCGGCACCAGTGTTCCGTTACTTTTTTTTTTATAAAAAAACTATAAAATAAAATGGGGATTCAGAATAATATGCAACTCAAAACCTACCAAAATTTCTATAACTGCACTTTAGGCTCGGGTGGGCAGAATTATAGAAAAAATAAAAGTAAAAAAAAATAGTTTTTTGCGATTACAAAAAATTGATCTTGACGTACTTATCAATGTATGAGAACATTTTGTTTTTCAACTGCAATGTTAAGTTTGGTTTTGTATTGCTTTATTCAGAATTAAATAATATTTTCGTTAATAAGTTAGGAAAATATGACGTCGAAAAATTCCTCCGCATCGCTGTCTACTGGTAATGTACCCAAGAGATTGGTGGCATTGCCACGTTGTATGGCAATGCACTAAGCTTCTGGTTTGCATGAGATCCTAGTTGACGCTCCTAGATGCTGTGCAGAAGTTCGTATTTTGCCCAACTGCTCGTCCAATTGGCAGATATGCTGTAAAGTAAGGTCTGCATAATTGTTTTCAAAGACTTTTACGGTCAGTCAGCAAATTAATTAAATTTCAGCAATCAATCAATGGATCAATGTTATTATTTTATTTTCCTCTGAGTAGAAAATAAATAAATTAAAAAAAGCGGCCAAGTGCGTGTCGAGCCACGCGCAGTAAGGTTGCTTTCACATTAGGACGTTAGCAACGCGACAGAAGTACATGCCTTCACATTATAAGAAGAGGCGCGCGTTAGCAGCGCCGCTGTTTAGATCAGTGTGGCGCACTTTATTTCAAAATAGATTCCGACGGGGAAACATTGTTGCTATTGCTTTTGATAATACTCATTCGGCGCCATCGATCTCTCGTAAAAGAAACGAAAAAGACTGCTGGATTAATCCTTTATTTCGAAACCTTTCTTATATAATATAAATAAAATAATAAGAGATACCTGCTTCATTTTTTTCGGACCCAGTTTTATTTTCGAAGTCAGGAATAAACAATGCACATAATTCTTAATTCTTTTTTAGGGTCCTGTTTTGTTCTTGTAATCGTCGCTTCTTGAGTCCCACAAAACAGGACGCATTTTAAGTTCCATAATAAATCGTTCGGTGTTAAACGCGCTCATTGTGTAGTCTATAATTACGTGCGCTTGCAACACTGGCTCATCGCCGCCTAAACGATCGCGGCGGCCGCGCCAGCAGCGCGCGGCTGCCGCGCTTCTGTTTATAATATTAAATTCTGATTCGGCGATGGTCGTGCGACTGCCGTGCCACTAATAAATGTGAAAACGGTCTAATAGGGTTCCGTAGTTGCACAATAATGCGGAGTAAGAACAGGGCTTTTTGTTGTTTCATGAATATTTCACTATTACTCGTAAACTTGAAAAGCCTACTTAGCTGTGATAGTTTTCCTTTTAACTTCGTTATATATACTACTACCGTGAATGTTTTCACCCATCCAAAACTAACCGTTTAGCTGGCAGGAGGAGGGGGGGCGGGGGGGGGGGGGGGCGATACTGGACTCTAACAAATATTAGCAGTTTAAAGCTTACTATTTCAGAAACGGATCCCTATATCGAAAAATTGTATTCCCAAACCCGCAATATTTTTGAACGACTCATCCAATAACATCCCACACTATGGGGCAGACGAGAAAAAAAAATCCCACTTTACGTGTAGGTACAGAAGGTACCCTAAAAATTTTTTTTCATGAGTTTATTTAACCACTTTGTCGTCGGCGTGATGAATATGTATATCCATGCCAAATTACAGCTTTCTAGTACTAAGAGTCTCTGAACTAAGGTGCGGATGGACAGACGGACGGACATAGCGAAACTATAAGGGTTCGTTGTTGATTACGGAGCACAAAAAACGTTAACTGTCGATAAGACGTCACGTGACGTTTGAGCTGTCAATCTTCAGAATGTGAAGCGGTCTGAAGGTTGGTCCTTCTGTAATGTTCTGTTTTCCATGTTGTGACTACAAAACACTATTTATGAGAAATATCCTGTACCGTAATAAATCTTAGTATTGAAAGTATTTATGGTATGAAAATAAATTCTTTGAGTCTTTTCTCACTAATGCCAATATTTTATTTACTGTCATCTCTGTGAGCAGCTTTATTCACAATTTGTTTTAAAAGTTTCACTAAATCAATCAATCAATCTGCCTAGCCTTTTCCCAACTATATTGGGGTCGGCTTCCAGTCTAACCGGATGCAGCTGAATACCAGTATTTTACATGGAGCGACTGCCTATCTGACCTCCACAACCCGGTAACTGGGTAATACGATACCCTTGGTAAGACTGGTTGTCAGTCTTTCGGGCTTCTGACGACCCGTAACGACTGTCAAAGATCCACGAATGACAGCCGGGACCAACGGCTTAACGTGCTTTCCGAGGCGCGGAGGAGTCTCGGTATGTAAAGATGGTCACCCATCCACGGACTAACCCCGGCAAGCGTAGCTTAACCTGATAGATCGACCCGTGCGGCTGTTATTTCTTCCAAGTAAAACAGCAAATGACAGATGTGTTTTTTTTTTTCTAAATTAGATTACTGTTCTGATCTGGTTGGTTGGTTCATCGATGAGTGACCATCTTTATATATCAAGACCCCTCCGTGCCTCGGAAAGCACGCTAAGCCGTTGGTCCCGGCTTTCATTCTTAGATCTTTGACAGTCGTTACGGGTCGTCAGAAGACCGAAAAGTTTGACAACCAGTCTTACCAGTTTTTACATCTTAACAGTTTTTACAGTGTTAAGGAGTTCCTGAAATACAAAATCGCATGATGACAGATTGTATCGCATTATGCATGTAAAATTTGCATACTTATGTCTATTAAGCAAAACATGTTTGTTCACATTGTTAACATTACCATCTTTTGTACCATGTTTTTAGCAAATAAATGATATATTATTATATTACCAAGGGATATTGTATTTACCAGTAACTGGGTTGTGGAGTTCAGATAGGCAGTCGCTCCATGTAAAATACTGGAATTCAGCTGCATCCGATTAGACTGGAAGCCGACTCCAACATAGTTGGGAAAAGGCTAGGCAGATGAGGTACGAAACCCAAAACACACCTTAAAAAAAAGAAAACAATGCTTGTAAGGCCAGATGACAACACTAGATCACCTGACGCTGAGCAGGTGGCTTGTCAGCTTATTTATCAATAAAAACCGGTCAAGAGCGAGTCGGATTCACACACCAAGGTTTCCGATTCGATTTCTGAAAATGTGTGCTATTTAAATGCATCGTTTTATTTTTCCTGTAATCTTTACATAAACTTCTATCACATAGAATAGTTTCAGATTTTTCTCTATTCAAACTTCGGAGGTAGGGGGAACGGTATTTTTTTTTACATTTTTGATCAAAAGTCGAAAACTATGCGGCCTAAAAACAAGAAAAAAAAATGTTTGAGAATGTGCAAACAGCGCTTTTATATATGATACCCCACATGCTCTAGTAGCCCCACATCGAATGTTTAAGTCTTCAGTCCCTGTTGCAAAAAAAAATATTTCTTTCTTATTTGCGAAATAGTTGGGCAAACGTAACGTACTTCAGATATCTGGCTGTGGCAGACGGACAGACAGACATACTGAGTCGCACCATAAGGGTCCCTTTTTACTATTTTGGTACGGAGCCCTAAAAAGCAAATCTTTTACTATAAAAATAAAAACTACATTATACAACCGTCTTTTAGAAATATCAACAATATGTACTACCTGTAAAAGAAAAATGTCAGCTTCAGCCTAAACGCAGCTAGAACGTGTCCAGTTTATGAAATATTCAGGTCACGTTTCAGTCTACATTATTAGACAAGCTTCCACGTGTTTTCTAGAATAAAGTCGACCAATATTTTCCCTTCTTTGTCGACTAGGTTTATGCCTTTTTAAGTTTTAGTGTAGTTAAAATAACAGCTTTTTTCTTTTAACACTGTTTCTGATAAAAAAAAAATACTTTATAAAAGTAAAAACCGACTTCAAAACCAAAAACGAATAAAATAACATTCATAAAACACTTCAACAGCTTCTGAAGTCGGTGTCAAGCTAAAGTGCATTGAAGAATTGATGACACCGTCTTCAGAAGCTGTTGAAGTGTTTTATGAAAGTTATTTTATTCGTTTTTGGTTTTGAAGACGGTTTTTACTTTTTTAAAGTATTTTTTTTTTTTTTTTTAATTTTTAGTTGAATATACAATTACGTGATTAGGTAAGCCCAAGTCGAACGAAAAGAAGAATCATCAAAATCCATTTAGAAATGCCGGAGATACAGTGCATTTATGCATATAACTTCGTACATAAGAATAATTACATAATGTATTATATACTAAAACCTTCCTGAAAGTATGTAAATTACGATAGTGAAAAAATCATCAAAATTGGTTTTTTAGTTTTTGAGAAAATCGCGGACAAATAAACATACATACATATATACTTACATACATACATACATTAATACATACGGGTCGAATACAGAACCTCCTTTTTTGAAGTCAGTTAAAATTTAGTTAGCATTGTTCACAAAGCCATTTATAGCTAGTAAGTAAGACGGAATTTCACCTGATTTGCGGTTTATGTCTATAAATTCAGAATTACATAGGCCCTTAATTTAAAAAAATCTCGTGAGTTGAATCTGGGAGTCTACTCACTAAGTCCGTCAACGAACATATAGGCCCTTCCAAAAGTAGTTGATCCGATAAAACAAGTGTCATTCAATTTTTCGGACGAGCAATTCACATCGGGAGTAAGGACAACTGTTAAATCGTGTAGACACTCGTTCCCGTAGGTGATAAGGAGTAGGAAACGCCCGTAAATTCGGCCAAAACTACAGATTTCGTGCTTAGGGAGTAGACCCCCTGAAAATAAGAGTGTACGACTAAACGCCGACAGACACTACGCCGACAGACTGAACACCGATAAGACTTTACTTCGACGGGACTCTTCGCCTACAGGACACTTCGCCGACATGACTTCGCCGACAGGACTCATCAGCGACGCAACTTACATAATTAAAATAAACATAGAAAAAAAAAAACAAAATTGACCTAACCAAACCAAACGACTGTCTAAGGTTAGGGTTTTCGTCAGCAGGTTGACGGAGCCCCGCTGCGCGGGGCTCCTATTTTTGTCTGCAGGGTTTAAAGGAACCTAACCAAACCGAACCTCGAGGTGCCTCTTATGTTGACCGTTTAGGGTTAGGGTTTTAATCAGTAGGTCGACGGAGCAGCGCCTGTCGGCCAAGAGTCTTGTCGGCGAAGTGTCCTGTCGGCGAAGAGTCCCGTTGGCGAAGAGTCTCATCGAAATAAAGTCTTGTGGGTATTCAGTCTGTCGGCGCAGTGTCTGTCGGCGTTTAGTCAAACACTTTGAAAATGAGCAGTGATTTTAGGAGAAAAAAATACTCAGGAAGAAGTCTCGAAAAACAGGCCAAGAGCGTGTCGAACCACGCACAATGAAGGGTCCTAAGTCGGCAAACTAAACGTAAACTAACTCCTTACTAGAATCTATACTCCCCCAGAGTTTAGAGTGGATTTAGTATCAGTATGCGAACGGCAGCCGCTCTTGCCTCAAGCGTTTTCACGTTAAGGTTTCAGTAGCAACTCTGAAACTGAGGCCAGGACATTCCTGTAGTCTATTTTATATCTAGCTAGGTATGTTGGTGATGTCGATACTCGAACTTATATATTAGGTCTTTACCTATGAAATTGCCGTTCTGCAGTACTGGCCATTTCAAATCAAAATAATTTTTGTTTGGCTAAGAATTCTAATTTCAAATTAATTTTATTTTAAAAACATAGATTTTTTTTTTCCAAAAGTAGTCATTTGTTTATTGATTAGTTTTAGATTTTCATCGCATTTAAATCTTTTTCGTCATCATGGATACGTTAAAAATTCGAGTAATTATGGAATATGAGTACCGTCGTGGCAGCAACGCGGCACAAGCGGCACGCAACATCAATGACGTTTACGGAGCTAACACTACAAACCAACGCACCACTTGTTATTGGTTTGCTCGCTTCCGTTCTGGAAATTTCGACCTGAAAAATTAACCTCGCGGTCGTCCGAAGACTTTGGTCGACAATGACGAATTAAAGGCGATTGTGGAAGCTGATGATACACAATCTACTGCTGAATTAGCAGCAGCTTTCGACGTTAGCATCAAAACAATATTGGTCCATTTGCGTCAAATTGGCAAGGTAAAAAAGCTTGACAAATGGGTGCCCCACGAACTCAATGATCGCCAGCGCGAAGTACGCGTCGAGACGTGCCTTGCACTGCTCAACAGACACACAAATGAAGGAATTTTGAACCGCATTGTTACCTGCAATGAAAAATGGATTCTGTTTGATAACCGCAAGCGCTCAGCAAGTTGGTTGGATCCTGGTTCAGCACAAAACAATGCCCTAAACGAAAACTTACCCCTAGAAAAGTGATGGTCACTGTTTGGTGGTCTAGCGCCGGTGTGATTCATCACAGCTTCTTACCAAACGGGGTGAGCATTACTTCAGATGGGTACTGTGAAGAACTGAACACCATGATGGAGAAGCTGGCACATCTCCAACCAGCATTGGTCAATCGCTCGTCTCCGCTGCTCCTGCACGACAACGCGCGACCTCATACTGCACAGCAGACGGTCTCCAACTGGGGTTGGAAGCTCTCCGTCATCCACCCTACTCACCAGACCTTGCGTCTACAGACTACTACTTTTTCCAGAATTTGGATAACTTCTTGGCGGGAAAAAAATTCAATACCCGAGAGGCAGTACAAAATGCCTTTGAAGAATTTGTTGCCTCCCGTCCAGCTGATTTCTTTAAGAAGGGCATCAATAAACTGCCACTGCTTTGGCAAAGATGTATTGATTGCATGGGTGATTACTTCGATTAATACAAATAAAAAATGCATGAAAAAAATTTGTTTAAATTTTCTCATACAAAACGGCAATTTCATAGGTAAAGACCTTTACCTTACTGTTGTAACTGTAACTTTTAAAAATCAATCAATCTGCCTAGCCTTTTCCCAACTAGGTTGGGGTCGGCTTCCAGTCTAACCGAATGCAGCTAAATACCAGTATTTTACATGGAGCGCCTGCCTATCTGACTTCCACAACCCATTAACTGGGTAATACGGTACCCCTTGATAACTCTGGTTGTCAGAATTTCGGGCTTCTGACGACCCGTAACGACTGTCAAAGATCCACGAATGACAGCCGGGACCAACGGCTTAACGTGCTTTCCGAGGCACGGAGGAGTCTCGGTATGTAAAGATGGTCACCCATCCACGGACTGACCCCGGCAAGCGTTGCTTAACCTGATGGATTGACCCGTGCGGCTGTTATGACTTAGCCACGAGCTCCTCCACGAGCACGTACTTGTAAATTTTATGGTGAGAAATAAAGTATTTGTATTTACGAGGGCAGATTTTTCTTGAAAAGTTGACGGTTTGACGTTTTGACATATTTTCCGTAAAAAAACTGCCAAAACACCATTTTTACTCCTCAGATTAAATTATCTGACGATTGAAAAATTGCCCTTAAGGAAATTAAATTATTATCTAGAGAATAGAGGGCTAAAATAATAAAAGTCGTTACTGTCGGTATTTAAAAAAAAGTCGGAACGTTCCAACGAGGTGTCGTGGGACACCTCGTTGGAACGAAGTTCCCTTCGCTGTATAATTGTGTATTAAAACAGAGCCATCTAGTATGGTCTCAAGTTTCAAATGTCAAAAGTTTTTTTTTTAGGGCTCCGTACCAAAATGGTAAAAAGGAACCCTTATGGTGCCTGAGAGAACCTGGAGCTGCGCTTTCGGCCATCAACAGCGCTGCCAGCAACGCAGTCATTACAGACCGTGGTAGAAATAAAAATAAATGAATAAAAACTTTATTGCTAAAATAGATAACAAAGATTTAAAGAAGAAGAAGAAGAAAAAGAAGAAGAATAAAAGAAGAAGAGAAAAGTAATGTAGTTTTATTTATTTACTTGTTTTTCTTTATTTTCTTTTTAAACTGGACTGGGCACGAATCCAGACAGTATAGTCAGCGACAAAAATATCGGGATGAACAGACTGCTCAATATTATCTAAACAACTAAGAATAAGGGTTGACCCACATCTGTCAGCACGGAATCGCCTTTTTTCGTGCTTTATCCTTTTCTATCTCTTAGGATCATTATTTCCTAGAGCGATAAAGATAGAGACCGCGCGGTGGAATCGGCGATGCGCTCGACACCACGGCCAAAAGGCTGAGAGGCGCTGGAGTGCTGACGAGTGCTATCGAGCGCGATACCATGCTTCCATTGCATTGCATGATTGTATTCCACAGCACTCAACGGCTACGGCGTGCGATCTTACGCTGAAGCACGCGATAGCACGCTGCGGCACACACGACATAAATGCTGTTCCGTGCTGACAGATGTGGGTCAACCCTAAGTATCTCAATTGGATAAAGTTCTTGCCAGAATGACAGTTGTCGTATACTGTCTTCATTCTGTAACATTCCTTGTATCATTAGAGTTGATACTTAATTTTTTCATAGTTGTTTAAATAATTTTGAACAGTCTGTCCATCCCGACATTACTGACGCTGACTGTACATTCTTTCGGAGTTTTTAAACTTTCTGACCGAAGCCAGGACCTCACGCTCAGCAGTCTCACTTGCAACACACACTCAACAACACAAACAACACAGTCAACAACTGAGTTAATAACATACATATTATTATGTATGTATGTTGTTTGTACCTATACAACATTATTTTTAGTATATGCGAAACCTGAATATAGTTTGTTCAGAATAAATAACTGAATCGATTCCAATAATTTTTATACCGTATTATATTTTGGCCCAAAAATCTATAAAAAAGATTACAATATGGACACCGAGCGACGAACACAAGACACTGCAGGTCATAGCGGCACTAGGCACGGGCGCACAGCGGGCGCCGCGTGGTGATCATGTTTTTGTACGGACAACCAGGTAACATAACAAGCTTATAACTTTGTGATTTTTCATGATACAGTTTTGAAATTTTGTACATATATTCTTTACATAAAAATACTAGACACCTGTTTCGGGTTTCGCGTATACCAAAACTGATGTTGTATATGTACATAGGTAAATAAACTGACACCTTTTTAAAAAGGCAGAAACTACAGAACGCCAACTGCTACGAACCTTACATACTCCTTTTGCTTCGTTGACGCTTATACAGTCATACACGCACGTCGGTTGCGAGTACTACCTGACCTTGTTAAAGAATCTTATTGCTTATTGGTGAGTAAACAATTTATATTGTATCGCCTTATAAATTGCTCTCGTCCATGTAATATGCACATAAAGGCATTTAGAACGCTTCAACTTAAACTACTAGCTTACTCAAATACAATAAAACCTTGGTTTCCTTGCATGTTGTTCTCAAGAAAATATGTCACAGAATAGTTAAGCTGGGCAGTAGGCACACTCTTGTTTATGTATAGTCAAAGAAATTACAAGGCCTGGATACCGGTTAAATTTTCAAACCGTTATTATGTACTTGACGCAAATCCTTTACATTCGGTTTCGTTCGCATAAACCGGTTTTTTGTAAACCGGTATTTGAAAGAGCATTTACATAAAGGTGTTTTCAGATTAAACGGTCTAGAGCAATAAAAACCGGTTAATACGGACGCACGATAAACAAACGTCGCGTACTGTTCAGTTTTTATTCAGTAGTAAGATAACAATACGTTTAACGACATGCCGCTCGTCGAATAGACCGGTTCATTTAGGTTAAAATAAGGTTCTTGAAACGTTCACGTTCTTAAGAAAAGTTCGGAGGAAAACCGAAATAAACCGGTATCAACCGGTATTTTTAAACCGGTTCCGAGCCTTGAAATTAAGCATTAGCATTTCACACAACTGTCAAAGAATAGAGGTGATTTTATTATACGTACAATGTAACGTGAATCGGTAGTTAATTTGCTTTGAAATAAATTTCCCTGACTTTACTAAAATTGGCTAAAGACCTTTAAAAAAATAAAGTAGTTGACATGTCTTTTTTATAACGGTACCAGCTGACCCAACAGACGTTGTCCGTCGGGTCAGCTTTCCCGAATTTTCCAATTTTCCCGGCAACTTTTACAATTTTTCTCTTCATAAGAACCCTCCTCTGAATTAAACTAAGGTTGCCTAGAAGAGATCGCAGAAAGCGATAAAGCCGCCCATTGTATATTTTGTAGTGTTTACTTATGTCTTTTTTTGGTTATGTATTTTTGTGGTGTACAATAAAGTATATTGTGGTGAACCTTTTTACCACTTTATTCTTCTGTGACCATGGATCTTCTGTTTTGTCATAATCACATTTATCTTAAGAATGTGTTGTCACTGTCTTAACAATATGTCACGTTTTGCTAATTAAAACCATCAGTTTAAGTTTAGACTATTATTACATATATATAAATAAATAAATTAACTTTAAAAACAAAATTGTGAATTGGTCCTGTCGTTCTCGAGTTTTGCGCTTAGCAACACATTTAAGCATTCATTTTTATTTATACAGATTAATTACTTCTGCTTATGGCCTGTTTCACCACCTACGATTAAGTTCCTTTTAACGTACTTAGCAGATAATTTCATACAAATCCTGTTCCATTTTTGAATTTATTCGGTGAGTAGTGGCTATTCAGACTTCGTAAAATAGGCCCTTAGTCTTTTCAAAACATAACAATGACGCAGACAATTATAATGATCTACAGTTTTTTGTTTGCACTAGAAACACTACCAAGCTTTGAAAGATGGGTGTTTTTGGCACTTTCTTTTATGTCTGACGTTTAGAAACTGCTAATTGAAACATATTAAAATATGATCACTTATGATATTTTTAAAACATAATGGCATGATGCCGTTAAGCTCATCTACCTTCTTTTTACTTAAATTATGCTACTTATTTGCGTTTTCTACGGAGCTGGACTTCTGCATTTTTGCTCATAGCCTGTGACAAAGCCATCTTGTGTGTGTTTCAGCCAACTTCAACACAATGTAACATAGCTTTAACTGCAGCATGGTCGAAGAATATTTAAGTATGTTTTGTTAGCTTTCGTTAAGTTATAGTGGTAGCGTCGTGTGGTTAGACTGCAAATAGGTATTAAATTAGGCTGTGACACCCACGACTGTGTGAAAGTTGGTGTCGTAGGCGGTTGAAAGAAAGAAAGAAAGAAAAATATTTTATTCGGGACACGCACAGGAAATACAGTTAAAAAAGAGCATATAAAAGTAACAAAATAAACATTAAAAAGCAAAAAAACAAAAAAAAGAAATCAGAATAAAAAAAAAAAAGAGACCTGTGCGAGGCCAAAAAGGCTCCCATCTCAGCATAAAGCTGCGATATTTAAAAAATAAATACCGCAACGCTGGTATTCTGATAGGGCCTGTGTGATGCCACGGACATACCCACGGATATCAATTAAAAATAGCAAGGGGAATAAAATCAAATAAAATAAAATACAAATACTTGAAAAGAAAAAAACAAAAACCGTCAATAAGGTGTAAAGATCGACTCACGCCTGACGCCCGACGGTCCAACCTCACTTGTCTATGCTATAGACTATTGTCTATATTTATGACAAGCGATGAGACCATGCATGAGACGCGGGCGCAGGCGACTGGCTGTCAATGTGCATTAATGTAAAAAAGGAAGTAAAGTCACACAAATAAACAAAGAGTGAATAATAAATACGACAAGAAAATGGTGCAAATAAATAATATAAAGTATTGTTGAGTGTATAACTGAATGTGTTGTGTTGTGTAAGTCGGAAGAAAAAAGAAAAATAATCAATCACCGAGTGAAAAAACAAAGCGTTCAAAGTTAAACATGCTGCTAGGAACACAAGACTCCGCTAAGGTCACCAATACCAACTACGTGCAGACCCAGGGTGAGTTTAGACTATCAGAGACTGGTTTCCTTTTGTATTCGTAACAAGTGTTGCTTATATTTAATACTAAAAGTACCAACTGTTTTTATAGCACGAAACGGCGGTGGCAAATCGTTCCAGCAGCGAGAGGCAGCGAATTTAAAGCTTCCACGGAAAGCAGCAGTTCTGTGCGTTGAGGCCAACAGAAGGTAAGATGATGCTCTTGTTTTAATTTTATTTATATCTCGTGACCAAGTCAATTTTTGATACAAATATTCTGGTTTTTTTGTGAGAATGGTGCCAAAGAGTAGGGTAGCCAGATGAAGCTTTCTGCGATCTGACATTCTCATCAAATTACCCTTATTTAAAAATGGTGTTATATGAGATCGGGGAGGGACATTGAAACAAAATCTTGCACAGGCATTCTGCACTCGCTGGATCAACTTTTCGGTCCTACCAAGAATGCACGCACCATACACAGTGTCAGCGTAGTTCAGCTTGGATAAAACAAGTGACTCACATAGCATGACACGCATATCCACACTTATGTACGGCCGTACACGGTACAAAAGCTTAAGACGGTAAAAGCAGTTGCGCACAGCCTCCATGATATGTGTCTCAAAATGCAGGTGCTCATCAAATACCACACCAAGATTACGGGCTTCTTGCACCCTATCAATAGAACACCCATCAACCTTCAAATCCAGACTGTATCCCAACATTTTATTTAGGAAGTCTCTTGATCCCATTACAATGTACTTGGACTTAACTGGGTTCAGAACCAAAGAGTTTCTTCTTGACCATGCTGAAATCCTATCTAAATCCTCATTCATTCTTTTTACAGCTTCAGCAGACTCCTGAGGGCGGAATGAGATATACATCTGAAGATCATCAGCATATAGGTGGAACTTGGTGTTGACCAGACAATTAATGATGTCCGCACTGTACAGAATGAAAAGAAGAGGGCCAAGGATCGATCCCTGTGGTACGCCCCGGGTCACCCGCCTTTGACTAGAGGACACAACATCTCCATCACTGTCATTTGTCACCTGGACAAACTGAGAACGGTTACTCAGGTAACTCTGAAACCATAGGACTGTTTCAGGCTGACATCCGTAGAAGGACAGCTTGGAGAGGAGAAGGGAGGTATTAATTGAGTCAAAGGCACGCGAAAAATCCAGCAGCACAAGCATGGTACCCATGCCCTTGTCCCTGGCTTCGAGGATGTTTCCAACCACGTCAAGAAGAGCTGTGGCAGTGCTGTGCCCCTTACGAAATCCTGATTGAGCCATAGGCAAAATGCCGTGCTGCTCAAGATATGTCCGAAGCTGATTAGAGACAACCTTCTCTAGAATCTTGGAGAGACAAGGCAAAAGACTAATTGGCCGAAGATCCTTCACACTGGTGGGATTAGGTACCTTGGGTATGGGCCTTACTATAGCCAGTTTCCATAAATCTGGAAAAGAGGAGGAGGTTATGGATCTATTGATGATGGCCGTAATAGCTGCAAGAGTACGAGGAAGAGTCATCAACAGCATCTCCAGGGAGATATAGTCAGATCCCTGAGCATTGGACTTAAGACCACGTAAAAGCCTCAACACCATGTCCTCCTGGACTGGCTCAAGCTGGAAATGAATATTACCAAATCTGTGGTGCTCAAAGTAACTTAAGTCAGCGGAACTGACCCTACCACTACCAGGTACGTCCAAAAAATGATCATTTATTTTCTCGGGGTTATTACAAAAATGCGGCAAACCATGCTCAGGTTTATTAGAAATAGCTATTGACGATTTAATATGGTTCCATAATGCCTTTGGATGTTTGATGTTTTTATCAATATAAGTTTTAAAATATGCACACTTCTCACTATCAAAAGCGGCCCTGACTAAGTATTTAAGCTCTTTGTAAGAGTTTATGTGATGTATAGATTTAGTAGCTTTAGACTTAACATGGTACTTGTCACGCAACTTTATCATTTCCTTGACAGTATAAGTTATCCATGGGTAAGACTTTTCCTTAATTAAAACTTTTTTTAGGGGTGCATGTAAGTCGAAAAGATTCAAAATATATTCATTAAATGTTTTTACCATAGAGTTCACATCCTCCAGACTTTCAATATACTCCCAGTCCATGTTATTTAAATCCTCATTAAAATTGTCAAGCAGTATATCTTTAACTGGCCTGTAGGTGATCCAGTGTGGGGAAGGTTTATCCAATTTAAAATTAAATTCAACAGATATAACTGCATGTTGGCCGAGCTCTGGTATGTGTGATACAGAAACCCCACACACACGGGCGTCAGTACATATCACATCAATTAGTGTTTCGCTATGATCCGTGAAATGGGTAGGCTCAGTAACAATTTGCTTTAACTTGGAACATAGTAAAAAATTGTTAAGTAATTTTGTTTTATTTTCCAGCTGGTTTAACATGTTAATGTTGAAATCACCCAGTAAGACAACCTTATCCGCGCTAGCAAAAGAGGAAAGAGAGTCGGTAATCGCATCCAGGAAGACATTCACATCAAGCCAGGGCGGCCTGTACGCAGTGCCAATGATTACTGACTGCGAGTTGATGTAAAGCCTGAGCCACATTTGCTCCACCTGCGGCGCCGCCGGGTGCGGCACGGTGCGCACGCGCACCCCGCGGCGCACGTAGAACCCCACGCCGCCCCCGCGACCGGCGCGGACCGTGTGCGGGCGCGGCATGTGCCGCAGACGGTAGCCCGGCACTGTCGGCGCGCGACCCTCCTCTCCCTGCCTGAGCCAGGTCTCATTTATCGCCATGATGTCTACCATTAGGCTATCCATGGCAACAAGGAACTCCTCATGGCGCGAACCCAGC
Organism: Cosmia pyralina; assembly: GCA_946251885.1. NCBI lineage: Eukaryota > Metazoa > Arthropoda > Insecta > Lepidoptera > Noctuidae > Cosmia > Cosmia pyralina. The sequence goes on from OX276362.1 coordinate 19,216,199, forward strand.
GACCCCGCATTAAATAGTCCAACCTTGAGATTCTTTGTCTTATTCATTTATATAAATAGTGGTGTAAACAATAATACTATGGTTATTGTAAAAAGTAAGCAATGTAGAGTTCTGCATAATAATGTGAGGTGGAAATAAACTAAAATTTATAATGTATGGTGTAATTAGATGTAATATAAAGTGAGTTATTGTAAATATTGCAGAGATATACATAGACAGCCAAAGTGTATGAATATAAAAAGTCCGTAAAAACAAATATAATATCATAAAAAAATATATTGAGGACGTGAAAATAGTGTGCAGAAGAGTAATATAGAGTAATAAAATAAATAAATAGTACTCATAGATAGGCATTGGACGAGCAGCTGGGCCACTAGAAAAAACGAAAATAAACTGAGATACGAGAATAGCCGGCCTCGCACAAGACAAACTTAAATACCTAAGAGAAAACAAAATAGATAAAAATAGGTAAGTTTTAAAAGTTACATATTTTGCAATAACAAAGTGTTTGCAAGAAATCATGTGATTAGATGTCCTTTGCGGTAGACACCCCGCAACAAAAACACGCTCAAAGTCCTCCTCTGAGCGGATGCAGTGGGTAGGCTTTCCGTCACCCTGCTTAGCCAGAATGCGGCCGAACTTCGTCCACGTATACCGCCATCCGAGACGGCTGCCAGCTTCACGTACCCGGTAAAACAATTGTTTGTTGGTTTTGGTGAGTCTCTCATTCAGGAAGAAGCGACGCGGGGCCACGGGTAGACCCAGGTCCGCGGTGGTGACTCCGCGCCGCACGCGCGCACTCTGCAGCAGGTCGTCGCGCAATGCGCGCCTCGCCAGGCGCACCACGATACGGCGCCCGCGCGCAGTCGCGGCCGCTGCCCCCACTGGGCTCGCTTTGCCGACCGGATTCGCGCCGCCCGCAGAGCTCGACTGAACCTCTCGTTCAGCTCGCAGACCCACCCGTTGCGCGAACACTATGTCCCGATCGTCGAGAGTCACCCCAAGCTTTGTCGCCACCAGGCCGACGGTGTGCAATACATTCTCACCAGGAATCTCCGGGATGTTGGCGATCTCTAAGTCCGAGCCAAGTAACTCCTGCTCCCGGTCGTTGAGGTCAAGCTGCAACTGCAGCACTATCTGCTCCAGCCGGCCCACTTTGCTGTCTGGCATCGCAACACTCTGCCCATTCTCGAGAGCCTCTATCCTAGCCTCCAAACTGTCAATCCGCTCGGTACAGACTCCCATCGACGAGTGCAGGCCGGCCATCTCACGTCGAAACTCCCGCATTTCATCCCGAACCTCCCGCAGCTCGGATCGGAAAAGCCTTATTTCCTCGCACAGGGTCAGCTGTAAATCCGGCAAGGGCTCCCCATCAGTACCCTGCTTGCTCCCAACCTGAGTCGGTACACCAGCCACCGCAGCGGGGGGTATAGTCACCGCGACCGGTGACCTGATCATGCCGTCCTGGACTGGTACAACAACCGGAGCCGACGCTGCTGAAAAAGGTGCTGCCACGGTACGTGGCACTGCTGCTGGTACTACAGGGGGACCACTACCCAGATCCTTGACAGGAGTGGCGCTGTTATCTCCCTTGGGCAATCTTCTTCTGCACTCAGGGCACAGCCAATCGCTGCTTATCTGCTTCGATTCTGGCAACAGCAGGCAAGCGAGGTGATAACTATTGTGGCACGTAGAGCTGCTACACGCGGCACCCCCTTTCGCCGACAGGAACTTTCCGCAAGCTGCACACTTCACCATATTAGATTCGGGAGCCGCTAGATGGCGCACAGCACTCTCAAGCTTTATTTTTGCGACGCTAGATGGCGCCCACTACGCAATAAATTATTGATTAAAATACAATCTGTGGTAATTTTGTCGACACAAATGTCAAAAATTGTAACAGTTACACTTTTTGGAGGTAGTAGTGGCACCAAAAACTAAAAAGTAACTTCAAAATAAAAAAAGTTAATAAAATTGAAATTAGTTTTATTTGCGGATTTCACTACCGAACTACAGTTTGATTGCTTTGCAAACGATCACACACTTAGGGTACACTACAGTGCTAATGCAAAACACGAAATTCACTCGAAATTTATTTGTGTTATATTTTATAACAGTACTGACACGAACAGCTGATGCGTACCGTAATACGTCCGTGACGTCACTTCACTAATATCCAGGTTGCTGACTAATATCCAGTGCTTGACGCGTAAGATGGATGGTTTTTCTTAACAGTGTTAACCTCTTGATCATTTGAAAAGATTAAAGAAAATGTGGTGATTCTAACCGTTCTTAACGCCTTTAAAGGATGAATTACACGATAAGTAAGCTCTTTAATAATAAATAATAAAGGTTTATTCACAAGAAAAAAATACAGAAACACATTTAAAATGTACATTACTGTTCATAAAGTTGCAAACTCTGTATAAAAAGTATATAGACGCTGTCTCTTAAACTACGATAGGCTGTATTCTAAAAGACAGTGTTCGGCCAAACAATTTATTTTGTTATGTGTAGTGAAAGAAAAATTATGTACGGTGTGTGTTAATGAAATTAAATGAAATGTCGTGTTACGACGTTTGAGTTTATTATTGGGGAATATAAGTGCCGAATTGTGTGCGTTTTTAGTATAAAAGCTGTCAGACTACTACTGCCTAGGTGTTGGATTACCAGGTGATGTATGCAAGCAAAGACTCCGTGTAGGCATAGTCCTTTTGTAGTAGCCACTCTATGGATTTTACTTTGAATTTGTTTAATTTTTAACCGACTTCAAAAAGGAGGAGGTTCTCAATTCGTCGGAACCTTTTTTTTTTTTATTTTTTTTTTATGTATGTTCCCCGATTACTCGAAGATGGCTGGACCGATTTGGATTATTTTTTTTTGTTTGAAAGGGTATATTTCCCAGGTGGTCCCATGATCATCAAGTCAGGATCTGATGATGGGATCCTGGAGAAATAGAGAGAACTCTTCCAATTTTATAGGCACACTTGAAGCGATTCGGATAGTTTTTGGAAGAGTATTTTCTTGGAGTGGTCCCATTTCAATTTGGTGAAGATCTGATGAAGAACTTCTGAGATAGGCAACGGAACTCCTCAATAAATGATAGCAAATGGACTGGGATTGCTGAAATCTCATGTCTGTTTGTTGTTCACACCAGTTCATAACATAACATCACGCCAGTACGCTGTGAAGGGGTAAGCACATGTGAACCACTAAAAAGTGAAAAATAAAAACTTTTTTACAAAAAAATACAACCGACTTCCAAAAATAACACTACAAAGAGAAAAATAACTTTAATTTCGGAAGTCGGTGGCAAAAACGAAAATACATTTAATCAGACACCGACTTCCGAAATAAAAGTTATTTTTCTCTTTGTAGTGTTGTTTTTGGAAGTCGGTTGTATTTTTTTGTAAAAAAGTTTTTATAAAATATTTAATAGCGAATTTACATTTTGATACATGTGTGTACCTTATATGTAGTATTGGCGTTCTGCGAAGGTGGTTTTGTGTTGGGTTCTTGGAAGGAGATTTACTCGCTTATTTGGGTTTGGCGGAGGCAAACCAACACGGGCTCTAAGAATTGATCGGAGCACAAAGAGTTGCCGTACTGTAAGAACTTTACAGACAGAGTACAGTTGCGTGGTTGGATACCTGTAGGGTTTTTTAGATAGAACTTTGAGTACTGCTCTTAGCGCTCTTTCCACTATCAAAAAACTAGTTTTAGTTGCACCGCCCCATACAGTTATGCTATACGCAAGAACTGACTGGCACAGCGCATGATACACCATCCTCAGTATGTCAGGACCAGCCGAGTCTTTAAAGATGTGTATAAGCACAGAATAAATAATAGTACTAACGTAGTATAAGAAGCAATGTACTATGGACAAAACTTAAGCATGCTCACTTAAGAAAATATTCCTGTGAGGGCGCAGCTAGTGACAAACGAACATTGTGCGATCAAGTAGCGAACCATGCTATGCGATTGTCGCCTTTGAGGTGATCAAGCGGAACATTGGCCCATAGTACTTATGGTAACGACTTCGATCTGCTTGTCCCATCTTAGTCCGCTATCAATCTGCACTCCAAGATACGCTGTCCGCTCTGGTGTGACTAATCCTTGAGCAAAATTACTTGATATATTTAATTAGCAAACGCTTTTGACTATCAAGATTTTTTTGATTGGAAATAGAAAATACTTAATAGGATATAAAACATTTTAAACTGAAAATTAATAAAGCGCTCTTCCTCTCTACATATTTACAAAGATTAGCTGTGCCCGACAGGGTCCATAATTGTTTCTATTTTATTTTATTTACCACCTGTGTACATTATGGATTTAGCAATAAACGATTTGATTTGATTTGATTTGATCAAGCTAGAAAGATTGGCAAGCGAAATTGTAAAGACAAAAAATAATGTATGTTTGAGAGTAAAAATAATAATTTCTTAAGTACATATGTTCAAATGATATTATCAAAAAATAAAGACCGAAATTCTTGACCAATCATTTAGAAAGTTACCGGTCAGTAATCACTGCGCTTGACAAACAATAAAATATATTATATACTGTATTCAAGTACGAAAATAACTATTAATAATATTAATATTATTATATAATACATATTTACCTGTCGTTCTAATAGAATTATTTTTAAAGTCATCGATAAAGTGGGGAATATCAAAATTAAGGCCAATAAAATTACCTTCTTTAGTCAAATTAAATAACGTTGAACACATTTTGTAGCGTTAAAATGACGCTTATAATCGACGAAAAAAAAGAGGAAGTTCTCAAGTTGACGCGAATATTTTTGTTTCTAATATTTTGTCGATGATTGAATTTCAATCTTTGTAGTTCCGATCTAAGAGTAGACAGTGGTAAGTAATATAAAATTAAAATTATCCTGGGTTACAAAGTCACTGCTTAGCAACAGAAATATATTTGGTGGTAGTCATTCCTCCGAAGAAAAGTTCTTCTTCAATGAGTTTTACCTATATAAAATGTTGTACAGTAAGGGATATTAATAGTTAAGCATATTGACACCCGTCATCAATTTTTCGTATTATAGCTATTTCACACAACTGTCAAAGAATGACAGCTCGCCCATTTGAATATATGAAAAATTTAATTTGGTTGTCAATTTTCTCTACAGTTGATTTCTCTGACTATCGTTACACCATTACGTCCCCTTTCGGAACATTAAGTAGTGATTATTTGTTATGTTTGCTACATATACAAAGCAATGGTGGTTCAGTAGTAACGGCCGCGACTCACGAGTATAGGTCGTAGGATCGAACCTAGACAGGCGCTTTACTTTCTGTAAATTATATCATCACCAATGCTCTCAAAACGGTGAAGGAAAACGTCGTGAGGAAACCGGCACGTCCTAGAACCTAAAATTCAAAGGCATGTGATATCTACCAACCCGAACTGGGCCCGCATGGTAGTTTACGGTCTCTCACCAAGTGAAGACCTGTGTCCCAACAGTGGGCACATTATAGGCTGATTATGCTATTACCTATACTAGCACTACATTTCCGCAATTATTGTCATCTACAGATAAACTGACAAACACGAACACAGTTGACAACTGTTATAAAATACTTACTCAATAAAACTGTCATGTACAGCAACATTTTAGCGGCCGCCTACAAAATTAAAGGGTCGTCAAACATCAAACACAATTTTATGGGTGATGAGAGTTCTTGCACTTTATTATCACCCTGTTTCAATATGCTGAGAGTGTTTCATTTAAAATGGCTGAACTTTGTCTTTGCTGTACCTACCTTTAATAAAGCGCTGAGCACGGTAGCTCAGAGGTTTTTTTACTTTATACCTCAAAGCTGAACTGAACTATAACTGAACTAAATAACGCTAAAAGGGTTGTGAAGCTGTAAATTTTCATACAAAAAAACCGGCCAACCATTGTACGTGTCGGACCACGCACAATGAAGGGTTCCGTAGTTGGGTTGAATTTATTCCAAGAACAAACTTAACATTGTAGTTGAAAATCATGTTCTCCCATACATTCCAACTGTAAATGTAAGTTTGTACTCACAATATTGAGAGATTTTTCATGTTATTTTAAGATCACATACAACTTGCTGGTTTTCCTGTAATCTACAGGTAAAAATCTATTTTCTGTATTTTTTTTCTAAATTTTAGGTTCAGTAGTTTTGGAGATAAGAGGGTGGAACGGTCAATTTTCGTCTATTTTCTCAAATTACATCAAAACAGTTTATTTTAAAATAATAAAAAAAAATATATTTCAGACCCTTATAGTAAGTCATATCATTTGATATGTCACACGGTACAATTTGCAAAACTTTTTTTTTAATTTTCTTTTTTGCCCCCCAAAAGTGACCCCATATTCAAAATTGATTTATTTACTTTACCCGTCCGTTTTTGGGTCACAGAAGGTCATATGTGTACCAAATTTCAACTTAATCGGTCCATTAGTTTCGGAGCAAATAGGATGTGACAGACGGACAGACAGACATACGAGTGATCCTATAAGGGTTCCGTTTTTATCCTTTTGAGGTACGGAACCCTAAAAAGCGAAAACGTTTTTCCCCCTGTAAACATAATAATAATTATAATATATTATTAATTTTATATATATACCTATAATTTTCATAATTTTTGGAAATGTTTTAGATAAGAATATAATGACACAATACAATAATAATAATAATAATATAATGAAAAACTAGGTCCGCGAGTTTTTATTATAAAAAATATTGCGTACGATTATTATCTTCTAAATATCTATATTTTTTAATTAAAAACTTCCTCGAGCGTTTTTTTTTTCTGGATTACTAAAAATGAGAAACGTGACCTATACTAAGGTGTACTGAATCTCATGAGACCAAAATTGTCTCATTTCGTAAAGTTTCAGGGGGGTGAAAACCTTATCGCCCGAAACAATATTTCAAAAATGAAATGTAGGTAATTGCCTCCAAGACTTGCAGCTGTCTCTATCACACCTGGAGGGAGTCAAACCAAGTGGTATGAAATAGGTAGCATTTATGAAAATACCTACTCGCGTCGCATATCGGCACTTCGCAATTCTCGCCACATAACGGTCGCGGTGACGGATGTCATGAAAATTATGGCAGCGGGGTTTGATGTAACGGTGACACAAAATACTCTCTAGGAAAACACCAGCTTACTTTCATAATTATAACGTATCAGTGACGTCATTCACCGGTAAGTTGCGGATGCTTTAGCGCACATTATGCCGCAACGGGCCGCAGGACAGCGGATTTCAATACAAAAGGTGTAGTGCGGCCCGCCAAAAATCTGCGACGGTCTATACAAAATGTACAAAGGTGTAGGAGGATTTTTGCAATTCAGTGTGGCCCGCCCAGGTGTGCGTCAGCCTTAATTTATCCCCGATGAATACTAGCCGAATATTTACAGCCCAAAACCACGTTGGCCTGAACCATTGGATAATTAAATCATGACAGGTACGGCTATCATTATTGTTTTCGTTCCGTAACAATTTTGACTTCATCAATCAAACAATCATTCTGTTCACCTTTAAACCCTGCAGACAGAAATAGGAGCCCCGCGCAATGGAGCTCCGTCCACCTGCTGACGAAAACCTTAATCCTAGACGGGCGACGTCATTTGGTTAGGTTATGTAGCTGCTAATAGTTGCTTGGGATCTGTTCATGTTGGACATCTACTCATTTAAGGCTTGTCCTCCCATAAAATCGCGGTCACTGTCTGACTCCATAGAAAAGAAACGGAAGCACGATGACACAACCCTGGTAATTTATTGCAAAATATGAAGCAATTAATTATTTACAAAAAATCTATTGATTGCACTAAAAAGTTAAGACTCGAAATCATTCCTTATTATTTTGTAGAAAACTGTATAAAATGAACACTTTGAGGAAAATGTCGTCAGGAAAGTTTTGAGTATAAATGTAAATATTATGGCTATACGAGTAGGGGAAGACCACAGAAACGATGGATGGACTGTGTGAAAGATGATATGGCTAGAAAGGGAGTGACTACCGAGATGACGACTAATAGAGAAGTATGGAAGAAAAAGACATGTTGCGCCGACCTCAACTATATTAGGATAAGGGTAGGAAAATTATGATGATGATGGGGTATTGACAGCTTGAAATTTCCCTTAGAAGAACTGTTTTGAGTGATACCTAACTTCGTTCAATATCACTTTCAACAGTCATGAATATCTGCGTTCAATGGCTGTTTGGGAAAGGGCGTCATTATTTACTGTCAGTAGATTTAAATTCAGTCCAGTAAATCACTTCAGGAGTACGGGCAATAAACTCCGCCTACTTCAGAAAGTTATATAAATCAATCCTGCTTTGTGGTGCTCGAAATTAGGTCAGAAACGCTCGGGAAATCTGGATGACAATGCATGCATTTAACAAAAAGTTTATTCTCCTTTTTCTCAAAAGAATGAAAATGTAGTTCCGACCACAGCAGAGAAGAAGGGTTATTTATGAGCAGTATTTTGTTTTTTGTGGATGGGAAATCATTACAGCTTCTTACCAAACGGGGTGAGCATTACTTCAGATGTGTACTGTGTAGAACTGAACACAATGCTGGTGAAGCTGGCACATCTCCAACCAGCATTGGTCAATCGCTCGTCTCCGCTGCTCCTGCACGACAACGCGCGACCTCATACTGCACAGCAGACGGTCTCCAAGTTGCAAGAACTGGAGTTGGAAGCTCTCCGTCATCCACCCTACTCACCAGACCTTGTGCCTACAGACTACTACTTTTTCCAGAATTTGGATAACTTCTTGGCGGGAAAAAAAATTCAATACCCGAGTGGCAGTACAAAATGCCTTTGAAGAATTTGTTGCCTCCCGTCCAGCTGATTTCTTTAAGAAGGGCATCAATAAACTGCCACTGCATTGGCAAAGATGCATTGATTGCATGGGCGATTACTTCGATTAATACAAATAAAAAATGCAAGAAAAAATTCGTTTAAATTTTTTCATACAAAACGGCAATTTCATAGGTAAAGACCTATTATTATTATATATGACGGCGCACGATGATTTAGTTGATTTATTGTAACACTTTTTAAAAGTTGTAATCGATTATTTTTACCCTGTGGCTTAGAATTTATTTCTATGGTGGCATCTGTCATTTAGAGCGGGTAACACCGAATGGGGTTGTGAGTGTCATGGCGACGGTGGGGATCACTTTGGAGGTGATCGTCTTGCAGGGTGCACATATAAATCCATTGGCTCTAAAAGCAAGTTTAAAAGTTATTGTGGTATGACTTAATCAGTAAATAATCATTGTAATAATTATTTCTTATGGTCAAGTTTTATTGCGATATTTGTGAGTAAGTGAAGAGCGTTATTTTGCGAGTATTATTTATCAAATACCTACACGTACATGCCAATGATGGAGGACCAACTGATGACGGAACAACAGCGCCACGTGGTGTTTCAGCCGCTCGAACATCCCTCATATTATACAACATTATTTTTAGTATATGCAAAACCTGAATAAAGTTTGTTCAGAATAAATAACTGAATCGATTCCAAAAATTTTTAAACCGTGTTATATTTTACCCCAAAAATCTTTAAAAAAATTACAATATGGACACCGCGCGACGTGTACCAGTCACTGCAGGTCATAGCGGCACTAGGCACGGGCGCACAGCGGGCGCCGCGTGGTGATCATGTTTTTGTACGGACAACTAGGTAACATAACAAGCTTATAACTTTGTGATTTTTCATGATACAAGTTTGAAATTTTGTACATAGATTCTTTACATAAAAATACTAGACACGTGTTTAGGTTTTCGCATATAGGTACTAAAACTGATGTTGTACGAGTATATTTATTTATATTATACTCAATGCAATCTAAGAAGTCCATTTAGACGTTTCTCATTATACATGCCGCGATAACTTTGTATGAACGTCTACGTAAGAAATAGAAAAGTCAAATTCATAATTCTAATTAATGACTGGTATCCATAAATAACAATATATCAATGAGTATCATTCGCAAGCACCAAGTCTCACTTTACATTGGATAAATGCACTCAAAAGTACTCTTGCTATGGACAAGAAGAATGTTTCATAAGTCCACTCTCGTTTTTATCCAAAAACGAGAGTTTTCGGAACGTTTTCTAAGAACAAGAAAAACATCTTCTTTCGCGTTCATTAAACGTTATTTTATTGCAACTCCTAACTTCCCAGAAGAATTTCCTCCAGGTACTAAACAAATGTATAAATTCCATTCCAAATAAAATTAGAATGTAGACGGTTTTACGAAGCAAGCAATTTTGAACCTTAAAAGGAAAGTTTAAGGTTGATCTCACATTTTCATTCGAATTCGATGATTCTTCATGAATGAATTTTTGAGTTTTGTCTGAGTAAGGGACTAATATTTCTTGAAAATCCTCTTAAAATATCTTCGGAAAGATTATTGGGCTGTGATACTTTTAGGAGATTTTAATCCTCAAATTTGTTTTATTTAGGTACTAGAATCTGCCCTCGTGAAATTTCCTTTCACACTCATAAAAGTACAAAGGTGGATTTAATTCCTTAGGTATTATTTACCAGTTAATCAAGGGTGGTGAAGAGATGGCAGGTGCTCTGTTTGAGAAGAACAATCATTAAAAAAAAAATATTTAAAAAATATATCATAATTAATTATAAATAGAATAGGTACACAAGTACATAAATATGTTATAAACTTATAATACACATACATGCAATATTTACTATAATACCTACTTATATTATACAGGGTTACTGGTAATTCGACGTATATCCGTCAGGGGCTGATAAGGGGGCCAAAATACAAAAAATTGAACTCCCCATTATGTCTGGCCGAAATTCAATAGTTTTCGAGATATTTGAATTTTAAGAGTTTTTCGATATTTACCCAAAATTCGACATTTAATTCCAAATAAAAAAAAATACATATTTGAATGGGTACCATTAAAAATGATGTTGTAGCTGGCACTTTAATTAAGTTATTGACATAATTAAAACTACTTAATTTAACAAAATAATTAAAATAATGAGCGATTTAAGAATAATATCTTATTAATATTTTCATTTTACGCTTCAAAAATGTTGTCTCGTCACAAAAATTACTATGACATTAATCGTACAAATAACTAAAACAACTTGTCTATTCTGTAAGCTTTTCAAAAAGGTATAAAAGTTAATTTTAAAATACATAATTCGTGTTATGGCATGTGTTTGAAACGGCGCGGCGGCGCGCGGTGCGGGGAGAGAAATCATCTGTGTTTTTAGTTTATGATCCTCGCTAAAACAACCGATTTTACTGGCTAAATTCTTCGTGATGGGGCGGACTGTACTCGCGTCAATTCTTCGTGATGGGGCGGACTGTACTCGCGTCGCCTTCCTTAGTAAGTTTCGACTCTACGCCGCGCAAGCACGTGTGTTATTATCTTGCTATTAACCAATCTCTCATCGCGTTAATTTGTTATCGATCATTATTGTTAATTCTTGTTTCTCTTGTTATTCTTTTTGTTATCATTGTTATTTCAGATAACATAGCTTCCTATTCTAATAACGAATACGCAGACATAATGTTTTGTTATGGTTTTGCCGATGAAAACGCGGCTGCGGCTCGGCGAGAATAACAACGCCGCTTTCCCGATCGTCGACTTCCCCACGTTACTGTTTTCGGGAGCACCTATCGACGATTGTCTGAAACTGGCAGTGTTCAGAGAGCACAAGTCAACGCTTGCAGACCTCGACGGTACACGGCTGACGAAGAGGACACCATTCTTCAGTGTTTTATTGATGACCCAAACATCTCAACGAACATTGTTGCAAGACAGCTCGGTATGTCCCAGTGGAACGTGTGGTCGGTAGTACATCTATCAGGTAGACACCCATACCATTATCAACCTGTCCAAACATTGCACGAGGGAGATCCTGCCAGGCGACTCGAATTTTCTCGGTTTATGTTAAACGCTGACGCTGACCAGGAACATTTCCTAAGAAATATTTTGTGGACTGACGAGTCAAAGTTTGACCGGGATGGTATAACGAATTACCATAACTTACATTTTTGGGCACCTAAAGTAGGCAGGAATCCAAAAAAAACTAAAAGAAACTGCGTCGCTAATGAGATTTTCCCTGAACGTATGGATGGGTGTCCTTGATAATTATTTGCTGGGCCCTCATTTCTTGCCCCAAAAATTGAACGGCGAAAATTACGAGGAGTTTTTCAGAAACAACCTAGACGATTTGTTGGCGAATGTTCCCGAAGAAATAAAAAACAACCTCATGTTTCAACATGATGGTTGCCCAGCACATTACCGGATTACTGTCCGACAGTGGCTAGACGAGAGATATCCAAACCGATGGATTGGGAGTGGAGGGCTAATTCCGTGGCCAGCACGAAGCCCTGATATCACACCACTTGATTTTTACGTTTGGGGTCATATGAAGGAATTAGTTTATGTGATCCCAATAAATTCAGTCGAAGAACTTCGACAGCGAATAATTAACGCGGCGCAACAGAGGAGAACAACGTTCACATCAAGAGTGACGAAAACCGAAGTTAGGAATAGAATTCAAACCTGCATTCGTAATCGTGGGGCTAATTTTGAACAAGATGTGTGAAATTTTTTATAAAATTTGACATAAATGCATTAAAAAGCATTTTATTTCATACAAATACAAAAGACCCTTTCTCTCCCCGCGCCGATTCAAACACATGCCATGCCACGAAATATGTATTTTAAAATTGATTTTTATACCTTTTTGGAAAGCTTACAGAATAGGCAAGTTGTTTTAGTTATTTTATTATATTCATATGTCAGGTAGAATGACACGTTAAAATTTTTCCCTTTTTAGGGTGTCATACCTCAAAAGAAAAAAACGTTTATTTTTTTATTTTTCCTGGGTTTCTTTATCGATACTTAACCTACCCCCAAGCTATGGCACGCAATTTTTTTAACATCCTGTAGAATACATTTATTTTAAAACAAATTATTTTAACTTGTAAGTTATTAATCATTCTTTATGCTTCTTATTGGGAACCACTGTCCTTTAACACCCAATCAATCTGCCTAGCCTTTTCCCAACTATGTTGGGGTCGGCTTCCAGTCTAACCAGATGCAGCTGGAAATCAATATTTTACATGGAGCGACTACCTATCTGACCTCCACAACCCAGTAACTGGGTAACACGATACCCCTTGGTAAGACTGGTTGTCATACTTTCGGGCTTCTGACGACCCGTAACGACTGTCAAAGATCCACGAATGACAGCCGGGACCAACGGCTTAACTTGCTTTCCGAGGCACGGAGGAGTCTCGGTATATACATTCATAGACAATGAATATAAAATATATGATGACGTTCAACATTTGTTTCTTTCATTCATTCATCATTCACCTTTAACAGTCGTGCCTGCCGGTAAAATTGTGTTGCCGAAACAAAGTTCTGAAGTTTCATTAATGTAACGTCAGATCATTAGTCACCCATCAGCCAAATAACCACATCAAGGTCAACCTCAAAAACTGTACGGTTCACGACTGAAAAAGCAAACGGTCTGCGCTGTTATCGACCAAGAGTCCCTTCGTAGAAACTTCAAATTCATATTGGCTTTGATTCATCATTGATAACCTGTAATTTCAATAAAATATTCGATGATGAACTTTGACAACATATATCTCGAACCCTGTCAAAGTATTTAATGAAAAAAGGCTATCTCATATAAAACTAAAACTATTTTAACAAAAGAAACTTTCAGATATGAAAGTGATAAATGAATTCTAGAATTGAGTACATATTGTGAATGATGAATTATTGGACTATGTGTACCAACTCTGGGCATATCTAGAGAAAAGATTTTGTTCGAGCTTAAATACATCTATACAAATAAACAAAATTGAAGTGTCTGTTTGTAATGTCTCTGTCTGTTTGTTTGTTCCGGCTAATCTCCGAAACAGCTGGACCGATTTTTACGGGACTTTCAATGGCAGGCAGCTGATGTTGTAAGGAGTAACTTAGGCTATTTTTATTTTTGAAAAAGAATTAGTGTTCCGCGCAAAAAAAAAATAAAACCCATGAAAATGTGAACAAAATGTTGGATTTGAAAAAATCTTTTTGCATTTAGTAGCCTAATTCTCAAGGATGGTTTTAGCCTTTTTCACATCACGCTACAACCCTTAGGAGCCGAGCAAAAAGAAGAAAAGTATTTTGATTACATAAAAAAAGAAACAATACTTGTCCAATATTTTTAACCGACGAAAAAAAAGGAGGAGGTTCTCAATTCAACACGTATGTTTTTTTTTTTTTTATGTATGACCACGCATAACTTTTTATAGAGTCGTCCGATTTAAAAATTTTTTGTTTTATTCGAGAGGGTACATCAAAGTTGGTCCCATATAAAATTGATTAACTTTGCTTTGGTAGTTTTTGAGTTAGCTTCAATAATACGTATTCTTACCCCACTTTTATAGGGATGATGTTCTAGTTTGTTTTGCAGGTAGTGGTATTAGAATTTGTGTGGGGTACGTACCACAACTAAAAAGTGAAAAATAACTTTAATTTCGGAAGTCAGTGTCAAGAACGAAAATACATTTAAGCAGACACCGACTTCCGAAATTAAAGTTATTTTTCACTTTGTAGTGTTGGTTTTGCAAGTCGGTTGTATTTTTTTGTAAAAAAGTTTTTTATAATAATTATGACGGACAAAAAAAAATTTTAGGCATCATCCTATTGAGTTCCGATAGGTATAGTCACTCCATGTATTATTATACTGGTATTCAGCTGCATCTGTTAGACTGGAAGCTGACCCCGACATAGTTGGGAAAAGACTAGGCTGATAATAATGACAAAATTACATCAAAAAGCTTTAATGATGAAAACGACCCCAAGTTTAGCAACGGAATCAGTATGACCCATGAAGATAAAAATGACCATAAAAATTAAACGATACATTTTCCGTAGCCAAATAAAGTGAGAATTACTTCCAAACACCGTTTTTATTGCGGAGATCATTATTTGACCCAGAAGCGTCGCTGCAGAATGTTTAACGATGCCGTAAACTGTGGAACTCGATTGATTGCTTGCGACGAATCATTGGGTTGGTCGGTGCCAAATATCTAAAGCTCTTGGCATTTTAATGTAGCAGATTTTTGTTTCAAGTAAAATGTTTTAGAATGACAATTTTAGATGACATTCGGGTCGAGCAGCCGTGTGATTCTGTAAGACCTCATTCTAAACTTCGAACCTGAATCCGCTGTGAGTTTCTTAATTGGCATTCTAAAAACTCGTTTGATAATTCGAATTTACACTAGCGCTACCCTTGCGAGCGTGTCAGCGAGTTGAACTAAATTGACCGTAAGATTTTGACAAGATAAAGTATGAGATGACGTAAGAAGTGGCATTCAGTAAGGTCACTTCGACGCTCACTTCGCACTCGAACCCGCAGTGCGATTCTGAATAACCATCTCACCGTGAATACTTAGGTGAAGTGAGCGTGGAGTGAGCTGTCAATAGTGTCAATTCCTAGCAAAAACAAACTCACTTCACCAAAGTTTTCACGGTGAGATTTTTACAGAATCGACCGGCCGATTCAAAGTGTCAAATAAAAAGCATCTATTTTACGAGTGAGAGTGAATAGCGATGTGAGATGCGAGTTGTTTTTCGAATTTTACAGAATCGACGTACAGGTAGGTATTGAAGTTTTGTATGGGACAGTTCGATGCTGGAAAGGGATTTTGTCGTATCTCGAAAAATGAAAAAAAAAATTGCATCATTGATATCAGAAAAAATACTGCGTCTGACGGTCTGAGCAACGTTTTCCTACGATGTTTTTTTTATGATACTACGTCGTATCATAACGACTTTTTCTAAACTTTTTTAACAAAACCAAAAAAAATCAACTATCTTTAAATGTTATAAAGATACAGCAAAATCGACGACCACACAAAAACACCGACCATACAAAATCGAATTACGATTTTGTTGTAACTTTGAGTTTTAAAGCTATTTCGTTATACCATATACTCGTAAGTTACAACTACCAAGATACAGCATTATTGCTGCTTGAAATTGAAATACCAATTGCTTTAACTACTATAAAACGTATGTTAGACTACTTTTAGAATGCGACCATTAATGGCACCTGATAAATTTCATTATAAGAAATGTGTCCCAAAAATAACCTCTCTGATTCAGCTAGTTATGAATTTTTGAAATAGGTTTTGGCTGTGGTGTAAAGTTCAATTTTTCGAGATACTACAAGATTGCTTTCTTTTTTAACCGACTTCTAAAAAAGGAGGTTACTCAATTCGACCGTATATATGTAATAGGTTGGGGAAAAAGTTTCTTCGCATTTTTTAAGAAAATTCAAAACATTTTTTAATATACATTATTTACATTTATCTAAAGTATGTAGGTGCCATTTTGTTCGATAACTTTTTGCCATCTTGTAGGTAGGGACATGATCCCATTACTATAGAAATTTTAGGACTTCTGATCAAAATACCGCGACAAGTGGTTTTGGCAGTCCTCTCGTGATGTTACCCTGACACTGCCTAAAGAATTCTGAAGAGACCGAAACAGGTGGAAATCTGAAGGTGCAAGGTCAGGACTATACGGCGGATGCATTAAAACCTCCCAGCCAATCTCTCTTAATTTTTGCTGAGTGGCTAAAGATGTGTGAGGTCTAGCGTTATCATGATGAAAAACCACACCCCTTCTGTTGATTATTTCCGGCCGCTTTCTCTCAACTTCTTGCTTTAATCTCATCAGTTGTTCGCAGTAGAGTTCAGAATCGATGGTCCTGCCTGATGGTAACAGCTCATAATGAATAATGCCCTTCCAATCCCACCACATACACAGCATCACCTTGTTGCGAGTTAACCCGGGTTTCGACACAGTCTGTGAAGCCTGACCGGCCTTTGACCACGACCTTTTTCGCACGTTCTTGTCGTACGTGATCCACTTTTCATCACCAGTTATCAGCTTCTTCAAAAATGGTTTGGTTTCATTACGTCGTAATAAAGAATCACAAATGAGTACGGTTCATTAGGTTTCTTTCAGTGAGCTCGTGAGGTACTCAAATATCGAGCTTTTTTGTGTACCCAGTTTTTTTCAAATGCGCCAAACTGTTTTGTGGTCAATTCCCAGTTCTTCAGCTACGTCGTAACTACTGATATGCCGATCTTGCTCCACTTTTTCAAAAATGGCATCCATTTTATCCGTAATAGGGCGACCAGAGCGACGTGCATCTTTGACATCAAAATTTCTGGATTGAAAACGCTTAAACCAAATTTGTGCTACTCTCACAGACACTGCACTGGGTCCATAAACATAGCAAATTTTTTTCGCGGCTTGCGTTGCATTTTTACCTTTTTTGTAGTAAAATTTTAAAATTTATCGAATTTCTTCATTAGATTCTCTCATCTTGACAGTACCAAAAACAAATGAAAATCACACATTTTCCTAATTTGAATTTGGAATTATGTTCTTTAAAATTTAAACTTTCAATGATACCAAAACCAGCCAGATACAAATAGTCTAGCCAAAGAGATTTTATTTTAAGTTCATACATACTATAATGCGAAAAGACTTTTTCCCCAACCTAATATATATACGGTTGAATTGAGTAACCTCCTTTTTATATATATATTTTATATATATTTTTTATGTGTGTTCGCAGATAACTTCGTCGTTTATGAACCGATTTTGATAATTCTTTTATTGTTGGAAAATAGATATCCCAAGGGTGGTACCATGACAAGGAAACTAGGATCTGATGATGGCATCCTAGAGAAATCGAGGAGAACCTTCAAATTTTATAGGAACACCTATAGCGATTTGGGTATTTTTTATAGTAACTCGGAACTACTCAATAATACATATTTCACGGGTTGCGATTTGATTATTGCTAATCAATTTATGCTCGTCACAATACATATGTTGAAGAGAAGCTGATGGTGACTTCACCATCAGTTCCAGTTCTCCTTACTGAGAGAACTCCTCAACAATTAACGTCCTTGTATCGGGAAAAGCAATATTTTGTAAAAGGTGATGAGCAGTTGACATTAGGCTATTGTAACTTAGATAAATTACAGACTGACCCACTAAAAAGTGAAAAACAAAAAACTTTTTTACAAAAAAAAAAAAAAAACAACCGACTTCCAAAAAAATACTACAAAGTGAAAAATAACTTTAATTTCGGAATAAAAAAGTTTTTTCTTGCGTCGAGTTGATAATTTTTTCGCGATTACGATGTTGGTCCCATGGAGAAAATTGTTCAGTTTGATGGTCTTACCACAGCCTTAAATATGATCATACCTTTCTGATGTATGCTGTATGTTAAACAGTGAAGCATGTGCGTAATGAGATGCACAAGTTTATTAATATAATTTCATTTAACACTCACCCACACATTCATTCACCCTACAATCACACATTAAAAACCAATCCCAAAGAATTTTTTGTCCTGTATTTTTTATTTTTTGTCTTGTTTGTTTTTTTTTTTATTTTATTAACTAAATCTAAATTCTCTCTTTGCATGGAACATTTATTCCATTCTGTATCTGGAGAAGGGCGTTGTTAGCTGCGCTACAGTTTATACTTTTGCAGCTATCATCGTATTACTTGTTGTACTGTCTTTTGTTATTGTTCTGAAATAATTTTTATATATATATATATTTTTTTTATATATTTTTTAATTATATCTCTTTATCCCAGCTGATCCCACGGAAATCTAAAAGTTGGCAAGAGCCTACAGCTAGTCAACAATAATATCTTGTTAGCTAAGTCTTAAAGTTAAGATGTGATCTTTGGCAATAGTTCAAGGTCAGCAAGATTGCAATGTTGACGTGAACCTACCCCAAGCTTATTTTTTTTTTTCATATTTTCATTTTCTCACTATAGTACTAGTACATCAATCTGTCTGCCTAGCCTTTTCTCAACCATGTTAGGGTCGGCATCCAGTCTAACCGGATGCAGCTGAATACCAGTATTTTACATAGAGCGACTGCTTAGCTGACCTCCACAACCCATTAACTGGGTAATACGATAACCCTTGGTAAGACTGGTTGTCAGACTTTCGGGCTTCTGGCGACCCGTAAAGTAACGACTGTCAAAGATTCCCGAACGACAGCCGGTACCAACGGCTTAACGTGCTTTCCGAGGCACGGAGGAGTCTCGGTATGTAAATATGGTCACCCATCCATGGACCAACCCCGGCAAGCGTAGTTTATCCTGATGGATCGACCCGTGCGGCTGTTATTATACTACTAGTACATACTACTAATAAATACTAGTAAATTCATACTAATAATATAAATGCGAAAGTAACTCGTCTGTCTGCTTTTCCCGCCTTAATAGCTGATTAGATTTCAATGAAATTTCGCACACAGATAAACCATGACCTGCATTAGGATTTTCTAAACCGGTAGAAAAGATATAAATATATCTAGATAGATAGTCAAAGCTGTGAACTCGTCGAAAAAATAGCGTCTAACTGTTCGCCGCAATTTGCACGTACACTAGAAAATAACAATGAGTAACGCGAGTTTAAGACGTCAGCTGTCATGCACACTAGCATAACAAAGTTGGCCTGTTTATTTTAGTTCGTTTGCAGCGCGACACTCTTTATAGACATATATAATTATATTATAATCAAAGACCGGTAGTATTTTCATAAGGGATACTTTCTAATCTCGACACGAGCGAAGCCGTAAGCAAAAGTCATTCAAATTAAGAAAAACATAAGTCTGACCGCAAATCTTTTAACCCTCAAATATAAGAAGGCGTAAAAGAGTATCAAATCAGCACTTTACTTGCCCAAAATATAAAACCGTTAACGAGCCAATAAACGCTGTGGGAATCGATTGACATCCTTCAGATGTCTCGGCGAGGGTTGCCAAATTGGCGACGAGACATTAGCTACGTTAGTTGTTTTTGTAAGGTTGGTACGATGTAATCAGGGTAAGACTCTCTGATGCTTTTTTGTTTGATTATTGCTAGATAGCTTGGCTTAACAACTTTTATTTGATTTCAAAACATTGATAAGTATATCATCGTGCTTCGAAGGAGTGGATTCTTTGTCGGAGTATGTGCTTCCTCACTATAACCTGGGAGTTTTTAAGTCGAAAGTGAATAGTTTACTTCTAGACGTACATCTTCGTCGACCACATCATCGCTTGGCTGAGGCTGCAGACAAGACGTAGATAGCGAACGCTTTACGACCGAATTCGGTTGCAGTCATAATGGGGTGTGCCACGTAATTTTTTCGTGCTTTTCAAGCAATTTTGACTGTCTATATAGGGCAGGGGGGGGGGAGGGGCAATCTTTTTTCATTAGAAAAATTAAAAAAAAATCGTGAAGGGGCCAGAAAATAAAATAAAATGTTTTGAAATCTTTCAAATTTATATAATTTTATGTGAGTTAAATCGTTTATCTCTGTGCAGTTATAAATAAAAATTATCAAGCTGCATTTTTAACGGCTTCATAAGATAACCCCAAGTCTAAACCAAGAATTGGTTCTTTCCTTATAAGTAAGTAAGTAAGTAAGTAAGTAATCATTTATTTGTATAGAATGTAGGTGTTTACAATTGGTGTTACAGGTATATACAGAATCCTTGTACATTCTGCCTACTTAGGCATACAAACATTTATGAGCGACATTTGCTCACGATAACCTTAAAACTAATATAACGTTAGTAACATTCATTCATTACTTACTGGGGCTGTCTCATATATAATCAATGTAACTGCTTTGAGACAAATAAACATTTACCAATTTCAATTTCAATTTTCAATTTCAATTTCAAATTTTCAATTTCAATTCAACATAAATTTAATTAATAGAAAGATCATTTAAGAATTCTTGAATCGAGTAATAACAATTATTTAACAATAAGGTGGTGAGTCTCTTTTTAAAAACTTTTAAAGTTTGATCCTTAATGCAATTAGGAATTTTATTATAAATAGCAGGAGCCATTCTCATAACACTTTTTTTTAAACAAAGCTGTTTTACAGTTACCTTCATACAATAAGTTTTGGTACTGTGATCTCATAGGGACTGTGTGATATCGAGCTTCTTTTAAAGATTTAAATAATTGAGGATTGGTCTTAACAAATATTGCCATTTCTAAAATATAAATACATGGGAATGTTAATAATTTATGTTCTCTAAAAACAGGAACACAACTGTCTGTAACTTTAATATTGAACATTGAACGGATGCAGCGTTTTTGAGCACGAAAGATGTCTTCCCTATAAGTACAATTGCCCCAAAAAATAATCCCAAATCTTAGTATCGAGACCACCAAGCCATGATAGGCTACTAGTACTGTCTTAATATTTACTTTTTTCGAAAGGTTATATAATGCATAGGCAGATGTACTTAGTTTCTTACATATTGTTTCAGCTTGAGCTTTCCATGTTAATTGGCTATCTAATGTAATACCTAAAAATTTAGCGACTTCTACTCTATCAATGGTTTGACTATTATAATTTATGTTTAAGTTTACAATACGCAGTCTTTGGTAGAAGTGCATTATATTTGTTTTATTTAAGTTAATTAGTAAGTTATTATGATTTAACCAGTTAATTAGTATTTTTAGTGTGTCATTTACGTTGCTTTCGTACGTTAGTTTATCATGGCATTTTATTAGTGCTGTGCTGTCGTCTGCGTATAAAACCATTGGGTGATTGATTTGCCGAGGGAGATCATTAATATAGAGAAGAAATAAGAGTGGTCCCAGGACACTGCCCTGTGGAACTCCGAATTTTATTTCTCTCGAGGTAGATTTATACGTTTGTTCAATTCTAGTTTTAGTGCAAACCCTTGTAATTTCTGTGTATTGCTTACGACCGCTGATATACGATTTGATTAAATCTAAGGCATTTCCGCGTATTCCGTAAGCATATAGTTTTTCAAATAAAAGTATATGATTGACATAGTCGAAAGCTTTCGACATATCTGTAAAAATTGCACATATAGGAATTTTATTATCAACATTTTTCATTATTGTAACGAGCAAATCATATATAGCAGTATTTATATTTTTATTTTTCATGAAACCATTCTGTTCTTTACATAGAATATTAAATTTAATTAAAAAGTTAAAAATTATTTCATATATGATCTTTTCTATAATTTTGGAGAAGACGGGAGTCAATGCAATTGGCCTATAATTGGTCATATCATCCTTCGCGTTCTTTTTATGTAGTGGTTTTATAACAGTCATTTTTAAATTATCGGGAAATATACCCGTAGTTATACTATTATTTATGATATGTGTTAGTGGGCCAGCTATTATATGAGATACAAATTTTATCACTTCAGTCGATATACCATCATAGCCAACGCTCTTTTTAGATTTTAGCTGGTGTATAGTTTTAATAATATCTTGAGGTACAACAGGCGACATAAATATTGAATGTGGGTTGTATTCAATTCTTTTGACTTCCAAAGTTTTATTATTTGGTATTTGACCTATTTGATCTATAAAATAGTTGTTAAAAGATTCTGCAATTTCTTTTGGGTCATTTATTGTTAAATCTTGGTTTTTAATACGCATAATAGGTTCACTTATTTTTTTGCTATTATTTATTATTTGCCAAGACGTCTTTGTTTTATTTTTTGAATTGTTAATCAAATGATTATTTTGAACCTTTTGTGTAAGTTTCACAATTTTTTTAAACCTTTTAGTATAATTTTTGAATTTATTTTTATTTTCATCAGTTGGTTTTAATCTCATTTGCCATAACAGATGGCGTTGATTCTTGCTACATATTCGAATACCTTTTGATACCCATTTAATTTTATTTTCTGATCTAACAGTTACTGTTTTATACGGAAAACATAAATTATACAGTAAAAGAAAGATGTCGAGGAACTTGTTATATGCTATGTTTGGGTCTGGTGTATTGTATACATCTGAAAAAGTTATATTTTTAAGGTGGTCACTGAATTTAACTAGGTTTTCTTTGGATATGGCTCTTATTCTTTTACGCCAGGATTTTATGTTTTTTGATTTGTTAACTGGGATTTTTAATATTTGTGCGGTGTGGTCTGATAAGGCTAATTCAATAATTTTATATTCGCATTTGGGACGTATATTATGAGCAAAATTATCTAAGCAAGTTTTACTACCAAGCCTTGTCGGCTGCATAATTTCTAATTTTAGATTATAGCTCAGAAGAAATGATTCGAATTCTATTGATAATTTATTCCGTTTCAGTATGTCTATATTAAAGTCACCACAAAGTACTACAGTATTTTTATGATTATTGGACACTTTTTTCAAAATAACTTCTAGGTTCTCATAAAATTTATATAAGTTACATGGTTTTGGGGGTCTATATATACATATGACAATTAAATTACATTTAGTTAGTTTTATAGCACAGCATTCTATGATTCCAGATAAAGAGCATTTTGATATTTCTGTTAAAGTTTCGTATTCAATACCTTTCTTTACTAAAATACATGAGCCTCCACGTTTAATATTATCTCTTGAGTAAAATGCTGACAGTTTATAATTAGGTATTTCTACTAAACTTTCTTGTCCAGACATTATAAAATGCTCGGTTATGCATAAAATATCTACATTTATTTGTTTATCTAATAATTCATGAATATGAACTGTTAAAATATCGGACTTATTTAGAAGCCCGGCAATATTTTGATGCATAATACACAAATTAGGAACGAAAAAAATTAGAGTTAGTACTATTTGAATTTACTGTACTTAATTGGGTAGTACTATTTGAATTTACTGCAATTAATTGAGTAACATTGGTGTTTTTAACAGTATGAGCATTGCTGACAATTAAAAGAAAAAGGTTTTTCATAATGTTTCTCATGCCATGATCATTTAATTTGCCCGTGTATTTAGTAAACATTATATAGTCATATGATAAGTGTAGATTTGAATCTAGTATAGTGGCATATTTATGTGTATCCACATCAAGATATAGTAAGTACATAAATGTTTCTATTCTCCAGTTAAACATACTGGAATAGTTATTACATTTGAAAGTTGGGAGACATATTATTATATTAGTGTTTTGAATATTACACAGACAATTTCTTAATCCTATTATTATATCGTAATAATTATTTGTTTTTTTTAAATCTTCTTCTCCTATCATAATTATGCAATAATCTTCTTTCGTGTATGATTCTACTTTATTTTGTAAATTGTTAATTATTTGAAGTGTTCCACAATACGGTGTAATATAATGACAGATTTCAGTATTTTGAAAAGTATCCTCAGCAATAGATGTTATCATATTTGATTTGTTTGAACTTATTATGCATAATTTATTCTTCCTTATATTCTGTAAATTAACGGTGACTGGTACTGTAGTATTTCCTTCTGTGCCATTCGTCCCCTGTATTGTTTCACTTAAACCTATCTGTGTGCGTGAACCGTCTTCGCTTTCAGTTTTGCCGCCTTGAGATAAAGAAGTACTCGACGTTGAAGTGTAAAAACTATCGACATCTGTTTGTGTTTGCTTGGTTTGTCTAGATTGTTTTTTTTTTTTTTTTGGGTGTTACTGACTTATGCTTGACAGGAGAGGTAGCAATATTTTTTAAGATATTGTTTTTTTTGGATAATTCTTCATTTGTTTTTTTCAAATTGCTATTTTCTAAAGATAATATTTCGATTTCCCTATGTGAGCTATTTAATTGAGACTTCAGCTCATCAATCTCTTCTTGCAATTTTTTTATTTGATTTTTCTCCTCGTCTTCTGACATTTCAGGCATACTGTTTGTTGTACAGTTCAAAGTTCGAGATGAGTTAGTGCTACTGTCGTCATGGTTGGATTCCGATTTTCTACTGCGGTTGCGACGGAAAGTAATATTATCCAGGAAATTCATATTGGTGGATAATCTTCAGAAAGAATAAAAAACTACTATACTTTAAATATTTTTAGGGATGTCAACACCAAAATGCAGCTGGTATCACTGAATTCCTCCTTGAGTTGACATTCGTAGCTAAGAGATGTCGCTGTCCGCAATAATTATATTGTAAAATTAATATTTATGTCTTACAACACTACGAAAAGTCTTGTAACATTGATTGGTTTAGTTGTGCTACTCACTGCTAGATGGTGCTGTTATCAATATTTATCAAACATTCAAATAAAAAACGGAATTTATAGTGAATTATTTTCGAAGATTACTGTATTTGAAAATGTTTTGTGTGTAACTTTGTTTATTTATCAGTTTAGCACTAAGAAACGATTTGTAACAGTTCAATGTTCACTTGTTTTCCGTTGTTTAGCGAGAAAACGTCACAGTTATTAAAATTCGTTTATCACTGATTATCTGTTAACTACCGAACAAAAACACTAAATAACACTGTCACAGCTTGCGTGTAGTCTAAATTTCACTTTCACGTACAGTACATCAACCAAGTACAAGAAAACACTATTAATTAAAACAAATTAATACGGAGCAAAATAATAAGCAATGTTTACTAGTGAGCGCCATCTGGCGTGTATTATTATGGCTTGGCTTATATTTTTTTATTTAATTTTTTATAGTGCTCAAGCAGA
Source organism: Cosmia pyralina (assembly GCA_946251885.1). Taxonomy (NCBI): domain Eukaryota; kingdom Metazoa; phylum Arthropoda; class Insecta; order Lepidoptera; family Noctuidae; genus Cosmia; species Cosmia pyralina. The sequence continues at coordinate 19,241,742 of OX276362.1, forward strand.
TCTGTGAAAAAAGCAAAATTGGTGAGCCAATTTTTGCTGACAAGTATATCAAAATCATTCCATTTGGCTTCTTTAGAAGACCTCTATTTAATGTTTTAAGTTCCAAACCCGTTAGAAGGCCCTGCCACAATTTAACCATCTTACTTAGTGTGGTAAAGAAACTCTGAAGAAGAAGAAAACTCTTGGAACTGGCGGTGTATTACCCCGGGATCGAACCGCCATACATTCCTACTTTAGAAGGGACGTTGGCGGGCTGAATAAAGCCCTTTGCGGGACGGAGTAGACCCGCGGGCCGTGCTTTGTCAACCACTGGTCTATTTGCGACCATTAGCACAGTTTAATACAGATGGGACACTCCGCAGTTCAGGTAAGAAGCTACAAGTATGCGGCGGGCTCATCTCACTGGGTCAAGTCAATGTGGGCTGCCGCGCACCGGCCCGCTCGCACGTTAGTTCGATACTCACTCACGCGTCGCGTCGTAAAAGAAGACAACCCTTCTTTTACGACGCGACGCGTCAGAAGGTATAAGAGTTACGGGATAGAAAGAGAGGCAACTTATAGGTGAATATAACTGTAGGTAATGAAGCGTTGCGCGACCTGAATTGCACTTTACTATGTTGTAGCAAGAGTCGCTTTTTATTTAAATGATTTTGCGGAGTGTCCCATCTGTATTAATCTGTGCCATTAGGACTTTGCGACCGAATTTATTCGTAAAGCGATCGCTATCTATCTGTATCGAGACTGCAGCCCCAAAGCGGCAATTCTCTTACATTTAAGAACGTTCATATTTTAATCAATAATAAAAAATAATAAAATAATAATAATATAATTTTAATAGTGTTAAGGTGGATACTTTTTTAAGTCCGATTTTCACCATTCATAATTTATTTGTTTAATTTAATTTATTTTAATTTTGTGATTATTTTAAGTGTTGACGCTATTGTGTTAATCTATGACGTACACGCTAAACTAATTTAATTTATTTTGTTTTTGATTGAAATGGTAACTATCTTTTATTAGATTTAATTGTATATTTTCATTTGTGATGGAAAATTTTGCATGCCTAAATTGGTAGGACACAATGAACTGCGCATTCACTAACATCTGAAATATAATATGTAGGTACTGTGTTCAGCAATAAAGATTTGTATTTGTTTTTTTTTTTGTAATCTCAATCTGTCAAAAATACCTCTAATTTACGTAGACTTTTGGCATTGATTGTCGCTGAGAGCAGATTGCGACTAGATTTTAAACGTTTTTAAATACAGAAATTGGCCTAACCTTTTCCTAACTATATTGTTCACTACTGTGATCTATATACACAATACTATCTCCCATTGAAGCCGTGGCAGATATTTTTAAAGCACGTTATATTAATTAACGTACCTTCAACCTCTAGCCAACCTTACCAAGGAATCCATATTCCATATACTAGCGACCCGCTCCTATTACTTCGCACGATTTTCTACGACTTGGCAAATCATCGAGATTTTATTATTATTTATGTAATTTTAATAATAAATAATAATTTTATATAACATTGTTCAGACAGGGGACATAGTTCTTCCATAGTTCAAGGTACCCAATCCACTATAGCCCAAAATGTTTTGTTTCCATGTTCTGCAGTAGTCCTGCACCAACCGGGGGTTGTCTTTGGGTGCACTTGCATAAGTGCATACAGGGATAATCGTCGGCTGGTTCCTCCTCGTCATTTAAAATTGTCTAAGGGGCCTCTGCGAGTTGGCGTCGGCCCCTCGTACGCCTTCCAAAGGTCCGGGACTCCAGGGTCCCGAGATATGTCATTTGATAGCCTAATTATTTTACTATAAACCTTTCAGAAGAAATTTTCTAAATGATGGTGGAAACCGCATCTAAATCCGTTGTGTAGTTTAGAAAAACGGTACGGTCATACAAACAGACACGAAAAGCGATATTAATTTATATAGTTAAAGATTTAATCAAATAAGGCTCGTATTTCGGCCTATATTCTTGTCAAGACTGTCATTGATACCCCAGTACCCTAAAAGGGTGACATTACTAAGATAATAAACGATCCTTACAAGTAAATTGTATTAGTTAAACAATATTCCGTCTAGGTTGTGTCTTTGAAAATAGCGATTTGGGCAATAAACTGGCCTCACTCCTGAGCAGAATAAGGGGCAGTCACAATAGTATCTTGAAGGCTGTGGCATAATATGGCAATAAGTAGAGATGATGACTAAAAATTTTTTTTTGTTCGTCGTGTAAATTATTACAAAATATTGGACACGTATCTTCAATTTTTTTACATAATCAATAGATTACTGCGATACATTGAGTTGAAATATGGCATGATGTCACGCCTAGCTAGATTTTATACGTAGAAGTGACGTTGCGAGCATTCACTTCCCAACTTTAATGCGTGTTGTCATAAGTAAATAGTGTAGTGTAGTGTATTAATATGATAAATCAAGAAATACGTGTCTAATATTTTTTTAATATCTGAGTGACGGACTAAATAGAAATTCTTTTAAAAAAAAAAAAAAAAAAAAACTCAAAGCATTTATTTCAAATAAACCAATTACAGGCACTTTTGAATTGTCAATGGGTCGGTCAGTCAGAAAGATGAAGCTAGTTGCCCATTCCAAAGCGTAGTAGATCCCTATGGAGAAGAACGGGCAAGAAACTCCACGGACACTCTTTTAAATCATAATATTTTTACAAAATATTGGTTACATCGTTCAAGTTGAAAATATACATGTGAGAACAATGTAGAAAGACGTGCACGTTAAAAAGCGTCCGTAATAAAAAGATAAAAACTAAAACAACTAAATTAAATATTAAAATTAAAAATTAAAATTAAAAATAAGCCATGGCAGCTAAGAGACGACCAGTCCCAACTGACGGCGCCCATTCACGAACATGACGCATGGATCAGCACCAATTAGCTCAACCATCTAAGTATCATCTCAAGCTCATTTTATCTAAGTATCATCTCTATTTGTGAGAAGACTAATACCATAGTGTATATTTCTCGTTGGTATATATTAGGATGGTCTTGCCATTTTTTTGTCTTTAGTTTAAGTTTCTAATAATAGTGTTTTAAGTTTAAACCTGTTACTAACAATTTATGCATCTTTTTAGTTGTTCGAAATAAAGTAATTTTATTTATTATTATTTATTTATAAAGATCGATTTCAACTTATTTTCAGCCTGTGTTTTCATGATGAAGAGAATTCAAACGATTTTACAATACTCCTTTTGCACATAATATTGATTTAGTTTGAAGACTTTATTCTCTATTCATCATTCTCCTGCCCTTATCCCAATCTATTTGGGGTCGGCGCAACATGTCGTTTTTTTCCAGACTTCTCTATTATTCGTCATCTCGGTAGTCACCCCCTTTCTAGCCATGTCATCTTTCACACAATCCATCCATCGTTTCTTTGGTCTTCCCCTACTCTTATAGCCATCAACATTCATACTCAAAACTTTCCTGATGACATTTTCCTCACTCCTCCGCATCACATGCCCATACCATGACAGCCGATTTCCGCACAACTTTTCAGTCACCGGTGCCACTTTTAGACTTCCTCTTATGTACTCATTTCTTATTCTATCCATTCGTGTAACACCACACATCCCTCTTAGCATTCTCATCTCAGCTGCATGCAACTGCTTTTCATTTATCCCTTTTGTGGCCTAACATTCTGATCCATACAAGACAGCAGGTCTTACCATTGTTTTATATATCTTCCCCTTAAGTTTAAGGGGAATGCGGGAGTCGCAGATTGTTCCCGTGACCTGCCGCCATTTCATCCATCCAGTGTTAATCCTATGCTTATTCTCTACTATACTTTATTCTCTATTGTTGAGTCTAAATTGTACCTATTTATTGCATAAAATTGTATTTTCGATTCGAAAATCGTTTGAATTAACGTTATCCCGCTGTTTATTTAAAAGCACTTAAGACAATTCCACTTTGCCATTTCATACAGATTTCTATGTCCGACATTTTTTCCACCTCCCATTTCCTGACCTCAACTCCGCTATTTTCAAGTCCTTCTTCTCACCCGCATCGGTTAAGCGAGTAAATGAGTTTGATGCGTACGGTACCTTCACACTACGTACTTACCTGAAGATGATGTAGCGCATATGTGTCGCATTTGGTTTCGGGCCATATATTATATAAGGTGCTATAAAAATATCTGCCACAGCTACAATGGGAGACACTATTATGTATATAGATTACAATAGTGAAGATAAATTATTGATCTTATGTCATAAGTTTTTTCATACAAAAAAATGTACGCATAAATTTGAATTCATTTATTTGTCTAAAACCGTCTCGTAGTAATTAGTGTTCATTCACAGAAAAGTTACAAAGATGTAATTATTATTTTCATTGACGAAGCGTCACAGCGCACGTTGTTTGTGAACCACGTTATGCAGAATAAAGTAAATGTTTATCTAATTCTTTTATTTTCTCAACTTGATTTAACTATTCCGGGGTACGAAATTTCTTCACTATTATATTCTCTATAAACAATACTATCTCCCATTGAAGCCGTGGCAGATATTTTTAGAGCACCTTATGTAATACGTTATCGTATGTACGGTTATATTGTGGACATTTAAAGTAATTGTATCTCACGAAATGGCACGCGCTTTACTCGTGGTTACCAAGTGTACAAACACGCTATGAATGTGTGTGTAAGCGCAGGAGCTCTCGGTACCGTCCAAGACAATGGCGAAGTCGGAAGCGTGTGTGAGTATGTGCGTGTGTGTGTTATGTGCTGACGCTACTAGTCTTCACGCACACATTCACAGCGTGTTTGTACACTTGGTAACCACGAGTAAAGCACGCGCTGTTTCGTAACATAAAAATACTGTAGTGTGTTAGATAAGAGGCTAACGTTGAGTTGCACGTAACGAACATTAGTTTAAAGGAGACTTTAAATTCATGCCATCCCTTACATTTGGTATCAATAAGAAAGTAACAGCATCAATTTAAACTCTCCGTTAAACTAATGTTGGTTTCGTGCAGTTCACGGTAAGTATTTAGGGAAATGCGGGCAAGTAGACAGTGTTGCTAATTAGCTTTAAAAAAATCCTTTACAAAACTACCGAACCCGTAATATCCACAGAACAGATAACTTTTATTCTGAACTATGATTGTAGGTACAGCATAAAAAGTAAGTTCAAAAACTAAAACCCGACTACTGAAAAATCTCGCTCACCGCGGTCGGTCTGTAACCAATTAAATTAATATTATTTACCTCCATTTTTACTTATTTTTTAACAATTTAAACATATTTATTTACTTAAACAATATGACGTAATACATATTTGTAATGTGGTCGTCAAGACCTTTCTTTTGATACCAAACATGTCATTGTTATCTCAATTTTTTTTTTTTGTGGTCAGAAATTTACGTGTAAAGTCCACCATATTAAATTTAGGGAGAATTTATATAGCCTATATCACCCGGACCATTATTTCAAATCTATTGATACCTCATTCATTAAAATCAGTTCAGTAAATTAGGCGCTACGGTGGAGCACACGTAAATACATACTTAGATACATACTTACAGCAGACAGCTAAAATCATAACCCTTCCTTTTGGCTTTGCCGTGGTCGGGTAATAAAAATCAATATCAAAAGTCATTTATTAAATGTATTCAAACTAGGCTGAGAATCAGCACTTTCTGAACGTCATAATTACATAAGACAGTCCCTCAATACGCCCGCTCTTCACCACTTCCTAGGGCATTAATTAAGAAGGCTATACGTTCAAGGCTCTTTACGAAAATTATGTGTAAATTGGCTGAAATATTATGACGTTGATTGTTGAAGATGTTGGAAAAAATCATGCCGACTGACAGCTTCACTGGCGTGTGCCGCGTAAACCAATAAAGTTATATGAAAATAATGTATTACGGAATTAATACATTGTATAAGAGAGCCCATACTACCTCAGCCTTTTATCTCGCTCGCACAATACTGCTCGCGGACTGAGTGAGAGCGAAACTGAGTACGGTGCTGGGCGCCGTTAGTTTAGTTAATTGCTTTTTACGGTGAAAATAATGGTTATTTAAAAAATAAAAAACATAAGACCTGCTTTATGGTTAGATCATTAATTTAGGGTTGATTTTTCAATAGGTTGATAACTTTTATCTGAAAAATAAATGTGACAGTTTGACATAGGTATTTTCTATACAAAAGCTGCCACACCGCCATATTTATTCCTCTGATAAAATTATCTGACTCTTGAACAATCAGCCATAAGCAAAGTTTCATGATCTAATTTGAAGTATTTTTTGAATATCAGCGGTTATTGTTTGGTTTGGAGGGAACTATGGATTTTTTTTTGGAGAAAATTTTATGGAATCGTGTTTTCGTCAAACATGTAATACTTACTTAACATAATGAATCCTCAACTTTACCTATATGTATTTTAAAATGAATGCTAAAAATACTGCATTTTCGACATAACCGAGGATTACGCTAAACCATTTGAGGAAGTATAGGCTCATAACTAGATTAACACATATATGGTACTTTTGATCCCGGTAGTACGTTCCCGTGGGATGTTTGCCGACATTCACGAGGGCGAAGCCGCGGGCTAAAGTTAGTACGAATATAATGTGATTTGTATTGATCTTGTTAGGGAAGAGGAATTGTCTTTATGAAGATGTTCTGCTAAAATATATTGGGTTGTTGATATTTTGGCATGGGACATGAAACCATAGGGATAATAATAATATGTCTTATACGTGAAAGGCTTTCAGAAAACGTATGAATTGTTCATTATATGCATAAGCTTCCTCGTATATTTTGTTTTTATTGCTTAGAAAGAGGGTTATTGACATAACAGCTGCTGATTTACTGAAATAAGATTGTAATGATATTTCGAATAATCATTTCTCTTGCCCCTTTCCCTATCTATTTGGGGTCGGCACAACATGTCCTTTTTTTCCATACTTCTCTAGTATTCGTCATCTCGGTAGTCACCCCCTTTCTAGCTATGTCATCTTTCACACAATCCATCCATCGTTTCTTTGGTCTTCCCCTACTCTTATAGCCATCGAAATTCATACTCAAAACTTTCCTCACGACATTTTCCTCACTCCTCCGCATCACATGCCCATACCATGACAACCGATTTCCGCACAAATTTTCAGTCACCGATGCCACTTTCAGACTTCCTCTTATGTACTCACTTCTTATTCTATCCATTCGTGTAACACCACACATCCCTCTTTGCATTCTCATCTCAGCTGCATGCAATTGCTTTTCATTCATCCCTTTTGTGGCCCAAGATTCTGATCCATATAAGACAGCAGGTCTAACCATTGTTTTATATATCTTCCCCTAAAGTTTAAGGGGAATGCGGGAGTCGCAGATTGTCCCCGTGACCTGCCGCCATTTCATCCATCCAGTGTTAATTCTATGCTTAACCGTCCGATCTACTTCGCCATCGCTTTGCACGAGTGAAGCGAGATACCGAAAGTCGGATCAGACTGGAAGAAGCGCGCCATCAAGCGCTATGGCTCCAGAACTGGAGATACCGCCGATATTTCGAATAATATTAATGTGAAACAATCCACAGTAAGTATGATTTACCTACAAAAAATCAGCGATATTTCAGATTTTATAACTGAATGAAGAATTCTCCGGTGTCATAATGAAGGTAATTGACTGAATATTAATTGGGTGGAAGATTAATTTTATCATTTCGTCGCATAACTTTCGTGAGTGAAATATGATTTAATTTTGAAATATTAATTAGGGACTTTTCAAAAGGTAGATCACGATTAACATTGGCAATAATATGATTTGCAACTTAAAAGAATCTTCTTACAGCTGGGTGAGTACTGATCGTTTTATCAAAAGACTAGCTTCTACCCGCGACTTCGTCCGCGTGAAAATTATTGTCCCCCCCGACCCACCCCGTCGCATCGCATCGCCTGCCTGCACTAATAGTGCGCCATAATATCTATCTATACTAATATTATTATTAGTAGTTAGTAGTTTATTAGTAGTTGAAGTGTTTTTTTTTTTTTGTTAGTTTGTTTGAACGTGCTAATCTCTAGAACTACCAGTCAAATTTGAAAAACTCTTTTTGCTTTTGATAGCCCAATTCTTGAGGAAGGCTATAAGTTATTTAACATCACGCTAGGACCCTTAGGAGCCGAGCAAAAGGAAAAAAAAAGTACCTACTTTGTTTTTGCTTAGCGTTCTTTCTGACTTTTTTGATAATGGTGCCGATTCTCTTGTCACAAATGCCTCTAAACTAGAGTAAAAATCACTAAAATTTAGTTTATTCCTGTCAAACGACGATTTCTCATTCTGAAATTGACTAAAGTGACACAACTTAACTATATTTTAGTTTGACAACACTAATATTGTACCGAGTTATTAATTTAGTGAAAATGGCAATTTTGCTATTCTGAATTTCACTGTTTTCACCTAAAAATTTAATTGTAAAACTAAATCAGACTATTTTTAATCGCGATTAAAAAGGTGTAGAATAAAATTAGTTATCATGAACTAGAATTCATACCAACACCTTGACTTTAAGTGCAAAAACAGTACTGTTTTTTTTTTCTTTTGCTTATATCTCGAAAACGGTGTGTCCTATCGCAAAAATAATTAAAATTTGGCCTCCCTTTCCTTAATAAACTCCTAAACCTCAACATATAAGTACCAAAAAAAAAATTCCATAAAAAACACTTTGAGCTACCCCCTCCCTGCTCGTTGAACAAAATATGACAAGCCTTGTCACTTTTCATAGTGACTAGTGATTTCGTTAGTTCCGATTAAAGCCACTGGGTCATAAACCACGCGAAGTCACGATTGTCAAACTCGATTTTAGTTGTGTCAAAATTGTTTTTTTAATTTAGAGGGTTTTTTTTGCAGAATACCTCTAAGATTCTCATAGGCAATTAGGTAAGGAATTTTAGTGATAGTTTAGTTAGTTTAGTTCGGTGTACAAGAGAATCGGCACCATTGTGATTTTAAATACCCTTTGTCAAGAATTGGGCTATCAAATGCAAAAGTAATTTTTGAAATTTGACTGGTAGGTATAGTTCCAGAGATTAGCGCGTTCAAACAAACAAAAAAACAAACTCTGCAACTTTATTATTAGAATTGATATAAATAGATATTATGGCGGCGAAAACTTACTTGGCAAAGTGTAGTGAGTGGAATAAGAAGAGAAAAGTGCTCGTTGAGAGAAAAGCAAGAAGCGAAAAATCTAATTCACTCGGCATCCAAAGAATGGGCTTAAAAAATCCATCTCATAATCTCAATATCACGCTCGATTCTTTCATTTCCATCAAAAAAGCCACAAAATTCTTACTTTATTAACACAAGGTGTTCACAAAAAGTAACAAATAATGAGAAGTCGAAGAAAATGTTCAATTTTCATCTGTCATAAAAAAGTTCCAATATCCTACCGAATGTGAATATCACGGTGTTCGTTGATAGGGTGGCAATGAGCCAAGTTTTTGATTAGCGGAAGGATGGATGAAAACCGTTGCTGAATTACACTTTTAGGGTTCCGTATCTCAAAAGAAAAAAACGGAAACCTTTTATAAGAGTTCCGTTTTTTTCTTTTGAGACGGACTGACAGACAGGCAGACAGACACGAATGATCTTATTATCACTTGTGTCTGTCTGCCTGTCTGTCAGTCCGTCTGTCACAGCCAATTTGCTCCAAATCTAATTGAACGAATAAGTTGAAATTTGGTACACATTTATGAATTCCACGTGCAATTAAATCGCATTAAGCTCTACAAGTACGAACGAATGAAACAAGTTAAAAAAATCCTGAGAAGACGTTCAATAAAATTTTTATTAAATATTTGGCAGCTAAAATACGGGCAATACTTGAATCAATTACAAGGACGTGCAACTCTGTGTTTAGACGAGGCAATAACTCGCATGCAATTTTACTGCATGGCAAAACTAACACTCAATTATTGCATGCCAATCAATATGCCTAGCCTTTTCCCAACCATGTTGGGGTCGGCTTCCAGTCTAACCGGATGCAGCGGAATACCAGTATTTTACATGGAGCGACTGCCTATCTGACCTCCACAACCCAGTGACTGGGTAATACGTAACCCCTTGGTAAGAATGGTTGTCAGACTTTTGGGCTTCTGACGACCCGTAACGACTGTCAAAGATCCACGAATGACAGCCGGGACCAACGGCTTAACGTGCTTTCCGAGGCACGGAGGAGTCTCGGTATGTAAAGATGGTCACTCATCTACGGACCTTAACCTGACGTGTCGACCCGTGAGGCTGTTATTACTTAGCCACGAGTTCCTCAATTATTGCATGCCATTATATGGAAATCGCACGCATACACGTACGCATATTGCATGCAATTCTTGAATGGCAATAAAATTTTAAGTGCTTTAAGGCACGCGATTATTGCAATCGAACGGTTCAGAAACTTGCACCGTGAAAATGGAGCTATACTGATTGAAACCACGCGATGTACTTGGAGCACTTTTTCTAAATTTTTTTGTCATGTGAGAGGTAAACAATGCAGCATACTAGTCGCAAAAAAAAATCTTAAGACTTCAACCTAAAATACAAGGTCCCATTAAAATAGATGGCCAAATCATCACAGGGTGTTCTACCTATGAATATGAACAACTTTTACTATGGTACCAAACCTGAAATCGCGAAAAAAAATCTGCTGCTCCCTAAATTTTGACGAGTTTGGTTTAGATAAAAGTACTGAACATCTGATTTTTTTTCGCGATTCCAGAGTTTGCCCAGTGAAAATTTGTACATCTATTTTAATGGGACTTTATATTATATTTGACCTTCATTGTATAGAAGCGATGCGGCGTCCTATAGATTTTGATCTACATCAATCAGAGAGATATGAATCTGCAAATATCGACCACGGTCGCGGTGTCAAAGGTCGGCAATGATTGTGCCGTATTCATAGCCTCGAAATTTTCAATTAAATGTTTGGTATTTTTTGCATCGATGTTAGAGACGGCGTAATCTTGAAGTTTTATGATCGCAGATCCGCAGATCGCCCCAGAGGGTCATGGCCATCCGGCTAGTCCGGGGATACCGCACTGTCTCCTGTGAGGCGGCGAGCCTCCTTGCCGGATTACCGCCATGGGACCTGGAGGCAAAAGTCCTCGCGCACGTGTGGGAGTGGCGCGAGGAGACGAAACGCCGGGGCGTAACTCCGCTGCCGCGAGAAATCACGGTACAGCGGACAGAGCTCCGGCGGGATCTCATGGCGGCATGGAGAGTGCGATTGTCGCAACCCAGCGCTGGGCACGCCACAATTGCGGCGATAAGTCCCCTCTTTGAGGAGTGGTTGGAGAGGCGCCACGGCGTCCTCACCTTCCGCCTGACGCAGGTCCTCACCGGACACGGTTGTTTCGGGAGGTTCCTGTTTCGGATAAGGCGGGAGGAAACGCCCGGGTGTCACCATTGTGTGGATCGCCCGGAGGACACGGTGGAGCATACAGTGGAGGTCTGCCCGGCTTGGGCGGAGCACCGCCGTGTTCTCACGGAGGCGATCGGCGGCGGCGATCTCTCGCGTCCAAACCTGGTCCAGGCCATGGTGCGGAGCGAGAGTGCATGGGAGGCTGTCACCTCCTTCTGCGAAGCAGTAATGCTCGCGAAGGAGGAAGCGGAACGCGTGAGGGAGAGGCAACAGCCGCGCCCTCGCGCCCCTAGCCGCCGTAGGAGACGCCCTGGGCGGCGGGAATCGATAGCCGATTCCCGGCCACCGTAGGCGCGGGCTTGCGGACGACGAGTAATGGGCAGCTCGCCGTTCGGTAAGGACCAGGCCCGGGTCGACGGCGCGTTGTGTTCCACGCGCGCCTCAAAGAGATGTCAGCAGTGACGGGGTCAATTGGGCCGATGCCGCCGGGGTCGCGGGTAGTTCGAAAGAGATACCGTGGCCCTGGCACGGGCAGCTGAAGGAACATGGGTGGGTTTTAGTCAGTAAAAGTCTGACACGCCCTCCCGCTCTGCCCAGAGCGGGAGAAGTCATTTGATGATTTCCCATCCACAAAAAAAAAAAAAAAAAAAAAAGATCCGCAGATCGCAGATTTTATATTGTAAGTACTTGTAGGGTATATACAACTATACTGGTGACCCCGACGTGATCAGTATAGTTGTATGTACCCTACACCACCCCCCTCCGATTTGCCTACTACATATCCCCTTTACACAACTATATACTCATATTTATAAAAACATTAACAAACACCTCAATATTATAAATCTAAACTCACATACACTAAAATCTAGATTAACAGAGTGGCTGCTCCTTACGGACTACTCTTACACGGAGTCTTTAATTTCCTATCTTTTGTAATACACCCACCCACACACCCCTACTCACACACACCACTCACACACACAAACACACCCCTACATACAATTTTATTCTTTCTCATTTTTATACCAAACAGTAGAATGACACAGTCTACTTAAGATAAGTTTTTGTTGATCACTGTAAAGCTAGACCGCAAACTACCTCATAAAATACAGACCGTATACTTAGGTAGAGTATTAGTTTTTTGTACAGATTTTGCAACAAAAACGATAAATATATTCTAAAACGAAATGTCAACCTGTACGTCGAACTCTGTATGTTTTTGGATAAGTAAAGATTTTTAGTTTTTATTATTATTTTTATTCCTAGCTTGCAAAACACGAACAATTTTTGAATCTAAAATACCACCATCTTAGCATTCTAGTTTATGCGGCAAACACGATATTACCCATAGATGTGAATAAAGTTTTATAACTAAATAGATATTATGTGCGAAACGAGTATTTTCAAATTTAAAATCGTTTGAATTTAATTAAGTAAGTCACATTTACTCCACGCGTTCGGTAATGAGCCCACAGCGGTTAGATTCTAAAAACGTAACCACACAAACCACACGGTTTCTGTGTTACGGGTCAAGGTTTAAAAAAAAATGCTTATAGGGTCTTTTACGCATACCCTATGTCAGTCCCATCGCGTATCCTAAACAATTGTTTTTTCACTAGACGTGGGCCATGAATTTGAACAAACCCTTCGCATCGCCGCCATTTGGATGGGAAAGAATCGTATGGAACATGCCTACATCAGTTCTGTTCAAATTCAGGGACCTTATTAAATTATTTCTACTTGACTCATATTGGACACATTCCATTAATAAATGTTGTAAATTGTCACGGTTTTTGTGGGTAAAAGATTCTTGGGCATAATAATTATTGACAACTAGCAGTTGCCCGCAGCTTCACCCGCGTGGATGTCGGAAATTATCCCACGGGAACCTACTACCGGGATAAAAAATATCCTTTGTGTTAATCCCGGTTATAAACTATCTGTATTCCAAATTTCATCCAAATCCGTCCCGCCGATTTTACGTGATTGAGTAACAAACATCCAAACATCTTCACAAACTTTCAAATTTGTAATATTAGTAGGATTCTTGGCTTAACAAAGTCTTAATGGCTGTTGAAAAGTGAAATGACTTTAATGGCTACTGAACTTCTAGTCTGCCATAAATTTTTGTTTCTAAAATTCGCAATAAATCAACGCCCACGTCATGTTCACAAAGCTGACCTGGACATATCTCTTAATTTATACTAATTAAACTTCCAAGCTGAATGAATCCCTTTGTGAAGCAGTGGGTGTCATAATAACCTAATATACCGTTTCCGCCCACAAATCTAACCTGCGTAGCATTTCTGAAACATGGGACGTCTAGTCACGAACGCCCTGGAATCTACAGGGGCAGGCAATAAATCTGGGTTGTTCACAAAAACTCTTTGTTGAACACTAGCCTTAGGAAATATAAAACTGAATGAACTTTGTAAATGATTATTCTCCTTTAAGTTTTTTGTGGATGCATGTAAATTAAAATCATTATTTTTATGGATAAATTATTATTCAAGTCCAACTACAGACCAATCTCATTGGCTACAATAGTTGCAAAGGTGCTGGATGGTTTGCTTGATAATGAACTTAGCGGTCATATTGATCTACATGAGGGCCAATTTGTCTTCAGGCCTCAGCTCTCTACTGAGGCTGCTATTTTGAGACACAAGCATACTGTTCAGTACTACGTCACTAGGAAAACGCCTGTCTATGCCTGTTTTTTGGACTTGTCAAAGGCATTTGACCTAGTCTCTTACAAAATTCTGTGGGATAAACTTCTGAGGCATACTGATACGCCCAAAGAAATTGTAAACATTCTTAGCTTTTGGTATGACAACCAATCTAATTTTGTAAGATGTGGGGGCTCATACTCAGAAAATTATAAGTTGGAGTGTGGGGTTAGGCAAGGTGGTTTGAGCTCACCGCGGCTTTTTAATTTTTATGTTAACGCTCTGATTGGTGAGCTTAGCAGAGCTGGAATCGGATGTTCCATAGACGTGACCGTCTATGGAACATCCGATTCCAGCTCTGATATTATTTACAAATTGACATTTGTAAATAATATCAGTTAAGCGGATGATATGTTTCTGCTGAGTCCATCGGTAAGAGCGTTGCAGATATTAGTGGACATTTGTGAGAGGTACGCGGAGGCCCATGGCCTTAGGTATAATTCAGGTAAAAGTGAACTTCTTGTTTTCAAGTCTGGGAATGTTCCTCAATCCATTCTTCCAGTGATACTTCGGGGAGTGGCTTTGAGACGAGTAACAATGTTCAAGTACCTGGGGCACTGGGTCACCGAGGATCTCTCTGATGATATTGACATTGAGCGGGAACGTAGGGCGTTGGCAATGCGTTGTAACATGATTGCTCGTAGGTTTGCTAGGTATACAAAGGAAGTTAAGGTTACTTTATTCAAAGCCAGACTTTTTACACCTGCAGCCTGTGGGCAAAATTTACACGTAGATCGCTTGACACCCTACGTGTTCAGTATATTAATGGTTTTAGGATGCTGCTGGGGCTGCCTCGCTTCTGTAGCGCGTCAGGAATGTTTGCAGAGGCTAGAACTGATTGTTTTAAAACCATTGTACGCAAGCGTATAGCCTCCCTGATGCTGCGAGTGCGGGACAGTGCCAGCAGTATCTTAAACACCATTAGACCTCGGCCTCGAATTTTGCGGGCAGCGGGGCGGCGGCGGCGGCGGCGCGTCTCGCACTAACCCGCCCCGCTTCCGCGCCGCTGTTTTCGAGGTTCGGTCCATTTGTTTTTACGCATAAAATCCGGCCGCTCCCACGCCGCTGCCGCTGCCGCCCCGCTGCCCGCAAAATTCGAGGCCGAGGCCTTATAGATAGGATTGATTGCCTTCTTGTGCGTCACTGGAACAGTGTGCACACGGGTTCCAGGCCAACAGTTTATAATTTTAGATAAGTTTTACTAACATAGTTTTAAGTTATTACTAACAATTTATGGATATTGTAATGGATCTGAAATAAATGCTTAATGATAATTACGTACAGAAATTTCACGTTCTGCAGCTTTTTTGTTTTAATTTTTTACTGCACGCTTATGTCAAATATTTAAAAACTTAGCCAACATAAAAAAAAGTCGGGTGGTGTCGTGGAATACCCGGTTAGAACTTTTTTTTTGTTTTTGGGTTCCTAAATTTAGCCCATATAGTATTTTACTACAATACTTAAAATAATATTATCTTCTACGGTTGATGTGTACACGTTCTAGTTTACATACATTTTTTTCATAACTTATTTGCTTTATTTGAAGATGTTATAACAGATTAAAAGTTACTATTAAAGTTCCATGAACGCGTTACACGTTTTGCCAGTCAGCTTCGTTCCAATATGATAAAAGTGGGATAGTTGCCCTAGGAGGATAGACGTCCCATAAATCAAATTGTGATTTGTAAACGTACGAGTACTGTCATCGCAGTTTATATACTTATAAGCAAAGAACACGCCCCACCCTTAACTGCGATGACAAGTCACAATTTGAATTATGGGACGTCTATCCTCCTAGGGCAACTATCCCACTATTACCCTAATATTCTATTTTTCAACATAATACAATAAATTTAGGTACATTTATTTTTATTACAGTATACAAGTGGACTACACATAGGCGTCAGATAGTCAGAAAAAACCCGCATTCAATTTGTGTGGACTAAAAGCCAATGTGACACGATATTGAATTTAGTACTAAGTTATTTTAGTACCTTTTAGATTGATACGAACTTGACATTGACTGTGGACGAAAGGATTGACAGTTGTAGTGCTATTCTGCAAAGGTAACTCAAAATCTCACTCAAGTGAACGCAGAAAATTCAAAAGCTTAGTCATTGGTTTTTGAAATAATATTCGTGGATTCACACCTCGACACCATTTCAAATTCGAAATGAATTAGAGAAAGTATTTTAATTTATGAACACTGATCAAACAACTTTTTCTAATAAATCACCATTTGATGGCGGAGAGCAATCATCAGAAAAGAGTTGATTATATTCAAAATAGGTTAACAGATTTCAATGAACGATAGCTAAAAACCATCCTGATTATAGACTTCTGCAGACACGCACGACGCGACAGCGCGACACGACTCTAGTTTCAACAATTTCTATGAAAACTTCATGGTAATTATTCTACCGGAATCGAGTCGCACCGTTGCATCGCGCCTGTCTGCAGGCATCTAACCAGCCTTGTATAAAAGAACTGCAATAAAATCGGGCCATACGTTTGGGAGCTACGATGCCACAGGAACACAAACAGATACACAGAATTATAGAGTCGTCGAACTTAAAATACCCCTTTATAATATGTCGTCGGGGGTTAAAACATCTGTGGTCGCAAATGAGCCACAAACCAAAGTTAAAAAATGCGTTTAGCTTATAATAAAACCAAGCAGGTAGGTACTGATAAATAGGTTTATTACTACAATTTTGACTTTTAAAATTAACTTACTAACTAAAAGGTCAAAACGCAAATAATGAAACATCAAACTATTTTCCAAATGAAACCGTGTGATGAATTGAATGGGTTGATGAGACTTTTTGCTTCAACGAAAACTATGTTTCGTCGAAATATTTATGTTTTTGAAACAAAACCGATTTATATAAAATGTTTCATCGTTTTCACTATCATATTACAATTCAAAATAAACATGAGCTCGTTAGTAAGAACATCGTTAATTAGAGTTTCAAAACTTGAATAAAACAAATTGAAGTTTTTCGGAATTTTGTGGCGAAAGCTGAAACGATTAACTTTGGAAGAGTTTAAACGAAAGTATTTTTGGAATTATGTGGTTAAGAAGTGAATTACTGTGAACCACGTGAGTGACAACGAGCAATTAATTGAATCTGGAAATTATTGTACAGTATGGAACCGACACACTGTGAAAGAAATTAAAACTAACAATACTGGTCCACAGAAGTATAGCAAAATTAAATGTTCAATTAAAAACTGTAAAGTAAAAAAGATATTTTTTCAAACAAAATAAATTCAGGCGATATCAAGTATGTGGTTGGATTTATTGCATAGAAGTGAGTTCCATACTGTATAACATAACGTAAACAATTAGAAGCAATGACATTTTATAGCGTTGTTAATGGCAATTTTGACTTTATAGATTAAAATAATGTATTGTGCTATGCAGTCCCCAGAACTCTCCGTAGACAGCGGGTACCGGTCTAACACTGATCTACGTTCACCAGTTCGGCGAATGACAGCAACCTATAATGAAGCATTCGAACATATTACGAACCTAACTACGAGGCTGACTTCTGTGCTTTCAAAGAGGAAGTTAAAGCATTAATATCATCTTTAATGTTGCCACAACAAGAAGAGCTTAAGAAGATATACCCGACACTAATTGAAATTAAAACTACTAATAGCAACATAGAATCCTCCATGGCCTCCCTTTCTGCGCAAAACGAAGAATTAAAGGTCAAAATAGATCAGCTCGAAGTTCAAGCAAATAAAGACAGAAGTTATATCACTTTATTAGAGGATAAAATTGAGGACATGCAGAGAGGCAGCCGTAAGACAAACTTTGAGATAAAAAATGTACCATATTTGGCTAAAGAATCCAAAGAAGATCTAATAAAAATGGCAGTGTGCTTATCCAATGTTGTGGGTTGTACCATCACGAAGTCGGACATTAATGACATATTTCGAGTAAAAAGCAAACGAACTAAAAACTGTCCAATTATAGTAGAACTGACGTCGACTATTCTTAAAACCGATTTCGTGAAGATGACTAAAGACTTCAACAGGAAACATAACGAAAAATTATGTGCGAAACATCTTGGATTTAAGACAGAAGAGTATACTCCAATTTTTGTATCAGAACAGTTAACTACAAAGGGAGCTCGACTGCATTTCCTCGCTCGTGACTTGGCAAAATCCAAAGAATATAAATACTGTTGGACAGCCTACGGTAAAGTACATATTAAGAAGGATGATAACTCTCGTTCTATTGTTGTAAATAGTGAGTCACAGATACATAATCTTTTGCAGCTTAATTGACTATTTGTTAAGTTGCAAGCGACCTGTCGTCATAATAATGTTTTCTTACACCATGTCACCTTTTTGTTAAACTTTCAGCGATATTTTAAACGCCTAAAATTAATTAGCATTAAGTTAAACTTTAAGTTAAATTTTAAGTCATATTGTCTTAACCAATTGCGCTCCAACACTCACTCTTCATTACTCATTCCAACATTCATTCCGAATATTAAAGTTACAGATTTTCAATTCACACACATCTCAACACACTCACAGATACATACACTCATCTACACTCACATACGATATATCTATTTAGTTACGTTCCCCTGCACTTTTAAAACTTATAATTATGGATAATACTTTATTAACTATGAATGAAATAGATAACTCTGAAATAGCCCAAGTTTTTGATCTTGAAGTTTATGACTTTGCTAAGCAGATACGACCTAATTCTTCCGACTTTACCATTGTTTCGCAAAATATCAGATCTATTTACTCTAACTTCGATGATTTTCAATTAACCTTATTAGATCTTAAAACTGATATTGACCTGTTAATCTTAACCGAATGTAGGCTTAACCCCATTAAACCAATACCTCAATTAACTAACTATAACTCGTTTCAAACTTCAAACCATCTTAATAAAGCTGACGGAGTGGTCGCTTATATTAAGAACTTCCATACTTATAAAAGTAGAGAAATAAAACTAACTCATGCGTCTTGTTTAGAGATTCATATCACGTCTGATCTTGTAGTTATTGCGATCTATAGATCCCCCTCAACTACGAACGCCGACCAATTTATTAATTCCTTAAATAATCACCTATCTACCATTGCATCAATTAAAAATATAATAATCACTGGTGACATAAATATAAATTTGATATACAATGAAAATGAGCAATCTCATGAGCGTAATAATAGACTTAGTTATCTTAATATGCTGGCAATGCATGGGCTTCTCCCCGGTCATTCGCTCCCCACCAGAGATAAAAATTGTTTAGATCATTTCATAATAAAACTCAAACCTGACAGTAAAACTGCTACCATTGCAATAATCCATTCAACTATTACTGATCACTTCATGACTTTTTTAAAAATCACAAACCATACTAAAGTTAATAGTCGTTCAAAAACAAAATCAGTCTTTAATTTGGAGAAGGGGCTTGAGTACCTTAATGCTAGTAACCTTTCAGACTTGTTAAAACTAAATAACCCTAATACACTTACTAATAATCTGATTATAATTCTACAAAATTGCGTCGCTCTTAGCACAATTACTCTTAATATACCGTCAAAAAATAGAATGTACCTTGGATGACTACTGGCTTATTGCGCTGTATTCTCAATCGAAATCGCATGCAAAAGAGACTTAGACTTGACCCATTCAACGAAGTCCTAAAAATTTATTTATTTTATTTATTTATTTATTTATTTAACCATTTATGTACACACAAATAAACAGACAAACAGAAAGGAACAGAAAAATACGTACAAAGGTGATGCTTATTTCAAAAGAAATCTCTTCCAGCATACCTGCGATAGGACAGAGGATAAAAAGAGATGTAGACAACGTGTGTAAGAGTAGAAGAGAAAATAAAATACATAAAATCCAAAACAATTAACTCGTTAAATAAAACATATAATAAATACTTAATTACATACATACTACTAAAATAAATACCACTAAAATAACTAACAACTATGACGAAGTGGAAAGATAGTGTTCTTTCACTCTTCTTTTAAATACTGCAATTGTTTGGCAGTCCCTAATGTCAGGCGGAAGTGAATTCCACAACCGAACCGCGTGAACAGTGAAGGAGTAGGAATAGAAGTCAGTGGAGTGGGAAGAAGATTTAAGGAGGTTTCTAAGATGCGACCTGCAAGGCACATCAAAAGGACGGGCGTAGGAAAAGCGTTCCCGCAGATAGGAAGGCGTTTTAGGGTTGTGAAGGATGTTAAATAAAAGACATAATATCCGAGAGTTCCTGCGAAGTCGAATAGGGAGCCACTTGAGTATCTTGCGGAAGTTAGAAACGTGATCATACTTTTTAAGGTTAAAAACAAAACGAATACATATATTTTGCAAACGCTCAAGTTTATTCAAAAGCTCCTCAGTGGCATCCAAATAACAGGCATCAGCGTAGTCAATAATGGGCTGAATGAGAGTTTGAGCAAGGGAGATTTTGGTTTTCAAGGGCAAAAAGCTCTGGAGGCATTTCAAGGTATGGAACGTGTAGTGCACTTTGCGACTGACTTGAGCAACATGGGCAGTCCACGATAAGTAGGAGTCCATGGTTACCCCCAGGTTTTTAACAGTATTTGCGTATTCAATCTGAACTCCATTCAGACAGAGTGGAGACAGTGACGCAACATCAAGCCTATTCCGCATATACCTGCCGCCAATAATTATAGCCTGGGATTTCCTAGGGTTGATTTGCAGTCCAAAGGACCGCGACCACTCACTAATCAAATCCAGGTCTCTGTTCATGGCACACACAGCAGCTTCCGCATCTTCTCTCAGGAAATGGTTGTAAAGCTGCAGATCGTCGGCATAGAGATGGAAGAAAGAAGAAATGACATTGGTGACACAGTTAATGAAAATGGAAAAGAGAAGAGGAGAGAGAACGCCACCCTGAGGCACCCCCGCAGTAAGAGAGCACCAGTCAGAAGAAGTCTCGTCGAGACGAACCCGCTGCGACCGGCCTTTGAGATAGGAGTCAAACCAACTAATGGTACTAGAAGAGAAATTGAGAGATTTAAGGATCCCTACAAGGATGTCTAAATCAACAGAGTTAAAGGCACTGCTAAAGTCCAGAAGTACAAGTAAGGTAAGAGATTTGTGGTCCATAGCCCTGCGGATGTCATCAGTAACCTTCAAGAGAGCGGTGACTGTACTATGACCAGGTCGAAAACCAGATTGAAAAGTACTAAGAAGGTCATTCGCATCTAAAAAGGCAGAAAGTTGCTGGTGAACAATGTGCTCAAGAACTTTAGAGAGATAAGGGAGGATAGAAATGGGTCGGAAATCGGACGGTGAGACAGGGCTAGGAATTTTGGGTAAGGGGATGATATGGGCTTGTTTCCAGGCCTCAGGAACAGTACAAGAAAACAAGGAGAAATTGAAAATGTGGGTCAAGATGGGAAGCAATGTGGAGAGAATAGGAGAAATCATTCTAGAGCAAATATTATCATTACCAACTGCAGAGGAGGAGATAGCAGAAATAGATTCTTTGACCTCATTTTCACTCACAGGACTAAATTCGAAACAAGAACACTGCGGCACTGGCAAACAGGAAAGTTTATTTAAAGAAGCTGATTTGACGTGCGGATCTAAAGTAACAGGTGGATGTGAGAAATGTTTGTTAAAAAAAATTACCTATAAAAGGTATCGAAATTATTGTAATTCCATTATTAAAAAGCTGAAAAGGAAACATGATAGTGACCTACTTTTTAATGCGCGTAAAAATCCTAAAAAAACTTGGGATATTATTAATAACGTTACACAACGTAAACCTAAAAAAACTAGTAATTTGGAGCTGTTGGAGTTATCTATACTACCCCTCAGAAGTCGGTTGATGAGGTCAATGACTATTTCTCTGGCATAGGCAAACTTTTAGCAGATAAGATCACAACTTCACTGTCCTCAACAGTAAGTAATACCATTCCTGACTCTTCCTCGACAAATTGTCCTCTGGTCTCATCCTTTGTTCTACTCGACACAGATTCTGACGAAGTTCGAGCCACTCTTATGAGTTTGAAGCCAGATAGTGCTCCTGGTTGGGACAAAATACAAGTTAACTTTCTAAAAGCAGCACATGATCAAATTGTACCAATCATAACACATTTAGTAAACTTATGCTTCGAGCAGGGATTTTTCCCGGATGCTTTGTAAGTGGCCCTAATAACGCCTGTGTATAAGTCTGGGAACAGGGCTGACCCGTCGAACTACAGGCCAATTTCAGTTTTACCTGCTATCTCTAAAATCCTTGAAAAACTTATAAACTCACGCTTAATTAAATTCCTAACTAAATATAATATACTGTCATCGTCTCAGTTTGGCTTTAGGCAAGGGAAATCTACTGAGGACGCAATTCTGTCACTAACGTCTGCCCTGGTAAATAGTGTGGATAGTGGTAACAAGTGTCTAGCTATTTTCCTTGACCTTAAAAAGGCCTTTGACACGGTCTCTGTCCCCATACTTTTACGTAGGCTAGAAAGCATTGGCATAAGGGGACCCCCTCTTGAACTTCTAAAATCTTACCTGAGTAACCGCAAGCAATCAGTTAAAATTGGGGATTACACTAGTTCTGAAGTAACTATTACTTACGGAGTCGGGCAGGGCACTGTCCTTGGCCCGATCATGTTTCTTATTTATATTAATAATTTATGTAATATGAATATACACGGTGGTCTCATATTCTCTTACGCAGATGATACCGCTATTGTCTTTACTGGTAAAACTTAGGCTAGTGTTAGAAGGTTGGCTGAGCGTGGGCTGGCGGTGATAGCAACCTGGTTAAACCATAATCTTCTCACTCTAAATGCTTCTAAATCCAACTACATCTGCTTCACGAAGTATAGCAATTCACAACCGTCGCTAGATTTCCAAATTCAAATTCATAACTGTCCCAACCCCTCAATCCCCGACTGCTCATGTGTAAAAATCGACAGGTTACAGCATACTAAATACCTAGGGGTTATGATAGACCAGCGTCTGTCCTGGCACATGCACACAGAACTACTTATGAAAAGAGTTAGGAGAATGATTTGGACATTTAAAACATTGCGGCATATTGCCTCAAAGCAACTACTGAAGCAAGTATATGTATCTTTGGCCCAATCCATCCTCACATATTGTTTGCCATGTTGGGGTGGGTCATCAAAAATAAAATTTTTGGAGCTTGAGAGGGCGCAAAGAACTTTGCTTAAGGTCATGTTCTTTAAACCTTACAGATTCCCTACCCAGAACCTTTATATACTATCTGACGTTCTGTCTGTTAGGAAACTTTATTTGCTTCAACTCATTCTAAGAATGCACGCATCCCTCCCGTATGATCACTCTAAGCCAAGAAGTAGAAGGAGCTACTTAGTCGCTCCAACTGTTGCGGTCAGGTCTGTTTTTGCTAAAAGGTAGTACCCAAGGCAATCTTCCCAGATATACAATTTGATAAATAAAAAGCTTGGTATTCACCCCCTGAAGCTCCGAGACTGTAAAAAAGTGTTTACCGAATGGCTTAAGTCCAGCACATACGATGATATTGAGTCTATTGTATCTACTCTTCGATAGTTTATTACTATAGACGTGTTTTTTATATTGTTAGTGGAAGGAGTTGTAATAGACTTCTTCCGATCCCAAGACTCCGTCGTAGGGCTAACTTAATCTTAAACTTAGACTTAAATTTTAACTTAATACTTATACTAACTCTTAATTTTATTTCTATAGTCGTGCTAAATATAAGAATTTTTAATTCAAACAGTATACATCCTCACACTCTCATACACTCACACTCACTTGTTTACACCACACATACACGCGCATTGTTACCTTTTTCTTCGTAAAATGTTTATTAATTTAGATTTTTTATTTTTCTTTCTTGTTTATCATGTTTTCAATTGCAATTTGTAGTTAAAATCCTAGCGGAAGAGCGGAGTCTCCTAACACAAGCAACTATTGCTTAAAAGGAGATCTCCAATACATTTGTGACAAAGCACTTTGTAATTGAAATAAACATTTTTTTTTTTTTTTTTTTTATATATTTATTATTGTTTTTAGGGTTCCGTGCCAAAATGGTAAAAAGGAACCCTTATGTTGCGACTGTCTGTCTGTCTGTCCGTCTGTCACAGCTGGACATCTCAAGAACTATTAATGCTATCAACTTGAAATTTGGAACAGTTTTAGGTGACATTTACCCAAATATTTTGCTAATAAGAAAGTTAAAAAAATATATAGTTTTTTTTTGCAACATGGACTCAAAGGGGGGGTCTTAAAAATTCAAAGTGGGGCTACTTCGAGTATAAGGGCACGTGGGGTATCATATGAAAGAGCGCTGTGTTTGTAATAGGGGGTGAGCGTCAATGGGCTCAAATCCAGACCCGTCTGCCCGAAAAATTCCAGATAGAAAAATAGAATAACACTTTGCCTGCCATAGGAATTGAATCCAGGACTTCATACTCAGTAGTAGCCCATGCAACCTCTAGGCTAACGAGGTAATTTGAAAATCATTCGAGAAATTATAACATTTACATTTTTTAACATCTATCAAGCCTTTTCCCAACTATGTTGGGGTCGGCTTCCAGTCTAACGGTGCATCCCTCTGAATACCAGAATTTTACATGGAGCGACTGCCTATCTGACCAATACCCCTTGGTAAGACTGGTAGTCTGACTTTTAGGCTTCGGACGACCCGTAACAACTGTCAAATATCCACGAATGACAGCCGGGACCAACGGTTTAACGCGCGTTTAACCCATCCACGGATCAACCGCAGCTTAACCTGATCGATCGACCCGTGCGGCTGTTATTACTTAGCCACCAGCCCCTTTAGATTTACAAGGGATATTGGACTTTTTTTGATTTTTCAACAAATCCAAAGATTTACTCTAAGGTACTAATTTTATTAGTTAGTACATACCTTAGAGCACACATTTCACATGAGGATATCATTAATTAACGGCATGTTTCACCACCTATGATTGAGTTCCTATTAACTTACTTGGCAGATAATTTCATACAAATTCTGTTCCATTTTTGAATTTATTCGGTGAGCAGTGGCTATTCGGACATCGTGAAATAGGCCCTAAGTCGTGATAACAAAAGAAAAGCGGATTCCCTCAGTATTTTACGGACTATAGAGCGTGCGCTTTATATAGGATGAGCATTAACAGTATGTTCACGTAACATCTTCCCACAAATTCCTTAAATTTATTACGAAACACCCTCGTAATGGGAAGCGTTTTCAGGAGAAATATATATAAATATATAATATATTATATTACATATGACAAATTAAATTGTAATTTTCGAAGTGATAGGAATTAGTATATAATTTGTGTTAAGTATGTTTTTTTCTTTTTATCAAAAAATAAAGACATAGCGGAGCGTGCTTATTCTTATGTGGCAGCTGTGTTCAGAAAATAATTATATTGATATTGTTTTCAAATAATATTTAGGTGGTAGTAGATGGTAATATATTTATTTATTTTATTTTTAGGGTTCCGTACCTCAAAAGGAAAAAACGGAACCCTTATAGGATCACTCGTGTGTCAGTCTGTCTGTCTGTCCATCTGTCACAGCCAATTTGCTCCGAATCTAATGGACCGATTAAGTTGAAATTTGTTACACATATGAATTTCTGTGACCCAAACCCGGACAGGTAAAGTAAATAAATGAATTTTGAATATGGGGGCACTTTTGGGGGCAAATAAGAAAATTTAAAAAAAAAAAGTTTTGCAAACTACACCATGTGGCATGTCAGATGAAAGGGCTTACTATGAGGGTCTTAAATATATATTTTTTTTATAATTTTAAAATAAATTGTTTTAAAGTTATTTAAGAAAATAGACGAAAATTGACCATTCCCCCCTATCTCCGAAACTACTGAGCCTAAAATTTTGGAAAAAATACAGAAAATAGATCTTTACCTGTAGATTACAGGAAAACTTATAAGAAGTCTGTGGTCTTAAAATAACATGGTAAATCTATAAATATTGTGAGTACAAATTTACATTTACAGTTGGAATGTATGGGAGAACATGATGTTTTTCAACTAAAATGTTAAGTTTGTTCTTAAGATAAATTCATCCCAACTACGGAACCCTTCATTGTGCGTGGTCCGACACGCACTTGGCCGGTTTTTTTTATTTTTTGTTTGTTATAATAGGTCTTTACCTATGAAATTGCCGTTTTGTATGAAAAAATTTAAACGATTTTTTTTCATGCATTTTTCATTTGTATTAATCGAAGTAATCACCCATGCAATCAATGCATCTATGCCAACGCAGTGGCAGTTTATTGATGCCCTTCTTAAAGAAATCAGCTGGACGGGAGACAACAAATTCTTCAAAGGCATTTTGTACTGCCTCTCGGGTATTGAATTTTTTTCCCGCCAAGAAGTTATCCAAATTCTGGAAAAAGTAGTAGTCTGTAGGCGCAAAGTCTGGTGATTAGGGCGGATGACGGAGAGCTTCCAACCCCACCCCAGTTCTTGCAACTTGGAGACCGTCTGCTGTGCAGTATGAGGTCGCGCGTTGTCGTGCAGGAGCAGCGGAGACGAGCGATTGACCAATGCTGGTTGGAGATGTGCCAGCTTCTCCATCATTATGTTCAGTTCTTCACAGTACACATCTGAAGTAATGCTCACCCCGTTTGGTAAGAAGCTGTGATGAATCACACCGGCGCTAGACCACCAAACAGTGACCATCACTTTTCTAGGGGTAAGTTTTCGTTTAGGGCATTGTTTAGGTGCTGAACCAGGATCCAACCAACTTGCTGAGTGCTTGCGGTTATCAAACAGAATCCATTTTTCATCGCAGGTAACAATGCGGTTCAAAATTCCTTCATTTGTGTGTCTGTTGAGCAGTGCAAGGCACGTCTCGACGCGTACTTCGCGCTGGCGATCATTGAGTTCGTGGGGCACCCATTTGTCAAGCTTTTTTACCTTGCCAATTTGACGCAAATGGACCAATATTGTTTTGACGCTAACGTCGAAAGCTGCTGCTAATTCAGCCGTAGATTGTGTATCATCAGCTTCCACAATCGCCTTTAATTCGTCATTGTCGACCAAAGTCTTCGGACGACCGCGAGGTTCATTTTTCAGGTCGAAATTTCCAGAATGGAAGCGAGCAAACCATTAACAAGTGGTGCGTTGGTTTGTAGTGTTAGCTCCATAAAACTTCGTTAATGTTGCGTGCCGCTTGTGCCGCGTTGCTGCCACGACGGTACTCATATTCCATAATTACTCGAATTTTTAACGTATCCATGATGACGAAAAAGATTGAAATGCGATGAAAATGTAACACTAATCAATAAACAAATGACTACTTTTGGAAAAAAAAATCCATGTTTTTAAAATAAAATTAATTTGAAATTAGAATTCTTAGCCAAACAAAAATTATTTTGATTTCAAATGGCCAGTACTGCAGAGCGGCAATTTCATAGGTAAAGACCTAATATATGTTGTTCTACCCACTGCGGAGTATAGACCTTCTTCCTGTTGTGCCATGCTCCCCGGATCAGTACGAGTCTGGTTTTACTGAATGACAAGGCTACTATAGTAGCCTCGCCGACTTTATAAAACCAACGTTAGAGTGACAAAGCTACTAACCGCTCATACGGTTTCGGTGTGAATCGGGTCCGTGAGATTTTAAATATTTTTTTATTATTAACGTTGTTCCATCACTATTAAGTAATTTTTTTACTATTACTTAATAGTGATGGAACAACGTTAATAATAAAAAAATATTTTCCCGGTATAGAACCCATACCACGCACAATATTAGGCAAATTACTCACGGACGAACCGTATGAGGGGCTAATAGTAGCCTCGCTGAATTTGTAAAAACAATCTGAGAATGACAAGGCATAGTAGCCTCGCTGACTTTATAAAAACAACGTTAGAATGACAAAGCTACTAATAGTAGCCTCGCTGAATTTATAAAAACAATCTGAGAATGACAAGGCATAGTAGCCTCGCTGACTTTATAAAAACAACGTTAGAATGACAAAGCTACTATAGTAGCCTCGCCGACTTTATAAAAACAACGTTAGAATGAGAAAGCTACTATAGTAGCCTCGCTGACTTTATAAAAACAACGTTAGAATGAAAAAGCTACTATAGTAGCCTTGCCGACTTTATAAAAACAACGTTAGAATGACAAGGCTACTCTAGTAGCCCTGCTGAATTTATAATAACAATGTGAGGATGACAAGGTTACAATAGTAGTCTCGCTGAATTTATAATAAAAACAATGTGAGAATGACAAGGCTACTATAGTAGCCTCGCCGACTTTATAAAAACAACGTTAGAATGACAAGGCTACTCTAGTAGCCTCGCTGACTTTATAAAAACAACGTTAGAATGACAAAGCTACTATAGTAGCCTCGCCGACTTTATAAGAACAACGTTAGAATGACAAGGCTACTCTAGTAGCCCTGCTGAATTTATAAAAACAATGTGAGGATGACAAGGTTACAATAGTAGTCTCGCTGAATTTATAATAAAAACAATGTGAGAATGACAAGGCTACTATAGTAGCCTCGCCGACTTTATAAAAACAACGTTAGAATGACAAGGCTACTCTAGTAGCCTCGCTGAATTTATAAAAACAATGTGAGGATGACAAGGTTACAATAGTAGTCTCGCTGAATTTATAATAAAAACAATGTGAGAATGACAAGGCTACTAAAGTAGCCTCGCCGACTTTATAAAACCAACGTTAGAGTGACAAAGCTACTAATAGTAGCCTCGCTGAATTTATAAAACCAATGTGAGAATGACAAAGCTACTATAGTAGCCTCGCTGAATTTATAAAAACAATGTGAGAATGATAAAGCTACCTACTATAGTAGCCTCGCTGAATTTTTAATCAATCAATCAAATCATTTATTTGTTATAAATATGGTACAAAAGTTGTTATAGTAACAGTTATAGACCGAGACATATTTCACCTAAGTTACAGGTATGCAAATATTAAAGAATATAATTATAAAGATACGAATTAATGAACATTGGTTGAAAATATACCTAATTGAAATTAACGTTAATAAATTTGACACAATTACAATGACAAAATAGATTATAATTAAACATGAAATAAAATTATGCATCCTTAAAGAAATTGTAGCAACATGAACTTTTCTCCAAAAAATCTTTTACTGAGTAAAAGCTTTCCTCAATAATAAAAAAAACTTTCTGACAGCGGAGTGGCTTCAAGTGGTTGAAAATGCTTAAATTATTCGAATACAAACTTTAGTTAAATGGTTATACAAATACCTACAAGTTCCTAAAACGTTGCATTGTGTCCAAACTTTTGGCAACTTTGACAGCGCTGCGAACGAAACTTCTCGTCGATCAATCAATGTCCGTCGTTGTTTTCCTAAACTCTTGCTTTTGTGACGCTAAGCTCAGGACCTTTATTGGTTTATGCAATGTTTGTTCGTGGGTTCTAAACCTGAAATATATTACCTTTTCTATTAGTGGGAGCAGTGTGGTGGCCCAGTGGTTCCGGCCTCTATTGATCGAGTTGTAGGTCGTGGGTTCAAACCCAGGCAGGCGCTTTACTTTGTGTAAATTATTTTCATTTTTTCGGTATTTACTTTTTAAATATCGCAGCTTTGTGCTGAGATATGAGCCGTTTTGGCCTCGCACAGGTCTCTTTTTTTTAGCCTGAATTTTTATTTCATTTATTTTTTTGTTTTTTAATGTTTATTTTGTTACTTTTATATGATCCTTTTTAACTGTATTTCCTGTGCGTGTCCCAAATAAAATATTTTTCTTTCTTTCTTTTCTTTCACTACAGACTGCTCTCAAAACGGTGAAGGAAAACAACCAAAAATTCGAAGACACGTGACCTCTACCAACCCGCACTAGGCCCCCGTGGTGGATTACGGCCCACTCCCTCTCACCGAAAGGAGGCCTGTGTCCCAGCAGTGGGAACGTTATAGGTTGATTGAGTGGTTGTGTGCTATTAGTTTGACTTTCTTGACTTCATGCAGTAATAATTTGTGAATGATTTATTAATTTAACCAGCGTGTAGCGGTAAAAATATCTTAAAGAAAGCTATAGGAGTTGTCGTCTGACATCACCAAATGCAAAGCAAGAAAAGAAGAGTTCCAGGTGATTACTAGATTACCACTACCACATTGTAGGCATAAATATTGCAATTAAATAACTATGACTTTATTATTATTTTTGCCCTATAAATCAGAAGAGGCTTTATTTAGCTCTGAAATGGGATAAAAACTTGTTTATTGTTTTCTAAATCATTCACAAAATATAATTATATAGGCGTCCACTTTTAATTTTTTCTATCTCTATTTTCACGGCTTAGTGAAGATGGGTAATATCATCATCCTCTTGCTTCTTGCATCTTCTCTCATCCCAATTTATTTGGGGTCGGCGCAACATGTCTTTTCTTCCATATTTCTCCTTTAATCTATTATTTATTTCTTTATTACTCGTCGTCTCGGTAAAGATGGCAAATAAAACAGAAATAAGAAATCGGAAAACAATAATTACACTCCTCTACAAACAGAACCTCAAACGAAAACTAATTACAAACACGAGAAGTACTGCTTCATCTAAAATTGAAGCCACTTCAATTAAACGGAGAACCAAATATAACGAGACTCCAAAATGGACGCGTTCGGGTTGGTCCAGAGTAAGGAACTTAAACGGGTGCTAAAGCAAGCGTTGAATGTTAAATAAATTATGAAATCGCCATTTGCGTTCTTAGTGTTGTGGTTATGGCGGGCGCCTAGCGTGATGGGACTGACTTCACTTAAACTACAATTCATAATCTCTAATAATTTACGGACATTCCATCGCCATCTGTACCATAACACTTCTACGTCAACCAGTTATGGGGTTATGATAATCCGACCAAAATGCTATATTATCGATCGTGGAGTATGTTCGAGCGAAGACCAGTTGGATCTTAAGGGCCGAGAAGTTGGCGTCGCGCCACAACACGAATTTCACGTCGTTCGTGGTGCGAGTTCCGACTCAATATAATAGGTTGGGGAAAAAGTTTCTTCGCATTTTTTAAGAAAATTCAAAACATTTTTTAATATACATTATTTACATTTATCTAAAGTATGTAGGTACCATTTTGTTCGATAACTTTTTGCCATCTTCTAGGTAGGGACATGATCCCATTGTTATAGAAATTTTGGGACTTCTGATCAAAATACCGCGACAAGTGGTTTTGGCAGTCCTATCGTGATGTTAACCTGACACTGCCTAAAGAATTCTGAAGAAACCGAAACAGGTGGAAATCTGAAGGTGCAAGGTCAGGACTATACGGCGGATGCATTAACACCTCCCAGCCAAACTCTCTTAATTTTTGCTCAGTGGCTAAAGATGTGCGAGGTCTAGCGTTATCGTGATGAAAAACCACACCCCTTCTGTTGATTAATTCCGGCCGCTTTCTCTCAACTTCATGCTTTAATCTCATCAGTTGTTCGCAGTAGAGTTCAGAAGCGATGGTCCTGCCTGGTGGTAACAGCTCATAATGAATAATGCCCTTCCAATCCCACCACACACACAGCATCACCTTGTTGCGAGTTAACGCGGGTTTTGCCACAGTCTGTGAAGCCTGACCGGCCTTTGACCACGACCTTTTTCACACGTTCTTGTCGTACGTGATCCACTTTACATCACCAGTTATCAGCTTCTTCAAAAATGGTTCGGTTTCATTACGTCGTAATAAAGAATCACAAATGAGTACACGGTTCATTAGGTTTCTTTCAGTGAGCTCGTGAGGTACCCAAATATCGAGCTTTTTTGTGTACCCAGTTATTTTCAAATGCGCCAAAACTGTTTTGTGGTTAAGTCCCAGTTCTTCAGCTACGTTGTAACTACTGATATGCCGATCTTGCTACACTTTTTCAAAAATGGCATCCATTTTATCCGTAATAGTGCGACCAGAGCGACGTGCATCTTTGACATCAAAGTTTCCGGATTGAAAACGCTTAAACTAAATTTGTGCTACTCTCACAGACACTGCACTGGGTCCATAAACATCGCAAATTTTTTTCGCGGCTTGCGTTGCATTTTTACCTTTTTTGTAGTAAAATTTTCAAAATGTATCGAATTTCTTCATTAGATTCACTCATTTATGGGTCATTGTTACCCGAAATAAATGATATATTATTTATTATTATATTAAATAACCTGCGAGACAATTCAAATTACTGACAGTTTTTCTATACAACTGAACAAAACAAAACTGTCAGACGTCGATAAAATTTTACTACACGAATCGTAACGTGACGAATCAATCTCCTAGCATTTTCCCAACTATGTTGAGATCGGCTTCCAGTCTAACCGAATACAGCTGAATACCAGTATTCTATATGGAGCGACTGCCTATCTGACCTCCACCACCCAGTAACTGGGTAATACGATACCCTTGGTAAGACTGATTGTCAGACTTTCGGGCTTCTGACGACCCGTAACGACTGTCAAAGATCCACGAATGACAGCCGGGACCAACGACTTAACCTGCTTTCCGAGGCACGCAGGGGTCTCGGGTATGTAAAGATGGTCACCCATCCACGGACCAACCCCGGCAAGCGTAGCGTAACCTGATGGATCGACCCGTGCGGCTGTTATTATTTAGCCACTAGCTCCTCCTAAATAGTTTTAAAGGTTTTTTCAAACCAAATTCACAGACAGGTTCGACATGCTCAAATCAATTATAAAATTCCTCCATTCTACAAGAATTAGCAATCAATCTGCCTAGCCTTTTCCCAACTATGTTGGGGTCGGCTTCTAGTCTAACCGGATGCAGCCGAATACCAGTATTGTATATGAAGCGACTGCCTATCTGACCTCCACAACCCAATTACTGGGTAATACGATACCCCTTGGTAAGACTGGTTGTCAGACTTTCGGGCTTCTGACGACCCGTAACGACTGTCAAAGATCCACGAATGACAGCCGGGACCAACGGCTTAACGTGCTTTCCGAGGCACGGAGGAGTCTCGGTATGTAAAGATGGTCACCCATCCACGGACCAACCCCGGCAAGCGTAGCGTAACCTGATGGATCGACCCGTGCGGCTGTTATTATTTAGCCACGAGCTCCTCCTAAATAGTTTTAAAGGTTTTTTCAAACCAAATTCACAGATAGGTTCGACTTGCTCAAATCAATTATAAAATTCCTCCATTTTACAAGAATTAGCATAGTCTGCATTAGCATGAACTACAAAGTAATAAAATTGTCAAAAAAATCAACTGAAATCAAATTTAATCTTCAAGTCTCATTATAATCCAATTGAATCTTCAATCTTAAGATATTGAATGACGAATGTTATATGTCTAACCACAATCTAATGAGAGGATCGAAGTGACCTTGAACTTTGGTAAGGATTCTGCAGTTCGGTCAAGGTCAAGTTCGTTTAAATAGGTAAGGTTTTTATATTGTTATCTTACGAGGAGCTCGTGACTAAGTAATAACAGCCGCACAGGTCCATCCATCAGGTTAAGCTACTCTTGCCGGAGTCGGTCCGTGGATGGGTGACCATCTTTACAAACCGAGACTCCACCGTGCCTCAGAAAGCACGTTAAACTGTTGGTCTCAGCTGACATTCATGGATCTTTGACAGTCGTTACGGGTCGTCAGAAGCCCGAAAGTCTGAGAACCAGTCGTATCAAAGGGGTATCGTATTACCCAGTGGAGGTGTGGAGGTCAGATAGGCAGTCGCCCCATGTAAAATACTGGTTTTCAGCTGCACCCGGTTAGACTGGAAGCCGACCCCAACATAGTTGGGAAAAGGCTAGGCAGACTGATTGATTATATAATATTGTTATTTTTAGGGTTCCGTACCTCAAAAGGAAAAAAAAATGGAACCCTTATAGGATCACTTCGTTGTTCGTCTGTCTGTCTGCCAGTCTGTCAAAACCCTTTTTCTCAGGAACGCGTGGAGGTATTAAGTTGAAATTAATATCAAATACACATTTTGATTTTTGATTCTGAACTGGCCTAGTATAGTACGGAGCTTCAATAGAATTAGAGACCAGCGTACACTGGTTTATTCACCAATGACATGCGCGCTACCGTACCACGGAAAGTACCTTATTATTACGTTCAAACTTTCAGAGCATTAACGTCGCGCGCGCTGACAACGTCCCTTTTCTAATGGTTTTTCGTGATTATTTCATCAAATTTAAATCAAAGGACAATTTCCTCTGACAAATTCATAGATAGTTGGTATTTATAAGTATGTACTTGTACTATTTTTTAACGGTTATTTTGGTATTTAGTCTTAGAAAATGAAATATTGTCAATTTATTATTTTCTATTTTCTAAGAGTAAATACCAAATTAACTGTCAAAAAATAGCATACATACTTAATAAATATCAACCATCTAAGAAATTGTCCGAGGAAATTGTCCTTTGATTTAAATTTATTAAAATAATCACAAAAAGAGATGCGATGTTGCCAGCGTGCGCGGCGTTAACGCTCTTAATACCTACGCCAAAGTATCCATCTCTGTAACTATCTTCTTAAACCTCAATTACAAAGTGAAAGAGCTGCAGAACTTTCTAGAAACCACTAGTTTTCCATTCAATACTTAGGCATAAATGTAGCTGTACTATCGTTCCGCTAAAAGCAGTAATTGAGCTCACAATAAGAGCAGAAAATCTTTTTATTGGAGTATGAATTAGACAAGGCTGTATTGCTCGCTTTTGAAATAAACAGACTGCAACAACGTATGCAGCTATTTACACTGTTATATTTCCAAAATCCATCTTTATTATATGCAGGTAGTCTGTTTCTTTTAATATTTTTTTTTTTTTGGATGGGATATCATCAAATTACTTCTCCAGCTCCGGGCAGAGCGGGAGGGCGTGTCAGACTTCTACTGATTAAAACCCACCCGTGTTCCTTCAGTTGCCTGTGCCAGGGTCACGGTATCTCTTTCGAACAACCCGCGGCCTCGGCGGCATCGGCCCTATCGGACCCCATCATTGCTGATATCTCTTTGAGGCGCGCGTGGAACACGACGCACCGTCGACCCGGGCCTGTTCCTTACCGGACGGTGAGCTGCCCATAATTCGCCATCCGCTAGCCCGCGCCTACGGTGGCCGGTTATCGCCTATCGATTCCCGCCGCCCAGGGCGTCTCCTGCAGCGACTAGGGGCATGACGGCGCGATAGTTGCCTCTCCCTCACACGTTCCGTCTCCTCCTTCGTGAGCATTACTGCTTCACAGAAGGAGGTGATGGCCTCCCATGCACTCTCGCTCCATACCATGGCCTGGACCAGGTTCGGACACGAGAGATCGCCGCCGCCGATCGCCTCCGCTAGAACACGGCGGTGCTCTGCCCAAGCCGGGCAGACCTCCACTGTATTCTCCACCGTGTCCGCCGGGCGAACCACACAATAATGACACCCGGGCGTTTCCTCCCGCCTTATACGGAACAGAAACCTCCCGAAACAACCGTGTCCGGTGAGGACCTGCGTCAGGCGGAAGGTGAGGATGCCATGGCGCCTGTCTAACCACTCCTCAAAGAGAGGACTTATTTATTTATTTATTTATTTATTTATTTATTTATTTAGATCCATGAGATCCCGCCGGAGCTCTGTCCGCTGTACCGATTGCCTAAGGATTCTGATTATTTGCATATACGACTACATTTTACTTTTTCATACCTTGACTTATTCATAACCTAACTCCTAAAGTAAAGATCAAGTTTCAGACAGATTTAGTTCAAGCCTTCGCTACGATGTTTTGCCTTCTTTATATAACGACCGATTTCTCTACGGTTCTTTATAATATAAGCTTGTAAACATATCTACGGAGATTTATGTACCAGATGTATTTTATAGGCCTTGTTAACGTATTTGTGCACTTTACGCCAAAAAGTTTTCTAGTAGTTGAATTTGAATTCAATTATTTTGCTGGTGGCTAAGTAATAACAGCCGCACGGGTCGATCCTTTAGGTTAAGCTACGCTTGCCGGGGTTGGTCCGTGGATGAGTGACCACCTTTACATACCGAGACTCCTCCGTGCCTCAGAAAACATGTTAGGCCGTTGGGTCCGGCTGTCTTTCGTGGATCTTTGACAGTCGTTACGGGTTATCAGGAGCCTGATAGTCTGATAACCAGTCTTACTAAGGGGTATCTTATTACCCAGTAATTGGGTTGTGGAAGTCAGATACGCAGTCGCTCCATTATAAAATACTGGTATTCAGCTGCATCCGGCTAGACTGGAAGCCGACTCCAACATAGTTGGGAAAAGCCTAGGCAGATTGATTGTTTGTTTGTAAGTTGTCTTCAAAAATTGCAAGTTAAATTTGACACACTTCCCGATGTTCGATTAAGCTGAAATTTAGTATACGTATGTAA
Organism: Cosmia pyralina; assembly: GCA_946251885.1. Taxonomy (NCBI): domain Eukaryota; kingdom Metazoa; phylum Arthropoda; class Insecta; order Lepidoptera; family Noctuidae; genus Cosmia; species Cosmia pyralina. The sequence continues at coordinate 19,278,241 of OX276362.1, forward strand.
AATCGGTGACAATGGAATATTTTGTAATTAATTAATAATAATAAATGGCTAAGTAATAACAGCCGCACGGGTCGATCCATCAGGTTAAGCTACGCTTGCCGGGGTTGGTCCGTGGATGGGTGACTATCTTTACATACCGAGATTCCTCCGTGCCTCGGAAAGCACGTTAAGCCGTTGGTCCCGGCTGTCAGTCGTGGATCTTTGACAGTCGTTACGGATCGTCAGAAGCCCGAAAGTCTGACAATCAGTCTTACCATTGGGTATCGTATTACCCAGTTAATGGGTTGTGGAGGTCAGATAGGCAGTCACTCCATGTAAAATAATGGTATTCAGCTGCATCCGGTTAGACTGGAAGCCGACCCCAACATAGTTGGGAAAAGGCTAGGCAGATTGACTTTTAACCAGCTCGGAGTCTCATGACCTCTGTGCGACACGAACCGCATATTAATGTATTTTTATAATTGTATCCACTTACATTTCCTTCTTTTTCAGTATTTATTTTGTTTTGTTATTTTGATAATATTTCTGTTAAATACTTCCCATTGTACTTACGTATTTGTGAACATGCTCATTTTTGCTTTATTTTGTAACATGAACCAACTCAACTAACAGTATATTATACGTTCTTTAATCGTTTCAATGCCAGTGATGTGCACTTCTGTAAGTGACGAATTCACAATACCTAAAACTGTGTGTCATTCTTGCTTTTGTATGTTTTAGTGAGTAAGTCGTTGAAGTGCCTTATCAATAAATAAACAAATAAATTATAGTAAAAAAATCCCTTTAGTATGCCGTCAGGAACGAAGTTCCTTACAGTTCCTTACGCGATACTCCCACGCACGCACACACTAGTATAAAATAGAAAGAGACAGAGATAGCAAAACTCGCATGGAGGGGGCATAACGCTTTTTCCTCTCGTGACGATTTTTACTTGTCAACTCCTACCGGAAGCCGCATTAATGAGCTTCGTTCCAAAAACAGAAAAATACATTCAGGGAAATTTTTAGTATTGATTAGCAAATAGAAACTACGTTTTGCTGTACGATATCATACGGCTGATAAAGAATGACAGTTGTTTAGTGTCAATGCACAACATGCCTGAACGCAACGGGCGTTGCGTCGCCGCGCCGTACCATTGTTATGCCGCAGCGGCGCCGCACCGCAAAGATTTATTTCCCTTTCTTCTGCCGCACAAACGCGTACACTCCTCCTCGCCTCGTCCCGCGGGTTGCAAGTCCGGTGTATGTGCGGTGCGACTCCGGAACGCACCGTGTGGCGTACTACGGATACCTATTTATATGTAGGACGCCGGCCGCAGCGACATTCACCGACCCTGATGACCCCATAACCCTCCTTCAGGAGAGTAGCAAGGCCACCAGTACGGTTTATAAACGTAGACCACCCCGGAATACATTCCGACCTCGCCGCCGAGGTCGCAATCGTAACCGCCCCCCCCCCCTATCCCCTACTCGGTGAAGCTGTGCCAGCTGGGGGCACAGCTGAGCCTGTAGCACTTGTCCCCCCCGTCATGATCCAGCCTGCCCCGTCTGGCTGTCATATTGTTATTAGCGACGCTCAGTCGACTAATAATTTACTTTAGTTTTAAGCCTGGCCGGGGGCTTTAAGTTCGCTTAAAGAACCCACAGGAAACGCCCGGTTGAGCAGTCTCGACCCTTAGTGGTCAACTGCGAGATGCCATATATAAATAACTAATAACTAACTAACCGCAGCGACACCATTCCGGTGCCGCGCCGACGTCGCAACGCATCGTGACCTTACTCAGACCGTCACATAATCAGAATGGACAAAAATAATTAGTCGTATTGCCTACAGAACACACGCTTCGTGGTCCGACTCTCACTTGGCAGAGTTTTACAATTGAGCTTGTGAGAATATCGGGACACATAATATTTATTTACATAAGGGCCTAAAATAGGTGCGACGCTTTGAAAGTTTTGTTATGTTTCCACATGCTCGATTTAACCAATTATTTCGTTCCAACTTGGTAGCTCCATTATTAGATAGTTATGGACATATTTTTGGAAAATAAGTTTTTAATCCGGTTGAACAGAACTTTTAATATGGAGTAGCTGCTTTCTGCCTTTCACAATTAAATTACTGGAGGCTATAGTATAGATATTCAAGTATAAAAATTTTACTCCTTATTTACCAACCCAAGTGTTTCAAAAAAGGAAGTTTTGCGAGCGGCTTCGCCCGCGTTGATGTCGGAAAATATCCCACGGGATCGAATTACCAGGAAATACTTCCTTATTCCTTGTCTACGTTATAAAGGGAACCTTTGTGCAAAATTTCAGGTTTCTAAGTTTAAGGGTTTGGGCTGGGCGTTGATGAGTCAGTCAGGACTTCTCTTTTTATTTACGAGTATATAGATTTCAAGCATCTATTAAATTACAATGTTATTTTTGGGTTTTTATTTGAAAGAGTTTTTCAGATTGTTTAATGAAACATTCTGGAAAAAACGTGGACTCAATAATGTGGAATTTGAGAAGAATGTAGACCTTTGTCTGACAGTGGGTCAAACAGGTTGACATCATAATCACAGTAATATTATAAAAGCGAAAGTTTATGTGTTTGTATGTTTGTTACTTCTTCACGCTCAAACGGCTAGACCGATTTGAATGAAATTTGGTATGTCGATAGCCTATACTCTGGATTAACACATAGACTACTTTTTATCCCGGTCTACGCGGGTGAAACCGCAGGACGCAGCTAGAATTTAATCAATCAGGCAAATAAATATTTGGGGCTCTCCCATTATTGTACATTCAAACGTCCGAACTACACGTCATTATTATTACAGTACCTTAGGGCCTAGCTAAAATGGCATTCATCAGCGATAGCGGTGGTGGACAAGTCAAAAATGCATATAACCTATAGAAGCTACCAAAAAGCTTAAGTCAATCCTGTTGAATGTCGTTGAGGATATACGAAATAGATATGAGCGCCGCGCCGGCGCGCCGCCGTCGCCGTGAGTTCATGTCGACGCGTCGCCGCCGAGTGCAGCACGCGGCGCGCCGTCGCGGCTACTCACAACTTGCTTTCTCGCTCGCACGCGCGGCCCGACCGCGTAAGTTCGCCTAGTCGTTTCGGCACACTCGTCGCTTATGCAGTCGAGTTCAATATTTTACCGAGTAAACGTGTTGTGTTAACGATGGCAGCAACTTCGACTACTATTGACGTTTACAATACGAAAATAAAGAATATTTATGTGACCCCAATGAAAAATCTTTCCACAAAACATACACAAAGTTTTTGCTGGACAGAATTTGGCCAACTAGCGGTAGAAGTTAACGGAAACGGAACGTTATAGTTTTTATTATATAGACAGATAGTACTCTGATTAAAAAAACTGGGTTTCTCTTTAACTCAAATACTGAAATGATTATTTTTCAGTAAACGTGATCTCCAATTATTATTTAGAAGACTGTAAAATTGAATTAATAAATACGTTCCTTTATAAAGCTTTTTTTGGTAATAACAATATGGTTTTCTTTATGTTATTTTTAAGAAAACTCTGCCTGATAAAAAAAAAAACTCAGGCCCACGACCGGCCACGCCACGCCGCCACGACGCCGCCACCGCTGTGGAAATTAACAGGCCACGCCGCCGCCGTGGAATTGGCCATCGGCGCTCATATCTAATACGAAACGCTTTGAGGCCCAGTTCACGGCCTCAAAGCGTTGACTTGCGTCAAGCGACATGCGCGAGCGTCACTTGTTTCAGTTCGTCACCCTGCAAGTTGCGTAGCAGTGATAAACAATTTCTTTCATATTTTGTTTTCTCCGCAGTCACTGTTACAAGACGCGTGTCGCTTAAAGGATGATTTCCATCAAACGGCTCGCATCGCATCGGATAGGAACGGATTTTACAATCTTTAAACGATATTAAATCGTGTACACCGTATTTAAAGTCTATATTACCAAGCCGCGCAAAGCAGCTTGACCGCAGGCGTCTTCCGCGACGCGCGATCGGCTCCGTTCGCCTGTCGTCGTATCCGAACACGTCAACATGGTTGGAATGAAACTGTTCGACTAGGCGCAGAAACGGATACGTTCACAAGCGATGGTACGGAACCGATCGTATGCGTCGACATCCTGCCGGACGCGATCGGCTGTCGCCGCATCCGTTCGTATCCTTTCCGATCCGATGCGATGCGAGCCGTTTGGTGGAAATCATCCTTTAGTCGTTACTGGGTTAAAGTGATTTTCACTTATCTAGACCTTGTACCTAATTGTCTACCTCTTTCGTTCTCGAGACTAGTCTACTCATCTAAATAGTATAGGTACATAACATACTAAACCATCATCCTTGACATTAAGATGGAGAGGGTCCCAAGACAACCACCTAAACTACTTTGAGTAACTCACTGAAAAGGTAAAGGGTACTAGAATCACATTAGTTAGTGCTTCGTACCACAGATTAATACAGATGGGACAATCCGCAGTTTAGGTATGAAGCTACAAGTACGCGGCGGGCTCATCTCACTGGGTCAATTCAGTGTAGGCTGCCGCGCACCGGCCGGCTCGCACGTTAGTTCGATACTCACTCACGCGCCGCGTCGTAAAAGAAGACAATCCTAACGAGTCAGAAGGTATAAGAGTTACGCGATAGAATGAGAGGCAACTTATAGGTGAATATAACTGTAGGTAATGAAGGGTTGTGCGACCTGAATTTCACTTTATTGTGTCGTAGCAAGAGTCGCTTTTTATTTAAATGATTTTGCGGAGTGTTCCATCTGTATTAATCTGTGATGATACTTAAAGTTATATTTTAAAAAGGGTTTTTGTTTTTGATGTCAAATAGTTTGCTAAAAAATAACAGCTATGTTGGTACTGTTTGTGATCAAATAAAAAATTATGTTTTAATGGGAACGAAATCTTTTCTGTTTTTGATTAAAAGTTTGCTAAAATCAAAGTTTGCGTTTGCATTTCTATCCTTGATCAAAGAGGCGGGTTTAAGACGTTTAAGAGCATTTTGTCAACTCAGTCGCTCACACGGGACCAAACTTTTAAGAATGTTAAATGAAAACATGCTTTTTTTGAAAAAAATGTAATCAACTAGCGGACTACTTAACTCTTAAAATGTCGATTGCACACCATGTGTACAGATAACAATAGAATTTCAATTGTGTCTGCTAATTAGCGCGCGACGGGTTAATAATATTAATTTAATTAATATGATATAAATTAAAATTATTTAAAATAAAAATGTGTTTTTAATCATTACCTATTAAATTAATATTATTTATTAGTTCAAAAATTGTTTAAATTTTTTAAAACCGGCCAAGTGCGAGTCGGACTCGTGCACGAGGGGTTCCGTACCGTTATCTATAAAAACGGCAAAAAAATCACGTTTGTTGTATGGGAGGGCTCCCTTAAATATTTACTTTATTCTGTTTTTTAGTACCTATTTGTTGGTATGGCGGCAACAGAAATACATCATCTAGGAAAATTTCAACGGTCTAACTATCACGGTTCATGAGAAACAGCCTGGTGACAGACGGACCGACAGACGGACAGCGGGGTCTTAGTAATAGGGTCCCGTTTTACCCTTTGGGTACGGAAACCTAAAAAGCATCTTAACATTTAACATTTTAAAAAAATTTGGTCCCGTGTGAGCGACAGTGGTGACAAAATAGACAGTTCTCTTACCTCCATTTCAAATCAAAACAGCACTACTAACTCAGAGTAACCTATTCAAAATCAGTCATCAAAATAAATAGCAACCACTCAGCACCAATCGTTCATCTATATTCTAAGATACGATACAGAACAGGCTATCAAAACCCACCGAGGCGTGTCTAAATCGAGCCGGCAACTGCACACATTACAAAATTCCGTCCTTACGAATTAGCCTCGAATGAATGGATAGCGGACAAGACAGGGATATGAAAAAGGGCACCTAGTGAGCGATTGCGCGCATGTGTCCCTTGGTTTACAAGTGGGGATATATTTAGGTGTTAAGGGTGGTTGGTAGTGATACAATGGAACTATAAATAAGATTATAAGGGTTTCACAGGTAAGAACCTTGTAGACCGTCTTAGCCAGGAAAGCACGATTAAGGTGAATGTGCAAAGGTAGTCCGCAAAATTCAAACATTCTTACGTTTTTTGCAATTTGCAGGTCAGTGTCAGGTTGTATGTTGTTCAAAATATTATTCGGGACTATAACAAATATAAAGGGGGAACTCAAGTAGCAGATGTTGGAGAAAAAACAGCCAGGCTGAAGTGGGAGTGGGCCGGACACGTCGCGCGAATGCACCCGGAGAGATGGGCAAAGATCGTCACCCACTGGACGCCTGAGGGAGGACATCGCCGTCGAGGCAGGCCACGGCGAAGGTGGTGTGACGATCTGATAAGGTTTGCAGGGCCAACATGGTCAGAGATCGCACAAGACAGGGAGGTGTGGAAGGAAAAAGGGGAGGCCTTTGCCCAGCAGTGGGACACAATGTAGGCTAATAAAAAAAAAAAAAAAAAAAAACAAATATGTATTTACATAATTATTACCATAAGAACCATCAATTCAATACATCTATTTAAGTTAGATTTGTTCTAAAATATCATGATTTCGGAAATCAATAAATTTTAGAACAAATCAAAACATACTATGCAAATAACGTGCTCACGCAAATGTCTCGCTGGTGGTGGCGTGTGTGTTGGATCATTAAGTTCCCTTCAAAATGGTTGAGATAATTGGTGCTGATCCATGCGTCATGTTCGTGAACGGGCGCCGTCAGTTGGGACTGGTCGTCTCTTAGCTGCCATAGCTTATTTTTAATTTTTAATTTAGTTGTTTTAGTTTTTATTTTTTTATTACGGACGCTTTGTAATGTGCACGTCTTTCTACATAGTTCTCACATGTATATTTTCAACATGAAGGATGTCACCAGTATTTTGTAAAAATATTTTGATTTAAAAGAGTGTCCGTGGAGTTTCTTGCCCGTTCTTCTCCATAGGGAACTACTACGCTTTGGAATGGGCAACTAGCTTCATCTTTCTGACTGACCGACCCATGGACAATTCAAAAGTGCCTGTAATTGGTTTATTTGAAATAAATGCTTTGACTTTGAGTTTGACGTAAGAAAATTTGAATTTCGCGGTCTACTTAAGCGCATAGTAATTTTATAAAATTAAATTTGAAAGAGCTTTGCCCAGGAGTGTTTGACAGATAACAAAACACAGAGACAGATAACAAAAAAAAAAGAAAAAAAAAGTGAAAGTTTGTAAGATGGTTGTTAAGTACTCAATTACACAAACAGGGTGTCTCGTAATTAATGGACCACCTCTTAAGGGGTCATTGTACTCATCATTATGAACAACTTATACTATGGGACCAAACCAGAAATCGCAAAAAAAAAAAATCAGTTGTTCCCTACATTTATGTTCGCATAACTCGTCAAAATGTAGGGAACAACTGATTTTTTATCGCGATTTCTGGTTTGGTCCCATAGTAAAAGTTATTCATAATGATGAGTACAATGATCCTTAAGAGGTGGTCCAATAATTACGCACCCTGTATAAGCGGCTGACCAGCGGGGTGATTGCGTAATACACTTAAAATGGTAATGCCTTTCATTTGACGGTTCAACAACATTCATTGCGTTATTCACGTTGTTGAGCAGACGCATTTTTTAAACATATGAGGCAGTGAATTAGCAATTTATTTTAAAATACTTCAGATTGTTCTTGACAGTGTTTCAAACAAAATAAAGATACGGATTTTGACGGTGAACACAGTTATAAAAAAAAATATATGTCGGAGGAGAATGTCGGCGTTCGTTGCTGAACTAGTCGTCGTCCATTATTGTAGCCGAAATAAGACTCAATATGCGCTCTGCAGTTGTAATTAGATCGATTTAACAAACAATCAGTTGAAAAGAAGCACACACGAATCAGATGGAACTGGATTCGTATCGGAACGCGGCGAGGTCGGGGCGAGGTTGGTAGAGCACGTCCTTTCAGTTTGGTGTCTAGTCACGAAGTTCCCCTCAAGTACAGAAACCTTGAATGACAACCGTCATCTGTCACCGTTATTTTCCCCCGCAAACACAAAATGACATTGACAACTCGCACAGTGACGCCAACCCCCATTTCCGAACACACCCAAGTCGGTACAACTTGACGTTCCGTTCAGAATCCACGGCATATATATTTTTCTTTCTTTCTTTTTTCTTTAGTTATATACTATATTCTGGAAATATAGAATACTTTTGATCCGGGTACATGAAGTAGTTTTACTAAGATGAGAGTAGAACCACAGACTCACAGGCAGCAGCAAGAAATATAAATGTATAACGCCAGTATATTATGTAAAAATCGCAAATGGAACCATGCTATGAAATATTAATATTGCAGCCAAAGATTTAAATCGTTAGATGTGTCCTCACGGTGTCCATACTGAGCTCAAATAATAATAATGGCGTTTCCATGTCAATCAAGTCAAGTCTCTACGTGTGTCAGAAGTGTCAAAATGAAGCAAAAACCCGACCATCCTTTGCCTAGGTAGGGCGAATCTACGATTTAAATCTTTGATTGTAAAGTGTAGCAGACTGGTTATGACAATGTTGACCTACCAATTATAATGAACCTATTAAAACTTTAAAATTAAACTCATTGAATGAATAAATATTTATTGATTATTGCATTCCATATTCATTGAAAATACAATTAATAAATTCGTTCGGGAGAGAATTCAATAGTATATCATTCTCGGCTGTTACCTTGACAGCCTGAAATTGGACTGTTTTATTCGCTTTTTAACCTTTCAAAAGGTAGGCTGAGTTCCAGCTAATTATATTGGCAATTGCTGTTGAAATATTATGTTAAAGAGATATGTTATGGATCCAGTAAAAGACTATGTATTTATGTCATATTAGTCATGTGGAAAAGTGGAGAAGTCGAGGAGCTCGTGGCTAAGTAATAACAGCCGCACGGGTCGATCCATCAGGTTAAGCTACGCTTGCCGGGATTGGTCAATGGATGAGTGACCATCTTTACATACCGAGACTCCTTCGTGCCTCGGAAAGCACGTTAAAAAATCAAGCTTCAAAGTTAACGCAATAAAAAAATACTGCCATTTATGCCACATACTTCGATACTCACAAATCAATAACAGGTCAACAGACCACAGATCAACGGGAAGTACCATAAAGTTTTGATTTATTTATGGTACTTCCCGTCGACCTAGGATCACGAAATATGCAAAAAATATGCATGGAATATGCACGAATAAGCAAGGTCATACAGCATAAGTAAAGGAAAAAGTCCGGAAATCATAAAGTTTTATCACATAAAAAATTTTTAGAATTGACTGTAACGTATATCGATGTATGGGAGAACATGTTTTTCAACTACAATGTTAAGTTGGTTTTTAGGATAAAAACATCCCAACTACCTATGGCACCCTTCATTGTGCGTGGTCTAACACACACTTGGCTGGATTTTTTAAGTGTGAGAAATGCATGGATTTATTTAAATACCAGAATTATTTAAGAAAGCAGGGTTTTCAAAAAACGAACATTACCTGTGTTTAAGTACTAAAATATAATTATTTTAATGCTACAATTTTAGACTATTAAAATTAAATGACTAATTAATTACCGATAGGATGTTGTTTTTTCATTTGAAACCGACACGAACATTTTTATCGTACGTGCTCATAGAGAATTTTAAATGAGGTGTGTACGAATAGATAGCAAGACTATTTTATTTCTTCATGTACTAAAGCAACACCTGCACACGTATTTTTGTATAGCAACTAAAAATCATAATAATAACACTATCAGCCTGTTACTGCCCCACTGCTGGGCAAACGCCTCTTCTCATACAGAGAAGGCACAAGCATTGATCCCCACGCTTGCTCAAGACGAGCTGGCGATTTCAGACAGATATTTAAACATCTATTGTAATGTCAAAATAACAGCTTTTTACTAAATGCATGTGAAAGTATATACGGAGTACCGTATATAATTTAAAAACAAAAAAAAAAGCAGTTTTAAAATTTTTTGTCTGTCTGTTTGTTTCGGCTAATCTCCGAAATCGCTGGACCGATTTTGACGAGTTATTCACTGGCATGTAGCTGATATTACAAAGAGTAACTAAGGTTATTTTTATTTTGGAAAAAAAATTAGGGTTCCGCGCAAAAAAAAAATAAAACCCATGAAATTGTGCAAAAAAAGTCGGATATGAACATTTTTTTTTAAATTTTGTAGCCCAATTCTCGAGGATGGTAATAGGCTATTTAACATCACGCTACGACCCTTATGACCCAAGCAAAAAGTCGTAGAAGTGAAAGAACGCTAAGCGAAAATGAAGTAATAACGCGGGCGGGCGATGCAACGCAGTGGGACGGGGGACGAGGGAGTTTTATTAAAATTTGACGATTTCCACGCAAACGAAGGTCACGGAGCACAGCTAGTTAACTACAAGCCCAGGTTTCCTCACGATGTTTTTCCTTCAACGATGTCAGTAATGTCCAATATAAACTCAGAAAATACATAGTTTAGCTAGCATAGCTAGCATTTATCTGCATTTTACAGTACCTAGATAATTAATCACCACCATGTATATTGTGTAGGTACAACCGTCTCTCTAATTAACTTACACCCACTACTCACTCACACATTCACCTCCACACCATTGCACACACATAACACACACATCCTAGCGCGTTTTTTTACCCTTACCCTCTATACATTTTCTATACTATGTCTGTGTTTTCAGCTTCGCTCGAGTAGATTTAGATACTATTTACAGGTATCTAACTATCTATATAAAAAGAGAAGTCCTGACTGACTGATTGAATGACTCATCAGCGCCCAGCCCAAACCCTTGGACCTAGAAAGCTGAAATTTTGCACAGAGATTCCCCTTATAGTGAAGACAAGGAATAGGGAAGGAATTCCCGGTAGTACGAGTACGTTCCCGTGGGATATTTCCACCATCCACGCGGGCGATCATAAAAATATTGTGTTTCTTTTTGTTTTCATTCTTCTTTTTTGTTTTTAATAATAAATAAATAATAAAAATCTTTATTTATACAAAAACATACAGAGTTCGACGTACTGGTTGACATTTGGTTTTAAAATATATTTAACGTTTCTGTTACAAATCTGTACAAAAAACTAATACTCTACCTCTTAAGCTAGGTTATACCTGTATTTTAAGAGGTAGTTTGTGGTCTAGGTTACAGTGTTCAAACAAAAACTAATCTTAAGTGAACTGTGTCATTCTTCTGTATGGTATAAAAATGAGAAAGAATAAAATAAAATTTTATGTAGGGGTGTGTTTGTGTGTGTGAGTGGTGTGTTAGTTGTATAAGTTTAATTACAATAACTTAATAGCAATTACATAACCTGGGGAGGGGCGGAGCATCCTAACACAAGCAAACTATTTGCTTAAAAGGATTCTCCCCATATTGTAACAAGAATAAGTTATTTAAGCTGATGCAATAAACATTTTTATTTATTTTATTATTACATAGGAAAGTACTTTCTGAATAAATTGAAAGAGTTACATTTTAATTGCCCGGCTTAAAAAAATCCGGCCAAGTGCGTGTCGGACCACGCACAATGAAGGGTTCCGTAGTTGGGATGAATTATCTTAAGAACAAACTTAACATTGTAGTTGAAAAACATGTTCTCCCATACATTCCAACTGTAAATGTTAGTTTGTACTCACAATATTGATAGATTTACCATGTTATTTTAAAACCACAGACGTCTTATAAGTTTTCCTGTAATCTGTAATCTATTTTCTCTATTTTTTTCAAAATTTTAGCCTCAGTAGTTTCGGAGATAAGGGGGGAATGGTCAATTTTCGTCTATTTTCTTAAATAACTTTAAGACAATTTATTTTAAAATTATAAAATAATATATTTGAGACCCCCATAGTAAGCCCTTTCATTTGACATGTCACATGGTGTAGTGTGCAAAACTTTTTTTTTTTAATTTTCTTATTTGTCCCCCAAAAGTGACCCCCGTGTACAAAATTCATTTATTTACTTTACCCGTCCGTGTTTGGGTCACAGAAATTCATATGTGTACCAAATTTCAACTTAATCGGTCCATTAGATTCGGAGCAAATTGCCTGTGACAGACGGACAGATAGACACACGAGAGATTCGTATAAGGGTTCCGTTTTTTTCCTTTTGAGGTACGGAACCCTAAAAAAACATTGTCTATGGAAATCTTCTGACATTCAGTTCTGGGTTAACTAGGTTTGGCAGACGGATTAGTGATAGCAGTGTTTTGTGAGCATGAAAAGTTGGGTGAAGATTCCTTCATCATTCTTCCTCCTTACACTGTTTGTCTTCCGCACCGGGAACGGGACGTCAACGAGAAAACAGATGACGGCGCCGAAGTAGTGACAGTACAGATGCCTGCACATCAAGCTACCCCAATCTGTCAAATTTCTTTGATAGATTTTCAACTTTACCACAAAGGAATAAGGTTCATATTCAATTGGGAAAATTTGACAGATTGGGGTAGCTGGATGTGCTGGCCTCTGTACATTTTTAGTTTCCGAAACTTTCAGGTGGGTATCTTTTATTGTGTTTAGTTTAATTTGTGATCTTCCTGTGCGAATCTCAATAAATACTTTTTCTTTCTTTATTTATTTATCCTAACAATCCTAACTATCCTTTTTTTTTTTTTGTGGATGGGAAATCATCAAATGACTTCTCCCGCTCCGGGCAGAGCGGGAGGGCGTATCAGATTTTTACTGACTAAAACCCACCCGTGTTCCTTCAGTTGCCCGTGCCAGGGCCACGGTATCTCTTTCGAACTACCCACGACCCCGGCGGCTTCGGCCCTATTAGACCCCGTCACTGCTGACATCTCTTTGAGGCGCGCGTGGAACACAACGCGCCGTCGACCGGGCCTGGTCCTTACCGGACGGCGAGCTGCCCATTACTCGGTCATTAGTCGTCCGCAAGTCCGCGCCTACGGTGGTCGGGAATCGGCGATCGATTCCCGCCGCCCAGGGCGTCTCCTACGGCGGCTAGGGGCGCGAGGGCGCGGCTGTTGCCTCTCCCTCACGCGTTCCGCTTCCTCCTTCGTCGAGCATTACTGCTTCGCAGAAGGAGGTGACGGCCTCCCATGCACTCTCGCTCCGCACCATGGCCTGGACCAGGTTTGGACGCGAGAGATCGCCGCCGCCGATCGCCTCCGTGAGAACACGGCGGTGCTCCGCCCAAGCCGGGCAGACCTCCACTGTATGCTCGACCGTGTCCTCCGGGCGATCCACACAATGGTGACACCCGGGCGTTTCCTCCCGCCTTATCCGAAACAGGAACCTCCCGAAACAACCGTGTCCGGTGAGGATCTGCGTCAGGCGGAAGGTGAGGACGCCGTGGCGCCTCTCCAACCACTCCTCAAAGAGGGGACTTATCGCCGCAATCGTGGCGTGCCCAATCCTAATTATCCTAACTTCCTAACTTCCAAGCAATAATCATCATCTGCTTAGCCTTTTCCCAACTACATATGTCGTTGGACGACACGGTTGGCGCAGTGGTTGAGCGATTGACTGCTGCGCAGCATGTCGCGGGTTCGATTCCCGCACGGAACAAATATTTGTACGACCTACAAGTATTTGTTCCGAGTCTGGGTGTTTTTCTATCTATAATATGTATGTATTTACAAAAAAAAAAAAAATGTATATAAGTAGTTTATCAGCCATCTCGTTACCATAACAGAAGCATTAGGTTGCTTAGCTTGGGGCTAGATGGCGTTGTGTGATATGTCCAAACATATTTATTTTTATTATATTTATGTCGGCTTCCAGTCTAACCGGATGCAGCTGAATACCAGTATTTTACATGGAGCGACTGCCTATTTGACCTCCACAACCCAGTCACTGGGTAATACGATACCCCTTGGTAAGACTGGTTGTCAGACTTTCGGGCTTCTGACGACCCGTAACGACTGTCAAAGATCCACGAATGACAGCCGGGACCAACGGCTTAACGTGCTTTCCGAGGCACGGAGAGTCTCGGTATGTAAAGATGTTCACCCATCCACGGAACAACCCCAGCAAGCTTAGCTTAACCTGATAGATTGAACCGTGTGGTTGATATTACTTAGCCATGAGCTCCTCGAACTTCCAAACTATAATAATAACTGTATTAATTATATTATATAAATGCGAAAGTAAGTTTGTTTGTTTGTGACGCTTTCACGCTGAAACGGCTGAACGGATTTGGATTAAATTTGGTACATTGGTAGACCATGACCTGGTAAAGGACACAGGCTACTTTTTATCGACATACCACGTTGCCGAAACCTCGGGCGGACACTAGTAATAATAATAGGTCTTTACCTATGAAATTGCCGTTTTGTATGAAAAAATTTAAACGAATTTTTTTCATGCATTTTTTATTTGTATTAATCGAAGTAATCACCCATGCAATCAATGCATCTTTGCCAACGCAGTGGCAGTTTATTGATGCCCTTCTTAAAGAAATCAGCTGGACGGGAGGCAACAAATTCTTCAAAGGCATTTTGTACTGCCTCTCGGGTATTGAATTTTTTTCCCGCCAAGAAGTTATCCAAATTCTGGAAAAAGTAGTAGTCTGTAGGCGCAAGGTCTGGTGAGTAGGGCGGATGACGGAGAGCTTCCAGCCCCAGTTCTTGCAACTTGGAGACCGTCTGCTGTGCAGTATGAGGTCGCGCGTTGTCGTCCAGGAGCAGCGGAGACGAGCGATTGACCAATGCTGGTTGGAGATGTGCCAGCTTCTCCATCATTGTGTTCAGTTCTTCACAGTACACATCTGAAGTAATGCTCACCCCGTTTGGTAAGAAGCTGTGATGAATCACACCGGCGCTAGACCACCAAACAGTGACCATCACTTTTCTAGGGGTAAGTTTTCGTTTAGGGCATTGTTTAGGTGCTGAACCAGGATCCAACCAACTTGCTGAGCGCTTGCGGTTATCAAACAGAATCCATTTTTCATCGCAGGTAACAATGCGGTTCAAAATTCCTTCATTTGTGTGTCTGTTGAGCAGTGCAAGGCACGTCTCGACGCGTACTTCGCGCTGGCGATCATTGAGTTCGTGGGGCACCCATTTGTCAAGATTTTTTACCTTGCCAATTTGACGCAAATGGACCAATATTGTTTTGACGCTAACGTCGAAAGCTGCTGCTAATTCAGCCGTAGATTGTGTATCATCAGCTTCCACAATCGCCTTTAATTCGTCATTGTCGACCAAAGTCTTCGGACGACCGCGAGGTTCATTTTTCAGGTCGAAATTTCCAGAACGGAAGCGAGCAAACCAATAACAAGTGGTGCGTTGGTTTGTAGTGTTAGCTCCGTAAACGTCGTTGATGTTGCGTGCCGCTTGTGCCGCGTTGCTGCCACGACGGTACTCATATTCCATAATTACTCGAATTTTTAACGTATCCATGATGACGAAAAAGATTGAAATGCGATGAAAATGTAACACTAATAAATAAACAAATGACTACTTTTGAAAAAAAAATCCATGTTTTTAAAATAAAATTAATTTGAAATTAGAATTCTTAGCCAAACAAAAATTATTTTGATTTGAAATAGCCAGTACTGCAGAACGGCAATTTCATAGGTAAAGACCTAATATTATAAATGTGAAAGTCTGGCTTGTCCACGACTCAAAGGCTGAATAGATTTGGATAAAAGGAGATCATTCACCGTCCATACATTTTTGATACTTACAATTACATAAAATAAACTAAAATTTTGTCAATTTTTTAAGCCGCAAAAATACATACTTTTGTCACTTAATTTAAAAGTGATGATCATCATAACTCCTATATTTGAAGAATATACATATCGATAGGTAATGAAATTTACCGTCCAACGGTATACGACATCTTAAATTTCCACCGTCTAAATAAAAACTCTAAAATAGTATCAAACAAAATACACGTCCGATGCATCCAAAGTTCTAAGAATATTGACTCGTCGCGTAGCGGATTGGGGCCTGCTACGGACAGCGTAGCAGCGTAGCAGTGACATCTCTACCCGGCTACGACGTAGCGACAGAACATTCTTTAGATTTTGTTTCACCGATACCTATTTGTATTGAGAACTAAGCTGAACTTTTGTGTTTTCTTTTGGAAACTCCCACGTTACAGATGTTTGCAAAAACTGAAATAGAAATAAAGTTAGTTAGCGGTATCGGTGTTCTTGGTTCTTATTTGATTTTGTGGCGGTTTTTGCGTAAATCCGCTGTTACTTGGGAGCCTGGAAAAGAAGCGAATTGTATCAAGGGCTGAGAAAAATATTGTACATTACGGTCATTAATTAATTTTTACCGCGCTCGCACGATACTGCTCGCGGACTGAGTGAGAACGGGACTGAGTGTGGTGCTGGGCGCCAATAGTTTAGGTAATAGCTTTTTACGCTGCAAATAATGGTAATTTGAAAAAAATATAAAACACAAGACCTGCTATATAGTTAGTTCAGTTAGTATGCAAAGTTTCATGATCTAATTTGTAGTATTTTTTTGAATACCAACGGTTTAGTGTTTGGTGTGGAGGTGACTTTGGATTTTTTTTTTCTATCGAGAAAATTTTATGGAATCGTATTTTCGTCAAACATAGTTTTTGACGACACGGTTGGCGCAGTGGTTGAGCGATTGACTGCTGCGCAGCATGTCGCGGGTTCGATTCCCGCACGGAACAAATATTTGTACGACCTACAAGTATTTGTTCCGAGTCTGGGTGTTTTTCTATCTATAATATGTATGTATTTACAAAAAAAAAAAAAAAATGTATATAAGTAGTTTATCAGCCATCTCGTCACCATAACACAAGCATTAGGTTGCTTAGCTTGGGGCTTGATGGCGTTGTGTGATATGTCCAAACATATTTATTTAAGAAAAAAAAAAAATAGTAATTAACATTAATTCTCAACTTTACCATATATTTATTTTAAAATTAATGCTGCAGTATTTTCGACATAACGGAGGATCATGCTAAGCCACTTGAGGCTCTTAATAAGGCACAACAAATTTCAGAACGAGACCTTCACAAGTTATGAGTAACAGAGACGACAACTTTAAAGCCATTTTATGGAACTAAGTTCTTTAACGCGGCTCACGGTAGGATTTATCTGGTAGAAATCGTCACGCGCGTTCATATTTTAAAACCGTTCAGTTCATAATTCAGTGTAATCTCGATAACTCGAACCTCGTTAAGTTGTAATGTAATCCTAATGTAATGTAATTATTGAGACTTTATAACTCGAATATCAAATAGACTCCGTAAGTCGAAGTCAGTAAAATATAATGACGTCTTACTTGAAATTCCACGAACTAATGGCAATAAAATCTAAAAGGAATGTTTGGTGCTTTTGTTCTGTTGCGTCTTGAAACTTGAGACCGTAATAGATGGCTGTGTAGCATAATCAGCCTATAACGTTCCCACTGCTGGAACACAAACCTCCTCCTTGTAAGAGGGAGTGGGCCATAATCCACCACGCGGGCCCAGCGGGTTGATAGATGCTACATGTCTTCGAATTTTTGGTTCTAGGACATGCCAATTTCCTCACGATGTTTTCCTTCACCGTTTTGATGGCTCTGTATTATACTTCTATCTATTATTATCTATATAAATGAAAAGAGAAGTCCTGACTGACTGAGTCAAAATTCTCTCAACACCAAGCTCAAACCTCCCGGCGTTTCCACTCACATCTGCCTTGTACCTACTTTTTTTTAGTCGCCTTTCAGTCATCCTCTCAACATAACCAAACCACACAACAGCATACACTTTTCAATTTTTGTCACTACATCTTCTTTTAAACCGCACCGTTGCCTTATCACATCTTATGACTTGTCACACCACACATGCTTCGCAAGGAACGCACTTTCACAGCATTTATTCTACTTTCATGTTTCTCCCGTCTAACTGTCTGGTAACTGGGGGTGTACTCCCTAAGCCCGAAGCCCGTAGTTTCGGCCTTCGTTACGTGCGTTTCCTACTCCGTATCAACTACGGATAGATAATTGGTTCGGGGCTCGAATGAAGTATGAATGAAAACACGATTTGACAGTTGTCCCTACTCCCGATGTGTTTTTGTCCGTCCGAAATTTTTTACTTTTACACTTGTTTTGATTGTGTCAGACGTCAGACGGACGGAAAGACAGACGGACGGACGGACGGAAAGACTTAGGGAGTAGTCCCCCTGGTCAAGTATAAATAGATTAATCGAATGATACAGCCAAATTGTGTAGCAAGTGAAAAGAAACGTAAAAAATTCCATCGCCAATAGGAGCTGTGACGATAACGTAGCTATGCACACATGGGGTGCAGTCGACATTTGGAGCGCATTCTCTTATGCACACATGGATGTGGGATGTTAAAAAATCATGTCAAAATTATAAAAAGTTAGCGATGCCGAAGCATACGCTAGTTCTCCAACCCATTACTACGAAACGTTGCGTGTAGTCCCTTAATTATTTAACACAATTTTTACCACCTAAACTACCTACATAAGTAATTAAACTCATGATTATTCATGTAGTGTGTTATCAACCATCGGTCTGCTTTAAGCCATGAAAAAAAACTATTAGGCCATTAATTCTGAACTGCCGTGTCATTTCTGCCACCACACTTTGATATGTTATGATTTAAAAGTTGTGACATTTCTGGTATAGTGGCCAGTCATAAATATGGCACTTCAAGACTTATATACATGTTTTATGGGGTACTGTGTTAAATGTTACAACAAAATACCTTGTGATATTATTGCAATAAAATGAAAGAAAATTCAAAATTCATATTAAAGGTACTTTGTAAACAAGCATATTAAAAATTTATAGAATAGGGATGATGACTAAATGAGGAGCTCGTGGCTAAGTAATAACAGCCGCATGGGTCGATCGACCAGGTTAAGCTACGCTTGCCGGGGTTGGTCCATGGATGGGTGACCATCTTTACATATCGCGACTCCTTCGTGCCTCGGAAAGCACGTTAAGCCGTTGGTCCCGGCTGTCATTCGTGGATCTTTGACAGTCGTTACGGGTCGTCAGAAGCCCGAAAGTCTGACAACCAGTCTTACCAAGGGGAATCGTATTACCCAGTTAATGGGTTGTGGAGGTCAGATAGGCAGTCGCTCCATGTAAGATACTGGTATTCAGCTGCATCCGGTTAGACTGGAAGTCGACCCCAACATAGTTGGGAAAAGGCTAGGCATCTGCCTAGCCTTTTCTTTTCTGGTATTCAGCTGCATCAGGTAAGACTGGGAGCTGACCCCAAAATAGTTAGGAAAAGGCTAGGAAGATGACACACTTTCTTGTTAAAATTTTAAGAAATTCGTATGTTCACTTTTACAACGTTTGTAAATATGTGAACATCATCCGTCTTATTACAAAAAAATGCTTAAGTACTGGTTTAAACCAAGACTAAAAGGTCTAGGATTGTTACGGTATTAAAGTTAGTACCAGGACCAAAATGTGTTCCGATTACAAAACGAAGACCATCCGAGGATCAGTTAGTACCAATGAAGGTCCATGCTTTTAAAATATCCACAGATAAGAATCAAAAATGGCATTCTTTCATTCGTTCGTACAGTATTTATTTGAAGCAACGTTCTGTTTCTCTAAATATTGATATAATAGTATCACATGAAATGCTTAAATAATTATTTATCAATACAAAAATAGGTCAACAATTGTATAAGTTACACTATATTGAACAAGCACAACTTGTACTTTTGACGCGCTTTTTATAAACAAGTTGTCATATTTTTTAACACCTATAGCGTGATTTAAATACTGCGGGCGGCGCGCGTAATTTGAGAGTTGAGACGAATGTTTTTGTTGCGTCCTATACCTAATAATAAATACCTGAATGCACTTCTTATTTTTATTAATTGTTTTTAGTACTACTGTTACTGTTATGTGGTTTGTTCGTGAGTTGTTGTATCTGGTTAAATTGTGAGCTACAGTACCTAATTTAAAATGGAACAACAAAAGAAAAAAACGGGGTGAAATCTGGAGTTCTGAAGAAAAAGTTAGTAAAACATGGATTTTAAATTATTATTAGGTAAGCAATGCTATGTATCATCTTATTTCGACTACTTAACGCGATGGTCTTATTATTATAGGATATATTACGTCAACTTATTGCTCAATCAGCACATATTATAGAAAATAAGTCCACGAAAACATCTGTAAACATGCAGAAAATAAAAGAGTGGAAGAATATACGGATTTGTGAACCTATACTTGTATCTAAAATCTTCGTCACTCAATTCAAAAGGATTCACACTATAACGTTGGCTGTAAGATCGCTGAGGCGTCTCCATCATATCCAAATATTCCAAATTCATCAAGTCAATCATATTTATGTCCATTTTTAATAATTTTTAAATAAAAAGACACACAACAACGACAACTGACAACAACGCTAACATCAAATAAATTAGTACCGCAGTTAGTCCAATAGATAAACTAGGGGTCTCTGTGGTTTAACTTTAGTACCATGGATAGTTCATGAACTAGTGATAAACTTCATTTTATAATACCGTTTTATTTAGTCATGGTTTAAACCTAGGATTATTATCCTAGTACTAAATTTAGATCGCGTTTTGTAATAAGACGGCATGTATCTATCACTTATTTAATTTATCTGTCATTGCTTCATTTTTAGGGTTCCGTACCTCAAAAAGAAAAAACGGAACCCTTATAGGATCACTTCATTGTCCATCTGTCTGTCAGTCTGTCAAGACCCTTTTTCTCAGGAACGCGTGGAGGTATCGGGTTGAAATCAATATCAAATACGTAAGTTTAAGGTCCCTTACCCTTAAATTAATAATCAAGTAAAAGTGATTACTTCAGTAAAAGTAATTACTCAACTAATGACTTTCATTCTATAGTTTAGTAATTGCTTGAAGTTAGAACTGTCAAAGGTTAGAATTCTTAGCCAAGTAAAAGTCACCATTTGCTTTACTTAAGAATTGAGAATTTGACCATTTTGCGTTTGATTTTGCGGTTATAGCAATGGAAAGCATCGAAGCGGCTTTTGGTGTTTTGGATGATATCGAAAACGATATAAGTAGGTACTACCGGAGATAACGACAGGTGTACATACTACCAAAGGTTGTATTTTCTGAGCATAGAAATCGCTTCGTGATGTGGATCCATTTCTGATTCATCATAATCATCATTATTTTTTTTTTATTTGAAGGTGTTTTAATAAGAGATTTCGCTTTTCCAAAAGTGTTGAGATGAATGTGATTTTACCGAGCATTATGGACTCTTTACAATCAGAGACACAAAGAGGGCTTTTTTTTTTTTTTTTTGTGGATGGGAAATCATCAAATGACTTCTCCCGCTCCGGGCAGAGCGGGAGGGCGTGTCAGACTTTTACTGACTAAAACCCACCCGTGTTCCTTCAGTTGCCCGTGCCAGGGCCACGGTATCTCTTTCGAACTACCCGCGACCCCGGCGGTGACACAAAGAGGGCTTCAGACACAAAAAGACCATGCTAGATAACGAAATTATAATAAAGCATAATACCTAGGTATTCACAATACTGACTAACAATAGAGGCCTCATTACATTCCTCTTTTATTTACTCCCTTGAATGTTTCTTCGAAAGCACGTTAAGCCGTTGGTCCCGGCTGTCATTCGTGGATCTTTACCTACGGGTCGTCCGAAGACCGAAAGTTTGACAACCAGCCTTACCTACCAAGGAGTATCGTATTGCCCTGTTACTGTGTTGTGGAGGTCAGATAGGCAGTTGCTCCATGTAAAATACTGGTATTCAGCTGCATCCGGCTAGACTGAAAGCCGACCCCAAGATAATTGAGAAAAGGCTAGGCAGATTGATTGATTGAATGTTTCTTCTTCAAAGCAATCGCAGCGTTGGTTGGTTTGGAAGTTAAAATAGCATCATATTTTTGAATTACATTTAGGAATTTATTCTTTTCCAGACTCTAGAATGTTTTTTTCCTGCTTCAGACATACATTATAATATCTCACGCAAAGACGCAAAGGGAGACCTAAGCCCTCCTACACGTATACATACAACACTTCAGGCCAGCTTTATTGTTTTAGTTGTGACCGGGTGTTCAAAACTAAATTCGGTCTAGCGAGCCATCTAAGGGCACACGCAAGGAAGTGATTTCGAAGGGTCGCCGTTATCGAAATCGATAAGGAGGACTATATATATATAATATCTCATATCATAGCAGATCTTGAACTCGCCGTAATGACACCAAACTACAAACCCACACAGTGAGATACAAGCTATGAAATTAAAAATCACATGTCAGTAACTACTTCATGTGTAAAAAGATACTTTCCATTTTTGTTGGGTTATGTCATGTCAAACGTTTTGTTTCTCCCAAGAATCACTTCTTTTCTTTAGAAATAAATAAATTGAAATGATTCATTAAAATTAGTTTTTTAAAGATAGTTTTATCAGAATTAAAAAGTAAAATAAAATTTAAGTAATATTAGAGATGTTAAAGTAAAATAATCTACACCTTACGTAAGCCTTCTAATGAAACAAAACGCAGTATCTGAGTGTTACTAGACCGAAACAACTATCAAGCGTATATTCTTACGGGTACGTATCAAAATCCCGAAAGTTCATAATACCCATGATTGAAATACCGACGTCCATAACACCGAAATTCAAAATACTGAAAGTTTTAAATGTCGATAGTCGTTATATCGAAACACGAAATCCCGAATGGATGAAATCCCGAATGGACGAAATACCGATGGATGAAATCCCAAAAGCACCGGCCACACAGAACAGACGCAAGGCACGGACCCGTCGCAGTCGCGGCGCCCGTTTAATCTACTTGCATACAAAATGTATACAGCCGTCGCGACGTAAAACATACAGAAAAGACGGGACGCCGTCACGACGTTAACTCGTCGGCGCCCTATTGGAAAAGATATAGAAAGGACAGGGCGCGGGCAGGGCGCGGGCCTGCACGGGCGCAAGCGGGGGAGCGGAAAGGGCGCGGAGGGCAGGTTCTCACAGCGCTCGCCCGCTCGCCATTGTGCATTTTGCGTCGGACGGTTGAATGCCGGAAAAAGCTTCTAGTGCACGCCATAAACAGTCGTGACGGCGCCCTGTCTGCGACGGGTCCGTGTCTTTTCTATATATGTTAAAAAGTCGTGACGGCGCCCTGTCTGCGACGGGTCCGCGCCCCGCCCTCGTCTTGCGTCTTTTCTGTCTGGCCGTTGGCAAAGAGCGGCGACGTAGTTCCCGCGATTACTCATAGATGGGCATCCCGAGGTTAGGTTTGGTTAGGTTATTTTAAACCCTTTATACAGAGCCCCGCGAAGCGGGGCTTCGTCAACATAGGAGACAAGAGCGAGCGAAGGGCACCCCGAGGTTAGATTTGGTAAGGTTACTTTAAACTCTTTACACAGAATTTCAACAGTTTGACAGTTCAATTTTTTGACAATTTCGGGATTTTAAACTTTCGGGCAAATGAACTTTCGGGATTTTAAACTTTCGACCAAACAACCATTCGGCGTTTCAATTTTCGGGATTTCGTCCATTGGTATTTTAAAATTCGGGATTTTGATACATACCCATTCTTACTCAAGCATTTATTGAAGTAAGTAACGTACATTACTCGACTATAGAATAAGATTTTGTAATGAAGAATTCTACCCTCAAGTAATGACTTCATTAAGAAATTACGTATCAGCAAGTAATTACTTGCTTCTTTATAAATACGGGCCTTAGAATTCTAAAAAAATCAAGCTTCTAAGTCAACGCAATAAAAACATACGGCAATTTTGCGACACATTTTGATACTCGCAACTGTTGCAAGTAAATCAAAACCTATAGGGTACTTTCCGTTGACCTAGAATAATGAAATTTGGCAAGAAGCAAGGTCTCACAGTACAAGTAAAGGAAAAAATCCGAAAATTATTAATTTGTAGTTTTATGACATAAAAATTTTTTTTTAGGATCCATTATTAAGTTTGTGTTTGGGATACATTTTTTTCAACTACGGAACCCTTCATTGTGCGTGTTCCGACACGCACTTGGCCGGTTTTTATTTTTTTTTTATCTATTGCGGTTTATTTATTTTATTGTAGGTACATCGTCTTCACACACAATGATATAATATAATAATAATCATATATTAGGTTGGGGAAAAAGTCTTTTCGTATTATAGTATGTATGAACTTAAAATAAAATCTCTTTGGCTATACTATTTGTATCTGGCTGGTTTTGGTATCATTGAAAGTTTAAATATTAAAGAACATAATTCCAAATTCAAATTAGGAAAATGTGTGATTTTCATTTTTTTTTTCGTACTGTCAAGATGAGTGAATCTAATGAAGAAATTCGATACATTTTAAAATTTTACTACAAAAAAGGTAAAAATGCAACGCAAGCCGCGAAAAAAATTTGCGATGTTTATGGACCCAGTGCAGTGTCTGTGAGAGTAGGACACATTTGGTTTAAGCGTTTTTTTGATGTAAAAGATGCACGTCCCTCTGGTCGCCCTATTACGGATAAAATGGATGCCATTTTTGAAAAAGTGGAGCAAGATCGGCATATCAGTAGTTACGACGTAGCTGAAGAACTGGGAATTGACCACAAAACAGTTTTGGAGCATTTGAAAAAAACTGGGTACACAAAAAAGCTCGATATTTGGGTACCTCACGATCTCACTGAAAGAAACCTAATGAACCGTGTACTCATTTGTGATTCTTTATTACGACGTAATGAAACCGAACCATTTTTGAAGAAGCTGATAACTGGTGATGAAAAGTGGATCACATACGACAAGAACGTGCGAAAAAGATCGTGGTCAAAGGCCGGTCAGGCTTCACAGACTGTGGCGAAACCCGGGTTAACTCGCAACAAGGTGATGCTATGTGTGTGGTGGGATTGGAAGGGCATTATTCATCATGAGCTGTTACCACCAGGCAGGACCATCGATTCTGAACTCTACTGCTAACAACTGATGAGATTAAAGCAAGAAGTTGAGAGAAAGCGGCCGGAATTAATCAACAGAAGGGGTGTGGTTTTTCATCATGATAACGCTAGACCTCACACATCTTTAGCCACTCAGCAAAAATTAAGAGAGTTTGGCTGGGAGGTGTTAATGCATCCCCCGTATAGTCCTGACCTTGCACCTTCAGATTTCCACCTGTTTCGGTCTCTTCAGAATTTTTTAGGCAGTGTCAGGTTAACATCACGAGAGGACTGCCAAAACCACTTGTTGCGGTATTTTGATCAGAAGTCCCAAAATTTCTATAGCAATGGGATCATTCCCCTACCCACAAGATGGCAAAAAGTTATCGAACAAAATGGTACCTACATACTTTAGACAAATGTAAATAATGTATATTAAAAAATGTTTTGAAATTTCTTAAAAAATGCGAAGAAACTTTTTCCCCAACCTATTATATAATCATTCATCTGTCAGGGCAGGATGACACATCAAAATTCTTCGTTTCTTTTGAATTTAAATGTATTTAATTTGAAAAATTTATTGAGTCTCAATAATATCGCAAGGAATGTGCGCAATATGGATGGAGTTATGGAAATATGGAGAAGTGTCTTGACGCTGTGTGACAGCGTAAGCGTGGGTGACCCATGGCCGGTTCGATGTCCACCGCGCACAGGATGGATGGAAAGCAGCACATGAAGTCATTTTTTGCTCCGTTGGTGTAATTGCTGTATGGCGTTCCAGTTGGAGGATAAATAAATAAATAAATAATTAATGTTTACAAAATATTGTAAAACAGTTTTAAAAGAGTAACGATGGCGTTTGTTGCCCATTCTTCTCCATGCGAAAATACCTTTTGGAAGGGGCGACTAGAATCAATTCTGATTTTTTTTTTTTTGTAAAGTTTGATGTTCAAAAGTGCCTATTATGTGCCTATTTGAAATAAATTATGATCTTTATTGTCGTTGCAATAAGGTTGGTATTGGTTGCTGCTGTCAAAAGTGAATTAACTGTAAAATGATTGTACGAAAATTTCAGCATTGCTTAATTTTTTTCAAGTATATATTAGTCCAAAATTGATATAAGCTTATCAATAAACCACAAACAGAATAAATTACATTTCAAACCACTCAAAGCGTAATAAACATCGTTGTTATCGACAATAACATCGTTCAAGTTATAAATAGATGCAATAATCGACTCACTCACTCTCGATCGGGAACATAATACCATTATTATGTCATGAGTTCAAAATTTAATTCAGAATGAGAGTTTTTATTGCATGGCAATCGTGTTTTGTGTTCTTAGTTGAATTATGTTGAAAAAAAAAACCGGCCAAGTGCGTGTGACACCTCGCCAAATTGAGGGTTCCGTAGTTAGGATGAATTAACCCCAAGAACAAACCTAACTATGTAGTTCAAAAATATTCCAACTGCAAATGTAAGTTTGTACGCACAATATTAAGAGATTTACCATGTTATTTTGAGACCATAGATTTCTAATAGGTTTCTTTGTAATCTATGACTAGTTATAGAACTATTTTCTGTATTTTTTTTTAATACTATAGGCTCAGTAATTTCAGAGACTTATCTCTGAAATTACTGAGCCTATAGTATAAAAAAAATAGTAAAAGCAATTTAAGAAAACTGACGAAAATTGACCATTCTTCTTAAAGAATGGTCAATTTTCGTCTGTTTTCTTAAATTGCTTTTAAACAATTTATTTTAAAATTATAAAAAAAAAATATTTGAAACCCTCACGGTAAGCCCTTTCATTTGATATGTCACACGGTACAGTTTGCAAAACTTAATATTCTCATTTGCCCCCCAAAAGTGACCCTCATATTCAAAATTCATTTATTTAGGTAGGTAGGTAGGGTTCACTTATCGGTCTACTAGATTCGGAGCATTAGGATGCGGAATTGGCTGTAACAGACGGACAGATAGATAGACTCACGAGTGATCCTTTAAGGGTTCTGTATTATCCTTTTGAGGTACGGAACCCTAAAAACCAACCGTAGTTCTATAAATTATTAACAGCGACTACTGTTTTTAAATACACAATAAATATTATGAAGGGTCAAATAGCAATAACCATTCAAACCTTTTCATTGTAAAGGTAAAATAAAAAATATTTAAATAAAGCAGAATATACATTCTCGCATTCGTAGCGTAATAATAGTAGAATTGGTTCATGTTTTAAAAATAAAAAGATCACGTACGATTTTCCATTGTCATACTTTTTTAACCGACTTCAAAAAGGAGGAGGTTCTCAATTCGTCAGAACCTTTTTTTTTTTTTTTTTTTTTATGTATATTCCCCGATTACTCGAAGATGGCTAAACTGATATGGATTTTTTTTGTTTTATTCGAGAAGGTATACATCACAGTTGATCCCATATAAAATTGATTAACTTTGCTTGGGTAGTTTTTGAGTTAGCTTCAATAATACGTATTTTTTCCCCACTTTTATATGGATGATGTTCTAGTTTGTTTTGCAGATAGGTACACAACTAAAAAGTGAAAAATAAAAACTTTTTTACAAAAAAATACAACCGACTTCCAAAAACAACACTACAAAGTGAAAAATAACTTTAATTTCGGAAGTCGGTGGAAAAAACGAAAATACATTTAACTAGACACCGACTTCCGAAATTAAAGTTATTTTTCACTTTGTAGTGTTGTTTTTGGAAGTCGGTTGTATTTTTTTGTAAAAAAGTTTTTAATATAAGTATTTTTTGTGTAGACATGTAGGTACTTACTATAAGTTTAATATAAACAATTAGTGTAACACTTTATCGAAATTATCTAATTCTAATTTCAAGAAAAGAATCATTCATCATCATCTGCTTAGCCTTTTCCCAACTATGTTGGGGTCGGCTTCCAGTCTAACCGGATGCAGCTGAATACCAGTATTTTACATGGAGCGACTGCCTTTTTTTTTTTTTTTTTTTTTTTGACGCTGAGAAATGCTTTATGCATCTCCGCTCGTGGGGGACGAGACGGGGTATGTGGGACTCCTGTCGGAATGACAGTATACCCACTAAAACTCAGCAGTGTTCCCACATCGCCGTGATGGGAGGGCCATGGGAAACCGGCTCAGCCTTTACGTCCACAACCCTCCCGGCGCATGCCCGCCTAGCTGGCGGGCCCCGCGTGCCCCCCCGGATGGGGGGCTACGGGAATGGCCGGGAACACCTGGCCATTCCCGTCCGACACTGGTGGGGGCCTGTGCAATACAGGCAAGGATGCCCCCACACCCGTTGCCTGCTGGCCCCCACCTGGGAGGAGTCGTCTGCTCCGACCCCTCCTCCGCCCTCGGAGCGGCGCCGCGTGAGGGTCGTCCTCCCGCGCGCGCTCCGCCGCCATTTCGGCCGCAGAGGATAGGGAGAGCGGCCGACGTCATACCGACACTCCTCTTCCCCTGCGGCCCCACCGCGTCCGCCATCAAACGGTGGCGGCCCCGTTAAGGCCGCGGAAGGTAGGGAGAGCGGCGCACCGCAATACCGGCACTCCTCTCCCGCCGCGGCCTCCAATCCTCAGCCGCGATGCCTCCCATAAGACACCGCGGCCCGCCTCAGTTGCGGTGTCGCCCATACGGCCACCGCAACCTACCCGCTGGCCGCTACGTCGTCGGCTTATCGGCAAAAGCCCTGACGAGCGGCCCCCGCATGGGTTCCTCTTCGCTTCACCGTGGGTGACCAAACCACGGCTACTGAGCCCCCCCGCCTCGACAATGCGGGAACCCTCCGGGGGGGATGGAGCGACTGCCTATCTGACCTCCACAACCCAGTTACTGGGTAAAAGAAAAGAATCATTATAAGTAAGAATAATTTTTAGTAAAGAACAAAAATGTCTTCCTTGTACTTTGTGTTGGGCGTTGATAGCTGCGCCACAGTATTTTACTTTTGCAGCTATCTTCATGTCTATTGTTATGTTTAATACCTAAAAATTGTTCCTAATAAACTTTTTTTTCTTTTTTTTTAACTTTATTATGTTTCATAAAATAAATCAAAATCCAAATACCTCTTTTCTCTTCAAATGGTTCAATGATTATTTCCAATCCCTGTTCTTTATTTTTGATCCAGAATCAACTGACCTACATTACGCCGTCTGATAATAATAAACCATGGCTTACAATCTGCTTGCCAAGCATAGATTATTGTAAAGCTTACCATGATTGATGCGGATATCAACCAAAGCAATGGTGGCTCAATGTCCGGATGAGGGCAATTGGTATCTCATTTTACGCCGAATAAAGTGTCTTGATCCAAGTCTTTGACTAAATACTGTTTGTAATAAGCCTTCTCAAAGATTATTAGATAAGACAAGTCATTCCATTAATTTGGATATTTACAAAAAATTTAGTAAAATGACAATTTAGATGTCAAAATGTGATCCAGCACCCTAATTGCGTAACACATTATCAATCGGAGTTGGTTTCATTTTGAAACAAATGGCTAATCCATTGCTTCATATGTTCAAAAAATTTGTCTGCTCGATAACGTAAGTAACGCAATGAATGTTGTTGAACTGTCAAAATGAAACCAACTCCGATTGATAATGTGTTACGCAATTAAGGTGCAGGATTGATAAATAATTTCATAAAATTATAGTGAATTATTCAGTTATCTTTAAAAAAACATTATTGCTCTAAAACATTATTGCCCTAAAACATTATTGCTCAAAAACATTATTGTTCTCAAATAGTATTGCTCTAAAACATTATTGTTCTAAAACATTATTACTCTAAAACATTATTGCTCTAAAACATTATTGTTCTCAAATAGTATTGCTCTAAAACATTATTGTTCTAAAACATTATTACTCTAAAACATTATTGCTCTAAAACATTATTGTTCTCAAATAGTATTGCTCTAAAACATTATTGTTCTAAAACATTATTACTCTAAAACATTATTGCTCTAAAACCTTATTGTTCTCAAATAGTATTGCTCTAAAACATTATTGTTCTAAAACATTATTACTCTAAAACATTATTGCTCTAAAACATTATTGTTCTCAAATAGTATTGCTCTAAAACATTATTGTTCTAAAACATTATTACTCTAAAACATTATTGCTCTAAAACATTATTGTTCTCAAATAGTATTGCTCTAAAACATTATTGTTCTAAAACATTATTACTCTAAAACATTATTGCTCTAAAACATTATTGTTCTTAAATAGTATTGCTCTAAAACATTATTGTTCTAAAACATTATTACTCTAAAACATTATTGCTCTAAAACTTTTAAACTTACCCAGAGCCTTACATAAGCTACATATGCGGTAAGCCACATGGGTACTTAGATCTCAAAATAAACACGTTTTAGATTGTAAACATAAGTGTTGTTTTTAAACATTTTAAGAGTTATTTTTTCCATTATAACTAACCTTTATTTCATTTGTCAGAGAAAGAAAATAACAGACGTTTGTGTTTTTTCAGGTATTACTCGTAGTAATCAACGTTAATTATCTACTAGCTAAATAATGTTTTGAAAGTGGGTGTTCTACTGTCTTCTTATTAATGAGCTCGTGGCTAAGTAATAACAGCCGAACGGATCGATCCATCAGGTTAAGCTACGCTTGCCGGGGTTGTCCGTGGATGGGTGACCATATTTACATAACAATACTCCTCCGTGCCTCGGAAAGCACGTTAAGCCGTTGGTCTGGCTGTCATTCGTGGATCTTTGACAGTCGTTACGGGTCGTCAGAAGTCCGAAAGTCTGACAACCAGTCTTACCAAGGGGTATCGTATTACCCAGTAACTGGGTTGTGTAGGTCAGATAGGCAGTCGCTCCATGTAAAATACAGCTGCATCCGGTTAGACTGGAAGCCGACCCCAATATAGTTGGGAAAGGCTAGCCAGATTGATTGTCTTCTTAGTAATGCACACAAGCACACGAACACAACATATTATAAAAATACTAGCTGCGCCCCGCGGTTTCACCCGCGTAGACCGGGATAAAAAGTAGCGGTATGAAAAATAGATGTTAGCCGATTCTCAGACCTACTCACTATGCTCACAAAATTTCATGAGAATCGGTCAAGCCGTTTCGGAGGAGTACGGGAACGAACATTTTATATATTAACACGAGAATTTTATATATAAGATCTGGCAATTGAATTTTGATCCCTACTTTAAAAGATCAAAATCCAAAAGCGATTTTCTACTGACATTTTGTCGAGTTATTTCTTTTAAAAAAAGAAAGATTTAAATCGAAGTTCGCGCTACCGTGTCAAAAGATGGTCGCGCTTCTGTTTTGTTTTGACATGTCTTACACATAAAATGTCGCAGAGGGTTGACTTGACTTGATTGTCATGGAAACAGCATTATTATTGTGTCAGCTCACTCTTCTCGGTATGGACACTTTTACGCTTGACTTAGTACGAAAAGGGCAAAAAGGGTTATTTCACAAATGCCCATTGACAATCGCCATCAATAGGGATTTGTGAACTTTTTGTCCACAAATCCCCATTGATGGGGATTGTCAATGGGGATTTGTGAAATAACCAGAGAAAATCATTATGATTGAAATTTTTGATTGATACGATTTACCCTCATCGTAGTCTTGCGTATAATAAAATTTTAATGTAATGAATGATTACATTATTAATTAGTTACTTAGCAAAGCAAATTATTTGTTTAATAGTTTCCACATTATTTGCACGTCACTATCTGAAATTAGCTACGTATAATGATGCATTACCTAATTCACAAAGGGAAAATATTAATCTCACACCAGAAAAATATTCTCACATCAAAAACATAACATCTAATAATCTACGTGTACATCAAATCAATGATTGCACTACTAATTAACGAATTGAATATCAAAACTTGT
The DNA here is from genome assembly GCA_946251885.1 of Cosmia pyralina. Taxonomy (NCBI): domain Eukaryota; kingdom Metazoa; phylum Arthropoda; class Insecta; order Lepidoptera; family Noctuidae; genus Cosmia; species Cosmia pyralina. Next base: position 19,310,024 of record OX276362.1, read on the forward strand.
ACAAATAATGATCATTGTTTTTGTCCAAAGTCACAACAAAAATATTAATTAAATATAAAAAATACCAACTGTTCATCAAAAATAACAAATGCGCATCTAATAAACTTATTATTGCACTTGCACCCCGAGGTTCGGTTTGGTTAGATTGTTTTAAAGCTTGCAGATAGAAATAGGAGCCCCGCACAGCGGGGCTCCGTCGACCTGACGTTAAGTTTATATTATATAAACATGCAAATTTTGATGTGCAAACAATATTTGTAATGTAAGTATTCTGTTGGAAAAATTGGTAATTTTTGATGTGTGTTTAAATACTACCCGTTTACAAATAGCTAACTCTTATTATAGACATTTAAAGGTCTGACCGTCCATGACCATACTAAGATGAAACCTACGCGGGACCAGACTACACGTGACTGCGTGTCTGGACTGTTTTGATGATTTTGATGACGATTCACGCGTGTTTGAACACCTCTAAGTATACAAGTTAGAAGACTCATTTCTTCCGCGCGGTAGTCGCTTTAGCTCTTCAAGTGCAGTTATATACTAATTTATAAACCCAAAACCCCCAGTGGGAGGGGGGAGGGGGGGTTAGTTGCAAACCCCGTAGGTTCACAACTACGTAGGATGATTTTTTTTCCAGAAAATAATATATTATAAATATATAATATATAAGCTTATATACCTATTATGTAAAGGGGTTTTTCCTTATGCATACGAGTACATGGGGTGCAGAAAGCCTTTGAGGGGTTAATTAGTACAGAGCTTAACTGCGAACTGTGAATATTTCCCATTAATATGACAATAAAAAGTATGACTGAAAATCTCTTTTGATTTTTGCAAGAAAATGTGACTACATGGGAATTCACTTTGGCTTTCAATGAAACAAACACAGTAACACGCTATTTTAACAACAGTACAATTCGAAGCTATTGTTCAATTGTTTTTTGTTATTTTTTGTAAGACACAATCAACGTTCATTCACACGCACATCAATGAAATTAAAATGAAAAAAGAATTTTGGTGAAAAATATTTTCGATTGAAACGTGTTTGATGTTTTATTTTAGTGATACTCTGGAATGTTGTTTGTGACTTTATTTTTTTTTTAAATTATGGCAAGCCCACCGAAAGGGTAAAGTCTGGTTTACATGGTGCGATATAATTGTGCCTAGCATACCGTAAGTTGAAGCAACAATATCATTTGCATTCAATACAATATCGCATTCTGGGTGCTGATGGGGTTGCCTTGACACTACAGCGCATCAGGGATGTTTGCTGAAGCTCGCGTTGACTGCTTCTACACCGTGATGCGGAAGCGGTGCGCATCCTGGTTAGTAGGGTGCGGGGCAGCACCAACAGCATCCTGTCTATGGTAGCCAGCAGGCTAGGTTGTGCGTTTGTGAACCATTGCTGCAAGGTGTCGGCTGGGCCTGTCACCTTGCAGCATGATGTCACAAGTTGTTTCTGTATTAATGTTTTACTTACTAATATAGTTTGTAAGTATATTGTTACTAACACTGTGAGTCTTGTTACTTGATAATTAAATTCCATCCACGGACCCGATCCACACCCCGCTCGCGTGAGTGGTTAATTTTTAAAAAAAAACAAAAAAAAAAAAACAATATAAAAATATTTTCTTGGTATAGAGCTCACACCACGTACAATTAGATACGTGGTGTGAGCTCTATACCAAGAAAATATTTTTTTATTTTTAACGTTGTTTCATCACTATTAAGTACTAAATATCGAATTCTATGTACCTATTTAATTTGATTGCATTTAATTTGATGCGTTAAATTAGTTAATAACTGATACAGGGCATTCAGCATACACACAATTGCTTTACATAAGGGAATTTATACAAACGAAATCCGATAAAGTACCTACAATAATCTCAGAGCATTTCCTGCCAAAGGTATACTTTTAATCGGCTTATCTGTCTGACGGTAATTTTTTACTTCCTGTTCTACGTAAAATCAATTTAATGGTCACTAGATTTGAGAATAATAGACTACCTTCTGCCCGCGATTTCGTCCGTATGAAATTTCTGGCTCTCCCGACCCACTCACCATCGTCATTATGAAAATCATGCGACATAGCCACCACAACAACTACAAGTGGTTTGTGATGCGGGTTTCAACACACCATCTCGACGCGTTCCTAAAGGAAGAGTTTTGGCCGAAGGGTGTAGTCTACCGACGTTTTCGCGGCAGGCTATGCGACACCGCGCAGCGTAACACGACGCCGTCACTTCGTGTGTCTTAGTTTATTAGTTATGTTTTCTATGTATTAGTATACAGGGTTAGTTTTCAATGACCAGCCAAATTTTCACAGGGTGTTCTACCCATGATTATGAACAACTTTCACTATGGGACCAACTTTGAAATCACGAAAAAAAATCAGCTGTTTCATACATTTTGGTCGAGTAGGTATTGAACTTTTGTATGAAACAGCTGTTTTTTTTTCGTGATTTTAAAGTTGGCCCCATAGTAAAAGTTGTTCATATTCACGGGTAGAACGCCCTGTGAAAATTTGGCTGGCCATTGAAAACTAATCCTGTGTATTTTTTTTATGTTGTAATTTTTTGTATATTGTATTATTGTGGATTGTATTTTGTATGGGCCACAGCTGCCTGAAATAAAGGAATAATAATAGTAATAATAGCATCCATCGGCTGCCCGCGCTATTATTTCATTTTTGCTAAGCGTTCTTTCTTACTTTTTTTTCTTTTTACTCAGCTTCTAAGGGTCCAAGCGTGATGTTGAAGAAGTGGGCTATCAAATTCAAACATATTTTTTTTTTTTCAAATCCTACTGGTAGTTCCAGAGATTTAGCGCGTTCAAACATACAAACAAACAAAAAAAAAAAAAAAAAATTATTCAGTTTTATTACTAGGACAGGTTGTCGACTAGCTTTTGCCAGCGGCTGCTCCTACGTGGAGGTAAATAAAATATCCCACGGGAACATACTACCGGCATAAAAAGTATTCTATTTCCTAATCCAGGTCATGATCTAACCATGTGCCAAATATCATTTTAATTCGTTCATCCATTTTAGCGTGAAAGCGTAACAAACACACGAACATTCAAATAAACTCTCTTTCGCATTTATAATATATTATACTATTGCCCGGTTTCTGAGGTATTTAAACGGAGTTTATCCATTCGATAGTGCTTATTGGTACAATATCGTGTTTTTAAACACTTTGTTAAGGAAGAATTTAGCTTAAGCTTAAGCTGCGACGCGACGGGTTAGGTCATTGGCCCCGCCACCCGCCAATTTTCGGCCGCAGAGGATAGGGAGAGCGGCCAACGTCATACCGACACTCCTCCTCCCCTGCGGCTTATCGCGCCCGCCATCAGACGGTGGCGACCCCGTCAAGGCCGAGGAAGGTAGGGAGAGCGGCGCACTGCAATACAGGCACTCCTCTCCCGCCACGACTTTCAACCTTCAGCCGCGATGCCTCCCATATGACATCGCGGCCCGCCTCAGTTGCGATGTCGCCGAAGCGGCACCGCAACCTACTTGTTGACTGCTACGTCGTCGGCTTACCTGGAAAAGCCCTGACAAGCGGCCCCTCCTCGGGTTCCTCTTCGCTTCACCGTGGGTGACCAAGCCACGGCTACTGAGCCGTCCCACCTCGACAATGCGGGAACCCACCGGGGGGATATATTAAGCACGCCTATGAAGTTATCTTATGGACCGAGCGAAAGCAAGCGAAGCACCTCGGCTTCAAGTCTGGCAAAATTTGCTTTCATCTGTCAGTTTGGTGCTACTCCTCTATAGGTCGTATTTTACAACCGATCTGGACGTAACTTGGTATACAGGTTTTACGATTTCCGAGTGATAGTCATAGCTCACTTTTAGATTTCTAACAGTGGAGTCGGCCCTTTATCTACTAGGTATCACAAAACTAGAGAATTCTGAAAATATTGTAGTATTATTTACTGAATATAAATGTTTTGTTGTATTTCTCCTTTGTTAAAGACCTTTATACATATAACACCTACTTTTTAAGTAGACGGCTGGCAGATTCTATCTTTGAATTTTTGAAATATCTTCTGAGTTTGACATTGACATAATGCTAGGTTTTTTTTAGGTGCACGAAAAAGTTTGTGCTCCCGAGGTCTACAGTTTGCAGAACTAATAGTTTATTGACAGGCAACCGTCACTGACCTCTATTATACAAGTACTCTGGACTAATAAATATAATAAATGATTTGACGGTTTATTTTTGTGCCGATTCAAAGCTCAAGCGTCTCAGGAACTAAAATTGACACATTGTTGCAAATGGCCGACGTGTTGTTTTGGTACGTCCTGCCTGATGTTTTAGGTCTAAATCGTGAAATAAGATTTGTTTTGTGAATTTCATGTTTACAACGTGATATTTAAAACACTTTTATCATGAGATACTCTCATAATAAAAATTTATCGCGCATTTTGTAAAATTCGCTATCTTAAAGGCAGCGGAATAACCTTCCACAAGTAAGTGAATTTCAATGTCCTATCTCTAATATTAGTTCCAGGGACGCTCACGTTGCTATCAGCGCCAAAATGGCGAAAATCAGTCTTCATTCATTTTGACATCGATATTATGAAGTCCAGCTTACTTGTGTATTAGAGGTCAGTGGCAAACGTAGAAAGAAAAATACAATACACAAACAAACATCAAAACATGTTTAATACCGCGCTGGTTACATTGGACTATTGACCTTATGTGAACACTAATTGGGTTGAAAATAAAACAACTGATATAAGCTGGTAATTTTAGTTGCTAAAATTCACAAGACCCCAACCAAATCGCGGTAACTAAACGCTTGCGACTTCTTAAACGACGCCAACGCCATCTAGTTACATCGTTTACAACTTTACAAAAAATACAATTTGTTTTGTTGATCTGATGAGCGGCTTTTGATCATGCATGATCATTGAAAATGTCCCTACGCCTCGTGTGAACATGTTAAAAACCAAGCCATGCTTTAAAAATATTAACATTTTTCATACCTAATACCACTTTTCCTTATTACCTTACCCTAATACCACTTTTCATTGCTCTTTGTGAGCAGCAGTGGAAGTAACTTTGTTTTGGGGGAGGGCTAAAGTGAATTCATTCATTGTCAACGTGAAACTTGTAATGGCTCTATACAATAAACCATGACGGAAATGGACAATGTTGCTTAATGGATTACGGTAGGTCTATGGGATTTCTAAAGATTATTTTCAACTGTGATGTATTGTAGAGAGTCAAATGGCTAGAAAATAATAACTTAAAAATAAATATGACAAAAACAAATATATTAAAATTTTACAAAATAAGGTTCATCTCCAAAGCCTTTTTTGAATTTCGAACTTTATTCCGACACATTAAGATGTCGGTTTTACAAAACTGATAACTTAGTACCGGACTAAATTGTCAGTTTTGTATAAAGAACTGTATTTCTATCACGGCTAGGTTCTTATTACAAAAACTGGCTCTATGGTTTATAAACCATGACAGACGAAAAACCTCGTTTTGTAATAAGATCGAGTTAGTCTAGACATCCAGTAAAGAAATTCCGCCTTAAACACTGTCAATGAATGTGTATTCTTAGGTATAACCGTGGACCAAAATTGCAGTTGGAAACCACATGTAGATAAAATACTCAAAAAAGAGATCGCTTTGCGTATGTCCTGAAAAGAATAAGACAAACAATCTGCCTAGCCTTTTCCCAACTATGTTGGGGTTGGCTTCCAGTCTAACTGGATGCAGCTGAATACCAGTATTTTACATGGAGCGACTGCCTATCTGACCTCCACAACCCAGTAACTAGGTAATACGATACCCCTTGGTAAGACTGGTTGTCAGACTTTCGGGCTTCTGACGACCCGTAACGACTGTCAAAGATCCACGAATGACAGCTAGTACCAACGGCTTAACGTGCTTTCCGAGGCACGGAAGAGTCTCGGTATGTAAAGATGGTCACCCATCCACGGACAGACCCCGGCAAGCGTAGCTTAACCTGATGGATCGACCCGTGCGGCTGATATTACTTAGCCACGAGCTCCTCCTCCAAAAGAATTAAGACAAACGGTTAATCTAAATACCGCAATGGTTGCTTACCATGCTTATGTAGCATGTGTACTCAGATATGGTCTTATAATTTGGGGGAAGTCATAGAGGTACAAATAGTTTTTATAGTACAAAAAAATGCATTCGGGCAATGTGTGGTGCTCACTTTTTAGATAGCTGTAAATCTTTATTTAAAACGCTTAAAATACTGTCTTTACTATGTCTTTATATTTTTGAAATATGCACTTTTGTAAAAAAAAAACTATAATTTATTCAAAAAAAGCAGTTACAAAAATAAATAGTAGAACACGGCACAAAGACAAATTAAAATTACCCCAATTGTAACTAATGCTATTTTAAAAAAAATACTTACTGCATGGCAATTATTATATATAACCATTTGCCAAATGGTACTCAAAATTTCATATTCATATTCATTTATTTATTGTGAAACATAGGTACATTATAAGTTTTTACTCGTACATTGAGGGCACACAAAATTCAAATTGCAAAATGTAAATTGGGGGCTCTAGGGCATACAAAAGTGACACATGCAATATAATTAACAACAAGAGAATTAATGTAGACATATGAATTATCAATAAACATTTAAATAAATTAGATCACACTGAACAATGTCAATTAGATAATTAGATGTGATAAGTAAATAAAAGAAAATAAAAATGTCCGCAGTTATTGTAATAAAATGAAAATTGTCAGCACATACTTATTTAAAGAATGTCAAAGAAATTGTCATTGTGATGTCATATATTAAAATTAAATGTCAATAAGAAGATCAATAATTGGTACTTATGAAATTTCAGAAATTTTGCCATTGCCGTTGTTCAAAAGGGTATTGTTCAGACTTTTATTAGAAAAAAAATATTACCGTGTTCAAGAATACTTAGAGGATCAGGCGTTAGTAATATAATAAAGTAAAAATAGCCTTTATTCCACCACATACAAAAACTACATAATTATACATTATTATTTCTACAATACAATACAATCTACAATTCAATCTCAATCTGTATTAATTAATTTAAATTCATATTTTATTCTCTAATTCATAATTATTAATTGTGTAGAAATATTTGTCCGCCATACTAAGGCAGGGTAAGCTGGAACCAATATAGTAACATCAATTGTACCATATCCTAACAAATAAACATTTTTGATTTGATTTGAAAATAAAAATAGGACGTAGAAAAAAAAACAGAAAAAACAAAAAAAAAATTGGCGCAGAAAAACGCGCATGGTTATGGGTAATGAATTGATTGATCCAGCTGATTTCTTTAAGAAGGGCATCAATAAACTGCCACTGCGTTGGTAAAGATGCATTGATTGCAAAACGGCAATTTCATAGGTAAAGACCTATTATTTGGGCGAAATATATACTTATAAGCCTCCTTATATAATGTTACAATCACAATCAATCTAAATGAATATGGATGAATAAACATTCCTACTGAGCATAAATAAACGACATCCAATTTGGCAAGCAAAAATGATAGTAATAGACCATTAATCTTTTAGATTTACATCTTTATTTGCAAGTAACTCTACATGAAGGACTGGCGATGCTTGACAGGCAAGATCTTTGAAAACATGATTCGTTCGCAAAACGGTGAAGTGAAGTCTATCTATATTTGCATAAAATATGGTACATAAATGGTCTTAAATTTAAAATAGTTCCACATATTTTGCTTACTTTTTTTCAGCATACAAAAAAAAATCACATTAAAATAAAAATATAAACAAAAACACTTATTACTAGGTACTGAGATCATGTGAATAAAAAAATAAATAAAATAAATCTTATAAATTAGTGAGATCATACTAAGTAAGATAGCTTAATTATTTTGTATTTAGCTTATAATTTAAGAATTCACCTGTAGTGTAGAACAAATTATTATAGAGCCATTTCTTGAGTTTTATTTTAAAATAATTTAATGATGGTGATGCACGACGTTTTGCTGTTTATGCTAGTTTACGAACTATCGTTTTGCGACTTGCATCGTGAACGGACACCCAGCATGAAAGAACGATGGAGCAATAAATTCATACCATAAAAAAAAACCGGTCAGAGCGAGTCGGACTCGCACACCGAGGGCTCCGTACCCATTAGGTATGTTTTGTATTTTTGTTGATGATTTTTGAAAAAGTGTGATACTTAGAGATATCGTTTTATTTTTCCTGTTTACATAACCTCTATCACATAGAATAATTTTAGATTATTTTCTATGCAACCTTCGGAGATAAGGGGGGGGGGGGCTGTATTTTTTTTACATTTTTCATCAAAAGTCGAAAATTATGCGGCCATAAAATCAATCTGCTTAGCCTTTTCCAACTATGTTGGGGTCGGCTTCCAGTCTAACCGGATGCAGCTGAATACCATTATTTTACATGGAGCGACTGCCTATCTGACCTCCACAACCCATTAACTGGGTAATACGATACCCCTTGGTAAAACTGATTGTCAGACTTTCGGGCTTCTGACGACCCGTATCGACTGTCAAAGATTCACGAATGATAGCCGGGACCAACGGCTTAACGTGCTTTCCGAGGCACGGAGGAGTCTCGGTATGTAAAGATGGTCACCCATCCACGGACCAACCCCGGCAAGCGTAGCTTATCCTGATGGATCGACCCGTGCGGCTGTTATTACTTAGCCTCGAGCTCCTCTCTCTCTATGCGCCTATAAAAAAGAAAAAAAAATGTTTGAGAATCTGCGAATAGCCTGATATGATCCCCACATGCTAGTTGCCCACTTCGAATTTTGAAAACTCCGTTATAGTCCCAGTTGCAAAAAAAAAAATCTTTCTTATTATTAAATTTTAAGTTGATAGCATAGTAGCTCTTCAGATATCCTTGAGGTATAGCTGAGACAGACGGACAGACAGACCGACAGACTGCGTCGCACCATAGAGTTCCTTTTTACGGAACCAAAAACATAGGCAGTAATGGGGACTGCTAACAGAAGTGAAAACTTGACAGCGCAACACGTCAGCTACAGATATACTGTTAACATTAACATGTCGCATGTCAGTGACGCGAACTCATAAGATTTTCCCCTAGCAAAAATCGCTCAACGCGCCTAAAAAAGTTCTCACTTAAAAAACAACACTATCATAATAAATTTTCATCATCTGCCTAGCCTTTTCCTAGCTATATTGGGATCGGCTTCCAGTCCGAACAAATCACAACTATACACTAACAAACAAAACACTGACAAAACAAAACACTAACAAAAAAAAAGACCAAATTTTTAAGGTCATCTGATAATTTAAAGCTCAAAATGCCTATGCATTCCACAACTTTCCTCGATAAATCCTTTACTGTCCAGGCTGCTCGTTTGTGGAATGCATTGCCAGTTCAAATAAAACGCGCGCAGTCGTTACCTATGTTTAAAAGGCTCGTAAAGGAACATTATTTGTCGTTGTGATCGTGTTCACGTAACTGTAAATATCTTTAGTCTTCATTTGTTTTCGTTGCTTAAATTTATTATGTATATATTTATGTATCTATTATTTAGGTTATGTATGTATCTATTTCAGTATAATATTGTAAGTAGGCACTTATTATTTGCACCAAAGACAGCCCCATTTCATATCCAGGCAAATCACTGTCCATTCTATGGTTGCCTGGAAGAGATTGCAGAAAGCGATAAGGCCGCCCATTGTATATTTTGTAGTGTTTGTGTCTTTTTTTTTGTTATGTATTTTTGTAGTGTACAATAAAGTATATATAAATAAATATAAATAAATAAATAACAATACAAAACACTAACAAAACAAAACACTATCTTACAGATACACATTACACATAAGCAGTCTACTTATAAGTTTCCCACTACTGGGACTCAGACGTACTCTTTATGAGAGCGATTACGAAAGAAAAACGAATAAAAATGCAGACTGCATAAAGACTCCACATTCATCCACACATCGTCCACATTATGTCGCCAAATCGATATTCTCTCCATATTTCCTTATACTTTCCTGTTTAATTTTTATCTAATCAATGCCTTATAGTTCATACTTACACCGTATAGAGATTTAATACGCTGCAGCGATTTGCAATCTCGCCTACACCGCTGTATGAGTAGAACTCTTCAACTCGAATCGAGTCGACAGTCGTTCGCTGTGTTCCAACCGCCGCGCATGCCTCAATGCGCCGAATGTACCGTAACTTTGGACTTGCGAAACAACGTAAAATAAATCTTCGAAAAATTTGAAAAACGAATTTATGGTTCAAATAAATATTTATTTTTAAAACGTGCATGAGTTTTGAGTTCGAACTTTGTTTTTAATACGAACTTTTTATTATTTGAATTTCGAAATGTGATTAAACTATAATCAAACTGTGTTTTGTTATCAAGTGTTTTGATTATACTTTTTGAAGTTAATTAAGTGCAAATTTTAATTGTTAAATACAATCTTAAAACCGAGTGTCAGTGAAAAGTTTTTCAAAAGTTGACGAATTGTTTGTTTCGTTTGAAAAATTTAAGTGAGTGTGTTATTAGAGATTTCAGTTCATTAAGAAATCGTTGAATTGATGCCAAAACTCATATGAAATGTAAGTAAATAATTGTTGGCATTCTATTGACGTTTTCAATCGTTTTAAGAAATATGGTTTTGTGTATAGAGCGGGTATTAATCGCTTTATTTATAAACGTACGTGCGCTATCTATTCGACATGTTCTTTCAAAACTCATTAGGCATTGCTTTTAATAACAAGGTACAATCATTATTCTAAGTATTTAATTAGGGCAATACTATTATCGATAGTAACAATTTTTATATTTTTAATTATTGGTGTCACGTATTTTTTATAGGTGGTGAAGTCGGGCCGGATTTCTTTTATGAGTGTACATTTTTCTTAATTCAATAGAACAATGCATATGCCACTTGAATTTCAACAACAATAGTAGAATTATTTGTGTAGGATTTTTATATATGTAATAAACTAATAACAGCAGAACTATATATGAAGTTTTTATAAAACAACGTTCATTCTCACATAAAAATATTAGTAAGTATAATATTTGTGGTGCTAACAAGAAACACATTCCACTTTTTCTTGACTGGGATATCGCGTTTTCCTTTCTGAGATGGAACAAACTTTTTTCATGCATATAAAATAGTTATCTAAATTCAGTAATTTTTAATTTTAGCCAAGCATTTTTTTTTTCATTTTGCGAAGTTTCATAAATATTTAAATCAGTCAAAAACGTTATAACAATTATGTAGGTACTTATAAAACTTTGTCTCGTAGTAGATAGGTAGGGTTTAGAATTCTTTGAAAATTAAAACTTAGTTTCATTTTTAATAAGATCTTAAGTCTTTAAAAACATACTAAGCCTCTTTTTAAAATTCAAAATTTAATGAAAAATTCCAGAATATAATTTTAAACGGGAAAAAATACTTTTGACCTTAAAATTAATTGGTTAAATCTTCAAAAAGGGCATCAATTATTAATTTAATGTCGTTGTAATTAATAATAGTTCTTCATTATTAATACCAAAGCTTTAGGTTATTATTTTCTGAGAATAGACTTTTCAAGACTGCAAACCAGCCTTACAAAGAAGTATCGTGTTACTCAGTAACTGGGTTGTGGAGGTCAGATAGGCAGTCGCTCCATTAAACTCCACTATGCACCTGACTTTTCTAAAGAACGTCACCAATATTTACTTGTTCATGTATAAAAACATAAATATTTAGATGTTTTTATAATACTGTCTTCAATTGGTCGTCAATGTCGAATAAAGAATTTACTTGAAGAAAGAAAAATAATCACACCAATAAAATGATATTTTGAACAATTGTAGCAGCTATACAAAAATATTTAAATATAAAGAAGAAAGAAAAGAAAAGAAAGAAAGAAAATTCGTTTATTTGCGGTAAACATGACGCAAAGGACAAAAAAAAATAAAATAAGCAATGTAAAAAGCAAGTTTTGGGGAAAATATGCGTCACGTCTACGCAAAACGGCTACCGCTCAGCATAATGCCACGACCCCATGTGAAACGGAGCCCCAGCGCTGGTTTTCAGATATAAGAAAGTATTCAGTATTTTAGGAACAGGAGATTTCACAGACGGACTTCCAAGAACGTGTCTGCCTAGCTTTTTCCCAACTATGTTGAGGTCGGCTTCCAGTCTAACCGGATGCAGTAAAAAGAATATAATAATGTTGTGTGTTAAAAAAGTATGACTACTACCACGGACTAGAAAAAAGAAGGACTCCGCGCCACGCATATCGAAAGTGAAGCTCAGTAAGTATGGACCGTTTGTACAAATATGCGCCTCACGCACACATTTACATCATAGTATGCCGACCGCCATTTTGTGACATTATCTATGTCAAATCACGCACACATAGATCGGTAAGGTGCTTCACTTTCGATACCCGTGGCGCGGAGTCCTTCTTTTTTTTCTAGTCCGTAACTACTACATTAAAACGTGATCTAATTTATTGACATCTAGGTTTGACATTTACTTAAATCCTTTTTTTGGTGATTACCAATAACCAATCCATGGTCTGTGTTCACCATCTTTAATTTTAGAACACTATAGACAATTACAGTTTTCCCTTATATAAAAATCAAAACCTTATTCTGAGGGGCAATTCCCGTATTTTTAACAACGTTTGCAATGTAATCTAAGTCTCAAAATCTGTCAAAAATTTTTTACTTACATTTTTGATATTTGACTGTCGCTGGCATGAGATTACGAATTGAATTTGAACGTTTATAGGTACAAGAATTGATTTTCTGGTCGCTTAAATATTTCGACATTGGGGTAGTGGATTATAATTATTATTGAGACCCAGATTACAGGATATCATACGAATGATGTAGTAGTGAAAGGTCGGGATCGAGATTGGGACATAAGATTACATTATTAATTTCGGGCGTAAGCTCTTCTACTACCAAAAACTACATTATAAGATACTAGCTTTTGCCAGTGGCTTCGCCCTCGTTGATGACGGAAAATATCCCGCGGGAACATACTACCGGGAATTCCTTAAATAAGCCAATATTTCTCGTAAAAATAAAGGAAAAAAAAATTGTTATTGTGGGTTATCCCTAAGAGATAGGCATATTCCATTGTGGAATTTTAACCGACTTCAAAAAGGGGGAGGTTATCAATTCGTCGGTTTCCCCGATTACTCGAAGATGGCTGGACCGATTTGGATTTTTTTTTTGTTTTATTCGAGAGGGTATAATCACAGTTGGTCCCATATACTACTGGTTACTTTTTTTCTCTCTTATTCATCCGTTCATGTATTTAATTAGGTTCATTACAATCAAGGTGCGATGAAAATGACTTTTTAAGCACGAAGTAACAGTAGAACACTGTCTCCTAAGGCACAGGTTTCCCCTAGTTTAGGAGGCAGGGTTTCCACCATTCCAGGCACCTTTTTACAATCAATTGTTTTTGTTACCTACATGTACTACTTATTGTAACGAAGGTTTTTAGTGTCAATAAAGTTATTATTATTATTTATTATTATTATTATATAAAATTGATTAACTTTGCTGCGGTAGTTTTTGAGTTAGCTTCAATAATAGGTATTTTTTCCCCACTTTTATATGGATGATGTTCTAGTTTGTTTTGCAGATAGTGGTATTAGAATTTGTGTGGGGTAGGTACACAACTAAAAAGTGAAAAAATGAAAACTTTTTTACAAAAAAATACAACCGACTTCCAAAAACAACACTACAAAGTGAAAAATAACTTTAATTTCGGAAGTCGGTGGCAAAAAACGAAAATACATTTAACTAGACACCGACTTCCGAAATTAAAGTTATTTTTCACTTTGTAGTGTTGTTTTTGGAAGTCGGTTGTATTTTTTTGTAAAAAAGTTTTTATTTTGTACACCTTTTTAAGGGGTACAATACTGTAGTACATTATTTTGATTTATCTCGTAGGGTTCCGCCAACGTTTGCAATGTAAGCGCAAAAAAAAAAGAGTTTAATTACGGCATCACATTAAAAACCTCTAAAATTATCCGTGTTTCTCTACTATATTATGCATGTATCATGTGCATGTACCTGCCTGACCTTCCTCTTGAATCACTCTATCTATTAAAAAAAACCACATCAAAATCCGTTGCGTAGTTATAAAGACCTAAGCATACATAGTGACACACAGACAGCGGGAAGCGACTTTGTTTTATACTATGATGATGATGATGAAGTGATTTATAGATGGGACCACTTTGGTTTTTTTGCTTGCATCTCCTGTACTAGAATAAAATTACGAATAAAAGTTTGAAATTTTAAATCTTTCGTGGATCTTATATAAGCTCTCGCGGACCTCTGGTTTGGAAACCAATGGTACAGATAAAAGTATTTCATATACAACGTGTCGTTTTGCATCCTCGTCAAATTTGAGGGTGTGGTATAGTCCATCAAACCGAACAACTTTTTCTATGGCACCAACATCGTAATCGCCAAAAAATAAACAGCCGTCCCATACATTTGCGTCGAGTAGGTATGAAGTTTTTTAAAGGACAGTTGAAAATTTTTTCGCGATTACGATGTTGGTCCCATGGAGAAAGTTGTTCGGTTCGATGTTCTGTATCACACCCTGAAATTTGACGAGGATGCAAAACGACACGTTATATAATGTAGAACAGACTTGACGATACTTCATTTTGGCAGCGCCATATGAAGCTTTAATAAAATAAATATATTTTATTACAAAATAAAATTTGATTATGAATTTCATGTTGTGACACTTGTGACATAAACATATTGACTTTTTACTGTTCTGTGTATATATAATATATATGAGTTTTACGAGTTCGGCTGTCAGTCACATCGTAAAAATTCAGATATTAAAAAAAAACCTGCCAAGTGCGTGTCGGACCACGCACAATGAAGGGTTCTGTAGTTGGGTTGAATTTATCTCAAGAACAAACTTAACACTGTAGTTGAAAAACATGGTCTCCCATACATTCCAACTGCAAATGTAAGGTGGTTGACTATTACTCGTAAACTTGAAAAGCCTACTTAGCTGTGATAGTTTTTCTTTTAACTTCGTTATATATACTACTACCGTGAACGTTTTCTTCCATCCAAAACTAACCGTTCAGCTGGCAGGGGGGGCGACACTTGACTCTAACAAAAATTAACATTTTAAAGCTTAATATTACAGAAACGGATACCTAAATTGAAAAATTGTTTTAACATACCCACAATATTTTTGAATGAGCCATCCAACAACACCCCACTCCATGGGATAGACGAGAAGAAAAAAAAAACATCCCCACTTTACGTGTACAGAAGGTCCGACTCGCTCTTGACCTGTTTTTTAAAGTGAATTTTCTAAGCACAGCTTTGCATTATACCACAAGACTTAAAAAACAAAAGATGTGTATCATTTTAATCCGTAAGCAAGTTGCACCCTAAAGCCCGGTTTCACCGCGAGCGGAGTGGAACCATTATGAGCTCCGTTTAACTCGCAAGAGTAAACTGCATACTTGTGTTTCCACCAACAAAGGTCGAGCGGAAATGACTCAGCGGGTAAAAAGAGTAAAAATGAGCTCGCTCATTTCTAGAGAGCGGAGCAGTCATTAATGACTCCTTTTACCTCGCAATTGAAAATTACATAGTAATGTTTCCACCGAGAAAGAATTGAGCGGAGTGATCCAAACAAATAAAAAGGTGTAAAATGGGTCCGCTGCGTTGCGGTCTCACCAACTAGTTTGTAAATGACTCGTTCGCTGTTGCCGCCCCGCGCTTTTCCCGCTCCACCCGCACATTGTTGTGGCAGCCAGCAGAGGTGACCGACGTGTTTTTCGAAAGCGATACATAGAAGCTGTACGACAATACCCATGTTTATGGGACGTATTAAGCAAAGAATACCGAAACAGATAAAAAAGAAGTACATCGTTTCTATTTTATTTAATCTAAGTATCATTTTCCGTTCAGCTCGCTCGCTCATTCTTCTCTTTCATTTCTCTTTTTCGGTGGGCATCAGACGATTAAACTCTTTCTTGGTTAGGTTTGCGTTTCCACCAAGAAACAGTTAGTATTTCATGAAAACGAAGTCCGCTCCGCTTAGCCATTTCCGGCTCATTACTCTTTCGCGGCGGAAACCGGGCTAAAGTGTTCATTTAACAAGATTTAAAAACCGAAAACGTTGTCACGTTGTGAGATTCGTTAGCGTAAGCCGTCCGGGTTTTAAATCCGTCATTGGGTTCATTATACTGGATCTGAAAACGGCAAACATACGAGTATTGATCAGTCAGGGGGCCAACCACCACTTCTTAAAGCAGTATTATTTTAATGTTACTTCAGTGTGAGAAAGAGATGGAGCTATACAGGACGTCTAGCTCCATCTCTTTCCCACACTCATGTAAGATTAAAATAATACCCTTTAAACGTCGCATGTACACCTGGGTGTTCATAAGGAAAAATCCTTTATATAATAGGTATATAAGCTTATATCATATATATGTAAACGTAAAAAAACATCATGCGATGGAATAAAATCATCATCAGTAGTTGTGAACCTATGGGGTTCGCAACTAACCCCCCCCCCCCTCCCCTGGGGTTTTGGGTTCATAAATTAGTACATAATTCACAGTCAAAGGGTTAAGAGGTGGTGGTCTAGCTCCTGTTACCTAACGGGAGGTTAGCACCCCGATTAAGAATTTTTTCGATAACGAACTGAATCAATATCGTCTAAATTACAACATGATCTCACGCTTTAATTCTCTAATGGGTAAGCAGTTATGTTTAGAACGCCAAAATTCCGTTAGATAACGTCTAATTCTACGGTCAGACCTGAGCGTCAAGAAGCGGAACGCGGGACCGCGAAACCCGGAGCGTCTACAACGCGAAACTTTTAAGTACGACTACAGCGTAATCCGCGAACCTCATTTTTAGTGAACAGTTGTCCAACAATAGAAAGCCGCTTGACGAAAGGACCGTAGACCCTTTGTTTTCGTTATTCGTGCGCTGGAGCTGACACACACACTTTTTTTTTTTGCAAAGCTTGGTATATTATTCACGAAAATTGTGTGACATTTGAGGGTTGAAACGGTAAAATTTATAGTCACTATTCATAAAATTCTCGCTTTGTTCAGAGTAGACAAGCTCTACACACGTCTGACCACAAGACGCATGCGTCGGACTGCGTCCCGCTTTGCGAACCCGGTCTTCCCGCGTCGCGGTCGCGCTGTTGTGCAAGGCGCCGTAAAATAACACGGGCAGCTTCTGCTGCGCGACTAACGCTCCCGCTTCGCAGTCGCTTTGGGCACTCAGGTGTGGCTCAGGTGTGGTCCTAAAGAAAAGGAAGCGAGCCTATTGCCACATTCACAAATCTTGATTCTGAACTGAAACAGAGGACTTCCTTTAATCAGCCTAAAAATAAAATAATAAAAAATAAAGAATACAAAAAAGAATAAAAAAAAAATAAAGAAAAAAATAATAAAGAAAAGAAAAAAAAATAAAGAATAATAAAAAAGCAATAAAGAATTGAGAACTGAATTGAATTGAATTGAGCCTCGGAATCGAAATCAGGCCGCGTCCTATCTAAAAGCGATCCTTGCTCGAATTATGTGATCGGTCGCATGTACATATGTCACTTTTTGCTCGAAAAACCGGCAAGCGCCCTCTGTCGGCGGGCCCACGCGTCAGGTTCATTGAACAAAAAGTTCGAGCGATCGTATATTCGCTCAACGACCGCTTTTAAATAGGACGTGATCAGGATCTCAGGCTCGTTCGAGTCCCACTATGGGACAGCTAAGGGCGTCCTTAGCTGTCCTACTTAAATTTTAACACGTCGAGAGGCTCTTCTGGCCCCGCCAATACCCGGTTAAACAATCAAGGCTTTCCAAAGCCAATTTTGAAAAGGTCAATACCAAAATAAAAATATTTTTACAAAAAAAAAAAAACAAACGACTTCCAAAAAAATACTACACAGTGAAAACTACTTTAATTTCGGAAGTCGGTGTCTTTGGATCTGTATTTTAGCTTTTTGCCACCGACTTCCAAAATTAAAGTTATTTTTCACTTTGTAGTATTTTTTTGGAAGTCGGTTGTTTTTTTTTTTTTGTAAAAAAGTTTTTTTATTTTTCACTTTTTAGTGGGTCAGTCTGTAATTCATCTAAGTTACAATAGCCTAATGTCAACTGCTTTTACAAAATATTGCTTTTCCCGATACACGGACGTTAATTATTAAGGAGTTCTCCCAGTAAGGAACCAAGAGAACTGGAACTGATGGTGAAGTCACCATCAGCTCCGTTTCAACATATGGATTGTGACGAGCATAAATTGCTTAGCAATAATCGAATCGCAACCCGTGAAATACGTATTATTGAGTAGTTCCGATGGCCATCTCTGGTCTTCCTCATCAGTTCCACTTCACTAAATGGTGCTTTCCGGGAGCAAATACACAAGGAACTATAAAAAATACCCAAATCGCTATAGGTGTGCCTATAAAATTTGAAGGTTCCCCTCGATTTCTCTAGGATGCCATCATCAGATCCTGGTTTCCTTATCATGATACCACCCTAAGGATCTCAGGCTTAGCAGTCGAAAAATACTCTTACATCAGGTTTCTGAATTGAGAATTTGAAGTTAAGAACTTGTCACACTCTACTTTAAGCATTACTTCGCGTCAACGCCGGCAATCGCTGAAAACCAGCGCTGGGGCTCCGTTTCGCATGGGGTCGCGGCATTATGCTGAGCGGTAGCCGTTTTGCGTAGATATGACGCATATTTTCCCCAAAACTTGCTTTTTACATTGTTTTTTATTTTGTTGTCCTTTGCGTCATGTTTACCGCAAATAAACGTATTTTCTTTCATTCTTTCTTTCTTTTCTTACTTAAGGTGATTTCTACATTGAAGAAATCACCTTAGGACGAGTGTGCCAGGGTACCTCGCAAAATTAAAATTTTCTTACGTTTTTTGCAATTTGCAGGTCAGTTTCAGGCTGTGTAATTATCAAAATATGATTCGCCACCGTAATAAATATGTATATACAGAACTATCTTTTGCCCGGTCCTTCGCTCGCATGGATATCGCAAAATATAACCGGGAATCCTTCCTTATTCCTTGTCTATATTATAAAGGGAACCTCTGTGCAAAATTTTATCTTTCTATTCAAGGATTTGGGCTGGACGTTGATGAGTCAGTCAGTCAGGACTTCTCTTTTTATTTATATAAATTATAAAATTAAAATAAAAACGTACGTACGGTGTATAATCGAATCGAGCTCCAGATAAGTTGTCGTTAGATTCTGAAGCAAGTAACCTTAACATAGAATACATAATAGTACAAGTACAGAAGATTCACTCCGCAAAATCATTTAAATAAATAGCGACTCTTGCTACGACACAATAAAGCGCAATTCACTCGTTCCTTCTGACTCGTTAGAATTGACTTCTTTACGACGCAGCGCGTGAGTGAGTATCGAACTATCGTGCGAGCCGGAGCCCGACAAGTCGAGCCCGCATGTGCGCCTGGCCTGACCTTAAGGCCTAGACAAATGCCATTCGCTTCAGAGTGATTCTGTTTCTGCAATCAAGCTTCAAAGTGACATTGACATGATCACGTGACATTTTGATAGCTTATGTCAACCACATACATTTTTTTGGCTTTTCTACTAGCGTCATCGCTAATCGAATGCTACTTTGTCTATGCCCTCTGATTCTCATGCAGGCAGCGGTTATCAAATAATTGGTACTATTGGTTTGAATTTAGAATACAGATTTGATCTCAAACTACGTGACATGCTGGAGTGTGGTCGGCGTCTATAATTGGAGGAATCTAGTAGTTCTATTTATGTCCATGTGTGTATGTGAAATAAGGTACCATGGTCAAATTCATTTGTTGTTCGTTTAACCAACCTTATCTGGTTTAATAAAAATAATCTGACCACATCTAGTTTAGATAAAAAAAATTGACGTGTAAATGTGTTATTTTTAACAAATTTATAATACAAATATCGTTTATCATTTAAAGTAATCACACTAATTATTATAAAGGCGAAAGTTCGTGTGTGTGTTTGTATGTTTGTTACTTCTTCACGCTCAAACGGCTGAACCGATTTCGATGAAATTTGCTATGTAGATAGCTTATACTCTGGATTAACACATAGGCTACTTTTTATCCCGGTCTACGCGGGTGAAACCGCGGGGCGCAGCTAGTAATTAATAAATCATAGTTCATTTTCTTTCTCGTGCCTGGATTGGTACTTAAGATTCATATAAAAAAAAAAAAAATTAGGAAAACTATCTTTGTAACAAATTATTTAAAATTTGTTTTTTTGGAAGTATTAGCCGTTGCCCGCGGATTCGCCCGCTTGGATGTCGGAAATTATCCCACGGGAACCTACTACCGGGATAAAAGTATTATATGTGTTAATCCAGGTTATAAACTATATGTCTGCCAAATTCCATCTAAATCCGTTTAGCCGTTTTTGCGTGATTGAGTAACAAACATCCAAACATCTTCCCCCCCCCCCTGTCCTCCCCAGCAACGCCCTAGGCCGAGGTCCGTACCCCACAGAGAAAGCCCTTAGCGAGTTGTCGCTTAGCTTAAGTTTTATGCTCTGGCTGGAGGCCTTTATTTATTGAGGCACCCACGGGAAAGTCCGGTTAAGCAGCCGACAACCTCCTAGTTGACCTGCGAGATGCCATTAAAAAAAAACAAAAAAAAAACATTTTATCTATATAATAACAAATTGAACTGAAAAAAAAATGAGGATCTTAACTCTGTAACCATAAAACATTCTCTTCCTGGATAAACTTTTCACCCAGGCTTGGAGTAAGTAAATTGTAAAGCAAAGAGCAAACTGATTAGACATTAATTAGAACCTCACTATTTCTTTTCAACAGTACTTTGAAAATGAACAAACTTTTAAAGGCGATCTTACTAGGACTTGTTACAAAAAAAAAACTAGACACTGAAACTTTTTTTTTTGTAGCAAGTCGGTTTTTGTAGCAAAATTATAGCTTTATAGCCATTTAATTTTTATTTATTTGCTTTTTTTATTTATCATCCGACTGCGACGAAGCCAAAAAGGAGGATTTTTTTTACCTGTATGCATGTTTGTATCTTTGTTTCATTGTGACCTCCGGTAGCCTAAACGGCTTGATCGATTATGATATAATATGCTATGTCGTTAGATTTGTCTTTAATATGCAAGTGTCATTGGGTATATTAAAATTAAAAAAAAACAAAATGGCGGATTTTTGGAGCCAAAATAAATGTTTAAAAAAAAAAAAAAAACACCTCAGTGGCCAACATGACGTGTTTTAAAAGGTGATTACAAAAATATATACAAATTATAAAATAGTTTAAATGTAATTTGGAATGAGAAATGATAATAAAACTTGTGCGGTCGGGGGACCCCCATCAGGAACGAAGCTTCGCTTCACGTATGATTTAAAAAAAAAATCGAGTGACAAACCCAAAATTTCCCACAATCATCGGTACCTATAGGCTATCTATCTGCCTAATGAAAACAATACATAAATTCTATACTTTTCATTCATGGGTAGAACACCCTGTGAAGATGTGGGTAGTGATAAAAAAGTTGTCATTTAAATTGGTTTGTATTGCTAAGTTTTAGGATTTATTATCCTCCGGCAATCATATATCAATCCGCGGGCCGCTCCTCGAATACTATACAACGTGTCTTTTGCATCCTCGTCAAATTTCAGGGTGTGATACAGAACATCAAACCGAACAACTTTCTTTATGGGACCAACATCGTAATCGCGAAAAAAATTCAAAAAATACCTACTCGACGCAAATTTATGGGATGGATGATTATTTTTTCGCGATTACGATGTTGGTACCATTGAAAAATTTATTCGGTTTGATTGTCCATACCACATCCTTAAATTTGACGAGGATGCAAAACAACACGTTGTATAAGCAGTGCGAATCAAATCAAATCAAATCAAATCTTTTATTGTGGGCATAGGTTATACAGACAGATGTTAGATAAGCTACAGTTCCATTATGTCCTGCTCAGTAGGCATACAAACACACAGTTACAAATTACAACTACGAGGTGTTTACACCTAGCCGACGTTCGCTTAGTATCTATTACAAAAATATTTTTAATTATAGAGATTCGTCATTAAGAAACTCGTTCAGACTATAATAACATCTTTCAAGCAGTAACCCGTTTAGTGTTTTTTTAAACTTCTGCAATGGCATACATTTTATTTCATCGGGTATTTGATTGTATACTTGTAAAGCAACACCAAAGAGCTTTTCTTCATTAGAGAAGTTTTACATTTCTCAAGGCATAATTCATTAACATATTGAGCACGCATCGGTGTTTTTTTTACTGCACATAGTTTTCTGAATAGATGTGGATTTGTTTTTACAAATAATGCAGTCTCCAGGATGTATAAAGCCGGTACAGGCAATATTTTTAAGTTTTTATAATTTGGAATGCAGCTATCTGTTCTTTTTAAACCACACATTGCACGTAAACATCTTTTCTGCATCCTGAAAACAAGTTCCCTATTTGTTGAAAGCCCCCAGAAAATAACGCCATATCGCAGAACTGAGGCGACTAGTCCATGATAGGCTGTTAACAGTGTTTCAGTATTTACTTTCATAGAAAGTTGAGATAGCAAATATGCTGATTTACTTAATCGCTTGCAAATTTCCTCCAAATGAGGTTTCCAATTCAGTTTATCATCTATTGTTATACCTAAAAACTTTACAGTACTAGCTTCTTCTATTTCAGAATTACCATAAGCAACATTAACTAGTGGTTTCTCAAGCCGTTGTCGAAAATGCATAACTTTGGTTTTATTTAAATTAATTATAAGATTATTATCATTTAGCCAAGTGATTATTTTATATAGAGAATTATTAATGTCATTTTGATAATTGTTTGGATTATTACATTCTATAATAGCCGTGCTAAAGATTACCATTTTTTGTCCTGTGAGCTTTGGGAGGTCATTTATACCGGATGACATTTTTTACCGTCTTGAAAAAAATAGGGTATATTAGGTGAACGGAGTAGAAGCCTATGTTTTTTTTTTAATAGCTTAGTCAGAAAAAATTATCTAAGTATCAATAAATACTACAAATTCGTTGTAAACTTTTCATTTTATAACAAACACAGAAATTTTGAAAAAAAATAATAAATCGTTTAAAAATATCGAAATTCAAATCATATGCAATGATTTGAATTTTGATTTTTTAAATTTTTTTTTTTTTTTTTTGAAAAAAAAAAGTTAGGTATGCCATATTTTTCTACTCCGTTCACCTATTATAGCCTATTTTTTTCAAGACGGTAAAAAAAGTCATCCAGTATATATCAAGAAAAGTGGTGGTCCCAGAACGCTACCCTGAGGCACACCATATTTTATGTACCTTGGTTTTTGAAATATATGTGGTTTCTAATTTGGTTATAGGACATATTCTAGAGATTTCTGTACATTGTAATCTATCACTTAGGTATCATTCTAAAAGCATAAGGATGTTCCCTCTAATACCATAACCATGTAATTTTTGCAGTAAAATTTTATGATCCACGAAAATACATTGTTTACAAATACGCGAGAAGACATTGTTTACCTGGATTAACACCTGTGGTACTTTTAATCCTGGCAGTACCCGGTATTTTCCGATATCCACGCGGGCTAAGGCGCGGGCAAAAACTAGTTACTCATAAAATAATAATGACATTCCTTATATCAGCCGAGTGGTACTTCAAAACTATTTTCAATAGATCACAGAGAATCTTTGGCAATAAAATAAACAAACACTTATATGAACAGAATATTAATGAAGAATGTAATAAATGTACTCGTATGTAACTACTTTGACAGTCCGCACTGGTGTGCGGACTGTCAAAGTAGTTACATACGAATACACACGAATCAAAACAATTTTTATATAGAAGACAGAACAGTTTTTTCTTGAGTCCAAACTGTTTTTTTTAATACATGCGTGTTGTCTATGATACAGCTTTGGTTCAAATGTGCTATTTTTCGCGTTATTATTTTGTTATTTTAGAGTCACAAGCCGTGCCTAATGGGATTTCCCATAAAAAAAAATTACGAACTTTCCTTCCCAAACTGAACCCCTTATGGGATGTGTTACGACGGGTGGCCAGATATTATAAATAAATAAGACGACCAGACTATTTTATGTATCGTGTATTCAGCCATTGCATGACGAGCGATCGGAGTCGGTGACAAGACAACAGGATCCGGAAATACCACAGATAATATATATTTTATAAAGACTGATACACATACGTAACATCTCCCTTATTAAGAAAAGAAAATGGAATCATTACGTGGAACATGGTACGTAAGTATACTCTTTTTTTTTTTTTTTTTTTTAACATTAACAAAATTCTTATATACTAGTAGACTAAGTGGAACGGAACATCTCTAAGAAGTGACAAGTTGACTTGACTGACATTTACATTGCGACAGTTCTGACAGTGACGTCTATCAAATTGACTTAACTAAGTTTTGACAGCTACTAACAAAACAAAATTAGGTTTGACAATGCTTGTACAACAAACAATACATTTAGTATATTAAATTAAAACTAAGTACAAATTAAGAACTTAATCTAGACCAATTTTCAAAATCTTCGGGGCTTTATTATTGCTCTACCGAATGAAGAATAAGTTGTGTGTTGAGTTTGTTTATTTGGTGTATGTGATGTGTTTGTTTTTGTTTCAGATTCTTGGACAGGATTACTTGTACAAGGAGATTGATAATTAGATGGAGATGACGACGGCAGTATATTGGAAGGCGACGGTGGATCAGTGTCAAGTGGAACTGATGGGGATTGAAGTGAACTTCTTCTACTAGGAGCGGACTCAGTTGGTGAATGTTTTGGCTGTAGGATATGTTGGCGATTACGGCGAAAAGTACCTTCCGGGGAGACAATAGTATATGATCTAGGCTGTGGACCTATGTCTGACACAGTACCAGGTGTCCAAATACTGTCTGGCTGTTTCTGGAAGTAAATTTTATCACCAATGTTTAGGGAAGACAACGGTTTAGTATGTTTATTATAATAAATCTGTGATTTGTTCACTTTTATTTGAGTTTTATTTGTTAGAGACCTGTAGTTAGGTATTTTAGGTTTCAGAGTTTGTTCTAAGACTGGAAGTTTAGTTCTGAGTGTCCTGGACATTAGTAATTGGGCAGGCGAATACATATTTTCTTTAGGTGTATTCCTATACTGTAATAATCCTAGATGAGGGTCTGTATTATCAGTAAGACATTTCTTTAATATGTTTTTAACCGTGGCTATGGTTCTTTCTACAAGACCATTAGACCGTGGATAATAGGGACTTGATGTAATATGTTGTATTTGCCAATCTAAAGCAAAATGATTAAACTCTTTTGAGTTAAATGGGGGACCATTGTCTGAAATTAGAATGTTGGGTATTCCATGTCTGGAAAATATAGACTTTAGGTGACTAATGACAATTTTACTAGTAGAACCACCTGCTAGCTTTACAAGCTCGACATATTGGGAAAAATAATCTACGACTATGACATACTTGTTTGAATTGAAATCAAATAGATCAACTCCGACTTTATTCCAAGGGATTGGTTTTACCTCATGGGGCTGTAGTGACTCTTTGGAATTGCTGCGTCTGTTAGTGAGACAGTTATGACAATTATTAACATATTTTTCTATATCAGAGTACATATTGGGCCAGTATACTAGATTTCTTGCCAATCTTTGGCAACTATGAATACCTTGGTGACCTTCATGTATCTGTTTCAAAATGTCTTTTCTCATGGCTACTGGTATAATGACACTGTTGTTTTTGAAGACAATACCATTAATTATATGTATATCGGTTTTTAAAGGAAAATAAGGCCTAAGTATGTCTGGAAGCAATTTTTTATGTTCAGGCCAACCTGTTATGCAATATTTACTTAAGAGTGACAATTCATTGTCTTGGGAAGTCTGTTCTTGAATAGATTTAAGTTTATTTGGACTAACTGACAGTGATCTAATGACTAAATTGACATGTAAATCTAGATCAGAATCTAGATCATGTAATGACTGTTCTGGTAAAGCTGCTCTAGACAGAGTATCAGCTACATAAAGATATTTACCTGGTTTGTAAGTTACGTTCAGGTCATATGGTTGTAATCTTAGCATTATTCTTTGAAGACGGGGTGGAATGTTATAAATTGGTTTTTTATACAGCGATACTATTGGTTTGTGATCTGTTTCAACTAAAGTGTGGCGACCATAGACATATTGGTGAAACTTTGTACAACCAAATAGGATTGCTAACAGCTCTTTCTCAATCTGAGAGTATGACTGTTGACATGAGCTTAATGAAGCTGAAGCATATGCTATGGGGTGTTTATCATGGCAAATCACTGCACCCATGGCATCTTTAGACGAATCAACTGACAGTGTAATTGGTTTATTTTGATCATAATATGTCAAGACAGGGGCTTTTGTTATACATTCCTTTAATTCATTAAATTCTACATTATGTCTCTCTTGCCAAGACCATTCATTATCTTTAGACAGAAGTGTTCTTAAATTAGAAGTTTTATCTGACAAATTCTCTATGTATGAGCCTAAGTATGTAACCATACCTAAAAACCTTTGTAATTCTGTGACATTTGTTGGTGGTGGCATACTGCAAATGGCTTTCACTTTGTTTTCATCAACTCTCACACCATCTTTAGAAAAGATGTGTCCTAGGTACTTGACTTCACTTTTACATATATTAGACTTGTCTTTATTAAATTTTATTCCTATTTCTCTAGCTCTATCTAAGACTTGTTTTAACCTAAAATCATGTTCTTGTTTAGTTTGACCGTAAATTAGGAAATCATCCATCATGATTTTGACTCCTGGAATATCACTGAATCTATTTGTCATGATGGAATGAAACAGTTCTGGGGCTGCATTTATCCCGAAGGGAAGTCTTAGGAATCTATATCTACCTTGAGGTGTGATGAATGTACATAGTTTTGAGGAAGCTTCATCTAACTTTAGCATATAAAAACCTTTGTTTGCATCTAGGGTAGTGAAATATTGTGAACCAGAGAGGCTGGATTTAATTTCATCAATAATTGGAAATTGATAATGAGGACGCATAATGGCTTTATTAAGTTTTCTTGGATCAATGCACAGGCGTAGTTTACCATTTTTCTTTGATGCAATTACAATTGAGCTTACCCATTCAGTAGGTTCCTCGACTTTGACTATAATTTGATTTTTTTTTAACATGGCTAATTCTTCTTTTAATTGTTCTAAGAGACTGAATGGAATTCTACGACAGGCATCTATAGACGGTACAGCATCAGGCTTCATTGACAAATGACATTCATAATCTTTAAGACAACCTATTCCTGAGAAGAGATCTTTATATTTGTCAAGCTGTGATACATTGAGTGACTCATGAAATTGGACATTATGGACTCTTTTAACTAATTTTAAATTCTCACAACTGTTGCGACCAATAATATTCCTACAGGGTATGTCTATAATGTGGAAATTAACATTGTATAGTTTGTTGTTATGTGTGACAGACAGAATGCATTGACCTACAGTCGGTAATACTTCACCGCTAAAGGTTGATAGTTTGTGACTACTTTTCTTTAAACTACTCAATGGCAAATTAAGTTTTTTATAAGAGTTAAATGATAAAATGTTAGTGTCAGCACCTGTATCAAGTAAAAAGTCTACATTCTTACTATTTATGGACAAAGTTGTATGATAAGGGTTTTTTTTGCTGACAGAAATCTCATTAGTGAAAAGACTATTTAGAAAATAAGTATCAGTACCCGTACTTTCTTCTTCTTCTTCTATGGATCTCACATGTTTGCTGCGGCAACACTTGGCAAAGTGATTGGGCTTGTGGCAGTTGTTACAGATGACTCCTATGGCTGGACATTTTGTTCGGTGAACTTGACCACATCTGGAACAATTCTTGGTTGACTGTTTGGATTGAGGTTCTTGACTGGACGATGCTTTACTTGATTGACGACTTTGACTTGTTTGAGACTGATGACTTTGACTTTCTTGACGGCTATGACTTCTTTGACGACTGTGACTTCTTTGACTGTGACTTTTTTGATTGCGACTCTCTTGACTACGATGTGTTTGGCGACTGTGATGCGATTGACGACTGGCAACGACACTTACTTCTTGGCTTGATAAAGCTTTAGCCTGTAACCTAGTATTTCTTAGTGTTTTAGCGAGACTGACGGCGGCATCAAATGTTGATGGTTTCTCGATCAGGATACGTTCTCTGATGTACGAGCAAGATGAATTTAAGTTCCATGAGAATATGTCCTTTACTATATCATCGGCAAGACCTTCAAAATTGCATTGGATACTTAGATTCTTGAGATCCGTGGCATATGTCTCAATTTCTTCATCTGGACCTTGTTTTCTGTTGAACAGCTTATGTCTTTCGACGGAAATATTGACACGTGGTGTGAAGTAGTCTTCAAATTTGGCGAGTAAATCCTTATAGGTGATCTTGTCAATTTGTATGTTAAACGAGTAAAATATCTGAAGAGCGTCTGGGCCTATGATTTGTAGTAAAATGGCTACCTTTCGTTTGTCTGGTTGTTCTTCTAAATTGTTGGCTATCATGTAAATCTCTAGACTTGTGTTGAAATTTCTCCAAGCCAATGGCATGTTCGAGTTGTTGATATCTAAGCTGAAATTACTCGGCGGCAGGGGATAACTTGTATTATTTGCGTTTTTATTTTCCGGCATTTTAGAGCTGGACCACGCGGCGACGTTTTACTCGAGATTTTTTTTTTTTTTTTTTTTTGACTGTTTGCGGCACTTACTTTTGTGGTTTTTTGTGACTTCTTTTTCTTCTGTATCCCACTTCTGACACCATGTTACGACGGGTGGCCAGATATTATAAATAAATAAGACGACCAGACTATTTTATGTATCGTGTATTCAGCCATTGCATGACGAGCGATCGGAGTCGGTGACAAGACAACAGGATCCGGAAATACCACAGATAATATATATTTTATAAAGACTGATACACATACGTAACAGGATGAATATTCAAAAATCCTTCCTTTGTGATCTACGTTATGAAAGGAACTCTTTTCCCAAATTTTATTATGCTTCTAGCATAAAATTTTGCGCTACGCTGTACAGGGTCAAATTAAAATAGGTACCGAAACTCCGCAAACGTGATGGGTGTCGATATTTAAACAAGATAAAATAAAATAAAAACGAAATGAATTTTTTGATATTTTTTTTTGGGATCATCAATCGCCGCCGAAGTGTAGTGTAGTACGCCGAGTAGTGTACTCACTTAAAATATCAGTTTATAAATCTGAGTTCACAGACGTGATGATATCGCTATATCAACTTGATAAAACAGATTTATCAATTCATACCCACTCACAAAGTTGGGATGAATTTATCGCAAGAACAAACTTGATATTATAGTTGAAAAACATGTTTCCCCATATATTCCAACTTCAAAAACTAAGTTTGTACGCACAAATTGAGAGATTTACCATGTTGTTTTAAGACCATAGACTTCTTATAATGTTTTTCTGTAATCTATAGGATATAGAACTATTTTCTGAATTTTTTTTTTCAAAATTTTAGGCTCAGTAGTTTAGGAGATCAGGGGGGAATGGTAAATTTTTGTCTAATTTCTTAAATAACTTTAAATCAACATATTTTAAAATTATGAAAATAATATATTCGCGACCCTCACTGTAGCTTATTTCATTTGATATGTCACACATTACAATATGCAAATCTTTTTTTTTTTTTATTTTCTTATTTGCCCCCCAAAAGTGACCCCCATATTTCGACAGTTCTACAAGTTTCTATCAAAAAATATTTTCAATACTAAACAGCACCTGTCGTGAAAATGTCGCATCTTTGCGAGAAAAAAGTGTTACTTTGAAAAATGCAATTTTACAGGAAGCGATATGTAAAGTTGAGCAAAAATATGACAAGTAAATTAATTCGTTTTGACCTTAAATGATTTATCCTAATAAACTTTTAAAAATACACAAAAATATTCTACAAGCGAATATTCAATTATAGAATAATAACAAAAAACACTTTTTCCGAAATCTCACGTTTTTCTCGCAAAGAGATGTGTCAATTTTGTAATTTTTTGACAAAAGTGCCGCATTGTCAGGTCAGATATATGAAATAAGGCCCAGGGCCCGATTTATAAATCTTAATTTAAGGTTTTAGCAAAATAATACTTGTAATCTTGTGTGTATTTATCTTAAAAAAAGAGATGATGATAAATTATAAACATCTTCGTAGATATTGAAATAGGTATTTAACTCTTTTTCAAATACCAGTATTTAAAACATTACAACGACGAAACTTTTCCAATAAAAAACTCTTAACTGAAATACATGTTTCATGAAAGAACCTACGAGTACTTCTCGGGTTTCGAAACTAGCTAATTCTCGGTAAATCAATCTGCCTAGTCTTTTCCCAACTATGTTGGGTTCAGCTTCCAGTCTAACCGGATGCAGCTGAATACCAATATTTTATATGGAGTGGCTGCCTATCTGTCCTCCAAAACCCATATACTGGGTAATACGATACCCCTTGGTAAGACTGGTTGTCAGACTTTCGCGCTTCTGACGACCCGTAACGACTGTCAAAGATCCACGAATGACAGCCGGGACCAACGGCTTAACGTACTTTCCGAGGCACGGAGGAGTCTCGGTATCTAAAGATGGTCACCCATCCACGGACCGACCCCGGCAAGCGTAGCTTAACCTGATGGATCGAGCTATTTCTCGGTAACTAAGGGTGAATTCAACCAAACTTTTATACCCAGTGTAAGTATTCGAATAAATTTTGAATTTCATACAAAAACTGTCAGTTGTCAATTTTATTCCACGGATAAAAGATATCCGACTTTGGTCAAATAGCCTTTAGCCTGATAACTTCAGTTACAGCGTAGTGGAAACATTATAGGCTGATTAAGCTAACCACTCCATTTCGACAGGAACCTTCGGCTAGTTTTTAGGGTTCCATACCTCAAAAGGTAAAAACGGAACCCTTAAAGGATCACTCCGTTGTTCATCTGTCCGTCTGTCTGTCTGTTAGTCTCTCAAGGCCCTTTTTCTCAGGAACGCGTAGACTCTACGCCGTAGAGGTATCAAGATGAAGTTAATATCAAATACGTAGATCTATGGTCCCTTGGAGCTCTAAAAAACTTAAGCTTCTAAATCAACACAATAAAAAATATGGCTATTTATGCGACAACATAATCAGCCTATAACGTTCCCACTGCTGAGACACAGGCCTCCTCTCTGTGAGAGGGAGCGGGCGGCACCACACGGACCCAGTGCGGGTTGGTAGATGACACACGTCTTCGAATTTTTGATTCTAGGACATGCCGGTTTCCTCACGATGTTTTCCTTCACCGTTCTGAGAGCAGTGGTGATGAAATAATTTACACAAAGTAAAGCGCCTGTCTGGGTTCGAACCTACGACCTACAACTCGTAAGTCGCGACCGTTACCACTGGGCCACCACTGCTCTCATTTATGCGACATATTAAATAAATTAATAAATTAAGTGAATGAATATTTTGATACTCGCAAGTCAATCAAAACCCGGTATTTCCCGTTGACCTAGAATCATGAAATTTGGCAAGAAGCAAGATCTCACAGCACGAGTAAAGGAAAAAGTCCGAAAATCGTTCATTTGTAATTTTATCACATAAAAAAAAAATTTCTAGGATTCCAACCTTAAATTTGCATTTAAGAATAGACCGTGATGTATATCAATGTATGGGAGAACTAGATTTTTCAAATACAAATTTAAGTTTGTTTTCGGGATAAATTCTTTTCAACTACGGAACCCTTCATTGTGCTTGGTCCGACACGCACCTGACCGGTTTTTTATCTCTGTGTAATGTTAGTAATTCATCATAATCACCATCTGCCTATCCATTTACCCAACTATATTGGGATCGGCTTCCAGTCTAACCGGACGCAGCTGAAAACCAGTATTTTACAAAGAGCGCCTGCATATCTGACTCCACACCCCAGTTACTGGGTAACACGATGTTCCTTGGTTAGACTGGTTGTGAGACTTCCCATAAGAACTATCAAATTTTTTCTTGAAATCGAAGATAAATAATTTCGACCTCAGTAAGAACGTGCTAAAATAATAGATATCTTACTTATGCTCTGTTTAGTATAGTAGAGCTACGCTAAACGAAGCATAAAATCAACCATCAGCTCTTAATGAAAACTATGGAATAATTTATATCACGTAGTCTTAAACCTTTGGTAGACTTCAAGGATAACTAATATAAATTTTAGTTTATAATTTGTGTATTAAAATTTGATTACATTACTGAGCTCAGAATTCGTGTATTAATAAATATTTTGTCTATGTGTTACTAATTTCGAGTGTCAATCTTTGTTTTAGAAGTGCGACCCCCTAGCATTGTTTGAGTTGTTAGAAAATCGGGTTTTAATTTTTGACGATAACGTAAATTTGACAACGTTTTATTGTATGTATTTTTTTTTACCGACTTCAAAAAAGGAGGTTCTGTATTCGAGCCGTATGTATATACTGCTGCTGTGGTTTGGTACCTATGTATGTATATACTGGTATGTATGTTTGTTTGTCCGCGATTTTCTCAAAAACGAATGAATCAATTTTGCTGATTCTTCCACTACAGTTTCAGGAAGGTTTTAGTATATAATAAATTAGGTAATTGTTCTTATGTACGAAGTTTTAGGCATAAAATGTACTGTATCTCCGACATTTCTAAGTAGATTTTGTGATGATTCTTCTTTTCGTTCATCTTGAGCTCATGTAATTGTCCTAATTGTATATTCAACTAAAAATGGAAAAATAAATTTACTTTAAAAAAATTAAAAACCGACTTCAAAACCTAAAACGAATAAAATAACTTTCATCAAAAACTTAACAGCTTCTGGAGTCGGTGTCTTCCATTTCTCGATATACCTTAGCTTGACACCGACTTCATAAGCTGTTAAGTTTTTGATGAAAGTTATCTAAAGTCAAAATATTGGCCATAGGCCTTGCGAGGTAATAAATTGTTATTGATTTTTATTAAGACACCGATGGCAAAATTAAATAAGTTTTTAAATTCCTGAAGCTTCTCTCACTGAACACTTTTTAAGGTGCATCCACACCGCAGATAGTTTTTGTTGAGCAACATTTTGCAACATGATTACATTAAGTTACTTTCTGTATCTTTTACGCAGAGGTGGATTTGCAGTCTTGGCCGCCCTAGGCCCCAGGCCATGTACCCCACCCATCTTATAGACAGCATAATGAATTTACTGTATTGCCAACATTTAACGAAATCGAGTTACTGATTTTTTTTTCGGGATTTCAGGTTTGGTTCCATAGTAAAAGTTGTTCTTAATGATAAGTACAGTGACCCTTTAAGAGGATATTGGTTAATAACCAGTAACCCTGTATATACGAGTGGTTTAGGAAGATTATTGTTATACGATGCGGTGCAGTGCGGCCCGCCATAATGTGCGCGAGTCTTTAGAATACTTAGGTATTTTCAGTTATTTCTTGTTACATCAGTTTTTTGTCAGGTTGGCCGCCCCTAATATCTGGCTGCCCTAGGCCCGGGCCTAATGTGCCTTAGGGCAAATCCGCCTCTGTTTTTACGGCTATTGCTATAAATTATTGTTATCCGTTATTGCCCAATAATCCTTGCAAAAACTTCGGTGCGGATGCACCTTTACTGAAATCATAATATACAGAGCTATTATAACACGGACTAGAAAAAAAAGAAGGATTCCGCGACACGCGTATCGAAAGTGAAACACCGTACCGATCTACGTGTGCGTGATTTGACAAAGTCGCCGTCGTGTCACATAATGGCGGCCGGTCGGCATACTATGATGTAAATGTGTGCGTGAGGCGTGTTTGTACAAACGGTCCCGGCATACTTAATGTGCTTCACTTTCGATATGCGTGGCGCGGAGACCTTTTTTTTATAGTCTAAAAACTGTTTAATAAATATTTTTGTTGTGCAATATTCTAAAAGTTTTATGCTATACACTATCTCGCAGTGTCTTAAAGATTGGATAAACAACTCATATAGAATTACAAAGAAAATAATTTGACGTGGTTATACTCTATGACTTTCTTGTTTTAAGCGTATAAAGCTTGTTAAAGCTGCTAATAAGTCTAGACAAACTTGTAATATTAAGTCTATTTGAAGATAATAATTTTAACGTATAGGACACAGGCAAATGGACCATTAACCTATCTCAAAGACAATTAATTATGCTGAAGATTAAGAAAGGCTGAAATACTTAAGACTGATAATATTAGTTACAAGAAACCTACGTCTGAGGGTTTTATTTTACATCGAATTTAAATTGTTTTTAGGGTTCCATACCAAAATGGTTAAAAGGAACCCTTCTGGTGCAACTCAGTCTGTCTGTCTGTCCGTCTGTCACAGCTAGATATCTCAAGGAGCTATCAACTTGAAATTTGGTACTGTTTTAGATGACGTTTTCCCAACTATTTTGCAAATAAGACAAAAATATTTTTTTCTTTTTGCAGCAAAGACTGAAAGGGGGTCTTAAAAAATCAAAGTGAGGTGGGGTGTGGTGGGGTGGGGGTGTGCCCTAACAGGGCATGTGGGGTATCATATGAAAAAGCGCTGCTTACACATTCTCAAACATTTTTTTTAGGCCACATAGTTTTCGACTTTTGATGAAAAATGTAAAAAAAAAAATACCGTTCTCTCCCCCTTAACTCCGAAGTTTGCATAGAGAAAAATCTGAAATATTTCTGTATGATAGAAGTATATGTAAAGATTACAGGAAAAATAAAACGATGTCTCTAAATAGCACACTTTTTCTGAAATCGGAACGGAACCCTCGCTGCGCGAGTCCGACTTGCTTTTGACCGGTTTTTTTTTTCACATTTTTAAGTATGTAAGTCTGGGCTGTCATTTGTAAATGATTGACAGTCGTTACGGATAGTCAGAAGCCCGAAAGCCTGACAACCAGTCTTACCAAGGAACTGTATCGTATTACCCAGTTAATGGGTTGTGGAGGTCAAATAGGCAGTCGCTCCATGTAAAATACTGGTATTCAGCTGCATCCGGTTAGACTGGAAGCCAACCCCAACATAGTTGAGAAAAGGCTAGGCAGATTAATTGAATATTAGTGTAATTTCATAAGTTCTAATGATATCTTTGTCCGATTATTATGAAAATATTGTTTTTAATAACGGGAAGTTTCGATTTTGTCAGAACCATGTACTTAACTATTTGTTGCAGATAATGTAATGTTCGTAATAGCGCTAATCGTAAATATCCGGTTTTTGGCTAAAAATAACCTAAGTCCACGTGGGATGGAGCGAAGGATAATGTTATATTTAGTAACTTTTAGCTAAAGATCATTATGAATATATGATTTTAATCTACTACTTCTGTTTCTGGTAGTTTACCTCGTGTTTTTATCAATTTCTCCGCAATTGCTGTTTCCGAAGTTCCGTGATAATATCTTATTCAAAGTACGATCTAGCCTAGAAAGGGAGTGACTACCGAGATGATGACTCAATCAATCAACTCAGCCAATCGCAGTCCACTGCTGGACATAGGTCTCTCCGAGGCCGCGCCACAGCACCCTGTCCTCCGCCTTCATCATTCATGCATCCCATTCATGCAGGTAGCGTCTCAATTTCTTCGCGCCGACCTCCCTAGCGGCGTCAGCGTTGTATGTTATGCTGACGACACGCTGGTCCTGGGTCGCACCAGGCGGCGGCCGAACTAGCGACACGCGGGGTTGCGACAATCGTAGAGAGGATCCGGCAGTTGGGACTCGAGGTGGCCCTGCATAAGTCCGAGGTCATGTGTTTTCAATCGTCCTCAGAACGCGCCACCGTCGGGTTCCCAAATAACGGTAGGAGGGGTTCACATCGGGGTCGAGTCGACGATGAAGTACCTGGGACTCGTCCTCGACAGCCGGTGGAACTTCGTGGAGCACTTCCGACGTTTGGCTCCCAGACTGGAGCGGGCCGGGGCTGCCTTGAAGCGGCTCCTGCCCAATCTGGGGGGTCCAAACGCCTCCTGCCGGAGGCTTTACGCGGGGGTCGTGCGGTCCATGGCCCTTTACGGGGCACCGGTGTGGGCGCGTTCCCTGAGGCTGCGACCAGTCCGCCGGTTGAACGCGTCCCAGAGGATCATGGTCATCCGGCTATTCCGGGGATACCGCACGGTCTCCTGTGAGGCGGCGTACCTCCTTGCCGGATTACCGCCTTGGGATTTGGAGGCAAAAGTCCTTGCGCACGTGTGGGAGTGGCGCGAGGAGGCGAAACGCCGGGGCGTAACTCCGCTGCCGCGAGAAATCACGGTACAGCGGACAGAGCTCCGGCGGAATCTCATGGCGACATGGTGCGATTGTCGCAACCCAACGCTGGGCACGCCACAATTGCGGCGATAAGTCCCCTCTTTGAGGAGTGGTTGGAGAGGCGCCACGGCGTCCTCACCTTCCGCCTGACGCAGGTCCTTACCGGACACGGTTGTTTCGGGAGGTTCCTGTTTCGGATAAGGCGGGAGGAAACGCCCAGGTGTCACCATTGTGTGGATCACCCGGAGGACACAGTGGAGCATACAGTGGAGGTCTGCCCAGCTTGGGCGGAGCACCGCCGTGTTCTCACGGAAGCGATCGGCGGCGGCGATCTCTCGCGTCCAAACCTGGTCCAGGCCATGGAGCGGAGCGAGAGTGCATGGGAAGCCGTCACCTCCTTCTGCGAAGCAGTAATGCTCGCGAAGGAGGAAGCGGATCGCGTGAAGGAGAGGCAACAGCCGCGCCCTCGCGCCGTAGGAGACGCCCTGGGCGGCGGGAATCGATTGCCGATTCCCGACCACCGTAGGCGCGGGCTTGCGGACGACGAGTTATGGGCAGCTCGCCGTCCGGTAAGGACCAGGCCCGGGTCGACGGCGCGTTGTGTTCCACGCGCGCCTCAAAGAGATGTCAGCAGTGACGGGGTCAATTGGGCCGAAGCCGCCGGGGTCGCGGGTAGTTCGAAAGAGATACCGTGGCCCTGGCACGGGCAACTGAAGGAACACGGGTGAGTTTTAATCAGTAAAAGTCTGACACTCCCTCCCGCTCTGCCCGGAGCGGGAGAAGTCATTTGATGATTTCCCATCCACAAAAAAAAAAAAAAGAAAAAAGAGCGTCTCAATTTCTTCCTTCTCTTTCTTTTAAATTTTTTAATAATATTAGTCATATCCCAACACTGTAAATTGGACAAACTAAGCCATCCTTATACAACTCACTTTTTAACCGAAATAATGATATTTACAAGTATCAACCGATTTTCAACGGTTTTAGCCAAAAAATAATCCGTTTTAGCCACCAAAATGAATCTAGCTATTTCTGGCTACTTTTTAGATTATTACTACATACCTATTCTATTACTGTTTTGCCATTTGAAAGTTTAACCAAACTCACAAAAACGGTCAAACCACTAAAACCAACTGAAATACCATCCACATCATCATCCATTAACGAAGAGATTCCAGAAGACATTGTAAACTTTCAAATATATTTTTAATTTTTTACTCAAGGCCACGTACATAACATACAACTCAAGTAGCGCAATTTGAAGCGGCATATAGGTAATTACCATTGAAATCATTTATAGCCAGAGTGCACCTCATGACAATTCCAATAAGCTCAAACACGGCTAGAATACATTGTTTTATTACTGAGTTCCGGTGCCTACCTTCCGGCTTCTACATCAGATCGGTTCGATGGTACCATTTTCATCAGCTCTTTTTATTTAAAATCTTTTCGCCACCCGTGAAATACTTGTTATCGTTGAGAAGTTCCCGTGGCCATCTGTGGTCTTCTTCATCAGTTCCACTTCACGAGAAAATCTGTCAATCTGTCTGTTCTGTCTGAATGCAAATGCTTGATTTGTTGATGAAAGTACCAAAATCGCTATATGTATGCCTATAATTTTTGAGGAGTTCCGTCAATTCCTCATGGATCCTATCATTAAAACTGGATTTTGATAGATAGATAGATAGATAAAACATTTATTTGGTGCAAAAGATATAGCACAACACACAAAAGTACAATTAATTAAATGAATATAAAAACAAGATGCCAATAATGAAAACAAAAAACAAAAAAAGAAAAGAAAAACGTACATATACAAAAAAATAAAATAAAAAGAAAAAAAAAAATGAGACTATGACATAAGTACTTTAAAACAAATTGACATCGAATTTACAATATAATAAAAAAATAAAATAAAAAAAAATAATAATAATATACACACATCAAAAGTGTCTAGGGATCAACATATATTTTTGCAATAACTTTTCTCCTGATTGATATTAATTAAAATTTTCTTTAAGGATTCATCAAATAAAGTGTTTTCGTTTGTCACAGTAACGATAAACCAAGTCACCTTTGCATTAATAAAGAAATTTGCCATTTTCCTAATAAAGGGATTTTTGACATTTGAACCACTAACATTAAAGTTCGAAAAAAAGACTGAAATAACAGTTTTCTTTAAAATTTTATTGGGTAACTTAAACAATTAATAATCCGTGTTTCTACCGCGAACACTAACAACACAAGAACATCGGTTTGGCATACTCAAAATGAGTTCATCCAAATCACGCTGTGGAATGGCCGCCCATGTTCGTTGCAACAACAAAAAAAGGTCTTCTTGCGACTGGATACCCTCCATATTCGGCAGAGCTCTTCTCTGTAGCATATCCCATGCATGCTCAAACGGGTTCAAGTCTGGCGACTGAGCAGGCCAGGGCAGGACATTGATGTTAGCTGCGGCGAGAGTCTGTCTTACAACTCTTGCGGTGTGCGGTCGTGCATTATCATGCATTAACTGAAATAAGGGACCGATTTGCACTTGTAGAGGAACGATGACGTCTGATACAATCGTCTCAGCATAAATTTGAGCGTTGAGGTTGCCTCTGATCCAAATCAACTCAGTTCTTCCGCCGATCCAAATACCCGCCCATACCATGATGGTTCCACCACTATAAGGATGGACTTCCTGGCAGGATTTTAATCGCTGTTAGCGTCCAGGGGTTCTCCAGTGTCGTATACGTCTTGTATCCGGTCTCATACCAAAACGAGACTCATCAGAAAAGCACACGAAACGCCATTGTTCTTCTGCCCAATTTCTGTGTTCAAGAGCCCATTGATATCGAATCCTACGATTGTGCATTGCTATAGGTGGTACCCGTAGCGGTCTTCGGGAATGAAGGTTCACTTCATGCAAGCGGTTTCTGACTGTTTGGTCGCTAATTAAGTTCCCTGAAGAGTGATGAAGCCTCACGGCTAACATCATGGCGGTTATAGTTGGAGCTCTTCGAGTTAAGATTTGAATGTATCGGTCTTGTCTCCGTGTGGTGCAGCGATACCGTCCTCCATGGCGCTCAGCCACGGTACCAGTGCTTCGGTAACGTGTCCAAAGTCGACTGATAACACTCTGACTTGTATTCAGAAACTCAAACTCAAACTCAAACTCAAAGCATTTATTTCAAATAAACCAATTACAGGCACTTTTGAATTGTCAATGGGTCGGTCAGTCAGAAAGATGAAGCTAGTTGCCCATTCCAAAGCGTAGTAGATCCCTATGGAGAAGAACGGGCAAGAAACTCCACGGACACTCTTTTAAATCATAATATTTTTACAAAATATTGGTTACATCGTTCAAGTTGAAAATATACATGTGAGAACAATGTAGAAAGACGTGCACGTTAAAAAGCGTCCGTAATAAAAAGATAATAACTAAAACAACTAAATTAAATATTAAAATTAAAAATAAGCCATGGCAGCTAAGAGACGACCAGTCCCAACTGACGGCGCCCGTTCACGAACATGACGCATGGATCAGCACCATTTAGCTCAACCATTTTGAAGGGAACTTAATGATCCAACACACACGCCACCATCAGCGAGACATTTGAGTGAGCATGACATACTCTCAACCGCCAGGGCACACTCAAGTCAGTGAAAGACGTACCCAGTAAAAGGTAGCTTAATAGTAGCTACATAGTGCTCACACGTGCTATGCAATTATATAATACTAAGAGATTGAATCTAAACAATGCAAAGAAAGTTTTCTCTCATCTTAATCTTCAGCAGGTCCAACAATATATCCGAATGCTAATCAATTAATTAATGCGTCCTTGTGGAGCAGGACAAGCATTCAGCCAAGCATTTTTGTCAGCGATGTAATCCCCCAACTTATAATATGCCTGGCTGCATAGTGTGCGTTTTATACAAGATTTAAATTTCCTTTCATTCAGCTGGAGTATGTGGGGAGGTATTTTATTATAACATTTTAAACAGTACCCCATGAAGGATGAGTCTACTTTAGCCAGTCTGAAACCTGGTTGAACTAATTGGTCCCTATTTCTAGTCCTATAATTGTGTCCTTCACCTCTTTTACCGAAAAGATTTAGATTTTTCCTTACGTACATGATGTTTTCGTAGATATATTGACAAGGTACCGTCATGATGTTAATATCTTTAAACAGTTCCCTTAGAGAATCGCGCCTGCGGAGGCCATATATTGCTCTGATGGCTCTTTTCTGCAGAATAAAAATAGACTCTATGTCTGCAGCCCGTCCCCATAGTAAAATACCGTAAGACATAATACTATGAAAGTAACTGAAATAGACCATCCTTGCGGTGTCTACATCAGTGAATTGACGGATTTTTCTCACCGCATATGCTGCTGAACTTAGCCGTCCTGCAAGAGATGTTAAATGCGGACCCCATTGCAGCCTTGAGTCGAGCGTGATCCCCAGGAAAACAGTTTTATCGACGAATTCTAGTTTCTCTTTATTCAATACTATGTCACAATCAGTACTTTTAACATTTGGTAAAGCAAATCTTACACATTTAGTCTTTTTCCCATTTAATACTAAATTATTAGCAGTGAACCAATTATGGATCTGCAGTAGGGCGTTATTTACGTCGTCAAGATTTGATGCACGTCTATTTATCTTAAAAATTAAGGATGTGTCGTCAGCAAATAACACCATTTGTGGTTGGTTTTTTAATAAATGGGGTAGATCATTAATATATACTAAAAAGAGGAAAGGACCCAATATCGAACCCTGTGGAACACCCATTTGTACTTTTAGACCGAGTGAATTGACACCATTTATTTGAACTTGTTGCTGTCTATCATTTAAATAAGATTTTACTAAACTGAGCGCAAGTTTACCTAGTCCGTAATGCTCAAGTTTCAAGAGTAAGGTTTCGTGATTTACGCAGTCAAATGCCTTGGAGAGGTCACAAAAGATTCCTATGGCATCTTGGGCCTCCTCCCACGCTGAAAATATGTGTTTTAATAAAGTGGCACCCGCGTCAGTCGTGCAACGTCCTTTGGTGAAACCAAATTGCTGATCGTGCAAGATTTGGTTGGTGTTAAAATGATTAAGCATTTGATCGAGCATTACCTTTTCGAATACCTTGCTGAATACCGGCAACACGGATACTGGTCTATAATTGTTGGTGTGTTTACTGTCCCCAGATTTAAAAAGTGGTATAACCTTACTAAATTTCATTAAATCCGGGAAGACTCCTTCATCCACACACAAATTAAATATTAATGCTAAGTATGGTGCCATAGTCTCGATTATGGATGTACAAACTTTGATAGACATTCCCCATAGATCTTCGGTCAATTTGATTTTAATGTGCCGAAAAGCTTTTTTAACTACCATGGGGTTTATATGTTTAAATTGAAATTCAACCGGGCAGCTTGGAACGTTCGCTCTTAATAAATCAATTGAGACATCGGGTGAGGAATTTAAAGCTTCCGTCGTTTTAGATGGTATATTTGTAAAGAAGTGTACAAATTCTTGAGCTACTTCTAAGTTAGAGCTTATATCACCATGAGAAGTCTCCAATGTAAAATCCGTGTTTCGTATTTTTTTCCTATTAGTTTCATTATTTATAACTTTCCACACTGCTTTTACTTTATTTTCTGCTGATTTGATCTTGTTACTAATATACAGGGCTTTAGCTATTTTGCAAGTATTTCTAAAAATTTTGGAATATGTAGCAACATACCTGTTGAACGTCACAGTGTTAATGTAAGGCTTAAGGCCATACAATTCGAATAATCTTTCCCTACTTATCCTAATACCTCTAGTTGCCCAGTCACTAAATAAAAAGTTAGGGAAAATATTTTTTGTTTTCTTTTCAAAAGTTTTATTGAATTCAGTGAGCACTACTGAAAAGAAATCCTCATATAGTTTATTTGCTCCGTCCATATTATGGCCCAGAACATTTAACCTATTACCTAGGGCACTATTGAATCTATTTAATTTGCCAGCTGTTATTGGTCTAAATTGTATTTGCACTTTTTGCAAAGTTGTTTTAGACTTAAAAGTTACTGTTTGCCCACTGTGATCAGATGGTAAATAATTTACGATGGCTTTATCTAAATAATCACAATCGCAGAAAACATTATCAATACAAGTAGCAGAAGTGAGAGTTACTCTAGTCGGTTCTGTAAAAATATTAGATAAATTGAATGATTTAAAAAGGCTTAATAATCTCCTGCTATTTGAATTATTTTCCAGAATATTAATATTAAAATCACCACAAAAAATTGCAGCTTTATTACCGGATGCAAGTTTCGCTAGTACATCTTCCATTATTGACTCAAATAAAGAAAAGTTCTGACAATTAGGGGGTCTGTACACGCACACTACAACATGCCTATCCAGCTCAACACAGGATAGTTCGACGCAATGTTCCACTGATAAACCAACTATGTCATTACGTTGCTTAGATTTTAAACAATTTTTTATCAAAATTAGAGAACCTCCACGCAGCATAGATCTACGGCTAAAACAACTGCCCACACTATAGTTCTCATAATTAATTAGCATTTGGTAATCCTTTAACCAATGTTCAGTAAAACAAACAATGTCAAACTTTGTTTTTTCTAAAAACATTTCAATTTCTAATAATTTGGAAGAAATACCTTGAATATTTTGATGGAATAATTTCAAGGCATTCTGCTGAACTCCTTTTCGACAATTATTTATTTTAGAGCAAGAAGACACCTTGTTGTTGTTAGGTATAAGAATATTCTTACTGGTACCTTCTGTTGTCTTACAAACTAGTTTAAATTACTATCCGGAGTTAACCCCAAGACTTCAATATCATCACCAGGCAATGAGCTTCTAGTGAGTGTGGGACATCGAACCTCCTTCGTACAATTTGTGTAAATATTTATAGCATTTGAGCTACATTTATTCAGGCTCACCACCTTATTATTAGTATTATTACTAACCATTGTGGTGTTAATAATACAAGACTTCGACATACTATTTATGTCTGAGTTTATACAAAAAGCTAATAGCCTTGCTATTATGTGTCTAAAACTAACAGGCAGATACACAGTATCCCTAGTCGATTTTAAAGTTTCCAAAAAATTATTGGTGTCAAAAAACACAAGCTTGTCACTATAATGACTAACTAAGAATTGCATATGCTTATTAAGCATATGAATATAATTATTTTGTCTACTTGTCAATTTTTCAAAATATGGGAAAGCACACAATATTATTTTTCTACAATTTAACTTTAACAACTCAGTTACACAGTCAGTGATTTCATTTTTCCTGACCCGACTACTATTACCTACAAATACAGTAATGTTGGTTTTAGGATTATACACCTTACCCGTTACTAATGCCATTATTTGTTTGAAGGTTGACCCTGGCATACAATAATTTTGATTAGAATAACCCAGGTTGTTACTAATTAATTTTCCTAAACCTCTTCCTATACTATCTGAGAACATAACTGAATGATAAGAATCATGAC
Source organism: Cosmia pyralina (assembly GCA_946251885.1). Classification (NCBI taxonomy): domain Eukaryota; kingdom Metazoa; phylum Arthropoda; class Insecta; order Lepidoptera; family Noctuidae; genus Cosmia; species Cosmia pyralina. The sequence goes on from OX276362.1 coordinate 19,353,915, forward strand.
TACTGAAAGATGGACAACTAACATTCTCAGACTGTACCATTTGAGATCGATCTTGTACTATATCAGATATATCTTGGTTGAGGGTACAGTCTTGAGACAAACTCTCAGTATGGGACGGGTCCTCTGTTGCCTCAGGCTGGACAGCATCACGGTTTGAAACCTTCTGACAATTACACTGACACAAAACTAACTCATTTGCCGCAAGAATATGTTCTTTAATTTGGTTCTGAGAGCACACATATTTCATGTAAAGGGAACTAAGTCTGCTCTCAAGTACCTGCATGTCAGACTGTAAGCGCTGTGTATCAATCTCATAGATTTTTTTGCTGTCTTCTAATTTGATTTGACAATTAGTTAACTTCTTGATTAGATCAACACGTTCTTTTCTCCGTGGAATATTTTTGGAAAAGTCTTTTTGTCGTTTTCTAATTTGATTACACTTTTTAATAATTCTATTCAGTTTTGCATATTGTTTCATTTTCTTATGACTAGATGTATAACTCTGTCTATAATTCTGTTTTAGCATGGAATCTTCAGTAAGGTCAATAGTTATTATGGAATGTGGATTACAATTAGTATTTAATAATTCATTATATAAGTTCTTAGTTTCTTTAACCTGAGTACATTCTTTTTGTTTCTCTAACTGGATAATACGACTATTTGCATCAATTAATTCATCTTCTAGGTCCCTAACTTTGCTTAAAGCCTCCTCATACAAGTTACTACAGTTGTTGAAACCATCCGTGACCACCTTCAGTTGATTGCGTTCAACAACAACATCTAGATATTGTTGATGAAGGTCGACTAGCTCCCGTTTAAGGCTTGAGTTTTTGTCGACTACCTTCTTGACTTCCTCCTCACTTTCATCATTCTCTTGCAACAATTGTTTACAATGGAGCTGCGATGCTTCCAGTTCTTGGAGGGCCGTTCTCAATTTAAGCTCCATATCCTGAGCAGTAGCCTTACGGGTCATCACAGGCATGGTTTCAGGATTTGTTACTGAAATTGGAATAAAGAAACGGTGAGAACAAGTAGGAAAGACAAATAAAATAAAGTTGGAGATGAAAGTGAAACAGGGAGAAGTTAGTGTGGTTCAGAGGAGAAATGAGGTAGGCTTGAAGAGCTGGTATCAAAGCTATATTATCAAATTGAATGTAAAATTTTGATGCTTTTATTGCCTTAGGATTTTACTTTTCCTTAGGTGGGTAGGTTACAAAGATATTAAAGTTTTATTATTTGATACTAAAGTTAATAACGACAATGCAAAAATACCAATCATGGACGTTTTTATTGCTGTATATTAAAGACCAGATTGAGAATAACAGAATCTTCTTTAAGTTTCTATTTCTACGATGTAAACAACGCGATTTAGACCCAATGCAGAGTGCTAAAACAGCGAAGTATTTATATTAAAACATAACAAGGACATGTATCATAGTTAAATTGACTACTGTGTGCTAATAAAAGGTAAAAGTAAAGCAATACTCCCCGTTTAAATCCGCAGTTCGAACGTCAGCTGTTGGTTTTAGGTTACCGGTGTCACTGTATGTAACCAAACACCGTTTTACTTTATATAATTACAGGAAAACAATAATCCTGAGTATTTATGCAATTATATTACGTTTACACATAACATTACACCTTAATTCTACTTAATTAACAATTAAAATTAATTTTAAAATACGGAACAAAGATTTGACATGTCACTCGGGCAGTGTTGCCACTCTCATCATCATCAGAGCTAAAGCCACAGTACGTTGCCGGGAACCAGCTTCTATCATTCCCACGGCTCTGAGCATTTCTTCCCTGCTTAAATGACGTCGCCGCTCCATAATAACGTTGGTTTTAATCAGTAGTAGGGAAACAGTAGCACTAATAATGTCTTCAATGCGTTGTATGTTTTTATAGGGAAAATATTGACAGCTGATTTTCATCTTTTACTCGAATTTGATTCACAGTTCCTGATTCAAATTATGAAATGCACCAAAAAGGATCCATATAAATTTATAAAATCATAAATTTATTACAAAGCCACATCTCAATCTCAAGAAATCCGCATAAAAATGCTTGATCCCTAGACACTTTTGATGTGTGTATTATAATATATAATATATTTTTTTTGATAACAATGAGATCAATGTAGAAGTGTATGCTTTCAAATAAAAAAAGAATTTTCCAAATCGGTTTATAAATGACGGAGTTCTGAGGTAACAAACATAAAAAACAACCGAATTGAGAACCTCCGCCTTTTTTTGAAGTCGGTTTAAAAAACAATAATTTTAATGTTTTTAACTATAAACTTGTAACCAGTTTCTAATATTTTTTTAACAACACTATTAAATCCACTTATACCCATCTTTAAATATTAAAATTACATTATATTAATAGCTTTTATTGTACTCGTAGTAAGCCAACAATACTTTAGCCACCTTTAGCGGAATTTCGAAAGTAATTTATTGACAAAACTAGCAACTTTTTTCTTTGATGTAGCCACAAACTAGATGGTCCTAACGGCAACACGCTCGGTGTCTTTCTTTAGAATAAGCTGGACTTATCCCCGTCTGAATCTCGTCAGCTATTCGTTTGGGATTCGCGGCGTTTATCACGATTGTATCCTTGTTTATAGCAGTTGGATTAGGGCACCGCTGAAATGTGGAAACATAGGGTTGAGTGTTGCGTGGCATCACACAGGCCTCAGAAAACCAGCGTTGCGGTATTTATTTTTTAAATATCGCAGTTTTATGCTGAGATAGGAGCCTTTTTGGCGTCGCACAGGTCTTTTTTTTTTTTGTTTGAATTTTTGTTTTTTGTTTTATAAGCTCCTTCTTTACTAAAGAGAAGGGAGCGAATGATAGCGTAACGGTTGACAGGTGAGAATGGAAGAAGAAAACGTGTTGCGCCGACCCTAAGTATCAGTAGTAGTAGTAGCCGCCGTATCCCATATGGGATAAGGGCAGGAAGATGATGAAGCGCCTTCTTTACTGTATTTCCTGTGCGTGTCCTAAATCAAATATTTTTCTTTCTTTCTTTATTTGTTTTAATGGAAAAGCGGAAGATTTAAACTCTATTTTAACGCATTGGAGAGGCTTATAGGTACTCATTATTTACATAGATTTTTAAGAATGGACTATTAAGAGTTAATAAAAGCATAATTTACGACCCAGTGGTTTCCCGCTTATTGGCCAACGACATCGCGGCAGGCCCAGATGGAGATGGCGGGATGATATGGACACCTTTATTAAAGATTGGTCCTTAACTGCTCTGGACAGAGAGAGGTGGAAAGAGAGTAGGGAGGCCTTTGTCCAGCAGTGGGGCAATAAAGAATAATAAAAAGAAATAATAAAAAAAGCTAAGTTAAATTTACTTATACAACATCAGTTTTAGTATATGCGAAACCCGAAACAAGTGTCTAGTATTTTTATGTAAAGAATCTATGTACAAAATTTCAAAACTGTATCATGAAAAATCACAAAGTTATAGGCTTCAAACTCAAACTCAAACTCAAAGCATTTATTTCAATTAAACCAATTACAGGCACTTTTGAATTGTCAAGGGGTCGGTCAGTCAAAAAGATGAAGCTAGGCGCCCATTCCAAAGCATAGTAGGTACCTATGGAGAAGAACGGGCAAGAAACTCCACGGACACTCTTTTAAATCAAGATATGGTTACAAAATAATGGTTACATCATTCATGTTGAAATATTACATGTGACAACGATGCAGAACGTTAAAAGCGTCCTTAAAAAAAAAAACAATTCAAATATTTAAATTAAATTAAAATAAGCCGTGGCCGCTAAGGTATGACCAGCCTTCACTGACAGCAATTGTTCACGAACCTGACGCTTGTTATGTTACCTGGTTGTCCGTACAAAAACATGATCACCACGCGGCGCCCGCTGTGCGCCCGTGTCTAGTGCCGCTATGACCTGCAGTGACTTGTGTTCGTCGCGCGGTGTCCATATTACAACCTTTTTTAAAGATTTTGGGGGCAAAATATGACACTGTATACAAATTATTGGAATCGATTCAGTTATTTATTCTGAACAAACTATATTCAGGTTTCGCATATACTAAAAATAATGTTGTATATTTATTACAACTTTATGCCCAAGTAAAAAAATACTGTAGCAATGACGGACTTTTTTTTTTTTTGGGGGTTTTTTTCTACCCGTCAACTTTAGGCTGATCCAAAGACAAGAAAAACCATGGTAGGTGCAACATACGGGATAGGTATTTGATGTTAAGAGGTTTGTCGCATTTTGTCACCTCTCTAGCTCACACAGGACCAAATTTTTAAGAATGTTAAATGAAAAGATGCTTTTTTTTAACAATTTAATCAATTGGTCAACTAGTAAATAATATTAATTTAATAAGTTATTATTAAAAACACATTTTTATTGTGGCATTTATTTAACTCATTTCAAAAACAAATAATAGTTTTTGAGTTGAGTTTATTATACAGGGTGTTTGGTGCATCGTTTGCCAAATTGAATTGGCCGAAAGAAGAGGTCATTTGCTATCGCTTCAGGCTCAAGTACTCATTTTTGGCCACACCGGTTTTTTTATTACAACTTTCTAATTTTTATTTTGAAATCTAGTTTTTTTTTAATAAATCACAAAGTTTTTGGAAAAATAAAAAATGAACTTAAAACTCAACTTTAAATAGCTATAAAAAAAAAACTAAAAGCGATCGGGATCTTCGAATTATTTTAAAAAGTTCTCTAGTCTATCCCCTTTCCAACGGTATGTAATGTGTTAAAAAACTCTTTTAATATCTTTAATAATTAGCTAAATGTGTAGTCGAGACACATCAGGCTGATATTGGATATTACGTTTAAAACACTAGTTTTCGCATAAATTACATGCTATTAGTAGATAGATACTGTTATCTCACGTCTTACGTAGTCTCTTATCTCGTTCTTACATAGGGAACTTTCCTCGAAATTGAAAAAAAAATACATTATTACAAAAATAATCATTTATTAATAAGTAATTTAATTACATACTAATCTTACAAGAATTAGAATTTCTGCAAACAGAGTTGCCCTTATTATTAGCTGATTTGCCAATTTTCAGTGAAGACAGGTCTTTTGTTTTCCAACATGACGGTTGTCCCGCTCATTGGAGAATAACCGTCAGGGAGTACTTGAATGATGCATTCCCGGACTCATGGATTGGGAGGGATGGCCCTATTCCTTGGCCTCCACGTTCTCCAGACTTAACTCCGTTGGATTTTTACGTCTGGGGACGGGCCAAAGAACTCGTCTACGCCACGGAAGTTGAGACAAGAGATGATTTAGTCCAACGCATTGAGGCGGCTTTCATGACGATCAAAGCAGAAATGCGTTTACGCACCACTACAGTTGAGATAAGACGAAGATGTCGCGCGTGCATACGCAATAGTGGTAGACAGTTTGAACAAGACTTGTAAGATTAGTATGTAATTAAATTACTTATTAATAAATGATTATTTTTGTAATAATGTATTTTTTTTTCAATTTCGAGGAAAGTTCCCTATGTAAGAACGAGATAAGAGACTACGTAAGACGTGAGATAACAGTATCTATCTACTAATAGCATGTAATTTATGCGAAAACTAGTGTTTTAAACGTAATATCCAATATCAGCCTGATGTGTCTCGACTACACATTTAGCTAATTATTAAAGATATTAAAAGAGTTTTTTAACACATTGCATACCGTTGGAAAGGGGATAGACTAGAGAACTTTTTAAAATAATTCGAAGATCCCGATCGCTTTTAGTTTTTTTTTTATAGCTATTTAAAGTTGAGTTTTAAGTTCATTTTTTATTTTTCCAAAAACTTTGTGATTTATTAAAAAAAAACTAGATGTAACTGGCAAGTAATTTTAAATTTGATAGAGCCATACAACAGTACATATGTAAATAAAAATGAAATTTGACGACTACACTTAAAACTTTTTTTTAATTTAAGCTTTAATGCTGAGTTTTGGATTTTTTCAAAATAAAAATTAGAAAGTTGTAATAAAAAAACCGGTGTGGCCAAAAATGAGTACTTGAGCCTGAAGCGATAGCAAATGACCTCTTCTTTCGGCCAATTCAATTTGGCAAACGATGCACCAAACACCCTGTATAACACAATGGAAATGTGTTTTTAATCATTAGGTACATAACCTCCTAACCGCGTGAGGGACCACGAAGGTCCGATGTCAAAATCGTTCCTGTCTCTGAATCGGACCCCAGTGGTCCTATCGGCTCCCGAGCGTTATTTTAACTGTTTTTGTATTCATAAACTGTATCTTTACTGCTCTCACTTGCACAAAGTGTAGGGAACAAACAAGGATGGCATACCGTCACATGTCAAGTCTCTAAAACAAACCAACAACGATAACACCCAGATATAAGCGAGCGAAAGCAAGACCACCGAGAAATACTCTCACACAAAAAGCCCACAAAAACAAAATGAACGACACAGTTAAATTAAAATTATTTACTAGTTCGCTTAAGCTATCTGCAAAGAAATTATAAGGGTCTTACCAAAAAATCATAGAGACTAAATTTTTCAACGCGTGTGTAACGTTAGTCTTACATAAATTTCCTTTTAATTTCGTATTTAACAGTGGTTTAACCTAAACAGCTGTTAAACACGGTTTTGTGGTATTATGGTGCCTACAAAACATTTTGCAAGATTTGATTCTGTCAGCAGCATTTTCGGTTAAAAGGTGCAAAAAGATTTTGCGATAATTTTTCAGAAATATATTGAAGTAGTTTTACCGATATCTGGTTACACAAAAAAAAGGTTTACACACCACAAATATATACCCCTTCTAGCTAGGTCATAAATAAAACTTTTTAACATGATCTTTAAATAGAACTACTGAATAAGTTGTATTGTTACAATAATATTTTGCGGCAGAAATATTGTATTTTGTTCCTCATGCACCCACGCGTTTGGTTTATTACCGCCCACCAAGCAAAGAATATCAAATTAATGTCCCGATATTAATAAGAACAGACTTTAGTGCCATTAATTGAGAATAATAAAGGGTGTTTTCTTAGAGCAAATGTTGGCTGTTGGGGTCTATGAAAACCTTTTTAAGTTTTAAGCTAATGTCTCAATTTCAAATAGCTTTAGCAATCATAAAACTAGTTTTTAAAAAAATCTATCCGCCCAGCCTTTTCCCAACTATGTTGGGGTTGGCTTCCAGTCTAGCCGGATGCAGCTGAATACTATTATTTTACATGGAGGTGAAGCGACTGCCTATCTGACCTCCACAACCCAGTAACTGGGTCATACGATACCCCTTGGTAAGACTGGTTGTCAGACTTTCGGGCTTTTGACGACCCGTAACGACTGTCAAAGATCCACGAATGACCGCCGGGACCAATGGTTTAACGTGCTTTCCTAGGCACGGAAGGGTCTCGATATGCAATGGATGGCCACCAATCCACGAAGGGACCGCAGAAAACGTAGCTGGTCGACCTTCGATCGACCCGTGCGGTATTATCACTTAGCCACGAGCCTCTTTAATGATGAGTACAGTGGCCTTTTAAAAGATTTTTAGTTATATCAATTACATTTTGTAATTTTTCTCTGGCAGGCTGTAGATTAATATTTAAAGTCTTTACGTACAAAGTTGTGATAACAGTTATTAATGTAAGGATGAATAAATAAAAAAATAAATAAAGCTACCGTTGACTGGGTACGTCTTTCACTGAGTTGAATGTACCCAGGCAGTTGAGAGTATGTCATACTCACACAAATATCTCGATAGTGGTGGCGTGTGTTGGATCATTAAGTTCCTTTCAAAATGTTTGAGCAAAATGGTGCTGATCCATGCGTCATGTTCGTGAACGAGCGCCGCCCGTCAGTTGGGACTTGTCGTCTCTTAGCTACCACGGCTTATTTTTTTATTTAGTTGTTTTTGCTTTGTATCTTTTTATTAGGGACGCTTTTAACGTGCTGCACGTCTTTCTACATTGTTCACACATATATATTTTCAACATGAATGATGTACCTAACCAATATTTTGTAACAGTATTTTGATTTAAAAGACTGTCCATGGAGTTTCTTGCTCGTTCTTCTCCATAGGAACCTACTACGCTTTAGAATGGGCAACTAGCTTCATCTTTCTGACTGACCGACCCCTTGACATTTCAAAAGTACCTGTAATTGGTTTATTTGAAATAAATGCTTTGAGTTTGAGTTTAAAAGTTAGTTTATATTCAGCACAGAATTTTCAATGATGTCTGTAGTGCTTATTTATAAAAAAAAAACTTTTATAAACGGAATATTCTGACGGCTAGGTTTAATTTTTCACAACCGCAAAGCGATGTGCCTGTATGAAAATAAATAACCCTTCAACAAAATGCATGCAAAATAAAAACTGTAGGAAATTCATTCGATTATAAACGGACGCAGCAAAATCTGTTTTTCCTTGCATTCATTTCAAGCCTTGCTTTGGTTTAAAATACTTTTCAGATCCGGCCAAATATTGGTATTTTTATGAAGCAACTTTTAACTGAAGTCAGTTTATCTTTGCTTACTGTCCGAAGATCACTTACGTATAATATGTACTTTCTTTCTTTACTGTGGTAAATTCTATAATAGGATCGACAAATTTTAATAACAGGCTCTTTGCAACCACGGACTCTCTCTGGAAACGTGCTGGAAACCATTTAGATATTATGTTACAATCATTTGACAATAGGGTTTAAATGTCATTGCATGTATTTTTTTAGTGCCTTTTTATCTCAAACTGTCACTTCAAAACCAACTTAGAATGCGTTATGCTAAAACAGATAGTTGAGTAAGTGGGGATGAAATATAAACTATCTGAGATTACGAATTCATGTACCTAATTAATTATGTTCTAGTTTTTATTGTACCTACTTTGTTAAAATTATTTAATAACAGGCTTTGTATGTTGTACACGTAGATATGGAAGAGGGAGGTATTAATTCTGGTACAGGTATTTGCATACTTAAAAGAAGGCCTCTACAACTCATTTGTTAAAAACTGTTGATTATGAAATAAACGAATTTATTTATTCAGAGTGTTTATTTTTGTTTCTATATTGTTTTACAAATGTTTAGCAATTAAATATACATATGTATACTAGTTTTAAGTTCTGTAGCCGAACTAACACAACCTGTATTTCGGCTATCAGCGCCAATCCCTTCGGATAATTAATTATTAATTATAGTAATGTTATTAATCATAACCAATCTAAAAACTGACCACGGTAAGCGCAGCTGTCAATCAATAATTGATGTCCAAGTTTCTGGTCCTTCCATAAAACAGGTCCTGACAATTACGTTCCCGTCCGATTTAAACTCCCGTATGTTCCAAACTCAAATGCTCGTTAAGGTAATGCCCTGTTATCTGCAACTTATCTCTTACAAAAATCTTCAATACTCACTTCAGATATCGGCTTTTTTACAGCGTCTTAGGTTTCTTTTCGTCCGTGAAACATCGGATTTGTGTATTTAAATGAGGTTGGTTTGTTATTTTGGTCATTTTCAGCCATCTCATTTGCATTTATTCGCCGAAATTTGGTTGTATTCCGGTGGAATGTGACTGCCAAAAGATATTAAGTAGGTAGTTTGAAAAAACATCAGATAGGTCCTTAAAAACGGCAGTTTTGTTTGTTTGTAATAATTGTGCATAAAATCCGCTGACACCTTCAAAGCCAAGGGGCTTAAGGCGATACCAAAATAAATTGGGGGCTTTTAGTAACCATTTATTTTACTATTGCAGGATGTATGGATTAAATTTTTGGGTATATGTTTGTTCACTATTTGATTAATTAATACTCTAACTGAAGGAAAACACAATTGGCTCAAATTTCCTCAATAGAATTTAATTCCTAAAATACCTCTACTTTTTTATATTTTTTTTCTGTGATTCTAAAATCCTAAGTAATTTCTTTGTTAAATTACATTAAAAATTTGCGTATTAGGTAATTGAAAACTCTGCCTGAAAATTTATTTTTAAACAATTTTTATTTGAGTTGGCGCTTTTATCTTACTACTATCTGATAATTATGTCGTTAGTTATTAAAGGAAACCTACCTATTTTGGTTCCAGCGCATTGTTGCGCTCTCTTTTTTTTTCGCATGTGGAAGTAATTGACTCTGTCACTTTTTTATTCCCACCCAGTTCGCTTTTTACATATTGCCTTAACCAACTTTCACCCGACACTCATACCTTTCAAACCGAAGAAAAGGGTAGAGTATTTAAACGCACATCAAAAATTACCAACTTTTCCCAACAGAATACGTACATCAAAAATACTGTTTGCACATCAAAATTTGCACGTTTAAATAAATTAAACTTAACGTCAGGTCGACGGAGCCCCGCTGCGGGGCTCCTATTTCTGTCTGCAGGGTTTAAAGGAACCTAACCAAACCTAACCTCGGGGTGCCCAATAATTATTATTTGTACAATTTTTGATATTCAGTTAGTTAACTAGTAGTGAAATAATAAGTTTTTTAGATGCGCATTTATTATTTTTGATGAACAGTTAGTATTTTTGATATGTAATTAATATTTTTGTTGTAACTTTGGACAAAAATTGATGTATAATAATGATTATTATACGTGCAAATTTTGATGTGCAAACAGTATTTTTGATGTACGTATTCTGTTGGGAAAAGTTGGTAATTTTTGATGTGCGTTTAAATACTACCCATTTAATATTTTTCTGATGTGCGATTAATAATTTCCCCGAGGAAAAGGAGCCTTAGCATGTCGGTAGAAGGTATGAGGGTAGGACCAATATTTGCTCACTCAGTTTGCAATAAATCTTTGACTTTGGTAGTATTTAATGTCTAATCTATTACTAGTCATTTCTTTTACAAAGAGATTATACATTTAAACAAACCTTTTTTACAGTCCTTTCAACCGATTTTGACTTCTATTGCGTTGATGGCATGACTAATGGCAGCTGCAGTAAACAATTGGTATTGTAACCACTTTTTTGCCTTTAATGCCATCCTTAAGCCTACGGAATAGAAGTATCAAAATCAGTTGAACGGACTGCAAAAAAAGGGTTGTTTTAAATAGAGGTACCTAAAGTCTATTTTTTAATCACAGAGACTAATTTGACATTTCAAATGTTCCATGTATCATTATTATTTTCATTTCATAGTTTGACATTTGCACCTGTCAAATTAGTCTCCGAGGTTAAAAAACAGACCGTAATTAAGTCAATTGATTCAAAATCTAAGTTCTGAGCCGGTATTTGAAAACGCACACACAACAACATCAAGACAAATCAGATTTGATTTGAAATCCCTGTAAAGGGTATTTTTATCTGCAATACTAGGTACTAAATACAACAACGTTATGGTACTCTGTACGAAAAAGGGTTTGAAGATGGAGTAAGTAGGTTAAACTAACTGTCCCAAAATTCACGCACTTAAGCCCATTTGTCTTGCACCCAGGAGACTCGTTTTAGGCCGCAAATTCGGAGCAGCATTTCTTGCAGCGTGCAGCGGGGTGTTTAAGGGGATCAATAAATTACAAAAAAAAACATCATCAAAAAACAAAAAAAACAAAAAAAACATCGATAAATTTTGTGTTTTTAAAATTCCTATAAAGCCAAATTGCCATGTATGTAATAAATATGGGCATATAAGCAAGCACTGTAGGAACAAACAGAAAGAACAAAAGGCACGTGAAAACTCCGGCTATGTCGGTGTATTTTCTGCAAAAACTACAGAAAATGATGACTGCTGGTATATCGACTCGGGAGCATCAATGCATTTAACAATGCACCGAGACTGGCTTTATGACGAAATACCATCTCCAGTGAACACAATTAAAGTAGCTGCTGATAAGAAGCTTATTTTTGAAAAGAAAGAAAGAAAGAAAGAAAATACGTTTATTTGCGGTAAACATGACGCAAAGGACAAAAAAAATAAAATAAGCAATGTAAAAAGCAAGTTTTGGGGAAAATATTATTGTAAAAGCATGTGGAAAAGTGGATCTCAGTATTGTTGACAAGAATGGCTAGTCAAAAAAGATCCAAATACAGAATGTTCTCTTTGTTCCTGAACTAGCCACTTACCTTCTTTCTGTAAGCCAAATCATAAAAAATGGCTGTCAAGTACAATTTGACAAAGAAGGATGTCAAATTCAGTGAAGAAGTAGCAGCTGCAAAATTAACGAACAATATGTACAGGCTAAATACAAAAAGTATTCCAGCATACATATCTGCAATAAAAGAAAATGACTGCTACCTATGGCATCAGAGAATGGCACATTTACACTTCAAAGACCTGAACAAAGTATTAGAAAATGCCGGTGTGAAAACGGAAAATGAAGATAAAGTAATATGCATATCTTGTTTGGAGGGAAAGCAAACAAGAAATCAATTTCCATCAGAAGGATCCCGAGCAAATGCGATGTTGGATCTCATACACTCAGATGTCAGCGGGCCAATGGAGGTTCACTCCTTTGGGGGAGCACACTACTTTGTCATATTTATTGATGATTTTTAAAGGAAAGTAGTTGATAATTTAATTAAAAAGAAATCAGATGTTTTTGAAAAATTCAAACAATATAAAGCACTAGTTGAAAATCAGCATAATTTAACAATAAAGACTCTCCGTACAGACAATGGTACAGAATATCTAAGTAATGAGTTTCAGTCCTTATTAAAAACTTGTGGAATCCAACATCAGACATCCACACCTTACACACCCCAACAAAATGGGATGGCAGAAAGGATGAACCGCACCTTGCTAGAGAGAGCTCGTTGTATGCTCATTAATGCTAAATTACAGAAGCAGTACTGGGCAAAAGCAGTGTCGACAGCAGCATATATTACTAATCGCTGCCCAACAAGTTCCTTAGGATACTTATACGTAACACCCGAAGAGATATGGACTGGAGAAAAACTAAATATTAAACATCTTAAATGAAGCAATGGTGCATGTACCAAAAGAGAAGGTCATGAAATGGGACTCGAGGAGCAGAAAACATATATTTATTGGTTATAGCGAACAGACTAAAGGTTAGGCTTCGCGATCCTGAAACAAAGAAAGTATTAATAAGTAGAGATGTGATATTCATAGAAAGTTCAGTTGTAAGAAATTGTACTATGCTACCATTGTCAGAGTCAGTACCAGCAACTAATAAGAATAAAGATGATTGTATTAGTAATAATTTGAATTTACAAGAATCTTTTGAACAAAGTGAAACTAGTGATGAATCTTTTCACTCCGATGAAGGATCATTATATAAACCAGAAGAAATAATAGATTTAGCTGAGATAAATACAAATATAACAACAAGATCTAAAAATAGAATGATGAAAAATCAAGGTAATACTTATACATGTAGCAATGAAGTTTCAGAACAGCAGGACACCCCTCAAACTTGTAGTGAAGCTACATCATCAGAGAATGTCAATGCAGAACTGTGGAAGCAGTCTATTAAAGATGAGTTGAGTGCACATGCAGAGAATAAGACTTGGCGATTAGTGGAGAAACAGATGCAAATGGGTATTTAGAATAAAACATCATCCAACGGGTCCAATATACAAGTCAAGACTATGTGCCAAAGGCTGCTCACAAAAACAAGGCATAGATTATTCTGAAACCTTTTCACCAACTGTAAAGTATGATTCTGTTAGAGTTTTACTTTCAGAAGCAGCTCAGCATAATCTAGAAATGATCCAATTTGATGTGAAAACTGCATTTTTATCTGGAGTATGATTTTGTATTTTGTTTGCAAGTGTAAGAGGGTTGTCTTTAGGTAAGAGAGTAACTTTGTTTGTCATGCAGTTGAAGTGTGGGTCGCAGAATTATGTTTTTAGTTCTTTTCATGTTCTTAGTTTTGAAAAAAGGTTCCAATTTGGTAAGAGTGTTGTAATTATAAATTATAGACCTTTGTTTGTTCATTGTCACATCACTACTGTCACTAGTAACGCTACTCTTTGCTCTGTTGTCTGTGATAATTCCTTAATAAAAGAACGTTGTTGAGTTTGCTTTCTTTATTAATTTTATCAGTTTATCGAATCATTTTGTGTTAATTTAGATGATGTCAAAAAATAGAAGTGTTGACCGACTTCTGTAATTGCTGACCGTACAACCAAGAATGTCAAAATTTTGTCGACTGGTAAGGCACGTACAATTGAGCCACGTACCGTAGTCCGAAACTATTCGATTATCTTAAATGCTTCAAGGGTTGACTATTAATAAATCCTTTATTAAAATGCCACCGACCGACGACGCTGTGAAAATGGCGAAGTCAAATTCTTTGAAATATTTCATTGTTTTCATGTTTTCTCAAAATATCGTAGTGCTAATAGAGAGGCGTTAAAACACGATTCTGCCAAAAAATTGCTTAGAAACTACATAATTCTTACAGTACGACTTATGTATCTAACTGCTTGATTTTTGAAATGAAAACTTGAGCGATTTAAATCAAAACTTTTTAATATGATTTTTGGTAGAGAGAAATGTAATGGGTTCGCGTCACTGCGACACCGCGAGTGTTAAGTTTTAAAAATTATAAGTGCATCTTTGCCGAATGTCCAAAAAAATCAATCTGCCTAGCCTTTTCCCAACTATGTTGGGGTCGGCTTCCAGTATAACCGGATGCAGCTGAATACCATTATTTTACATGGAGCGACTGCCGAATGTCCAAAATGAAGTCTTATATAACTCATGAAATTTGTTATTATTTTACATGTCAAAATCAATATAGGCATTTTTATAAATGGTCGTGCATTTTTGTGTAGAATAATAGACAACAAAAAAAAGGTATTGGACAATGGCCTTTTGCCCAGCTGACATAGAACAAAAAGCTACATGAGCAAGTCTTTTGCAGTGATCCTATTTTTGGTTATTATTATATTATTTAGTTTGTTTAAAATTTATTTATTTTTTATTTACAAATTATAAAATTTTACATATTCATATTTTATCTAACACAGTTATTACTATCAAAAGTTTTAGTTTTCACTTCTGTCGGCAGTCCACATTTTTTTTTCACCATTTTTTTTTTCTAATAAACGTCAATCACAATCTATTTTCAATTTTACCTTTTTTAAAAACCAATCAGAAACATTATCAAAGTAATTCATGATCAAAACACAGCCTGTATATGGCTTACGACCGACAGGTTAATTTCCTGCAAAGGGCCTAGACACGTTATCGGCATATCAGAAGGCTTTTACAAGTTATATGAGTAAAGTAATCATTTTTTTTCTGGCTTTAAGCCAAGAAAATAATGCCAACACAAAAATAATCAGAAAGACGTGACGGAAAATATCAGCCCAGTGTTTTGCTCGCGACTTCATCTGCTTGGATTTTATACATTTATTATTATTTATTTATTTAATAATTATAATAAGTTAAAACAGCTTATAAACTACGCCCCACAAAACCATGGCAATAGTTTGACCGTGGGCTCAGGCGAGTCTTCATACACAATTTACAACTTTATACTTTTAAGATTTAGTAGTTAACATGTTTCTAAATAATGGTGCAGATTCTGTTGTGCACAAACTAAACTTAATTTAGGCTATTGCTAACTTTTTCTCTCTATTATGACAAGAAAGGGACGGAAGTAAATTAGCGCTGTCAAATTAGTTAGAACTAATTTTTCCATAGACATTTAGACGACACGTAAAAACATGTCGACTAAAAAACACGGTGAAGCGCAAGGCGTGAACTACACTTCTGGACACATCTATTGGCCCACCTTAGAGTTTAGGTTTCGATGGCCCCTACCGAAATATGATTGCTAGATTGAACAAAAACTGTTGATGCAGTTTTAAACCTGATACATTTCACCATCTTTTTCGATCGTATTGTTTTAAATTTGAATTCAGAATACCATACGACATGGAGCTACGCCTAACAAGTCGGATATGCGCCTTGTTAAAGGCAATTGATTTTTGAATAAAAAACATGTTTTATCAAACAAAGGTTTAATTTAATAACGCGTGTTGCCTCCATGGGCATCTACCACAGCTCTCATACGATTAGGCATAGAGTTTATCAACCGCTCTATGAAATTTTGAGGGATCATCTCCCATTCCTCTTCTATGGCAGTTTTCAACTCCTGCATCGTCTGGGCAACTGGCTGACGAGCCCTAACACGTCTTTTTAGCTCGTCCCACATGTGCTCAATGGGGTTCATATCTGGGCTTCTGGCTGGCCAGTCCATAACTGTGATGTTCACATCCCGAAGATATTCCCTGACGATGCCGGCCGCATGGGCTCTTGCATTATCATGCATAAAAAGGAAATTTGGGCCCACATAGTCCGCGTATGGTATCACGTGAGGTTCTAAGCACTCACGAATGTACCTTTCAGCATTTAATGTTGGCAGCCGTGGTCCTGTAACAACCTCAAGTTGAGTTTTGCCGCTCGCGGATATACCGCCCCAGACAGTCCATGAGCCACCGCCATAAGCAACCCTCACTTCAAAGCAGCATTGTGCGAAACGCTCTCCCTTACGTCGGTAGACCTTCTTCCTTCCATCATTGCCATGTAACACAATTTTAGACTCATCAGAAAAGAGTACACGGCTCCAATCTTGCTGTGTCCAATTTAAATGACTGCGTGCGAAATGAAGGCGCGCTGTTCGGTGGGCTCGCGTTAGTTTGGGGCCATTAGCTGGCTTGTGTGGTACCATATCGCGTTCTTTTAACCTTCTCCGAACAGTTCGAGCGCTCACAGATACTCCGTGGAAGTCGCGAAGTTGGTTTTGTATCTCAATGGAGGTAAGGTGACGATTTCTCAAGCTGGTAGTCACGATGAATCGATCCTGCCTTTCAGTTGTGACCCGAGATCGTGGCCTTCCTTGGCGACGAACAAAGCCGCCAGTCTCTAGGTACCTCCGATAAACATTTCGGACCGCAGATCGACTTAAATTAAGTTGAGCACTCACGTTTCTTTGGCTGTGTCCGGCCTGAATAAGTGCCACAGCTTGGGCGGCGACTTCAGGTGAAGTATCCATAGATTATTGATAGAACCTCACCTTAATGTTAAGAATAAGTAATGTTTGTTGCAAAACCAAAGATATCAATCACTTTTTCAAGAATTAAATCCCAGTAAACCAATAAAACCAAGTTTTCTTAGTATTCGATTGTTTGATATCAACAAACAGGCTCCAAATTGTCTTTTGTTTCTTTAAATTCTGTGTTCGAAATTCAAAAAAAGACTATTGAATGAAATTGTGAATGTGCCAGGTTCAAAACTGCATAAAAACTTTTTGCTCGACCTAATATAAAATTTTAGCTAGGACCAAACGAAACTGAAAGTACAAGGTGGGCCAAAAGATGTGTCCAGAAGTGTAGTTTGACATCTCCAGCTAGTAATAGTAGTAGTAGTTTAGTTTAGTGCGTTCACAAGAGAATCGCCACCTCTGCTTTTAATTTATTTCTAAATCTGTTTACATTGACTTTGCTCCTTATGTCTGCCGGCAGACTATTCAATATATATGGTATTCGTTTTTTAGGATTTTACATAAACTTCAACACCCTATTGTACTTCCCTAGTGGTTGATTATATTTAAAAAAAAAAGCGGCCAAGTGCGTGTCAGACTACGCACAATGAAGGGTTCCGTAATTGAAAATAATTTATCCAAAAAATTAACTAAACATTGTAATCCCAAAACAAAATTTGTTTATGTGTAACAATTACAAATGAACAATTTTTGGACTTTACTCTTTATTTGTGCTGTGAGACCTTGCTTCTTGCCAAATTTCATGATTCTAGGTCAACGGGAAGTACCCTATAGGTTTTGATTTACTTGCGAGTATCAAAATGTGTCGCATAAATGCCGGTATTTTTTTATTGCGTTCACAAAGAAGCTTGATTTTTTAGGATTCCAAGAGGTCATAGGTTTATGTATTTGATATTAATTTCAACTTGATACCTCCACGCTTTCCAGAGAAAGAAGATCTTGACAGACAGACAGACAGACGGACAACGAAGTGATCCTATAAGGGTTCCGTTTTTTTCCTTTTGAGGTACGGAATCCTAAAAACCTTTGTTTATCTCCGTTTTCGGAGTTTAAGCTATCTCTTTGCAAGTCTTCTTGTGTCGATGTCTCATATTTTATGCGACCAGTACGTAGTGACAACTTGGTCGTTTGCCTCGTTTGCATTTCATTAAAATCGATTCAGTGGTTTAGCCGTGAAAACGTAACAGACAGATCGTATAACTTTTACATCTATATTTATACATATTATAGATTAAAGTCACCTTTCATGTCTGTCTGGCTGTGGGCACAAAACCAGAAGCGGAGGCCGAGCTAGGTGGTTCCAAGGGATGATGCCTGGGTAAAAAAAAGAAATTCTATTGAGTCCGTCAGTCAGATAATAAAAAAATATTAGACTGTTGGTGTGTGTTCTTGACTCTTCAATAAAACTAGTGGACTGTTCAACAAGTGTATAATGGTAAATGTAAAGAAAAACAGAACTATGTAATAATCGGCAGACGAATGACGGACAGCGACCGGTCGCTGTTAGATGGAATTTTGAAGTGCAGAGAAGGTCAGGGGCGCGCGCCGGACGGCGCGGCCGCGCAGCCGCCGCAGACTCGCGTGGCCCTCGCTGATTGGCTCGCGCCGCGTCGTCAGCCCGCGCGCCTCGCGCACCCCGCCTTCGTCTCAGGCGGGACCTGAGTCCGCGCGTGGACAAGACACGTATTTTTTGCTTTATCATATCAATAAAAAAAATACTTTGATAACACACATTAAAGTTGGGGAGTGGGTGTTCGCTACGTTACTTCTACGTATAAAATCTAGCAAGGTGTGACGTCATGCCATATTTTAACTCAATGTATCGCCGTAATCTTTTGGTTACGTAAAAAAAGAAAAAATACGTGTCCTATATTTTTTAATAATCTACATGACGGTGAGAAAAAAATTGTTTAGTCATCATCCCTATTTTGTACCGTGCATCGCCATCGCCCTGCTCGTCCACCTCCTCGCTGCTGGTTTCATGATCGCTTTGTTTATATAAATTACGGAATGCAGTTTTCACCATAATTTATACCTATAATTTTATTCCGGAATTTAGGGTAACTGCTGTAGTAATTGGCCACGCTTTCATAACTGGCCACTCATAAAAAAAGAGGTAGAAACAAGGTAATGCAAGCAAGCTCAAAAGGACGAAGAAAATATTTTTTGTCCTTTTCATTATTGCGATTGCTTCTTCTCCTTGTTTCTATCTCATTTTTAAGCGTGGTCAGCTAGCAAAGCATGGCCAATTACTACAGCAGTTACCCTATATGTGTAGAGTACGTTAATATTTAACTTACATTTTTTTTTGCTCTGTGTTTGTTTTGGGGTTTTTATCTAGACATACAGACAAAATGGTAAAAGGCACTTATAATTAACAGACAAACGATACTAAACAATCAATCTGCCTAGCCTTTTCCCAACTATGTTGTGGTCAGCTTCCAGTCTAACCGGATGCAGCAGAATACCCGTATTTTACATGGAGGACATATACTGCTTATCTGACCTTCACAACCCAGTAACTGGGTAATATGATACCCCTTGGTAAAACTGGTTGTCAGACTTTCGTGCTTCTGACGACCCGTAACGACTGTCAAAGATACACGAATGACAGCCGGGATCAACGGCTTAACGTGCTTTCCGAGGCACGGAGGAGTCTCGGTATGTAGAGATGGTCACCCATCCACGGACCAACTCCGGCAAGCGTAGCTTAACCTGATGGATCGACCTGTGCGGCTGTTATTACTTAGCCGCGAGCTTCTCAAACAACAAAACAAACGATACTAAACAGTTAAACAAATTATAAAACTTTGTGATAAAGGTAGAAGTCACCGATGAAGGAATGTGATCAAATGACATAACTTTTTATTTATTTATTTATTTATAATAAGCACACCAACAGCACGGTCATTTACAATTCAAAATAAAGTAACATACAAAAATGGCATTTTAGTAACCATGCAAATAACAGGTATGCATGACTTTCACATACGAAAGTTTAGAGACAACGGAGAACAGAAAAAAGTTTGTCTAGTAGAACTAAATCTAGAATAATACCAATTAGAACTATATAGACGTGCACTCTTCGCACTGTTTATATAATGAACGTCGGTATGAAGCAAAACTCATGGAGAAAATATCAATGGGGTAATCTGTCAAGTTGGACCTTTCATTATATTGCCTTGCCATACGGACTATTAAACCACCTTCTGAAGTTGGTTGGGATAAAATTGATTGTATTAATCCCACGTTAAGCCTATTCTTAAATAGGCTTAACGGCGACTTAATTAGACTTATCTTATTCTCAACATTTTACTCCCTCACGCGCCTGTTGTGGACACAATCCATCAGCAAATGCTGCATGTTCTCAATCTGATTACATTGTCTGCAATTCGCTGAATAAATTTTTATTTAACTTACATAATAGTAAAGAAATCTCCATGTTTTGTAATATTAGTTGGTGTGGTTTATAGAAGGAACATGTAGGTAAAAATGTCTTTACAATTTTTCATCATGCATAAACGCATGTCGTTCGGAATCTGTTATCTACTTAAATTAAATTCTCATAGAGATAGGAATTTTCTTGAGAGAATACTTGTTTCTTTTATAACAGCAAGTCAACAAAAATATCCTATTTGATTCATTTGAGTAAGCTTAAATCTTAAATTAGTGTATTTTATAAAGTTTTTCTGCTGATTATTTTAAGATTTCTGAAATTAAACCATGTCCCGGTGTATCAGCAGATTCGTATCAAAAAGTTTCTTAGCATGGCACAAACATAATCAGCCTATATAGTTCCCACTGCTGGGTCATAGGTCTCCTCTCGGTGAGAGGGAGTAGGCCGTAATCCACCACGCAGGTCCAGTGCGGGTTGGTGGATGTCTAAACATTTTTGGTTCCAGGATATACAGGTATCCTCATTCACATTTTGAGAGCAGAACCCTCGACCTACAACTCGTAAGTCAGGGCCAAGATCACTGGAACACCATTTCCACTGTATAAATATGGACAGTAGTGAAACTAAGACCAAACGTACGAATCGGTACACACACAGACACGCGCATCGACGAGACCCCTAATCCACAGTAAATATACTGAGAGCACCGCGACTATCGCTTAAGGTCTCAACGGTGTGCGCGTCTATGTGAGTGTGCTGTTTAGACCGTACATAGTTTCTATACTGTCCATATACAACATCAGTTTTAGTATATGCGAAACCCGAAACACGTGTCTAGTATTTTTATGTAAAGAATCTATGTACAAAATTTCAAAACTGTATCATGAAAAATCACAAAGTTATAAGCTTGTTATGTTACCTGGTTGTCCGTACAAAAACATGATCACCACGCCGCGCCCACTGTGCGTCCGTGCCTAGTACCGCTATGTCCTGCAGTGACTTGTGTTCGTCGCGCGGTGTCCATATTGTAACCTTTTTTAAAGATTTTTGGGGCAAAATATAACACGGTATAAAAATTATTGGAATCGATTCAGTTAGGTATTTGTTCTGAACAAACTATATTTAGGTTTCACATAATTATACTAAAAATAATGTTGTATTTATTGCGCCATTTCTCTATATGAAAGGCTTGTATAAAACCTGGTCATAATGAACCGTAATCTCCAAGACACATTGAGCAATTGAAGTGATCAATCCTCGCTCCTTCTCTATATTAGAAAAGGCTCTACAGTAGGACATTTAAAACCTTATTATTTCTGTAAACAGCGTCCGTAATGTTACCACCTCAAACTCGCCGTTTACGACACCCGCGTGTAAAAAAGTTAACACACTATAACTATCTACTTTAAACCCTCTAACGTCTACAATATAACCCACAAAAACGAACTATCCCCATTATTACGCTCTAAATGTCCACTGACCCACTTACTGGCGGAATGCCCCAAAATTTGACCAAGCAATGCATGTAACGGAAAGAATTGAATGAGTCAAATGGTAGTTTTATTGTATTTCCGTAATTAGGTTATTGGAGAAAGGATTATGACGGATAGATTTTATTTGTGCCACAGTCAACGCACGTTCATGTAGCAATTTGTACAGTAAGGACGATTTGCTGTTGATCGTATTACCACACTTCTCCCGCGACTTTGTCCGTGCGGAAGTCTAATCTTCCCATACATAGTTTAACAAGAGAAATTTTAAAGTCTATTTAAATCCTTGTTTCTAATAGATGTTGTTTCATTTGAAACGAATATCCACTTAATGTTATTTCAGAATGATTGTAGGTACTATTGAAAAAATCATGAAGTTGTAGCGTAGATTGCGTGCGCTAAAGATGTTTTTCCAAAAACATATACAAGATTTAATTCAAATAACCAAAAACCTCCTATGGAGTAATTGTACTCATCATTTTGAACAACTTTTAATATGAGAGCAAAACCTGAAATCGCGAAAAAAAAAATCAGCTCTTCCCTACATATATGTTCGCATAACTCGTCAAAATATCGTCGATTTCAGGTTTGGTCCCATAGTAAAAGTTGTTCATAATTATGAGGACAAAGACCCCTTAAAAGGTTGTACACACACCGTGTATTTGTTTACTTGTTTGGAAACTAAATCGCGAACGAAATTTATGGGTTCCATGATAGAGGATTTGGTTTCCGTCCTTCAGGTGGACCATTGTGCGTGCAGTTTAGGGGTTAAATGAGAGCCATGACTACCAACCCGCTAGGGGTCTGCTCACTTCCGTCATAGGGAGGAGGCCTACATCCTACCTGTAATTTAAATGGTGTGCATAATAAAGAGTATTCTATTCTATCTCAGCAGTGGAAACCTTCCAGGCTGATTATACTATGCTAATGTAACACACAGACAGAGACACTTCGCAGTTATATAGTAAAGTAGGAGCGCTAACAATCGTTTCAGGTATTCGCCTCGCTAGACATTGTGTGATTGAGTTTGTCGCGAGCTATTTTCGTAGTGCTGCGGGTGTTACATAGCTAACTAAACTACGTAGGTACCTACTAAGAAGATTATTGCTATATTTGTAGACTTATTTAAAGACAGACTCGGGAAATCAGTCAGAGACCATGATTAACATGACGTCATATTCTCAAGTCACATATAAACTTGAACTTTGAAGTATTTTAATTGGACCAATTTCGATAGCTTTTATTTTATTACTAGCTGAGCCGTCAGACGTTGTTCTATCGAAATTTCAATCTGGATTTTCTTTTTTCATATACCACCCCAGTATTGAGGAGAATAAAACAAAAAAAAAATGAGAGGTGTCAAGGGACACCCGGATGGAACGAAGTTCCTTTCGTAATTAGTAAAGGAATTGTAATATTTTTTTTTTTTTTGTTACAATAATATTTTTTTTATTATTAACAAATATAATGTAATATAAACTTAATTTTTATATTAAATAAGAGAGAGAGAGAGACAGACAGAGAAACATGCGCACGTCGCACAGCTTACTATAGCTTACTATAGCAAAAAGTGTCGTTACAACTTTTCGTGAGAATTTTTTCCGTCTAGACCCCTTTCACAACGCGCGATAAGGAACTTCGTTCCAAAAATTCAAATCGGTCGAGCCATTTTCGAGTTTTTGCGAGACTAATGCAAAACAATAGATTTTTATATATAGAGAAAAAAGAAGATTGTAGATTACAATCCAAAAATGACGTAATAACATTAATAAGTCATTGCAATGTAATTATTTTCTAATTTATACCCAAACTTAAGAGGCCGTACACGAACTTGTGCCGATTTCGCTGATTTACGTGATTTTACAAACGTGATTTTACAGTTATAATAATGTATTTCTATAAATTTCATTGCTCAACATGAAAGGTCATTTCAATTATGATTTTTATGAGCTTTTTTTGTTGTATTTTTATTATTTAATTTTGATTAATCGACAACCGGTGACTGTTGTGTGAATTTTTGCTGTATGAGGTTTAGAATATCACATATTTACGAATAATTGTGACGTCTAAAGAGTATAGAAAAATTTACAATGTATTCTTGTAAAAGTTGTCTATACAATGTATGAATCACTTTTTACAATTTTCATATAAAATTATCTCTAAAATTTGACAAGGAATCGCTTTTGATTTCGGCTACTTAGAACTCTCGTCAATAAAATTAAAACAACAGAAACCAACTTTAATTCAAAGTCAATCCATTTCTTGAAAATTAAATGCAAAAAATTAAAAACATTTGACATTCAAAAATCTTTTAAAACAACCTAACTCTCGCATTATAAACTCGACACAAAATAAAAAAAGTAGCTTATTCTTAAGAATTGAAATGGTCTTTCATATTGTGCATTAAAACTTATAGAAATACAGTATTTTAACTGTAAATTTACGTCTGTAAAATCACGCAAATGAGCGAAATCATCAAAATTTCGTATACGGCCTCTTAACGAGGTAGTAGTTTGATGATATCCTTTCATCATGATTCCTGAGTAAATTAGCGTCTAATATATTCATATTAGACGCTAATTCACTTTGATTAGGAATTAATTTGATTGGAGAGATACTCAATAACAATAATATAGTTGGAGCTAAGCTTAGCTGGTTAACACAGGCTTTATAAATTATGAAACCCGAGCAAACAAATTATTAATCAAAATAATTCAGCAAGCCTAATCAAACATTGGTTGAATATGACTCATATTTTGTTAACAAAGCCGTATAAAAACTAAACTTACTCGTTTATAACGAGGCCCCAACTTCTCAAACTAATTAATAGGTGACGCTGACGACAGGTCGACAATCAATCAGAATAACTTTGTACTATGTAATCAATCACTGGTCTTATATAAAACTATAGTGTAGTAGATTATTACGAACATGTATAGTACAGTAATAACTCTCTACCCAGAAATCGAATTCGAGATCAAAAATGTAAACAAAGAAATGTCATTATCAAAGTGACAGTTCAGGGGTAGCCAACATACAGTGGAGGTCTGCCCGGCTTGGGCGGAGCACCGCCGTGTTCTCACGGAGGCGATCGGCGGCGGCGATCTCTCGCGTCCAAACCTGGTCCAGGCCATGGTGCGGAGCGAGAGTGCATGGGAAGCCGTCACCTCCTTCTGCGAAGCAGTAATGCTCGCGAAGTAGGAAGCGGAACGCGTGAGGGAGAGGCAACAGCCGCGCCCTCGCGCCCCTAGCCGCCGTAGGAGACGCCCTGGGCGGCGGGAATCGATTGCCGATTCCCGGCCACCGTAGGCGCGGGCTTGCGGAAGACGAGTAATGGGCAGCTCGCCGTCCGGTAAGGACCAGGCCCGGGTCGACGGCGCGTTGTGTTCCACGCGCGCCTCAAAGAGATGTCAGCAGTGACGGGGTCAACTGGGCCGATGCCGCCGGGGTCGCGGGTAGTTCGAAAGAGATACCGTGGCCCTGGCACGGGCAGCTGAAGGAACATGGGTGGGTTTTAGTCAGTAAAAGTCTGACACGCCCTCCCGACTCTGCCCAGAGCGGGAGAAGTCATTTGATGATTTCCCATCCACAAAAAAAAAAAAAAAAAAAAAAAGGGGTAGCCAACATTTCCCTAGTCATTCTAATTATTTGATTTTGAAATCGGATGACGGTACTATTACCAGGTTGGGACGCTCAACTTGAATCGATTAGTAGGATAACGCAATATTATTTACGATTTTTTTTAACGATTCACTTATTTAGAAGGAAAAACATTTTTAACCGACTTCAAAAAGGAGGAGGTTATCAATTCGTCGGAACCTTTTTTTTTTTAATTTTTAATTTTTTTTATTTTTTTTTTATGTATGTTCCCCGATTACTCGAAGATGGCTGGACCGATTTGGATTATTTTTTTTTTGTTTGAAAGGGTATACTTCCCAGGTGGTCCCATGATCATCAAGTCAGGATCTGATGATGGGATCCTGGAGAAATAGAGAGAACTCTTCCAATTTTATAGGCACACTTGAAGCGATTTGGATAGTTTTTGGAAGAGTACTTTCTCGGAGTGGTCCCATTTCAATTTGGTGAAGATCTGATGAAGAACTTCTGAGATAGGCAACGGAACTCCTCAATAAATGATAGCAAATGGACTGGGATTGCTGAAATCTCATGTCTGTTTGTTGTTCACACCAGTTCATAACATAACATCACGCCAGTACGCTGTGAAGGGGTAAGCACATGTGATCCACTAAAAAGTGAAAAATAAAAACTTTTTTACAAAAAAATACAACCGACTTCCAAAAACAACACTACAAAGTGAAAAATAACTTTAATTTCGGAAGTCGGTGGCAAAAACGAAAATACATTTAATCAGACACCGACTTCCGAAATTAAAGTTATTTTTCACTTTGTAGTGTTGTTTTTGGAAGTCGGTTGTATTTTTTTGTAAAAAAGTTTTTATATAAATAGAAAATGATTGATGAAAGTACAAATGTTTAGAGCTTCTGCCTTATTGCCAGTAATATAAAAATAATTGCACGATTTTATATCAAACAGTTATATTTTATTCTTCGATCGTAGTTTACGTCACTTTAAAGCTGAAAACTGTGTGCAATATTATTTTACCTGTTTAAGATATGCCTACAATGTTAGCACTATGTTGTAGTACTTTTCGGCAAACTGCACAATTTAGGTTATTATTTAAAATTGGCAACACCTTTGTTTACATTTTTGATCTCGAATTCGATTTCTGAGATTAGTTAAACTTACTTTGCCGCGGTTGTTCCGTGCATGGGTGACCATTGTATCTTTGATAGTCGTTACGGGTTGTCAGAAGCCCGAAAGTCTGACAACCAGTCTTACCAAGGGGTATCGTATCCAGTTACTGTGTTGTGGAGGTCAGATAGGCAGTCGCTCCATGTAAAATACTGGTATTCAGCTGCATCCGGTTAGACTGCTTGTCCTGCTCCACAAGGACGCATTAATTAATTGATTAGCATTCGGATATATTGTTGGAGCTGCTGAAGATTAAGATGAGAGAAAACTTTCTTTGCATTGTTTAGATTCAATCTCTTAGTATTATATAATTGCATAGCACATGTGTGAGCAACTATGTAGCTACTATTAAGCTACCTTTTACTGGGTACGTCTTTCACTGACTTGAGTGTGCCCTGGCGGTTGAGAGTATGTCATGCTCACTTAAATGTCTCGCTGGTGGTGGCGTGTGTGTTGGATCATTAAGTTCCCTTCAAAATGGTTGAGCTAATTGGTGCTGATACATGCGTCATGTTCGTGTACGGGCGCCGTCAGTTGGGACTGGTCGTCTCTTAGCTGCCATGGCTTATTTTTAATTTTAATATTTAATTTAGTTGTTTTAGTTTTTATCTTTTTATTACGGACGCTTTTTAACGTGCACGTCTTTCTACATTGTTCTCACATGTATATTTTCAAAATGAACGATGTAACCAATATTTTGTAAAAATATTATGATTTAAAAGAGTGTCCGTGGAGTTTCTTGCCCGTTCTTCTCCATAGGGATCTACTACGCTTTGGAATGGGCAACTAGCTTCATCTTTCCGACTGACCGACCCATTGACAATTCAAAAGTGCCTGTAATTGGTTTATTTGAAATAAATGCTTTGAGTTTGAGTTTGAGTTGACTGGAAGCCAAGCAACATAGTTGGGAAAAGGCTAGGCGGATGATGATGAAGCATCGTTACCGGTTTATTTACAGGTACTGGAGACATTTCAGTTTTATGGCTAGGATGGCAACACACGATGTCTTTAGAGTTGCAGATGATATCGTAGGTTACGGTCTTGCGATAATAACACAATCAGGTGCTTGCACACTAACTCATCACCTGCCTAGCCTTTGGGGTCGGCTTCCAGTTTAAACTGATATTTCTTGTATCTACACAACTTATGATCACTTGCTCCAAAAAAAATATCACCTAACATTTTTTTTTTTTATTATTATTTTTAACCCCCGACGCAAAAAGAGGGTTGTTATAAATTTGGCCGCTAAGTATGTGGGTGTGTGTGTGTTTACAGACCCTTCATTTGAGTTACTATTACATACTTATACGGTGCCCCACGGCGACATTATAGCGCCATTTCAATGAGCAAACCTTATCATAGCATCCATCAGAGTCTGTAATTAAAATATTATATAGGTTTTGATGGCTCAATCGAATTTGATGTCTCAACGATAGGTATTATTATTTATTTTTAAATGTTCGCTATTCTTTTTGCATTGGGGTTTCTTTTAATTTTAAATTTATTTTTTTAGATATCGATACTTATCACGTCTGCGGAGTTTCGTTCGCTAATTTAATTTGACTGTTTATTTAGACTAATTAAATATGTAACTTAAGGCGTGAACTAACTATGATTTTATACGGCACACAACCGCGTAATCGATTGTCACCGTTAGCTGGTTTGAAATAAGGTTGAAAATTGAAAATAATATTTGTGTTGCCGAGATATGACTAAGCTGCGAATGTGCATTTATTTTCCGGGTTTTCTTTTTTATAGTTTAAAAAAAAAATCTAATTCTATTAAATTCTTTAAAAAAAGAATGTCGTTATCGCTGAAAATACAGAGATGTTCGACGCCAAAGTTTATTTTTGAGGAGCAACTTCCAAAGTTTTTATTGGGAATATCAAACTAGTTTTTACTATTCTATTCCGTAAATTTTTTTCTATAAACCCTTCTCTGTCCACTGTATTTTTGCATCGGATATTTTCATTGCGTTACGTCATACTCGACAATCCAAGAAATCAATTTTTGTCAATATTGAGCTACTACCGCTTCAACGAAAACGTAACTCAAGGATTGTGTCGTCATTAAGGTTTTCAATTTAAGATCAGCAAATAGGTGAGTAGTGTGTCTTCGAAGTGTATACCATAAGCTTAGAAACAACTTCAAAATGACAACAGTTTTAGGGTTCCGCACCTCAAAAGGAAAACTGTAGTGCTATTCTGTAAACATCTCACCGTGTTAACTTAGGTGAAGTGAGCGTGAAGTGAGCCGTCATTCCACCTGATGCTAGGGGTTGACACTATTGACAGTTCATTCTAAGATCACTTCACCTAAGTTTTCACGGTGAGATTTTTACAGAATAGACCGGCTGATCCCTCAAAGAATCACTTTCTTGTCCGTCTGTCTATCTGACTGTTTGTTTTTCTGTATTTCTATCAGTCTTTCTGACACTTTTTCTCAGAAACGCGTGGGGTATCAATTTTAAATTAATATCAAATACGTAGATCTACGGTCCCTTGGAACTGTAAAAAAATCAAGCTTCTAAGTCAACGCAATAAAAAAATACGGCCATTTATGCGACATACTTTGATACTCGCAAATAAATCAAAACGTATACTGTTAGAGTACTTCCTTCCATTGACCTAGAATCATGAAATTAAAAAAAAAAAAAAAAAAAAAAAAGGAAAAGTCTGAAAATGTATAATTTGTGGTTTTATCATTTAAAAAAAATTTGTGATTACAAACTTATATGTTTTTCGACTACAATGTTAAGTTTGTTTTTGGAAGAAATTTTTCCCAACTACGGAACCCATCATTGTGCGTGGTCTGACATGCACTTAGCCGGTTTTTTACAGTACCTATGTGATCATCTAAAACTGTTTGCCTTAAAAGTCGGCTAAAAACTGACTTCATTAAGTATAGGTACTTAAATAAATAAAGTGCAATATAAACAAGCCCACGTTTTAAGGCTCCTACAAAAAGGCACAACACGCGATGTAATCGCGCGTGTTAGATAAATGTAATTATTATGTGTCTAATATTTAAAAATAAATACTTGAGATTACCTTGATTCCGGAAGTTAGTTCGGTTGTGATTAAAATCATCGAATCATTGTAAAACAACCTTTAGATTATTAGAATAATTGTTTGTTGGATATTGACATCTGTCACATTTACGAAGCTTGAGACCAATGTAGAAGTATCTAATTTGATTAGTTATTGTGTTTACGATATATACTACTCTTAACTTGTCAAAATCGTACAGATGTTATTACTATAAATAATTAAATAATATTTGATAGTAACTGTAGTATATCTTAGAATTTATATTGCTATTTTAATATAACAGGTTGTTTGAAACGATTAATACAATACTGTCAGTTGATGTTTGATGGGAAGGGATAAATGGAAGGGATGGTAGGATATAAAAAGGATTGTAATGACATTCTCGAGGCAGTTGCTCAGTGGATGTTCAAGTGGCTAGTGCTAGTGTTGTTGTGATGTGAAATATATCTACCAGGTGTCATGTAAGTTACGTAATTTCATATTATACCTTAAATATTGTTATTATGTTGCTATTATTCTGAGTGATAGAATTAACTGTTTGAGATAACTATAATTTGTGGAAAATATAAGAAATGTGTTGATAGAATACTATAATACTGTTTCCATGGAGTTTCTTGTCCTTCTTCTCCATGAAGACCTAGTTTTGCGAACGGACAATAGCTTTCTCATTAAAGATGAATAATTATTGACAAGCCTAATTGAAATAATAAATATCTAGTCTTGTCTTTCTGTGCTTTTCTTTATGAAATCCTTCCTTTACACACCATATTCATAATACTTTCAGACATGATAAATAACCAATAACCATTCTGACATTTAAGGCTTGCTATTTGCGTGGTAGCTATATATACGCTTATAATTATATTATATCAAATCTAACATCAGAAGTGGGATAGTGCTCAGTCTCACATAACATATTTCTGATGAATTTTATTTTGCTGTTTTCATGATCAACGTTGGAGCAATCGTGTTCTGCTGGAAACCATTGGTAACGGCGGGTCGTTGACTCAACCCTCATCATAACGATGAAAACGTGCTGAGAATTGTATGGTCGAAAAAGAAAAATGCAAGTGTTCACGGAAAGTTACTTTAAAATTGTAAATATTATTGCTCTGTTGATCACAAATTAATTTAAAAAATGGCTTTGGAGGAAACTTTACAAAATTGAAGTTGGTAATGTCACAAAGTAAATGAAAAATAATTTCATATTATGAAAGAAATAGCGAATATCACATAACTTGCTGATAAACAAATATGACAAGGTTGAAGGTTATTAATAATTAGCTTTATTTTATTATTTTTCACTTTCAAAATGCTTACTAATAGTATTGTTAAAATAAACTTATAGTTTTGTCGGAACTGATCTGTGCTTCTTGATAATTTTGATTTGGCTTATTATTATAAACTTTTACTAAAAAGTAAGGTACCAACAGAGTGACCATATTAAATATTTGCAATTATTTAATAGAAAATGTAATAAGGATGATCAATACAATTTGCAATGATATTGTCAGGTTGACCGAGCGGTATATTGTTTTAATTACTTATTTAATTAATTCAAAAAGAGCTTGTCTTGACTGTTGTCTGGCATTCACTGACTGCGGGTGATTGAGCTTCACCGACGGCGGGTGTTTGGCCGCATACAGTAAGATGTGATTAAGTTTCACACTATGGCCGTATTAGATAATTACAATTAGTTGACTATGACTATGCCGCTGGTAGCCTCCTATTTGGTGTCGAGTCGTCTCAGACAGCGGATGAATATGTCTAACATGTCTATGTAGTTGGCTTATGTTTATTGACCGCTGGGCGATCGTTTACTTGGTGCTTGTCTATCTCACCAGCAGCGGGTGAATGGGACCAGCATGACGAGGTAACCGATAAAATTTGTTTCCGCTGGTCGGTCATTTGCTTGGTGCAAGTCTATCCCACTAGCAGCGGGTGGAGGGGACTTGACACGTCTAGGCAATTGGCAAAAGAAAAGTAAATTACAATTGTAGAAAGATGGTAACTAATGTACTTCGAGAGCGAACTATTGTCAGTTTGGCCGTGTTAGATAAATGTAATTATTATGTGTCTAATATTTAAAAATAAATACTTGAGATTACCTTGATTCCGGAAGTTAGTTCGGTTGTGATTAAAATCATCGAATCATTGTAAAACAACCTTTAGATTATTAGAATAATTGTTTGTTGGATATTGACATCTGTCACATTTACGAAGCTTGAGACCAATGTAGAAGTATCTAATTTGATTAGTTATTGTGTTTACGATATATACTACTCTTAACTTGTCAAAATCGTACAGATGTTATTACTATAAATAATTAAATAATATTTGATAGTAACTGTAGTATATCTTAGAATTTATATTGCTATTTTAATATAACAGGTTGTTTGAAACGATTAATACAATACTGTCAGTTGATGTTTGATGGGAAGGGATAAATGGAAGGGATGGTAGGATATAAAAAGGATTGTAATGACATTCTCGAGGCAGTTGCTCAGTGGATGTTCAAGTGGCTAGTGCTAGTGTTGTTGTGATGTGAAATATATCTACCAGGTGTCATGTAAGTTACGTAATTTCATATTATACCTTAAATATTGTTATTATGTTGCTATTATTCTGAGTGATAGAATTAACTGTTTGAGATAACTATAATTTGTGGAAAATATAAGAAATGTGTTGATAGAATACTATAATACTGTTTCCATGGAGTTTCTTGTCCTTCTTCTCCATGAAGACCTAGTTTTGCGAACGGACAATAGCTTTCTCATTAAAGATGAATAATTATTGACAAGCCTAATTGAAATAATAAATATCTAGTCTTGTCTTTCTGTGCTTTTCTTTATGAAATCCTTCCTTTACACACCATATTCATAATACTTTCAGACATGATAAATAACCAATAACCATTCTGACATTTAAGGCTTGCTATTTGCGTGGTAGCTATATATACGCTTATAATTATATTATATCAAATCTAACACGCGCGACATGCGGTGCCTTTGCGTCGCGTGTTCCGCCTGTTTGAAGAAGCCTTTATTTGTAAACAAAATAATGCTGTAGTGGACGCGTTTGTGTCATGTTTGTGTAAACAAAACGAAATGTTTATTAACCCATTTAAATGTTTGAGTAAACTACTCTATGTGTTTTTTGTTCGCATGTACGGCTTATTGCCGTACATAGTTGTAGCATGGAAGTTAATATTATCTCGTTCTAATATTATTAATTCCTAATCTACGGTTAATAGTAACATAATCATAATATCACGCCTTTATGTATTACCCGAGGGGTTAGACAGAGATGCATCTACACTACTATTTTTTAATTAGTACAAAAAAAATGGGGCACTATCCGTACTTACTGATCATATTTGTGTAGTCAACAGTCAAAAAAATTAAATCCCAAAATTGTCCACGAAAATTTTTCATAATTCGTAAATTCATAATTGAATCAATCATTCATAACAATTGCTACTAGAAAATACTACGCGCAGTGCTTTTCCATGATTAATGAATACTACTATGTAGCCTGTACTATTTCCATAAACTGAGTGACATTTTGGGATATAAACAAACGCTAATATCTTTGCTGTTAATGAATATTATTTATTGAGACTTTACATATATAATAACAAGACTTTCTCTAATACCTAAGCCCTTTAATTATTTTTACTAATTAAAAATTTGTGGTGTATAGTACACACACATTTCCCCAGTTATGTTTGAGAGCCTATACTACCTCAAATGGCTTAGCATGATCCTCCGTTATGTCGAAAATACTGCAGCATTAATTTTGAAATAAATATATGATAAAGTTGAGGATTAATTTTAAGTAATATGTTTGACGAAAACACGATTCCAAAAAATTTCCTCGATTGAAAAATATTCCAAAGTTACCTCCAAACCAAACAATAAAACGCGGGTATTCAAAAAACACTTCAAAGTAGATCATGAAACTTTGCACACTAACTGAACTAACTATAAAGCATGTCTTATGTTTATTACTTTTTTCAAATTACTTACCATTATTTTCACCGTAAAAAGCAATCGCCTAAACTAACAGCGCCCAGCACTACAATCAGTCTTGCTCTGACTCAGTCTCAGCGAGGTAAAAAGCTGAGGTAGTATGGGGTCTTAAGTCCCTTGTAATAGGGGGCGAGCCTATTCCCATCAACTGGGCACAAATCCAGACTCCGGGCTGTTACTGAAGAATTCCAAATGGACAAAACATAACACTGTGCCCGACCCGGAAATTGAACCCAATTCAATTCGGAAGCAAACTCATTTGTTTCTACTTTATTAATTTGTTTTTTTTTTTTATTATTATTTACTAGTGACTTGACAAAACATGAAGGTTTCTATATTCATATAAGTTTAATATAATAATATATATAAGTTTAATATTAATGTATTATACCTACTTAAAAAACTTCCATAATAAATTCTCTAAATTATAGGTAGTGAAAACCGCATCAAAATCCATTGCGTAGTTTAAAAGAACAACCCATAGACAAACTCGAAAAGCGACTTTATTTTATAATAAGTATAGATACTTATAGAAGTATGTAAGACCTGTTTTTTCAATCGTTTGATAATTATATTCTAGGAATATTAATTTTGACAGATATCCCTTACTGTCTGTGTGGGACGTGAAATCATAGCGCGATCACATAAAGAATAATATATTTTGTTGACAGTTAGTACCGCATCGCTCGATAGATGGCGTTGGCGTCAAAATAGATCGCGCTATGGTTTCATTACGCGCATTTGGTTGGGTCCGATGGATTATTTTTATTTTTGTGAGCAGCGCACCTATCGGAATTATTTGTAACTAAATTATACATATTAAACGGGTGGTTACGTAATTCAGTGGTGTTATTTGCGAAAACCCTCCAAGTCGACCCTAGGTACATATGGTCCTTGTCGAGTCGGATACGGTCGTGAGTGTTTTTGGTGGTCACCGGTGGTGGTAGTGACTGCCACCCTACGCGTCGTTACTGGGCAGTGGATCGCTGTCCAGAGCAGCCCCTTCAGCGGGTACCAGGTGAGAGGTGCCCAGGAGTTGAAGGTGGAGCCGGGTGGAACTGGAGCCAGAGGAGCAGCCTTTTGGAGCCAAGGCAGCCAGGAGCCAGGACTGGCTCTGACACCCTGGAGGAACAGCGCGAGGGAGGTAAAAGCGGACCGAAGTAAGCGGCTAAGCAGAGGGCGCCACTTGTATGGTGCAAGTGTCGATCATCAGAGTGAGTGAGTGAACAAATCGTGAGTACATTTAAATAAATAATCTATTAAAAAGTGCAGTTCGGTTCACTTCGGACTTGTAAAATATTTTCGATAAAAGTGGTTGAAACGGGGAACCTATGTTCAAACGTAAAATATCAAAGTTGCAGTTCTCAAACACTTGTAAAAATTGTGATTCTGACTTAAGTTTGTTGGCGATCAGTTTGAAGAAGTTCAACGTGTTTTAGAGACATTAAGTTTAATAGTTCTGATTGCTATCTTAGGTCTATTATTATAAATTGAAAGTGTACCTTATTTGTATTTCTTATTGTATTTGTTGTTCTTGTTTATAAACATGGAGGCCTATAGTGATGTTCAGGAGGATATTAAATCCAAAATTGAAAAGGCTAAAACTAATTTTAAAAAATGTCCCAAGGATCGACTTACGGTCTCATACGTTGAAACACGTTTGGAAAGCTTGGAACAGCATTGGAATATGTTTTACACTACGCACTTAAAAATAATTAGCGAGATTAAACGATCAGATTTAGGTAATTCAAACTATCACAAGAATCGTGTGTTTGATGATGTAGAGGAAATGTATGTGTTATTCAAGAGTGATCTAAAAGAACTGTTATGTGAAGGTAAAACGGTGCAATATAGCGACAAACATAGTAGTTCAGGAGATAGTCAGGAAGTTTCTAATTTTAAATTACCTGAAGTGAAAATTCCTGTGTTCTCTGGTAAATACCTCGAGTGGCAGACCTTTCGGGACCTATTTGTCGGGTTAATCCATAATAATAAAAGGCTGGATGATGCACAGAAAATGTACTATCTCAAAGGGTATTTAACCGGAGACGCAGAACACTTGTTAAGAAATGTAAATGTTACTTCCGATAATTATAAGGCAAGCTGGGAAAAATTAGAATCGATGTATAATAACAAAAGATTTCTGGCAAATGGTATTTTAAAACGTTTATTCGGTCAAAAGGTTTTAACGGTAGAATCAGCTACGGATATTAAAAGGTTAATCAGTACTACATCTGACTGTGTGGGGTCATTAAAAAATTTAGGTATTGATGTAGCATCCTGGGACATCTTGATTATTCATATAGCTAATACAAAGTTAGATAAAGATACCAGAAAAGCCTGGGAGATGCAGGTAGCTTCCGATACTACAGATGATTTGCCTACGTTTAAACAGTTTAGTGAATTTTTAATAAGTCGCTTCCGCGGTTTAGAAAATCTGGATAGCAAAATAGATAAAAACCCTAAAAGTACACAGTCATTCCATGTAGTAAAAGATAAAAAAAATATTACTTGTGCATATTGTTCAGCTGACCATCGAATTTCATCTTGCCCAAAGTTTTCTAAAGAGTCTATTGATAGTCGTCGAAACATTGTAAAAGAAAAGAACTTATGCTTTATTTGCCTAAATAGTAACCACTCTGCTAGGTTCTGTAAAAACACTCACAGGTGCCAGGTGTGTAAACGCCGCCACCATTCTTTGCTACATCCCACGGGTGGGTCTGGGTCGGTTATTGGTGAGGGTAGTTCGGCTGCTCGCGAGGGAACCTCATTGATTGCTAATGAGGAAAAAGATGTTGCCGCACAAGCGGAGGAAAAACCAGTAGTCTCATGTCTTTCGACAGGAAACAAGCAAGCGGTGTTATTAAGCACAGCCTTATTAAAGGCTGAGTCAAAACATGGGACTTACCGGGTAGTTAGGGCGTTACTGGATCAGGGATCACAGGGATCCTTTGTAACGGAATCCATGGTCCAGTATTTGGGTTTGAAGAAAATACCTTCAAAAAATACGGTGGTAGGTGTAGGTGGAGACAAAAGCACTACGTCGACTGCCAAGGTAGTGGTCACGATTGGCTCGAGATTCGATCCAACGTTCAAACTGCAGGTAAACGCGTACGTTCTGAAATCGGTTACGGCTTTTCTCCCGTCTACTGAGGTATCCAGGGTAGAATGGGTAGACTTAATCGATACCGAGTTGGCTGATCCGGAATATTTCAGGCCTAATAAAGTTGATATTTTATTGGGTGCTGAAGTATACAGCCAGGTGATTCGGGACGGTGTAAAGAAGAACGCAAAGGGGACGCTCTTAGCGCAGAGCACCGCTTTAGGCTGGATATTGTCGGGGGCAGTCAAAGTGGACAATGGGCTTAACATTCACTCACATATTACGGTGATGCACTCCAGTGTCCAAGATGATGATATATTAAGAAAATTTTGGGAGTTAGAGGCGGAACCATCTGCAAAAAAGATGCTCACGGAGGATGAAGTCAAATGTGAACAATTGTTTACGACTTCGACATTGCGTAATAAAGATGGCAGGTATGTCGTCAGACTACCGTTGCGGGATGAACAGCTGGTTGGCAAGTTTGGCGAGTCTAAATGTATAGCGGAAAAAAGACTTAAAGGTTTAGAATTAAAATTAGGAAGGAATAATCAATTAAAACAAGATTACGGAAAGGTTATACATGAATATTCTGAATTACAACATATGGAAAAGGTATCACAAGACAACATAAAATTAAAAGAAGCAATATACTTACCACATCACGCCGTCGTCCGCGAGGATAAGGATACGACCAAGGTTCGGGTCGTATTCGATGCTTCCTGTAAGGGTTCAAATGGGATGTCACTGAATGACAATTTGTTGATTGGACCCACCTTGCAGGCAGAACTTCGACATATTATTATGCGTTGGAGATCATATGAGATATGTTTGGTTGCCGATATAATCAAAATGTATCGACAAGTATTGGTTAACAGGAAAGACACGATATTTCAGCGCATACTTTGGAGGGATAGTCCTGAAAAGAAAATAGAAGAGTACGAACTGGTGACTGTAACATTCGGTACCGCATCAGCACCATACTTGGCAGTTCGTGCCCTTCACCAAGTAGCTTATGATGAGTGTGAAGATAGTCCTGAAATAAAGAAAATTATTTTAAATGATTTCTATATGGATGACTTGATGACTGGAGCTGAAAACATAGAAAAAGGCATGAAAATCTTCACAGAAATGAATGATACTTTGAGTAGAGGCGGATTTAAGTTGCAAAAGTGGATGAGCAATAGTAAAGAATTATTAAATAATATAAGAAATGAGAAAGGATCTACACATGAAGACTTAAGAATAAAGATGGATGATATAACAAAAATATTAGGACTTACCTGGAATTCAAGCGAAGATGTCTTCCAATACTCTCTGGAACTCCCTACTATTACTGGACCTGTAACAAAAAGAAAAATTATTTCCGAAATAGCGCGTTTGTTTGACCCTCTGGGATGGTTAGCGCCTAGCATTATATTAGCTAAAATATATATACAAAAATTGTGGTTGGCAGGATTAGATTGGGATAAAGAAATCCCAAGTAATTTAGAAAAAGAATGGAGTACTTACCATCACAGCTTGGCTTCTCTGGTTCAGATTAGAATTCCTCGATGGTTACATACTACTTCTAGTAACACGAAGTCAGAGTTACACGGGTTTTCAGACGCATCGAAGTTAGCATATGCAGCAGTCGTTTACCTTAGGGTTGTGGATAATATGGGAAATGTTCATACGTCGCTAATAACATCCAAAACAAAGGTGGCACCTGTTAAACAAGTATCCATCCCAAGACTGGAACTCTGTGGAGCAGTGCTGGTTACTAAGCTAATAGCGGAAGTAGGTGAAGTTATGGGAATACCAAAGGCTGATTGGCATGTATGGACCGATAGTGAAGTAGTATTGGCATGGTTAAATTGTCATCCTAGCCGCTGGAAAACATTTGTGGCCAATCGAGTTTCTGACATTTTAACCACATTGGATACGTATCACTGGGCACATGTGCCCACTAAGCAAAATCCAGCAGATTGTGCATCGCGAGGTGTTTCTCCATCAGAACTTGTAGGTATCTCTATATGGTGGGAAGGGCCGAGCTTCCTAAAAGAGCCGGTTATCGAGTACAAAAGGCCTAAACATCTTGTAACGCGTTTAGAAGAAATCAAGGTACACACATCTACGTTGGATGTAACCTTTTGGAACAGATTTTCGACACTGCCAAGAATGATCAGAGTTATAGCTTATTGTCGTCGGTTTTTAAGACTACAAAGGCAAGGAATTAGGTCGAAACATTTGGGTAAGCAAGAACTGGAAGAGGCAACAGAGGTATGTGTGAAGAAAGGTCAAGAAGAAAGATTAGCAAATGAATTGGAAGAATTAAGGAAAAATCAGATATATCAGAAAAAAGGGGGTCTAAAATCATTAAATATATTTTTGGACTCAAAAGGAATTATAAGAGTGGGAGGACGGCTTGAGAGGTCCCAATTAAATTATGATCGGGTTCATCCCATTCTGATACCGAAAGATTCCTTTCTAACAAGTCTCCTAATTGCCGATGCACACCAAAAAACTATGCATGGAGGGCCGCAAATCATGATAACCTATTTGCGGTCTAAATATTGGATCATAGGAGTTAAGCTTTCAGTTAAAAAGTATGTAAGGGAATGTGTTAAATGCATGAGACATGCATCTAAAGTTAGGACACAATTAATGGGACAATTACCTTCGGCACGAGTTACACCCAACAAGCCATTTCTGTGTAGTGGAGTGGATTACGCGGGCCCTATCAACATAAGGGTATCAAAGGGTCGAGGAAACAGATCCTACAAGGGCTACATAGCATTGTTCATATGCATGTCTACTAGAGCAGTGCATTTAGAAGCTGTCAGTGAACTGAGCACAAAAGGCTTTCTGGCTGCGTTCAAGAGATTTGTGGCAAGGCGTGGTCGATGCGCTGAGTTACACAGCGACAATGGCACCAATTTCGTGGGAGCAGCACGAGAATTACGGTACTTATTTACTAAAGAAAAGTCCAATCTCAATCTAGAAGTAGCGGAGGAACTTGCCACCAATGGTACTGAGTGGCATTTTATTCCTCCTCACTCGCCAAACTTTGGGGGCCTCTGGGAGGCAGGAATAAGGTCGACAAAATATCACCTTAAGAGAGTGGTAGGAAACTCCACGCTAACCTATGAGGAAATGGCAACGGTATTGGCCCAAATAGAAGCTTGCCTTAATTCGAGACCGTTATCTTATGTCGAGGATCAAGATAAGTTAATAATTTTAACTCCAGGTCATTTTCTGGTGGGGGAACCACTCGTTCTACCTCCGGACTCGAATTATGAAGGGGGTCATGCAAGTAGTTTACGGCGATGGCAACTCCACCAGAGAATGATGCAGGATTTCTGGCGTAGATGGTCGCACGACTATCTTCACCAATTCTTGCAGAGGCATAAGTGGGCCTACAAAACCCCGGAACCATCCATTGGTGACGTGGTTTTAGTGAAGGAGGATAATTTGCCCCCTGGCAGGTGGTTACTAGGTAGGATTACAGTTAAACATCCGGGGCCGGATGGGGTTACCCGGGTTGTTACGTTACGTACACAATCGTCTACCATAAAAAGACCGACATCCAAATTATGTGTGCTCCCTGTAACCGATTGAATTTGTAACTTTGTTCTTATGTAAAACACTATAAGTTATATTATTTTGTGTATTTTGTTAGCATAGTTATTGCCTAGATTTTATGACTTCTGTTGTTAATTTCGTTAAGCTCCTCACCAATGACATGGGCACACCCTCTGTCTCACATCTTTAAACACCCCAAATTACTTTGGCACGGTGGGCGGTATTGAAGGACTTTGGGCAGTGATGTCCTTGGTGGGCGGTATGTCTGTGTGGGACGTGAAATCATAGCGCGATCACATAAAGAATAATATATTTTGTTGACAGTTAGTACCGCATCGCTCGATAGATGGCGTTGGCGTCAAAATAGATCGCGCTATGGTTTCATTACGCGCATTTGGTTGGGTCCGATGGATTATTTTTATTTTTGTGAGCAGCGCACCTATCGGAATTATTTGTAACTAAATTATACATATTAAACGGGTGGTTACGTAATTCAGTGGTGTTATTTGCGAAAACCCTCCAAGTCGACCCTCGGTACACTTACAAAAACTGTGTAACACCAATTATACGCCTCGGATAAAATATACTTGACTATGGCAAAATCAACCCAAAATCTTTACAATTTCACACCTCGAAACTGTTCTAATTTTGAAATAACAGCTATAAATGTTATAGGTACGAGAATAGATTTATGTGTGTAGCCCAAGCCAGGGTGAAACCCAGCCAGCCAGGGTGACCGGTACATTCGGTTTGATGTCTCCGCCCAGACCTCGAGCGCGCCGGTCCGACAGGCCCCGAGTGGTCCGCGGTGGGCGCTGAAGCAGCTGGACCGGGAGCTCCTCCTGGAAGCCTCGATCGTGCAGGCCTGGGTGTCACCACCGGACAGGCCTGCTGACATCAACGACGAGGCGGAGTGGTTCCGGGAGGCCATGTCCGAAATATGTGACGTGGCAATGCCCCGGGTCCAGCCCGGACGTGCTTGGCGCC
This sequence comes from Cosmia pyralina, assembly GCA_946251885.1. Taxonomy (NCBI): domain Eukaryota; kingdom Metazoa; phylum Arthropoda; class Insecta; order Lepidoptera; family Noctuidae; genus Cosmia; species Cosmia pyralina. The sequence continues at coordinate 19,395,274 of OX276362.1, forward strand.
AGGTGTACTGGTGGTCGCCGGAGCTGACGGCTCTGCGCGAGGCGTGCGTTGCTGCGCGGCACCGGTACACCAGGCACCGCAGGCTCCGTATTCGCCCACCGGATACGGTAGCCATTCAGGCGGAGCTGTACGAGGGGTACAGAGCGGCGAAGACCGCCCTCCGAGCGGAGATCTCACGGGCCAGGGGTCTGGCTCGCGAGGAGTCGCTGGGGACTCTGAACAGAGACCCGTGGGGACGCCCCTATAAAATGGTGCGGGATAAACTCCGCCCATGGGCTCCCCCGCTGACGCAGAGTCTCCGGCCGCAGCTCGTGGAGGACGTGGTGAGCGCTCTGTTCCCTTCGCGAGGGGAACATACTCCCCCGCCCATGGCTCCGCCTCCTGCGGTGCCCGATGCGGACCACATCACCGACGACGACGACGATGCTCCGGAAGTGACCGAGGTAGAGCTGAGAGCGGCGGTACGTAGGCTGAGTGCCAAAAATACCGCCCCAGGACCCGACGGCTTGCCAGGAAGAGCTTGGGTTCTGGCCTTTGGGGCTCTCGGGCCTCGACTAGGGGGGCTCCTAAGCGCATGCTTGGAGAGGGGCCAGTTCCCACTTCGTTGGAAGACAGGGAAACTGGTCCTCATTAAGAAGCCGGGGCGCCCTGCGGACTCTCCGTCCGCTTACCGGCCCATCGTGCTGCTCGACGAGGTGGGCAAGCTCTTTGAAAGAGTCATTGCAGACCGCCTCGTCGGGTGGCTGGTGCAGGAGGGGCCAGATTTAGCGGAGAGCCAGTTTGGTTTCCGCAGGGGGCGCTCTACGGTGGACGCCATCATGCGCGTGCGAGCCCTCACGACGGGGGATGCTGAGGCCCGGGGTGGGGTCGTCTTGGCGGTGTCTCTAGACATCGCCAACGCCTTCAATACCCTGCCCTGGAGTTGCATCAGGGAGGCACTCCGGTATCACCGGGTGCCAACCCACCTCCGTCGAGTGGTCGAGGCCTATTTGACGGACAGGGCCGTCATCTACCCCGGTCATCAGGGAGAGTGGAACCGGCGAGAGATGTCGTGCGGTGTCCCACAGGGATCGGTCCTGGGGCCACATCTGTGGGACATCGGGTACGACTGGGTGCTGCGCGCCGACCTCCCTAGCGGCGTCAGCGTTGTATGTTACGCTGACGACACGCTGGTCCTGGCGCAGGGGAGGTCGCACCAGGCGGCGGCTGAATTAGCGACACGCGGGGTTGCGACAATCGTAGAGAGGATCCGGCAGTTGGGACTCGAGGTGGCCCTGCACAAGTCCGAGGTCATGTGTTTTCATGGTCCTCGGAACGCGCCACCGTCGGGTTCCCAAATAACGGTAGGAGGGGTTCACATCGGGGTTGAGTCGACGATGAAGTACCTGGGACTCGTCCTCGACAGCCGGTGGAACTTCGTGGAGCACTTCCGACGTTTGGCTCCCAGACTGGAGCGGGCCGGGGCTGCCTTGAAGCGGCTCCTGCCCAATCTGGGGGGTCCAAACGCCTCCTGCCGGAGGCTTTACGCGGGGGTCGTGCGGTCCATGGCCCTTTACGGGGCACCGGTGTGGGCGCGTTCCCTGAGGCTGCGACCAGCCCGCCGGTTGAACGCGTCCCAGAGGGTCATGGCCATCCGGCTAGTCCGGGGATACCGCACGGTCTCCTGTGAGGCGGCGTGCCTCCTTGCCGGATTACCGCCATGGGATCTGGAGGCAAAAGTCCTCGCGCACGTGTGGGAGTGGCGCGAGGAGGTGAAACGCCGGGGCGTAACTCCGCTGTCGCGAGAAATCACGGTACAGCGGACAGAGCTCCGGCGGGATCTCATGGCGACATGGAGAGTGCGATTGTCGCAACCCAGCGCTGGGCACGCCACATTTGCGGCGATAAGTCCCCTCTTTGAGGAGTGGTTGGAGAGGCGCCACGGCGTCCTCACCTTCCGCCTGACGCAGGTCCTCACCGGACACGGTTGTTTCGGGAGGTTCCTGTTTCGGATAAGGCGGGAGGAAACGCCCGGGTGTCACCATTGTGTGGATCGCCCGGAGGACACGGTGGAGCATACAGTGGAGGTCTGCCCGGCTTGGGCGGAGCACCGCCGTGTTCTCACGGAGGCGATCGGCGGCGGCGATCTCTCGCGTCCAAACCTGGTCCAGGCCATGGTGCGGAGCGAGAGTGCATGGGAAGCCGTCACCTCCTTCTGCGAAGCAGTAATGCTCGCGAAGGAGGAAGCGGAACGCGTGAGGGAGAGGCAACAGCCGCGCCCTCGCGCCCCTAGCCGCCGTAGGAGACGCCCTGGGCGGCGGGAATCGATTGCCGATTCCCGGCCACCGTAGGCGCGGGCTTGCGGATGACGAGTAATGGGCAGCTCGCCGTCCGGTGAGGACCAGGCCCGGGTCGACGGCGCGTTGTGTTCCACGCGCGCCTCAAAGAGATGTCAGCAGTGACGGGGTCAATTGGGCCGATGCCGCCGGGGTCGCGGGTAGTTCGAAAGAGATACCGTGGCCCTGGCACGGGCAGCTGAAGGAACATGGGTGGGTTTTAGTCAGTAAAAGTCTGACACGCCCTCCCGCCTCTGCCCAGAGCGGGAGAAGTCATTTGATGATTTCCCATCCACAAAAAAAAAAAAAAAAAAAAAAAAGGGTGAAAACATTAGCAACTCAGCAAGTTTGGTTGGGTACCCAAGGTGTGCTAAGTTACAAATGGCCATTTAATTTCACCCGCACCTTTAAATCAGGTGAAATATAAATACAAAGATTATTTAGGAATGGCAGGATAATTTGACACAAAACGTATTTGACAGGTTTATATCTACAACAGCACCCCCAAGCGGGACAAATTACGAGAATCGTAATCCATTCAAAAATGAATGAACGAAAATTATATACCCATCCCTTTTACTCTACATTACGATAATGTTATAACATATATACACAACTAGCTGCGCCCCGCGGTGTTACCCGCGGTTTATGAGATACACTAAAACGTGTATTATTTAATCGGTGAGAAAAGTATTCACAAAAAAATTGCTCATCCCACGGGAACACTACATTTTTTCAGGATGTAAAGTAGCCTATGTGTGCTATGTGTTTATCCAGAGTGTCAGCTACTTCCACACCAAATTTCATCAAAATCGGTCGAGGCGTTTGAGTTTGAAAGAGTAGCAAATATATTTGAATTTCTTGCTCATCCCACAGGAGCACTATATTTTTTCGGGATAAAAAGTAGCCTATGTGTTAATCCAGGGTATAAGCTGTCTACATACCAAATTTCATCCAAATCGGTTTAGCCGTTTGAGCGTGAAGAAGTAACAAACATACACACACACACACTCACAAACGTTCGCCTTTATAATATAAGTGTGAGTGTGATAACACGTATATTATAACATGACATTTAATTTTAATTGTATTTTAATCGTATCGTATTTTAAGTCTATTGATTGACGATAATGGCAGGATAATTTGACACTTAGTCCCGTATTACAGGACGTCACTCAATACAAGCATTACTTAAAACTAGTTTCAACCAATCAAATGGCTTGAATTTTGTTTTAAGTAATGCTTGAGTATTTAGCGACGTTCTGTAATACGGACCTTTGAGTATTTTACAGGTCTACATCTACAACAGCGCCCCCAAGCGGGATAAATTGCGAGAGTTGCTGCCATTGACACAGAACAGTAGGTACAACAAATGATCAAATTCTCTGACTCCTGCGTTAAAACTCTGTTGCATGAGCCAGTCTCCTGCCGTAATAAAAAGACACATTTTTTTGTTTTATTACAACACAAGCCAAGCCATGGCACAAGCAAATTAGTTGATCACAGCCAACGAAACTTTCCCAGCCAGTATTTGATTGAACTTTTTAAACATTCGCGATTTGTACACATTATATTAAATTGAGAACGGGTACGGGTACGCGAAGTAGGCACCTGATTACCTCGTAAAAAGGAATATCGCGAGAACACCCGTTCTCAATTTTGTTTATAATGTAGTGTTTGATTGATCAATGATGAACTCACTATCCTCATAATCCACAAAATAGAGGAGCTCGTGGCTAAGTAATAACGGCCGCACGTGTTGATTCATCAAGTTAAGCTACGCTTGCCGGGGTTGGTCCGTGGATGGGTGACCATCTTTACATACCGAGACTCCTCCGTGCCTCGGAAAGCACGTTAAGCCATTGGACCCAGCTGTCATTCGTGGATCTTCGACAGTCGTTACGGGTCAGAAGCCCGAAAGTCTGACAACCAGTCTTACCAAGGGGTATCGTATTACCCAGTTACTGGGTTGTGGAGGTCAGATAGGCAGTCGCTCCATATAAAATACTGGTATTCAGCTGCATCCGGCAACATGTTGGGGTCGGCTTCCAGTCTAACCGGATGGTTAGACTGGAAGCCGACCCCAACATGTTTGGGAAAAGGCAAGGCTTACTGATTGAATTATGAACTCACAATCGCGAAAAAAAACGCGTACGTACGTAGAAAAGTTCAGGCATTTATTTTTAAAACTTACGGTGGGTATATTAGTCATAATAAACACCATGACAGTTTGTTGTGTATGTTTAACTGTCAAAATATTAGTTACCTAAAGTAAATATTAGTGTTGGCTTGCTACGTACCTATGTAGGTACACGTGATGTTTTTTGTCACCGCAATGGACGTGTTGTTAAGGCTCCGTACCTCAAAAAGGAAAAAAAAACGGAACCCTTATAGGATCACTCGTGTGTCTGTCTATCCGTTCGTCACAACCAATTTGCTCCGAATCTAATGGACCAATTAAGTTGAAATTTGGTATAAATATGAATTTCTGTGACCCAAATGCGGACGTGTAACGTAAATTTTTCAATAAAGAGACCCCACTTTTGAGGGCAAATAAGAAAATTAAAAAACCGGCCAAGTGCGTGTCGGACCACACACAATGAAGGGTTCCGTAGTTGAAAATAATTTATCCCTAAAACAAACTTCTTAATGTAGTTGAAAAATATGTTCTTCCATAGATTGATATACCTCAAAGTCAATTCTCCAACTGCAAAATTAAGATTGTAATCTGAAAAAAGATTTTTGTACGTGATAAAATCCGCTTACCCTGCTATTCTAAAATAAAACACGGTATCTGTAATACGACACTGTGTTTGTACAACTAATCGTACAATTCTATTATTGTACGAGTCACTGCCGGTCAGCATTTACTTTGTTATACAATACTGACATCATAATTGGGTAAAGGTGACGCTTACAATAAAAATTTGGGGTCAGCGGAGTTAGAAGTAGGTCAAGAAGGATTATAAAATCCACTTCCTCTTTTCATAGACTGCCTCGTTGTTTTGATGCCACCGTGACTATACGTAACGTCAAATAAATTTGAATTAAAGGTCATTGACCCACATAGAATAGAATAGAATACTCTTTATTATGCACACCATTTAAATACATATAATACATACATGCATACATTTATACAAATACGTAATTCCGAAAACAGAAATAAATAACACATAAACTTGTCCCGAAACGACCTTTATCGTGATCCTTGACTTTTTCTAATAATAAAAAAATAAACACTTTTTTTACAAAAAAATACAACCGACTTCCAAAAACAACACTATAAAGTGAAAAATAACTTTAATTTCGGAAGTCGGTGTCTAGTTAAATGTATTTTCGTTTTTTGCCACCGACTTCCGAAATTAAAGTTATTTTTCATTTTGTAGTGTTGTTTTTAGAAGTCGGTTGTATTTTTTTGTAAAAAAGTGTTTATTTTTCACTTTTTAGTTGTGGTACCTACCCCACACAAATTCAAATACCACTACCTACAAAACAAACTAGAACATCATCCATATAAAAGTGGGGAAAAAATACGTATTTTTGAAGCTAACTCAAAAACTAACGAAGCAAAGTTAATCAATTTTATATGAGACCAACTGTGATGTACACCCTCTCGAATAAAACAAACAAAAATCGAAATCGGTCCAGCCATCTTCGAGTAATCGGGGAACATACATAAAAAAAAAAGGTTCCGACGAATTGAGAACCTCCTCCTTTAAGAAGTCGGTTAAAAAACGATTCATAACGTATTGTTGGGGTACCTACGCTGAGAAATTAAGGAAAGAGCAATGAACTTTATTTCAGATTTATGTGGCGTCACCATAAATCTGAATTAGAACAGTGGTGGCCTAGTGGTAACGGCCTCAACTTACGAGTTGTAGGTCGTGGGTTCGAAATCTATCCCGGGCAGGCTCTTTATTTTGTGTAAATAATTACATCACCACTGCTCTCAAAACGGTGAAAGAAAACATCGTGAGGAATCTGGCATGTCCTAGAACCAAAAATTCGAAGACATGTGACATCTACACCCGCACTACGCCTGCGCGGTAGATTACCCACCCACTCCCTCTCGAAGAGAGGAGGCCTGTGTCCCAGCAGTGGGAACATTATAGGCTGATTACGCTTATGCTATGACTATTGAGTATTGGTTCGATCATCGAGTCGGACAATAAGTTATTTTAGGGTTTTCCATTTTTGAAATTCTCAGGTCGTTCGCGATCGCTGCTTACGTAGTTCGCCGAGCTTCGTATGCAGCTCGGGCTTCGTCGGACGAGCGTATGATGACTGTGTAGTAGCATGGACGGGTGAGTCTGCATTTAAAGAAAAGAAAGAAAAGAAAGAAAATACGTTTATTATTCATTTATGCCTGGGGTAACGGTTATAGGCTCTATTTATTTATAACGTGTGACTTATATCTGGAAGTGACTGACCTCTTGGTATTGCAGTCATCTAACCATCAGAAAGATCAAACAATCGCCAAACAAAATTTTTGAGAGACTTGAATTAATTTTCGACTCAATTTGAGCTTAATTTCATTGGATTACCCATTTTCTGGGTTCTATTTGTCTACGAGGGACTTGACTTGAGGGCACTGACTGTTCTCTTGGAATCACATGTGTCTTACCATCCGTTAAGCAAACAAAATTTTAAAACACTTGAATGTAATTCGGAATCAATTGAGCTGTTTTTATAAGCTTAAATAGTTGAGTAAACCCGAAAACATTATCAACGTAGGTTAAATTGACAACAATAACGAATTAAGGTCTGTTTTAATCAAAAATAATAATAATAATAAACCAGGCCAAAATGACCTTTATGATAATGTAATAAAAGCCAGTTTGACATTTGCACTTGTCAATTTAGTCACCGAGATTAAAAATTAGGCACTATAAGGACGCTGTTACAAATGGATAATAAAATCATTACTTTTTTACACAAAAGTATGTTTATTCAATAAAATTCTTTGCATTCTTAACATGTTTTTTAGCCGAATTGTTGATAGATGTGCATGGTACGATTCTGAACTATAAACATAATTTTAGATAGGTACAGTTTCTCAATAAAGGTACCGAAGTACAAAGTACAAAATTACATTTATAGTTTTGAATCGTACCATGCACATAAATCAACAATTCGGCCATAAAACATTTTAAGAATGCAAAGCATTTTATTTAATAAACATATTATACTTTTGTGTAAAAAAGTAATGATTTGACTACCCATTTGTAACAGCGTGCTTAATATAAAGTACATCCATTGACACAATCGAAAGTTGCTAGGCAACCTATGGTCCCAGGTGTCACCATTGTGTGGATCGCCCGGAGGACACGGTGGAGCATACAGTAGAGGTCTGCCCGGCTTGGGCTGAGCATTGCCGTGTTCTCACGGAGGCGATCGGCGGCGGCGATCTCTCGCGTCCAAACCTGGTCCAGGCCATGGTGCGGAGAGAGAGTGCATGGGAGGCCGTCACCTCCTTCTGCGAAGCAGTAATGCTCGCGAAGGAGGAGGCGGAACGCGTGAGGGAGAGGCAACAGCCGCGCCCTCACGCCCCTAGCCGCCGCAGGAGACGCCCTGGGCGGCGGGAATCTATCGCCGATTCCCGGCCACCGTAGGCGCGGGCTTGCGGACGACGAGTAATGGGCAGCTCGCCGTCCGGTAAGGACCAGGCCCGGATCGACGGCGCGTTGTGTTCCACGCGCGCCTCAAAAAGATGTCAGCAGTGACGGGGTCCAATAGGGCAGAAGCCGCCGGGGTCGCGGGTAGTTCGAAAGAGATACCGTGGCCCTGGCACGGGCAACTGAAGGAACACGGGTGGGTTTTAGTCAGTAAAAGTCTGCCCAGAGCGGAAGAAGTCATTTGATGATTTCCCATCCAGAAAAAAAAAAAAAAAAGGCAACCTATGGTCGTGACTCTATCGTTATGACTGTCACCATTATCTAAGTACTATCGCGTCCTAGTAGAAAAGGTTATAAAACAAATGGCGTATGTTAGCCTCGCCGTAAATGGACTAACGACCTTTTGCTCTTTCTTTAATGGCTTACAGATATTGTTTTATATCGTTCTGTAGATGGACCGATAAAGAGGAACCGAGTTGGCGTATTTTGAGGGTTCCGTACCACAAAAGGAAAAAACGGAACCCTTATAGTAAAGGTATCTAGTTGAATTTAATATCAAATACGTAAGTCTATGGTCCCTTGGAGTTCTAAAAAAGTCAAGCTTCTAAGTCAACGTAATAAAAAAAACCGGTCAAAAGCGAGTTGGACTCACATACCGAGGGTTCCGTTCCGATTTCTTAAAAAGTATTAGTATAGTTAGTAATAGTATTTAGATGCATCGTTCTATTTTTTCTGTAATCTTTACATAAACTTCTATGACATAGAATAATTTCAGATTTTTCTCTATGCAAAAATCGGAGATAAGGGGGGGAACGGTATTTTTTTTTACATTTTTCATCACAAGCCGAAAACTATGCGGCCTAAAAAAAAGAAAAAAATGTTTGAGAATTTGCAAACAGCGCTCTTTCATATGATATCCGACATGCCCTAGTAGCCCCACTTCGAATTTTTAAGACCCCCTTTCAGTCCCTATTGCAAAAAAAACTACATATATTTTATTTCTCTGTTATTGCAAAATAGTTGGAAAAACGTCATCTAAAACTGTTTCAAATTTCAAATTGATAGCATTAGTAGTTCCTGAGATATCCAGCTGTGACAGACAGACAGCCTGAATCGCACCATAAGGGTTCCTTTTTACCATTTCGGTATGGCCATTTATGCGACATATTTTCATACTTGCAAGTAAATCAAAACTTATATGATACTTCCTGTTGATCTAGAATAACGAAATTTCGCAAGAAGCAAGGTCTCACAGCACAAGTAAAGGAAAAAGTCTGAAAATTGTTAATTTGATGACATAAAAATCTTTTTTTTTTGGGATAAATTATTTTCAACTACGGAGCACTTCATTGTGCGTGGTCCGACGCGCACTTGGCCGGTTTTTAGGGTTCCTTACCTCAAAAGGAAAAAACGGAACCCTTATAGGATCACTCGTGTGTCTGTCTGCCTGTATGTCTGTCTGTCTGTCTGTCTGTCCGTCTGTCACAACCAATTTGCTCCGAATCTAATCGAATAAGTTGAAATTTGGTACACATATGTATTTCTGTGACCCAAACACGGACGGGTAAAGTAAATAAAAGAAATTTGAATGTGGGGGTCACTTTTGGGGAACAAATAAGAAAATTAAAAAAAAAAGTTTTGAAAACTACACCGTGTGACATGTAAAATGAAAGGGCTTACTATGAGGGACTCAAACATATATTTTTTATAATTTTAAAATAAATTGTTTTAAAGTTATTTAAGAAAATAGACGAAAATTGGCCATTCCCCACCCTCTTATCTCCGAAACTACTGAGCCTAAAATTTTGAAAAAAAATACAGAAAATTTATCTGTACCTGTAGATTACAGGAAAACCTATAAGAAGTCTGTGGTCTTAAAATAACATGGTAAATTTATCAATATTGTGAGCACAAACTTACATTTATGGTTATGTATGGGAGAACATGTTTTTTAACTACAATGTTAACTTTGTTTTTGGGATAAATTCATCTTAACTACGGAACCCTTCATTGTGCGTGGTCCGACACGCACTTGGCCGATTTTTATTCAACTTCTGACAATAACTGTATGTTGCTCTTGTGACCAAGAACAAGAACAAGTTGAAAATACCACGTGATTATTTTAATTTGGAAAGTATAAGTAAGTATAATATGTCTCTGATTTAAAACATCTTTAGCGGGATTATGCAATATGACGTTGTAGCCCAGGGCTTTATTAGAATGTGTATAACACACATTCATTTATTGTGTGTGTGTGTGAATGTGTGTGCGAAACAGAATCATTTCTCTAAAGTTTTGTCGACAAGCCACTGTGCCAGCATACAATCTCTCACACTTTCACCCTCAGTCACTCACACAAACACACTCACACACCCACCCACACACACACACACAACACAATACACGCCTTACTAAACTAGCCTTAGATTTGTAAACCGACATATTTATGCTCAATCGCACTCCGACCCACAAGATACAAGCCCTGCTTAGTTTGTGGGTCAACGGTCAAACCTTGCATTGTTGTGATGTACAAAGTTAAATTTTGTGCTTGTGTATTCTGTCATCACCTTTTCTTTTGCCAATAAAACTTTTTGTATTTTTTTTGTATTTTTTTTTTTTTGTGTGTGTACTTCAAATATTACTTTTTAATCTCATTCTTCAAGGCCTCTCTCCCTTAAATACCAACCTGGATTTGCAGACTTTATCCTAAAATTCTGGTTGGATAAGATAAGAATGACGTACAAAGAATTTTACTTTAAGATTTGATATAATCTAATCTTAAATATTGTTTGTAAATTCAAACAAGAAATTCATAATATTGTTAGATTTAAAATTCAAATTAGACTATATTTTCGTGCGCAAAAGCGTCACCCACGTGGTGGCCGGTAATTATTATCCCACAGAAACGTACTACCGGGATAAATAGTATTCTACGCCCATAATTTACATGCGTACTGTATTACATCAAAATCCTCAGCCTTTAAGATGGATCCGCTGTGGTAGCGCGTAAAATTCAAATTTTCTTGCGTTTTATGCAATTTGCAGGTCAGTGTCAGGTTTTATGTTCATTAACATATGATTCGCGGCCGTCACTATATGGCTTTACAGAATTATAATCATTAGAATCCAAGTCCATTAGTTCGAATTGACCTCAAATCGTTGTATTTTTGATTCTAATGATTATCACATCACATCACACTTCACACTATAATAATAATATAATAATCACACTAATACAATATTATAAAGGCGAAAGTTTGTGAGTGTGTGTGTGAGTATGTTTGTTACTTCTTCACGCTCAAATGGCTGAACCGATTTGGATAAAATTCGGTATGTAGACAGCTTATACCCTGGATTAACACATAAGCTACTTTTTATCCCGAAAAAATGTAGTGCTCCCCTGGGATGAGCAAGGAATTCAAATATATTTGCTACGCTTTCAAACTCAAACGGCTCGACCGATTTTGATGAAATTTGGAGTGGAAGTAGCAGACACCGTGTATACAAATAGCACACATAGGCTACTTTACATCCTGAAAAAATTTAGTGTTCCCGTGGGATGAGCAATTTTTTTGTGAATACTTTTCTCACCGATTAAATAATACACGTTTTAGTGTATCTCATAAACCGCGGGTAACACCGCGGGGCGCAGCTAGTAATTCTATAAAGCCATATTAGTTACGGCCGCAAATCACATTTTAATCAACATACAATCTGCCACTTGCAAAAAAACGTAACAATATTTGAATTTCTTGGCCTACCTTAGCGCATCCTCCGTGTTACTTTCGTATCTATATTGTTAGTATGGATTCAAGAAAAAACTGTATTAAATAACCAGTTTCCAACTATGAAACATACCCACTGTTCGTCACCCATTTTCATGTATGTCATTATGATGTTTTCACATTTGACCTGTCAACAATTAGGTAAGAAACATCTCTATTATTGCCATAATGCCATAAAGAATGAAATCATGACGCACCGATTGTATTGTAGGTACTTTTAGTAGGTACCTACGTCTATTAATGTACTCATAAGTGTAGGTACAGTCGGCAAAATAAATTATAGCAGGTGATGCAGTTCTATATTTTCATTCATACTTTTAAAAAACTGCCTAAAACAGGTATTAACCCTAATTGATACATTTACAGGTATAAATCTTACATGCGCATACACTTAGACCGAAACGAATATCTTTAGATCATACAAAATATTAATTCATCCTGTATTAGAATCGAACTCACGACCCATCACGACTATACAAGCCCTGACAAACTTATTTATATTTTCATTTATTTATTTTACCATCTATGTATGTCACCTTATGATTGTGAACACCTCGTGAAATTGTGAACTGTACCATATTGCTTACAATATGACGTATTAATTTTCGATAGCAAACCGAACAACTTTTTCCATGGCACCAACATCGTAATCGCGATAAAATGATCAGCCGTCCCATACATTTGCGTCGAGTAGTTATTGAAGGTTTCTCTGGGACAGTTGAAAATTTTTTCGCGATTACGATGTTGGTCCCATGAAGAATGTTGTTCGGTTTGATCTTCTGTATGACACCCTGAAATTTGACAAGCATACAAAACGACACGTTGTAGAACTGTGAATGTGATCAACCGCGCGCAAACTGAGCGAGCGGTGCCGCGGTAGCGGCTGGCTAGCGCTTCTTCCAAGTTGGTCGCAGTTACTTGGCTATTTAGTATTGGCGCAAGGTGCGTTCGTCGCATGCAAGTTTGATACCAGTTCACAATTTGTCGGTTTGCCACGGATAGATTATAAACTATCAAAAAGTAAAGCGATAATTGTAAATGGTTTGTTGCGGTTCACAATTTTTCGATAGTTTATAATCTCGTGAGATCACACTATAATATATATAATATAATATCACATATCGCACTAATATTATAAAGGCGAAAGTTTGTGAGTGTGTGTGAGCGTGTGTGTGTGTATGTTTGTTACTTCATCACGCTCAAACGGCTGGACCGATTTAGATGAAATTTAGTATGTAAACAGCTTATACCCTGGATTAACAAATATAGGCTACTTTTAGTTCCAGTCTACGCGGGTGAAACCGCGGGGCGCAGCTAGTAGATTATAAACTAACGAAGTTCTTCATACGGTGTCAATTTTGTTTTATGTATGTATACATAAAACAAAATTAGACATTACAGAATGTTTTCTGTCGGTATATAAAAGTTATTCCACATACCAGATCAATGATTTTGTCTGTACCAATATGTAACTTATTTATTAATATTTAGCCTGCAAACCTGACTGTTTTGCCGTGTGTACTGCGCTAAGTGCGAGAATAGACCGTTATGAACTGAGAGCTATTTATGTGGGTAAATCGTTCTAAAACGTTGCATTTGGATTGTTGGATTGGTTTAGGAATGTTAGAGTTTGGGTACAAATAGAACACGGCATTTTAAAAATGTTTTATCCCAATTGTAGGATTTCTCTCGCATCGTACCTCGTATTTTTACGGAAATCTATGTTGCATGAATAAACAAAATACGATACTCCAAATCATATCCTGATAATAAGACATATTGGATACTAAACTTTGTAAATTAACAACATATTGACTGACCAACAACTGGAGAGGAGCTCGTGGCTAAGTAATAGCAGCCGCACGGATCGATCCATCAGGCTAAGCTACGTTTGCCGGGGTTGGTCCGTGGATGGGTGACCATCTTTACATACCAAAACTCCTCCGTGCCTCGGAAAGCACGTTAAGCCGTTGGTTCCGGCTGTCATTCGTGGATCTTTGACAGTCGATACGGGTTGTCAGAAGCCCGACAACCAGTCTTACCAGAGGGGTATCGTATTACCCAGTAACTGGGTTGTGGAGGTCAGATAGGCAGTCGCTCCATGTGAAATACTGGTATTAAGCTGCATCCGGTTAGACTGGAAGCCGACCCCAACAGAAAAGGCTAGGCAGATTGATTGACTGACCAACAAATCTGTGGGAATATAAATATTTTTTTTTTAAGTGAAATCTTCTTTAGTAGCTATGAGCGATTTTTGATAAGAGAAAATCGTGACCGCAACATGCTATGCATTTACGTCTAAGTTTTCACTTCTCTCGGCAGTCACATGAGTGCCAATTTTTTTTTTATTTACTATACAACGTGTCGCTTTGCATCCTCGTCAAATTCAAATTTAAGGGTGTGGTATAGACCATCAAACCGAACAACTTTTTCCATACATTTGGGTCGAGTAGTTATTGAAATTTTATAAGGGCCAATTGAAATTTTTTTCGCGATTACGACGTTGGTCCCTTGGAGAAAGTTGTTCGGTTTGATGTTCTGTATCACATCCTGAAATTTGATGAGGATGCAAAACGACACGTTGTATACACATTCTATGTTTAAAATATTACTTAGAAATAGTGGTTAGATACCTATAATTATAGGCAAATACTCTTACAGTAAAGCAAGTATTTATTTATTTATTTTATTTATTTATATATACTTTATTGTACTCCACAAAAATAGATAACAAAAAAAGACATAATCAAACACTACAAAATATACAATGGGCGGCCTTATCGCTTTCTGTAATCTCTTCCAGGCAACCATAGAATGGACAGTGATTTGTCTGGATATGAAATGGGACTGTCTTTGGTGCAAATAATAAGTGCCTACTTACAATATAATACTAAAATACATACATACATAAAAATAGATACATACGAGTAAGTACATACAATACATCTCGTAAATATAAGCAACGAAAACAAATGAAGACTAAAGATATTTACAGTTACGTGAACACGATCACAACGACAAATAATGTTCCTTTACGAGCCTTTTAAACATAGGTAACGACTATTATTTATCCATGTATTTCTTCGACCTTGTTACACTTTAAATTTCCCGCACAGCTGCCCAAAACCTGAATTGCATCAAATTCTATTTCAGCTCAATATGGTTTTATTTTCGTCGCTAGGAACGGGGTCAAATGCAAATAGTCTCCATTTCAATGTAAGGTGACGCGTCATGAGCCATCGAGCTAGTACCTACTACTAGTACTATTCTCGCTACAGTGTAACACGTAGCGAAGGTAGCTCATAATTAGATTCGTCGCGAATGAAAGCTGCCTCAGAAAAGAAAAGATGTGAAAGAAAAGTTGGGGAGAAAAGAAAGGACTTTCTTTTTTTAATAATTCAATTTCCGCGAGTTACTTTCCACTTTTTTTATTCGGTACAGGATGAATGAAGAACGGAGATAATATTCATCTTCAAGGCAGTTTCTGATTAATCCGTAGAGGTTTTGAAATTTTAACTTATATAAATGAGAATGTAATCCAGGATTAATTACAATGTGATGTTTATGTCAGGAGAAGGTTTTTATCAAAGAAAAAATTAAGAAAATTTCGCAGAAAATTGGAAAATTTCAGAAAAAAGATTTTAACTTCACGCGTTTACATTAGAATATTCATAGCCAAGGACAACGTCTGTCGGGTCAGCTAGTTTTCAAATAACAGTGTTAATAGGAGTTAATAGGTGTGCGCATTGTAATGCTCGGTTCTCCTCCTTCACTGATGTAATACTCGTTTTGTATTATTACAAGGTGCGCGCTATAATGCTCAATTTTCCTCCCTCACTGATGTAATGCTCGAATCTGTAACGTTACATTACACGCGAATGCTCCTGGTGAGGGAGCACCTTTATAGTACGCAACTTATTTTTTGAAACGGTAAATGTGGCACTATTATAACTTCATGGGAAGCAAAACAGCGTAACATTTTTGAGACACCATCTATTACGAACTTTTAGACAAGAAAAGACTGTTTCCGACATCGTATATTCTTCAATGTGTCGGTATAGTTTCCTCAAGGAGACACATTCGAAGCATTTTCGGCAAACACACTTACTATCTTGCATATTTTAACGATGTCAATTTAAAAAATATCACCCAGTTTGCGTACTGAGTTTATTTTTAGTTGGTAAGTTATTCAATAATTTTTAGTGGTCGTTGGCCAAAGATAGGTCAATAACATACGAGTATTCCTTATTATTGTATAATTAAAAACTCCGAGTTACTCCTTTTAAAGAATAACATAAAAGTTTATATGAAAGGAGAAAGTGATTTTTAGAGTTCCGTACCAAAATGGTAAAAAGAAACCCTTATGGTGCAACTCAGTCTGTCTGGTTGTCTGTCCGTTTGTTACAGCTGGATATCTCAAGAACTACTAATGCTATCAACTTGAAATTTGGTAGAGTTTTCGATGACGTTTGCACAACTATTTTGCAAATAAGAAAGATTTTTTTTTTTGCAACAACTTCTGAATCACATAAAAGAACGCAAAATAGCGTTCTTTTCACATTCTCAAACATTTTTTTTCTTTTTTTAGGCCGCATAGTTTTCGAAAATAACCCTCCTTTTTGGGCTTCGCCGCAGTCGGGTAATAAAACCAAGAGTGAACCAATCCAACCATGTTGATTTCGGCATTTTTCACTTGTGCTACGAATCATCGAAAATTAAATGAAAGGAGCAAATGAACGTTATTTTATATTTATTTTTCGGTGTCGTGTCACTAGTCAGTGAAGCGTCTGATGTCAGCTTAATGAACGAACTATTTTTAGCAGTGGACAAATGGGGATGGCAACTGTCAAAATGGCGCTCTCATAGCTAGTTCGCAACACAAGCTATATAATACAAGGCGTGAGGTTGATCTACTTTATTTTTACGAAAATGACGCGTTGTTGGATTTCTAAATACTCCGAAATTGGAGTCCACCATTTCCCGAGATACTCTGAAATCTTTACAGATTATAAAGATTAAAAAAAAAATAAACAGAGTTTGAAACATTTTGAAGAAAGTGATTACGAGGAAATATTTAAGGTTTTAAATTCCGACACTTTCCAAGTCAAACACTTGATTAAAAATATTGAAATAATCGAAAATAACGCAATACTGAAATAAAACCAAATTCATGAATGAACGAAATGTAAAAATTTAATATGAACCTAGCTATGATCACGCCATCTACAATTAGCTTTGCCCGACCTTCCCCATTGAATTACGGATATTGAAAACATCTCATGGATATTAAAATACACGCTTCAATGGACAATTGAGAGCATCAAAGAGTATGAAATTAAGCAATATTAGTTAAGGGTCTAAGTGGGGTGGTTTGGGTCTCGGAATTTGGTCTTAATAAAGCCGACAGGTTGCTTCAATAGATTTTTGGAACAGCCCTTATCATTGACCAACCTATACTCATATCGGTAGATTCAAAAATAGAGAGGTGTTCAACCCCCCCCCCCCCCCCCCCCTACTCATATTTTTAATATTTGTCCCAATTTTTGTCAAGAAATGATTCTTGACTTAATTCGTACGTACGTAACACATAAATAGGTAACTGTAATTTCTAAGAACTAGGTTAAGATTGCAAACGTTCAGGAAAATGTATAGTCATTATCGTCATACAATAACTGCAAATAACAAATGTATGTTAGACATGAAACTTGGATGGAGTTTGTGAAGGTGAAATACTGAAATAGAGTACGTATTTCGTTCGGTTCCTATTTATTATCAACTAGCATTTGCCTGCGGCCCCGCTCGCGTTTAATTTAGAATTTGACAATCAATTCGGGTTGTACTCTGCTTTGTAATAATATAATTAAATCATGATTCGAAAGACACGTGGCGCCATCAATTATCAAAAGAACGTTATTGTTGTTTTCCTCGGCAATAGTAGTTTTTTTCGGGATAAAAATTATCCTATGTCCGTTTCTGTACACCTGACAACGTATATGCAAAATTTCAGGATGATTGGTTCAGTGATTTAGGCGTGAAAAGGTAACAAACAAACGAACTTACTTAATATTAGTTAGGATGACGGATCTGTCACCAATCGTAACTTTGGCTTGGCTTTGCTGGCCAATTTTGAAAAGAGTATTTTATTTTTACTTTTATTAATTTTTCTGCTATTTTTGTCTTAAGAGCATACATCGAAGCGTTGTTTAGCTCGGTGTGTAAGTGAAATGGCGTTATGGCTGTCTAGTTTGACGCGCGAGATAGAAGATTCTCACACGCACCGGAACTAAACGCGCTTTGTTTATATGTAGATTTACGGCAAAATGCTTTACATAAATCAATTTTTAGCTTAGTAAGTTCTTAATATATTTAAATTCCTTCAATTTAAGCAGATTTTACTGCACAATAAGGAACTGTTTATGTATAATCGTATAAAATAGAAAATAGTCCGTGCTACTTTGGATTTTTTTTGTATTGAATAAATTTCAAGTCATGTCATGTTTCGGTTTTAGTATAGCAGTAGACAATATAGTCAGATAACACATATGGAAAATCCAAATGAATATACCATATACATTTCGTTTTATAGGAATTTTAGAAATACAAAATTTATCCGTAAACCTCCACATACCTAATGAATGTGAGTATAATAGGTCTTTACCTATGAAATTGCCGTTTTGTATGAAAAAATTTAAACGAATTTTTTTCATGCATTTTTTATTTGTATTAATCGAAGTAATCACCCATGCAATCAATGCATCTTTGCCAACGCAGTGGCAGTTTATTGATGCCCTTCTTATTTAAATCAGCTGGACGGGAGGCAAAAAATTCTTCAAAGGCATTTTGTACTGCCTCTCGGGTATTGAATTTTTTTCCCGCCAAGAAGTTATCCAAATTCTGGAAAAAGTAGTAGTCTGTAGGCGCAAGGTCTGGTGAGTAGGGCGGATGACGGAGAGCTTCCAACCCCAGTTCTTGCAACTTGGAGACCGTCTGCTGTGCAGTATGAGGTCGCGCGTTGTCGTGCAGGAGCAGCGGAGACGAGCGATTGACCAATGGTGGTTGGAGATGTGCCAGCTTCTCCATCATTGTGTTCAGTTCTTCACAGTACACATCTGAAGTAATGCTCACCCCGTTTGGTAAGAAGCTGTGATGAATCACACCGGCGCTAGACCACCAAACAGTGACCATCACTTTTCTAGGAGTAAGTTTTCGTTTAGGGCATTGTTTAGGTGCTGAACCAGGATCCAACCAACTTGCTGAGCGCTTGCGGTTATCAAACAGAATCCATTTTTCATTGCAGGTAACAATGTGGTTCAAAATTCCTTCATTTGTGTGTCTGTTGAGCAGTGCAAGGCACGTCTCGACGCGAACTTCGCGCTGGCGATCATTGAGTTCGTGGGGCACCCATTTGTCAAGCTTTTTTACCTTGCCAATTTGACGCAAATGGACCAATATTGTTTTGACGCTAACGTCGAAAGCTGCTGCTAATTCAGCCGTAGATTGTGTATCATCAGCTTCCACAATCGCCTTTAATTCGTCATTGTCGACCAAAGTCTTCAGACGACCGCGAGGTTCATTTTTCAGGTCGAAATTTCCAGAGTGGAAGCGAGCAAACCAATAAGAAGTGGTGCGTTGGTTTGTAGTGTTAGCTCCGTAAACGTCGTTGATGTTGCGTGCCGCTTGTGCCGCGTTGCTGCCACGACGGTACTCATATTCCATAATTACTCGAATTTTTAACGTATCCATGATGACGAAAAAGATTGAAATGCGATGAAAATGTAACACTAATCAATAAACAAATGACTACTTTTGGAATAAAAAATCCATGTTTTTAAAATAAAATTAATTTGAAATTAGAATTCTTAGCCAAACAAAAAATATTTTGATTTGAAATGGCCAGTACTGCAGAACGGCAATTTCATAGGTAAAGACCTAATATAAGTAGGTATACGTGGTCAACTTGTAAGTTGGTCTTTGAATTTCAAATAATTTAATTAGTATTTTTTTTAAATGTCTGACATAATATCTCGAGTCCCGGGGGTCTCGGACTTTTAGACGGCGTACGAGGGGCCGAAGCGAACTCACAGAGGCCCGTTAGACGTTTTTAATGAAACGAGGCACCAAATCCCTGTTCGCATTACCGCTGTTTGTTTGAGTCCCGGTTGCATATAAGCAGAGTCCACCAACTGAGTTTTGAATGTAGCTTCTGATTGGTCGATAACTCTTAAAATGTCGATTGTACACCATGTGTACAGATAACAATAGAATTTCAATTGTGTCTGCTAATTGGCGCGCGACGGGTTAAACTCCATAGTCGCATTTGTCTGCGAAATCCACCAGTCGAGTACGAAACAACCTCTGATTGGTTGTAAGCTCTCATAGTGGATTTTGCACAAAAATTGCATCTCTGAAGGTGGAATTTGTATCCGCGCAATCCATGGTAAATTTTGCCAATAAATGATAACTGTACTGGAGCTATATACCGTAATATAGAAAAACTGTCGGATTGCCCGAATTTCGTTATTGCAACCAATTTCGACGTAGCGCTGGCCGGCCGCTACCGCGGCACCGCTCGCTTCGCTCGCTCGGCTCGCGCGTAGTTAGTCACAGTTCTGACATAACCTAACATATTTGGACAGAGTGTCCTAATACTTTTTTATTACTGGATCATGCTCCTATCATTGAACTTATCTTCTGGGTTCTCAGGACTGTACCCACATAAACTCGGGAGATTTAAAGACATTTTTACGAGAATTCAATCACGCGCAGTCTTTCAATCAATCAATCAACTCAGCCAATCGCAGTCCACTGCTGGACTTAGGCCTCTCCAAGGTTGCGCCACAACACCCTGTCCTCCGCCTTCCGCATCCAGTCTGCCCCAGCCACTTTCTTCAGGTCATCGGTCCATCTAGCTAGGGGGCGTCCCACACTACGCTTACCGATACGCGGTCTCCACTCTAGGACTGGTCTGCTCCACCGGCCATCGGTCCTTCGACAAACATGGCCAGCCCACTGCCACTTCAGTTTGCTTACTTTGAAAGCTATGTCAGTTACTCCGGTTCTTTTCCGGATAACTTCATTCCTGATTTTATCCTTCAAAGAAACTCCGAGCATAGCCCGCTCCATAGCGCGCTGAGCGACCTTGAATTTGTGTTTGTTTGATTTGTGTGTGGTGATTTGTGGACGCGCAGTCTTTGCCTCTGATATTTAATAACATCTAAATATTGCAAATTCCACCAACGCAGCTTTTCGATTGGGCAAAATCCGTCACCTGAGTAGTATTGAGTGTGCTGATTGGTTACTTCAAACTCAATTGGTGGATTTTGTAGACAAAGATATAGGAGTATAACGACCAATCAAAAGCCACATTCAAGACTCAGTTGGTGGACTCTGCTTATATGCGCCTCGGTTGGTGTAGGACTATTGCTGGATATGGAAACAAAGATGTTGGATTATGGTTTTGGGTGGCTAAAGTGAACTGGTTATGACTATGGAAAAACTGTGGCCCTTACCTGACGAATGTTATATGTATAAAATACATAGATAAAATGGAAGGGGGTGACTTTCACACTCAATAATGGCCCCCCAGAAACAGTCGTTAGCACATAGTATTGAAGAGAGAAGGGGGCAACATGCCTTGAGGTGCTTATAGGTGACAGAGTGGGCTTAGAGGTGCAAGATCCATAACAGCATCTTACTGGAATACTTCCTTTCTCCGAGCACGTTCGCTCTTGCAAATCTTCACTCAAGCCAGCCAGTAAAGGAAAGAAAGAGGTGGGAGCTCTGTTCCTAATCAGTATTCACTCCAGCCGGCCAATAAAGGCCAGCCAGAGGTGAGAAACAAGACTTCTCCCGGGATATAGGGTCTTTGAGCTCGCTACTGCTCCACAGCTCGCCACATGCTGCCCTGCGGACTGAGCTATCCGCAGGGGTTCTTGTTAGATACAGGGGTTCTTGGTCTGGCTCCCCATCCTAAACCTGTTTCAGCAAAGTAAACTGTACCGGCACAAATCTAGAGTTCAGGAGCCTACAAGCCCCACCATGACGTCAACGTAGAGATACGACGGTGGGGTAATTAGTATTATGGTATAAGATTAATTTTATTTCATTCTGCTTTTTTTTTTGCTTAAATGACCAGTATATAATTATAAATAAGTATGTTTAAAAGATTTATTATCTCTTCCCTGCAGCCTTATTAAAGGAGTCGGTTTTGAATTAAATATTCGCAGTCTATGGTGACAGCTTGTCGCCTGCCGCCATCTTAGAATATGATTTGTTGGAGTTTTAAAAATAGAACACCCAATTTCCCGCGCATTTTTAGGGATTCTGTTTTTGTTTTTGCTAATGTTGGGCATTATTTTGTAATTAGAAGGTAATTGAATTACCTGAGTTATTATTTTTTGGCTTCATTCTTCTTTATAATCATTTCTGTACATTGGACTTCGGTCTAGTGTCCTACGGGGTAGCTTCTGTTATTAGTGCGTTCAAACATACAAACAATAAAAAAAAAAAACAAAACTCTTCAGATTTATTATTAGTATAGATAGATTATTATGTATTGAATGTTAGCAAGCAGATCATAATAAAAATAAATAATTCATGCATTGGTTTTTTTTTTTAATTTTGCAAAGTTGTATACCGCAGATATCTTCATGTCAAATTAGGTACTCGAAAATAGTTGAAATTTGCATAAGGGTCATGATGGGTCATTTGATTGCAAATGACCTCTCCTATATTATCTTTAACCTCTGACGTGTCGCTGCACCCCATGTGTGCAAAAGGAAAAATCCTTTATATAATAGGTCAATCAATCTGCCTTTATATAATTCAATAGGTATATAAGCTTATATTATATATATATAAACGTAAAAAAATCATCATCAGTAGTTGTGAAACTATGGGGTTTGCAACTAACCCCCCACCCCCCCTCCCCCTGGGGTTTTGGGTTCATAAATTAGTACTTAAAGACGTTTGAGGGGTGCATTGCCGACTATATTCTCACCGACCCTGATGACCCCATAACCCTCCTTCAGGAGAGTAGCAAGGCCACCAGTACGGTTTACAAACGTAAACCACCCAGGAATACATTCCGACCTCGCCGCCGAGGTCGCAATCGTAACCGCCCCCCCCCCCTATCCCCTACTCGGTAAAGCTGTGCCAGCTGGGGGCACAGCTGAGCCTGTAGCACTTATCCCCCCCATAATGATCCAGCCTGCCCCGTCTGGCTGTCCTATTATTAGCGACGCTCAGTCGACTAATAATTTACACTAGTTTTAAGCCTGGCCCGGGGCTTTAAGTTCGCTTAAAGCACCCACAGGAAACGCCCGGTTGAGCAGTATCGACCCTCAGTGGTCAACTGCGAGATGCCATTCTTAACTAACTAACTGCATTGCCGACATAATTTAGCAATAACCCTGATATAGTAAATCTGCTATATACCGTTCCAAACCAATATTTTTGTAACACGAATACGAAGAATAGAAAAGAACGCAACAGCGATACGTATATCAACAAAACACAATACTTTTACATGGCTGCGTTACCTATTGTGTTCAAGACCGTGAAGATAAGTTTGTTTTCTACGCCGTTCAAAGTCAAAGGAACGCAGATTGTAAATGAAATCGTGAGTCAGAGAAAACTGTTTAAACACATAAAATAACATGAAGCTTGTTATCTGCGACGGGGTATCCAGACGTGTATATGCAGGATGTATCAGAAAGGTGTGGTTAGTTAAATTTGTAGTTTCTTCAAAAGATCCGTGATCAATGATCGTGTTCACCATGTTTTGTTCGTTCGTGCGTATACGCCTTAAGGGTGCAGAGTTTGTTGCACCACTTCTTCTTCCCAGCTAAAGCACTAGGAAGTGTTGAAGGGCGGGCGTTTTGTGGGATTGTATAAATTTTGACGTTCCAAAAGTGCTGATTCTCAGCCTAATTTGAATAACTGACTTTTGATTTTGATTTTGGTGACCATCAAACTAAACAACTTTCTCCATGGGACCAACATCGTAATCGAGCAAAAAATATCAGCCATCCCATACATTTGGGTCGACTAGGTATTGAAGTTATGTATGTACGGGACAGCTGATAATTTTTTCTCGATTACGATGTTAGTCCCATGGAGAAAGTTGTTCAAGTTGATGGTCTGTGCCAGACCCTTTTCAACCACACCTTTCTGATACACTCTGTAATAGGTACTGTGAAGCCTCGAGCCTCACAGTAGAAGATTATCTGAACTACCAAATAATACAAGAGGGACTCTATTAAATGGGGCTGAAGCCCATGTATTTAAAGCTCAGAATAAATTATAAAACACTCCTACTAAAATTAGTTCTTTGCCGAGCCCTGACCAGATTCTATCTATGTCATCATGTCAAGAAAAACGGGGATCGTTTTTCTTGACAGAAGATATTCCATATTTGAATGATTGAATGTCAGCCAGTATTATATTAACTAGGCTTGATCATAGCATCAATCCTTACATGAGCTACCTACACTCACATTTCGCCAATCATATTTTTATGCCCCTCTATTTGAACCGACATACGTTGTCCTATCCAAATTACAATAATTCATACAAAGTTCCCATAGAAAAAGCACTTTTAGTTTTCCGGAATTTTTCAGGCAACTTTTTCATTTTTTCTCGTTTTGAAACGAGAAAAAAAAATAAAGCTCAAGAGCAAATATTTTTTTTTTAATTTGCCGAATTGGTCCAGCCATCCTCGAGTTTTGCGCTTTGTAACACATTTAGCCATTTCATTTTTATTTTTATTTATATATGTATAGATGTAACAGACGGCGAGACTTTCCCGTCAACTAAACGAAAATCAATCATTAATCGAAAATCCAGGATGTTTAATAATAAATGAATAACCATTTTGGGCAACAGGAGATTCAAGATTCAGTATAGGTAAACCCTGCATAATTTAAGGAACTCAAAATGAGTCGCTGAAAGTACGTTGCATTAATTTTCATACAATAATATTACGCTTGGCACCTTACTTGACGCAAAATGTCCCCATCATAAATTCCTCGACTCATTTTGAGCGCCATAAATTAAGCCGGATTACGGTCATCTGGTAACATCCTTTGGGAAAACCGCAATAGTTCGTGATTCCCCAAATAGAAGGTCTATTACTCCGCACTCCCGTTAGTAAGTGACGTAAAAGGCAAAGAGATTATGTTAAGAGGAAGGTAAATCCGCTGTATGTTCCAACAGTTACTTTTCGGCAATAGGCTCGCCCGAGCTCCTCCAACTTAAGCATTACTGGCGAGATGTGGGTGTACTAATTCATACTCAATACTTGAAACTACCAACTATCGTTGCCAATTGGTCCACCAAGCGTGGCAAATATAAGCAATACTATAATAACCACAAACTGCACAGATCGTTTGATGACGTATTGAATGTATGAATCATCAGCAACTTAATATTTCGTAGTACAAATGCATAATATGTATCCGAAAGTTTTCTCATAACATAACTTACACTCGGAATCTCACTAACATCACAGACACACCCACATACCTACACACTACACTACACATACACCCACACCTTATTTTGATTTTGATTGTTTATTATTCTTTAGTTTTATAAGCCTTGACCATTGTTTACAGTTAATTACTTATTACTATGTCCACACCAGCTAAAAACAGAATTATGTATCGCAACTCTGGTCCCCAAGAAACAGGCCCCGCCTAGTTTGGGGACCACCGCATAATAACAAAATGAATGTCACTAACAGTTACAGATAGAAAATAATTATGTTAAAACTAATTTTAAAGCAATAATTGTAACAATGTCAAATAAATTTTATTATTATTTATTTATAATTATCTGATGCCAAATAAAATGTAGTACAATACTGCCGTCCACTAACTAAAAGGCCGTTAAGCCACAGTTGGTCGTTTTTCACTTTGTAATGTAGTCTTACACAACTTTCGATGCTCTATCTTTTGGTGTAAGAATCATTTTTCTATGATTTATAGTTTTAGAGATACAGAACATTGCTGAGCAGTTAAACCACATAAATTTCGTTACTCCCTTAATTAAAAAGCGGCTAAGCCACAATACTTCTCTAGAAAGACGTTAACATACTTTAACAGCAAATTGATGTATCATTTTTTTCTAAATTTACTTAACTAAAAGTACGTTATCTAGTCATGCTTGACTAAAAAGCAGCTAAGCGTCTTTAACTACCGTCATGTATTGTGTCTTACAAATAACCATCTGTACATCGTGCCTTAACTATAAAGCAGTTATAAAGAAAAACTACACTAGAAAGCAGTTATACGCCAATAGCGGCTTTTAAGTTATGTATTGAAATTAGTATTAGCTAAATATCAATCGCTAGAGAGCAGCTAAACGACAATACTAGACTAAAAAGCAGTTAAACGCTCGTGATTTGCATTTGCATTTGACCAGCTCAGGCTATAATTCCTTCCTTTTCACTTCGGGTGCTCATACCGATTACATCTAAAGGGTCTAAACATATCGTTCGCTCGACTAAGAAATAAGGAATGCGAAATATGCGAATCTTATAGATTGCATAGTCTTGATACAAACCATAATGTTCGCACGCAGGGTATACCTGATTGTAATGCATGTTCGACATGGGCAAAACACCATGACAAGTATAAAAAGGCAAGAGAATTATATGATTTACACAAAACTTTGGAACAGAATACTCAACAGATATATTTTAGTAGCGACATAGAAAAAGTAATTATGTTATCTCGACTAGATACGGTTAAATCCGTAATTTTTTGTCCTAGACTTACAGTATATAACCAGACATTCGCACCAGTAGGAAAAATCACAAGATGTGTGAAACCTTTAGCCGCCATTATGGCATGATGGTATAGCAGGCCGTAAACAGGATGATATCATGAGTGCTTATTACAGCTTTTTACTTAAATTTCGAGATATCCAATCAATCACTTTGTGGCTTGATATTGTACATCTCAAAATAAAAACTGGTTATTGTTTTCTATGCTAATCGACCTCATCAATAGTGACTTAATAGCCACAAAAACTATCACTCTATTTTATTTCGAACCGGGTCACACATTTATGAGCTGTGATCAATTTCACCATCAAGTCGAATTATCGATGAAGCGGAAAAAGACCATATATGATTTCACAGACTTTGAAAATGCAGTGGCCTCAGCAAATAATAGTAAAGTTCTGGTTAAACCCATGCAGCCTCAAGATTTTGTAAACTACGTAGGTAACGTATCAGATCGACGCATACATAATTCAAGTCCCAGAGCGTATCTTAAAAATATGACTAAAGTGTGTTTTAAACGAGGAAGTTTTGATCTCCATTATAAGGAAGCTTTTGATGAGGAATATGTGTCTCTTAAATTTTTAAAATTTAAGAGACACATAAATTAAGATAAATACTTGAAGAACCCGCATTTTGTTTTAACATTTCGTACGCAACCGAAAGGAATAGATGAGGAGAGAAAGATTAATCTTTTAACAAAGTTATCGCCAATTATACCTAAACATAAGATGTTATTTTGGCAAAATTTACCGATCATTGAAGGAAATAATATATCTGAATTGAACCAGAAGAAAAACAAAAGGAACGTAACTTTGTAAACTAGGATATGTAGTAAACATAAAGACTGAAAAAGTGCCTTTAGAATAATGTTGTTTTTTAAATTTTATTAAATAATTTAAAAAAAAAAAAAAAAAAAAAAATAAAAAAAATAAAAATAGTTTATTTGATAACCTTAAACGTACAGCAAATTTTGGTTACTTTATTACTTAATTTTGATAATACTACACGAGTGTTACTAGGTTTAGTTGCTTATTTACCTAATCTGATTTACTAATTTTGTTAAAGTTTTTAATTAGTATTTAAGCATAAAAAATGGCTGAATTTATATTTTTTTTATATAAAGTCTAATATTTAATTGATTATGACGTTATGTGTTACGCACAATTATATTATTTCAACTTTGCAATTATTGATCTCTGATTGTGATATGTTTATTTCATAAGTGCATAAGAATTTGAAACCAATGTGTGTCATGTGCCATAAAGCTTTCAAAAACGATACTTACATGTGCTGGGTATTTTAATAAAATAATTATAATATAATTTTTCGGTTTTGCGAATACTGATTATTATTAAAGATGTAATTGTGATCTCATTACTGAATAGGATTTGTAAAAAGTTAACTTGGTTTTTTATTTTATATTGTTTAATTAATAATAAACTATTTGTTAAGTTCCTACACAATTTAATTAGATTGTCTATTATTTTTTATTAATAAATAAAGTTCTGATTTTCATAAAATAGTTTTTAACTTGTCAACTTTTTATCCGCAAGTGCTTATTTAAAAGGCAGTTAATTGCGAGCGAGATGTCTTTAACTGCCTTCTAGTTGAGCAATAGGAGAACCAGTATAAAAATATGTTTTACAATACCGAACTTAAAAGCGTTTAAAATCCCATAACTGCTTTCTAAGTAAGCAAAGTTAGTCTTCCAAGTGTTAGTTACTAGGCTATAAGACTGTTAAAATCCTTTAACTGCTTTATACCTAAGTATATTTTGATAACTTTTACTAGAAGTACAAGACGTGGCAGCTACAAGAAATTGCTTTACTATAAAGCAGTTAAGGTATGGTTAGCGGCCTTATAGGGCAGTATTTTATGTAAAAATGAAATAAATTGCTTAGCTAAAAGTTAGAAAATGAATTTAAATAAAATGTGATTAATATAAACGAATGAAATATATCACATATTGTGCAAAAATACTATGCCTACGTATATAACTTGCAACCTTGTTCCTAGGTAGCATACTTTTCAAGAGACATCAATTCCCACTTATTTTTGCGTTTTCTCGAAAACTACTTTTTGCACTTAGCTGCCTTTTAGTTAGTGGACGGCAGAATAGACAGCACATCAGTGGTAAAAAAATGGGATAAATGCAATTTATTTCTAAAAGAATTTGTTAAAAAAAATCAAGTTTATATGTCAAAAATAAATTATGTATTAAAAACTAGATGGGTTCGGTGTTTCCAATCCAAATGCCCTGAAAAGAAGAACCAAAACAAAATCTGAGAGGCCACAGTTTCTTTTAAAGTCCGTGCAGATTAGTGTCTGACGATAATCGACTTTTGATGATATTAAACTGAAGATCACGTCTAAACGAGTAGTGCTAATGATTTGGAAAAAATATATGTTAAATGAAAGCATTTTCTTAGTAACATAGTATTATATGAATATTTTAGATTTTGTTTTATTACATATTGTAATTATTTTGTAAAGTTATGTCTAACGCGGATAAAAAATCGAGAATCACGCAAAAACTGTTAAGCGTATTTCAAAGAAACTATCACCATTTTAAAGATAATTTATTTATTTATCTTTTAGTATACGTATTTTAATAAAATACCTTTTGTTTTATGTATAATAAATTAATAATGCGTCTACTTTGGGACAGCGCTCCTTGATGGGCGAGTCCTATTTCTGGGTGGACGTATGACGCGTTGCGTGAGCTCAACACAGAACCGTAAGCTAACCACTCAAGGTCATTGGCAAATATCTGCGTCTTAATCTATTGAAACTCCGTACGCTAGGCTAGCTCAAGGTCAAAGTGCTACCACCAAAATGAGCTTGCCTGTACTATCTTCTTATAACCTCGTCGGCTTCATGCCTCTACTATCGCCTTTATATACCTGCAAATTGCCTTGTGACGGTAAATACCAGCGAAAATTGACATGAAAATGCGCCGATAAGCGTACAGGTTTTCAATAAAATTATACCTACTCGTAGGTTACAAAACTGAGGGCCTAGACAAAATTACATTCTATCAGCTAATGATAATGGAATCATTAAAAATGAATTGGACATACCTAAGCTACCAAATCAATCTGCCTAGCCTTTTCCCAACTATGTTGGGGTCGGCACCCAGTCTAACCGGATGCAGCTGAATACCATTATTTTACATGGAGCGACTGCCTATCTGACCTCCACAACCCAGTGACTGGGTAATACGATACCCCTTGTTAAGACTGGTTGTCAGACTATCGGGCTTGTGACGTCCCGTAACGACTGTTAAAGATCCACGAATGACAGCCGGGACCAACGGCTTAACGTGCTTTCTGAGGCACGGGGGAGTCTCGGTATGTAAAGATGGTCACCCATCCACTGACCAACCACGGCAAGCGTAGCTTAACCTGATGGATCGACCCGTGCGGCTGTTATTACTTAGCCACGAGCTCCTCATATCTAAGCTACCAAAAAGTATTATTAATGTTTTTATTTCAATCCTATTCAAAGTCACTATACGTAGGAGTAAGTAGAAATACAAAACACTTTAAGGCCTCTGCCTCGAATTTTGCGGGCAGCGGGGCGGCAGCGGCGGCGGCGCGGGAGCGGCCGGATTTTATGCGTAAAAACAAATGGACTGGACCTCGAAAACAGCGGCGCGGTAGCGGGGCGGGACAATGCGAGACGCGCCGCTGCCCGCGAAATTCGAGGCAGAGGCCTAAGGAGGATGCACTAAGGTAGCCCGCGTAATTTAAACATTGTTAAGTTTTTTGCAATTTGCAGGTCAGTGTCAGGTTGTATGTTGATTAAAATTTGATTCGCGCCCGTAACTAATATGGCTTTACAGAATTATAATCATTAGAATCAGCAATAAAACTCCATAAGTTAGAATTGACCTCAAATCTCATGATTCCATGAAATAGTCATTCAATAGGGTAATATGAACTTAGAGAGTTGTATTGATGATTTTATTACTATAATTTTATAAAACACTTTTGTTGATTGCTAAAAACGTAAGAAATTTTGAATTTCGCGGGCTACCCTGACGCTTTCGCCTTACGTGTCGACTGCACCCCATGTGTGCATAAGGAAAAATCTTTTATATAATAGGTATATAAGCTTATATCATATATATATATAATATAAACGTAAAAAAACATCATCCGATGGAAAAAAATCATCATCATCAGTAGTTGTGAACCTATGGGGTTCACAAATAAATCCCCTCCGCCCTCCCCCTGGGGTTTGGGCCTAAGGGTTAAAATCGATTGCTAACTTGTCTAGGCCGTCTGGTCCTTTTCGGTAATATTCGAGTATATTGTTGCTACATTGACACGTCAAATAGTTCAGAAATGGCGAACAAATTATTCTTAGCTGAAATCCAAGATGGCGGCTATCAAAATTCACAAGTCAGGCAGTTAGTAACATTAACATAGACTCTATGGCTCACGCTTAGTTCAATTCTCTATGTCACAGAGAATTGAACTTAGCGTGAACCTCTTAATAGTGACTATTCTCTGGATTATTCTAGAAAGAGACAAAATGTATTTACAGTCAATACTTAGTACTACAAGTATTGACTGTAAATACATTTTGTCTCTAAAGACACAACTCATTTGCCTAGCCTTTTCCCAATTACGTTGGGGTCGGCTTCCAGTCTAACCGAACGCAGCTGAATACCAGTATTTTACATGGAGCGACTGCCTATCTGACCTCCCCAGTCCAATTATTGGGTAATACCATACCCCTTGTAAGACTGGTTGTCTTGTCAGACTTTCGGGCTTCTGACGACCCGTAACGACTGTCAAGGATCCACGAATGACAGCCGGGACCAACGGCTTAACGTGCTTTTCAAGGCATGGAGGAGTCTTGGTATGTAAAGGTGGTCACCCATCCACGGACCAACCCCGACAAGCGTAGCTTAACCCGATGGATCGACCCGTGCGGCTGTTATTGCTTAGCCACGAGCTCCTCAAGTTAGTATAATCCTCAAATAATCATTCGACTTGGTCTTAAAGAGTTGTATTGATGACTTTAATGATTATAATTCCATAAATATATACTTGTTACGGTTACGAATCGTATTTTGAATTTTTAACCGACGAAAAAAAAGGAGGAGGTTCTCAATTCGATACGTATGTTTTTTTTTTATGTATGACCACGCATAACTTTTTACAGAGTCGTCCAATTTGAAAAAAAATTGTTTTATTCGAAAGGGTTCAAAGTTGATCCCATATAAAATTGATTAACTTTTCTTGGGTAGTTTTTGAGTTAGCTTCAATAATACGTACGTTTCCCCACTTTTATATGGATGATGTACTAGTTGCTTTTGCAAGTAGTGGTATTAGGATTTGTGTGGGGTAAGTACCACAACTAAAAAGTGAAAAATAAAAACTTTTTTACAAAAAAATACAACCGACTTCCAACAACAACACTACAAAATGAAAAATAACTTTAATTTCGGAAATCGGTGACAAAAAACGAAAATACATTTAACCAGACACCGACTTCCGAAATTAAATTTATTTTTCACTGTTTGTGGTGTTGTTTTTGGAATTCGGTTGTATTTTTTTGGAAAAAAGTTTTTATTGATCAAAACAACCGACACTGACCAAATTGCAAAAAACTTAAATCAATTTTGTAACTGTAGGTAACCTAGAGCATAGTTACTTTTGTAAAAAATTCATAAAGTAGTTTTAAATCCAGAATATTAAAAAACTACTCACGTGGAGGTACCCGGTCACGAGCACAGCACATAAAAGCCATTTCGTTTGATTTATTTTGCACATAAAATTCTTATGCAAAATATGAATCAGAAACATTATCGGTAACCACCCACTGGGGGTCAAAAAGATGGTGTTTTGCAATGCACCTTGACTACAAGGTGGATCATCTCAAAATCTCCCAGCAAACTAGGTCTTGCATTATTTGTTGGTTTAAGACATTTAATACAGCAACTATCGATCTTTATCGAGAATCTCATCATCTCGCTGGCTGCCGACGGCGAACTTATTTCATCTCCTGCTTCAAAAGTTTGTAAGAGATAAGCTGAAGCGGAAATGCGCTTTAGCAGCTGAAGAATTTTGAGATTTGTGCTAGCAACAGGTCGGGTTAGTGCCAAGATTGTAACCTTATCTTTCTTCCTTCATAGAAAACGGTACTGTGAGTGACAGACAGCGCAAAACCATAACCAGTGCAGATGACAAGCATGTTTGGAAGATACGGGATAAAGTGATTCGGGATAACGTTCATTCAGAATAGCGTGATTCGGGATAGCGTTCATTCGGAATAGCGTGCGTGATTCGGGATAGCGTTCATTCGGGATAGAGTGATTCGGGATTTCGAGTTTCGGTCTAATGTATAAGTCATATAAAATATGTAGAAACAAAATATTAAAAGTTTATCTGCTCAAATACTGAGAAGATGTGGTGTAACCTGGACTTATAATGCTCCATTCACGATAAGATCAGATTTTAAACAAGCCTTTTTACAGTCCGTTCAACCGATTTTGATTTCTATTACGTTGGCGGCATGACAAATGGCAGCTGCAGCAGTTGCAACAGTTGATATTATATATAATTCCTTTATTTTCAGGCAACTAAGACCCATAGATAAAATACACTAATGATTGATACAAAATTATAAACTAATACCTACAAAAATGTTTCGGGAGGTTCCTGTTTCGGATAAGGCGGGAGGAAACGCCCGGGTGTCACGATTGTGTAGATCGCCCGGAGGACACGGTGGAGCATACAGTGGAGGTCTGCCCGGCTTGGGCGGAGCACCGCCGTGTTCTCACGGAGGCGATCGGCGGCGGCGATCTCTCGCGTCCAAACTTGGTCCAGGCCATGGTGCGGAGCGAGAGTGCATGGGAGGCCGTCACCTCCTTCTGCGAAGCAGTAATGCTCGCAAAGGAGGAGACGGGACGCGAGAGGGAGAGGCAACAGCCGCGCCCTCGCGCCCCTAGCCGCCGCAGGAGACGCCCTGGGCGGCGGGAATCTATCGCCGATTCCCGGCCACCGTAGGCGCGGGCTTGCGGACGACGAGTAATGGGCAGCTCGCCGTCCGGTAAGGACCAGGCCCGGGTCGACGGCGCGTTGTGTTCCACGCGCGCCTCAAAGAGAT
The DNA here is from genome assembly GCA_946251885.1 of Cosmia pyralina. Taxonomy (NCBI): domain Eukaryota; kingdom Metazoa; phylum Arthropoda; class Insecta; order Lepidoptera; family Noctuidae; genus Cosmia; species Cosmia pyralina. Next base: position 19,428,902 of record OX276362.1, read on the forward strand.
GTCAGCAGTGACGGGGTCCAATAGGGCCGAAGCCGCCGGGGTCGCGGGTAGTTCGAAAGAGATACCGTGGCCCTGGCACGGGCAACTGAAGGAACACGGGTGGGTTTTAGTCAGTAAAAGTCTGACACACCCTCCCGCTCTGCCCGGAGCGGGAGGAGTCATTTGATGATTTCCCATCCACAAAAAAAAAAAAAAAAAAAATACCTACAAAAATAAAAACATTTAGCAAACTTAAAAACGTATTGTAACCACTTTTTTGCCTTAAATACCATACTTAAGCCAACGCAATAGTCGTTAAAATCTGTTGAACGGATTGTAAATAAAAAAGATTTGTTTCAATGTCTCATCATCATCAGTCATCATAGTGTGAATACGGTATAGATATCTGGATATCTGGTTTTTTATTTTTATTGTTTTATTATTGTTATTTTGCTCGGGTGGAGCTCGTGGCTAAGTAATAACAGCCGCACGGGTCGTACCATCAGGTTAAGCTACGCTTGCCGGGGATGGTCCGTGGATGGGTGACCATCTTTACATACCGAGACTCCTCCGTGCTTCGGAAAGCACGTTAAGCCGTTGGTCCCGGCTGTCATTCGTGGATCTTTGACAGTCGTTACGGGTCGTCAGAAGCCCGAAAGTCTGACAACCAGTCTTACCAAGGGGTATCGTATTACCCAGTTAATGGGTTGTGGAGGTCAGATAGGCAGTCGCTCCATGTAAAATAATGGTATTCAGCTGCATCCGGTTAGACTGGAAGCTGACCGCAACATAGTTGGGAAAAGGCTAGGCAGATTTTTTTATTATTTTATTTATTTATTTATTTAACCATTTATGTACACATAAATAAACAGACAAACAGAAAGGAACAGAAAAATACGTACAAAGGTGATGCTTATTTCAAAAGAAATCTCTTCCAGCATACCTACGATAGGACAGAGGATAAAAAGAGATGTAGACAACGTGTGCAAGAGTAGAAGAGAAAACAAAATACATAAAATCCAAAACAATTAACTCATTAAATAAAACATATAATAAATACTTAAATACATACATACTACTAAAATAAATACCACTAAAATAACTAACAACTATGACGAAGTGGAAAAATAGTGTTCTTTCACTCTTCTTTTAAATACTGCAATTGTTTGGCAGTCGCTAATGTCAGGCGGAAGTGAATTCCACAACCGAACCGCGTGGACAGTGAAGGAGTAGGAGTAGAAGTCAGTGGAGTGGGAAGAAGATTTAAGGAGGTTTCTAAGATGCGACCTGCAAGGCACATCAAAAGGACGGGCGTAGGAAAAGTTTTCCCGCAGATAGGAAGGCGTTTTAGGGTTGTGAAGGATGTTAAATAAAAGACATAATATCCGAGAGTTCCTGCGAAGTCGAATAGGGAGCCACTTGAGTATCTTGCGGAAGTATATTTATTATTGTTATTTTAATCTGCTATTTTTATTTTGTGTGCCCTTTTGTTAGTATGTGCTAAACAAATGTATTTTCTTTCTTTCATTCTTTTATATCTCAAATCATATAATACATTCTTAGCACTTTGTCTCAGAGGATTAAAAGCTGCAAAAGTTTTCTTGGGTGCGTGAGTCCAGCCAATGGCAATCCCTCCAAAGCGAGATGCATCCTTTAGCAAGAGCTGTTTAAACCTCCTGATTCCTTTCAAAATCAAAACAAAACATTTTATTTCACATAAACCTACATGGGCACTTATGAAACGTCAGAAGATAGGTTCCAATTGGTCGTTACCTATGGAAAAGAGCCGGCAAGAAACTACATGGTTACTCTTTGAAAAAATATTGGCTTTTATAATATTTTCAAATAACAGTGTTTATAGGTATGGGAGGACAATTTAGGCCTTTCAACAACTACCAGGTACTTAACAATATAGAAAATAGTCAACAAATGTACAGTCTACTAGGCCTGCAACGTTCTCACATTCATATAAAAACTTTTTTACAAAAAAATACAACCGACTTCTAAAAACAACACTACAAAGTGAAAAATAACTTTAATTTCGGAAGTCGGCGTCTAGTTAAATGTATTTTCGTTTTTTGCCACCGACTTCCGAAATTAAAGTTATTTTCAATTTGTAGTGTTGTTTTTGGAAGTCGGTTGTATTTTTTTGTAAAAAAGTTTTATTTTTCACTTTTTAATTGTGTACCTACCCCACACAAATTCTAATACCACTACCTGCAAAACAAACTAGAACATCGTCCATATAAAAGTGGGGAAAAAATACGTATTATTGAAGCTACCTCAAAAACTACCGAAGCAAAGTTAATCAATTTTAGGGACCAACTGTGATGTATACCCTCTCGAATAAAACAAAAAAATCCAAATCGGTCCAGCCATCTTCGAGGAACATACATAAAAAAAAAAAAAAAAAAAAGGGTTGGTGAAAACAGGCACAATTCTACTTAAGAGGGCTGTCGCATTTTGTCACCTCTCTCGCTCACACGGGACCAAATTTAAAAAAAATGTTAAATAAAAAGATACTTTTTTGAAAAAAGTAAATAATATTAATTTAATAGGTAATGAATGACTAAAACACATTTTTATTATGATCTCAAAAACAGATAATACTTTTTGAGCTGAATTTATAAGATAACACAATGGAAATGTGTTTTTAAATTTAGGTACCTATTAAATTAATATTATTTACTAATTCGCTAAATGATTACTTTTTAAAAAAAAGCATCTTTTCATACAAACTTTCAAGTCCTTTTTTATCGAAATGAATGAACCGATTTTAATGAAACTTCATATGCATAAGCAGGATACATAGGTCTAAAAAGTTAAACAAGAACATTTTCGTAAAATAGTGTTGCAGCTAAATTCGACCGATTTTAAATATTCCATAGAAACAGAGATTTCCAATTATCTTTTTTTAAATAAGACATTTCGAAAATGTTCTTAACTAACTTTTTAGACCTATGTATCCTGCTTATGCGTATGAAGTTTCATTAAAATCGGTTCATTCATTTCGATAAAAAAGGACTTGACAGTTTGTATGAAATGCCGTACGGAGCCAACGCTCTTAACAATCATAAAAATTTGGTCCCGTGTGCAAAAGTGTTAGAGGTGATAAAAAGCGACAGCCATCTTAAATCTCACTATAAGTAATTAAGACAGTATGATTATCAATCCTGCCAAGATTAACCACATTAATTAAAGCATAACGCAGATATGATATCTACTAATTCCCTGCCAAGCTGCAACCACAATGCGGCATAAACAGATGTAGCCACAATACTAATCGTCCAGCCAAGTGTACTCATTATGGCAATACTCCAGGCAGACTGCGGCATACAAAACCTAATAAACAATTATTATTGCACGTAAAATAGCGGCAATGAATCAACGATACGAGTACATTCCTGGAGTAATGTCGACTCTCACCGCGCGCCGATAAACTGTGCCGCTATGTGGTGAACCTGCTTAGTTTGAGTGCAATAGATCTCTCAGCCGACGTACGCACGGACATAAAATTGTCGCTGGATTTTCAACTCTCGGTGTTAAGCCGAGCTTCGAGAATCCAACCTAACAACTACAGAGTGCATCCCAGCGCGTCGAATAGACACACTGTTGGATTGTCAACTATCAGCGCTAAGCAGAGCGTTGAAAATCCAAAGCGCGAAAAAAAATCGCCGCGATTTTTTTACTTCCGTGCTTCATGACGCAAAAGTAAGTCTAAGTCGATGACTTAGACTTACTTTTGCGTCATGAGTTGCAATAGGTAGGTAAACATCTCGTTGTCGCTAGCTGCGCCCCGCGTTGTTACCCGCGGTTTATGAGATACACTAAAACGTGTATTATTTAATCGGTGAGAAAAATATTCACAATTTTAGAGGCAAAAACATACTCATCCCACGGGAATACTACATTTTTTCGGGATATAAAGTAGCCTTTGTGTTAATCCAGGGTGTCAGCTACCTCCATACCAAATTTTATCAAAATTGGTTCAGCCGTTTCAGCGTGACGAAGTAACAAACACACACTCACAAACTTTCGCCTTTATAATATTAGTGTTATGTGTTATTTATAGTTCATGTAATATTTTGGTATTTTAATATAAAACATAGTTTACATTTGCACTGAATTTAATTTGTGAAGTCAGTGACCCAGACATTTATTTAATTCGTTTTACGTCCATCAGCCTGTTATTTCATTAGAGCAAATCTGCAGCTTCACAATGTGGCGCATTTGTGTAACTGCTATTAATTAAATAATCCAACAAAGACCGAAGCACTAGCAAGCTTACTAATGTCTATATATTTGAGAAACAAAGGGATGTTGACTAAAATTTTTTTAGTTCTTCTGTAGATTATTAAAAAATATATAGGACACGTATTTTTTCTTTTTAGGGTTCCGTACCTCAAAAGGCAAAAACCGAACCCTTATAGGATCACTCGTGTGGCTGTCTGTCTGTCCGTCTGTCACAGCCAATTTGCTCCGAATCTAATGGACCAATTAAGTTAAAATTTGGTACACATATGAATTTCTGTGACCCAAACATGGACGAGTAAAGTAAAATGAATTTTGAACATCGGGGTCACTTTTGGGGGCAAAGAAGAAAATTAAAAAAAAAAATTGCAAACTACACCGTGTGACATGTCAAATGAAAGGGCTTACTATGAGGGTCTCAAATATACTTTTTTTATAATTTTAAAATAAATTGTTTTAAAGTTATTTAAGAAAACAGACGAAAATTTACCATTCCCCCCCTTATCTCCGAAACTACTGAGCCTAAAATTCTGAAAAAAATACAGAAAACAAATCTTTACCTGTAGATTACAGGAAAACTATAAGAAGTCTGTGGTCTTAAAATAACATGGTAAACCTATCAATATTGTGAGTACAAACTTCATTTACAGTTGGAATTTATGGGAAAACATTTTTTCAACTATAATGTTAAGTTGGTTCTTAAGATAAATTCATCCCAACTACGGAACTCTTCATTGTGCGTGGTCCGACACGCACTTGGCCGGTTTTTTTACATAATCCTATTTTAGACATGACCCATTTTGGCCATTTAGACATGACGACCCAAGCGCCATAATTAATGTCTTAAGAAATGTCAATGTGTGTAAATGTTTATGTTGTTATTGATATCGTCTTTGTTAAACCATAGATCCATACTTAAATTGGCCCCTATTTGCCTTCAAATTCAAAATCATTTCAATCAATAGGAAATTATTTTGAATTTCAATTTGAGTACTACAATTTTTTTTTGTCCGTCATGTGGATTAGGTATTTTAGGAGGAGCTCGTGGCTAAGTAATAACAGGCGCACGGGTCGATCCATCAGGTTAAGCTACGCTTGCCGGGGTTGGTCCGTGGATGGGTGACCATCTTTACATACCGACACTGCTCCGTGCCTCGGAAAGCACGTTAAGCCGTTGGTCTCGGCTGTCATTCGTGGATCTTTGACAGTCGTTACGGGTCGTCAGAAGCCCGAAAGTCTTACAATCGGTCTTACCAAGGGGTATCGTATTACCCAGTTAATGGGTTGTGGAGGTCAGATAGGCAGTCGCTCCATGTAAAATAATGGTATTAAGCTGCATCCGGTTAGACTGGAAACCGACCCCAACATAGTTGGGAAAAGGCTAGGCAGATTGATGTGGATTAGGTATTTTAAAAAATGGACACGTATCTTTCTTTTTTTACATAATCAAAAGTTTACGGCGATACATTGAGTTAAAATATGGCATGACGTCACACCTAGCTAGATTTTATACGAAGAAGTGACGTAGCGAGCCCCCACTCCCCAACTTTAATGCGTGTTATCAAAGTATTTTTTATTAATATGATAAAACAAAAATACGTGTCTAATATTTTTTTATTATCTGACTGACGTACTAAATAGAATTTCTTTTTTTTTTTACCCAGGCGTCATCCTTATTATGGCAAACTATTTGCATCGACATGTTTTATAAAGTCATATCCGCGCGAAGCTGGGGCGGGTCGCTGGTAATAATTATAAAAAAAAAAAAAAAAAAAAAAAATGAAAATGTTTATTTCAATAACTTACAGTAGTTACATTTATACTTTAGGAATGACCCTTTAAGCAAAATAAATGCTTGTGCTAGGACATTCCGCCCTTCAACTACAGTACAGTGTCGTATACAAGTTATTGAATTATGATAATGAATTTTTAAATAAGTAGACAAATCCTCCAATTTAAAGGAGGAGTATATATTAAACAAAAAGGAAAAGAAATGAAAATTTGGTAATTTAATAGCGCGCGCATAGTGATAGTGCGTATGTTAGTGCGAGTGTATGCATGAGTGTGTGTGTGTGCATGAGTGTGTGTGAGTGTGCATATGTGTCTTTGGTGTGAGTAAGAGGCTATGAAGTAAGTGCGGGTATGCGTGATATGAGTGAGGAGAGAGGGTTGGTGCGGTAGGTGTTGATGTATTTTAGAAGTGATTATACTATGGAGTGTGATAGGGATTAGAGCTTGAAGTTTTAGTAAGGATTTTGGATAATTATTATATGCGAAAGTGTGTTAGTTGGTTTGTCCTTATTTCAAGCAGCAACAGAGAGTTTTCTTCACTTTGAAGGACACTAAACGGCCATAGCAGTCATAACAATAAAACTTCTATTGTGTCTCGTTCACTGTCCTTGAAAGCGTTAATCGCCCGGAGAGTGACGTAGCTACTTTTTATTTGAACGGTTTTTGTGGAAGCCGACCCCATCATACGAGGAAAAGGCTAGGCAGATGATGATGTCATCATCACCATGTCATGTCATGTTCACCTCATGGTGAACAGGTTTTATTGGATGAGAAGCTAAAAAACCACAGAGCTAAGTTGTAGGTAAAATATAGTATAACAATAGGTATCGCACTTTAAAATATTTATTTAAAACTAGCTGACTCGACAGACGTTGTCCTAAAAAATAAAAAAAAAATAATTTAAAACTAATTATTTCATAAAAACTTCACATGGACATTTTCGTTGCAATAGCGCTCAATCTTGGATACAAAAATAAGATTATGTGCACTATTAACTTATTTTAGAGTTAGCTCTCTTATAGTTATAGGTTAAAACCTATACGCAGATCTCCTCCATTCCAAACTTCCCCACGGTAAAGTAGGCTTTTAAGATATTTTTAATTTGTTGACTATTTTTGTTTTCTAATTCTTTGACAATTTCCTTTGGCAGCTTATTTAGAATGTTAGGAAAGGCGTCCTGTCTTATCTAAGAATATTCTAATATAAACGCGCGAAGTTAAAATAGTCGTTAAGTTTTCTGAAATTTTCCAATTTTCTGCGCAATTTTACTATTTTTTATTTTCGTAAGAACCTTGAACAAAGTATTAGAAAACTTTGAAAAAAAAAATTAACGAAATCGGTAAAGTCGTTCTCAGGAAATAGGGATGAATTTTTATATAGATTGAGTTACGAGTATTAAGTACTAACAATCTATGTATATGAGAAACAAAAGTCGCCTCGAATGAAAGCGACTATGCGAGCGTCTATAGTATTTTAGTAGCCAAAAAACAGTGCAATGCTGTTAACATTTTTGGATACCATATTCGCAAGAGGTGCATTTTTTGACAGAATCCTTTTTGTTGAAATCGAACGCAACCATTAAGCTGCCACACCTGTCACCTGTCAATCAGTCGCTGTCATTGTCTTTGATTTATGGTTATCTGTGTCACGTATCTCTTCTCTGTAACTCTGTAAACCCATGATCATCATCACTTAGTAAGCTTGGTTTGGAATGTGATCCGTAGATACGAAATATACAAGGTTGATATGAGCGAGAGGCATTAAATTAAACCACATATAATTTGTATAATTTTCAGCCTCTTTACTAATAATCTGATAAATAGAAGCAATAGTTTAGTCACAGGATTATTTTTTAGTTTTTTCTTTGTTGAAACACGACGTATCTGCCCTAACAGCTGACTAAGTATGTTGTTGAAAATTCTGACGTTTAAAGGTGTATGACCCTAAATAACTATGCGTAGGTACCTACGCATAGTTATCTAGGGTCATACACCTTAAAACGACACAATTTTTGACGCGACGTTGCCGTCTTGTTACGCACGTCAGTGGAAATGTCTACAAAAGATGTTTACATTATAATTAGATCATTAAGCTATTTTATTTGTTCGAAAAAAGCTTTTACTTATTTTTCTTCTAAATTTTTTTTTATAGTTCCGAGTTAATGCATCTATAGTATATCTAGTTTAATTTAATGCCTCTCGCTCATATCAACCTTGTATAGTACCAAAATGGCGCATGACAGTCGGATCTATTTATTTGATTAAAGAAGATAAACGGCCTGCACCATTTAAATTGCACAATATTCATTCCCCTTGGAGTTCTGCCCACAGAAAAGACGTAAAGAATTATAGCATATTTATTTAAATAGATTCAACCCTCAGTGTTTATTTGGCCCAATGCGTCTATTGTTCATCATTCTCCTGCCCTTATCCCAATCTATTTGGGGTCGGCGCAACATGTCCTTTTTTTCCATACTTCTCTATTATTCGTCATCTCGGTAGTGACCCCCTTTCTAGCAATGCGTCTATTGTTATGCGATAGTATACAAATGTAGTGTAGTGACTGTTATTTATAACAATGCAGGCTGAAAATAACAGATGTTTGCATCTTATAAATTTGTTTTGAAGATGTACCTATTAGACTTGGAATTTGCCAGAATTTGAATGAAAGGGTCAGATGAGACTCGTGCAGACGAGGGGTGCATGTCGCAAAAGGGAGGAGGCCTATTTTCAGTACCTAGTGGGGGGAACAAGGCTGCCATTGATGATGTTAATAAAGGGCCAGATAGTGAGAAATCGTTGGGTATGTCCTAGAACTAAATATTCTACTTTCTCACAAAGAAGAGGCCTAAAATCCAAAGCAGTGTGAAAACTACTGTATCAAGGATGACGCCTGGGTAAAAAAAAAGAAATTCTATTTAGTACGTCAGTCAGATAATAAAAAAATATTAGACACGTATTTTTTGCTTTATCATATTAATTAAAAATTACTCAGATAATACGCATTAAAGAAGGGGAATGGGGGCTTGCTACGTCACAGCTACGTATAAAATCTAGCAAGGCGTGACGTCATGCCATATTTTAACTCATTGTATCGCAGTAATCTTTAGATTACGTAAAAAAAGAAAGATACGAGTACGTGTACATTTTTTTTGGATACCTAATCTAAATGACGGACAAAAATATTTGTAGTCCTCAAATTCAAATTCAAAATCATTTTCCTATTTATTGAAATGATTTTGAATTTGAAGGTATCGAAGGCCAATTTAATTATGGATCTATGGTTTCACAAAGACGACATTAATAAAAACATTAACACACATTGACTTTTATTAAGACATTGATTACGGCGTAAATGGTTCGTCACACTAACAGATAGCTGCGGCTATCAGCCGATCTGTTACATTACAACCCTTCGTGTACAGAACCCTAATAAACAACGTGTTTGAGAGTAACAAAATTAAAAAAACCTTTTTGAGAAATAGAGAGTATTTCTCCAGGATCCCATCATCAGATCCTGACTTTATGATCATGGGACCACCTGGAAAGTATACCCTTTCTATTTCTCTAGGATCCCATCATCAGATCCTGACTTTATGATCATGGGACCACCTGGAAAGTATACCCTTTCTATTTCTCCAGGATCCCATCATCAGATCCTGACTTTATGATCATGGGACCACCTGGAAAGTATACCCTTTCTATTTCAACAGGATCCCATCATCAGATCCTGACTTTATGATCATGGGACCACCTGGAAAGTATACCCTTTCTATTTCTCCAGGATCCCATCATCAGATCCTGACTTTATGATCATGGGACCACCTGGAAAGTATACCCTTTCTATTTCTCCAGGATCCCATCATCAGATCCTGACTTTATGATCATGGGACCACCTGGAAAGTATACCCTTTCTAATTTCTCCAGGATCCCATCATCAGATCCTGACTTTATGATCATGGGACCACCTGGAAAGTATACCCTTTCAAACAAAAAAAAAAATCCAAATCGGTCCAGCCATCTTCGAGTAATCGGGGAACATACATAAAAAATTTAAAAAAAGGTTCCGACGAATTGAGAACCTCCTCCTTTTTGAAGTCGGTTAAAAAAGAAAATAGTCAGTCATGGGGACTACTGACAGAAATGAAAATTTGACTTCGCAACACGTCACATTAGCATGTCGCGTGACGCGTGACGCGAACCGATAAGATTTTTTCCTACACGCGTTCAAAAACACAAGTGCAGTAAGCAACATCTTTTCAGAAATATATCGTTACTAGCTTCGCCCCGCGGCTTCACCCGCGTAGACCGGGATAAAAAAGTAGCTAATATGTTAATCCAGGGTATAAGCTATCTCCCCTCTTTGAGGAGTGGTTGGAGAGGCGCCACGGCGTCCTCACCTTCCGCCTGACGCAGGTCCTCACCGGACACGGTTGTTTCGGGAGGTTCCTGTTTCGGATATGGCGGGAGGAAATGCCCGGGTGTCACCATTGTGTGGATCGCCCGGAGGACACGGTGGAGCATACAGTGGAGGTCTGCCCGGCTTGGGCGGAGCACCGCCGTGTTCTCACGGAGGCGATCGGCGGCGGCGATCTCTCGCGTCCAAACCTGGTCCAGGCCATGGTGCGGAGCGAGAGTGCATGGGAAGCCGTCACTTCCTTCTGCGAAGCAGTAATGCTCGCGAAGGAGGAAGCGGAACGCGTGAGGGAGAGGCAACAGCCGCGCCCTCGCGCTCCTAGCCGCCGTAGGAGACGCCCTGGGCGGCGGGAATCGATTGCCGATTCCCGGCCACCGTAGGCGCGGGCTTGCGGACGACGAGTAATGGGCAGCTCGCCGTCCGGTAAGGACCAGGCCCGGGTCGACGGCGCGTTGTGTTCCACGCGCGCCTCAAAGAGATGTCAGCAGTGACGGGGTCAATTGGGCCGATGCCGCCGGGGTCGCGGGTAGTTCGAAAGAGATACCGTGGCCCTGGCACGGGCAGCTGAAGGAACATGGGTGGGTTTTAGTCAGTAAAAGTCTGACACGCCCTCCCGCCTCTGCCCAGAGCGGGAGAAGTCATTTGATGATTTCCCATCCACAAAAAAAAAAAAAAAAAAAAAAAGGGTATAAGCCATAGAAATATAAAAAATATATCTATGGTATAAGCTATCTACATACCAAATTTCATCCAAATCGGTCCAGCCGTTTGAGCGTGAAAAAGTACAAACATACAAACACACACTCACAAACTTTCGCCTTTATAATATTAATGAGATTAATGAAAAAGGTACTCGCGCTTTGAACCAAACTACGTTTATGTTTGAGATAATTAATACAAAGTGAACAGCTACAGTTTTATTTGAACAAATCTTGTATGCGGCACTAAAACGTTGGTTGTCTGTAGGAAACTTCTCTATCCCACGAGATTTCATGCAGTGGTATTATATTATGCAGAAATTGGACAGTATGAACATCTTTACGCTGATCTATATAAAGAGCAACACAGTTTTGTTTTGTTAGGGTTCCGTACCAAAATGGTAAAAAGAAACCTTCATGGTGTGACTCATTCTGCCTGTCTGTCTGTCACAGCTGGATATCTCAAGAACTACTAATGCTATCAACTTGAAATTTGGAACAGTTTTAGATGACGTTTGCCCAACTATTTTGCAAATAAGAAAGAAATAAAAATATATATGTTTTTTTGCAACAAGGACTGAAAAGGGGCTTAAAAATTCGAAGTGGGGTTACTAGAGCATGTAGGGTCATATAAAAGAGCGCTATTTGCACATTCAAACTTTTTTTTTCTTTTTTTTAGGGCGCATAGATTTCGACTTTTGATGAAAAATGTTGAAAAAAATTTTGTTCTCCCCCTTATCTCCGAAGTTTGCATAGAGAAAAATCTGAAATTATTATATATATGATAGAAGTTTATGTATAGATTACAGGAAAAATAAAACAATCTGCCTAGCCTTTTCCCAACTATGTTGGGGTCGGCTTCCAGTCTAACCGGATGCAGCTGAATATCATTATTTTACATGGAGCGACTGCCTATCTGACCTCCACAACCCATTAACTGGGTAATACGATACTTGGTAAGACTGATTATCAGACTTTCGTGCTTCTGACGACCCGTAACGACTGTCAAAGATCAACGAATGACAGACGGGACCAACGGCTTAATGTGCTTTCCGAGGCACGGAGGAGTCTCGGTATGTAAAGATGGTCACCCATCCACGGACCAACCTCGGCAAGCGTAGCTTAACATGATGGATCGACCCGTGCGGCTGTTATTACTTAGCCACGAGCTCCTCAGGAAGGAACAATAAAAATAGGAAAAATAAAACGATGTCTCTAAATAGTTCACAGTTTTACAGAAATCATCAACAAAAATTACGCACGGAACTTTCGGTGTGTGAGTCCCACTCGCTCTTGACCGGTTCTTTTTTATTTGTTTGAGATAACATTGCATCACGTCTGCATTCCTCGTTCATTCTCATTACATTTCGCCAATAGGGATGATAACTAAACATTTTAGTTTGTCCGTCTTTTACATTATTCAAAAATATTGAACACGTATTCTTTCTTTTTTTACGTAATCAAAATATTACGGCGGTACATTGAGTTAAAACATGGCATGGCGTCACACCTTGCTAGATTATCTACGTAGTTTGTTATAGTTGTGACGTAACGAGCCCCCGATTGGTGCTGATCCATGCGTCATGTTCGTGAACGGGCGCCGTCAGTTGGGACTGGTCGTCTCTTAGCTGCCATGGCTTATTTTTAATTTTAATATTTAATTTAGTTGTTTTAGTTTTTATCTTTTTATTACGGACGCTTTTTAACGTGCACGTCTTTCTACATTGTTCTCACATGTATATTTTCAACATGAACGATGTAACCAATATTTTGTAAAAATATTATGATTTAAAAGTGTCCGTGGAGTTTCTTGCTCGTTCTTCTCCATAGGTACCTACTACGCTTTGGAATGGGCAACTAGCTTCACCTTTCTGACTGACCGACCCATTGACAAATTCAAAAGTGCCTGTAATTGGTTTATTTGAAATAAATGCTTTGAGTTTGAGTTTGAGTTTGATCCCCAACTATAATGCGTTTTGTCTAAGTATTTTTTTACTAACTGACTGACGGGCTAAACAGAACTTCTTTTTTTATCCAGGCATCAACCTTATTGTGTTGTATTCATTGCTCATTTAGAATTATTATAGATGGCAGCTACATAGGATTTTTTTCTTGGAAGGGGCGTCTCGCAGTTCAACTTAATAGGTTGTCGGCTGCTTAACTGAGGTATCCTGTGGGTGCCTTATAGATAAGGCCTCCAGCCAGGGCATTACAATTATAAATTAAGAGTCAGCAAGGGACGGGCTGGATCGGATCAAAAACATATTATACTCATTGTTTGAACTCATTCATACTGCTCTACCTGCAACGCTGCTGGTGTGTTTACAGACAGAAATCAGTAAGTTTATGCACAAACTCAGAAAATTGCTTATAATTTTAATAAAATTAGTTTTGTTAAATCAAAAACTTAAAAAAAAAAATTGCACTAGATACAAGATAATTTAATTTCGGAAGTCGGTGTGTGTGTATTTTTTTTTGCTACCGACTTCCGAAATTAAAGTTATTTTTCTCTTTGTATTGTTTTTTTCGGAAAAAGGTTGTGTTTTTTTTTTCAAAAAAGTTTTTATTTTTCCCTGTTTAGTTGTGGTACCTACCCCACACAAATACGAATACCACTAAGTACCTGCTATGTAAAATATAGTCGCAGGAAGTTAATAAATGACATCATACATAATTACATAACTGTACACATAGAAAAGTGGGAAAAATACGTGTTATCAAAGCTAGCTTAAAAATTACCCAACCAAAGTTAATAAAATGTTTATAGGACCACCTAAAAATAAATATTCTGACGACCTGAGAACCTTCTTCTTTTTTTGAAGTCGGTTAAAAATAACATAAACCACCTAATAGTTGGATAAATTCTTCAATCTGCTAATCAATCAAACAGTTTCCTTCATGAAGAAAAAATACTAAAATTATCCTACATTGAAATCACAAGACCCACTCATATGTGAAATATAGCTTTTATTAAACTATACCAATCTAGGCTGGGCGGAAGACGGCAATCTGGGCTACGACAATTCTTCCCAAACTAAATTGTACCCTATTGTTGCGGAATTAAAATCTATTCTCGTGCAAAATGACCACTGTTCTATTGGAGAACATTTATGATTGCTCGAATGTAGTTCGTTTGTAGATTTGTTTCGTATTGGAACTGTGATAGCCTTTTTGGATTCAGTGTAGACTGAGGTTTTCACTTTGAATCTTTGAAGTACCGTTCCACTATTGGAACTTTATAGGATAGTTTTATGTAAGATCTTTCAAATAAATGTATGTGTACAAATAGGTACATTTCTTCATAAAAAAAACCGGCCAAGTGCGTGTCGGACCACACACAAAAAAGGGTTCCGTAGTTGAAAAACATGTTCTCCCATACATTCCAACTGTAATTAAGCTTTTTAAACTTTCGCGATTTGTACACACCCGTGACCACGATCGCTTCAAGGCGGTCGAAATGTCGGGAAACAAGTAGGTACCTATTTACCTTGTAAAAAGGAATATTCCAACAGTAAATGTAAGTTTGTACTCACAATATTAAGAGATTTACCATGTTATTTTAAGACCACAGACTTCTAATAGGTTTTCCTGTAATATATAGGTAAAGGTAGGGTGTAGGTGTTTTTTTTTTTTCAAAATCTTAGGCTTAGTAGTTTCGGAGATAAAGGGGAGGAATGGCCCATTTTCGTCTATTTTCTTAAATAACTTTAAAAGAATTTATTTTAAAATTATAAAAAAAATATATTTGAGACCCGCATAGTAAGCCCTTTAATTTGATATGTCACACAGTATAGTTTGCAATTTTTTTTTTCTAATTTTCTTATTTGCCCCCCAAAAGTGACCCCCACAGTCAAAATTAATTTCTTTATTTTACCCGTCCGTGTTTGGGTCACAGAAATTCATATGTGTACCAAATTTTAACCTAATCGGTTCATTAGATATGGAGCAAATCGGCTGTGACAGACGGACAGACAGACACACGAGTGATCCTATAAAGGTTCCGTTTTTTTTCTTTAGAGGTACAAACCCAAAAAATTTGTATTTTCAACCAGCGGTTTGTTATGTAGGAAGTATTTCTTGTCGCAATGTCCTAAATTGGTTACTGCTACTAAAATCTTCTTTTAACTTGCCTAAAGAACAAATCTTGTTCATTCTTTTGAACATAATTACTTAGGTATCCAGGAAACAGTGACGGGGTCAATTGGGCCGATGCCGCCGGGGTCGCGGGTAGTTCGAAAGAGATACCGTGGCCCTGGCACGGGCAGCTGAAGGAACATGGGTGGGTTTTAGTCAGTAAAAGTCTGACACGCCCTCCCGCTCTGCCCAGAGCGGGAGAAGTCATTTGATGATTTCCCATCCACAAAAAAAAAAAAAAAAAAAAAAAGGTATCCAGGAAAAACAGCCCGTTTTATGTCTCTGTTTTTAGGGTTCCGTAGTCAACAAGGAACCCTTATAGTTTCGCTATGTCCGTCCGTCTGTCCGTCCGCAGCTTAGCTCAGAGACTCTTAGTGCTAGAAAGCTATAATTTGGCATGGATATACATATTCATCACGCCGACAAAGTGGTAAAATAAAATTATGAAAAAAAGAATTTTTTTAGGGTACCTTCTGTACACGTAAAGTTGGGATGTTTTTTTTTCTCGTCCACCCCATGGTGTGGGGTGTTGTTAGATGGATCTTGCAAAAATATTGTGGGTTTCTTAAAACAATTTTTCCATTCAGGGATTCTTTTCTGAAATATTAAGTTTAAAGTGCAAATTTTTGTTAAGTCAAGTGTGTGTCCCCCTGCCAGCTAAACGGTTAGTTTTGGATGGGTGAAAAAATTCACGGTAGTAGTATATACTGGATGACATTTTTTACCGTCTCGAAAAAAATAGGGTATATTCGGTGAACGGGGTAGAAGCCTATGGCATATCTAGTTTTTTTTTTTTAATTTGATTTTTAAAAAAAAAAATAAAAATTCAAATCATAATGCAGGTTGCATATGATTTGAATTTCGATATTTTTAAAGGATTTATAATTTTTTTTAAATAATTTATGTTTTTATTGTTCTAAAATGAAAAGTTTACATCGAATTTGTAGTATTTATTAATACTTAGATATTTTTTTCTGACTTAACCATTAAAAAAAAAAAACTAGGTAGGTATGCCATACGCTTTTACTCCGTTCACCTAATATACCCTATTTTTTCGAGACGGTAAAAAAAGTCATGCGGTATAACGAAGTTAAAAGGAAATCACAGCTAAGCAGGGTTTTTAAGTTTACGAGTAATAGTCGACCAACTTACATTTGCAGTTGGAATGTATGGGAGACCATGTTTTTTAACTACAGTGTTAAGTTTGTTCTTGGGATAAATTCATCCCAACTATGGAACCCTTCATTATGCGTGGTCCGACACGCACTTGGCCGGTTTTTATATCAGTTTATTTGACTGTTTCATGTACAATCAGAGTAGGTACTATTTTTCTACTAATCGTTATGATCGTCAGTTGTTTTAAATTTTAGTCTTTTCAGATTCCAGAACATGAACCCTTTGCGTGTTATCATCATGCACTCAAAGTTATTCATACAAATTTTATCAACCCTCCAGTGTTCATTTATTTAAATATTTCGTAACAAAGGCTGACACAAATTTGCCCACAACAAAGAGAGGTTTGTGTATCCAACCCTCGCATTTTTGGTCCTAAGAGACCGACAGGACCAGAAATAAAGTCAATTATTTTGGGAGCGTCTATTGTATGTCTAATCCCGGATTTCATCATGGTCTTGATGAATTAATTTGCATGCATGGGTTTGGTCTCCAAGGGATGTTTATAAAAAAAGGAATGTTGGTTTTGTTTTTTTATTAAAATGTTCTTGATATCTTTTATGATGTCTTCTCGTATATTTAAAGGGTATGAGAGGGAGTTAGGTTGTAGGTATTTTTAGGGTTCCGTACACCTCAAAAGGAAAAAACGGAACCCTTATAGGATCACTCGTGTGTCTGTCTGTCTGTCTGTCCGTCTGTCACAGCCAATTTACTCCGAATCTAAAGGACCGATTAAGTTGAAATTTGGTACACATATGAATTTCTGTGACCCAAATACGGACGGGTAAAGTAAATAAATTAATTTTGAATATAGAGGTCATTTTTGGGGGGCAAATCAGAAAATTAAAAAAAAAAGTTTTGCAAAGTACACCACGGATGAACATTACGGATGATATAAGGTCAGCCATGGAACAAGGTAATCTTACGGTCCTAGCTTTGCTAGATTTCAGTAATGCCTTTAATACTGTTGATTTTGATGTTTTGCTTGGCATTTTATGCTCTCTTAACATATCTCCATCGGTAATTGACTGGTTTCGTACTTACCTGTTCGGTCGCCGGCAACGTATTTGCATTGGAGAGATCTTGTCTTCCTGGTGTAATATTTCTGCCGGTGTACCTCAGGGTGGCGTTCTATCCCCTTTACTTTTCGCAGTTTTCATTATCTCAATTTCCGACGAAATTATTTCTTCCTACCATCTTTATGCAGATGATTTACAAATTTACTCGCGAGCCCCTCTTGGAAATCTGTCTGAGGCTATCTTAATGATTAATAGTGATCTGGCCCGTATATGCGAGTGGAGCAAGAGGTATGGACTTATGGTCAACCCCATAAAGACGCAGGTTGTGGTGGTAGGCAGTTCTAGGACGGTCTCAAGGATCGACTGGATGACTCTTCCCCAGGTTTCTTTTGACAATTCAGTTATTCCGTTCAGTGAGAAAGTTAAAAACTTGGGGATATTCATAGATAAGAATTTCTCTTGGACTGCGCAGCTGCGGGAAGTTAGCCGCAGGCTATTTGCATCTGCTGCATCTTTGAAGAGATTACGTAATTTTCTACCGACTGCCACCAAGATTGCGCTTGCACAATCGCTTCTTCTTCCCATCCTTGACTATGCTGATGCCAGCTATCTTGACCTTACCCAAGACCAACTCGATAAACTTGAGCGGCTTCAAAATGTTTGTATAAGGTTCATATTCGGTTTGCGCAAATATGACCATGTTTCTGAATTTCGTGTGAAGCTCAAGTGGTTACCAATTCGCCATCGCCGGAATGCTCATATCCTTTCCCTTTTGTATAATGTGCTCTTTTCCCCTACCACCCCTCTCTATCTCAAGAAACGTTTCCAGTTTCTTTGCGACTCCCACACGAAATTTTTAAGGTCATCTGATAATTTAAAGCTCAAAATGCCTATGCATTCCACAACTTTCCTCGATAAATCCTTTACTGTCCAGGCTGCTCATTTGTGGAATGCATTGCCAGTTCAAATAAAACGCGCGCAGTCGTTACCTATGTTTAAAAGGCTCGTAAAGGAACATTATTTGTCGTTGTGATCGTGTTCACGTAACTGTAAATATCTTTAGTCTTCATTTGTTTTCGTTGCTTATATTTAGTATGTATGTATTTATGTATCTATTATTTAGGTTATGTATGTATCTATTTTAGTATAATATTGTAAGTAGGCATTTATTATTTGCACCAAAGACAGCCCCATTTCATATCCAGGCAAATCACTGTCCATTCTATGGTTGCCTGGAAGAGATTGCAGAAAGCGATAAGGCCGCCCATTGTATATTTTGTAGTTTGTGTCTTTTTTTTTTTTTGTTATGTATTTTTGTGGTGTACAATAAAGTATATATAAATAAATAAATAAATAAATACCACGTGACATGTTAAATGAAAGTACTTACTATAAGGGTCTCAAATATATTTTTTTTATAATTTTAAAATAAATTGTTTTGAAGTTATTTAAGAAAATAGACGAAAATTTACCATTTCCCCCCCTTATCTCCGAAACTTCTGAGCCTAAAATTTTTAATAAAATACAGAAAATAGATATTTACCTGTAGATTACAGGAAACCTATAAGAAGTCTGTGGTCTTAAAATAACATGGTAAATCTATCAATATTGTGAGTACAAACTTACATTTACAGATGGAATGTATGGGAGAACATGTTTTTCAACTACAATGTTAAGTTTGTTCTTAAGATAAGTTCATCCCAACTACGGAACCCTTCATTGTGCGTGGTCCGACACGCACTTGGCCGGTTTTTTTGCTACTTAAGACGCGGTATTAGCTCAATATTCACAAAAATAGATTTCTTGGATTGTCGAGTATGACGTAACGCAATGAAACTATCCGACGCAAAAAACACAGTGGACAATTTTAACCGAATGGAATAGTAAAAAACTTTTTTACAAAAAAATACAACCGACTTCCAAAAACAACACTACAAAGTGAAAAATAACTTTAATTTCGGAAGTCGGTGTCTGATTAAATGTTTTTTCGTTTTTGCCACCGACTTCGGAAATTAAAGTTATTTTTCACTTTGTAGTGTTGTTTTTGGAAGTCGGTTGTATATTTTTGTAAAAAAGTTTTTATTTCTCACTTTTTAGTGGTTCACATGTGCTTACCCCTTCACAGCGTACCGGCGTGATGTTATGTTATGAACTGGTGTAAATAATAAACAGACATGAGATTTCAGCAATCCCAGTCCATTTGCTATCATTTATTGAGGAGTTCCGTTGCCTATCTCAGAAGTTCTTCATCAGATCTTCACTAAATTTAAATGGGACCACTCCGAGAAAGTACTCTTCAAAAACTATCCAAATCGCTTCAAGTGTGCCTATAAAATTGGAAGATTTCTCTCTATATCTCCAGGATCCCATCATCAGATCCTGACTCGATGATCATGAGACCACCTGGGAAGTATACCCTTTCAAACAAAAAAAAATAATCCAAATCGGTCTAGCCATCTTCGAGTAATCGGGGAACATACATGAAAAAAAATAAAAAAAAGAGGTTCCGACGAAATGAGAACCTCCTCCTTTTTGAAGTCGGTTAAAAATAGTTTGATATTCCCAATAAAAAATTTGGAAACTGCTCCACAAAAATAAACTTTGGCGTCGAACATCTTTGTGTTTTCAGCAATAACGACATTCTTTTTTTTAAGAATTTAATAGAATTAGCATTTTTTTTAAACTTTAACCGGACAATTATTTATATTATTGTGTATATTCTGAATAATCTAAAGAAAACCCGGAAAATAAATGCACATTTGCAGCTTAGTCACATCTCGACAACACAAATATTATTTTCAATTTTCAACCTTATTTCAAGCCATTCCAATGGTGACAATAGATTTCGCGGTTGTGTGCCGTTTTAAATCGTAGTCAGTCCGCGCCTTAATAAAAATCTTGAATTCCTTGACAAGCAAGCTTAAACCGCTGTCCAGAAGCATTAAATTTTAAGATATCTTTATACGAAGGTGAGTAACAAGGAAGGATTTTTACAAATAATTCATCCATTAGGGGATGAATTTTTGGATGGAACTTCGTCATTTTTAAAGTTACAAAAGTTGTCATTTAGACTTATATTCATAATTAAAAGTTAGTTGTCTCATCGTTTTTTGGAAACTCATCCCCTAAGAGAGGATCCTGAGTCTTATTCTTGAACAACATCCATCTATATCCATCCATACTAACATATACTAATAATATAAATCGAAGGTAACTCTGTCTGTATTTTACCTTTTCACGTCTAAGCCACTGAACGGATTTCGATAAAATTTGCCAAGGATATAGATGGCATCTTGGGGAAGAACATAAGCTACTTTTTGTCGTAAAAAATAATCCTACGGGGGGTGATATAGGGGATGAAAGTTTGTATGGGAAACCCAGCATTTCTTAAGTTAGGGTTATGAAAATTCTTACTGATGCTTTTGGTAAGAATTAAAGAATTACGTGTTTCAGCTTTTTTGTAAAATCATCCCATAATATTCTTCATTGGGGCTGCCAAGAATGTAAAGTATGGGATGATTTTTCTATTTCAACAGACAACGAAGTCACCCAATAAGAGCTCCAATTTTTTATTTTGAGGTACAGAACCCTATAAAAGATTATTTGAATTTATTATCTAACCAGATAATCGTCATATATAATCGTCATCTTTTCATGCCGTAACGGCTGAAGAGATTTTGATGAAAGGCATACGGTGATACGGATAGACCATGACCCTCACTTTGAATTCCGGTAGTACGGTCCTGTGGGATAGTTTCCGACTTTTACGCAGGCGAAGCCGCGAGCCAAAGCTAGTTTTTCATATTGTGAAATAACCTCATCTGGCAAAGAGCCTCTGTTATTTCATCTGGCATACATCCAAGACCCAAACAGCGAATAAGAATTTTTACCGAGTCTGTGCTTTCTCAAATAATTAAATTCTTGGGATCTTCAAGTCGCGAGTGAATACATATGCTAAACATTAATATAAAAGTCAAGTACCCTTAACACACACATAAATAATGTACAGGATTGTGTGTGTGTGTCGATACTCTTGCGCCATCCCATCTTCCTGGCTCTGCGTGCTGTGCTGGCACTGCTGCTACCGCTATGGAAAACCTCAAGCGGCGAAAGTATAATAACCTTATCGGTAATTATATTTTCGAGCCGTTTGGGGTTGAAACCCTTGGGCCGTGAGGTCCGAGTGCTCATAGTTTGTTCAACGAAATCTCCAAACGGCTGGTTGATACTTCCCGTAACCCAAGGGCTGGCTTTTACCTTGGCCTAGCGTTGCCATACAACGTGACAATGCCGCCAGTCTCTTGGGTACTTTACCACTCGACAGCGATGCGGAGGAATTTTTCGACGCCAAATTTTAGTTTTTTAATAGTTTAAGTTACGTTAGTATATAATTTTGTTATTTTTAGGTTATGTTTACAGTTAAAATAAATAATGTACAGGATTAAGAATAACACAAAATTATAAGTGCTAGTCACTTCGTCACCTCCTGGGGTATGAGAGCGGTGAGATGGGGGTAGAGTGGGGTATGAGAAAGGTGAAGCTAAAGTTACGAGTCCATCGGCTCGGAATGCGTCCATCCGCTCCGTACGGAGCGTCTCGATTTACAAAATGCCGATAGGCTGACTCCACTGCATTCGGATTTTGCATCGGCAATATCAACCAGTGTTTCCACTTTTAGAGACTTCCCCATTTTTTAGGATAAAATTACTAATATTATGTATGGCTTAGGGCTATTTTATTTTGACAGGAATTTATATGTATCTAGAATTGTCGCGGTCGCGGAACAATAGCGATAAAATATTTTTAAGTGTTCTATTAGGGCCGGTTTCTTGATCAACCAATAGTTAAAAATAGTTACTAATGGTTAAATTTTGGCAAAATGTGAACCAAAAACCAGTAGTTACTATTTTTAACCGACTTCAAAAAGGAGGAGGTTCTCAATTCGTCGGAACCTTTTTTTTTTTTTATTTTCTTTTTTATGTATGTTCCCCGATTACTCAAAGATGGCTGGACCGATTTGGATTTTTTTTGTTTTATTCGAGAGGGTATACATCACAGTTGGTCCCATATAAAATTGATTAACTTTTCTTGGGTAGTTTTTGAGTTACCTTCAATAATACGTATTTTTTCCCCACTTTTATATGGATGATGTTCTACACTTCTGGACACATCTATTGGCCCACCTTAGAGTTTAGGTTTCGATGGCCCCTACCGAAATATGATTGCTAGATTGAACAAAAACTGTTGATGCAGTTTTAAACCTGATACATTTTACCATCTTTTTCGATCGTATTGTTTTAAATTTGAATTCAGAATACCATACGACATGGAGCTACGCCTAACAAGTCGGATATGCGCCTTGTTAAAGGCAATTGATTTTTGAATAAAAAACATGTTTTATCAAATAAAGGTTTAATTTAATAATGCGTGTTGCCTCCATGGGCATCTACCACAGCTCTCATACGATTAGGCATAGAGTTTATCAACCGCTCTATGAAATTTTGAGGGATCATCTCCCATTCCTCTTCTATGGCAGTTTTCAACTCCTGCATCGTCTGGGCAACTGGCTGACGAGCCCTAACACGTCTTTTTAGCTCGTCCCACATGTGCTCAATGGGGTTCATGTCCGGGCTTCTGGCTGGCCAGTCCATAACTGTGATGTTCACATCCCGAAGATATTCCCTGACGATGCCGGCCGCATGGGCTCTTGCATTATCATGCATAAAAAGGAAATTTGGGCCCACATAGTCCGCGTATGGTATCACGTGAGGTTCTAAGCACTCACGAATGTACCTTTCAGCATTTAATGTTGGCAGCCGTGGTCCTGTAACAACCTCAAGTTGAGTTTTGCCGCTCGCGGATATACCGCCCCAGACAGTCCATGAGCCACCGCCATAAGCAACCCTCTCTTCAAAGCAGCATTGTGCGAAACGCTCTCCCTTACGTCGGTAGACCTTCTTCCTTCCATCATTGCCATGTAACACAATTTTAGACTCATCAGAAAAGAGTACACGGCTCCAATCTTGCTGTGTCCAATTTAAATGACTGCGTGCGAAATGAAGGCGCGCTGTTCGGTGGGCTCGCGTTAGTTTGGGGCCATTAGCTGGCTTGTGTGGTACCATATCGCGTTCTTTTAACCTTCTCCGAACAGTTCGAGCGCTCACAGATACTCCGTGGAAGTCGCGAAGTTGGTTTTGTATCTCAATGGAGGTAAGGTGACGATTTCTCAAGCTGGTCGTCACGATGAATCGATCCTGCCTTTCAGTTGTGACCCGAGATCGTGGCCTTCCTTGGCGACGAACAAAGCCGCCAGTCTCTAGGTACCTCCGATAAACATTTCAGACCGCAGATCGACTTAAATTAAGTTGAGCACTCACGTTTCTTTGGCTGTGTCCGGCCTGAATAAGTGCCACAGCTTGGGCGGCGACTTCAGGTGAAGTATCCATAGATTATTGATAGAACCTCACCTTAATGTTAAGAATAAGTAATGTTTGTTGCAAAACCAAAGATATCAATCACTTTTTCAAGAATTAAATCCAAGTAAACCAATAAAACCAAGTTTTCTTAGTATTCGATTGTTTGATATCAACAAACAGGCTCCAAATTGTCTTTTGTTTCTTTAAATTCTGTGTTCGAAATTCAAAAAAAGACTATTGAATGAAATTGTGAATGTGCCAGGTTCAAAACTGCATAAAAACTTTTTGCTCGACCTAATATAAAATTTTAGCTAGGACCAAACGAAACTGAAAATACAAGGTGGGCCAAAAGATGTGTCCAGAAGTGTAGTTTGTTTTGCAGATAGTGGTATTACAATTTGTGTGGGGTAGGTACACAACTAAAAAGTGAAAAATAAAAACTTTTTTACAAAAAAATACAACCGGCTTCCAAAAACAACACTACAAAGTGAAAAATAACTTTAATTTCGGAAGTCGGTGGCAAAAAACGAAAATACATTTAACTAGACACCGACTTCCGAAATTAAAGTTATTTTTCACTTTGTAGTGTTGTTTTTGGAAGTCGGTTGTATTTTTTTGTAAAAAAGATTTTAACTGTTGGTTTAGTCAACTACGGCTCAAGAAAGCGGCCCTCGTTTGAAAGTAATTTTAAATAAAAATGTTTTTGTTTGTTATTCAATTCAATTTGCGCATCAATGTGCATCAGCCACGTAAAAATGTACGATTGCAATTGATCATTTCGGACTCCTTAATCCGTGTACGTGGTAACACTGGGCGCGGTCACTGCAGATGACGTCATCGGCAGAAATACCGGTCTCTGCGGCAGACTTGCCGATCCAGTGCACGCAGTACCATAGAAGTCAATACAAAGCAACAAATCCGTACGGTGCTGACGCTCCCATTCCGATCCGGTGGATGCGCAACTTAACTCAGTCTGCCTATCTTGCCAATCGCGCCCTCCCCCGTCTTACCGCTCACATACATCAGGCGGTGACTAGCACTTGCGCGCGCGCTATAGTACAATAGGTAGTCTTATCGCTACGTACAGATAGATTGAGGAAATACTCTTATTTATTTATTTATTTATTTATATATACTTTATTGTACACCACAAAAATACATAACAAAAAAAAAGACACAAACTACAAAATATACAATGGGCGGGCTTATCTTTACAGATAGATTGAGGCCTCCTCTCGGTGAGAGGGAGTGGGCCGTAATCCACTACGCGGGCCCAGTGTGGGTTGGTAAATGTCACATATTGTCTGCGAATTTTTAGTTTTTTTTTTTTTTTTATTATTCAAAAAACAGTTTACACACATTAGATTACTTTAAACATACCACACAAACCATTGCGGGTTTAACAGCGGTATGGCCAGACACGGCAACTCGGTGCCACTCACATATTAATATTATTATTTAATAAATACGTATACTTGGCGTCAGGTAAAAAGAAACGCTGGGCGAGAGTGGGAGGAGATGTGTGTCTGCGCATGGGTAATAGGCGCGCGAGAAAGAGACCGCCTGAGTCTCGCCGACTAACATGACGAGCCTTGTATGTACACGATGAAGCGCTCCATCCATCCACCCACCCATACATCCAGGCAAACAATATACATACACCCACATACTTACATACATACATATACACTATCTATCCAGATAGATAGACGGATAGATAGACAGAATACTCCACCATACACACCACAAAAAATTACAGATATAAATGTTGAAATTTTACATAGGGTGACACAATGGGCGGTCTTATCGCTAAAAGCGATCTAGATCGCACTACTATCTAGAAAGTATTTTTTTAAAACCTTTGAGCAGTTCTTCGCAGTTCTAGGACATGCTGGTTTCCTCACAATGTTTTCCTTAACCTTTTTGAGAGCAGATAAAGAGAATGATGATATAAGTAGTAAACCCAGAGCTAGTGGATAAAAATAAAATAAACCAAAAACATTCTGCTTGATGAAGTACCTACTTGCAATACTGTGTAACAATCTAAGATTAACAAAAAAAGGAAGATGGAGCGACGCTAACATCAAAAGTGAAGCCACCTTTAACTATGTGTGTGTCGAAGGGTTGCCATTTGTTCAAATTGTTTCTCTATAATTTGGGGAATAATATTTTATGGGTAAGATATCATATTTAAATTTGTTTAATCGAATAGTATATAATTAATTATTAATAATTACGTATTATGGCAACCCTTGCACTTTATGTCACTGCGTTCGTTTGTTGGGTTTTTTTTTTTCAAGTAACTTAAAACACATTGTTTATTTAATAAAAAAAAAAAGATGTTATTTCAAGTACTTACAAGTGAACAGTGATTCCGTGGGACTTTATAGGTGATTTGTTTGCTTGCATTGAAGTTTTCACAACACAAGAAGTCTTAATTTTTTTTTTAACTATACTAGACGATGTTTCTTCACGTACTAAGAGCGGTGAGCATGGTTTTAGTTGTGAATGAGCGTGTATTTTACTTGCAGGAGCACGGTTTTGTGGCTTCACTTGTGATGTTCGCGGCGCTCTATCTTCCTTCTTTTGTTGATCTGAGGTAACAATGGAGCAATTTATCTAGTCCTAGTTTCAAATATTCCTCTTCAAATATGATTTTGGACTCGCCCCGTTCAATTAAGCTGCGCAAGCAAACCTGAGTCGTGATTGTCGGTCCGCCACAATAATAACGCGGTTAAATTCTGAACGATTCATCTCTAAATGGTTGGAGGTCCTTCATTTTAGGTTGGTTTTGACTGTTTTCATACCAATCTGTTTATAAATGTTTATATATGTGAGTTAAATATCAATGATTTCGATTTTTGTTGATTTCAGCTACTTTACTCTCTACATCAATCTGCCTAGCCTTTTCCCAACTATGTTGGGGTCGGCTTCCAGTCTAACCAGATGTAGCTGAATACCAGTATTTTACATGGAGCTACTGCCTATCTGACCTCCACAACCTATTAACTGGGTAATACGATACCCCTTGGTAAGACTGGTTGTCAGAATTTCGGGCTTCTGACGACCCGTAACGACTGTCAAAGATCCACGAATGACAGACCAACGGTTTAACGTGCTTTCCGAGGCACGAAGGAGTCTCGGTATGTAAAGATGGTCACCCATCCACGGGCCGACCCCAGCAAGCATAGCTTAACCTGATGGATCGACCCGTGCGGCTGTTATTACTTAGCCACGAGCTCGACTTTACTCTCTACATATTATTTAAAATATGTTTCATCATTTTTAACCGACTTCCAAAAAAAAACTACAAAAGTCGGTAGCAAAAAACTAAAATACAGATCTGAAGACATCGACTACCGAAATTAAAGTTATTTTACCCGACTACGGCGACGCAAAAAGGAGGGTTATGATTTTGACCGGTATGTATGTATATATTTTCATCTGTTCCCTCATAACTTCTAAACATCATCATAATTTGACAAATGAGATCTCGTTAGAAGCGTCTTGATACTCGTATAGTATAGTTAAAATCTCGCTGCAGACTCGGTCATAAATCATTCGAGTGTTTCGCTCTCTTTGCCATTCACGGGCCTTATGGGCAGGCCACGCCCACACGTAGTCCTGTGCATTACTGCAGTCGATGAGTGATATCGATAGTTTTATATATTTATAAATGGGTGATAGAAATAAATACACATTTTTTTTTATTTTATTACCAAATTTACTACAAAGCATATTAAATATATAAACAAAAGAACGTATATATAAAACTAAAAATAGAAAATTAAAATTCTTCATCTGAGTCATCGTCATCATCAACCACATGAATGATGAACTCTTCGCATAAATGTGCTTTTCTTAAGTCTTCACCTTGCAGCAATTCTGCATGTTCCACACATTTTTGCCAATTTTCAATGGAGACCCTATAACCTTAATGATTCTGTTATCGATAATGGCCTTGAGCGCGCGCAACTAGCGCACATCCCTACTCCGATTATGATTTATGACCAAGTCTGCAGCGAGATTTTAACTATACTATAGTCCGCTGGTTATAGGCTATGTGACGTCCTATTAAATTGAATATGGCGCCCTCTAGAGGACATAAAGTCATGAACTAAAAAAAATCTAATGATGCCGTGTTGGGTATCAAATGAAAAGGCTTAATTAGCACATTTCAAAAATATAAGTATTGTTAGCTGTTGCTCGCGGCTTTGCTTGCATGCACCCGATAATTGGGAATAATTTCTAAAATCACGTCTCAGATGGGTATTTTGGGTAGATTTTCGCTCCAAACCTACCCAAAATACATATATAATAATTATCCTTCTTTATAAAATGTAAATTGGCTCTAACTTAAACGAAATTATAACCTCAAAATAATTTAAATAAAAAGTAAGTTTAAAAACTAAAACCCGACTACTGAAAAATCACGCTCTAAAAAGTATAAAACAAGAAAATATTCTCATCTGAAACTCTCCTACCCTAATGACCCCATAACCCTCCTTCAGGAGAGTAATAGGGCCACCAGTACAGTTTGCAAACGCAAACCACCTAGATCTACATTCCGACCTCGCCGCCGAGGTCGAAATCGTAATTGCCCCCCCCCCCCTGCCCTCTACTCGGTGAAGCTATGCCAGCTGGTGGCGCAGATGACCCTGTAGCCTTAAACCCCTCCCCTATATAATTCTTCTTCTCCTATCGTCATGATCCAGCCTGCCCTTTATGGCTGTTCGCCCCCCAGCGACGCCCTATGCCAAGGTCTCCTTGGCGTACAGTCGTTTAATCTTTAATTAGTTTGTAAGCCTTGGCCGGAGACTTTTCACTTAAAGCACCCACACTCTATATAGCCTATAGCCTTCCTCGATAAATGGTTTATCCAACACTAAAATAATTTTTCAATTCGAACCAGTTCCTGAGATTAGCGCGTTCAACCAAACAAACAAATAAGTGTTGATTTGATTTGATGGAGATGCAATAAATCCGAACTTCAAATAGTCCAAACTGTATTGTCTCCATTTTTTTTTCGTGTCCGCCATCATAGAACTCTTAGTAATCCTGCAAATACAAAAATAAGA
This sequence comes from Cosmia pyralina, assembly GCA_946251885.1. Taxonomy (NCBI): domain Eukaryota; kingdom Metazoa; phylum Arthropoda; class Insecta; order Lepidoptera; family Noctuidae; genus Cosmia; species Cosmia pyralina. The sequence goes on from OX276362.1 coordinate 19,457,857, forward strand.
AAATACCTAAATAAAAAACAATAATAAACTGTTAAATTTACTGGTAAATTTTTACTATTGAAACAACTGAGGCAACTGCAAACTGTTGCAAACAATCTACAGATAGCTCAACTGATCACTATCACACAGTGGGGCAATGCAGCCAGCGTCTTGGGGACGGTATCTGAATTGCCCCACTGTGTATGGCAATAAATAATATATAAATAAATAAATAAATTTATTTCATATAGCATATTTGGCTTACAATGCCTGTCGAGGAGTCTCCATTTAGGCATATAAAATGCCTGTAGTTGAAGGCTCCGCTCTTCCCTTACATTAGAAAAAATAAACACTAAAAAAAAACACTGACTGACACTGAAATAAACTCTTCAGCTTTATAATATTAGTATAGATTGGATTGAATGTTAATTTTTTTTTATTTTGTTTCATTAGTGTTTTCGAGGATTCTTAAGTACATTTTTAGTCTTTTGTTAAATTTGTCGTGACTCAAGATGTCTACAGAGACTGTAACGACTCTAAACAAAAGCTTCTCTCATTATTTTCTATACTTCTGAACCAGGATTTCAAGTGTTATGTATACGTAATGACATTTCTAACAAAAGATCAGAAAGTATTGTTGGAGTAAGATGGTGTTTATTCACAGTCTATTGTTCTTGAGCTTGAGATTTTCTGTACAATCTTTTTTCGCCAGTTTTCATTCACTAAAAAACCGACCAAGTGCGTGTCAGACCACGCACAATGAAGCGTTCCGTAGTTGAAAATAATTGATCCTAAAAACAAACACAAACAACAACATTGTAATCCCAAAAAAAAAATTTTAAGTGTTAAAATTAGAAATTAACAATTTTCCGCATTTTGCCTTTACTTATGCTGTGTGACCATTGTGTGACCTTACTTTTTGCCAAATTTCATTATTCTAGGTCAACGGGTTAAACCCGTTTTGAAGTATCAAAAGATGTCGCATAAATGGCCGTATTTTTTTATTGCGTTGACTTAGAAGCTTGATTTTTAGAACTCCAAAGGGGTATAGACCTACGTATTTGATATTAATTCCAACTTGATACCTCGACGCGTTTCTGAAAAAACCTTTTTTACAAAAAAATACAACCGACTTCCAAAAACAACACTACAAAGTGAAAATAACTTTAATTTCGGAAGTCGGTGTCTCGTTAAATGTATTTTCGTTTTTGCCACCGACTTCCGAAATTAAAGTTATTTTCCACTTTGTAGTGTTGTTTTTGGAAGTCGGTTGTATTTTTTTGTAAAAAAGTTTTTATTTTTCACTTTTTAGTGGTTCACTTGTGCTTACCCCTTCATAGCGTACCGGCGTGATATAACGTTATGAACTGGTGTAAACAATAAACAGACATGAGATTTCAGCAATCCCAGTCCATTTGCTATAATTTATTGAGGAGTTCCGTTGCCCATCTCAGAAGTTCTTCATCAGATCTTCACCAAATTGAAATGAGACCACTCCGAGAAAGTACTCTTCCAAAAACGATCCAAATCTCTTCAAGTGTGCCCTCCGGGCGATCCACACAATGGTGACACCATTGTGTGGATCGCCCGGAGGGCACGGTGGAGCATACAGTGGAGGTCTGCCCGGCTTGGGTGGAGCACCGCCGTGTTCTCACGGCGGCGATCTCTCGCGTCCAAACCTGGTCCAGGCCATGGTGCAGAGCGAGAGTGCATGGGAGGCCGTCACCTCCTTCTGCGAAGCAGTAATGCTCGCGAAGGAGGAGGCGGAACGCGTGAGGGAGAGGCAATAGCCGCGCCCTCGCGGGAATCTATCGCCGATTCCCGGCCACCGTAGGCGCGGGCTTGCGGACGACGAGTAATGGGCAGCTCGCCGTCCGGTAAGAACCAGGCCCGGGTCGACGGCGCGTTGTGTTCCACGCGCGCCTCAAAGAGATGTCAGCAGTGACGGGGTCCAATAGGGCCGAAGCCGCCGGGGTCGCGGGTAGTTCGAAAGAGATACCGTGGCCCTGGTACGGGCAACTGAAAGAACACGTGTGGGTTTTAGTCAGTTAAAATTTGACACACCCTCCCGCTCTGCCCGGAGCGGGAGAAGTCATTTGATGATTTCCTATCAACGAAAAAAAAAAGTGTGCCTATGAAATTGAAAGAGTTCTCTCTATATCTCCAGGATCCCATCAGCAGATCCTGACTTGATGATCATGGGACCACCTGGGAAGTATACCCTTTCGATCAAAAAAAAAAATAATCCAAATCGGTCCAGCCATCTTCGAGTAATCGGGGAACATACATAAAAATAAAAAAAAAAGGTTCCGACGAATTGAGAACCTCCTCCTTTTTGAAGTCGGTTAAAAAAGGGTTTTGACAGACTGTCAGACTTGAAAAAGAAAATTATGTGATAGGATTACAAAGTAACAACTTTTGGACTTTTTCCTTTACTTGTGCTGTGAGACCTTGCGACTTGCCAAATTTCATAATTCTAGGACAACGGGAAGTAGCACAGAGGTTTTGATTTACTTGCGAGTATCAAAATATGTCGCATAAATGGCCGTATTTTTTTATTGCGTTGACTTTGAAGCTTGATTTTTTTCGAGCTCCTGAGGATTATAAATAAATAAATAAACATTTATTGCAAAATCTCTTCCATATTTGTTAGTAACAATGTAAACTTATAAACTAGTGTTAGTAACATTTATTCTTAAGCTGCGTGAGGCCACCGATCCTGGGGAGTATCTACTTGACTTCGTGCAGTCGTATCCACCGCCCCAAGATCGGAGAGTCCCACCTACCAGCCAACTAAGTGCTATAGCTTAAAGCTTCCTCTCACTCTTTCACTCACTCTTTTAGCTCACTCACTCATGCATGTAATAATTATAATGAATACCTACCTACTTATTGTTTTGTTTAATGTCCTTCTCCTCTCCTATGAATTCATTCCCACGAATCGTGAAAAATTACGAATACTTCCGAAAACTTCAACCAAAACATAATCACGACTGATATACGTATGAATAGACTTTTCAGATTTTGGGTCGGAGAGAGATTTGTTCAAACTGGCAATTCTCGAAATAAGATCAACTTATCCAATATCTCAGTAGTAGCTACCTATTATAATTCAATTATATATACCTACACGTAATAAGTAAACCCTTAGTGAATTAGCTTTGCTATTGTTGGCTTATTGAGTTAACCCATATGTGATACACACGAGTAAGATCTTATCTCGTAGATAGATATATCTCTTTTGCGTAGATGTGACGCATATTTTCCCCAAAACTTGCTTTTTACATTGCTTATTTTAGTTTTTTTTGTCCTTTGTGTCATGTTTACCGCAAATAAACGTATTTTCTTTCTTTCTTTCTTTCTTTATCTCGAAAAGATCTCCATGTTAACTTGATTCCGGTGAATTGGTTTTCAATAAAGATTAGCTGCTATTTGTCCACATTTTAGTGTCAGATTCTAGTCTAACGTATACAGCTGAATACCAGTATTTTGTATGGAGCGACTGCCTATATGACCTCCACAACCCAGTTACTGGGTAATATTAGAAGAAATACAAAGAAAATTTTTGTGGTTACATATTCAATTCCGGTCTAAAACTTATTCTCCCACTTATCTTCTACTCTTTTTAAGATTCCATCTACTTCGTCTGAATGTAGACGTCTGTTGCAGACGTGGTGTTTTCATTTGGAATTACTAACGGTTCAACCGAGCTTCCTGAATTGCTGGACAAAATCGGACTGCGGGTTCCTTCTGCTTTTCTGCACAATCCTAATATACGTATAATGCGGTCTGTCGGGGCGTCGACATCGATATTTTCAATACTAGCAATTCAAAATTGAAAAGGAGTCTTTGTGGTTTCGTTTTTGATCACGTAAACTAATTAATTAGAATTTACGCTATATGAAAGTAATTTTTACTGCTTTTGCTTAAAACACTGTCTACCTTCTCAATTTTTTTTCATTCCTTATGCTCGGTTTTTCAGATCCTCAAATAAACTATCGATAGTAATTCACGAGACTTTTAAGCTGAATTCTTCCTTATCAAAGTGTTCAGAAACACGATATCGAACCAATGATCACTGTCGAATGGATAAACTCCGTTTAAATACCTCAGAAACCGGGCATAAGTCATTTACAGTTTTGTTACAAATACTTTTTTGATTCCATAATAGTACATTTTGATACAAGTGGAGAATGTTTGTTATTGCATTCGAGGCAGAATAAACACCCAAACCGTAGGCGAGGTTGTTTTTGAGCTGAGAACTGCAATAACAAATGTCCATGTGTATCAAACGACGTTTTTCAATACACTTTTGAAGAAAAAAAAAAAATAACGAAAAATATTTTTGTCATGAATTATTATGAAAGTATGATTTAAATTTTCTTTTTTTTCCACGCTTTGCTTTCGCCAGGTTGAAGGAGAAGCAAAGGTGTAAAACCGATAAACAGCCTAATACGAAAAATAGAAAATTCAAATATTTTTGAGTTTAGAACACAAATAAATGGTAATTTGTTCATTAACGTTTTTTTTTTTTGTAATAATCATGGTTTTTGATGATATTCTATTTATAAACATTGTTTAAATATTCAAAAAAATATTAACACCGTAAAGACGCATATCTCATTGCCTAATTTAAAAAAAAAACATTCACCTCTGAATAGAGAGGACCGTCTCGCGCCAGTTTCATTTTGGCACTTGGCACCGGCAAGTGCCTAAACGAAACTGGCGCGAGACGGTGTGAATAAAGTCACTGAACCAATTTGGACTAAGTATAGGCATAAGTTATCTGTGGCAATTTTTATTCCCGCACACGTGTTGGAAAATGAAAAATCGCACGAGTGTGAAATACATTGCATTGTGAACCTAATCGTAGTACGATATGAACCAGTTTTCGAGGAAGTGTGTTGAAAAATAGATTTTTCATCGTTTATCAAATGAAAAGCGATGATGGTGTCGGGGAATTAAGTTACTTACGGATAAAATTGCTTCCAGAATCTTTTCAAAGGAAACTGGTCCTTTCTACTGCGTTTTAACCGGATCATCAATCAATCCATAGGTTACGAATTTCTTTTGCGGAAAAAGGGACCAGAAACCCATGGGAATAATTGCATGATTGCTCTTGAAAATCTACAGATACATATAACAAAATGAAGCGCTTTTCGTGTCGGTCTCTGTAACCAGATTAAGAATAAGAATAAGATTAAGAATAATATTTATTACACACACAAGATTCATGATAGGTACACAAAAGCAGATGTACAAAACAACAAAACACAGATATCTACATAAATCTACACAGATTATGTAACCCTGTCTCCTAAACTAGTCCTGTTTCTTAGGAGACAGAAGATAGATAGATAGATAGATTGGTAGATTGTTCTTCTAAACTATTAAACGGATATCGGTGTGGTTTTCACCATCAATTAGTGATTTTTTTTTTTTACTACATTAATATTAACCTTACAGATTAATCGTGAAGGAAATCGTAAAAACGAGGAGCTCGTGGCTAAGTAATAACAGCCGCACGGGTCGATCCATCAGGTTAAGCTACGCTTGCCGAGGTTGGTCCGTGGATGGGTGACCATCTTTACATACCGAGACCCCTCCGTGCCTCGAAAACACGTTAAATCATTGGCCCCGGCTGTCATTCGTGGATCTTTGACAGTCGCTACGGGTCGTCAGTAACCCGAAAGTCTGACAACCAGTCTTACCAAGGGGTATCATATTACCCAGTTACTGGGTTGTGAAGGTCAGATAGGCAGTCACTCCATGTAAAATACGTACGTATGGTATTCAGCTGCATCTGGTTAGACTGGAAGCCGACCCCAACATAGTTGGGTTTTTCCAACTGTTGCCTTTTGGCTAGGCAGATTGATTGGATTCATCGAAAAACGAATGCATAAATCTCCATGTCAAGTCGTAAAAACCAAAGCAGGGGCGGGTTTGTATCAAATGAATGAAGAAAAGGAAGAAGCATCTCCCTACCCTTAATCAGTTTTATTCACAATATTTGCAAACTACAGTTCTTACTTTATAAATTGCTTTTCTCTTTAAGTTTTAAATCTTAGTGCATTAGTATTCATGCTCGTTACCTAGTCACTAAAAAAGAAGTACTATTTGAATTGCAGTAAGACGGTCTCAAAGAGAATCCTAAGGAAGAATAAAATTATAATAAATGTTAGCTTTTTATTTTTAATGAATGTGCTGGTCTGGTCCTGAAGTACTTAATGAATTCTACTAGTAGAACTTTATGTCAGATTTTTAACCGCAAAAAAAGTTGGCCAAAAATGTTTATGATCGTTTCGTGTCACATTCTGCGACGAGACAGCAGACTATTTATTTAATACTCTTTACTGACAACCGAATCGATTCTAAAGAATTCAGAAATTCGAGTTAATAATTCGATTCCAGAATTCGAGTTAATAATTCGATTCCAGAATTGTAATTTTCCTCACCTTTCTTAGATTTACAATATTGTATAGAATATTGTAGATATACGGGGTGTAAGTGTAAATAGTGGCAACCTTTCAAGGGGTCATTGTACTCATCATTATGAGCAACTTTTGCTATGGGACCAAACCTGAAATCACAAAAAAAAATCAGCTTTTCCCAACATTTTGACGAATAATGCGAACATAAATGTACTGAACAACTGATTTTTTTCGCGATTTCAGGTTTGGCCCCATAGTAAAATTAAAAGGCTGCCACTGTTTACACTTACATCGTGTATAATATAGCCTTCCAAGAATATTGGAGTGGCTGATGGAATCAACACAGTGCGCAAAGTTATAACATTTGTGGTCTCAGTCATTTTTTACCGACGAAAAAAAAGGAGGAGGTTCTCAATTCGACACGTATGTTTTTCTTTTATGTATGACCACGCATAACTTTTTACAAAGTCGTCCGATTTGAAAAATTATTGTTTTGTTCGAGAGATACCTCAAAGTTGGTCCCATATTTAATTAACTTTGCTTGGGTAGTTTTTGAGTTAGCTTCCATAATACGTATTTTTTCCCCACTGTTACATGGATGATATTCTAGTTTCTTTTGCAGGTAGTGGTACTTATTATAATTTGTGTGGGGTAGGTACCACAACTACAAAGTGAAAAATAACTTTAATTTCGAAAGTTGGTGGCAAAAAACGAAAATACATTTAACCAGACACCGACTTCCGAAATTAAAGTTATTTTGCACTTTGTAGTGTCGTTTTTGGAATTCGGTTGTTTTTTTTTTTTTTGTAAAAAAGATTTTTCTATTATAAGCACGTAATAGTTTATAATTATCCCCTTATCGCCTTTTCCAAGCAAACACAGCATCTAATTCCGCCACGTGTATCATCAACAATCGGCGGCAGCTTTAAACCTCAATGAATTATTACGAGAATTATGTCATAAATTATGGCTCACTCAAATCCCTTTGCAAAGCAGATCATGTAATTTATCCCGATACTCTCGCCGCCTCAACTTTCATACAAATCCCGGCACATTAACATAACATAAACAATATCTTATAACCTATATTGCTTGTAGGTACTTTGAATAATCGTTCGTGAACTTTACACCTTGCAAAAAACATCATAAATACAACTCCACCTCAACTGAAAACCAACTCTGCTTCATTGCTACAAAGTCCAATTTTAAAGGTGGTATTCGAAACCTCAGGCATTTATACAGATCGGTTTGACAGTAATGGGTAATCGACTTTAATAAAATAACAATAGAGTTGGATTTCCAATAGAGTAGATCTAGATTACTTCAGTCGTTTATAAGTTTTGTACGGAAATCATTGAGCTCCGTTTTGTTTTATTAGTTTATTTTGTGGATATAAAGTATTTCTGATGTGAAGGAATGCTATCGGCGTTTCCAATCGCTTATCTCGAAACCTACTGTGCTGTGTAAAGTCAGCCTGAAAAATATGTCCAATACATAAATTTTTATTTTCTTTTTTAGGGTTCCGTAGTCAACAAGGAATCCTTTTATAGTTTCGCTATGACCGTCCGTCTGTCTGTCCGTCCGTCCGCAGCTTAGCTCAGAGACTATTAGTACAAGAAATCTATAATTTGGCATGGATATACATATTCATCACGCCGACAGTGGTAAAATAAAATCATGAAAAGAAAAAATTTTTTAGGGCACCTGTGCACGTAAAATGAGGATGTATTTTTTTTACTCGTCTACCCCATGGTGTGGGGTGTTGTTAGATGGGTCTTTCAAAAATATTGCGGGTTTGTGAAAACAATTTTTAGATTTAGGGATCCCTTTTTGAAATATTAAGCTTTAAATTGCTAATTTTTGTTAGAGTCAAGTGTCGTGCCAGCTAAACGGTTAGTTTTGGATGGATGAAAAAATTCACGGTAGTAGTATATATATTATAATGAAGTTAAAAGGACAACTATCACAGCTAAGTAGGCTTTTCAAGTTTACGAATAATAGTCAAATATTCATGAAAGAACAAAAAGCCCTCTTCTTAATCCGCATTATTGTGCAACTACGGAACCCTATTACCGCGCGTGGCCCGACACGCATTTGGCCGCTTTTTTATTTCTTTTTGTTTCAATTTTATTATAATAACTAGCTGTGCCCCGCGACTTCGTTCGCGTGGAAGTCGTAAGATACACAATATACTATAATATAATAACAGCCATATTTTAATAAAACTCCCTCGTCCCGCAACCCGCCGCGTTGCATCGCCCGCCCGCGCCGTTACTTCGTTTTCGCTTAGCGTTCTTTCAGACTTTCTTTTTGCTCTGCTCCTAAGGGTCGTAGCGTAATGTTAAATAGCCTATAACCATCCTCGAGAATTGGGCTACCAAATGCAAAAAGAATTTATCAAATCCGACTTATTGTTCACAATTTCATGCGTTTGTTTTTAGCGGAACTCTAATTCTTTTTACAAAATAAAAGTTGCCTAAGATACTCTTTATAACATCAGCTACCTCCCAATGAAATTCCCGTCAAAATCGGTCCAGCCGTTTTGGAGATTAGCCGGAACAAACAACAGACAGACAAAAAAAAATTAAAAACTGTAATAAGTACCGTATATACTTTCTTATGCATTTAGTAAAAAGCTGTTATTTTGGCATTACAAACAGACGCTTCAATTTTATATATTTGTAGGTGTCAAACTCATACTCAAACTCAAAGCATTTATTTCAATTAAACCAATTACAGGCACTTTTGAAATGTCAAAGAGTCGGTCAGTTAGTCAGAAAGTTGAAGCTAGGTGCACATTCCAAAACGTAGATCTCAATGGAGAAGAACGGGCAAGTAACTCCACGGACACTCTTTTAAATCAAGAAGAGTAATACAACATCCTGGGTACATTATTCTTGTTGCTTCTACATGTGAGAACAATGTAAAAAATACTTAAAAACAAGTCAAAAATTAAAAATAAGCTCAAGATGACCAATCTGAACTGACGGCGCCTGTTCACGAACATGACGCGTGGATCAGCACCATCCACTATAGATGTATTTGCATAGATTTGTTTAGGGGAAGATAGGTAAAAATACACAGTGCTAAATGTATATTAGTTTATTTGAAATGAGCTCCTTGATTTTCGATACAAGCCCGCAATCTGCGAGGCCAGTCATCGATAAAATCACGCACCACATTGAGGTCCATTTCAGCCTCGGCTTTGATGAGGGATAGCTTCAGCGACTCCAAATTTTTATGGGGTTTTACAAAGGCTTTTTCCTCTAAATACTGCCATATTTAATAATCGAAGGGATTAAGGTCCGGACTGGAGGACGGCCAATCTTCGTGCCTGATGAAATCAATTTCATGGGCGATGGGGACATGGGTCTGGATTACGAACCGTACGAGGTCAACCACTCTTCTCTCTGTATCCTATTTTTGAATCTTTCTCAAATCGTTTAATAGTGCGATAAACGAATCTTTGATTTATTTTTTAGTTTTTCAGAAGTTGAAAAATTTCACTTGTAGCGTATCCACAACGATGCAACAATTACAGCGACTGTTTTTTTTTTTGTGTTCTTGTCCATTTCATGTTGAAAAAAAACTTTTTTACAAAAAAATACAACCGACTTCCAAAAACAACACTACAAAGTGAAAAATAACTTTAATTTCGGAAGTCGGTGTCTGATTAAATGTATTTTCGTTTTTGCCACCGACTTCCGAAATTAAAGTTATTTTTCACTTTGTAGTGTTGTTTTTGGAAGTCGGTTGTATTTTTTTGTAAAAAAGTTTTTATTTTTCACTTTTTAGTGGTTCACATGTGCTTACCCCTTCACAGCGTACTGGCGTGATGTTATGTTATGAACTGGTGTGAACAACAAACAGACATGAGATTTCAGCAATCCCAGTCCATTTGCTATCATTTATTGAGGAGTTCCGATGCCTATCTCAGAAGTTCTTCATCAGATCTTCACCAAATTGAAATGGGACCACTCCAAGAAAGTACTCTTCCAAAAACTATCCAAATCGCTTCAAGTGTGCCTATAAAATTGGAAGAGTTCTCTCTATTTCTCCAGGATCCCATCATCAGATCCTGACTTGATGATCATGGGACCACCTGGGAAGTATACCCTTTCAAACAAAAAAAAAATAATCCAAATCAGTCCAGCCATCTTCGAGTAATCGGGGAACATACATAAAAAAAAAAATAAAAAAAAAAAAAATTAAAAAAAAAAAAAAGGTTCCGACGAATTGATAACCTCCTCCTTTTTGAAGTCGGTTAATTAAAGAAAATTCTACAAAACATGTTTTTAAAATCGTGAAACATTCAAAATTCGAACGTAATTTATTGATTTTTTCGTCTGCATTCCAAATTCAAAATTTGGAATGTATGACACTTTTTTTAAGCCGACTACGTACAGTTCTAATCCAATGTTTTAAACCCAATTGTAATGTGTTGTGCTACACATTGATATTATATAATAAAATAATCTTTATCTAAGTACATATATATCGAAACGTCTGGTTGATACTTCCAGTACCCCAAGGGCTGGCTTTTACCTTGGCCAGAGGCTAAGCATTGCCATACAACGTGGCAATGCCGCCAGTCTCTTGGGTACTTTACCATTCGACAGCGATGCGGATGAATTTTTCGACGCCTTGTTTTAGTTTGTGAATAGATTTAGTTTTATGTTAGAATATATTTTATTTATTTTTAGGTAATGTTTTTACAATCAAATGAAGTACATAGCGAAAAGTAAGCTCTATTGCAGTTTAGAATCCATTTCCCACGTCTATAAAGTCGATCAGAATAAACGCTTCTCTAGATAAGTTCGGTGCTTTAAACAAATTTTAATTTTGACGTGTAAAAGTGTTTTCAGTGTACCGTACATTAAAAGGAAAAAACGGAACTCTTATAGGATCACTTTGTTGTCCATCTGTCTGTCAGTATGTCAAGTCTGTCCTTTTTCTCAGGAACGCGTGGAGGTAGCAAGTTGAAATTAATATCATATAATGTAGGTATTTGATCCCTTGGTGCTCTAAAAAATCAAGCTTCTTAGTCAACGCAATAAAAAAATACGGCCTTTTGTGCGATATCAGTATATCACACAACATTTAAAATTTAACTGTATTTAATTTCACTAGAGTTGGTTTTCAGTTGAAGTAGGCTTGTCGTTACGATGATTATTTGAAATAGGTTATAAGATATTATTTATGATTAACATTTGTTTGATGCTGACTGTACCTACTCGTTTTTCCATGTATTCTTTGCGAACTAATTTTTTCGTAGAAATATTGGATTTGTGATCCGTTTTCCTCGCATTGTTGAAGATTTTCTGAAGAATCGATATGTTTTCTTTTTTTTTTAACCGACTTCAAAAAGGAGGAGATTCTTAATTCGTCGGAACCTTTTTGTTCCCCGATTACTCGAAGATGGCTGGACCGATTTGGTTTTTTTTTTTGTGTTATTCGAGAGGGTATACATCACAGTTGGTCCCATTTAAAATTGATTAACTTTGCTTCGGTAGTTTTTGAGTTAGCTCCAATAATACGTATTTTTTCCTCACTTTTATATGGATGATGTTCTAGTTTGTTTTGCAGGTAGTGGTATTACAATTTGTGTGGGGTAGGTACACAACTAAAAAGTAAAAAATAAAAACTTTTTTACAAAAAAATACAACCGACTTCCAAAACAACACTACAAAGTGAAAAATAACTTTAATTTCGAAAGTTGGTGTCTAGTTAAATGTATTTTCGTTTTTTGCCACCGACTTCCGAAATTATAGTTATTTTTCACTTTGTAGTGTTGTTTTTGGAAGTCGGTTGTATTTTTTTGTAAAAAAGTTTTTTAAGATATGTTTATTTGGGTGAACTGATATAACAGTCTACCCAAAATCCGTATAATCCGTCTCATGGCCATATATATGGCTATGATACGGATTTATATCAACAAAATACACTTATTTCAATCACGAGAAAGAAACCCTCATTGTCTTTAAAAGCAAACTGTTTTTGATTAATCCTACTAACTAATGAAAGTTAGTGAAGATGTTTGGATGTTTTTTACTTAGTCACGCAAAAAGAGCTGGGGGCCAACCACCACTTCTTAAAGCAGTATTATTTTAATGTTACTTCAGTGCGAGAAAGAGATGGAGCTATACAGAACGTCTAGCTCCATCTCTTTCCCACACTCATGTAAGATTAAAATAATACTGCTTTAAGAGATGGTGGTCTAGCTCCTGAACGGATTTGGGGCACACAGATAGTTAAATACTTTTATCCCGGTAGTAGATTCCCGTGGGATATTTTCCAACATCCACGCGGGCGAAGCCGCGGGCAAAGGCTAGTTATATACACTACTATTTTTTAATTAGTACAAAAAAAAATGGGGCACTATCCGTACCCGTTACTGATCATATTTGTGAAGTCAAAAGTCAAAAAAAATATCCCAAAATTGTCGACGAAAATTTATCATAATTGGAAAATTCATAATTGAATCAATCATTCATAACAATTGCTACTAGAAAATACTACGCGCTGTGCTTTTCCATGTTTAATGAATACTACTATGTAGCCTGTACAATATTTTCATAAATTGAGTGACATTTTGGGATATAAACAAACGCTAATAACTTTGCTGTTTATGAATATTATTTATTGAGACTTTACATATATAATAACAAGACATTCTCTAATAAGCCCTTTAAGTATTTGTACTAATAAAAAATTAGTGGTGTATATTGTTTGGTATTGTATGATTACGTATGACTATAAGGCAAGACGGATAATTAATTTCAACTCTAAAAGATATGTTGCGTCCATTTTATAGGGCCTATAAAAACTTTTTTACAAAAAAATACAACCGACTTCCAAAAACAACACTACAAAGTGAAAAATAACTTTAATTTCGGAAGTCGGTGTCTAGTTAAATGTATTTTCGTTTTTTGCCACCGACTTCCGAAATTAAAGTTATTTTTCACTTTGTAGTGTTGTTTTTGGAAGTCGGTTGTATTTTTTTGTAAAAAAGTTTTTATTTTTCACTTTTTAGTTGTGGTACCCACCCCAAATTCTAATACACTACCTGCAAAACAAACTAGAACATCATCCATATAAAAGTGGGGAAATAATACGTATTATTGAAGCTAACTCAAAAACTACTAAAGCAAAGTTAATCAATTTTATATGGGACCAACTGTGATGTATACCCTCTCGAATAAAACAAAAAAAATCCAAATCGGTCAAGCCATCTTCGAGTAATCGGGGAACATACATAAAAAAAAAGTTTCCGACGAATTGAGAACCTCCTCCTTTTTGAAGTTGGTTAAAAATTCTTTCTTAGTAAGGTGCTATAGAGAGCAACCTATCTTTTGTATGAAGCAATTAGATCTCTCTAGATAAACTAGGAATGATAGCAGAGCGATTTGACTGCCCCTACATTAGACAATGCTGCAAATTTAAGCGACCTGGCTATATAGAGCCAGGGCGTTTAAATTTGATTGACCTTGACATATATTTATAAAGACTTTTTTGTATTGTATTGTTTTTATGTGAAATTTAAATTTTTAATTTTGTGACCCTGACATATGTATTTTGTCACAATATGCATTTTGAACCTCCGATTATTTTAATTGCATTGACATCCCTTTTCAATTTGTATTCGTAATTTTTTTTTAATTGTACATTTTAACTTTTCATTTTGTATTATGTGGCAGTATTGTGAAATTTTATTTTTTCTTATGTAATATGGGTTTTTGGCTGAATTAAATGAATTTTAATTTAAATATATTTGAATTTAATTTCAACTTGATACCTCCACGCGTTCGGGACACACAACAGACGGACAACGAAGTGATCCTATAAGGGTTCCGTTTTTAAAAAAAGATGTAACTTAGTAGCATCTCGTTAGATTGAAGGGAAACTACTTCGGAAAAGACTAGGCGAATGTTCACAATCAAGCCAAAATCTTTATATTCACACCTAGTCTTACATAAACATAATAATATAAAACAGTGTTCCGAACGTAATCAGTAATGTGCTGTTATCACGAGGCGAGAAGCACGTGTCGAGGCTCGTTCCACTGACTTTCAGATTTCATACGAGACGTGATGTTTTGTACGTAGAAATTGTAGGTAAGGTGTTGAATAAACAAAATTATTTAAAATAATAACACGTAGGTATAATAATGTTGTATGCAATACGATTGGAGGTCTGTATATTTGATTTAATGACAACTTCAAAAACTTTTCCTCACATTGCTGGCCCTACAACAAAAGAGGAGCTCGTGGCTAAGTAATACCAGCCGTACGGGTCGATCTATCAGGTTAAGCTACGCTTGTCGGGGTTGGTCCGTGGATGGGTAACCATCTTTATATACCGAGACTCCTCCGTGTCTCGGAAAGCACGTTAAGCCGTTGGTCCCGGCTGTCATTCGTGGATCTTTGACAATCGTTACGGGTCGTCAGAAGCCCGAAAGTCGGACTACCAGTCTTACCAAGGGGTATCGTATTACCCAGTTACTGGGATGTGGACGTCAGATAGGCAGTCGCTCCGTATAAAATACGGGTATTCAGCTGCATCCGGTTAGACTGGAAGCCGACCCCAACCTAGTTGGGAAAAGGCTAGGCAGATTGATTTGATTAGCCGATGCCAGTGGCTTTCTCTACGAAGCGAGGTTTAGCTCGGTTTGTAAGTGAAATGGTGTTATGGCTGTCTAGTTTGACGCGCGAGAAAGAAGACTCTCATGTGCACCGGAATTTAAATGCGCTTCGTTTAAATGTAGATTTATGACAAAATGCTATACTTAAATAAATTATTAGCTTAGTAAATTCTTAACATATTTAGATATCTTCGATTTAAAGTAAATTTTACTGCACAATAAGGAACTGTTTACGTATAATCATATGAAACAGAAAATAGACGGTTTTTTTTCTATCGAAAAAATTTCAAGTAGTTACGGTTTTAGTACAGAAATAGTCGAGTAACACATGGAAAATCCAAATGATTTAACTTTTTAATAATACATTTAGTTTTATAGGAATTTTAAAAACACAAAATTAAGGACGTATCCCCTTAATACTAAGGTATTAAGGGGATACGTCCTTAATTTTGTGTTTTTAAAATTCCTTTCAAAATATAAGCTTAATAAGTCTTATTAAGCTTATATTTTGAAGCTGTTTTTTTAAGTAGGTATCTACTAAATTCAAAAACTAACTATACATAATATACCTTCAAAAACTTTGACATTTTAAAAACTACCTAGTCAATTTATATTTAAACGCATATCAAAAATTACAATTTTTTCCCAACAGAATACGTACATCAAAAATACTGTTTGCACATCAAATTTTGCATGTCTAAATAATTAAACTTAACGTCAGGTCGACGGAGCCTCGCTCTGCGGGGCTCCTATTTCTGTCTGCAGGGTTTAAAGGAACCTAGCCAAACCCAACCTCGGTGTGCCCAATAATTATAATTTGTACAAGTTTTGATATTCAATTAGTTAACTAGTTAAGTAGTGCAATAATAAGTTTATTAGATACGCATTTGTTATTTTCGATGAACAGTTAGTATTTTTGACTTAAAATAAATATTTTTGTTGTGCCTTTGGTATGTTTCTTGATTATTATTTGTACATGTTAGATATTCAATTAGTTAATTAGTAGTGCAATCATTGATTTCGTGTACATGTAGATTATTAAATGTAAAGTATTTGATGTAAGAATATTTTTCTGGTGTGCGATTAATAATTTCCCATTTATGTAGTTGCTGAGATTCTTGATTACGTACCTACAACAGAACTTATGGAACTGGAGTGTTGGGAACGAGGTTATATTATTTCGTATGATTTTAAAGCAGGCTAGGAAACAATGGCGTTTTTTCGGCATTGTTAGAACGTATTCGAGAAGTACTTATCTACAAAAGGCGCACTCCTAACCGCGTAAAATATTAAAGTCAAACGGTAATGCTGTCTTGTTTTCTGAGATCGCGATTGTTATACAGGGTGTCCCGTAAATAATGGATCAAACGTAACGGGTAGGTAGCTTACCTAATTTCCAACAACTAATTTGAATATTAAAAAAAAAACCGTTACAGTAACCAGGATATTATTTTTTTTTCGAATTTTACGATTTTGTCTTCCAGAATTAAGCTTTTTTAATGCTGTCGCTGCAAATGATGACATTTTTAGGTATGATTTTTATTTAACATTTCTGAATAGCTTACTAATGTTATAAGATACCATTTTTTTTGAATACCGTTTTATTTGCCTTAGAAAAAAAATCTTGAGTTGAAAAGTTTTTTCTTTACGATGTTAGGACCAAAATTGAAAAAATTCTCCTGTAAAAAAAATGTATGACACCGAAGACCACCATTATTTTAAAAACTTGTACATTTAATAAGGTTTGCAAATTGGTATAAAACTTACGTCTAGTCCTTATCGTTACAAAGATATTGCTATGAATGTGATGAAGAAGACAGAAAATAAATTAAATTGGTACTATTCCATTTTTTCCTTTTCGTAATGGCTTATGCTTGAATGCTTGTAATCGAAGCAGGTAGTTAAGCGGATAGCATAATTCCGACCCGATGACGTCATCTGTCCGGAATTTGTGACCGCTACCTGTGGCGGAGTTGCACCTCAGTCAGTGTGAAAGGGATAGATAGCGCCGCTTTTTGGTAAATCGGTTAAATCGGTATGAAGTTGCGCAGGTTCTTTTGTTCTTTCCTGCGCCCTTCACTCGTACAGGCTTCATTGTTGCTTGATTTTATTAGTTTAGTAACTAGTCTCTCTTCGAGTTGCTACGTCAGACAACTTTCGCTCCCGGTCAGTGGCTCGGTGTTTTCTTCTGTAAAATTTGACTTGTGCTGTGTTTTTGGACTTTGCTTTGCCTATCGATTTGGAACTCTTTGCGTATTGGACAAACGACTTGGCGATCCTACGGACTCCGAAAACATTCGTTTGTGTGTGCTTGTACGTGTGTGCAGTAGCGCTGAAACCTTATTCAGCGCAATGCCTCGTTATGAGTACACGCCACGGCAGTACGCCGAAATGCATTTTATCTACGGAGAAGCAAGAGGTAATGCCAGGGCGGCTGCAAGATTGTACCGTGAAAGATACCCGAACCTGGTTCGTTATCCCGATTATCGCGTCTTTATTAGAGTGCATAACGCGCTTCTTGAGGGAAGAATTCTTGGCACCGGAGTTGGTGGTACCCGTGAAGGACGACCGCGACAAGTTAATGACGAAGTCATTCTTCGAGAAATCGAGGAAGATCCGTCAGTCTCCGTTCGCGTCATAGCGCGACGCGTAGGAATTTCTAGATCGACGGTGCATCGAGTGCTACAACGGTGCCGATTGCACCCATATCACGTGCAACGTGTTCAAACGCTGATGTCGCGTGATTACCAGCCAAGAATAGAATTTTGCCAAAGGATGCTTAGAATGATTCGGGCGGACCCGCAGTTTTTTAACAAGATTTTATGGAGTGACGAGTCTTCATGCCGCCGAGATGGATATTTAAATTTGCATAATTTGCACAGTTGGCAGCTGATAAACCCATATTTGATGCGAGAGGACAGGAGCCAACATCAATTTAAAATAAATTTATGGGCGGGAATAATCAATGGGCAAATAATAGGGCCCTTTGAACTACCAGCTACTCTAAACGCCGAATATTATCTCCATTTTTTAAGGAATGAGTTGCCAAGGTTATTAGAAAACGTTCCAGAAGACGTACGGCAAGCAATGTGGTTGCAAAATGATGGGTGCCCCGCTCACTATGCGACGGCAGTAAGGGCGCACCTTGATGAAAGTTATCCGGACAGATGGATCGGCCGATTAGGACCAATTTTGTGGCCTCCGCGATCTCCGGATTTAAATCCCCTAGATTTTTTTTACTGGGGATGTTTAAAAGACAGGGTCTACAAGAATCCAATAACGTCGGAAGAAGAATTACGACAGCGCATCCAATCTGCTGTATCAGAAATAAACCAAAGCCGTTTTGTCCGTCGGATAAGAGCTTCCTTTATTAGGAGATGCAGACTTTGCATTCTTGTAGAGGGAAGGCAATTCGAACATTTATTGTAAAAACCAAATAAAACGATTTATTTGAACTAACTGTTTTTTTTTAGTACGGCCTCCTAATTCTTTTCATACGCCTCAATAATTCAATGAACATTGCCTCTGAAATACTACAGTTACACATTTTAAAGAAAAAGTTTAAATGTACACACTTTTTTATTTTTTTTATTAACGTTGATTTGGAGCACCTCTCAGATTCATAGCAATTATCTTTGTAACGACAAGGACTAGAATGTACAACTTCATACCAATTTACCAAAAATACAAAAGCGGCGCTATCTATCCCCTTCACGCTGACTGAGGTGCAACTCTGCCACAGGTAGCGGTCCCAAATTCCGGACAGATGACGTCATCGGGTCGGAATATGCTAGCCGCTTAACTACCTGCTTCGATTACAAGCATTCAAGCATAAGCCATTACGAAAATGAAAAAATGGAATAGTACCAATTTAATTTATTTTCTGTCTTCATCACATTCATAGCAATATCTTTGTAACGATAAAGACTAGACGTAAGTTTTACACCAATTTGCAAACCTTATTAAATGTACAAGTTTTTAAAATAATGGTGGTTTTCGGTGTCATACATTTTTTTTACAGGAGAATTTTTTCAATTTTGGTCCTAACATCGTAAAGAAAAAACTTTTCAACTCAAGATTTTTTTTCTAAGGCAAATAAAACGGTATTCAAAAAAATGGTATCTTATAACATTAGTAAGCTATTCAGAAATGTTAAATAAAAATCATACCTAAAAATGTCATCATTTGCAGCGACAGCATTAAAAAAGCTTAATTCTGGAAGACAAAATCATAAAATTCGAAAAAAAATTAATATCCTGGTTACTGTAACGGTTTTTTTTTTAATATTCAAATTAGTTGTTGGAAATTAGGTAAGCTACCTACCCGTTACGTTTGATCCATTATTTACGGGACACCCTGTATAAAACGTCAAACACTTCAGCCAGAACGGGCAAAGGAAGTACCTAAAGTATTATATATATTTCTAACCTACAACAATCTTCACAATGTACTTACAACGAAAAAGAAGACGTAATAACATAATATAATATAATAACACTTCGCTATAAAAATGTTGAGTGAAGAAGGAATTGTAATGTTTTTTGTAAAAGAATGAAAGTATCAATCTTGTTCAATGGATATTTTATTTTATTTTTTATTTATTTTATTTTTACAATTTTAACCCTAGATAGATAACCTACGTCGAAACGACGTAATCGATTTTGAAAAATCGATATAACTCGTTTGTTTTTCGCGTCACTAAACTACCCGTTCCCGCCAACTCAGTCGGCCGTCGGAGCTTGCAGGACACGTCCGTATCGCTTTGGTAAGTGCAATACTTTCGTCAATATTTACCTACCGTACGTCGAAGTGACGTATGGTTATCTTGGTCCAGCGCCTGTCCTAAGTGCCTTTGTGATCAAAATTAATAAAAATTATTATTTACTTAGGTTTTTTATATTATAGAGTTTACATAAAGTTGATTCTGAAAAGTTTAAATAGTAAATTATAAGACTGATGGAGAGTTTCCTAATTGTTTAAGTTTTGTAAAGTAAGAAGTACCTTGTTTTGTTCTTTATTTTTTTTTTCTTATAAAAATATAAATAAACTCTAATGTTTTTCATTTACTCACAATAAAATAACATACATTAAGACATCATATCACATTCATAAACCATACATAATCCAAAATATGCTCAGTCAAACATTCGCACGTCGAGTCGACGTATTATCTTTAGTGTACAGTAAAATATGGTTATCTATCTAGGGGAAAGCTTACGGACTAATACACGTAAATGGTAACAAAAAATAACAACTGACAATTGCTAATTACAAGCTTCCACGTTTATATTACAATGTTATAAAAAGAAGATCAAAGAAAAAAAGAAAAGAGGTATGGAAATTAGGTAGGTATGCCATAATAAACCGCGAAATCCTGAGTAAAGAATTCCTTAATGGGTCAATGACACACTAAAGAATTCCTCAGTCAAGATTTTCCTGATTCTTAACGGACGGATGCGTGGCTTTGTCTTGGTTTTTTGAAGTGACAACTTCTTTACATTTTGACGAATTATGCGAACATAAATGTAGTGAACAGCTGATTTTTTTTCGCGATTTTAGGTTTGGTCTCTTAGTAAAATTAAGTTGTTCATAATGATGAGTACAATGACTTCTTAAAAGATTGGCACTGTTTACACTTAACCCTGTAGACATTTTTATAAACGGTCGTGCGTTTTTGTGTAGAAGAATAGACAGACGATGAACAAAAAAAAAAAGGTGTTGGTCAACGGCCTCCAGCTGGCATAGAATAAATAGCTTCATGAATGAGTCTTTTGCGGTGATCCTATTTTTGGTTATTATTTAGTTTGTTTGAAATTTAACTTTACAAATTATGAAATATTACTTAAATTCATATTCAAAATTAGTTTTCACTTCTGTCGGCAGTCCCCATGGCTGCCAATTTTTTATTTGTTATTATACTTTCCCATTGCTAGCAAAGACTTCCCTCCGTTTTTTCCGCCTAACATAAACCTGTGTTTCCTTAATGGTTAACTATGAAGTAAACACGCTAAAGGGTGGACGACGTGTCAAGTAACGTACGGGTCACTTTGCCTCTTTGCGAGAAAAACATGACATTTCGGAAAAGGCGTTTTTTTTTTTTTTGTTATTCGATAATTGAATATTCAATTGTAGAATCTTTTTGTGTTTTTTTTTTAAAGTTTATTAGATAATCCATTTAGCGTAAAACACATTAATTTATTTGTAATAATTTTTTTAAAGTTTACAAATCGCATCTTGTAAAATTGCATTTTTCGAGTTAGCACGTTTTTTCTCGTAAAGAGGCGAGTCTTATGAGTAGTGCTACTCGAACGTCGTCGTGAAATTCGTATACGTGAAGTTACAGGGTACTTTAAATGGCGATTAGCGTACTCGACACTTTACTTGAGGGGGTTACAAAATCACTTTGCGCCTCCTCTTGCCATTAAACAGGGAAAACATCTGATTTCTAATACAAAAGTCCAATAAAAGATTGCCCAACTAACGGATATTAATAGGTAACTTAAGACCAACAAAAAAAATAATAAAAAAAACATTTATTTCCATAAATAAGATACAGAAGGTTAGTAAAATATATAAAATTGTTCTCTTATCCTGCCTTTAATTTCGGCGTGCAATTATAATCAAACAGATAATCCCATTAAAATTGACTTAAATAAATGTCAATAATACTTAATGAAAAATTAATAAAAATAATAATCATAAATATCAATAATAATCATGTCATTAATGGGAGAGATTCGCCACACAATAAAAATAACAATAATAATTTAAAATGACCGTGCAATTTACAAAACTTACAATTTTTTTTTTTTTTTTTATCTAAAAACTCAAAAGCATTTTTCAATTAAAACCTCGACAAATAAAAAAAAAAATAATAAACCATTTATTTCAGGCGACACTGGCCCATAGATACCTTAACCTAAACATAGGTACGTATTCGAAAATTTAAACAAAACTTATGCTAATAAATAACGCTCAGCTCGCTCCGGTAGCACGCGCAGTGTTCCGTAGACTAATTTCCTAGTTGATTTAACGAAGGCTTATTATTTTGATAAGATAGAGGGAGGCCTTTGCCCTACAGTGGGACACAACTGGCTCATAGTATTATATGGTTTTGAAAATAGAAACAAATACGGTGATTTTTTGGGTTCCGTACCTCATAAAGGTAAAAACGAAACTTATAGGATCACTTAGTTGTCCGTCCATCCCTCTGTCTGTCTGTCTGTCTTTCTCAGGAACGCTTGGAGGTATAAACTACTACGGTATCTACGGTCCCTTGGAGTTCTATCAAAAAATCAACCTTCTAAATCAATGCAATAAAAATATACGGCTATACAGTATGGGGACCGCTTATATGCAATAATTTCTAGGACACACTTGGTATCGCCTTTTCTGACGATATACAAAAAATGAACGAAATCGGTCCAGTAATTAGGTCAAAAAGTAGAGTTTTCATTTTGAACAAATTTAAACACTGTAGAATTGGATCACTAGGTCAATGATTCAATGAACCCTTTAAAATGCGACGTTGCCACTCAGTGCAAACTATAACGACGTTGTTACGTACCTATTCTACTTATTTGCCGAAATGTAAAATCGGTACACCTGCACGACAGGCTGGAATTTAATGTAAAAAATAATAATTCAACGTTTGAGTGCGTGTGTTAGATAAATGTAATTATTATGTGTCTAATATTTAAAAATAAATACTTGAGATTACCTTGATTCCGGAAGTTAGTTCGGTTGTGATTAAAATCACCGAATCATTGTAAAACAACCTTTAGATCACATTTACGAAGCTTGAGACCAATGTAGAAGTATCTAATTTGATTAGTTATTGTGTTTACGAAATATACCACTCTTAACTTGTCAAATTCGTACAGATTTTATTACTATAAATAATTAAATAATATTTGATAGAAACTGTAGTATATCTTAGAATTTATATTGCTATTTTAATATAACAGGTTGTTTGAAACAATTGATACAATACTGTCAGTTGATGTTTGATAGGAAGGGATAAATGGAAGGGGTGGTAGGATATAAAAAGGATTGTAATGACATTCTCGAGGCAGTTGCTCAGTGGATGTTCAAGTGGCTAGTGCTAGTGCCGTTGTGATGTGAAATAACCAGTCGTCATGTAAGTTACATATTTTGATATTATACCTTAAATATTGTTATTATGTTGCTATTATTCTGAGTGATAGAATTAACTGTTTGAGATGACTATAATTTATGGAAATGTAAGAAATGTGTTGATAGAATACTATAATATTGTTTCCATGGAGTTTCTTGTCCTTCTTCTCCATGAAGACCTAGTTTTGCGAACGGACAATAGTTTTCTCATTAAAGATGAATAATTATTGACAAGCCTAATTGAAATAATAAATATCTAGTCTTGTCTTTCTGTGCTTTTCTTTATGAAATCCTTCCTTTACACACCATATTCATAATACTTTCATACACAATAAATTACCAATAACCATTCTGACATTTAAGGTTTGCTAATTGCGAAGTAGCTATATATATGCTTATAATTATATATTATATCTAATCTAACATCAGAAGTGGGATAGTGCTCAGTCTCACATAACATATTTCTAATGAATTTTATTTTGCTATTTTCATGATCAACGTTGGAGCAATCGTGTTCTGCTGGAAGCCATTGGTAACGGCGGGTCGTTGAAACAACCCTCATCATAACATGAAAACGTGCTGAGAATTGTATGGTCGAAAAAAAAAATGCAAGTGTTCACGGAAAGTTAATTTAAAATTGTTAATATTATTGCTCTGTTGATCACAAATTAATTTAAAAACGGTTTTGGAGGAAACTTTACAAAATTGAAGTTGGTCATGTCATAAAGTAAATGAAACATAATTGTATTTTTATAATATGAAAGAAATAGCGAATATCACATAACTTGCTGATAAACAAACATGACAAGGTTGAAGGTTATTCATAATTAGCTTTATTTTATTATTTTTCACTTTCAAAATGCTTACTAATAGTATTGTTAAAATAAACTTATAGTTTTGTCGGAACTGGTCTGTTTTTTGATAATTTTGATTTGCTTATTAATTATAACCTTTTACTAAAAAGTAAGATACCAACAGAGTGACCATGTTAAATATTTGCAATTATTTAATAGAAAATGTAAAAAGGATGATCAATACAATTTGCAATGATATTGTCAGGTTGACCGAGCGGTGGTATATTGTTTTGATTACTTATTTAATTAATTCAAAAAGAGCTTGTCTTGACTGTTGTCTGGCATTCACTGACTGCGGGTGATTGAGCTTCACCGACGGCGGGTGTTTGGCCGCATACAGTAAGATGTGATTAAGTTTCACACTATGGCCGTATTAGATAATTACAATTAGTTGACTATGACTATGCCGCTGGTAGCCTCCTATTTGGTGTCGAGTCGTCTCACAGACAGCGGATGAATATGTCTAACATGTCTATGTAGTTGGCTTATGTTTATTGACCGCTGGGCGATCGTTTACTTGGTGCTTGTCTATCTCACCAGCAGCGGGTGAATGGGACCAGCATGACGAGGTAACCGATAAAATTTGTTTCCGCTGGTCGGTCATTTGCTTGGTGCAAGTCTATCCCACTAGCAGCGGGTGGAGGGGACTTGACACGTCTAGGCAATTGGCAAAAGAAAAGTAAATTACAATTGTAGAAAGATGGTAACTAATGTACTTCGAGAGCGAAGTACTTGTCAGTTAGGCCGTATTAGATAAATTGGCAAAACAAAACAAAAATGACAATGACAAAACCAAAGTAAATTACAATTGTACAAAAACGGTATCTAATGTACTTCGAGAGCGAAGTACTTGTCAGTATGGCCGTGTTAGATAAATGTAATTATTATGTGTCTAATATTTAAAAATAAATACTTGAGATTACCTTGATTCCGGAAGTTAGTTCGGTTGTGATTAAAATCACCGAATCATTGTAAAACAACCTTTAGATCACATTTACGAAGCTTGAGACCAATGTAGAAGTATCTAATTTGATTAGTTATTGTGTTTACGAAATATACCACTCTTAACTTGTCAAATTCGTACAGATTTTATTACTATAAATAATTAAATAATATTTGATAGAAACTGTAGTATATCTTAGAATTTATATTGCTATTTTAATATAACAGGTTGTTTGAAACAATTGATACAATACTGTCAGTTGATGTTTGATAGGAAGGGATAAATGGAAGGGGTGGTAGGATATAAAAAGGATTGTAATGACATTCTCGAGGCAGTTGCTCAGTGGATGTTCAAGTGGCTAGTGCTAGTGCCGTTGTGATGTGAAATAACCAGTCGTCATGTAAGTTACATATTTTGATATTATACCTTAAATATTGTTATTATGTTGCTATTATTCTGAGTGATAGAATTAACTGTTTGAGATGACTATAATTTATGGAAATGTAAGAAATGTGTTGATAGAATACTATAATATTGTTTCCATGGAGTTTCTTGTCCTTCTTCTCCATGAAGACCTAGTTTTGCGAACGGACAATAGTTTTCTCATTAAAGATGAATAATTATTGACAAGCCTAATTGAAATAATAAATATCTAGTCTTGTCTTTCTGTGCTTTTCTTTATGAAATCCTTCCTTTACACACCATATTCATAATACTTTCATACACAATAAATTACCAATAACCATTCTGACATTTAAGGTTTGCTAATTGCGAAGTAGCTATATATATGCTTATAATTATATATTATATCTAATCTAACACGTGCGCAAAACTAAGCGTGTACGGGAGACGCAGCCGCGGACCGCGCCGCCCGACGACACCCACATTCGGGGTGCCTGCCGTTTTGCCAAAAAGATTTTGACAAAATTTCATTACCCAAACAAATTTAAGCAACCTTTTTTTATACCATTGCAATATTTCGAATGATTTTAGTACGCATATTTTCATTTGGTCAAATTTTTACTTGGCAAAATATTACTAAGTATAATGTCATTATGGAATTTGGTCTTTAATCAAATGATTTATTACAGCAAACAATCTTCAGACAATAAACGTTTGGTGAAATGATTTGTTAAGACAAAAAATATTAAGGCAAAAATAAGATTTTTAGACATTTGACTTGCTGGTTAAATTTAATGTCTTTTGCGTACTTCTTTGTAAGTTTTTGTGCTTGAATTTGTCTGAAACAAGTCAAATTTATGGTTACTTGATATTAGTTTATTTATGGAAGTAGTTAGAGTAGGTTAATTATTTAAAAAAAATGGTTAGGTTAGGTTAGGTTAAAACTGTGACCTCCTACGCACGAGCCGAGCGAGCGAAGCGAGCGGTGCCGCGGCAGCGGCCGGCGAGTGCCAGACACGACTTGCATTAATAGAAAAAAAAATATTGTTTTTAGTAGGTTATCCGGAACTCAACAATTTAGTTTAGGTTAATTTCTTCTTTAAAAAAAATGGGTAGGTTAGGTTAGGTTAAAACTGTGACCTCCTACGCACGAGCCGAGCGAGCGAAGCGAGCGGTGCCGCGGTAGCGGCCGGCGAGTGCCAGAAACGACTTGCATTAATAGAAAAAGAGATTGTTTTTAGTAGGTTACCCGGAACTGAATTATTTAGATTAGGTTAATTACTTATTTTAAAAAAATGGTTAGGTTAGGTTAAAACTGTGACCTACTGCCTACTGTGCCAGGAACGACTACATTATATAGAAAAAGAAGAGCACACATTGAGCGCCATTTATGATTTACCTCCTACCCATTTAGTAGTTCACATTTTTGTCATTGAAGTTTGACTGAATAGGAAAGGGTGAATTGAAAACTGACGATACTAAATAAGTATTTGGCTTATTTGATTTTGCATAAAAACTGTTATTCCAAATGAAATATTTGACTAAATAAAAAATGTTAGAAGTACTAGTTGGTAAACAAGTTATAGTTTAAACGTTCATTTGCCAAACATTAGGTTTGCGTTACAACTTTTTGTGAATAGATTTTTTGCTAAGTAATAATTTGGCAAATGAAATTATGCGAAAATTTTTTTGGGAAGTGAAAATTTGTCAAATTCCTTTTGGTAAAACAAGGGAGACCCCCACATTCGATTAATAATGTGACGGTACGGCCCACTACCTCTCACAGACACAAGACCAGTACAGACTGACTATGAAATTTAATGTTATTGTGGTTTTTTTTTCGGTATACTAGTACTTGGAATTTCCTATTGAACAACCTCCTTGGCCTGCCATGGTCGAAACTTTGTTTTGTTTACACAAACATAATCCATCACTGGGACGCGCCAACATTTCCTGCGGGTGTACATCGGCAGCGGTGTCTTTTGGCGGCTTCTTTACACAGAGCGGCACGAGCCACGCAGCTTTCTTCAAAGGCGATTCAGCGAAATAATATTGCGGGGGGCGCGCGGGTGCGGGGTGCGCTCGCGCCACGTAGGGAAGCACACCTGTTATCGACTATTAGCTTCTGTTAAAAGGAATAAAGATAGATAATCAAAAAAGCTGTTTAGCTTTAAATACTTAGGTGGTGCTATGGTGTTTTAAGAATTATTGTCATAATTCTAAAAACCACTATGCCCTGAGTATTTAAAGCTAAACAGCTTTTTTGTTTATGTGTGTTCTTATTAAATATTATTAAGTAGATTTAGAGATAAAATGCATAAAGTAAACAACAACAATTTATGAATTGTTTTCGCATGTTACATACGAGTAGTTAGTTACCGATCGGCTCCCGGTGGATCGACAGACCCGATTGATACTCAGGATTACTCAGGAAGTCACTAACTTAACGGTAGTTTCGTAAACTGTTCAATCGTATTTTTAATGTCCAATTAATATTTTTAATTGTTAAAAATAAATATTCAAATTACACAAAGATACTTGTAGGTATTCTAATGCCTTGTTTCGGTAGAAAGTAATTATTTGTAAAAAGTTATCGATAAGCGTTAATTACGATAATTGCACCATGTGCCCTACATTATAATATTTTTTCGCCATCTTGGAAGTTGCGTTCCGCTTTGTCAGTTCACCGCGTCTTCCGGGATAGTGTGTGTGTGCGCAGAGATTTCGTCTACTTGCGCGCATTGCTTCAAAACGTGATTAGCAAATACCAGTAAATTTAGTGCTTAGTTTAATTTTTTATCAGTGGAATGGACACTTATTAGTTTATTAGTTATTTGACTTTGTGTGTGTGTAAATTGTGTTTTTAAGTTTTTTGTATACATTTTTTAAGGTGAAATATTGACACTTGACTTTTGTGTTCGCGTGTGTCTTTTTAACAAAATGCCAAGACAACAGCATTTTTACAGTGCTGCAGAGTATACAGACATGGTGTTATTGTATGGCGAATGTGGCCAAAATTCAGCCTTAACTCTACGTACTTATCGTTAGAGATACGGCGCAACTCGCGTCTGCCCTACTAGTGTCCGGACAATCCTGGGAGCTGTCCAAAGGATCAGAGAAAATCAGCCGATAGTGCCCAACACTCATGAAGGAGTTGCTCCGCGTCACGTTCCATCCTCTTTTGAACACCGAGTCTTAGAACATTTCGAGCAGAACCCTTTGACAAATTAAAAACCATGGCTCTGGATCCTGAACGAAATTTGCTGAGCAGGCTTCGGGACAACATTGTGCGGCGATGTAAGTTGTGCATTCAAAAACGTGGTGGACACTTTGAAAATGAGAAAATTTAAGTTTATTCTTTTTGGAACTAATGTGTAATATTGAAGTATTCAGTTCAGTTCAGTTATCGCCAAATAAACACGTGGCGGTACAAATGAACTTAGTGGATTTTATTTTCGTCGCACATTGTCAAACGAATCAAAGTGCCGGCGCCGACAAAAAAGCCGCCATGCCGCCCGCGTGCACCGTTGCCACTCTTCGCTCCTGGGGTCAAGGTACGTTGTCTAAACAGAGTGTTTACTTTAAGTGAATTTATTTTGATATTTATTTTGTTTGAAAATTTAACTTTTTTAATTTTCGGTTTTTTATTTATTATTTAATTTTTCTATACTTCTATGGAGTAATATGCCTTGAGCTTTCAATTATTGCCAAGATGTCAATTCCATACTGTATAAGTGACATCAAAACTTAGAATCATGAAATTTGGCAAGAAGCAAGGTCTTACAGCACAAGTAGAGGAAATAGTCCGAAAACCGTTAGTTTGTAGTGTTATCAAATAAAATGTATTTTTTGCAATATTTGCAATTGGAGAACAGACCGTGGCGTGATGGGAGAACATTTTTTCAACTACAAAGTTTTTTCTTTGGATAAATTTATCGCAACTACGGAACCCTTAATTGTGCGTGGTCCGACAAGCACTTGGCCGGTTTTTTGATCATAAAACCTCACACGGAGAGTATCTACAAGCATTTCTATCGTTTGCTAACTCAAAGTCAAAGTCAAATAATTTATTTCACATAGGCACATAAAAGCTACTTTCGAACGTCAAAAAAAATAAAATAGAATTGATTCTGTAGTTTCGTATGGAGAAGTATGGGCAAGAAACTCCACCGTTACTCTTTTGAAACTGTTTTACAATATTTTGTAAACATTAATTATATCATTATAATAATTATGCGAAGACGATGCACCTAGAATAAAATTACTACACCGCAATAGGTAAAAAGAATTAACAATGAAGCAATGACAGATAACATTATTTTAATTTTTTTTTTCTTTTGTTTTTGTGTTTCACGAAGTGTGTCCAAATAAACGTTTTTCTTTCTTTCTTTTCTTTCTAGATAAGTTAATTAACTGACAGATACATGGTGCTCACATATTTACAAACATTGTAAAAGTAGACATACGATTTTCTTAATTTTATTTACAAATTCAGTATGTGAGTTAAAGTAATCACTCGAATGTGAACCTACAGTTAACACTCACATGGCTGCTTTTCATCCAAATATTATCTGTCTATCTACACAAATAATAAAAAGAGAAATCCTGACTCATCAACGCCCAGCCCAAACCCTTGGATCTAGAAAGCTGAAATTTTGCACAGAGGTTCCCTTTATAATGTAGACAAGGAACAAGGAAAGAATTCCCTGTAGTAGTTCCCGTGGGATATTTTCCGACATCCACGCGGGCGAAGCCGCTGGCAAAAGCAAATTGTAAATAAACACCCACGCGAACCAACACTTACTCTATTTTAGTACATTTTTATTACTCAACATATAGGTATATATTTAATAAGATTTATCAAACAGTTTTTCGAAGGAAAAAACTATTTTTGTCTCAATTAACTTAAATAAATAAAAATTAATTAAAATGCTTTGATTGCTTTGATGCTCATCTGGTTTTCATTTTCCTGAAGAATTTAGTTGTAGGCAGGAATTTCTACACAACCAATTTTAATCAAAGCTGTGTTATGTTTTGCTCTTTATACGTCCAGTTATAAACATGAGCATATAAAATTCCTGTGGTTCACAAAATATGCCGTAATATTCTGATGGAACAGCTCTATCTGTCATGGCCTCATGGGTCAACAACATTTTACCATGAGTCATACATAACAAATTTAAAACAAAAAACATCAAAATTTTTCGTTTCTTTTCAATTTAAATGTATTTATTTTGAAAAATTCATTGAGTCTCAATAATATCGCATTGAATGTGCGCAAAATGGATGGAGTATTGGAAATAAGGATCGAGAAGTGTCTTGACGCTGCGCGACAGCGTAAGCGTGGGTGACCCATGGCCGCCCGTTCGATGTCCACCGCGCACAGGATGGATGGAAAGCAGCACATGAAGTCATTTTTTGCTCCGTTGGTGTAATTGCTGTATGGCGTTCCAGTCGGAGGATAAATAAATAAATAAATAACTTCGTAGTGTCACGTGATCACTCCACCAGAGATGTGCGTTTGATATCCACCAATCATATTCATTCCACATTGCATAGTACTGATGGAAACGGGTTCAACTAAGCTACATTTTTTTATTTATATTATGGAAGGATGCGTCATGCGTAGGTACTATTGGATGCCGGGACTAACCCTCAGCATGCTTGGCGGCAAAAACTTCCACGGTCTAGTAATTCATAACGGCCAGCTACTCCAGTGTGGTTAGGCGAGAAATTCAAATTTGAATGAAAACAACGGTTTATGTGCAGACGTGGGTCTGACAGACCCTACCAGCCATATCGAACACCAGAAGTACCCTATGTGTTAATCTACGTAACAATCTGAATCCGCTCAGCCGATTTTGGGCCAATCCGGAACATACATACATCTAATCTAGACAAACATAAAAACTGACAAAAATTCTAAAAACTATATTTTCGGCATCACACTCGTTCCCACGCCTCGCTTCGTAGCAATTTTTTTTTTAAATATTCAATGCTTCGTTTCGATTTCGTTATTATTCTTAACCGACTTCAAAAAAGGAGGTTCTGTATTCGACCCGTATGTATGTATGTTTGTTTGTCCGCGATTTTCTCAAAAATGAATGAACTAATTTTGATGAATCTTTCAGCGTGACCTACATACTTTCAGAAAGGTTTTAGTATATAATAAACTAGCTTTTGCCAGCGTGTATATCGGAAATTATCCCACGGGAACCTTCTACTGGGATGAAAAGTATCCTATGTCTTAGTCCAAGTTATAAACTGTCTGCATTCCAAATTTCATCCAAATCCGTTCAGCCGTTTTTGCGTGATTAAGTAACAAACATCCAAACATACAAACTTTCACATTTATAATATTAGTAGGATGATGTAATTATTCTTATGTACGAAGTTATATACATACTCGTAAAAATACTGTATCTCCGGCATTTCTATGTCGATTTTGATGATTCTTCTTTTCGTTCGTCTTCGGCTTACTTATGTAGGTAATAACAACTATTCAACTAAAAATGGAAAAATTAATTTACTTTAAAAAAAGTAAAAACCGACTTCAAAAACCAAAAACGAATAAAATAACTTTCATAAAAAACTTAACAGCTTCTGGAGTCAGTGTCTTTAATTCTTCAATGCACCTTAGCTTGGCACCGACTTCAGAAGCTGTTAAGTTTTTTTATGAAAGTTATTAGTTTTTGGTTTTTTAAGTCGGTTTTTACTTTTTTTGAAGTAAATTTTTACCCTCCATGATTTGCATTTGGATTACTTAGCATAATCAGCCTACAATGTTCCCACTGCTGGGACACAGGCCTCCTCTCTGTGAGAGGGAGTGGGCTGTGATCTACCACGCGGGCCCAATGCGGGTTGGTATCTACCAACCCGCACTGATGATATGAATGATGATATGATATGATATTTTGAATTTTGCGGACCTTAAATAATCTGTATCTACAGATTATTTAAGGTCCGCAAAATTCAAAATATCATTGCAAAAAACGTAAATGTTAAACTAAGACAACACGATTTGACAGTATATAATTGTTTATACTCCCGATGTGTTTTTGCCAGTCCGAGAAAGTTAATTAATTGGGAGTAGGGATCACATCAAAGTATCGAACTACTTCCGGACTGGCCCGTATCTTCGTTGTCGAACTTAGAAGTAAGCCCCTAGGGTGAATAACAAACATCCTAACCACAGAGAACAATAACAAACAATAACAAAACATACAACAACATAGAGAATGGACGGACCGAAAAGTACCAGAGAGACAAAGCGAATTTGCGGCCAGTAGTTGTCTCTATAGTAGTGCTACAGGAATTGCTCGCAAATTCGCTTTGTCTCTTTCTAGAGAGTGGTCACTTTTGTGAAGCTATGCTCAATCCAGTTCTCCATGTCTATGATCATAACTCACAAACGGTATTGTGTTGTTTTCCATAAAATCATTTGTACTATTATTGTTTTCCATAATCGTCCCCCGTCATAATATTTACTTGCAGTATTATCATTTATACTAATAACGCTTGTCATAACAACTTATTAGTCATAACTTTCATTTGCCATAAAATAAGTTGCCATAATAACATGTGTTATAATCATTACTTTCTATAAGTAACACATTACATAATCGATACTTGACCTAAGCAACATTTAGTATAATTAAAAACCCTAACCCCCCCCCCCCCCCCCTCGGAATCCCTCACCCCCCAACCCCTAATTCCTAACCCCTAATTTTGCATGAAATAAAGTGGCCCCACTGTACATAAACACCCGATGTTTTTAAGTTTATTGTTGGTGAATCATTTGGTTTAGGTTAGAACAGTAACCATTACCTCTATTGCTGGTTTATCATTTGGGCTAGGTTAGGTTAGGTTAGAACAGTGACCATTAACGCGCGAAGGCGAGTGAGCGAAGCGAGCGTGGCGCGGTAGCGGCCGCCGAGCGCCAGATCCTCTTTATTGTTGGTGAATCATTTGGTTTAGGTTAGAACAGTAACCATTACCTCTATTGCTGGTTAATCATTTGGGCTAGGTTAGGTTAGGTTAGAACAGTGACCATTAACGCGCGAAGGCGAGTGAGCGAAGCGAGCGTGGCGCGGTAGCGGCCGCCGAGCGCCAGATCCCCTTTATTGTTGGTGAATCATTTGGTTTAGGTTAGAACAGTAACCATTACCTCTATTGCTGGTTTATCATTTGGGCTAGGTTAGGTTAGGTTAGAACAGTGACCATTAACGCGCGAAGGCGAGTGAGCGAAGCGAGCGTGGCGCGGTAGCGGCCGCCGAGCGCCAGATCCTCTTTATTGTTGGTGAATCATTTGGTTTAGGTTAGAACAGTAACCATTACCTCTATTGCTGGTTAATCATTTGGGCTAGGTTAGGTTAGGTTAGAACAGTGACCATTAACGCGCGAAGGCGAGTGAGCGAAGCGAGCGTGGCGCGGTAGCGGCCGCCGAGCGCCAGATCCCCTTTATTGTTGGTGAATCATTTGGTTTAGGTTAGAACAGTAACCATTACCTCTATTGCTGGTTTATCATTTGGGCTAGGTTAGGTTAGGTTAGAACAGTGACCATTAACGCGCGAAGGCGAGTGAGCGAAGCGAGCGTGGCGCGGTAGCGGCCGCCGAGCGCCAGATCCTCTTTATTGTTGGTGAATCATTTGGGTTAGGTTAGAACAGTAACCATTACCTCTATTGCTGGTTAATCATTTGGGTTGGTTAACATAATCATAACATCAAAATTGCAGGCGCTTGTACTGAACTAGCATTGTTGTGCTAGTATGGGCAAATGAATATTATGGTGAATAAATGTTATGGAAAACGAGATTATTGAAAATGGAAAATATAGCAAATAAATTTATGGATTAAAATTATTATGACACTTGATCGATTATGTATGACCAATGAAATTAGTGAAAATGATTTTACGTCATTTCATGATTATGGCAACTGAACCGTTATGTCTAATGAAATTATGGCAAATGAAAGTATGGCATATAAAATTATAGCATTTTAAATTATGGCAAACATTAGTGAACCCTCACAAACATCCAACCCTTCACATTATTGAACTATCAATCTGCCTAGCCTTTTCCCAACTATGTTGGGGTCGGCTTCAGTTTAACCGGATGCAGCTGAATACCAGTACTTTACATGGAGCGAAGGCCTATCTGACCTCCACAACTCAGTTACTGGGTAACACGATACACCTTGGTAAGACTGTTTGTCAGACTTCTGACGACCCGTAACGACTGTCAAAGATCCAAGAATGACAGCCGGGACCAACGGCTTAACGTGCTTTCTTAGGCACGGAGGAGTCTCGGTTATGTAAATCATCTATCAGCCATCCATGGACCGACCGCGGCAAGCGTAGCTTAACCTGATCCATCGACCCGTGCAGCTGTTATTACTTAGCCACGAGCCCCTCCGCATTATTATATTATGTAGGTACGTAAATAGTATGAGTTTTTGTTTTACCTAATCCAAACTTTCTTGCGGTATGGCAGCTCGCGAAATTCAAATTTTCTTGCGTTTTTTAGCAATTTGTAGGTCAATGTCAGGTTGTATCTTGATCATAATATGATTCGCGACAGTAAAAACATACATGATTTCCGTAATCAGACCAATTCTGAGAAAATCTAACGAAGGGAGATGTATTGATAATTTTTATGTTATTATGTAATTACTTATTTTTTACTGTCGCGAATCGTATTTTGACCAAGATACAACCTCACACTGACCTGCAAATTGCAAAAAACTCAAGAAAATTTTATTTTAGCGGGCTACTTTATCGCAAATCCCTTATTTTTTTTAATGACTGCTGTGATTGGTTAAATGATAGAAGAACAGTCAATCAGTCAGTCAGTTTATGCGTGCTTGACAATTTGTTATATTCATTTTGCGATAATTTTCGTTCGATAAACAGGTCCAAAGGCTCTTTGTCAGAAGCGTACAGCCTCTATATTCTTATTTAAAACTAAACAAGTATCTTAAAGTCTTAACAAATATACTGAAATGCCATGGAATATTATTTAACATTTCAACGACATATACAATACAAAGAAATATAAAGTAAAGTTTCATACAAAACCGTTGATTTTTGAATTTAAAGTCTGAGATAATTATCAAATGTGGAACGACAAACTCAATGGCATACACGACAGGGTTCAAATTACCTTGCTGGCAATTTTTTTTCCGCTTTTCTCAGAAGCTTTTGTAAATTATCTGAGATTAGGAATTCAAGTACATATCATCATTCTCCTGCCCTTATCCCAATCTATTTGGGGTCGGCGCAACATGTCCTTTTTTTCCATACTTCTCTATTATTCGTCATCTCGGTAGTGACCCCCTTTCTAGCCATGTCATCTTTCACACAATCCATCCATCGTTTCTTTGGTCTTCCCCTACCCTTATAGCCATCGACATTCATACCCAAAACTTTCCTTACGACATTTTCCTCACTCCTACGCATCACATGCCCATACCATGACAGCCGATTTCCGAATTCAAGTACATATATAAATAAATAATGAATTATTTATTTATTTAGGTACATGAATTTAAACTCTCTAGTAGTTTTATTATTATACTTATTTTGTAATTGATTCTATCATTAACAGGCTTTGTTTGTGTACAATAAACAGAAGAGGGAGGTCTTCTGTTACAGGTATAAAGGCCTCTAAAATGTATTTGTTAAAACCTGTTGATTTCGAAATAAATAAACTTATCCACTACGCGACAATTGCATGAAAGTGAGCCCGAACGAAAAACGAGGATTGTCCGAGTGCACGAAACGTGGCCTGAACGAACGATGATAGCGCCCGCGTTCCGGCTCTTACTTTTTCGCTTTGGCTTCGTTCAAGGGGATGGTATAAGGTTGGCTACATTTCATGAGATAGTCACGTCTTTATTATTTTTAATAAAATCGTAAAATATTGTTTTTTTTTTAGTTCGTATGCCGTACGAATATATTGTAAGAGTATAAAAGTGTTGTAGGTTCAAAGTTTGAAATTTACATAACTTGTATTATTATATAATATTTTTGTTTAACGTACGAATTACAAAAATTCAATATTTGTATTAGAGATCGTAGTTAAATGATAGTTTATATTAAAGTATTGTTTACTATTCCTCTCGAACTGTCAATCTTGAAACTTTAAAACGATCCTAATAATTTCATGGTTAAGAAAAAAAAAGATCTTAGTATTATTGATCAAATTTTTTTTTTTTTTTTTTTTTTAATGAAGATGTTAACGCCATTACTTTCTTTAGTTTTATATTTCATGCCTAATTACTGGCAACTCTAATTAATTAGTATCTGTGTAACATAAAGTTCCTTCCGCTTTCCTTCTCCCTTCCACAACCCTTATAATGCCTAAGTGAGAGCGAGAAGGAAGATCCGCAATGGCGCGCATACGCTGCCGCCAAGAAGATCCGCCAGTTCTCAACCAACATCGACGCCTGTGGGTAAAATTAATCCCAAGTCGAAAAAGGACTCATATTTTCACCGCGAAGAACGAAGATTGCTATTGAACAGTGCAAGTGCGTGTATGTGTGTTGTGGAAAGTGCAGATTCTCGTCCGTACGTGATATCCTGGACGCGCCAGCCACGTGGCTAAGGAAACCCTTCCCGTCGTGTCGCCATAGCTCACCAGGCAGGTACCATCATCATTTTCCCACACCACCAAAACACCTACTTGTGTCACCGAACCGCCCCTCATACAGTCCACTAAGAAAATTTCGATTTTCACCCCAAGGCTTTAGGCCGCCGCAACATTTTTTGGTCCTACGATCACGGATATCCAACAGTTTTTGGTCCTACGATCACAGATATCCAACAGTATATATCCGTATATCATCATCCCGCAACTATATTTAATTTCAATCTTCGTTCCTTATACTCTTATACTAAACCGCTTTCATTTATTCATTTATTACAGTACCTACTTGTCATTGCGTACATTCACAGGTATTTCGCATCCCGCTCAACTTAATATTTTAATATACGTAGGTAGAAGCAAAATCTACCGCTCGCTCGCTTCGCTATCGTTCGGTACTATATTCGTAGGTACCACCTACCAATCCCGCACCGCGCGCAACTCGTTGAAGTTTGCGATTTATTTTAGCTATTATAAAAACCTACAAAAATATCGAAAATGCCTAAGAAACTGACCATGGATTCGGATGATCAGATAGAATCCGCGATTCAAATAGCACTGTCATGTCGTAATATGATTTTTGCCCGCATGCAAATCATTTACGATTTAATGGAAAAAATGAAGTCCGGTATGGAACCGCTAGAGAAGTTCTTGTGTGCGTGTGTCAATGTTGATGCGTTGCGCACCGAGTTCCTCGAGGCATTTAATAAATATAACTCGCTTCTTCTAAGACAAGACCCGGAAAATAATATTGATGATCAGTCGTGGATTAGTTTTGAGGAATTATATTGCTGCGTTAAATATAATTATTCAAATTACTCAAAATCATCAGCCACATCGGCTCCTACTTCTAGTGGTAGTGGTGTCAATAAGCAAACAGTTCGCTTGCCTCCCATTGAAATTATGTCATTCGATGGCGATATTCGTAACTGGCCCCTGTTCTATGCTAATTTTAAAAGCACGGTACACGAAAATAATACATTGACTGATTCGGAGAAATTATATTATTTGATGGGGAAATTGAAAGATAAGGCTCAAACCGCGTTCTCAGGAGTTTGCCCTAATGGCGATAACTACCAATTAATTTTTAATTCACTCATAAACAAGTACGAAGTATATTAGCTTCTAGTTACCTTAATCGGATGTTTGAACATAAATCTTTTAATACCGCATCTATTCAAAATTTCGAATCCTTTTCTGATAATTTTGTTTCCGCCGCAAACGCATTAAAAAACCTTAAAATAAATGATTTATCAGATTTGATTTTTTTCCATGTCGCTATAAAAAAGGTTGATTCTGAAACCGCTCGACTTTTTGAAATGAACTCAAAAGACGAAATTCCTAAATTCGACAATTTAGTACAGTTCATTAAAAATCAATCTCGCATTTTACAAAATACTAAAGATTTAAACAGCTTGAGTTTCACTCAGTCTAACAACAATCCTGTAAATAAAAAAACGTCCAAAACTCCGCAACCGCAATCTTACACTGTAATTGATAAATCCGCTAAATGTTTGTGTGATAGCTTTGTTCATGAACATTTATTTAAATGTCCTGCCTTTTCTAAAATGACACCAAGTGATCGTTTCAAATCGGTGAAGCAAAACGATGCATGTACTAACTGTTTAAGTATTAAACATAAGGCCAGAGTCTGTCAGTCTGAATCTAGATGTAAATCTTGTAAAAATAAACATCATACGCTTTTACACTTTAATCGCGAATCGCACGCGACTGTATTATCGAACGGTGTTGATGATACCGCACGTACACAATCGGGTTCAAACTCCACGGCTTCGAGCGAGCAAGATGCTCACGCCGCCGCCGTGCCGCTCGCCGCCACCGCTCAGAACGCCCCGCAATGTAATGCATCCATTGCTACGTCGATCTTTTACGACTCGAACTCCCGCGTATCAAAGCCGCAATGTAATACGAATACTACTATTTTGTTGTCAACCGCTACTGTAATAGTTCGAGATTCATTTGGTAAGGAGCATTTTATTCGCTGTCTATTAGACAGTGGCTCACAAATTAATTTTATTACCGCAGAATGTTGCAAACGATTAGGTTTGACTAGACATTCATCTGATACGCCTTCCGTTAAGGGTATCGGTGGTACGGAAAAATCCGTTAAGGGTTCCGTACAATTCGCTTTCTTTTCCCGTTTTAATCCGAACGTTACTTTTAACGTTAATTCGCTAGTTGTCGATGCAATCACCGATAATTTACCCACCGCTCCCGTAGATACTTCCGCCTTGCCTTACTTAAAAGGTTTACCGCTCGCCGACGAATCGTTTGGCAAACCCGGTCGCATCGATGTGTTGATCGGGGCTTCGCTTTTCCCGCATCTTATGCTGCCCCGCGTAGTTAGCAGCAACTCCTCCGCGCCGCCCGCCATGCAGACGGTACTCGGTTACGTCATCATGGGCACTGTGCCCGCGCTGCCTGTACGTCGTAATAAGCCTCCACAGTCTTGTTACTCACATATTTCGCAACCATCCGACAAAGACTCGTTAGAATCGGCGTTGAAAAAATTCTGGCAGGTCGATGAAGCGCCCGTCACTCTTTCGACGAGCAAATCGCTCGACGAACTTGAGTGCGAGTACTTTTATAATTCGACCACGGAACGCGATGGGGACACAGGTAGATACTCTGTAGCCCTACCGTTTCGCAGCGATGTGTTCTCATTGGGGAACTCACTCGATATCGCGAAAAAACGTTTTTTCTGCCTAGAAAAGAAATTAGAATCCGCACCCGAGTTACGTACTGCGTATGATGACGTCATTCGCGAATATATTGATAATGGATATTTATCTCCTGCTCCGCTCGATAGTTCAGACAGTAGTTGTCCTGACTATGTAATTCCGCATCACGCAGTTGTACGTTTAGATAAGACAACAACAAAACTACGCTCCGTGTTAGACGCTAGTGCTAAAACGAGTACTGGATTATCTCTCAACGATATTTTACACAGTGGCCCAAATTTACAGGGTGACTTGTTTACTATAATTCTGAATTTTCGATTGTTCGCATTCGCGCTCTCGGCTGATTGCCGACAAATGTTCTTACAGATTGAAGTAAGAGAAAGCGATCGTCGCTTTCAACGCGTTTTAGTCCAAACGATCCTCTGGTTCTATATCAGTTTAACCGTGTCTGTTTTGGTCTCAAGTCAAGTCCCTACCATGCGATCCGCACAGTACAACAGTTGGTTCAAGACGATGGTCATCACTTCCCGCGCGCCAGCGCTATCATCGCGGATTCGCTGTATATGGATGACGTAGTCTACAGCGTAAGCTCCGAATCACGTGCAGTCCAGGTTTCGCACGAACTGATTAAACTCTTTAGAGGAGGTCAGTTCGAGTTGGTCAAGTGGACCAGTAACTCTCAAACTGTACTAAACAGTATTCCCGCGTCGCATAGGTTGACCGAACAACTAGAATTCGACAAGTCGGTAGAACAAAAGGTTCTCGGCTTGCGCTGGTGTAGGTCAAATGATTGTTTTGAATTTCTTATTTCCGCACCGCCAGACACGTGTACTAAACGTGCTATTCTGTCGGCCGTAGCTAGACTGTGGGACATCATGGGGCTTGTCGCGCCTGTAGTTCTCTATGCTAAACTACTTATCAAAGAATTGTGGTTACTGAAGCTCGATTGGGATGACACTCCCCCGCGTCACATCATAAATATTTGGCAAACTTTTCGCTCTGCCCTGCCGCTTTTAAATGATTTTAAAATCCCGCGCCATTTAGGTATTTTTGAAAATTGTATTCTTCGCCTCATTGGATTTTCCGACGCCAGTGAAAGCGCCTACGGCGCTGTCATCTATGCGCACGTCACTCGCAACGATGACGTAGTCGTTCAGCTGGTTTGTGCCAAGTCGAAGGTATCGCCGGTTAAACCATTGACTATCGCTCGACTGGAGCTCTGTGGTGCCGAACTCCTCGCTAAACTTCTTCGCCGTGTTCATGACACTTATAATCCGCGTTATAATGTTACCGCTATTTACGCATTCACCGATTCTAAGGTGACTCTTTGCTGGATAAATTCTTCTCCGCATCGTTGGCACACGTTTGTGGCCAATCGTGTCGTTCGCATCGTAGACAACGTCCCCGCGGAAAATTTCTACCACGTACCTGGTACTGAAAACCCAGCGGACTGTTTGTCACGTGGTTTAACACCTGACAAATTCATTGAGCACCCATTATGGTTGCACGGACCCGCTTGGGCTAAGCGCGACCCTTCCGAATGGCCCATACATAAGGTTACAGACTTGAATTCGGAACCCATTCCGGAAGAAAAGGTCCACGCGCATCCCATAGTCGCGGATTCAAGTTCGGAAAATTCGCTTCTACTCGCACTCGCAGAACGTACGTCGTCGTGGACTAAACTGCTGCGTATTGTTGTTTTCATATACCGCTTCATGAAAAAACTCCCGCGTCGGACTGACACCGTTACCGCTAGCGACCTCGAGTTCGCTGAAACCATTTTGTGGCGTCATGTTCAAAGAAAACACTTCATGGATGATTATTCCGAGTTAAAAAATAATAAAATTTGTTCACCCGCTCTTATTAAACTCAAGCCATTTGTAGATGGTGATGATTTAATCCGCGTTGGGGGTCGATTAACTCATTCGGCTGAGGCCTATAGTACTAAACACCCGGTAGTGTTACCCCGTCATGATCGCATAGTTGAAATCCTCGTAGACTATTATCATATAAAATATTTACATGCAGGTCCAGAACTCACTATGTCGTTATTGCGCCATAAGTATTGGATTTTGTTCGCTAGACGCATTATTCGTTATAGAATCCACAAGTGTAACGCATGTCACAGGTGGAGACCGCGACCTCATGGTCCGCCGATTATGGGCGATCTCCCTAAATCTAGAGTAAATGTTGCAACCAAAGCTTTTTCTCATACAGGGTGTGATTACGCTGGCCCTATACAGTATGTGCCCGTACGCACTCGAGGTGCGAAGAGTCGCAAGGGTTATTTATGTATATTTACCTGTATGACTACTCGCGCTGTTCATATTGAATTAGCTACAGATCTTACGACTGCGTCGTTCATAGCCGCGTTGAAACGGTTTTTATCCCGCCGTGGACCGGTACAATGCTTGTATTCGGACAACGCGACCAATTTTCGAGGAGCTAATTCGTTTTTACGCGACTTGTATACTTTCATAAATAAAGAATACTGCCCGCGCTTTGAAGAGGAGCTCGCTGAGCATCGCATTAATTGGCACTTTATTCCGCCCGCGTCACCGCACTTTGGTGGATGTTGGGAGTCCATGGTGAAGGCCGTGAAGACTCACCTTTTCAAGACAATAGGTCAACAACTTCTATCTTATGAAGAATTAGTTACAATTCTCTCTCAAATAGAGTGCCTGTTGAACTCCAGACCTCTTACTGTTCTTAGCGCTGATCCGGAAGAGCCTAAAGCTCTTACCCCTTCGCATTTTTTACATACTGTACCGCTTAACTCATTACCCGCCGCGGAAGTAGGTTTACTGTCTGATCACCTGCTTCAAAGACACTCTCTTATGGATAAATTAGTCCAGTCGTACTGGAAAAGATGGCGAAGCGAGTATCTTCATAGTTTACAATCACGCTTAAAATGGAATAAACCTGATGGAGACATGATTAAGGAAGGCACTGTAGTAGTGATAGTTAATGATAATGCGCCTCCTCTATCCTGGCCTCTAGGTGTTATTGAGAAGTTGCATACGTCTATAGACGGTAGCACGCGAGTCGTTTCAGTACGCACTTCTAATGGGATTCTTGTGCGACCTGTGGTCCGCTTATGCCCCATTCCTACTCAGTAATATCTTATTCAGTCCATTCCCTCTTTAGTTAGATTTAAGTGTAATTTCACTGTATATATTATTATATCATTCTCTTTAAAGGTGACCCTTTAAGGCCGCGAGGAATGTTAACGCCATTACTTTCTTTAGTTTTATATTTCATGCCTAATTACTGGCAACTCTAATTAATTAGTATCTGTGTAACATAAAGTTCCTTCCGCTTTCCTTCTCCCTTCCACAACCCTTATAATGCCTAAGTGAGAGCGAGAAGGAAGATCCG
The DNA here is from genome assembly GCA_946251885.1 of Cosmia pyralina. Lineage (NCBI taxonomy): Eukaryota > Metazoa > Arthropoda > Insecta > Lepidoptera > Noctuidae > Cosmia > Cosmia pyralina. The sequence continues at coordinate 19,500,968 of OX276362.1, forward strand.
CAATGGCGCGCATACGCTGCCGCCAAGGAGATCCGCCAGTTCTCAACCAACATCGACGCCTGTGGGTAAAATTAATCCCAAGTCGAAAAAGGACTCATATTTTCACCGCGAAGAACGAAGATTGCTATTGAACAGTGCAAGTGCGTGTATGTGTGTTGTGGAAAGTGCAGATTCTCGTCCGTACGTGATATCCTGGACGCGCCAGCCACGTGGCTAAGGAAACCCTTCCCGTCGTGTCGCCATAGCTCACCAGGCAGGTACCATCATCATTTTCCCACACCACCAAAACACCTACTTGTGTCACCGAACCGCCCCTCATACAGTCCACTAAGAAAATTTCGATTTTCACCCCAAGGCTTTAGGCCGCCGCAACAGAAGACAAATAGGCCGGTTGACAAAAGAAAAGAAAAATAATTAATTCTGCACAAATTAGACGCACATTGCTTATATAAAATAATAAAACGTAGCCAAAAGCCACGTTTTCCAATATCGTCCATTGTTGTTGCTATTTGTTGTTTTGTGTATTGTTGTTGTTTGTGTTTGTGTATTGATTGCAGCAAACAACATTAAAAAAAATACAGGGTGGGCCATATCAGTGTTGGCGATTTAATTCTTCAATTTCTCGGTAACGCGCGGCGCGGGGTGGCGGGGGGATATGTTGTTCGCTGCGCCGCTTCCTGGAAATTTAGTCGCCATGGAGCCGTACACGGGAGTGCAGCGTGCATTTTGTGTCCGAGCGTATTACGAAAACAATAAATCAGTGATTACTGCACGACGTTTGTATCGGCATGAACACGGTTTACGCGATTTAAGTGAAGTTCCAAGCGCCAATGTGTTACGAAAATGGATCAGAATGTTTGAAACAACCGGCTCAACAGTACCAATTACGGCTCGTGGTCGCCCAGTTTCTGCAAGATCAGCAGACATTGTGGAGCGTGTTCGTGTTTCAGTTCAGCGAAATCCGCAACAGTCAACACGTAAGAGAAGTCAGTCTTTGGACGTCAAAAGAACAACTTTGCGACGAATTTTGAAACGTGATCTGCATTTGAAGGCTTATAAGATTCAGATAGTCCAAGAATTAAAACCCAATGATGCCAATAACCGACTTAACTTTGTCAATTTGATGCTCGAGCGGTTCAACAATTTCAACAACGTGATTTTTAGTGATGAGGCTAATTTTCACCTTAATGGCCATGTGAACAAGCAAAATTGTCGGTTCTGGTCCGAGACTCTAATCCCCGACGCTTGCATGAACGTCCACTTCACAGCCCTAAGCTTGTCGTGTGGGCTGGGATAACGTCAACCGGTATTATTGGGCCATACTTTTTTGAGGACGAAAGAGGGCAAGCGATGACGGTTAGAGCTAACAATTATTGCAACATGATAACAGACTTTTTGGTGCCAGCTTTGCAAGAACTTCAAGGCAATACCTCGAGGATGTGGTTTCAACAGGATGGGGCCACATGTCATACGGCTAGGGTATCCATAGAGCTGCTGAAAAATGTTTTTCCCGGAAAACTCATCTCGAAAAGGGGGGATATTGAATAGCCCCCACGTAGCCCCGATCTCTCTCCATGCGATTATTTTCTATGGGGCTACCTCAAATCGGTAGTTTACGAGAATAATCCGACCAATTTAGAGCAGCTGAAGAGGAATATTATTCAGGAAAGTAACAAAATACCGAGAACAACTTTTCAACGAGTTTTCCAAAATTTGCGACTTCGGTTCCAAGAGTGCCAAGCAGCCGAGGGAAGCCATTTGGACAACATTATTTTTAAGTCTTAAAAATTCCTATGCTTCTACTTTTTAACAATACAAATATATTTGTGTTATGTTTCGTAGTTTTTTTTAAATCGAATATTTAAACCGCCAACACCCTTATGGCCCACCCTGTACTAAGCCAGTTTAAAACAACTTCCCCTAGCTAATTACACCCATAATTATGTAGAAATAAGAACTGCTAACAAAAGAATAAGGAAAATCATATAAACAACAAAGAAGGAAGAAACGAGACCAAAATTAATTTCAAAATTATTAATATAGTATATCTGTGAAAATCCACCACGAAGTGGACTAAGAATAAAAAGTTGTGTTTTACATGGGTTCCGCAGTCTAATTACCTACTTAATAACTATTATACATTAGGTAATTCACTTTTTGACACCTGTCAGTTTCATACTAACCAATATGTGTTTTGTGAATTTGATCCTTATTACAACTAGAAGTTGTCCAACTGACAGGTGTCAAAAGGTAATAACTAGACATATAATGACAATAAAAAGGACAGAGTATAAATTACCTACCCATTGTGGTAAAAATATTCAGCAAGTCAACATGCTAGTAACGTAGAGGTTAGACAAAAAACGTAAAGGTAAAAACTTTTTTATTACGAAAAAACTATCTGATCCCTTTTCAACCAACTTCATTTATAAGTTCTTCTTAACAGCCACTGCCCACTACCAAAACTTACCTAAGGAACCCAAAAGAAATACTAACAAAACAAGAAGTAAACTAATTTCTGACGTGACAAGGCCTGGGCGTGTTTTGAGCAACCTATTTGAATAAACTTGTATGCAGACGAAACCGCTAAAGTTGGGGGCCTGTTATTAGCGGAACCCTAAAAGGGATGGGTCAATGTGTAAAAGTGATCAAGGGAATTAATTCGAAAACTTTGTTTTGTAGACCATTATTTTAATTATTGGGTTGGACATTTACGGGTGAGTAAATAATAATAATACTAGGCTATTACGCACTGCAGGGCGAGCGCCTCTTCTCGTCCAAAGAAGGCTTTCCTGACTTTATACAGAAAGATTAGCGATTTCAGACTTAAATTAAATAATATGTCAGTCCAACACAAATTAATATTTTGCAAATCGGTCTAGAACGATTTTTCTTTAATTTTCTTTGTTATGACACCTATGTAAGGCTGTCAAACTAACATTACTTTTTCTTCCAAATTTTCTCTCATAGAGTTTATTACTAGCTTAGTCTATGAAGGTTACTTTTGATTTATATAATTTAAATTATTTTTATCAATATTTTAGCTGGGATACTTGCGGAACACATTCAATTTACAAGGGCAATATTTTCATTTTGATAGTTTAACAACATTCAATGCGTTTTTTACAAGCTTTTATTTAACTTGTAATGGTCGTATGTAAGTTGTTTTCAAAATTTGGAAGTTAAATTTGACCCTCTTCCCGGTGTTCGATTGTGCTGAAATTTGGCATACGTATGTAAAATTGGTGACAATGCAACATTTTGGTATCGTCGAGCTATTTTGTTGATGGAACCGGAAGGTGGCCACAGGAACTCGGTAATAAAATGACGCAACCCTATCGCGTTTGGGCTCGTTTGATTTGTCTTGACAAGGACTCTGATCCTAGATGATATCCAGAATAATAAAAGGTGGTTTTAATAAAAACGTTTTGAATTTTTGTTACGTTGTTGAGCAAATGAATTTTTCAAACAATCAATCAATCTGCCTAGCCTTTTCCCAACTACACTTCTGGACACATCTTTTGGCCCACCTTGTATTTTCAGTTTCGTTTGGTCCTAGCTAAAATTTTATATTAGGTCGAGCAAAAAGTTTTTATGCAGTTTTGAACCTGGCACATTCACAATTTCATTCAATAGTCTTTTTTTGAATTTCGAACACAGAATTTAAAGAAACAGAAGACAATTTGGAGCCTGTTTGTTGATATCAAACAATCGAATACTAAGAAAACTTGGTTTTATTGGTTTACTTGGATTTAATTCTTGAAAAAGTGATTGATATCTTTGGTTTTGCAACAAACATTACTTATTCTTAACATTAAGGTGAGGTTCTATCAATAATCTATGGATACTTCACCTGAAGTCGCCGCCCAAGCTGTGGCACTTATTCAGGCCGGACACAGCCAAAGAAACGTGAGTGCTCAACTTAATTTAAGTCGATCTGCGGTCCGAAATGTTTATCGAGGTACCTAGAGACTGGCGGCTTTGTTCGTCGCCAAGGAAGGCCACGATCTCGGGTCACAACTGAAAGGCAGGATCGATTCATCGTGACGACCAGCTTGAGAAATCGTCACCTTACCTCCATTGAGATACAAAACCAACTTCGCGACTTCCACGGAGTATCTGTGAGCGCTCGAACTGTTCGGAGAAGGTTAAAAGAACGCGATATGGTACCACACAAGCCAGCTAATGGCCCCAAACTAACGCGAGCCCACCGAACAGCGCGCCTTCATTTCGCACGCAGTCATTTAAATTGGACACACCAAGATTGGAGTACTAGTACTCGTGTACTCTTTTCTGATGAGTCTAAAATTGTGTTACATGGCAATGATGGAAGGAAGAAGGTCTACCGACGTAAGGGAGAGCGTTTCGCACAATGCTGCTTTGAAGAGAGGGTTGCTTATGGCGGTGGCTCATGGACTGTCTGGGGCGGTATATCCGCGAGCGGCAAAACTCAACTTGAGGTTGTTACAGGACCACGGCTGCCAACATTAAATGCTGAAAGGTACATTCGTGAGTACTTAGAACCTCACGTGATACCATACGCGGACTATGTGGGCCCAAATTTCCTTTTTATGCATGATAATGCAATAGCCCATGCGGCCGGCATCGTCAGGGAATATCTTCGGGATGTGAACATCACAGTTATGGACTGGCCAGCCAGAAGCCCAGACATGAACCCCATTGAGCACATGTGGGACGAGCTAAAAAGACGTGTTAGGGCTCGTCAGCCAGTTGCCCAGACGATGCAGGAGTTGAAAACTGCCATAGAAGAGGAATGGGAGATGATCCCTCAAAATTTCATAGAGCGGTTGATAAACTCTATGCCTAATCGTATGAGAGCTGTGGTAGATGCCCATGGAGGCAACACGCGTTATTAAATTAAACCTTTATTTGATAAAACATGTTTTTTATTCAAAAATCAATTGCCTTTAACAAGGCGCATATCCGACTTGTTAGGCGTAGCTCCATGTCGTATGGTATTCTGAATTCAAATTTAAAACAATACGATCGAAAAAGATGGTAAAATGTATCAGGTTTAAAACTGCATCAACAGTTTTTGTTCAATCTAGCAATAATATTTCGGTAGGGGCCATCGAAACCTAAACTCTAAGGTGGGCCAGTAGATGTGTCCAGAAGTGTATATTGGGGTCGGCTTCCAGTCTAACCGGATGCAGCTGAATACCTGTATTTTACATGGAGCGACTGCCTATCTGACCTCCACAACCCATTAACTGGGTAATACGATACCCCTTGGTAAGACTGGTTGTCAGACTTTCGGGCTTCTGACGACCCGTAACGACTGTCAAAGATCCACGAATGACAGCCGGGACCAACAGCTTAACGTGATTTCCGAGGCACGGCGGAGTCTCGGTATGTAAAGATGGTCACCCATCCACGGACCGACCCCAGCAAGCGTAGCTTAACCTGATGGATCGACCCGTCCGGCTGTTATTACTTAGCCACGAGCTTCTCAATTTTTCAAACAATATAAGTAGTAATAAATAAAACGTTTATTTTCTCCACCACACACAATGTTTGTGGCAGTTCACAATTTTTCGACAGTTTATACGCGACGAATTGAGAACCTCCTCCTTTTTTTGAAGTTGGTTAAAAATAGTGCATTTTGTTTGATTGAAATATTACCGTTTTATTGCAAAACGAGTTCTTACTTTGGTCCAAGCTTAGGCAGTTCAGCCAGTTTTTTTTTTTTGTGTTTAACTTATTTCGACTGAGTTCTAAATACAAAACACGACACCTTAAAATTTATTGTTGTGTAGGTAACTGATAATATTGTAAGATTTAGGGCCTATTTCACGATGTCCACCGAAACAAATGTGGTGTGTGTCTCACCGAATAAATTCAAAAATGGAACAGAATTTGTATGAAATTACCTGCCAGGTAAATTAATAGGAACTTAATCGTAGGTGGTGAAACAGGCTCTTAAGTTCGACATTCAAAAATGGATCGATGCCGCGATGGTCCAAATCATGGTCTAAAGATAAATCTCCGTAAAGGATTATGATGAACAGTGCCGTATCTAAATCCGCGAAAAATACGACTCCACCTCATCTCCTAAAATCTAGTAGCTTCAAGCTTGCACCCTCAAACACGCCGAGTCATTGCAGTAGTGCCGAGATTAGCAAAACAGAATTACAGATGTCATGTTTACCCTAAATCATGTAGATTGTGCAGCAATTAGTGCTGTGTTAGTCTTAAGGTGCCATTCCACCAAAATAATGTTCAGCACAATTTTGTTGACGAACTCCAGCAGTGCGTATATTTGAGTTATAGATGTAGTTTGTCTGTCTACACCGGCAAAACTGGGTGTCACTTTTATAAATGTGCTGTGTAGTACATTTGTACACGAACATGTTCTCCGCGGGAGCGATAAGTAGGGTTAGGACAAATCTCTGATTTGTATCGATGAAACAAACAAATACACATGAAAATCCGCCAGGCGCTGCCGAATGCACGCGAACAAATAAGTAAATGTTTTTTTTTTATTTGTGAACCTTTTAGCCTGTGCTAAATAAATGCTGTGGTCTGTGGCTAAAAGGGCCAATAGCAATAATTCTTATTTTCAGTAATATGCATTCGAAAAATGAACCAGAATTGATAGTTATTATTTACATGTTATATTGTAGAATGACAAAATCTCTTTATGTTAATTGATACATATTTGTAGGTTGATTTATTAATTAAATTCAAATTCAAGGAAAAATTGGTATTTTTGAAAATATTTGCTACTTAAGCCTTTTTAGCACTGACAAGAATCCTATGTTAATGACAAATGGTAACTTTGGTCTTTTTAGTACGAGTATAATAGAAGAGGATAGTAAAAATATTATTGTCTTTAGTGCAAATGCAAAATGGGCCAATGTTTTATATCGGTCTATTTTGCTTTAATAAATGTTATAGATAATACGGGCTGGTATCTGCAACTCCACGACAATGCGCGTATTTTGCGTATGGACATATATTAATATATTAAATTATGCAGCCAAAGCAAAGATTGTATCACAAAAACGGAAGTTAACTTTGGTCGTTTTAGTTCCGACTATATTATTAGCGTAGTGTTTACTTTTAAACTCCCTTGGCTTAAGTACACTGCAGCCCTTTTAACACTTAATATTTTTTGTGTAACAGTATGAAAGCACACACCACATTGGCCTTTTTAGCGTAGTATCTTTTGAGAGATTGTCGTTACACTTACGCCCTTTTAGTACACATAAATATATCACTTTTTTAATAATTTGGCAGTAAAATCTCATTTCTCACAAAAACGTACTTTGACCCTTTTAGCACCAAGCCACAGAATGTATTTTCTTTCTTTCTTCTTTATTTTTCTCTCAGATAATGGAACCAAAACTGAGTTCGTGAACTCGTGTGCGTATGCGCTGTCGCGAGTCCATCACTTGAACGAAGGCGCGTACAAAAGTTCACGGTTGTGTACGAACTTTTCAACAGAGTGCGCGCACATTTTGTTAATGTTCACTCGCGAAAGTCCACCAAGAGAAACATTTGTGCTGTACAGTGTGTGGCACAGTGCGGCACTGTGTCGCACATTGGTGGAATGGCACCTGATTCATTATTCCTTCTAGTACTTAGCGTTGCCACACTACTAAATGATGCACAATGACAAAGCTATGTATAGTATTGTTATCTCACAAAACGACACGCGCTTTACTCGTGTTTGCCAAGTGTACAAACACGCTGTGAATGTGTGTGTGAGCGCAGGAGCTCTCGGTACCGTCCGAGACAATGGCGAAGTCGGAAGTGTGTGTGTCATGTGCTGACACTACTCGTCTTCACACACACATTCATAGCGTGTTTGTAAACTTGGTTACCACATGTAAAGAGCGCAAGGATTCATTAGTCTTACTAAAATTCAAAAATGGCGGACCTTATTGGTGAAAAGTCAAAGAATAATTTGCTGTAATTTGCAAAAAGGCAAATTATTTATTGAGGGCTTATTCCAAAAATGACACATTCCCATCAATACGCTAAGTAGCTAAGCAGAAAGATTAAGAACAATGTAACAGGAAAGAATGAAAGAAAATTAATGACATGCTGTTGTGTCTTTTTCATGTATTTTTTTTTTATGGAAGATATTTTGTAGCTTTTTCAAACTTTTGCAACCACGATATACACTTCCGGACACATCTTTTGGCCCACCTTGTATTTTCAGTTTCGTTTGGTCCTAGCTAAAATTTTATATTAGGTCGAGCAAAAAGTTTTTATGCAGTTTTGAACCTGGCACATTCACAATTTTATTCAATAGTCTTTTTTTGAATTTCGAACACAGAATTTAAAGAAACAAAAGACAATTTGGAGCCTGTTTGTTGATATCAAACAATCGAATACTAAGAAAACTTGGTTTTATTGGTTTACTTGGATTTAATTCTTGAAAAAGTGATTGATATCTTTGGTTTTGCAACAAACATTACTTATTCTTAACATTAAGGTGAGGTTCTATCAATAATCTATGGATACTTCACCTGAAGTCGCCGCCCAAGCTGTGGCACTTATTCAGGCCGGACACAGCCAAAGAAACGTGAGTGCTCAACTTAATTTAAGTCGATCTGCGGTCCGAAATGTTTATCGGAGGTACCTAGAGACTGGCGGCTTTGTTCGTCGCCAAGGAAGGCCACGATCTCGGGTCACAACTAAAAGGCAGGATCGATTCATCGTGACGACCAGCTTGAGAAATCGTCACCTTACCTCCATTGAGATACAAAACCAACTTCGCGACTTCCACAGAGTATCTGGGAGTGCTCGAACTGTTCGGAGAAGGTTAAAAGAACGCGATATGGTACCACACAAGCCAGCTAATGGCCCCAAACTAACGCGAGCCCACTGAACAGCGCGCCTTCATTTCGCACGCAGTCATTTAAATTGGACACAGCAAGATTGGAGCCGTGTACTCTTTTCTGATGAGTCTAAAATTGTGTTACATGGCAATGATGGAAGGAAGAAGGTCTACCGACGTAAGGGAGAGCGTTTCGCACAATGCTGCTTTGAAGAGAGGGTTGCTTATGGCGGTGGCTCATGGACTGTCTGGGGCGGTATATCCGCGAGCGGCAAAACTCAACTTGAGGTTGTCACAGGACCACGGCTGCCAACATTAAATGCTGAAAGGTACATTCGTGAGTGCTTAGAACCTCACGTGATATCATACGCGGACTATGTGGGCCCAAATTTCCTTTTTATGCATGATAATGCAAGAGCCCATGCGGCCGGCATCGTCAGGGAATATCTTCGGGATGTGAACATCACAGTTATGGACTGGCCAGCCAGAAGCCCAGACATGAACCCCATTGAGCACATGTGGGACGAGCTAAAAAGACGTGTTAGGGCTCGTCAGCCAGTTGCCCAGACGATGCAGGAGTTGAAAACTGCCATAGAAGAGGAATGAGAGATGATCCCTCAAAATTTCATAGAGCGGTTGATAAACTCTATGCCTAATCGTATGAGAGCTGTGGTAGATGCCCATGGAGGCAACACGCGTTATTAAATTAAACCTTTATTTGATAAAACATGTTTTTTATTCAAAAATCATTTGCCTTTAACAAGGCGCATATCCGACTTGTTAGGCGTAGCTCCATGTCGTATGGTATTCTGAATTCAAATTTAAAACAATACGATCGAAAAAGATGGTAAAATGTATCAGGTTTAAAACTGCATCAACAGTGTTTGTTCAATCTAGCAATCATATTTCGGTAGGGGCCATCGAAACCTAAACTCTAAGGTGGGCCAATAGATGTGTCCAGAAGTGTATATAAATGTATTGATTATGAATTGCAATAGTGAGAGGAGCTTGTGGCTAAGTAATAACAGCCGCACGGGTCGATCCATCAGGTTAATCTACGCTGGCCGGGGATAGTCCGTGGATGGGTGACCATCTTTACATACCGAGACTCCTCCGTGCCTCGGAAAGCACGTTTAGCCATTGGTCCCGGCTGTCATTCGTGGATCTTTAACAGTCGTTATGGGTCGTCAGAAGCCCGAAAGTCTGACAACCAGTCTTACCAAGGGGTATGGTATTACCCAGTAACTGGGTTGTGGAGGTCAGATAGGCAGTCGCTCCACGTAAAATACTGGTATTCAGCTGCATCCGGTTAGACTGGAAGCCGAACCCAACATAGTTGGGAAAAGACTAGGCAGATTGATTGATTATGAATTGCAATATTAGCACACGATTAGATGCTGTAACAATGTTACGATGTTAATTATTGCTATTCACTATATCTAAAAAACTTTTTTACAAAAAAATACAACCGACTTCCTAAAACAACACTACAAAGTGAAAAATAACTTTAATTTCGGAAGTCGGTGTCTGGTTAAATGTATTTTCGTTTTGGCCACCGACTTCCGAAATTAAAGTTATTTTTCACTTTGTAGTGTTGTTTTTGGAAGTCGGTTGTATTTTTTTGTAAAAAAGTTTTTATTTTTCACTTTTTAGTGGTTCACATGTGCTTGCCCCTTCACAGCGTACTGGCGTGATGTTATGTTATGAACTGGTGTGAACAACAAACAGACATGATATTTCAGCAATCCCAGTCCATTTGCTATCATTTATTGAGGAGTTCCGTTGCCTAGCTCAGAAGTTCTTCATCAGATCTTCACCAAATTGAAATGGGACCACTCCAAGAAAGTACTCTTCCAAAAACTATCCAAATCGCTTCAAGTGTGCCTATAAAATTGGAAGAGTTCTCTCTATTTCTCCAGGATCCCATCATCAGATCCTAACTTCATGATCATGGGACCACCTGGAAAGTATACCCTTTCAAACAAAAAAAAAAAAAATCCAAATCGGTCCAGCCATCTTCGAGTAATCGGGGAACATACATAAAAAAAAAAAATAAAAAAAGGTTCCGACGAATTGAGAACCTCCTCCTTTTTGAAGTCGGTTAAAAAAAAAGAAATCCTGATTGACTCATCATCGCCCAGCCCAAACCTTTGTACTTAGAAAGCTGAAATTTCGCACAGAGGTACCCTTTATAATGTAGACAAGAAATAAGGAAGGATTTCCCAGTAATACGTTCCCATGGGATATTTTCCGACATCCACGCGGGCGAAGCCGTGGGCAAAAATCTGGTACCTAAGCAATATTTTAGTACCAGAGCTATATTTAAATTTCATAATCTCATCCAGTGGCATAATCAGCTTATACCAATCCCACTGCTGGGACACAGGACTCCTCTCTTCGAGAGGGAGTAAGCTAGATGTCACATGTCTTCGAATTTTTTGGTTCTTAGTCATGTGACAGCCATTTTCCTTTAGAGAGTAGTGGTGGTGAAATTATTTACACAAATAATAAATATTAAAGAAATAATTAAACTCTTTAATGATACAAAAACCTTTGACATTGCTTAAGAATTAGGATACATAACTTGATTAACTTAAAGGTCATACGGATAAGGTAAACCCTGACTTCTAAATACAAAATATGTAAAGCGCCTGCCTGGGTTCGAACTCACGATCTACAACTCGTAAGTCGGGACCGTTACCACTGCGCCACCACTGCTTGCCAATATACCAATATCACCCAGTAATAATAACAAATTAATCAAAACAAGATTTGCGACTTTGCCAACTTTCTGCATGCACCCTTTTATTAAACCGACTAAGCAGAATTTGCAACTATGACTGAAGTTAATTGTAATTTCAAATGCTATCCGCTTTTCTCGGTATTCTAATCCGACGAAGCGGGTAAACCTTAATCTTACCACAGATTAATACAGATGACACTCCGCAAAATCATTTAAATAAAAAGCGACTCTTGCTACGACACAATAAAGTGAAATTTAGGTCGCACAACGCTTCATTCCCTAGTTATATTCACCTATAAGTTGCCTCTCTTTCTATCGCGTGACTCTATACCTTCTGACTCGTTAGGGTTGTCTTCTTTTACGACGCGGCGCGTGAGTGAGTATCGAACTAACGTGCGAGCCGGCCGGTGCGTGGCAGCCTACACTGAATTGACCCAGTGAGATGAGCCCGCCGCGTACTTGTAGCTTCATACCTAAACTGCGGAGTGTCCCATCTGCATTAATCTGTGATCTTACTATGTACTACTATTTACTAGTTTCTGCTAACAGACACATTTACTGAGAATTTAGAACTGGGGCTGGTTATGTGATTTCTTTAACTCACACACTGACTTAGTGCTTGTTAAAATTTTAAGAAAATCGAACACCTACTATTACAATGTAAGTGAGCACCATGTGAGCACGATTATATCGCGTGTCGCGCCTGTTTGTAGGGGCCTTAAATCTCTGGAACTTGCAGTCGCATTTGAAAAATTACTTTTGCATTTGATAGCCCAATTCTTGAGGAAGACTATAGGCTATTTAACATCATGTTAGGACTTTTTGGAGCCGAGCAAAAAGAAAAAAAAGTCAGAAAGAACTCTACGCTAAAACGAAGTAACAGCGCGGGCAGGCGATGCGTTGCGACGGGGTGGGTCGGGGAACAAGAAATTTTACGCGGACGAAGTCGCGGGCAGAAGCAAGTTTCCTTAATAAGGTCAAGTTTTAACTTGTCCTACTCCTCCCTTCGCTAAGTTTACTTTGAATATTGCAATTTTTTTCAAAATCTTTTCGATGAAAGCTTAGTCACTGACAAACTAGAATCACTTTTTACACGACTGCCCCAGAAGGAGGATAATGATTTTCGAGATTATGTATGTATGTCTATTTCTTTGGCATGCTCTGTAGCACGGCTTGATGGATTTTAACATAGTCTAATTGTGAGAGTGACATAGGCTATATAATTTATATATTGTATCTGGAAATACAAGAAAAAGAGAAGGGAAGGTTTTTTTTTAAAATACATTATAACAACATTGGTATCAAATAAAAGCTAGAAATGAGTCAATTCTAAAAACACATAACTGAAAAGAGAAAAACTGCAAAAACACATAACTGAAAAGAGAAAAACAAGCATTATAAATTTATAATCTATAAAATGTTGGTACTGCAGCCGGGAAAACAAAAGTTACACCATATTTCAGGATATTGGTTTGTCGGGGGCCTGCAATACCAAAATTCTATAGATTTAATGTTTGTTTTTCTCGTTTCAGTTGTGTTTTTGCAGTCGGGTTTTTTATTTTTAAAATATTTGTTTTTAATTAATAAAAAATAAAACAAAACCGTATTATCGCCGATTTACGCTTGCGTACACCATGATTGTGTAAGACCAACGAATTTACAAAAAAAAAAAGTTATCTTAAACCCGCGTTTACATTAAACGCTTACCCAATTAACTGACCCTTTTACCCTTTCAGGGTTTTAAACCTGACAGGTTCGTTAATTTTTTTTAATCTTGTCAAACATCGGGTTTTTATGACTTAATTAACTTTGCAGCAAGCGATTGCCAATAAAGGTTTAACGAGAATTAGCATTTTGATGTGGCTTCGATAAATAGGCCTCTTGATTATTTAGGTCACTTTTGCGGTGTACCTAAATTGAAAAATATCGAGGATTTTTTAAGATTTATTTGCAAATAAATATGGTTAAAAAGTTCTTACAATGTAATGTAATGTTCTTTTATTAATGGATTCTCGTTAAATGTGACTTGTAATTACAAAAACCGGCTAAGTGCGAGTCGGACTTCGCACATTTAGGGTTCCGTACCAATCTGCCTAGCCTTTTCCCAACTATGTTGGGGTCGGCTTCCAGTCTAACCGGATGCAGCTGAATACCAGTATTTTACATGGAGCGACTGCCTATCTGACCTCCACAACCCAGTAACTGGGTAATACGATACCCCTTGGTAAGACTGGTTGTCAGACTTTCGGGCTTCTGACGACCCGTAACGACTGTCAAAGATCCACGAATGACAGCCGGGACCAACGGCTTAACGTGCTTTCCGAGGCACGGAGGAGTCTCGGTATGTAAAGATGGTCACCCCTCCATGGACAACCCCGGCAAGCGTAGCTTAACCTGATGGATCGACCTGTGCGGCTGTTATTACTTAGCCACAAGCTCCTAGGGTTAGGGTTCCGTACCAAACCTGATTAATTATCAAATTTGTTACAGAAGAGTTAAAATGTGGCATGACGTCACTCCTTGGTAGATTTTATACGTAGTTATGACGTAGCGAGACCCCACTCCCCAACTTTAATGATTTTGTGTTTAATATTTTTTTTTGAATCTTACTGACGGACTCAATACAATTTTTTTTTTACCCAGGCATCATCCCTATTCATCGATACCTGCCGCGCTATAATGTAAAAATATCATTGTGAAAATTTAGGTTTAAAGTAAGCTGTCAATAGTGTCAATCCCTAGCATCAATCGTGATGTGTTCAATGACCATAATGTATTATGCACTTTTTATTTTATATTATGATTTTGTAATTTCTTATTTTGGTTTGTTGTGATTAATTTTATTTTTTTTTAGTTTTATGTGTATAATTTGACATCCTACCTATTTTAATTTGTTATCCTTTTTAATTTTTTTTTTTTGAACCTTATACATAATTATGCAATTAATTTTATTCTCTATATAATAATTTGAATTTGACATCTCCATTGTTTAAATGTAATTATTATTATTGTATGCCCTATGGGCGGGACATAGCTGATCAAAATTTTCAAATATTTAAGAACTGTACTATACATACCTATGATCCACAATAAACTTTTGATTGATTGATTGATTGATCAGGTGGACAGCTCACTTCACCTATCTTCTCATGGTGAGATTTTTACAGAATACACCGGCTTACCAATAAGTGCATTGACTAGATGAATTAGTCGATTGATTGATTGCAACACAAAACTCACAATTTGGATTTGGTGAGAAATTTGTTAAATATTTCGACGTGTAATTGTATGTTTATTCAGTAAGCTTCAATCACCTGTACTGATTGAATGGTAACTGACTCTTTCAATCAACAAGTCAATACTGTCGGATGTAGACGGTTCATTTACATTTTTCGTAGGAAAAAGTACGCCTGGAATATTTCAATTTGAAATGTTGCGAGTTGTTTAAAAAAAAACCCGGCCAAGTGCGTGTCGGACCACGCACAATGAAGGGTTCCGTAGTTGGGATGAATTTATCCCAAGAACAAACTTAACAATGTATTTGAAAAACATGGTCTCCCATACATTTATACTGCAAATGTAAGTTGGTTGACTATTACTGGTAAATTTGAAAAGTGTACTTAGCTGTGATAGTTTTCTTTTTAACTTCATTATATATACTACTACCGTGAATTTTTTCACCCATCCAAAACTAACCGTTTAGCTGGAAGGGGGAGGGGGGGGGGGGGGGGGCACGTGACGCAATTTAAAGCTTAATCGAAAAATTGTTTTAACAAACCCACAAAACTTTTGAAAGACCCATCAAACAACACCCCATAGCATGGGGTGGACGAGAAAAAAAAAAAGCCCCACTTTACGTGTACCTCAGAAGATACCCTAAAAAAGATTTTTTTCATGATTTTATTTTACTACTTTGTCGGCGTGATGAATATGTATATCCATGCCAAATTATAGCTTTCTAGTACTAAGAGTCTCTGAGCTAAGGTGCGGAAAGACAGACGGATGGACATAGCGAAACTATAAGGGTTCCTGTTGACTACGGAACCCTAAAAACATAGGTATATTGACCTGTTTAAAAAAGAAATTAGTTCTTGGACTAGCAGAACTTACTTAAAATATAAAACAAATGTATAAAACTGTAGTCAAATAAACTTATACTCCATTTACAATAAGAGTAGGTATATATTTATACAAACCTTTTTTACAGTCCGTTCAACCAATTTTGACTTCTATTGCGTTGGTGGCATGACAAATGGCAGCTGCAGAAAACAGTTGGTATTGTAACTACTTTATGCCTTTAATGCCATCCTTAAGCCTACGGAATAGAATTCAAAATCGGTTGAACGGACTGTAAAAATGGTTCGTTTAGATGTCTAATCTTATTGTACATGGAGTATAGGTAGTGCAGAAAACAGCCTATAATGCTGCAGCGTTAATAAAACTTATTTTAATCCCCTACTTATTTTTTCCAAAATTTGCTTAAGAAATAATCCGAATTTTGTATCTAAAATTATTAGAAGAAAAATAATCTCCATACTGGCCATTTTCCTGTCGTCCGTAAATCATAGCATTGAGTTCTCCTTTAAGGCTTTCTGCACCCCATGTGTGCATAAGGAAAAATACTTTACATAATAAGCATATAAGCTTAGGCTCGCAACTAACACTGGCCGTCTTATTACAAAACAAGGTTCATCTTCAAACCCAGGTTTAAACCATGGACCCTTTTTTGAATTTCGAGCTTTATTCTGACACATTATGATGTCAGTTTTACAAAACTGACAACTTAGTACCGGACTAAGTTATCACTTTTGTATAAAGAACTGTATTTCTATCACAGCTAGGTTCATATTACAAAAACTGACTCCATGGTTTAAACCATGACGAAGAAAAACCCCGTTTTGTAATAAGACCGTGGGGGTTTTGAGTTTATAAATTAGTATATTATATCACCTGAAGAGATATTTAAAATAAATATTTGCACCTGAAGAGTTAAGGACGCACGTACATGTGGTGTTAATAGCTAATAAAGGAAGTCACGAAACGACAACGCGGAAACACGTTTTATATGTGGAAGCTACCATCTTTAATGTACACCCAAAATAGACACACCGGAACTAAGGAAATTGATTCAGGATTATGTAACAGTCTTGTCTCGGATCGATTTGTACGAGAATAGCTTGCATCGTCAGCAATCCTTACCGGGAGGTATCGTGTTACCCAGTAACTGGGTTGTACACCTACTATTTGCCAGTTATGTTCAAGTTCCATGTAATAGGGGGCGAACCTATTGCCATTAATCATCAGATACAAATCGAGACTCCGGGCTGAGAAATTTCTGTTGTAAAAACATAATAACTCTTTGCCCTCGACCTGGAAATCGAACCCAGTTCCTCATGCTCAGCAGTAGCGCTTTCGACCACTAGACCAATGGGGCAGTTCAGAACCCACTAGGAAATGTCGACTCCATCTAGCTTATTTTTTTATGTTTTTTTTTTTTTTGTATGACGAGTAAAAGTGATTCCGATATCCTATTTACAGAATAAACAATTTCATTTCATTTCACTAAAAAAGCACCTCTTTTCATACATAGTCAGAATGAGTATTTTAAATCATCCCGATTACAAACTGCTATTGGACAAATCAGACTGTTACCTCCCCGTTCCCACGGGCGTAATAAAATCGCGGCGGGATTTTATCGCGCACTGGATTTTCAACTCTCGTTGTTGAGCCGAGCATTGAGAATCCAACTTAACAATAACAGAGTACATTCTAGCGCGTCGAAAAAATATACTGTTGGATTTTGCACTCTCGGCGCTAAGCAGAGCGTTGAAAATCCAGTGCGCAAAAAAAAAATCGCCGCGATATTTTTACGTCCGTGCGAACGTCGACTTATAGTCAAGAGTCGTCTTAATGTGCCCAAATACAGAAAAAAACCCAGCCAAGTGCGTGTTGGACCACGCACAATGAGGTTCCGTAGTTGTTATGAATTTATCCAAAAAACAAACTTAACATCTAATTAAAATATACAAGTTAACACTAAATTATTTAAAATATGTAAAAGTATATAATAATAAAAAAGGGGTAGAGCTCATAGGGCATCAAAAAATTCATCCGCAACGCTGTCAGTGGGAACAGTGCCCAAAAGGCTGGCAGCATTGCCACGTTGGATGCTCTTTGAGCTAAAAGTAGGCCAGCCCTCTGGTCCCGTCTGGAGTCGACCAACCGCTTGGTGATGTCCCGAAATACTAGATGAGCACTCGGACCCCAAGTCCCTAGTGTTTTAACCCCAAACGGCTCAAACATATAGCTCCCAATAAGGTTGTTAGCAGCCGTTCCAACACAGCACGCCGTGCTAGGAAGATGGAATGGCGCGAGGGTGTCAACACAGATTGCATCCCACACCAAAGGCCTACCCAATTAACAATGTAGTTGAAAAAACTTTTTTACAAAAAAATACAACCGACTTCCAAAAACAACACTACAAAGTGAAAAATAACTTTAATTTCGGAAGTCGGTGTCTAGTTAAATGTATTTTCGTTTTTTGCCACCGACTTCCGAAATTAAAGTTATTTTTCACTTTGTAGTGTTGTTTTTGGAAGTCGGTTGTATTTTTTTGTAAAAAAGTTTTTATTTTTCACATTTTAGTTGTGCACCTACCCCACACAAATTCTAAAACCACTACCTGCAAAACAAACTAGAACATCATCCATATAAAAGTGTGGAAAAAATACGTATTATTGACGCTAACTCAAAAACTACCAAAACAAAGTTAATCAATTTTATATGGGACCAACTGTGAAACTGTGATGTATACTCTCTCGAATAAAACAAAAAACAAATCGGTCCAGCCATCTTTGAGTAATCGGGGAACATACATGGTCCTGACGAATTGAGAACCTCCTCCTTTTTGAAGTCGGTTAAAAAGTCCCATACATTGATTTACGTCACGGTCAATTCTCCAACTGCAAATGTAAGATTGTAATCGCAAAAAAAGAACTGTTTAAGATGTACACCATATAAATTACAGATATTAAATGTACGCTTTTTACAACGACCATATAGCCCATGGGCTATATGGTCGTTGGCTTTTTACATAGAATGACACAATGGCGGGTCTTATCGCAGAAAGCGATGTTGCGAGGTACTCTTTCTTATACATATCACAAAGTTATTCACCAGCTTTTCCTTATACTTTAATCAAGATAATATTACCGGCATACAAAAAAATACCTTGTTTATTTCTTTCACCGATCCACAGCGTAGATTGGGGACCGTTCTGTGGAACACTTTTAATCTAAGAGGTCCCCCGACTGCAATAACAATTGTATTTATCTGTTTATTCAGGGCGTAACGGCTTTGTATATACAGATTAACTAATACAATTTGTTTTTAGGGTTCCGTACTTCAAAAGGAAAAAACGGAACCCCACGGACCCTATTTCTCAGGAACGCGTAGAGTTATCAAGTTGAAATTAATATCAAATACATCGGTATTTGGTCCTTGGAGCTCTAAAAAAACAAGCTTCTAAGTCAAACGTAATAAAACATACGGCCATTTATGTGACATATACAAGGAAGTAAATTGAAACCCAAAGTTACTTTCCGTTGACCAGAACAATGAAATTTGTCAAGAAGCAAGGTCTCGCAGCACAAGTAAAGAAAAAGTCCGAAAATTGTTAATTTGTAGTTTTTTTGACATAAACAAAAAGTTTTTTGCGATTACAAAAAATTTACCGTGACTTGTGTATGGGAGAACATGTTTTTCAACTATAATGTTAAGTTTATTTTTGTAATGCAGAATTTTTTCAGAATTAAATTATATTAACGTAAATAATAAGTTATAAGTTTATAACTAATAAATTTTAAAATTAATAAAAATAACAAAATTATATCCCACCACAAACTAAAATAATGGCGTCGAAAAATTCGCAAAAAAGCATCGCTATTGACTGGTAATGTACCCAAGAGACTGATGGTGGCATTGCAACGTTGTATGGCAATACTTAGCCTCTGGACAAGTTAAAAGTATGTTTTTGGGATAAATTCTTTTCAACTACGGAACCTTTCATTGTGCGTGGTCTGACACGCACTTGGCCGGTTTTTTTATTTTTAAGTTAGTTTTTGGCAGGGCAGTTGTGTTGTTTTTTTATTAATTCATTAAATAATTTTTATTTTAGTGACAAGTGTTCAATTCTAAAGATGACTCAGTAATCTACGAAATCATTCAGTCATTTAGACATTCGCAGTCTTATAAAGTCTGATTAAATCGTTAATTATTTTTGTGAATAAATTATTATAGTTTTTTTTTTAAATGTGCTCATGCCTTCAATTTGATATCCATATTGTACAATTTTTTTTTTTACATTTGAAAATGGAACCATACTGCCGCAATACTGTTTTTTTAAAAAAAAAAAAAAAATTGCAGTGTCACTGTACACTGTGGGACGATGTAAGAATTTTAACGATACTCAAAATATAAATGTCATATATTTTTCTTTGATATAAAAACATATTTGTTGACTGAAAAAAAAATCGGCTTTTATTACCCGATTTATCTGTATAATAAAAAAGCTCCTCGTTTAAAAAATCGTAATCAAAGAAAATTATCGTCAATATCCGAATCTTTCATCTCGTTTTGTAAAGCAACCTCTTTTATCTATACGTACCAATCACAATTTCCTGTTTATTACCTACGGTACCATTTCAATCAATCTCCGTACCTACCCGTTGAAAAATACCAGAAAATAATCTTCACACAATTTTTCATAGGAAGTTCATTTGTTTTTACGCTCCGCCTAAAATTCTCGCATTGATTGACGTTTCCCATTAGCGCTCCATTGTTTTAATTTCTACGCCACATACCATGGCATATGCGTGAACTGATCAAAATAATTATATGTACGCAGATATCCGCACACACGATGAGTTTTCCAATTTTCATTAAAATCTTTGGTCTTTGATCGGGAAATCGAATTAATCTGGAATCTTGGAAATTATTTTTGTCGTGTAAACATGTGATGAATGGCTTGATAAATCAAAGGATTTTGAAAGGTAAAGATTTATTGAAAACTAGCTGCGCCCCGCGGTGTTACCCGCGGTTTGTGAGATAAACTAAAACGTGTATTATTTTATCGGTGAGAAAAGTATTCACAAAAAAATTGCTCATCCCACGGGAACACTACATTTTTTCAGGATGTGAAGTAGCCTATGTGTGCTATGTGTACACAGGATGTCTGCTACTTCCACACCAAATTTTATCAAAATCGGTCGAGCCGTTTGAGTTTGAAGGAGTAACAAATATATTTGAATTCCTTGCTCATCCCATGGGAGCACTACATTTTTCCGGGATAAAAAGTAGCCTATGTGTTAATCCAGGGTATAAGCTGTCTACATACCGAATTTCATCCAAATCGGTCTAGCCGTTTAAGCGTGAAGAAGTAACAAACGTACACACACACAAACACACACACTCACAAACTTTCGCCTTTATAATATTAGTGTGATACTGATGTACAGTAAGTAAAAGAGTTTGCAGGCAAGAAAACATATGCTTGCACTACCGCAGGAAATATTCATCGTTGTTGTGAGCTCAATAATGAGTCTTAAGCGAAGGCAACAACATCTATTTTTAGGATTCAGTAACTCAAAAGGAAAAACGGAACCCTTATAGGCTCACTTCGTTGTCCGTCTGTCTATCTGTCAGTCTGTCAAGACCCTTTTTCTCAGGAACGCTTGGAGGTAGCAAGTAGAAATTAATATCAAATACGAAGGTATATCCTTTGGAGTTATAAAAAAATCAATCTTCTAAGTCAACACCTTAAAAAAAATACGGACATTTATACGACCTATTTTGATACTCACAAGTAAATCAAAATCTGTAGGGTACTTCCCGTTAACCTAGAATCATGTAATTTGGCAAGAAGCAGTCTTACAGCACTGTAAAAGAAAAAGTCCGAAAATTGTTAATTTGCATTTTGATCACTTAAAATTTTTTTTTTATTTTTAGTTACTATGATAAGTTTGTTTTTGGGATAAATTCTCTTCAACTACGTAAACCTTCATTGTGCGAGGTCGGACACGCACTTGGCTGATTTTTTTATATAAAAGGGTGTGGTATAGACCATCCAACCGAACAACTTTTTCCATGGCACCATCATCGTAATCACGAAAAAATAATCAGCCGCCATTTGAGTCGAGTAGGTATTGAAGTTTTATAAGGGACAGTTGAAATTTTTTTCGCGATTACGATGTTGGTCCCATGGAGAAAGTAGTTCGGTTTGATGTTCTGTATCACACCCTGAAAGACAAGGATGCAGCAAAACGACACGTTGTATATATAAATCAATTGCTGTCCGTTAGTCTCGCTAAAACTCAAAAACGGCTAGACCGATTTGAATTTTTTTTTGTTTTATTCTCCTCTTTAATGGGGTGGTTTAAAAGACAAAAAAAATTAAAAAGAAATACAATTTTATTTATCTGTTTACTCAGGGAATACAACTTGTTTTTTACTTTTTAATTAGTTTTTTGGCATGGCAGTCGTGTTTTTTTATTTTTTTTATTTAATTATTTATTTTTATTTTATACATTTAAGAGGCAATTCAGACATTCGCAGTCTTACTAAAGTCTGACTAAATCGTTTGCAACCAAAGATTAAATTTTTGTTTTGCATGAACACCCTACCTATGTAAAATTTATGCCATAAATTATATAGCTTTTTTTGAAATGTGCTCATCAAGGACTTCCATTTTATACCTATGTTGTAATAATTGAAGTTTTTTTTTTCACATTTAAAAACGGAGTCATACAGCCGCCATCTTATTAAAAAAAAATACCAGTTTCGATCGGGATGATGTAAGGATTCTAACGAACCCCACACATCGAAATCTGTCCAGGCGAAAAAAGTTATGGTGAAATAAAGAAACACACAAACATACATGAACCCTGAAATCATTACACTCCTTTTTGGGATAGTCTTGTAATAAAAAGTTGAGTGAATTACTATTTAGGGTTTATTTGAGGATCTCAAAAAAATAATATAAGGAAAAAATTCGCTTAAATAGATAATTTTCTCGAATCAACAGCTATTACAGAAGTGGTGGCCCAGTGGTAACGGCCGCGACATACGAGTTGTTCGTCGTAGGTTCGAACCCAGGCAGGTACTTTACTCTGTGTAAATTATTTCATCGCCACTGCTCTCAAAACGGTAAAGGAAAACATCGTGAGGAAACCGGCATGTCCTAGAACCAAAAATTCGAAGACATGTGACATCTGCCAACCCGCACTGAGCCCCCGTCGTAGATTACGGCCCACTCCCTTTCACTGAGAGGAGGCCTGTGTCTCAGAAGTGGGAACATTATAGGCGGATTATGTAATAGCTACTCGTATTAAGAGAAGCTGAAGAATTCAAAACTACGCTTAAGAATTCTTCTGAAACCGGGAATTAGGAAGTTTCAATTTAATGGGATTGTTGTCAAAGATCGACTATACACAGAAAGTTCCCTTCGTATTTAGATATAACTAACTAGAGTGGATTAGACAGCTGTTGTGTTCCCATGAGAAATAAGATCCCAAGGAAGGAAGGAAAGAAAGAACAACATTTATTTGGCAACAGTTCGTGAAACGTAAAAACGTACAGTTTCCGGATAAAGGCTGGCATTTCTAAGTAGAATTTAGGTATTTAGCCTCCATACGTAAGGCTAAATTGAATCCAAACTGGGCTTTCTTTGAGATTAAAACCGTGAGGAACTGCTACTTTTAATAATGATACTAAACATTTCTGCTGCAGCTAGATTACTTTACAAACTAGGTATGCTAAGATTAAGTTAAGTTATTAGAATTAAAAAAAAAAACACAACAAAGTGAAAAATAACTTTATTTCGGAAGTCGGTGGCAAAAAACGAAAAAAAATATATATGTAACGACTTGAGAACTTCCTCCTTTTTTTCGTCAGTTAAAATAATAGGTTGGGGAAAAAGTTTCTTCGCATTTTTTAAGAAAATTCAAAACATTTTTTAATATACATTATTTACATTTATTTAAAGTATGTAGGTACCATTTTGTTCGATAACTTTTTGCCATCTTGTAGGTAGGGATATGATCCCATTGCTATAGAAATTTTGGAACTTCTGATCAAAATACCGTGACAAGTGGTTTTGGCAGTCCTCTCGTGATGTTAACCTGACACTGCCTAAAGAATTCTGAAGAGACCGAAACAGGTGGAAATCTGAAGGTGCAAGGTCAGGACTATACGGTGGATGCATTAACACCTCCCACCCAAACTCTCTTAATTTTTGCTGAGTGGCTAAAGATGTGTGAGGTCTAGCGTTATCATGATGAAAAACCACACCCCTTCTGTTGATTAATTCCGGCCGCTTTCTCTCAATTTCTTGCTTTAATCTCATCAGTTGTTCGCAGTAGAGTGCAGAATCGATGGTCCTGGCTGGTGGTAACAGCTCATAATGAATAATGCCCTTCCAATCCCACCACACACACAACATCACCTTGTTGCGAGTTAACCCGGGTTTTGCCACAGTCTGTGAAGCCTGACCGGCCTTTGACCACGACCTTTTTCGCACGTTCTTGTCGTACGTGATCCACTTTTCATCACCAGTTATCAGCTTCTTCAAAAATGGTTCGGTTTCGTTACGTCGTAATAAAGAATCGCAAATGAGTACACGGCTCATTAGGTTTCTTTCAGTGAGCTCGTGAGGTACCCAAATATCGAGCTTTTTTGTGTACCCAGTTTTTTTCAAATGCGCCAAAACTGTTTTTTGGTCAATTCCCAGTTCTTCAGCTACGTCGTAACTACTGATATGCCGATCTTGCTCCACTTTTTCAAAAATGGCATCCATTTTATCCGTAATAGGGCGACCAGAGCGACGTGCATCTCGACATCAAAATTTCCGGATTGAAAACGCTTAAACCAAATTTGTGCTACTCTCACAGACACTGCACTGGGTCCATAAACATCGCAAATTTTTTTCGCGGCTTGCGTTGCATTTTTACCTTTTTTGTAGTAAAATTTTAAAATGTATCGAATTTCTTCATTAGATTCACTCATCTCGACAGTACAAAAAAACAAATGAAAATCACACATTTTCCTTATTTGAATTTGGAATTATGTTCGTTAAAATTTAAACTTTCAATGATACCAAAACCAGCCAGATACAAATAGTATAGCCAAAGAGATTTTATTTTAAGTTCATACATACTATAATGCGAAAAGACTTTTTCCCCAACCTAATATATTGGCAGTAGTAGGTACTAATATTGTGTTCTATTATTTTAAATAAAAAAATAACAACATGTTTATATGTACACATCGTGTTACATTGGTTAATATTTCTAAATAATCAAATACACGCGCCACCATCAACGAGACATTAGAGTGAGCATGACATACTCTCAGCATTCAAGTCAAGTCAAATAAAGACGTACCCAGTAAATCATAGCTTTAGAGTAGGTACTACTCACACATGTGCTATGCAATTATACAGGGTGTTAGGTTAAATGAACAACTTTTAACATGGAAACAAATATGAAAAAAAAATCCCTGAAATATGAAAAAAGAAAATCGGCTGTTCTCTACAAAGTGCAAAACCTACGCGATCAAAATGTGAGACAGCTGATTTTTTTTTTCATATTTCAAGGTTAGTTCCATGGTAAAAGTTGTTCATTATCATGAGTACTACACTCCGTTAAAGTATGTCCCTCGTTTAACCTAACACCCTGTATATTGGATAGATAAATAAATTATAATAAATAATAACTTTATTTCCTGTTACGTTGCGATGGAATTCTACGGAGCGACTATGGACGTCTTCGGGGAATCTTGTAAGAAATGAATATTCACCAGTAAGTAATATTATAGGTACTTTAATTAGATACGGGATTACAAGGTTCTCTTAACCTAGCCAGACAGGAAGTGAAGACATGACAGTAGTGTTGCTACCTTATTATAATGTGGTAGTGTTGTGCTACCTTTTTTTTTTTTTTTTTGTGGATGGGAAATCATCAAATGACTTCTCCCGCTCTGGGCAGAGCGGGAGGGCGTGTCAGACTTTTACTGACTAAAACCCACCCATGTTCCTTCAGCTGCCCGTGCCAGGTAGCTCTTTCGAACTACCCGCGACCCCGGCGGCATCGGCCCAATTGACCCCGTCACTGCTGACATCTCTTTGAGGCGCGCGTGGAACACAACGCGCCGTCGACCCGGGCCTGGTCCTTACCGGACGGCGAGCTGCCCATTACTCGTCGTCCGCAAGCCCGCGCCTACGGTGGCCGGGAATCGGCAATCGATTCCCCTAACATTTCCAATTTTACAATTTGCGGCAATGAGTTAATTCTATGACAATCATCATCTGCCTAGCCTTTTCCCAACTACGTTGGGGTCGGCTTCCAGTCCAACCGGATGCAGCTGAATACCAGTATTTTACATGGAGCGACTGCCTATCTGACCTCCACAACCCAGTAACTGGGTAATACGATACCCCTTGGTAAGACTGGTTGTCAGACTTTCGGGCTTCTGACGACCCGTAACGACTGTCAAAGATCCACGAATGACAGCCGGGACCAACGGCTTAACGTGCTTTCCGAGGCACGGAGGAGTCTCGGTATGTAAAGATGGTCACCCATCCACGGACCAACCCCGGCAAGCGTAGCTTAACCTGGTCGATCGACCCATGCGGCTGTTATTACTTAGCCACGAGCTCTGTCTGTTAAATTTAATTCTATGACAATATTCTTGCATAAATCACTGATGAGCCACTGGCACCCAAGCTGAGATTCAACTTGTGTTATGGGTGCCAGGACTCTCTCTGTTCATTTCTCAATTTATACAAAACTAGTACGGAGTTACATTTTACAATTTGCGGCAATGAGTTAATTCTATGACAATATTCTTGCATAAATCACTGATGAACCACTGGCACCCAAGCTGAGATTCAACTTGTGTTATGGGTGCCAGGACTCTCTCTGTTCATTTCTCAATTTATACAAAACTAGTACGGAGTTACATTTTACAATTTGCGGCAATGAGTTAATTCTATGACAATATTCTTGCATAAATCACTGATGAACCACTGGCACCCAAGCTGAGATTCAACTTGTGTTATGGGTGCCAGGACTCTCTCTGTTCATTTCTCAATTTATACAAAACTAGTACGGAGTTACATTTTACAATTTGCGGCAATGAGTTAATTCTATGACAATATTCTTGCATAAATCACTGATGAACCACTGGCAGCCAAGCTGAGATTCAACTTGTGTTATGGGTGCCAGGAGTCTCTCTGTTCATTTCTCAATTTATACAAAACTAGTACGGAGTTACATTTTACAATTTGCGGCAATGAGTTAATTCTATGACAATATTCTTGCATAAATCACTGATGAACCACTGGCACCCAAGCTGAGATTCAACTTGTGTTATGGGTGCCAGGAGTCTCTCTGTTCATTTCTCAATTTATACAAAACTAGTACGGAGTTACATTTTACAATTAGCGGCAATGAGTTAATTCTATGACAATATTCTTGCATAAATCACTGATGAACCACTGGCACCCAAGCTGAGATTCAACTTGTGTTATGGGTGCCAGGAGTCTCTCTGTTCATTTCTCAATTTATACAAAACTAGTACGGAGTTACATTTTACAATTTGCGGCAATGAGTTAATTCTATGACAATATTCTTGCATAAATCACTGATGAACCACTGGCACCCAAGCTGAGATTCAACTTGTGTTATGGGTGCCAGGAGTCTCTCTGTTCATTTCTCAATTTATACAAAACTAGTACGGAGTTACATTTTACAATTTGCGGCAATGAGTTAATTCTATGACAATATTCTTGCATAAATCACTGATGAGCCACTGGCACCCAAGCTGAGATTCAACATGTGTTATGGGTGCCAGGACTCTGTCTGTTAATACATTTCTCAATTTATACAAAACTAGTACGGAGTAACATTGGGTAAGCTATCGATTGAGTACAAAAAGAAAACAAAGCTATAAAACAAAGAAACAAACGATAGAAAAGATTAAATATAAAAGATAAATAAAAATATATAGCCTCTCTCTAGTGTGAATGAGTGAGGTTTGTGGTGTACAGTGTAAGTGTATGACTGTATGTGTTATGTGTATGTGTTGTAGATAAACCTCAGTTAAAAGTGCCTCAGTAGGGGCATTAGTAGTTTCTATTTTTTTTTACTTCTGCACGTCTTGTACCTACAGATCTAATAACACGAAGTCAATACGAGCATTCTGTTTTGTAAAACCTTTTCCGCTATATAACTTCAATACTATTAGCAGCAATTTGCGACCCTACAGTAACTGAAAGCTTTCCAAGGCTGCGCAATTCTCTTATATATATTTTTACTAGCTTTTTCCCGCGATTTCCTCTGCGTGGAGGTCAGAGATTCAGAGGTCATTGGAACGTATTACCGGGATAAAAAGTATCCTATGCTTGCAACACACTTTATGTATAATTTCAACATGAAATTAATGATGTAACCAATATTTTGTAACCTTATTTTGATTTAAAAGAGTGTTCGTGGAGTTGCTTTCTTGCTCCATAGGAACCTACTATGCTTTGGAATGGGCAACTAGCTTCATCTTTCTGACTGACCGACTTCTTGACAATACAAAAGTGCCTTTGATTTTTATTTGAAATAAATGCTTTGGGTTTGAGTTATCAATCGAAATCTGAATCAGTTTGAAGCAAATTGCTAAGCTTCATATGTTCGAAAAATTTGTCAGCTCTACAACGTAAATAACGCAATGGAATGTTGTTGAACTGTCAAAATGAAACCGATTCCGATTGATAGTATGTTACGCAATTGCTCCGTCATCTAAGATCATGATCCAGTTGTTTGCCAAATTATGTCGTATTGTTAAGGAGTGAAAAGTTAAAATTGACTGACATTAGGGACTACCAAACTATTGCAGTATTTAAAAGAAGAGTTAGTTAATTGGTTATTTTAGTGATATTTATTTAAGAAGTATGTACCTATGTACATAAGTATGATATGTTTTATTTAACGAGTTAGTTTGTTTTTTGGATTTTATTTATTTTATTTTCTTTTCTTGTTATCTTCTCTTCTTCTCTCTTTCTTCTTCTTCTTTTCTTATCTTCTTCTTTTTCTTTTCTTTTTCTTTCTTTTTTTTGTCTATATCTCTTTTTATCCTTTTTACTATCGCAGGTACGAGTATGCTGGAAGACATTTCGTTAGTTTCCAATGACCAGCCAAATTTTCACAGGGCGTTCTACCCGTGAATATGAACAACTTTTACTATGGGACCAACTTTAAAATCACGAAAAAAAACAGCTTTTTCATATAAAAGTTCAATACCTACTCGACCAAAATGTATGAAACAGCTGATTTTTTTTTCGTGATTTCAAAGTTGGTCCCATAGTAAAAGTTGTTCATAATCATGGGTAGAACACCCTGTGAAAATTTGGCTGCTCATTGAAAACTAACCCTGTATAAATAAATAGACAGAGAGAGGTACTTTCGTAATTAGTATGGATTTGGATTACACGTTTGAACGTTGCCCCTCAGTCTTCTTCTTTTGGAGTCGAAGGTAAATTATTGATGATGATGATGATGGCAAATATTTAAATCTTTAGATTTGTCCTCACCGCATAATTTAGCTCACGCAAAAAAGTGACCACAAAATTGAGCTCACAAATCCCGCATGAAACTAAAGATACCATTTTCAGTAAAAGCGAGCGAGAGAATACTATTCAAATGTCATTGTCAACAAAACATAAACGTCACCATCTTTTAACACGGTGCGGCGGTCCAGGGAATTAATGTAAATTTTTAAATCTACCAGCAGCGCGGAAGTCACTGCTCTAAGCGTATCGTCAATGTTTATTAGTGTCGGTAATGTTAATTCTAAAAGAGTTCAAGCGTTTATTGCTCTGGTTTTCCATTTTGAGAATCTGTCTAATGTTAATTTAATTCAGTCCTCTTTATAAGCAAAAAAAAAATCCTGTAGCAAATTGTAATTTAACTCTTAAAATGTCGATTGTACACCATGTGTACAGATAACAATAGAATTTCAATTGTGTCTGCTAATTGGCGCGCGACGGGTTAAGGCGATTATAGTCGTGAAATGTTCGTTTTCGAGAGCCTAATGCTTCTAAATGAGCCTACAGAAAATTCCAGAAAAAAAAAAAATGTGAAACTTTGAATAAGTATAAATTTTAAACAACATTATATACAATGCAAAAAAAAATATTGAAATGAGGTTGTATTCAACTTTAAATTCGCTACTGCTTCTAATATACAACTGACATTTTCACGACTTAGCGACGATAATATTGGTATCACTGATAACTTGATAAGTGACAATTATTTTAAAATAAAAATGCACAGTTGTAAGATATTACAACTATGCATGTTTATTTTAAAATAATAATTAATTTTTACAAAACTCAACTTTAGTTGCTAACTCTAAGCCGACGTTCGCACGGACGTAAAAATATCGCGGCGGGATTCTATCGCGCACTGGATTTTCAACTCTCGGTGTTGAGTCGAGCGTTGACAGTCAAACTTCACAATAACAGAGTGCATTCTAGCGCGACGAAAAAAGACACTGTTGGATTTTCAACTCTCGGCGCTAAGAAGAGCATTGAAAATCCAGTGCGCGAAAAAAAATCGCCGCGATATTTTTACGTCCATGCAAATGCGAACGTCGACTAACAGTGGAAATTTAGAAATATTCGCTAACGGGACCGTGTGACGACTATACGGGACGACGAGTATACTCACCTTAATTTATTAAAGTTTGAAAGACTTACTAACTAAGTAATAAACATTCTTGATAATAGAACTTCAAGCTCATAAGTTATAAAATGAGATTAGATTTAGAGTTTGAGCCATAAAATTCTAGAAATAAAGAGCGTTGCTATGAACTAGAAAGTGAGTTTTACTTCTTATTAACACAATGAGTGGTCTCGACTTAATTTAAAACTTGGTTGAAATATGCCACTCTTCTTCAAAGTTTTAAAACAAAAGAACGGCAAACTAAGCTAGGATGTCATCTTCACTTTATTATTTTATCAAAACTGTCTTAGTGAAGATTACGTAGTTATGAAATCACCAGCAAGCAAAGACCAATCGTGGTAAAGGATGCTTGTTTCTTCACCGTATATGCACAGTAGATCAATTTTCTTCAAGTCTTGTTGGTATATACATTTTTTTAATGTATTTTCATCGATATTTTCGTCATTTGTTGACAGATTTTGAAAATTATGCGTTCATTTGCTATAAGAAGCTTGCGCGATGGTTCCGTATAAATTTTATTAACCTTACTTGGGGAGTTTTTTAGTTAGCTTCGATAATACTAATCCTCTTTGTGTATCTTGATGTTATAAAAACCTCGTGTCACTATTTTTAAGCGGTATACGAATTGGTGTAGGTTAGATACCATAACTAAAAAGTGAAAAATAAAAAACTACTTAACAAAAAAAATTTATAAGTACAACCGAATTGAGAACCCCCACTTTTTTTGAAGTCAGATTAAAAAACAGCCGACTTCCAAAAAAAAAAACATTAAAGTGAAAAATAATGGTTAGAAAATTATCGATTATATTATCAACTTGCAATTCCAAAATACTTTTCATCAAAATATTTGAGTGGCAGATGATGAGGTACGACCGGAGTAGGAAACCCGACACAGAGAAAACTTCTTACAAACGCGCAATGCGATGTTCTACGCCAAAAAGCGGTACAACACTTGGAAGCTATTTGCCTCTGGTGATTACGCTGTGTCGCGACATCCATGCTAACTCGGAAACATGACGATTACCGATTAGCTCACATCTTTTCTGGTTTAACTGTACATACTGTAGAAAATGTTCCTTAAATCTTTCTATTCACTTCAGCGTCCAGGAAGCATTGCATTTTTTCGTCTATGGTTGCCTGTCAATAAATATGGAACTTCATAGCGTCCATGAAGTATTGCACTTTTTCGTCTATAATTGCCTGTCGATAAATATGGAACTTCATAGCGTCCATGGAGTATTGCACTTTTTCGTCTATAATTGCTTGTCAATAAAAATGGAACTTCATAGCGTCCATGGAGTATTGCATTTTTCGTCTATAGTTGCCTGTCAATAAATATGGAACTTCATAGCGTCCATGAAGTATTGCACTTTTTCGTCTATAATTGCCTGTCAATAAAAATGGAACTTCATAGCGTCCATGGAGTATTGCATTTTTCGTCTATAGTTGCCTGTCAATAAATATGGAACTTCATAGCGTCCATGAAGTATTGCATTTTTCGTCTATAGTTGCCTGTCGATAAATATGGAACTCCATAGCGTCCATAAAGTATTGTATTGTTTCGTCTATAGTTGCCTGTGATAAATATGGAACAATTAATCAAATAGCGTCCATGAAGTATTGCATTTTTTTGTCTACGGTTGCCTGTCATTATATAAGGAACTTCATAGGCGTGCTTATGTCAAAAGTAAAATAAATAGTTGGATAGAGTACAATACAGTACTACTAAACATTATAAAGCTTCCTTTTCCAAAATTCTTCCACTATCTTTAGCGCCCAGCAGTAAAAATACAGGCACATTCATTGGGTAACAGAGGAAATTCAATGACACATAGAGGGCGAATGAGGCGGTCAACAGACAGGTCAAGTATGTTTAAAAACCGAATAACTACCACGTGTATAATTTCATCCAATGACCGAATGTTAATTAATGCAAAAGACCAGCCAAGTGCGTGTCGGACCACGCGCTTTGAAGAGTTCCGTAGTTGGGTTGAATTTATCACAAGAACAAACTTAACTTTGTTTCAGAGATAAGGGGGGTTTATCTCCGAAACTACTGAGCCTAAAATTTTTAATGGTAATTTTTCGTCTATTTTAGTAGTAGTTTTATTTAAATAACTTTAAAACAATTTATTTTAAAATGATAAAAAAAAATATTTGAGACCCACATAGTAAGCCCTTTCGTTTGATATATCACAGGGTATAGTTTGCAAAACTTATTTTTTATTTTTCTTATTTACCCCCCAAAAGTGACCCCCATATTCAAAATTCATTTATTTACTTAACTCGTCCGTGTTTGGGTCACAGAAGTTCAATGGGTACCAAATTTCAACTTAATCGGTTCAAATTGGCTGTTTCAATCAATTTAGATTCGGAGCAAATTGGCTGTGACAGACGGACAGACAGACAGACACACGAGTGATCCTATAAGGGTTCCGTTTTTTCCTTTTGAGGTACGGAACCCTAAAATGCTAAAAGCTTCTAAAACCAATGAAAAACAAACGTAAAATAACAAGTCATTTCTTTCATCGCATTGTGGTTTTTGAGAAAACGCATCTGCAGGAAACATTACATCTGTTTTTCACGTAGTTGTGACGGAAAATGCATCCGTTTTTCACAATTACACAAACAGTGAAAAATGTGTAGAAAAAGTTAATGGGCTTGTAAAACAAAGCACGCGTTGTGTTTTAACTTCTGATCAAGACCTGTCATTGTAATTAATATATTAAGAATAATAATGTTGTGACCAATGTGGAATGTAGTGTTTGTATGTTTTGCTTTTTCCTGGCTTTGTGATAATTGTTTAATTTTAGTGTTACATTTATTGTTAATACCACTTCGTGTAATTCGTGTAGGTATGTTAAAACAGTTCGACACAAATGTAAATTTGTTGAAGAATAAATAAATAAATAAATTGTGTTTTATTTGATTTTATTTGGGAAAACAAACAATCAATCTGCCCAGCCTTTTCCCAATTATGTTGGGGTCGGCTTCCAGTCTAACCAGATACAGCTGAATACTAGTATTTTACATGGAGCGACTGCCTATCTGACTTCCACACCAAATAACTGGGTAATACGATACCCCTTGGTAAGGCTGGTTGTCAGACTTTCATGCTTCTGACGACCCGTAACGACTGTCAAAAATCCACGAATGACAGCCGGGACCAACGGCTTAACATGCTTTCCGAGGCACGGAAGAGTCTCGGTATGTAAAGATGGTCACTCATCCACGGACCGACCCCGGGAAGCGTACCTTAACCTGATGGATCAACCCGTGCGGCTGTTATTACTTAGCCACGAGCTCCTCCTTATTTGGGAAAACAAACAAAGTAAATATACAATCCACTACGTTTCCTCATGTTAGTAGCTTAGAATAGATACAGTTTTGGTAAAAATCAATATAATATATCAACAGTACAATTTTTTCGCTATCTTAAGATCTAATAGTTAATATACTTAAATAATACATAATAAATAAAAAAAATTGAGCAAGGAGCATAATAATCTGTTTCTTTTAAATTATATTAATATTTATTATTCAGAACTTCTCTTGGTAGAATTTCATGCATGTTAATTTATTGTATGTTTGTGAACTATGTGTAAGTGTAATAAATGAATAATGAATATGTCGGATCCGGTCAATAGTACGGACGCGTAACGAATCGCAAGCGCGCCACAGGCGACATCACGTGAGGTACCCACACCTACAGCGCGCTTCTACAGAGTCGTGATGTTTTAACCTCATGGCGAGAAGAACAGTCTAGTGTCGGATCGCATCGGGGCAACATCGGGGTTACTACGCCACGGAACTGTATTCGATTCGTTGTGCTTAGTGATTGTGTTAGATTGTGATTTTAAACACCGTGTGTTTTCATTGCACGAAACCGATCTTCTGCCCACATGTCTGTCTAAATCTAACTGAGTAAATCCTGACGTTCCGACAACTATTTATAAAGGGCAAGTACATCTATATCGTTAAAATTATTATTGTAAGCTTGAACCAATCTCCGGAGCGGCGCTCTCTCTCCTGCATTTGTACAGACGCCAGCACATCAAGCTACTACAATCTTTCAAATTTCTTTAATAGATTTCATCTTTATTGCTAAAGCATTAGGTTCACGGTTGATTGGGAAAATTTGACAGTTTTGGATGGCTTGACCTGCAGGCGTCTGTACGACAGGGAGTTGTAGCAAATAGAGGATAAGAGCGCGCCTAAACACGCTTCGAGGCACTGAAGACATTTATTTAGTCATCTCATTCAGTTGCTAAGACAGCCATAACTGTCTCAGAATTTCGACAATTTCTTATATGGAAATTTAAACTATGATTTTTCCTCTGTCATAAAAAATACGAATAAGTTAGATACAGGTAACTTATAAAGAAGACCAATAAAAGCCTCCACGATTGACGGTAGATACTAAGCATTTGTTCGGCACAGTACCTTCACAGTTTTGTAGGAAAATATTCAAGTAGGTCTGTATTTGTTTATGTTTAGGCCGTATACAGGGTGTAAGGAACAGCCTTCCGCAAACTAACAGGGTGCATTCAGCTCCTTATTTTAAATCATATTCCTCCGGAAAATTTCTCAGGATTTTTTTTTATCGTTTTTCTGTTACTATTCCTTTATTTCAATGTAAAATTACATTATCTGTACGCAACCCTTCATTTATGTAAATAAAACAGATAAAATTAAAAATATCAGCAATGGATGGTGAAATACTTTAATGAATGACGAGTTGCGCTGCCGTTCGCTACGTGCGTTTTGCCACGGTAACGATATATGTATAATACATTGCGTGTGAGGTAATAAAACGAATTAGGTTTATTAGAGTCCCATAACGTTCCTGAAATAATTTCATGTACCGGGCATCTTAGTATGATAATATACTGAATTCACCCCATCAGTCTGGAGAGCTGTCCTTTACACCCAGTATATCGATAAAATTTAAATAACACAGAGCGATGTTTGACGTATGAGCGATGTTTTTTTACAGTAATCGCCACGCAAGTTGTCAAAAAAGTGGGGATGCGCAGTATGTTATCTTCTTCTACGGTCGCCTGACACGCAACAGATTCATCCCCTCCATGTCAAAAATTTGCCAACTTGTTTGTTGGCTACTGTAGCGTGGCAAAAGCGTGCTCTACAGTAGTTCGGGTCGGCATGATTCGATGAAAATTTGATGTAAGAGTATACTACTCGGCTGTATCGAATTATGCCGACCCGAACAAGGTCGGAGCACGCCTTTCCCGCGCTACTAACCTGAATAGAATATTCTCCTACAAAACTCGAATTTATAAAAAAAAAACAAAATTTATAAAAAGACGGCCTAGAAGTTGGTTTGAAAAACGTTTGGCAAACGCAAAGTATGTTTGTACAAGTTGAAACGTCCACTGTTGACGTCACTTTAATAGAAGATCTGAAATAGACATAGCTCAATCAATAGAATGAGATAAAACAAACAAGATTAGAGTGGCCATCAGTGCTTGTAATGTTCTATTTATGTTAGCCATTCTTTTGTTTGTTTTGTTTAAAGGGCTTATTACCGATCTAAGGCCCCGTTCACGGCCTCGGGTGATGCGACTTGCGATGCTTTCCGTCTGTCGCCCACTAACTTCTTTCATTTGTTTTCTCCGCAGTCGCTGTCGTAAGACGCGTGTCGCTTGAGCTTGTAGCTCGTGGCCACGGGGTTAATCGTTTGTTTGTTTTATTTAAGGGCTTATTAGTGATCTAAGAGCCTATTTCACGTTATCCGAATAGCCACTACCTACCCAATAAATTCAAAAATAGAACAGCCCAGTAAGTTAATAGGAACTTAATCGTAGTAGGTTTGAGGCCCTAAAACTAATAAAAACTGCGATTCTATAAATTCTCGGAAGCGGTGATTAAATGTCGTCTTCAAGGATTGACATAAACTTTTCGGTAGTCTTTCTGATAGAATGTCACTGAAGCCCTAGGCTCTTTATGAAAGTAACC
This sequence comes from Cosmia pyralina, assembly GCA_946251885.1. Classification (NCBI taxonomy): domain Eukaryota; kingdom Metazoa; phylum Arthropoda; class Insecta; order Lepidoptera; family Noctuidae; genus Cosmia; species Cosmia pyralina. Next base: position 19,537,281 of record OX276362.1, read on the forward strand.
TATGTTCTTCTCCAGGTTGGTTGGTTGTGTTCTTTTTCTGTCTATCTGTCAAATGTCATAACGACAGTCAATTACTCTAATATGCACCTGACTTTATCGAATAGGTAATCTACCTAATCGCAACTATTTCTTATCTGCAAAGATTTAAATCTTTAGATTCACCCGACTTAAAGTCAGTCATGTTTTTGTTTCGTTGATGACATTTTAATAGTATCGTTTCGCTCATTCTTCTCAGTATGGACACTTTTTGCGTGACCTAAGTATAATGAGAGCGAATCTAACGATTTAAATTTTTGCTAGTCTGTCACAAAATAATGCAGAGTTCACACACAAAGTTAAAATATCATTTCCTTTCATAATCTTCTCATTTTCTTTAGATGAGTCTCATTACGTTTCCACGTGGCGAGACAATTTGTGGGACTGTGTCTGACGTCGTCGCAAATTTTTGTTAAGAATTAAGATGGCGTGTCCTTTGGTAGGTATTAAAGAATAATAGAATGGTTTTTAGGGTTCCGTTCCAAAATGATAAAAAAATACAACCGACTTCCAAAAACAACACTACAAAGTGAAAAATAACTTTAATTTCGAAAGTCGGTGTCTAGTTAAATGTGTTTTCGTTTTTTGCCACCGACTTCCGAAATTAAAGTTATTTTTCACTTTGTGGTGTTGTTTTTGGAAGTCGGTTGTATTTTTTGTAAAAAAGTTTTTATTTTTCACTTTTTAGTTGTGTACCTACCCCACACAAATTCTAATACCACTATCTGCAAAACAAACTAGAACATCATCCATATAAAAGTGGGGAAAAAATACGTATTATTGAAGCTAACTCAAAAACTACCGAAGCAAAGTTAATCAATTTTATTTGGGACCAACTGTGATGTATACCCTCTCAAATAAAACAAAAAAAATCCAAATCGGTCCAGCCATCTTCGAGTAATCGGGGAACATACATTAAAAAAAAAAGGTTCCGACGAATTGAGAACCTCCTCCATTTTGAAGTCGGTTAAAAAAAGGAACCCTTATGGTGCGACTCAGTCTGTCTGTCCAATTGAATATCTCAAGAACTACTTATGTTATCTCCTTGAAATTCGGAACAGTTTTAGATGACGTTTGCCCAGCTATTTTTCAAATAAGAAAGAAATAAAAATATGTATATATTTTTTTGCGACAGGGACTGAAAGGGGGTCTTAAAAATTCGAAAAAGAATGCTGTTTACACATTCATAAACATTTTATTTTTATTTTTTTAGGCTGCATAGTTTTCGACTTTTGATGAAAAATGTAAAAAAATACCGTTCTCCCCCCCTTATCTCCGAAGTTTGCATAAAGAAAAATATGAAATTATTCTATGTGATAGAAGTTTGTGTAAAGATTACAGCTAACATAAAAGGATGTCTACAAATAGCACACTTTCTCAAAAATCGGAACGAAACCCTCGGTGCTCGAGTCCGACTCGCTCTTAACCGGTTTTTTTTTTTTAAATAAGAGTTTTTAAGGTGCGGTTAGCGAGAAAAGTCGATAAATCTATTTTTAAACATCATCTAAATTGGCATAAAATTATTCAAAACATTGTATTTCATACATACATACATAAACTCGCGCCTTCTTCCCATGGGGGTAGGCAGAAACTACAGAACGCCACCTGCTATGATCCTTACATACTCCTTTTGCCTCGTTTACGTTCATACATCTGGACATAGTACCAAGTACATTGTATTTTATATACTATCTAAGAGTTAATATTATCTATTAGGGTTCCGTACCACTCACTCGTGTGTCTGTCTATCCGTTGGTCACAGCCAATTTGCTCCGAATCTAGACCGATTAAGTTGAAATTTGGTACACATATGAATTTCTGTGACCCAAATACGGATGGGTAAAGTAAATAAACGCATTTTGAATATGGGGGTCAGTTTTGGGGGGCAAATAAGAAAATTAAGAAAAAAAGTTTAGCAAATTGTACAGTGTGATATATCAAATGAAAGTGCTTACTATGAGGGTCTTAAATATATTTTTTTATAATTTTAAAATAAATTGTTTTAATGATATTTAAGAAAATAGACGAAAATTGACCATTCCCCCCTTTTTTTTTTGTGGATGGGAAATCATCAAATGACTTCTCCGGCAGAGCGGGAGGGCGTGTCAGGCTTTTACTGACTAAAACCCACCCGTGTTCCTTCAGTTGCCCGTGCCAGGGCCACGGTATCTCTTTCGAACTACCCGCGACCCCGGCGGCACCATTCCCCCCTTATCTCCGAAACTACGGAGCAAAAAATTTTGAAAAATATACAGATAATAGTTCTTTTCCTGTAGATTAAAGAAAAAGAAGTCTGTGGTCTCAAAATTACATTGTATATCTCTCAATATTGTGAATACAATCTTACATTTACGGTTGCAATGTATGGGAGAACACGTTTTTCAACTACAATGTTAAGTTTGTTTTGGGATAAATTCATCCCAACTACGGAACCCTTCATTGTGCGTGGTCCGACACACACTTGGCCGGTTTTTTTACTTATGTTCCGAATTTTCAGGATTACTGAACTAGTTTTAGAATCAGTCATGTGTAGGTAATAATAAGTAATAACTTGTGTTATTATTACACATGACTTATTGACATGACTAAAAAGTTACGTTCAAAAACTATTTAACCGATCCCTTACCTTAAATAGTCGCCCTAAAAATCAGGACTCTGATTAAAAAACTTTTCTATTTAATTTTTAATAATAAAAGTTGTCCAGTTAACCTGTGAGTTTCAGTGTGAAACGAAATTAACCTGAAAATACGGTTGTCGCCCAATAAAATCATAATTGAGCTATTCCCTCGCGAGAACTCATAAACTGTAGGTAAGTTATTATTTTTATATCTTGCTGACGTGTTTTTTAGGGTACCCTGATAGAGGGTTCTAAATATACAACAGAATTGTCTGTTTAAACTCGCACAGTACATAAAAGATGGGAAATATGCTCATAACATTCAATGCATAATATAGATATCATCATTTCTATGTATCTTATCAGAAGACACTATAGTATAGTTAAAATCTCGCTGCAGACTCGGTCATAAATCATTCGAGTGTTTCGCTCTCTTTCCCACTCACGGGCCTTATGGGCAGGCCACGCCCACACGTAGTCCTGTGCATTACTGCAGTCGATGAGTGATATCGATAGTTTTATATATTTCTAAATGGGTGATAGAAATAAATACACATTTTTTTTAATTTTTATACCAAATTAAATATTACAAAACCATATTTGTTAATTACCCTCTTTTTATGTAATTAAAAACGTAAAAACATATTAGTTTTTATATAATTACCTTCTGTTTATAGAATTAACTAATGGATACTAATGTGTTCTTACGAGAAGGAAGTCTCGTAAAAACACATTAGTACTCATTAGTTACCCTGCATACTTAACGAATGCAGTATGTTTACGTGATAACCTTAATGATCTGCAGCGAGATTTTAACTATATAAGCAATTTTTTTACTTAAGTATTAGTTTTGTCTTTGTCAGTCTATCTATCTATATACACTGGATGACTTTTTTTACCGTCTTGAAAAATATATGGTATATTCGGTGAACGGAGTAGAAACCTATGGCATATCTAGTTTTTTTTTTTAATTAAAAAAAAATCAAAATTCAAATCATAATGCAGGTTGCATATGATTTGTATTTCGATATTTTTAAAGGATTTATTTTTTTTTTTTCAAAATTTATGTTTTTATTGTTCTAAAATGAAAAGTTTACATCGAATTTGTAGTATTTATTGATACTTAGATATTTTTTTCTAAGCTATTAAAAAAAGAAAAAACTAGGTATGCCATACGCTTCTACTCCGGTCACCTAATATACCCTATTTCTTTCAAGACGGTAAAAAAAGTCATCCGGTATATGTAGTAAGGTGCTATAAAAATATCTGCCACAGCTTCAATGGGAGGCAGTATTGTGTATATAGATTACAATAGTGAAGATAAATTATTGATCTTATGTCATAAACTTTTTCATACAAAAAATGTGCGTATAAATTTGAACAGATTTATTTGTATGAAACCGTCCGTAGTAATTAGTGTTCAGAACAGTTAGAAAGAGGTAGCAATTGTTTTCATTGACGAAGCGACACATCGCGCGTAGTTTGTGAACTACGTTACGCAGAATAAAATAAATGTTTATTTATTTTATTTATTTTCTCAATTCCGGGGCACGAAATTCCTTCACTACGAGTATTGTAATCTTTATAGACAATACTATCTCCCATTGAAGCCGCGGCAGATATTTTTAAAGCACCTTATATACAGGGCGTCCCACGATTTTGCCACATGGAGGGAAAGTACTTTAAATAAAAACAATTCGAAAGAATTGTAAATAATCCCCTGTCTGGACCGGGAATCGAACCCGCTAAATGTGAAAAAATACCTGTAATTTTACTATACAAATTCATACAACAATTGCAAGAATCTGATAAATGATGTTCACTAAAACAATTTATCAAATTAGATCTAAATGGCCAGCCTTCAACGCCATAAATAAAGCAATGCTGCTTGCCAATAGGAATAGCAATGGCGGTCATACTTTCTTAGAGGAATTCCTTCACCTAAATCATTTTCTAGTTTAGTACTCCCTGCCTTATATTTTCTAATTTAGTCCTCGCTGGCATACATTTTCTAGTTTAGTCCTCGCTGCCTTACTTTTTCTAGTTTACTCCTCGCTGGAATACATTTTCTAGTTTAGTCCTCGCTGGCATACATTTTCTAGTTTAGTCCTCGCTGCCTTACATTTTCTAGTTTAGTCCTTGCTGGAATACATTTTCTAGTTTAGTCCTCGCTGGCATACATTTTCTAGTTTAGTCCTCGCTGCCTTACATTTTCTAGTTTAGTCCTCGCTGCCTTACATTTTCTACTTTAGTCCTCGCTGGCATACATTCTCTAGTTTAGTCCTCGCTGCCTTACCTATATTTTCTAGTTCAGTCCTCCCTGCCTTATATTTATTAGTTTAGTCCTCCCATGCCTTACATTTTCTAGTTCAGTCCTCCCTGCCTTATATTTATTAGTTTAGTCCTCCCATGCCTTACATTTTCTAGTTCAGTCCTCCCTGCCTTATATTTATTAGTTTTGTCCTCCCATGCCTTACATTTTCTAGTTCAGTCCTCCCTGCCTTATATTTATTAGTTTAGTCCTCCCATGCCTTACATTTTCTAGGTTAGTCATCCCTGTTCTTACGTTTTTTTTTACAAAACCAACTATTTTTTGTCATGTATGGAACCCTCACAATATTATATTTTCCTTTCTAAGATTAATAGGTTTGAAAGCGTCATGAAAATTAACAGTTTACAGGTTAGAAATGAAACACGACGTGCCAAAGTAAAGGGCAAGTATTTAAAAGATTACGACACTCATTTAAAATATTATGATCATAATTCGTTATAAAAGATAAGAACTTCTAGCATTAGTACATTTTGTTTATAACATAACAACATAATATCATGCTTTATTCCCCGAAGGGTTAAGCAGAGGTGCACCCACATTTTCGCCAGTTATGTTTAAGACGCGGTAAGACGCAAATCTTCAAGGTCACGTAGCAAATCGTAAAGGTAAAACAAATACGGTTTTAAATGGCAATGCTTTTGATTTTAGTTGAATGTCGTGTTCGCCAATATGAAAGAAATTTCGCAGTTTTAATTTAATTTAAAAAAATACACCAATAAGTTTAAACATTATTATACTTCTCTAATGGATTAAATTTCCTTTTTTATAGATACAAAAAAAAAAATTGCTGACGCTCAAAATATTGAGTTTCTAGAAACGAAAAAAAGTTTTTTCGTCTCCTTTTTTGCGATTTTTTTTTCAAGGTGCTACATCGTTTTTAGAAGATATCTTAGTATAAGTCTTTTTTATACACTTGACTATACACGGTATTTTTTTGGGCTTGTAACATTTAGCAATACGGCTAACTATGCGACGAAAAAGTGGACGTTTTACTGTGTCCCGGTTAGGGCAGCGCCTAAGTTCCATGTAACAGGGGGCGAGCCTATCGTCGTCAACCAGGCACAACACCTGACTCCAGGCTGCAACTAATGAGAAATTCCAGATGGAAAAACTCAATAATAATGTGCCCTACCCGGGATTCGAACCCAAGACCTTATGTTCAGCAGTAGCGGTTATGCAGACACCCGTTTAGTATTTTTTTGAATAGGACCTATATTCCATTTGCAATAAGATTAGACATTTAAACAAACCTTTTTTACAGTCCATTCAACCGATTTTGACTTCTATTCCGTAGGCTTTAGGATGGCATTAAAGGCAAAAAAGTGGTTACAATACCAACTGTTTACTGCAGCTGCCATTTGTCATGCCACCAACGTAATAGAAGTCAAAATGGGTTGAACGGACTGTCAAAAAGGTTTGTTGAAATGTCTAATCTTATTGCAAATGGAATATAACTTGTTTTCATAATTTTATAACTACGCAGAACAGTAACGATCTGTGTAACTTCTTGGTTTCATAATTTTACTTTCAGCCTATAAAAAGTATCATGATTTTTTTTTTTTAATATTGAGTAAATGGAGAATTTTCTGGAAGATTGCCCACTTAATATTAACTCCATAATTTAGTTAGTTAACAGTTTTATTAGGTTAAGGGTCAATTTCACGATGTCCGAGTAGCCACAACTTACCGAATAAATTCAAAAATGGAACAGAATTTATTTGTATGAAATTATCTGCCAAGTAACTTAATAGGAACTTTGGTGGTGAAATATTTCCGATTTTTATATTATTGCTTGTTAATTTAGTTAAAGAAGTTTATTCAGTTTATACAGCTTGGCAGGGATATTGACGCAGAACCTGTAACCATGAATTCAGTACACGATATAATTCTGGACCCCCATGCGTTGTAATTTTTCATCGGTTATTAAAAAAAAGCACTTATTTATTTATTTACCATCTTACACTACCATTACAGGTTCACACCCAATGCTATAATGTGATCAAATAATTATCATTTACATATTAAGTAATAAATCGAGTCAACCTCACAAATTCCGCCAATGTACAGTTAAAAATGTAAAGCCTTTGTGAGGCGCTGCGCTCTCTTGCAACCGTTGCGAATTTGCCTACGTTAGTGCGAGCCACCAGGACCTGCGCTTGTTTACTTGTAGGAAAAAGCAGATTTTTTTAATAACCTACGAATAATTTCACCACAGGAGATAAAACATAAATTTTGAAAAAAAAATAATAAATCCTTTAAAAATATCGAAATTCAAATCATATGCAACCTGCATTATGATTTGAATTTTGATTTTTTTTAATAAAAAAAAAATAATAAAAACTAGATATGCTTCTACTCCGTTCACCGAATATACCCTATTTTTTTCAAGACGGTAAAAAAAGTTATCCAGTATAAATAAATGTATAATAGCAGAATGTAATAATAGAATAACAGGTTGCACGTCGATGTCCCAGCCACCCTGTATATTGTTATACCTATTGTATCAATTTTCTAGTTATTTTACCAATGTAGGTAGTATTCTTGTCATCAACTAGAATTTGTGTCCAGCAGTGGCCTAGATATGACGAAACGTCAGCTTGATAAGGTATGCACCCTCTTAATTTAAGTCTAGATACTAGGCAAACATAAAAATCAAAAAGGTCACGTTTTACTGTAATACTCAACCCTCTAGGGCTACAAACTTTTGACACTAGACAAAAAAGTACAGAAGACCCATTTTAAGATATAGAGGTATAAGGAACAGGGTGTAAAGTTCACTCATCCTCCATAGAAAAGGAGGATCCTCCAACCAGACGGGTGTTGTGTCTGGTGGGCTACTGCCTGACGGTTGTTGTCGTGACGTTGAATATATGCTAGTCGCGCGGTAAACTCTGTATTCTGACGTCAGTGTGACGCGTAGTTCGTATGTGGCGATGTAGATTCCGCCACAAAGACATTTGTCATGAATAAGCCATTTCAAACACTCGTTTGAAGTTTTTGAATCAAAGTTCTACCTTTAGCTTAAAATATAAATGTTAAAATCAAAACGAAATCAGCGAAATCAGTGCCATCTTTGAACACATTAAAAAAACAGTCGATTTGATAACCTCTTTTTTTTGAAGTTGGTAAAAAGAGAAAACTAAATATTTTGTGTGGCACCAATTTGTAGGAAGCTCTTAATTCCGCGCAAATTATGACGGCGCGACTATGCTTTAATTAAATATTTCATAATTAGACGCTCACTATGACACTTGAGCATAAACGAATATAAGAAACACGTCGTGAATTTTCGGAATGAAATTAATTTTGCAAGAAAATCAAACTCAAAGCATTTATTTCAATTAAACCAATTACTGGCACTTTTGAATTGTCAAGGGATCGGTCAGTCAGAAAGATGAAGCTAGGCGCCCATTCCAAAGCGTAGTAGGTACCTATGGAGAAGAACGGGCAAGAAACTCCACGGACACTCTTTTAAATCAAGGTATGGTTACAAAATAATGGTTACTCATACTAATCACGTCTATTGTGTCGGAAGGGTTAAGCAGAGCTGCATAGTATACCCACTTATCGTCAGATAAGTTAAAGTTCCATGCATTGCCATCAACCGGGCACAAATCCAGATTCCGTACCACTGAGCAATCCTTGATGGGAAAACTTAGTAAAACTTAGTCCGCCATGAGGATCACATTCAAGACCCCATGTTAATTGATCAACTTGATCACTCAAGGTTATTGGTAAAACACCAGCAACGTTTTAAGGGGTAATTTTACTCATCATTATGATCAACTTTTGTTATGGGACCAAACCTGAAATCGCGAAAAAAAAATCAGGTGCTCCCTACATTTTGACGAGTTTAATGTAGATAAATGTACTGTATAAAGCGCCAAGCGGTTGGTCGACTCCACACGTGACCAAAGGGCTGGCCTATTTTTTGGCCAAAGAATTACCATTGCCATACAACGTGGCAATGCTGCCAGCCTTTTGGGCACTTTTCCTGTCGACAGCGATGCGGGCGAATTTTTTGATGCCCTATGATTATTTTCCCTCCTTTTTTATATACTTGTAGTACATATTTTTTTTAAGACTGTTAGATTTTAAATTATGTAAATAAAATAGTGAAATAATTTACAGAAATAAAAAAGTAACTTTCCGACATGGAGATCATATCCCGTGTCAAACAGTATTTGAAAATCGTCGGGTCTTCTTCAAAGTAATCCTTCTAGAATATGATGCTTGTTGACATTGACGTCACTCAAGCAATAAAACACAGCATTCATTTGTTATAAACATCCATTAACGCAACGTCGCGCGTCGTAAACTGTAGTACTTTTGTGTGTACGCACCCTTACATGTTTTATGAAGTTTTTTTGATAGGAAAAATTGTGAGTGTTTTCACGTTTGTTCAAGTGTTTGAGAATTTAATGTTGATTCAACGATGAATTGAGTGAAAAAAAAAACCGGTCAAGAGTGAGTCGGACTCACGCACCTAGTTCCGTACAATCATATATGTGTAATTTTTGTTGATGATTTCTGAAAAACTGTGCTATTTAGATACATCGTTTTATTTTTCCTATAATCCATACATAAACTTTTATCACATAGAATAATTTTAGATTTTTTATTTTTTTCTTATTTGCAAAATAGTTGAGCAAACGTCATCTAAAACTGTTCCAAATTTCAAGTTAATATTTATATATTTATTTATTTTATAAATTACAAGTTCCTTACATAGGTGTAATAGCAAAGCACACAATTAGACCTCTGGGGTCTGTCTTATCATGCCATGACCTGAGATTGATCAACGCGCTAATAACAGCTGTTTCACAGCACTACATCAACTCGACTACAACTCAACTAGTTAAGTTATAATCGAGTCGATGCAATATTCTTTCAGCTTACGCTTTATATTTTTAATATTCATTGAGTCTCTTATGTCTACATACAGGTATTTAAAACAGGTTTAGTAAACTACTAAATAGCATTAGTAGTTCTTGAGATTTCCAGCTGTGACAGACGGACAGACAGATTGAGTCACACCATAAGGGTTCCTTTTTACCATTTTGGTACGGAACCCTAAAAAAGTCGGAAGGTGTCATGGGACACCCAGTTTAAACGAAGTTCTGTTCGCTATATATTATATATTAATGTAGAGCCATCTAGTATGGTTTGACGTTTCAAGTGTCAAAAAAATGTTTTTTTTTTTTTTTGTTTTTTATTACAGAAAAAAATTACGAAAATAAATGGACTGCCTGGTTAGTGGTAATCACGACTATAAAATGTGGTGTAGTGATTACGATCATGATTGCTGAGCGCATGGGTCTTTGGTTCAAATCTTAGGTCAGGCAAAGGTTAGGAATTTTGCAGATAGTGTAGTCTGGAGCCTTTGTGTACAATTATTAATGGCAATAGGCTCGTGGCAGGAGCTCGTGACTAAATAATAACAGCCGCACGGGTCGATCCATCAGGTTAAGCTACGCTTGACGGGGTCGGTCCGTGGATGGGTGACCATCTTTACATATCGAGACTCCTCCGTGCCTCGGAAAGCACGTTACGCCGTTGGTCCCGGCTGTCATTCGTGGATCTTTGACAGTCGATACGGGTCGTCAGAAGCCCGAAAGTCTGACAACCAGTCTTACCAAGGGGTATCGTATTTCCCAGTTAATGGGTTGTGGAGGTCAGATAGGCAGTCGCTCCATGTAAAATTCTGGTATTCAGCTGCATCCGGTTAGACTGGAAGCCGACCCCAACATAGTTGGGAAAAGGCTAGGCAGATTGATTGAATTAATGGCAATAGGCTTGCCCTTTATTACACAGGATTAAAATTAAACAGGCAAAATGTGGGTGTTATACAAGGTGGCGCAAAAGTAATGACACAGTTTATTTTTTTTTAAATAAAGTAAACGCAATAAATTTTTTGGAATACATTTAAATAGATCTGTCAAATGATTCCTATTAGGTTTTGAATGTGATGTCCTTCAAATGATGGCCTTTTGCTTTGAGCTCGTTTTAAAGCATTTTTTCATCACGCAGCCCAAAACTTCCAGTGTTATGTTTGAATTTCTTGACGAATATTGGTTTTTAGGGCTGATAAAGTTTGTGGCTTATTCAGCGACTTTAAATAATCTCTTAGAAAAAAGTCGGGACTGGTCAAATCAGGTGACCTTGCGGGCCAATGCAAATTGCCAAATCGGGAGATAACGCGACCTGGAAAAGTGTAACTCAATAAGGTCATGGAACCGCGGGCTGAATGTGCAATGCTACTTCACATTCAGCCCGCGATTCCATGGCATAAGCCACAAACTTTATCAGCCCTAAAAACCAATATTCGTCTTTAAGAACATAACACTGGAAGTTTTGAGAAGCGTAATGGAAAATGCTTTAAAAAGAGCTCAAATTTGTATTGACGCTGGAGGCCATCATTTGAGGGACATCATATTCTAAACCTAACAGGAATAATTGTACATGTATATTTATATGCATTCAAAAAAAATTATTACGTGTATTTTATTTAAAATAAAAGCGTCCCACGCTTTTTGCACTTTGTTCTTATATTGAAAAATTTTATTTTTTACTTTTTAGTTCAGTTTGATGGCATTAAAGCGTGTTTTTAGTTTTTTTAAACTATAGTTTATTTTTAATTTTTTTAGAGATAAATCGTTAATCCTGATGATCCTGATCAGGATCATGGGACAATTTTTTTAAATTATTGTATTGTCATAGGGCCCTGATAAGTGTGCAAAATTTCGAATTGATCTGGCCATTTAAAGTGGGTAAAAATCGAGTTCAAAGATTCCGTTACATACATACATACATACAAGTGAAGCTAATAAAAGCGTGTTAAAATGTTATAGCAAAACTAGCTGCGCCCCGCGGTTTCACCCGCGTAGACCGGGATAAAAAGTAGCGGTATTCTCAGACCTACTCAATATGCTCACAAAATTTCATGAGAATCGGTCAAGCCGTTTCGGAGGAGTACGGGAACGAACATTGTGACACGAGAATTTTATATTATAAGATGAAACTGTGTCATTACATTTGCACCACCCTGTATAATAGTATAACGCCTCTGCCAACCGTTCTGGATATAATTATATGCGTGCGTGATGTAATAAGTTATCTTTTCAGTCAAATCACGCCACGCCTGTGAGAGACACGGTTCTCTCACAGGCGAGGCGTTCATGGTTTTGAATTTATGGGGTTTACCCCATAAATCCACAACGCCTTGAACAAAAACCGTTATTACCTAATACCTCGATAATAACAATAACTATTTTCGAAAACATATCACTACCATAAGATAATTTTACTATAATGTATCATAAAAAAAATTTTGTTTCTAAAAATCTTAATACGAGTAAGTTAGAAGGTTTTTTCATTTTCTGGAAAAAAATTACGAAATTGATTTAAATGGTTTTTGATTAGTTACTCCTCGATTGCAATTTTTTAAGGCCGTGGGGGAACTTGCCACCTTATCTTTATCTACCACCAAGCAGCATTGAAAGTCGTGGCTGAGGACCCGAGAGCTCCTGTGCTGAGGCATCTCATGCGGATTCACTGTCCGCATGAAGTGCCTCCAAGGTACATGACTCATTAACTTGGTTTTTTATTTATAAGTTTGTTACTAATACTAGTGTATAAGTTGTATATATGATGTTTACTAACAAAAATGGTTCCTATGTTGTTCCAAATAAAAGAATGTTGAATTTGAATTTTGAATTTGAATTGCTGTGTTCTAATTTCAACGCGGTGCCGTTGTAGCCACCGGGCGGCACATGGAACATGACAGCTTTGACTACTAGGAATATAAGAAGACGACTATTTTAACACCATTTTGAATAAATTCCACACTTCCTTTTTAACAATTTGACAGCCGATAACAACCCTGGGTCGTGACGCTGTTTTGCTCCGTGCGCCGATCACGACTCTCGGAATTCCTTGAACTTATTTTAAAAATACGACCTGCTGTCGTGATCGACATTAAAATTGTTGCATTTGTAGCTACGTTCTATAACTACAAACTCATAGGTGATTCATTTACGTAAGATGTGTGGATTGTTTTAAGGAATTCATCAAGCCGGCTGGTTTTATGTAAGATTTTTTGTCCAAAATGGGTATTTTAGTGTCCAAGGGGATGGCGAAGTAGACCGAGACATAACGCACCGGATCAACGCAGGATGGATGAAATGGCGACAGGTTACAGGAACAACTTGCGACCCACGGATGCCCCTCAAGTTGAAGGGGAAAATTTACAAGTCCGTGATAAGGCCTGTCGTACTTTATGGATCGGAATGCTGGACAGTGAAGAAGACGGATGAAAAAAAATTGCATGCAGCGGAGATGAGAATGTTGAGATGGATGTGTGGAGTGACAAGAATGGATAAAGTGAGAAATGAGTATATAAGAGGAAGTTTGAAAGTGGCGCCAGTGACAGAAAAGTTGCAAGGAAATCGTTTGTCTTGGTATGGGCATGTAATGCTTGTCCTGCTCCACAAGGACGCATTAATTAATTGATTAGCATTCGGATATATTGTTGGACCTGCTGAAGATTAAGATGAGAGAAAACTTTCTTTGCATTGTTTAGATTCAATCTCTTAGTATTATATAATTGCATAGCACGTGTGAGCACTATGTAGCTACTATTAAGCTACCTTTTACTGGGTACGTCTTTCACTGACTTGAGTGTGCCCTGGCGGTTGAGAGTATGTCATGCTCACTCAAATGTCTCGCTGATGGTGGCGTGTGTGTTGGATCATTAAGTTCCCTTCAAAATGGTTGAGCTAAATGGTGCTGATCCATGCGTCATGTTCGTGAACGGGCGCCGTCAGTTGGGACTGGTCGTCTCTTAGCTGCCATGGCTTATTTTTAATTTTAATATTTAATTTAGTTGTTTTAGTTATTATCTTTTTATTACGGACGCTTTTTAACGTGCACGTCTTTCTACATTGTTCTCACATGTATATTTTCAACTTGAACGATGTAACCAATATTTTGTAAAAATATTATGATTTAAAAGAGTGTCCGTGGAGTTTCTTGCCCGTTCTTCTCCATAGGGATCTACTACGCTTTGGAATGGGCAACTAGCTTCATCTTTCTGACTGACCGACCCATTGACAATTCAAAAGTGCCTGTAATTGGTTTATTTGAAATAAATGCTTTGAGTTTGAGTTTGAGTTTGAGTTGAGTTTAATGAGGAGAGACGAAACGCATGTGACTAAAAGAGTGATGAATATAGATGTTGATGGATGGAGAGGCAGAGGAAGGCCAAAGAAAAGATGGATGGATTGTGTGAGGAATGATATGAAAGAGAAGGGAGTGAATGATAGCGTGACGGTTGACAGGGGAGAATGGAAGAAGAAAACGTGTTGCGCCGACCCCAAGTAATATGGGATAAGGGCAGGAAGATGATGAGTTTAATTTAGTGTACTTTTGTTTAGTTTTAATATATTTTGTTTTATTATTTACTAGCTTTTGTTAGCGGCTTCGCCTGCGTTGATGTCGGAAATTATCCCACGGGAACCGTAATTTTTTCCGGGATAAAAAGTAGCTTAAGTGCTATTCCAGACTACAATCTATTTCTGTGCCAAAGTTCATCCAGATCCGTTCAGCCGTTCTGGCGTGATTGAGTAACAAACATCCATCCATCTAAACTTTCGCATTTATAATTAATCTGCAATCAATCTGCCTAGCCTTTTCCCAACTATGTTGGAGTCGGCTTCCAGTCTAACCGGATGCAGCTCATTACCAGTATTTTACATAGAGCGACTGCTTATCTGATCTCCACAACCCAGTAATTGGGTAATATGATACCCCTTGGTAAGACTGGTTGTCAGACTTTCGGGCTTCTGACGACCCGTAACGACTGTCAAAGATCCAGGAATGACAGCCGGGACCAACGGCTTAACGTGCTTTCCGAGGCACGGAGGAGTCTCGGTATGTAAAGATGGTCACCCATCCACGGACCAACCCCGGCAAGCGTAGCTTAACCTGATGGATCGACCCGTGCGGCTGTTATTACTTGGCTTTCGCATTTATAATAGTTTATAAAAATAAATTATGACAAAACTAAGCAAATGCGTTCCTTTTTTAGTTCTTGTTATAATTTACAACAATGCCGTAAATGACTGGCGTACAGGGGAATGCGCGTTACAAAATGCTTGGCTAAGCCAGTAATCATAATAAAAAATTGAAAACTTTTTTACCAAAACAAAAACAAACATTCATACCTTCCAAAAAATTAAATCTTTGAGACTTTTTCTTGACTAAAAGTGAAATTACTCCCAACTGCATTAGGTAGGACTACAAATAAATTCGGTCTAATAAAGGCGACTGGCCGAGTCTGTCTACCCTGTAATGTAGTTACCGCGATAGCGCTGGTCGTTGGCGTTATTAGCCTGAATTACATGTAGGTTACGTTACAGTACTTGAGTTTCTGGAAAAAAGAATTGTGTTAAAGTTAGTAAAGACCCCACAGTCTAGAATATTCTAATATAAACGCGCGAAGTTAAAATAGTCATGAAGTTTTCTGAAATTTTCCAATTTTCTACGCAATTTTCTTAATTTTCCGTTCCGTAGCAACCTTCTACGAAGTATTAGATAAATTTTGAAAAAAAGATGAATTAAAGTTAAGGTAAAGTCGTTCTCAAGATTATGGTGTGACCAAGGGAAATAGAGATTCAATCAAAATAACAGGAATTTTAATGGCTATCTGTCAATACAAGAGCGACGGCGGCTGCTGCATTAAAAAAAATTAAAAAAAAAAGAAAAAGAGTGCGCTGTACACAAAAAAAAATCCAGGACTCAATTTTGGCACTGTACATTTTAGATTTTGCGTTCCGGTCCAAACGGTGGCACAAATTAATACAGATGCGACACTCCGCAGTTTAGGTATGACGCTAAGCTACAAGTACGCGGCGGGCTCATCTCACTGGGTCAATTCAGCGTGGGCTGTCGCGCACCGGCCGGCTCGCACGTTAGTTCGGTACTCACTCACGCGCCGCGTCGTAAGAGAAGACAACCCTAACGAGTCAGCAGATATCAGAGCTATGTGATAGAAAGTAAGGCAACTTATAGGTGAATAAAGCGTTGTGCGACCTGAATCGCACTTTATTGTATCTTAGCAAGATTCGCTTTTTATTTAAATGATTTTGCGGAGTGTCCCATCTGTATTAATCTGTGACGGAGGCACTGCTCATGTGAGTAGCTAAGGAGGTCTTTATGTGTGCTGGTAAATTAACAAGCAAACTAAAGAACTATTGGAATGAAGTTAAGTAAGTCGTAGCTTGTGGTAGGAGTAAACTCGCAGAATTTTTGACGTAACGAGTTTCAAGTGGCAAAACTTTCAAAAACTATACTAGATGGCTCTGTACATAATATACAGCGAAAGGAACTTCGTTCCGACCGAATGTCCCACGACACCTCCCGGCTTTTTTTATTACGCCTAGGAAGATCCTTGACGAATTTACAAAGTTGGTTAGGTATTGATGTAGCAAATTGAAGATTTACATGGGACTTGAACATATCTGGCGAAATGAGGGTGTATTATAGGTACCCTCTGCCCAACCCATCGCGGAATACAGGTGTTATGTTATGCTATGTCACAAATGAAACATAATTTATATATTTTAACAATTTTGTGTGGAAACATTCAAGCCAAAACGTAGAGAATTTAATTTTTGTCTGAAAATAAAGAAAAATCCCAACCCTTTTTATTGTTTTCAATTCTATTCAAAACAAAATTGAAAAGAGAATAAATGTCAGGGTTTTCAAACAAAACTAAGACTGACGTCTTGAACGTCGAAACGTGGCGTAAGCTCAGAATGTTACATTTTAATTGTACACATCGCCTTTACCCACTTACTTTTTTTTTTCATTTCTTTTGGCAGAGACGGTATTTTTATTATATTAGCCAACTCATGAATTTATATTCCTTTTACTTAAACAGTCCACCAGCTTTTGTTAAGTGTGGATAGGGATTCAAATAAAACGGGAAAGTTGTAAAATTTCTAGAAATTAAATGTTTGCTTTGGTTTCCTCCAGTGAATGCTAGAAAGGTAATTGCTACTTCCATTGAATGAAGAATTCTTAGAATATAGAATTATGGATTGGTCAGTTGAGTCGAAAATCTAACAGAAATGTTTATTTTTTTTTAACCGACAAGAAAAAGGAGGAGGTTCTCAAATCGAAACGTATACTTTTTTATGTATGACCACGCATAACTTTTTACAGAGAGTAGTCCGTCCGATATGAAAGATTCTTATTTTATTCGAGAGGGTTTTATACCTCGAAGTGGGTCCCATATAAAATTTATTAACTTTGTTTGGGTAGTTTTTGAGTTAGCTTTAATAATACGTATTTTTTCCACTTAGTCTGTCGTTTCTTTTGCAAATAGTGGTATTCGAATTTGTGTGGGGTACACACACAAAAAATACGTATTATTGAAGCTATTTAAAAAATTACCGAAGCAAAGTTAATCAATTTTACATGGGACCAACTTCGAGGTATACCCTCCCGAATAAAACAAGAACTTTTTAAAAATCGGACAACTCTGTAAAAAGCTATGCGGGGTCACACATAAAAAAAGTGAAAAATAAAAACTTTTACAAAAAAAAAAAAAAAAAACAACCGACTTCAAATAAAAAATACTACAAGGTGAAAAATAAATTGAATTTCGGAAGTCGGTGTCTTTGATTTTGAATTTTTGTTTTTTTCCACCGACTTCCGAAATTAAAGTTATTTTTCACTTTGTAGTGTTTTTTTTTTTCAAAAAAGTTTTTTTATTGAAAGGTTGAACGGAGGCCGTGACGCATAGGTTCTTCTGAGTGATAAATCTTTTTCGTCTGTTGAAAAACTTAGGCTCAATATTGAAAATAGAAACTGTGTCTAGAAGCAAATTCTATTAAAAAATATTGTCATCTTCCTTCAATAGATTTGAATGACTTTGCTGAAGAGAATTCTTTACGAAAACATTTTTTGTATCGCTCTACGCTTATTGAGTTGATGTTTTGTACTTAATTTTGTGAAGCAACGCTGAGTTACAGAATACATTACGTAAAGACTAGCGTACCTAAAAAGACATCTTCAAAGCGAATATCGGGACACATTAAACAGTATTGTCACGAAATTAATTTGGAAGAAGAACACACAAATTGCCATGTTAGCCCGAGTTTACGTGACGAAAATAATAAACGTTTTGACAAACAGTTAAATACCATTTCACTTGCTTTAGTGCCAAAATAACAAAAAATATACTTACCTAAATGTTTACATTCGTTATAGTATTCACTGTGACCAAACACGCGAGTTTCGTGGGTTACCGTCTGAATATGCGGGTAGCAAAATATTGTTTGAATATGACAAGTTATTTGGCAAAATACCAAGTAGTGCCACTATAAAATCTAAGATATTGCAACGATCGCGTTGCTTTGGAATAATCGAAACATTAGAAAATTTAATAAATATTTTGTTATTTTATTTATTTATTTTATTATTTATGTACACACAGCAGGAAAATAGGTAGACATACATCATTTAAAGCATTTGTTCAAAGTTTAAAAAATTTCTTCACCTGCGAAAGGAGAAATTAATAAATAAACTTTCAAAAAATTAAAAACCGACTTCAAAAACCTAAAATGAATAAAATAACTTTCTTATAAAAACTTAACAGATTCTGAAGTCGGTGCCAAGCTAAAGTGCATTGAAGAATACATACATACATGCATACATACGTACGGGTCGAATACAGAACCACCTTTTTTGAAGTCAGTTAAAAAGAAATGTAGACAATGAGTGTGAGAACAAGAAGAGAAGAATATGTCTATGTGTAAATAGTGATGTCTTAAAGTAAAATATTTAATATACCTTATAGGGCGATTGGTAATTAGTGACCGATACTTAACTCGTCGGCCGCTAATTAGCAGACACAATAGAAATTTTATAGTTATCTGCACACATGGTGTGCAATCGCCATTTTAAGGGTACACAATGATTGTACAAGGCTAGGCAGATTGATTGACTTAAACACATGATTATACTCATGAAAAAAAACAACTTTTGCCTACTTTTTCCCTACATTTTGACTAGTTATGCGAACATAAATGGGAACAGCTAATATTGTTTCGCGATTTCAGGTTTAGTCCTGTAGTAAAAGTTGTTTGTTATCATAAGTATAATCATGTGTTTAAGTCAATCAATCTGCCTAGCCTTTTCCCAACTATGTTGGGGTCGGCTTCCAGTCTAACTGGATGCAGCTGAATACCAGTATTTTACATGGAGCAACTGCCTATCTGACCTCCACAACCCAGTAAGTGGGTAATACGATCCCCCTTGGTAAGACTGGTTGTCAGACTTTCGGGCTTCTGACGACCCGTAACGATTGTCAAAGATCCACGAATAACAGCCAGGATCAACGGCTTAACGTGCTTTCCGAGGCACGGAGGAGTCTCGGTATGTAAAAATGGTCACCCATCCACTGACCAACCCCGGCAAGAGAAGCTTAACCTGATGAATCGGCCCGTGCGGCTGATATTACTTAGCCACGAGCTCCGTTAAGTATCGGTCACTAATTACCAGTACCTTATTGCGGCCCTAGTGCTTGCATAACCAACCAACCATTTTTTCGGAAAATGACTTCTTAATGTATAACTATTGAAAAAGACTTTCTACAGTTATACATTAAAAAAAAAATCCAAAAAAATGTTCGGTCGGTCATTCAAGCGCTAGGGCGACTTGAAATGTATAATTTATTTCTACAAGTATTTGCAGTCTGTAATTAACACAGAAATCTGAATAAATCTGATTTCCGTGGTAATTACCGTTACAGAAAGAAAGAATCATTCGATATTTAAATGGTTTTTTTTAGCAAGTCAAATTGCTCAAGGAAACGGATTATCCTAATAAAACAAAACCTTTGAAATGACCCTTTCTTAATTGGTTGTGTTCCATGATTAGCTTTAATTAATCGAATTCTAATTAGGGTTACCGCGTCCGAGTTTATTTGGACATGTTCGACTTTTGGTGTAAAAGCTTTTTGACACAAGTGAAAAATCATAAAATTAAAAAATGTGAAAAATTTATTTGCAGTACCTACGCAGTCTACAAAAAAGTCCAGATTATTTTTAATTTTAATATATTTGATTAGCCGATGCCATGCCGAGGAGCTCGTAGCTAAGTAATCAGCCGCACGGGTCGATCCATCAGGTTAAGCTACGCTTGCCGGGGTCGGTCCGTGGATGGGTGACCATCTTTACATACTGAGACTCCACCGTGCCTGGAAAGCACGTTAAGCCATTAGTCCCGGCTGTCATTCGTGGATCTTTGACAGTCGTTACGGGTCGTCAGAAGTCCGAAAGTCTGACAACCAGCCTTACCAAGGGGTATCGTTTACCCAGTTTATGGGTTGTGAAGGTCAGATAGGCAGTCGCTCCATGTAAAATACTGGTATTCAGCTGCATCTGGTTAGACTGGAAGCCGACCCTAACATAATTGGGAAAAGGCTAGGCAGATTGATTTGATTAGCCGATGCCAGTGACTTTCTCTGCGCGTGTTTTGTATTTCACAATTTATTTATTTACTAAAAAATTAATTAAAAATTTAAAAACCCCCAGCACAAAAATAAAAGCGAACATTTAGAAAGTCAAAAACTTTTTTACAAAAAAATACAACCGACTTCCAAAAACAACACTACAAAGTGAAAAATAACTTTACGGAAGTCGGTGGCAAAAAACGAAAATACATTTAACTAGACACCGACTTCCAAAATTAAAGTTATTTTTCACTTTTTAGTGTTGTTTTTGGAAGTCGGTTGTATTTTTTTGTAAAAAAGTTTTTATTTTTCACTTTTTAGTTGTGTACCTACCCCACACAAATTCTAATACCACTACCTGCAAAACAAACTAGAACATCGTCCATATAAAAGTGGGGAAAAAATACGTATTATTGAAGCTAACTCAAAAACTACCGAAGCAAAGTTAATCAATTTTATATGGGACCAACTGTGATGTATACCCTCTCGATAAAACAAAAAAAAAAATCTAAATCGGTCCAGCCATCTTCGAGTAATCGGGGAACATACATAAAAAAAAAATTAAAAAAAAAAAGGTTCCGACGAATTGAGAACCTGCTCCTTTTTGAAGTCGGTTAAAAATAACACCTATCGTTGAGCCATCTAATTCGATTGAGTAATACCTATATATATTTTAATAACTGAAATTGATTGATGGCACGATAAGATTCGCTCATTGAAGTGGCGCTATAATGTCGCGGTGGGGTACCGTATATGTAGATAGTCAATCAAATGAAGGGTCTGACTTACTTATAATTCATAATATTATAGTCGTATCAGCCAATGGCTTAATTGCCAAGAGCCTCGACCAACATCTAAGGAGGCTCTCGTTGGGCAGCTGGATTAAGGGCCTGATTCAGAGAGCGGTACTTCTGGACACGGCGCGTATTGTTAGGAGGTTCCTCCCTCTGGAGCCCTGACCGCCGGTAGCTTGGACCCTATTCCCGATACCGGTGGACTACTATGTTTTATATTTTTAAATGTTTTTATATTTTTATATTCTAATATTTAAAAATGTAATTTGTATGTATTATTAACTCTTAAAATGTCGATTGTACACCATGTGTACAGATAACAATAGAATTTCAATTGTGTCTGCTAATTGGCGCGCGACGGGTTAATGAAATAAAAGAATAATATTATATAAAAATATATTCAATAAACAATTTTTCTTTCTTTTCCTTTCTACTTACTGAAAATTCCTTACGGAAACACTCAAAAACTACAGGGATTGAAACCAGTACCTCTCGCAGCAATTCCATTTGCGACCATTAGATCAACGAGGCAGTCAATGCCAAAGCTTGGAGCATTTATGTCCAGAAAATATTGTTCAAACGTTGCTACAACAGTTATAGTGGTGTAGTAGGTACGCACGGCTACAGAACAAGCTATACATTTCCAGTATAAGCTGATCTCGCATTGTATAGGATTTCCTTACGGTGAGAGCTCAGTGTAAATTGGAAATTTATAGCTTGATGTGTAGCCGTGTGTACACTCCCAACTTAGGTCCATACTAACCGTGTCTCGTTGTAATAAAATTAACGTTGGTCTCGCTTCGAATTCTATTTGCTTCGTTAGTCTAATAAGTGTGTAGCTATAAAGAAACTTAAACTACGTCGTTCTGCTGTCAAGTACCATGTTGTGTTTTGCTAAACTATACTCTGATTTTTAATTTGCTACACTAAAATGACATAACATAACTAAAATGTCAAACTGACAAAAAAAGGTCGATCGCAGCTGTAATTTTGGTCTAACAAATGAGATTAGGTAGGTACACGAGGTATACCTGGAGCAGTGCTGGCCCAGTGGTAACGGCCGCGACATACGAGTTGTTCGTCGTAGGTTCGAACCCAGGCAGGTACTTTACTTTGTGTAAATTATTTCATCACCACTGCTCTCAAAACGGTAAAGGAAAACATCTTGAGGAAACCGGCATGTCCTAGAACCAAAAATTCGAAGACATGTGACATCTACCAACTGAAAAACGCACTGGGCCCGCGTGGTGGATTACGGCCCACTCCCTCTCACCGAGAGGAGGCCCGTGTCCCTACAGTGGGAACATTATAGGCTGGTATGACATGAGGTATAACAGTCAATAGGTACGCATGGCTACAGATCAAGCTATACATTCAGTATAAGCTGATCTCGCATTGTATAGGATTTCCTTACAATGACAGGTCAGTGTATACTGGAAATGTATAGCTTGATGTGTAGCCGTCTGTACCTACGGGATACACCGCAGGCCAAAAATATGTTATCATCATTCTCCTTCCCTGCCATCCCAATTTATCTGGGGTTATCGCAGCATATATTCCTCTTTCATGATTAGTAATTAGTCACCCCCTTTCTGCCGATAAAATCTTTCACGCAATCCGTCCATCGTTTCTTTTTAACCGACTTTAAAAAAGGAGGTTCTGAATTAGACCTGTATGTATGTATGTATATTTGTATGTCCACGATTTCCTCAAAAACTAATAAACCAATTTTGATGATTCTTTCACTAACGTGATTTACATACTTTTTGAAAGGTTTTATATAATACACTATTATGTATCACTAGATCTTGCGACTTCACCCGCGTGGATATCGGAAAATAGCCCACGGGGACGTACTATCGAGAAATCATAACTTATCCTTGTCTACATTATAAAGGGAAACTGTGAGAAATTTTAAGCTTTCTAGGTTCAAGGGTTTGGGCCGGGCGTTGATGAGTCAGTCAGTTTATGTAATCATTCTTATGTACAAAGTTACAATGCACAAATGCAGTGTAGCTCCGGCTTTACTAAGCGGATTTTGATGACTCTTCTTTTCGTTCGTCTTGGGCTTATGTAATTGTATATTCAACTAACAATGGAAAAATAAATTTACTTTAAAAAAAAAGTAAAAACCGACTTCAAAAACCTAAAACGAATGATAATTTAATAAAAACTCGACTCAATGTCAGCGACTTCAATTCTTCAATGCTCCTTATGTTCAAATAGCTTGGCACCGACTTAAGAAGCTGTTAAGTTTTTAACCGACTTCAAAAAGGAGGAGGTTCTCAATTCGTCGGAACCTTTTTTTTTTTTTTTTTTTTTTTATTTATGTTCCCCGATCACTCGAAGATGGCTAGACCGATTTGAATTTTTTTGTTTTATTCAAGAGGTTATACATCACAGTTGGTCCCATATAAAATTGATTAACTTTGCTTTGGTAGTTTTTGAGTTAGCTTCAATAATACGTATTTTTTCCCCACTTTTATATGGATGATGTTCTAGTTTGTTTTGCAGATAGTGGTATTAGAATTTGTGTGGGGTAGGTACACAACTAAAAAGTGAAAAATAAAAACTTTTTTACAAAAAAATACAACCGACTTCCAAAAACAACACTACAAAGTGAAAAATAACTTTAATTTCGGAAGTCGGTGGCAAAAAACGAAAGTACATTTAACACCGACACCGACTTCCGAAATTAAAGTTATTTTTCACTTTGTAGTGTTGTTTTTGGAAGTCGGTTGTATTTTTTTAAATTAAGAGCGTTATTTTATTCTTTTTAGGTTTTTGAAGTCGGTTTTACTTTTTTTTAAAGTAATTTTTTTCTTCCTAGGATTCACTCTGTCCTTAAAGGTAATCAGAAGTTTCAATGATAATATTATAATGTTTACCTATAGAGGCCTATACCACATCTCGCCATTATGTTTATGTCCCATTTTGTAATTGAGGAGCTCGTGGCTAAGTAATAACAGCTGCATGGGTCGATTCGTCAGGTTAAGCTACGCTCGCCGCGGTCGGTCCGTGGATGTGTGACCGAGACATACCGAGACTCCTCCGTGCCTCGGAAAGCACGTTAAGCCGTTGGTTCCGGCTGTCATTCGTGAATCTTTGACAGTCGTTACGGGTCGTCAGAAGCCAAAAGTCTGACAACCAGTCTTACCAAGAAATATCGTATTACCCAGTTAATGTAAAGTCGGGCGCCGTCAGTTGGGACTGGTCGTCTCTTAGCTGCCATGGCTTATTTTTTAATTTTAATATTTAATTTAGTTGTTTTAGTTTTTATCTTTTTATTACGGACGCTTTTTAACGTGCACGTCTTTCTGCATTGTTCTCACATGTATATTTTCAACATGAACGATGTAACCAATATTTTGTAAAAATATTATGATTTAAAAGAGTGTCCGTGGAGTTTCTTGCCCGTTCTTCTCCATAGGGATCTACTACGCTTTGGAATGGGCAACTAGGTTCATCTTTCTGACTGACCGACCCATTGATAATTCAAAAGTGCCTGTAATTGGTTTATTTGAAATAAATGCTTTGAGTTTTAGTTTGAGTTTGAATGGGTTGTGGAGGTCAGATAGGCAGTCGCTACATGTAAAATACTGGTATTCAGCTGCATCCAGTTAGACTGGAAGCCGACCCCAACATAGTTGGGAAAAGGCAGGCAGATTGATATTGTAATTGGGGGCAATAACTGATTTATAGCATTTCAGAAAACGCTTGTAAGTGTGGAATATTTACCTCTGTACCTATACTTACTAGATTTTCAACAAGCCAGAACATAAGTGATTGCTAAGTAAAACTAATTAATTAGAGCATCCCCGTTGTTTCGGGAAGTATATAGATATACGAGTATAGATTACTCTGAATTTATTGCTTACACTGTTCGGTGCTCCCTACCACATACATTTGTTTTAATTGTTTTCTGCCTACATAAACACCGTTGTTCCATGGATTGACAACATTATTTGGGTCGTGTGTGAATTCTACAATTCTACAACTTTTCGTTTTGCATCCTCGTCAAATTTAAGAATGTGGTATAGACAATCAAACCGAACAATATTTTCCATGGCACCAACATCGTAATTACGAAAAAATAATCCGCCATCCCAAACATTTGCGTCGGGTAAGTATTGAAGTTTTCCATTGGACAGTTGAAATTTTTTTCGCGATTACGATTTTGGTCCCATGGAGAAAGCTGTTCGGTTTGATGTTCTGTATCACACCATGAAATTTGACGAGGATGCAAAACGACACGTTGTTATAACATCATCATCATCATCATCCACAGCCTGACTTCACCCACTGCTGGGCATAGGCCTCTCTATTCTTGTACCAATCCCCACGCTCCTATGTCAGCCTCATCCAGGTTCTGCCCCCGATGGCAACAATGTCGTCCGCCCATCTCACCGCCGGACGACCGACATCTCGTCATCCAGTCCTTGGACGCCACTCTGTCACAGCCTTACTCCACCTGTCATCACTGCGCCTTGCCAGGTGTCCCGCCCGACTCCATATGAGTTCCATAATACGCTTTCCGATATCCGAATCCGAATGAGAAAAATGGACAGTTTGTAGTAACTTGACCTGCTACTGTGTGTATACAAGGTTGATATAAGCGAGAGGCATTAAATTAAACCACATATACTATAGATGCATAGTGTTAAATCGGAACTATTAAAAAAAAGTTTAGAAGAAAAATAAGAAAAAACTTTTTTCGAACAAATAAAATAGCTTAAGAGCGCTATCACAATTTCTCTTGTATTTGAGCGTTTGTCTCGAGTTTTGATATGTGATTGTGGTTTTGTTACAGCCACAAAATTAAAAAAAAACAAATGCTTAAGAAAGCTTGGTTATTTCTCTTGGGAGTGTTCTAAATAAGTATTTCAATTTGTTTACAAAAATCAGTAAAAACCTTGTCTCTGCAAAGGATGTTTCATAAAATTTTACTTTTGGACATGTTTTGATGCTTTGTTACATCGAAGATATAATAATTTAATCATTTAAAAAATATCTTTGGAACAACTGTATCTTCAACTTTGGAGTGCTCAATTCAGTTTTTTATGTTTCATACAGTAATACACCAAAAATAATTCCGTAAACCAGAGAGTTACTGACAATTTTTCGTTCGAAATTATATTTTTTATCTACGAATGTATAATCCAAATTCATACAAAATGTATTTAATAAATAAGGTTACTATGTTACCTTGCTTGATAAAAAAAATAGTCTATTTAATAGTAAAATAATATGTTTAATTAATTATTGTATGCAGTGCTAAAAATCAATGTAAATCTCGGGACACGCGGTCTTAGACGCCGACGCATCGCATTATGTAGCAATTTAGCAGTTGTGATTACGTTTATTTTGAGTCATATAATAATTATTTTTTTGTTTATAGTGTGCAATTTCAATTTATAAAAAAATCACGGTCAAAATGTAATAGCGCCCTTAATGATCTAATTATAATGTAAACATCCACATCATGTAGCTACCACATATTAATTATAAGACCTCTACCTGTTACTCATGTTTTACGAAATAAATATATCTTGTATCTCATCCTTTGTCGACATTTCCACTGACGTGCGTAACAAAACGGCAACGTGGCGTCAAAAATTGTGTCGTTTTAAGGTGTATGACCCTAGATAACTATGCGTAGGTACCTACGCATAGTTATCTAGGATCATACACCTTTAATCGACAGAATTTTCAACAATATACTTAGTCAGCTGTTAGGGCAGATACGTCGTGTTTCAACAAAGAAAAAACTAAAAAATAATCCTGTGACTAAACTATTGCTTCTATTTATCTAATTTTTAGTAAAGAGGCTGAAAATGATACAAAGTATATGTGGTTTAATTTAATGCCTCTCGCTCATATCAACCTTGTATAATGTTGTGTGTTTGTGATGTTGTGATAGTTTTCTTTAGTAACTATTCACCCCTGTAATCTCCAAAGGATTAGGCAGAGGTGTACCTATAGTAACTCCCACATCTTGCAAATTATTTTTGAATCCCATGTAAAAGGGGGTCAGCCTTTTGCCATCATCCGGCTACAGATAAATTTTTAATGAAAAAATCCAGTAATACTTTGCCCGATTCGGAAATCGAACCCAGTACTTTTTTTATTATTATTATTCTTGAAAAATAACTTGCGCCATCTTTTTCTTGTGATATTGACGTTTCACTTCGATAAAATGTATTGTCATTTAAGTAATAAAAAATAACGTGATTCTTTACTAAACATGTCAATAAACCAAATCACAATTATTTTTATCCATGACTAAAACAAAGAAGGAATATCATATAATTGAATTCAGTTACCTAATTTAATAATATTATTGCCTTATCAACACGTTCCTTTTAATAATATAATAATTTGTACATAATAAATAATGATATGTGTTTTTATTATGAAAATTTGTTATTATAACAATGTCGCAATTCATTTTTGTTGTCATCAATCTGTTACTAATGGAACAAGCAAAATTTGAACTAATTTATTACCCGACTACGGCGAAGCAAAAAGGAGGGTTATTATTTTGACCGGTATGTATGTATGTATGAATGTATGATGTTCATCTGTTCCCCTCATAACTTATAAACTTCTTATCACAATTTGACAAGTGAGGTATCATTGGAAGCGTCTTGATCGTCGGCTGGTAATAGGCTATGTGACGTCACATTAAATGAAATGTGGCGCCCTCTAGAGGACAAAGTCCTGAACAAAAAAAAAATTTTTTTTTTTTTAATGAAAGGGCTTAATTAGCATATTTCCAAAAATATATATTTTTAGCTATTGCTCGCGGCTTTGCTTGCATGTACCCGTTTATTGGGAATAATTTCTAAAATCACGCCTCAGATGTGAACCAAACATATTTTCTCTGCAAACCTACCCAAATGTTACCCTATGTTATAATTATTCTTCTATAAAAATGCAAAGTGGCTCTGCAGATACTTTAACACGGAATTATAACCCCAAAATAATTTAAATAAAAAGTTAGTTTAAAAACTAAAGCCCGACTACTGAAACACGATCACGATCTAAAAAGTATGAAACAAGAAAATATTGTCATCTGAAATTAGAAAAAGACAGACAAATTTAAAATCCGGAGTCACATACGTGTGACTCCGGATTTTAAATTTGTCTGACTTTTTTCTTTTTTTGAATGTTTCAGAAAAGTTACAACTTAGTTACGGAAGTAAACTTGCGTTCTTATACAATTTATTTCTTAAATAACTTTCTCAGAATTTTTATTTTACTCTAAACAAAAACACGTACAAAAACAATTAACTCAGAAATGTAAAAATTCTGTTAAAATATAACTTCCCCATTGAGAATTCACAGCCATTACTGCCGAAGCCAAATTGCCCAATTTAAATAAAGACTTTTCTTTTACAGATGGCGCAAAAACCGAAATTTCAACGAATAAAATGATCGATCTACTAACCGACATGCACACTTGAAAAACGGAAGATGGAATTAAAAATATTATTTTCGACCCTCACCATATTAGTCATGTGCAAGTTCAGTTTTTCAACAACAGATATATACGGTAACACGTCTATATCAAAATTAGATAGCATAACAAATTTTGCCAATCAACCAAAAATGGTTGCCAACAAAACTGATAATGAATTTGAAATAGAAGAGTTTATAATTAATACAACACTAAACAGAGATAGTAAAGAAAAACTAGAGAATAGTAATGATACAGAATCTAGTATACAATACAATGATACTGAGTCGTGTGTTGGCGACCCCGACTTTTGTAATATGACGCATGAAGAATATTTGGAGATGTTAAATGATTACATATTCCCACAGCCTTATGAATGGGTTTTGATAGCAACTCATGCTATAGTGTTCGTGATTGGTTTAATAGGGAACGCCTTAGTGTGTATAGCAGTGTATAGAAATCATTCTATGAGGACTGTGACGAACTATTTCATCGT
Organism: Cosmia pyralina; assembly: GCA_946251885.1. Lineage (NCBI taxonomy): Eukaryota > Metazoa > Arthropoda > Insecta > Lepidoptera > Noctuidae > Cosmia > Cosmia pyralina. The sequence continues at coordinate 19,566,535 of OX276362.1, forward strand.
AAACCTGGCCGTGGCTGATTTTATGGTGATTCTCATTTGTTTGCCGCCCACCGTGCTGTGGGATGTGACGGAGACATGGTTCTTCGGGACTGCGATGTGCAGAATCGTGCTCTATTTTCAGGTGAGTGAGTTAATTTTTGTTCATTCTTAGTTGTATAGTTATATTGCTTGGTTGCCAAAATTTTACTTTTGACTAACCATAACTCCATGCAATGTCTGGTCATTGAAAAGATTCTGATAGCAATTTACTCCTAAAATGTCTTTTAAAGAAATCTTTTGTGGTATAGAACCTTTCGTTCAGCTTGCATATTAATGAACATATATTACACGGGAAAGAAATTGGATGCTATATATAATTTAGTATCACATAGGTATATGATTGTATGAATTTGGTATTGCTTCGGCTTTTCCACCTGCGTTCTCTATTGTTATCTTAAAAAGCGTACAAAGCCCAGATACCTCTCTTGAATATAATATGAGAAATCGATTCTTTGCTATGAGATGAATATTTTGAATTCCTTCATGAAAAGGGGTATATAGTTCAACGTTAGCTAAATTATTTTTGGTATAGACATAAGTATTTAATGGCATATAGCATCTCTTTTATAGGAATCTTAAAAAGTTCACGTTCGAAGTTCGTCTACACACTAATATCCTCCTGACTCTATTTCACTCTTATGCCCCTTAAAGGTGTTCACTATAGTTGACCGTTAGTGAAGCGTCTCTGCTTTAAGTCTGGCAAAATTTGCTTTCCTCTGTCAGTTTGTTGAAAGAAAGAAAAATATTTTATTTGGGACACGCACAGGAAGGTTAAAAAGGAGCATATAAAAGTAACAAAATAAACATTAAAAAACAAAAAAAAAATAAAATAAAATAAAAATTCAAACTAAAAAGAGACCTGTGCGAGGCCAAAAAGTCTCTTATCTCAGCATAAAGCTGGAATATTTAAAAAATAAATACCGCAACGCTGGTATTCTGATAGGGCCTGTGTGATGCCACGGACATACCCACGGATATCTATTTAAAATCCCTAGGGGAATAAAATAAAATAAAATACAAACACTAGAATACCTTGAAAAGAGAAAACAAAAACCGTAAATAAGGTCGTGTGTATGTTGGTACTACTCTTATTTGCCTAGCCTTTTCCCAATTGTGTTGGGCTCGACTTCCAGTCTAACCGGATGCAGCTGAATACCATTATTTTACATGGAGCGACTGCCTATCGGACCTCCACAACCCAGTAACTGGGTAAAATGATACCCCTTGGTAAGACTGGTTGTCAGACTTTCGGGCTTCTGACGACCCGTAACGACTGTCAACGATCCACGAATGACAGCCGGGACCAACGACGGAGGAGTCTCGGTATGTAAAGATGGTCACCCATCCACGGACCAACCCCAGTAAACGTAGCTTAACATGATGGATATACCCGTGCGGCTGTTATTACTTAGCCACGAGCTCCTCTATAGGTCGTATTTTACATCCGATCTGGACGAAAGTATAAACTTATTGGCAATTTTATTTTCGAGCCATTTGGGGTTGAAAAAAGTTTGTGCTTGCGAGGTCTATGTTCGCAGATCTTCTAGTTTTAGAGCTTATTTCAAGATGAATAGCGACTACTCACCGAATAAATTAAAAAATGGAACAGAACTTAATCGTAGGTGGTGAAACAGGACCATAATATACTCGATAGTCTATAAATCCAAACATTAAATCATGAAAGTACGTAATAAAAAGAAAAAGTAACGTTTAAAAGCCAAGAAGAAGAAGAAGGTTCTTTAGATGTCATTATCCTCTTTCCTAAAACATACTTACCAAAAGAAAAAAAATACGTTCCAAGAGACACAACAAATGTTATTACTGATCCCAGAGGATGTTAGAGAACTTCCTTTTCATTTCACTTCGACGCGTTTTTCAATATCCTCTGAACTTGAACAGCTGCTAATTAAGACCCACCCGCACTCTTCCTTAGAAATGTGTTTTCTTATAAAGCACAATAATAACAAATTGGTATCTGAAAAGACAATTAAAGGAATATCGCAAGACAACGCGAAGGCAAAATAAATAAAGTGTTAGAAATAAAACCAATTGAACCAATTTGATGTCGTAAGTTTGTCTGTTTACTGAGAATCTTTGTTTTTTACCGGATAGATTGCTAAAATCTATCTATAATATCACAATATAGATTTTTACAATTTCTCAACATGAGCTCTTGTTAGATGTACTTTTACCAGAGACAATTTTTAAAAAGTATTCCGAACTAGAAACGAATCAATTTTTTTTTTAAATCAGGTGTTAATTCTACTACTTCTTCTAATAAAACTTTCAGTATATTAAAATCTTTACCGCATTCAGAATTTTTCCCTAGTGTACTCAAACTCAAATTCAAAGCATTATCTATACTAATATTATGAAGAGGAAAGATTTTTTTGTTTGTTTGTACCGAATAAGCTCCGAAACTACTGGACCGATTTTAACTATTTTTTCATCAATAGAAAGCTTATTATGTGGAAGTAAACGCTAAGCGAAAACGAAGTAACGTGACACGAGGTATAGGACTATTTTATATTAAAACAAAATATATCACGCGTACAAAGTTGCAGGCTGAAGCTAGTTTGAAATAAACCAATTACAGGCACTTTTGAATTGTCAAGGCAATAAGGTACGATACAAATGGCCACATTAACAATGATATGTGACGACTAAACACAAGTTTAGGGCTTAATATAACAAAGTCCAAAGTGATTAAGGTTTTCCTTCTAGTTATTCTACTTCCATAGAAAATCTAGTTCCATGTTTATATCTGGAAGTTCCTTCCTGTATCCGACAGAATCCCGAACGACAAAATACGGCACATCGATAACGTACGTCATCAAGCCCTATCTAGCTGGCTTGAAAATAATGGCTTCCTATGTATGAGCCAAACTCTTTATTCGATATGCGTAAAATATATTTTCTACGGACTGCAGATAAAAACGGGTCTGCAGTGCGATTCTGTATAACCATCTCACCGTGAATACTTAGGTGAAGTGAGCGTGGAGTGAGCTGTCAATAGTGTCAATTCCTAGCAAAAACAAACTCACTTCACCTAAGTTTTCACGGTGAGATTTTTACAGAATCGACCGGCTGGGTGCATTAGAGATTTACCCACCCATAATATTGGAAAATTTCAGGGCTATGTAAAATTTGTAAAGAATGGTAATTTGTACGTTTATCTTTTAGACAAACTTAAATCTATCTTGGTTGTGACAATCGCTTTTCTGCTAAGTTACCAACTGTTGCTTCTGACTAACAGAAGTTGCAGTAGTTGAGTTTAATGTGGCCGGCTTCTCCCAATAAAAAATCTTTCATCTTATATACTATATAAAACAAAGTCGGGTTTGTTCGAACACTTATAACTCGAGAACGGCTGGACCGATTTTGATGGTTTTTGATTTGTTGTATTTGTCTCCGTCCCGAATAGACTAACTATTAAAAACATAGGAAAATTCACAAAAAAACTATGGAGAAAATTCATTTTCTCATACATTGGACGACAGGGCTGTCGGGTATCTTTCATTCTATTTAGAATTCCAAATTCAAATTAATTTTATAATCAGTTGTTCATTTGTTTTCCCGACGTTCGATTTATAGAAATTTGACAGGACGTCTGGCGGGTCAGCTATGTAGTATTTTCTAAAATAAAAATCAATTGCCACTTCAGAACGGATGCATCTATTTGGCTAATTATTTTTTTTTGTTGTATTTGTAATTGTCAGACCTAGGTTTGTATAAAAGAAACTTCTACACAGTTTATTGTTACAGAGTTAATTTACTAACACTGCTGTAATAAATATGTGGAGATTTGATACAAGTAACAACCCACTATCGCAATTTATTTGGGGTCAGCGCAACATGTCCCTTTCTTCCATACTTCTTTCTCTATTAGTCGTCATCTCGGTAGTCATTCCCTTTCTAGCCATGTCATCTTTCACACAGCCCATCCATCGTTTCATTGGTCTTCCCTTACTCTTATAGTCATCGACATTAATACTTTAAAGAAAACTTTTTTACAAAAAAAAAACAACCGACTTCCAAAAAATTACTACAAAGTGAAAAATAACTTTAATTTCGGAAGTCGGTGTCTTTGGATCCGTATTTTAGCTTTTTGCCACCGATTTCCGAAATTAAAGTTATTTTTCACTTTGTAGTATTTTTTTGGAAGTCTGTTGTTTTTTTTTTGTAAAAAAGTTTTTTATTTTTCACTTTTTAGTGGGTCAGTCTGTAATTCATCTATGTTACAATAGCCTAATGTCAACTGCTCATCCCCTTTTACAAAATATTGCTTTTCCCGATACAAGGACGTTAATTGTTGAGGAGTTCTCCCAACTCCCAGTAAGGAACCAGGAGAACTGGAACTGATAGTGAAGTCACCATCAGCTCCATTTCAACATAATGTATTGTGACGAGCATAAATTACTTAGCAATAATCGAATCGCAAGCCGTGAAATATGTATTATTGAGTAGTTCCGATGGCCATCTCCGGTCTTCCTCATCAGTTCTACTTCACTAAATGGTGCTTTCCGGGAGCAAATGCACGAGTTACTATAAAAAATAACCAAATATACTATAGGTTTTTTTTTTACTTTTGAGCAGAAAATTGTTTAATTCTTAAAATACACACATCAAAAGTGTCTAGGGATCAAGCATTTTTATGCGGATTTCTTGAGATTGAGATGTGGCTTTGTAATAAATTTATGATTTTATAAATTTATATGGATCCTTTTTGGTGCATTTCATAATTTGAATCAGGAACTGTGAATCAAATTCGAGTAAAAGATGAAAATCAGCTGTCAATATTTTCCCTATAAAAACATACAACGCATTGAAGACATTATTAGTGCTACTGTTTCCCTACTACTGATTAAAACCAACGTTATTATGGAGCGGCGACGTCATTTAAGCAGGGAAGAAATACTCAGAGCCGTGGGAATGATAGAAGCTGGTTCCCGGCAACGTACTGTGGCTTTAGCTCTGAATACAAGTCAGAGTGTTATCAGTCGACTTTGGACACGTTACCGAAGCACTGGTACCGTGGCTGAGCGCCATGGAGGACGGTATCGCTGCACCACACGGAGACAAGACCGATACATTCAAATCTTAACTCGAAGAGCTCCAACTATAACCGCCATGATGTTAGCCGTGAGGCTTCATCACTCTTCAGGGAACTTAATTAGCGACCAAACAGTCAGAAACCGCTTGCATGAAGTGAACCTTCATTCCCGAAGACCGCTACGGGTACCACCTATAGCAATGCACAATCGTAGGATTCGATATCAATGGGCTCTTGAACACAGAAATTGGGCAGAAGAACAATGGCGTTTCGTGTGCTTTTCTGATGAGTCTCGTTTTGGTATGAGACCGGATACAAGACGTATACGACACTGGAGAACCCCTGGACGCCAACAGCGATTAAAATCCTGCCAGGAAGTCCATCCTTATAGTGGTGGAACCATCATGGTATGGGCGGGTATTTGGATCGGCGGAAGAACTGAGTTGATTTGGATCAGAGGCAACCTCAACGCTCAAATTTATGCTGAGACGATTGTATCAGACGTCATCGTTCCTCTACAAGTGCAAATCGGTCCCTTATTTCAGTTAATGCATGATAATGCACGACCGCACACCGCAAGAGTTGTAAGACAGACTCTCGCCGCAGCTAACATCAATGTCCTGCCCTGGCCTGCTCAGTCGCCAGACTTGAACCCGATTGAGCATGCATGGGATATGCTACAGAGAAGAGCTCTGCCGAATATGGAGGGTATCCAGTCGCAAGAAGACCTTTTTTTGTTGTTGCAACGAACATGGGCGGCCATTCCACAGCGTGATTTGGATGAACTCATTTTGAGTATGCCAAACCGATGTTCTTGTGTTGTTAGTGTTCGCGGTAGAAACACGGATTATTAATTGTTTAAGTTACCCAATAAAATTTTAAAGAAAACTGTTATTTCAGTCTTTTTTTCGAACTTTAATGTTAGTGGTTCAAATGTCAAAAATCCCTTTATTAGGAAAATGGCAAATTTCTTTATTAATGCAAAGGTGACTTGGTTTATCGTTACTGTGACAAACGAAAACACTTTATTTGATGAATCCTTAAAGAAAATTTTAAATAATATCAATCAGGAGAAAAGTTATTGCAAAAATATATGTTGATCCCTAGACACTTTTGATGTGTGTATAAATTAAGTTTTCCTACACAAGTCAAAATGTTCTCAGCTTGCGCCTTCGGGAACTTCGCCCGTTTACATTAGAATATTCATAGCTAAGACAGGACAACGTGTCGGGTCAGCTACTGTATTATTATCATGGAATATTCTATCTACTTTCTAGTAGCCTTCTCTTCTAGCTGTATGAACAGCTCACTTCCCCTTTAGAACACATAGGGCTTTTCACCACCTACAATTAAGTTTCTATTACTTTCTTGGCAGATAATTTCATACAAAACCTGTTCCATTTTTACCCGACTATGGCGAAGCAAAAAGGAGGATTATTATTTTGACCAGTATGTATGTATGCTCATCTGTTCACTCATAACTTCTAAACTCCTTATCATAATTTGACAAATGAGATATCGTTGGAAGCGTCTTGATTGTCCGCTGGTTATAGGGAATATGGCGCCCTCTAGAGGGCGTCATAAAGTCATGAACTAAAAAAAAATTTCAATGATGCTGTGTTGGGTACCAAATGAAACGGCTTACTTAGCACATTTCAAAAATATATATATTGTCAGCTATTGCTCGCGGCTTTGCTTGCATGCACCTGATAATTGGGAATAATTTCTAAAATCACGCCTCAGATTTGAGTTAGATTTTCTCTCCAAACCTACCCAAAATACATGTAAAATACCTAATTATTCTTCTTTAAAAATGTTAATCGGCTCCAAAATAAACGAAATTATAACCCCAAAATAAAATATTTTCTTGTTTCGTACTCTTTAGAGCGTGATTTTTCAGTAGTCGGGTTTTAGTTTTTAAACTTACTTTTTATTAAATTTATTCGGTAAATAGTGGCTATTCGGACATCGTGAAATAGGCCGTAAGTAACTCATTGATTATTCTATGGATGAGGCCATTTCTGGTCCTACCCACAAGAAATGTGATCGCATTCAATTATCAATTTTCTAGCAGGCATCTATCACAATTTAACCCTTGACAAAAGATGACCACTAACCAACAATAAGGGTAGTCATATTTTGTAAAGGGAATTACAACGAACTAATTACACAAAATTCTATACCAACGTTGTCTTTTGGCTTACAAAAACACATCTTACCAAACTCGATACTTTATTAGACAAATTGCTTGGTATCGAATACGATGTACAATTTATCACCAGCATCCGTTATTGAGTCGAACGATTAATTTCCGTACAACCCCTCCCTTGGCTGACACTTTAAACCGGCAGTGTGACCGGTATTTCGGTTAACTGCTTCTATTTGGCTCATGTTTGATGATGACGTTATAGGCTTTCGTTTCTTGTGCTTGAGGATTTGAACCTAGCAATTACCAATGTGATTTTTCCACCGTACTTATGGTTTAATGTTATTAGTTGGATATCTTGTTTCTTAACGTTCAGTTAGGTCTGATTTTCACGGTGCGATATAATTGCCTGTGGCATACCAATAAAAGTTGCATCGTCTGATTAGTGTTTAGACGGTGCAAGATATTTGTTGCCTCAATTTTAATGTATGCCACAGGTAAGAAACTTGCATCGTTATTTCTACCATAATACTCGTATTATAAATCCTACTACGTAAAAATTATGTGTGAAAGTAGAAAGAAAGTAAAGTATAAAGAGGAGGTCGTGGCTAAGTAATAACAGCTGCACACGTCGATCCATCATGTTAAGCTACGCTTGCCGCGGTCGGCCCGTAAATGAGTGACCATCTTTACATACCGAGACTCTTCCGTGCCTCGGAAAGCACGTTAAGCCGTTGGTCCCGGCTGTTATACTTGGATCTTTGACAGTCGTTATGGGTCGTCCCGAAAGTCTGACAACCGGTCTTACCAAGGGGTATCGTGTTACCTAGTAACTGGGTTGTGGAGGTCAGATAGGCAGTCTCTGGTATTCAGGTGCATCTGGTTAGACTGGAAGCCGATCCCAACATAGTTGGGAAAAGGCAGGCAGATTGATTGATCGTGTTTCTAAACATTTAGTTAGATCTTATTTTCACGTGCGATATAATTGCCTGTGGGCATACCATACGTTGAAGCAAAGCAACAATATAAGTTGCACCGTCTGAATAGTGTTTAGACGGTGCAAGTCATTTGTTGCCCCAATTTTAATGTATGCCACAGGTAAGAAACTTGCATCGTAAATTCTACTACAATATTATAAATCCTACTACGTATTAATACTATAAATGTGGTTTGTTATTCAAAACGGCTAAAGGGATTTGGATAGCATTTGCCACACAGATAGTTTTTATCCTGGATTAACACATAGGATACTTTTTGTCCCAGTAGTACGTTCCCGTGGGATAATTTCCGATTTCCACGCGGGCGGAGCTGCGGGCAAAAGCTAGTGCTTAAATTCATAAATGTGTCGAGTATTAAGTAATCAGTATTATGAGTTTATTCACCTCATAAACCAGGAAAAATGGATCAGTCCTTTTTAGTTCGTTAGAATTTAATCATTTGTGGCGGCATCTACAACGTTACATGCGAACTACGCATCAAAGACTTGACGTCACACAAATCCTGCATCGCACAATCAGTGCTTGCCGCGCAACTGGCATATACAGGATAAATTTTTAAGCAGGGCGCAAATTTTCACAGGGTGAATAAAACAACTTTTACTACTGAAACAAACCAAAAATCGTAAAAAAAAAAATCAGCTTCTCTCTACATTTTGACTAGTTCGGTGTAGATCAATGTACTGAACAGTTGATTTATTTTTCGCGATTTCAGAGTCAGTCCTATAGTAAAAGTTGTTAATTTTCATGGGTAGAACACCCTGTGCAAATTTGCGCCCTGCTTAAAAATTTATCCCGTATAGCCAGTTGCGCGGTAAGCATTGCTTGATGTGCGATGCAGGATCTGTGTGATGGCAAATCTTTGATGCGTAGTTCGCATGTAACGTTGTAGATGCCGCCACAAATAATTAAATTCCAACGAACTAAAAAAGATTGATCTGCTTATTCCGGTTTATGAGGTGAATATACTCACAATACTGATTACTTACTCGACACATTCACGACATCCGTCTGGTTGGAGGATCCTCCCTTTTCTATGGAGGTTGAGTTAACTTTACACCCCGTTTACCTCTATAAATTCTTTATAGTCCTATCCTCCTAAAAAGTTTCTCGGAACGAGTATTTGATCACCACTATTTATTGTTCACAATCACTACGTGCTGGCTGGGTCCCCCAAATTAATTTCACCTTAGAGGCCTGTTTCACCTCCTATGATTAAGTTCCTATCATAGACATATACAAAAAAGGAGGACTCCGCGACACGCGTATCGAAAGTGAAGCACCGTACCGATCTATGTGTGAGTGATTTGACAAAGACGCCGTCATTTCACGTAATGGCGGCCGCCTCGCGCCTGGCCGGTCGGTATACTATGATGTAAATGTGTGCGTGAGGCGCATGTTTGTACAAACGGTCCCGGCATACTTACTGTGCTTCACTTTCGATATGCATCGCGCGGAGTCCATCTTTTTTCATACGTCTATCGTTCCTATTAACTTACTTGGCAGATAGTTTCATACAAATTTCTTGTTCCCCCGACCCACCCCGTTGCATCGCATCGCCTGCTCGCACTATTGCTTCGTTTTCGCGTAGAGTTCTTTCTGACTTTTTTTCTTTTTACTCGGCTCTTAATCGTGTTGTTTATGGCCTTCTTCAAGTGCTGGACTATCAAATGCAAATATACTTTTTAAAGTCTGAATGGTAGTTCCCGAGATAAATAAAATTGAAAACAGATCTTCAAGTAGGTACCTGTTTATCTCGTAAAAAGGAATATCGCGAAAAGACCCGTCTTCAATTTTGTTTATAATGTGTACAAATCGCTAAAGTTTAAAAAGTTTAGTTCCCGAGATATTAGCGCGTTCAAACATACAAACAAAAAACCAAACTCTTCAGCGTTATTATTGGTATAGATACTCTTTCTATGTATATTCTGTTGATTATAAATTAGGCTTGAAATGATTACTAACCAAAACTTTGTTAATTAAAGTTTTGCGAAGAAAATTATAATACTTGGATCGTATATTGAATTATGTCCAAAAGTCTGACAGCCCGTCTCACCAAGGTATACCGTATTATGTAGTTACTGAGTTGTGGAGATCTGAGGGCATAGACAAATAACATTCGATTAGCGATGACGCTGGTTAAAAGCCAAAAAATGTTTAAGGTTGACATAAGCTATCGAAATGTCACGTGATCATGTCAATGTCACTTTGAAGCTGTAGCGATTGTAGTAACAGAATCGATTCGAAGCGAATGCCATTTGTCTAGGGCCTCAGGTAGGCAGTCGCTCCATATCGTATCCAGTTAGACTGGAAGCCGACCCCAACATAGTTGGTAAAAGACTAGGCAGGCAGAGTGGGTCGGATCTAGTATCGTTTGGCAAGAGGCGGGGGGGTAAAAGGGGTGAAAGCTGGTAGGGGTTGGGTCCCTAATTATAACGCCACCACTCATATTACAAGGTAATGCATATTTTCCGTAATTAAAATTGTTTGTTAGGTTCCTTTAAACCCTGCAGATACAAATAGAAGCCTCCGGGGCTCCGTCGACCTGCTGTCAGTTTTCTAAATTTATAATTTCACAATATACCCTGACTCCACGTAGGCTACTACCCCCAGAGTGTATTTAAAAAACAGGAGGCGCGGAGGGAGAGCAAACCCCGCCCGCTGTAACAAAGCTTAGGTACCATGGGTGCCTATCCTTTGTTACGTAAGGACGAAGGGGCTGCACTTCCCGCAGCGCCGGAGACGTTGCAGAAGCAACTTTAAAGTGTTTTAAGGTTAGGTTACAATAACTAGTTTTTCTCAAGAACGGTGCACTAGTTGGACATCGCTCCACCCCGTCAGGGGGTGCGACTGGCGGTGCCGGGGCGTGGCCCCCTCTCCGCGGTAGCGCTCGTTGGCCCGTCACTACGGGCCCCTCATTTGATCGGCCTACGCGGCCTAAAAGATGATGGGACGCGGATATGCGCGTCCCTGTGAGTGGTTGCTATTACTGTGTCTGTAGGCACGCCACGACGCTGCTAATCAGCGCCGCTTTCTTCACCGTATCCCGGCGGTCAACCCCAACCAGGTGGAACCCCCACCTACATGGGGGAAGCCCAGCAGAAGGCGACCTGCGACAGAGATACGGACTCGACGTTCCTACAGAAGGGGTGAGTGGCTCCCGCCCGCCCCACTTTCAGAGCTAGCCGAGCCTGGCACGGGTTAGGGAGAACGTGTAATGGGTGTGTGGGTGACATTGTGTTGTGTGACGTCACCCGGTGTCTACGTGAATCGCGCGCCCGCGCTGCGTCTTCACGCGTGTATTTATGCGCCTGTATAGAGGTGAATGTCTACTGTTTGCTGCGCGACACGCCTAAATTATCCTAGCACGCATCACGCAACAGATGTATGTTATGTGTGGAGTCTATTGTCACAAGTGAGCCGCGTCAAGAACGGTGCATTACCTTTTCATGGGAGTAGTACCAGGGGAGTGGGGGCACTCCCCTCTACTGTTCCCACCCCACCCCCCTTCTCCCGCCAAACGATACTAGATTTCAACCGGCAGAGTTAACACTGAATTATTTAATTTGTATGCGCTGTATGTTTATAGTATAGTAGTGACGATGATGATGATTCCAAATACACCATAGTGAATTACTGTAATGTAAGCTATTTTTAAGGTTCCGCACCTCAAAAGGAAAAACGGAACCCTTATACAGACAGACAGATGGACAACGAAGTAAAGGACAAAGTCCAAAAATTGTTAATTTGTTTTCCTATCACATAAAGAAATATTTTCAAGTCTATCAGTCTGTCAAGACCTTTTTTCTCAAGAATGTGTAGAGGTATCAAGTTGAAATTAATATCAAATACGTAAGTCTATGGTCTTTTGAAGCTCTAAAAACTTAAGCTTCTAAGTCAACGGAATAAAAAAAATACGGCCATATATGCGACATATTTTGATATTCGCAAGTAAATCAAAACCTATAAAGTACTTCCCGTTGACCTAGAATCATGAAATTTGGCAAGAAGCAAGGTCTCACAGCACAAGTAAAGGAAAAAGTCTGAAAATAGTTAATTTGTAATTTAATCACATATTTTTTTTTATTACAAACTTAAATTTGCAGTTGGAGAATTGACCGTGACATATAACAATGTACAGTAACTACGACGCTAAGTTTGTTTTTGGGATAGTTATAATTCTTTTCAGAGCCCTTCATTGTCCGTGATCCGACACACACTTGGCCAGCTTGACAATATAAAAATACCATAAGAATTCTCGATAAGATAGATAAAAAAGATTCAATCACAACAACTTCAAAGATATACATTTTAATTTTCCAATATTGTGTACATACCTCTCTCGCTGATTGTGCGTACACACTCCACATACTCGTAACTGCTCGATATTGCGTAAATTCTTCCGTTTACTGACATAGCAAGCGAGTGACGTCATAGAATAATAAATAGATAGAAGCGAAACTTCCCTTTGAACGTAAGTACGATATGGCCATGGTATATCCCACGCTTGCTCAAGTTGAACAGGGTTGTCAAAATTGTCAAAATGCATTTTTTAATTTTTTTTTATTAGCAACCTTACTAAGTTATAAAATAACTTGTATTAAGGGCAGTGGTACAAGCCCATACATATTTCAGTTTTACGAATAAATTGCAGGCAGAACAAGTGTTTTAAACTAAAGATAACATAGGCCTTAATTACAGAACTCGAAAATTACTATTTATTTATTTGATATTTGGATTATTCGTGTTTGTTTGTGTGTGGGGGTGTGTGTGTGTATGATGTGTGTGTCTGTTGTGGTGATCGTGTTTGTTTTGGTTTTGCGCGGCAGACCAACATCCAGATGGGTGGATAAACTATAAAGGATCGCGGGTCACCTAAAGTCACACAGACCAGGGCAGCATAGCATAAAAAGGAGGACGCCTCAGCGGTGGGCAGGACAACGCTGTCCAATGATGAAAAAATTATAACTGCCGCGGCGCGCGCCGCACACGACATCTATACTTGACACTTCACAATGAAAAACTGTCACTTGCTACTTGAACTAAACTTGCTACATAGGTACGTCAATCATTCTGCCTAGCCTTTTCCCAACTATATTGGGGTCGGCTTCCAGTCTAACCGGATGCAGCTGAATACCAGGATTAGTTGTCATACTTTCGGGCTTCTGACGACCCGTAACGGCTGTCAAAGATCCACGAATGAAAGCCGGGACCAACGGCTTTACGTGCTTTCCGAGGCACGGAGAAGTCTCGGTATGTAGATGGTCACCCATCCACTGTTCGACCCCGGCAAGTGTAGCTTAACCTGATGGATCGACCCGTGCGGCTTTAATTACTTAGCCACGAGCTCCTCTTGCTACACTAATGCCTATGTAAAAAACCGGCCAAGTGCGTGTCGGACCAGGCACAATGAAGGGTTCCGTAGTTGGGATGAATATTTATCTTCAGAACAAACTTAACATTGTAGTTGAAAAACATGTTCTCCCATACATTCCAACTGTAAATGTAAATCTGTACTCACAATATTGATATATTTACTATGGTATTTTAAGACCACAGACTTCTTATAGGTTTTCCTGTAATCTACAGGTAAAGATCTATTTTCTGTATTTTTTTCAAAATTTATCATGAAAAATATATATAAAAATATAGATGAGACCCTCATAGTAAGCCCTTTCATTTGACATGTCACATGGTGTAGTTTGCAAAACTTTTTTTTTTTAATTTTCTTATTTGACCCCCAAAAGTGACTTCTATATTCAAATTTCATTTATTTACTTTACCTGTCCGTGTTTGGGTCACAGAAATTCATATGTGTATCAAATTTCAACTTAATCGGTCCATTAGATTCGGAGAAAATTGGCTGTGACAGACGGACAGACAGACATACAGAGACAGACACACGAGTGATCCTATAAGGGTTCCGTTTTTCCTTTTGAGGTACGGAACCCTAAAAATGTAAATCAGCTATAAGTGCGTTGTTATCCGTCTTCGTTGGCCGCTCCAACCGGCCTGCACAATTGAAGGAAATAGCTAAAACATTGCTTCCTAAGTTTAAAAAATTCTTCTGCTCAACAACGTAAATGACGCAATGAATGTTGTTGAATTGTCAAAATGAAAGGCATTGCCATTGTAAGTGGCAATTATCCCGCAGGAAAAAATGGCCGTAGAGAGACGCCTTTACTCAGGAGTGTGTGAAACAGTGACGTCCAATGATAATAAAATTAAAATTTCCGTTTTTTTTTTCTTTCAAATGCCTTGGCCAGTCCAACTGGCTTTAAACTGTAGGCATTTTGAAAGCGTTTAAAACCGTAAATTATCTTCTACACATTTTTAATCTATGGTGCCATCAGCTATTACGAAGTAACACTCAGAGCTCGCGCGAATAATGTGGTGTACAAATTCAATTTAACATTTAATATTGTTTGGCATGGATAATGGAATCCAGGGCTGTATTGTTCGGATTTGTCTTTTATTTAAAATGTGTTACGCTATGGATTTTGAGTTCGTTTTATTATAAGAGTTCAATTACTGTATTATTATTACTTAATTACTGAATTATTACGGAATGATGTTGTGGCAGACCAGTTGCGGTAACGCCATGTTAAATACTTATTTAAAAGCACATTTTCCCCAGATTCAGAATCCATTTTTTGTTTTATTTAAAAATCTTTTATTATTATCTTCTTATCGTAAAATATATATACTTAGATAGCACAAAAACATATAATAGTATTATGTACAAGCATGTTAAAAAAAGAAAGAGCTCATTTATGACATCAAAAAATTCGTTCGCCAATAAAATTTACTTTTTGGTCAAAACCCAAATCAAAATCCGTTTATCTTCTTTTGCCGGATCGATAGCTAAATAATAGCTAATAGCCTATTAGTATGGCAAATTAAAAGTTTTTTTTTTTTCATTTTTTAAATGAATACCAGTATTTTACATGGAGCGACTGCCTATCTGACCTCCACAAACTAGTCACTGTGTAATACGATATCCCTTGGTAAGACTGGTTGTCAGACTTTCGGGCTTCTGACGACCCGTAACGACTGTCAAAGATCAAACAGTACAAGGACCAAAGGTTTAACGTGCTTTACGAGGCACGGTATGTAAAGATGATCACCTTATCCATGGACCGACTGCGGCAAGCGTAGCTTAACCTGATCAATCGACCTGTTCGGCTGTTATTATAAGTAATAAGCCACGAGCCTACTACGATGATGTAGTGCAAGACTAAAAATATGCCGTTCTATTTCTGGCTCATAGATGAAGTAACTTAGTTGTGGGCGGTGAAAGGATTTTTCCCACTTGCCACTAGGAGTGAGGCGTATTTATCGAAACAGTTAAAAAAAAAACAGGTTTTTAAAAGTAACAACATGGAACAGATATCTCAAAACCGAAAAAACAGTTCCTGCCTGTTTCGCCTGTTCCACAACCTACAACAGACATTGCCGTAACTGGTGTGTGTATTTATGTAATTATAACAAGCTCTTCTCTATCTAGCTTATGGATGTTTACTTTGTAGAAAGAGAGAGATACAAACGAAACTGGCCTGGAACAGTTTGGAACAAGCTCTTTTCTCTTCCGACTTATTGTAATAGAAAGAGATAGCATCTGTTCTCTGGAACAAGGTCTTAAAAAAAATAGAACATAATAAAGATTGTAATCTGTTACAATCATAGTCTTTGGTTGCTATGTAAAGGCTGTTATTTTGGAACAGTATTTTGAAACTGTTATTTTCCCGGAACTGGAACAGGTGAAACAGGTTTCTAATTTTACCTGTTACAGACCACCTCTACATGCCACAAGAAGAAGGTGCTAACATTTATGTGTTTCAATCAAATTGTGTTCTATTTTGACTAACGTGTTTGTCGAGATTGACCGACTTGTTTCATAATCGAGCGGATACTTAAGGACACCGAAGTTTGGTCACGTGTAACCAAATTACCCACAGAACAGATAAAGAGACCTCTTTATCTTTTCTGTGAAATTACCCACCAGAATAAGGGCTGCGTTTGAGTTCGATACCAGCCGGAGAATCACGAAATTGGTTACAGAAGTTCTTTATTGAAAGAATAAGTGAAATTTAATTAAGAATAAGTGTAATTGACGACACGGTTGGCGCAGTGGTTGAGCGATTGACTGCTGCGCAGCATGTCGCGGGTTCGATTCCCGCATGGGTGTTTTTCTATCTATAATATGTATGTATTTACAAAAAAAAAAAAAAAATGTATATAAGTAGTTTATCAGCCATCTCGTTACCATAACACAAGCATTAGGTTGCTTAGCTTGGGGCTAGATGGCGTTGTGTGATATGTCCAAACATATTTATTTTTATTTATTTATTTTATAAGTAATTTCTTTTGGATCACTACAGTCTATTTGCAACAAAGGAGCAATTCTCGTATTTTTAACAACGTTCGCAATCTTATCTGTGTCAATCCTTCAAAAACTGTATAACTTTTATCTACATTTTTGACATGTCGCTGGCATGAGATTGCGACTTGAATTTGAACGTTTTTAGGTACGAAAGTTGACCTTCTGGTGTCATTTCAGGTAAGCCTGACTGGTTTTGATTTTTGAAAATACTATTACCGTTAAAATATTTTTTAAATACTCTATATTAAATGAGATTAATTATAAATTACACTTCTTCCCGTGTTCCCGAAGCTAGGCATCATGCTACAAACCCCAAATCTTCCATTCATTTGGCCAATGCAGTGCATGATTATGCCAATAACCTATGCAGGTTAATTTTAATTTTTGCTGTCTAAAAATGGTCTTTGACTCACAACCACTGGTGTTAGTTTTACCAATGAGATAGAATACTCTTTATTATGCACATCATAAAATTACGGATATTAATGTTGAAATGTTACATAGGGAGACACAATGGGCGGTCTTATCGCTAAAAGCGATCTTTTACAGACAAACTTTGGATGGATTAAGGGGAGAAGGAGAAACAATACTGTAGATAGTTAGTGGTGTACCATAAACTTATACAATATATACATACATATAAATAGACATATATATACATTTTATACAACAATAAACATGAAAAAAGAGCAAGGAACTGTATGTAATGATGAAGTATAAAAAGAGAGGAAGTGTTTTTTACCAGAATTTTAAAAGTGAACAAAGATTGAGCACCCGTTATCGACACGGAAAAGGCATTCCATAACCGTACTGTGATTGTGAAAGACTTCTTGTCATAAAAGATGGTGGAATGCAACGGCATCTCTAATTTCAAGTTTTCCGATGAACTCAGATATCCATTACATGTGTCAGTCATGAAGGAACATGAAACTCTCTTTACGATAAGAAGGGATTGTAAGATTAGAACTGCTTACATTGCTTTTACGGGGAGCAGTGGAGGCCCAATGGCAACGGCCCCGACTTAGGAGTAGGCCAAGTTTCGAACCCAGACAGGCGCTTTACTATTTTGTAAATTATTTCATCACCACTGCTCCCATACGCAAAATACGCGCATTTTCGTGGAGTTGCGGATACCAGCCCGTACGTATGTAGGTATTACCTATCGCCACTGCTCTCAAAACGGTGAAGAAAAACATCATAACGAAACCGGCATGTCCTAGAACTAGTAATTCGAAGACATGTAACATCTATCAACCCGCACTGGACCGACGTAATGGATTACAACCATTATTACCACCTTCTCACAGAGAGGTGGCCTGTGTCCCAGCAGTGGGAATGGTATAGGCTAATTATGCTTATATGACAAAGAGCTAAGTTGAATGATTGGGGTTTGTTTTAACGAAAGGTTTGGTCAGATTAGTCTTGACTTTTACTAGACCCAAAAGTTAGCAGACTAAAATAAACATCACAATAATTGACAAGGTCCGCAAATAGTTCACAGACGCAAATAAGTCTGAAGTTACATTCTGACCGCAGCTTCTACGCTTCATCATAATTCCAGCCGAAAGGTATGAATACACCTCGCTTCTCACAGATTGACGTAACGACCGATAATCAAAAAACCGGCCAAGTGCGTGTGTGACCACGCACAATGAAGGGTTCCGTAATTGGGATGAATTTATCTTAAGAACAAACTTAACATTGTAGTTGAAACACATGTTCTCCCATACATTCCAACTGTAAATGTAAGTTTGTACTCACAATATTGATAGATTTACCATGTTCTTTTATGCCCACAGACTTCTTATAGATTTTCCTGTAATCTACGGATAAAGATCTATTTTCCGTATTTTTTTCAAAATTTTAGGCTCACTAGTTTCGGAGATAAGGGGGAATGGTCAATTTTCGTCTATTTTCTTAAATAACTTTAAAACAATTTATTTTAAAATTATACAAAAAAATCTTTGAGACCCTCATAGTAAGCCCTTTCATTTGATATGCCATATGGTGTAGTTTGCAAAACTTTTTTTTTTAATTTTCTTATTTGCCCCCCAAAAGTGACCTCTATATTCAAATTGTATATATTTACTTTACCCGTCCGTGTTTGAGTCACAGAAATTCATATGTGTACCAAATTTCAACTTAATCGGTCCATTAGATTCGGAGCAAACTGGCTGTGACAGACGGACAGATAGACAGACAGACAGACAGACAGACACATGAGTGATCCTATAAGGGTTCCGTTTTTTCCTTTTATGGTACGGAACCCTGAAAAACATTAGCCATACATTTTGATAGTTAGCGGTTGCCGGCGAGCGATACGCTAGATGTAAACGCGACCTGAATTTTTCCTAAATCGCAAATAAATTAATAATAATAAAATTCTTAATACATTTTATAATGTTTTTTTTTCAGATGTTCAGAAAGTCTTATACAGGCTGTAAGTGTAAACATCGTTATCCTTTTAAGGGGTCATTGTGCTCATCGTTATGATCAACTTTTATTATGGGACCAAACCTGAAATCGCGACAAAAAAACAGCTGTTTCGTACTTTTTTTATGTTCGCATAACTCATTAAAATGTAGAGAACAGCTGATTTTTTTTCGCGATTCCAGGTTTAGTCCCATAATAAAAGTTGATCATAATGATTAGCACAATGACCCCTGAAAAGGATAACGGTGTTTACATTTACACCCTTTATATTGGGATACTGTGTACTGAAACCATAGCAGCGAAACTGCAGTAATTCAATTCAAGTGAATCGCATGATGTTCCGCTACTCGAGTATTCACAGTATACTACGAATACTCTATAATACTACTACGAATACTATACACTACGAATACTCTATAATATAATATAATATTAGGTTTCGCGGCGGAGATGTGCTAAGACCCTTAGTAAAAAACTAGTAAGGTATTGAAAAATACAAGACTTTGCGACCTTCATTTTCTCCTTAAGTACATGCTAAAGAAATTTAACACTAACTGAATCAAACACAGCTGTTTATATTCCTCATTATAGTACCCTTTCAACCTACAACGTGCACTACACGCGGCGAGCGGCGATGCACTTAGTGTTCATATACAGCTCAAACATAGCCATTAGTGCTTTCTATTGACTGCACTGTTTATACAAGATGGCTGTGTTTCCTTTAGATATTTATATAAATGTGTTGCTATGTGCAAAACTCGAGAACGGCTGGACCAATTCGGCAATTTTTTTTTCAAATATTCCTTGAAGTCTGAGGAAGGTTTTTGTGGAGAGAAAAATTGGAAAATTCTGGAAAAGTAAAAGTGCATTTTCTAAGAGAATTTTGTATTATCTATTGAAATTTGGACAGGATGACGTCTGTTGGGTCAGTTAGTTTATTATATTTATATATCAAATACGTATATAATACCCTATATCAAAATATATTACATTGATTATAATTTATCGGGTGCAAATTGGAAAAAGAGCAAGATCATGAATGATTAAACGATCTTACCATAAGTGAAGTTCTATCATATACGAAGTGCTTCGTCTGAAGAGATTAATGCAAGAACTGCATCATTCCTGCATATAGCTTTACCTTCAAGACATTCACAATTCACTTCCTAGTTCCTAGTATATACGCCTCGTTGCCGGTACGTTAACTGAGGCGGACGTCGCATACCGCATGAAGAAAATTTTCTTTGTGGTGGAACTTCATTTAAATGAAGTTCCACCACAAAGAAAATTACGGTTACGGTTGACGGTATTAATACCGTCAACTAGTAGAAGCGTAGTTTATGATAGAACTCGTTTTGTAGCTAACTCTTACAAGACGTGTAAACTTACATTACAAAGTGATTTTCATCCTTGTCTGTATGCGGGCTGTCAACGACTGTCTCGACTGTCTCCTACTTTTGTCCTTGGATTTTGGTGAAATAAAGAATTGATTTATTATTATAGTAATATATTTATGCTCATGACTGCACGGTGGTAATACTTTGACCTTGAGCTGGCCTAGCGTAGTACGGAGTTTAGTTTGGAAAAGGGTTAGGAAAATTACTTAGCAATAACCTGAGTCATTCTTCTCAAAACTATTGTATGCCTCAGGCTTCCCACAAACAAATAATGGCTTCAATAACTAGGAATAAATATGATCCTAATGCCATTATTACTATACTTATAGGTAACAGCCTTAATGTTAAAAAAGATGATATTACTGCTAGTGTCACCGAGCATTTGAAGTTAAATTGTAAAAAAATAATTATGTGTGCTTTTCCATACTTTGAATACTTGTCAAACAGACAAAACAACTACATTCATATGTTAAATAATTACATGCAATCACACCCATAGTGACAAGTTTATATTTTTTGACACCAACATTTTTGTTGATAAGCTAAGCTCGAATAGGGATACGGTGTATCTGCCCAGTAGTTTTAGACGTCAAATAGCTCGGCTATTAGCTTTTAATATTAACCCAGACATAATTAGTATGTCGAAGTCATCTATAATTAGCACCACAGTTAGTAATAGTACTAATGTTAAGTTGGTCAATAATTTAAACTAGTTTGTAAGACAACAGAAGGTACCACTAACAGTATAGTTACACTTAATAACAAAAAGGTATTTTCTAGCATTAAAATAGTTAACTGTAGAAAAGGGGCTAAGCAGAAATCCTTGAAATTATTTCATCAAAATATTCAAGGTTTCTCGTCCAAACAATTGGAAATTGAATTGTTTGTAGAAAAAACAATGTTTGACATTATTTGTTTAACCGAGCATTGGTTAAAAGATTACGAAATGTTAATTAATTATGAGAATTATAGTGTGGCCAGTTGTTTTAATCGAACATCAATTAGGCGAGGTGGTTCACTAATCTTAATTAAAAATTGTATTAAATAAAAACTCGTACAGACATAGTTACACTATCGGTTGAACATAGCATTGAACTTTCCTGTGTTGAGCTGGATAAGCATGTCATAGTGTGCGTTTACAGACCTCCAAATTATCAAAACTACTCCATATTCGAGTCAGTAATGGAAGAAGTTTTGGCAAAACTTGCAGCTGGTAATATGTCAGTAATTATCTGTGGTGACTTTAATATTAATATTTAGAAAACAATTCAAATACCAGTAGATTGTTAAAGTTTAAATCATTTAATTTGTTTTTTTGTTTTGTTTGTAGAACCAACCCGAATAACTACGACTACTGCTACATGTATTGATAATGTTTTTTGTTGCTGTGACTATTTAGATAAATCCATCGTTAATTATCTCCCTTCTGATCACAGCGGTCAAAATGTAACTTTTGAGTCCAACATACCAATACAAAAAGTGCAGATACAATCCAGACCAATAACATCTGCTAATTTAAATAAATTTAATAGCACTTTAATTTGTAAGTTAAATGACCAAGAACTAACAATGAACAATGTTAATATTTTGTATGAAGAATTCTTTTCGGTAGTCCAAACAGAGTTCGATAAATCTTTTAAGAAGATCACAAAAACTATAAGCCCTAAGTTTATATTATTTAGTGACTGGGCAACTAGAGGACTCAGGAAAAGTAGGGAAAGACTTTTCGAGCTGTATGGCCTTAAGCCTTATAATAACACGGAAAATTTTAATAAGTATGTTTCTACTTACTCTAGAAATTTTAAGAATACTTGTAAGCAGGAAGCAGAGAATAAAATTAAGACAGTTCGGAAAATTATCAATAATTAAAATAACAGGATCTAAAAGCATAATTTTGATTACACACTGGAGACGTCATGTGGTCTCATTTGCGATAGCAAAGAAGTTGCTCGTATCCCACTTAAAACTACTGAAATATTAAACTCCTCGCCCTCACTCTCTTTTGATTTAGTAAAGGCGAACGTTTCGGCCTGCCCAATTGAATTTAACTTTAAGCACATTAACCCCATAACAGTAATAAAAGCTTTTAAGCAAATTAAGATCAAACTGACCGAAGATCTTTGGGGAATGTCCATTAAAGTCTGTACCTCCATAATTGAGACTTTAGAGAATAAGAGTCCAGCTTATACTGGTTTTGCTATCTTTGTTTTGTGGCATACTGCATCACAATTACCCACAACCACGTTTACCCTTTGGGTAACATCTCCACATTCACAAACATACTGACGTCACTCAGCCAAATTGCCCACTGAGGCAAACTGCCGCACACCGCTACAAGTCTAGATTTAGTGCTAACTGCGTGATTGTTATGTAAATCTCAAGATTTCTCTCATTCGGTTAGTGGCCGCAAAGGGGCTTGTTGTTAGATTAAGTAGTTTAACTGCGTAGGAGTATAGACATTGTTATAGTCCTCCAACTGATTATTTCTACATCAGCAACGAGCCGTAGATTTTGATACTGCGTTACTTCGCTAAGTTGACGAGAAGCAAGTCTGTTAACTATAAATAAAGCTAACATGCTAATAAATAAAACTAACAACAAACAAAAAAATCTGGAATCTGGAATTTTGTTTCCTGCCAAGTTCTTCATGCTCCGATGTAATTGCGTGGGTCTTTGTTCGCCCAGTTCGGATTCATGCAGCACCTTCTTTAGTTTCCGCGTGACCGACTCTTCCTACACCGTCAAGAGGCGTTCATTTAGGCCGGTTTATGGTTTCTCGGGTGGGTTCAGGATGATGTGACGCGCTTGATGTATAGTGCTCTTGCTTAGCTTTGGTAGTACCAGGCCGAATTTCTTAACCTCCCCTTGCTTCTGACTCGCTAGTAAAACCTCGAACTGTGCAAACCACAGACATGGATCGTCCGTCCTAAAATCTGGAATTTGTGCCTTTAGTTCTATCGGCGCTACATCCTCGCATTCCCTTTTCACCGGCGTCGCCTGTGTTTGTGGAGCCTGCATTTTGTTAATTTAGTTCGCACTGATATACGTTACAGAGTCACCGAACAGAACAGAGAGAACAGAGAAGAACAGAACTCAGAGAGACAGAACTTTGTAACCATATTTATCTGCAAATAAATCTTTGACTTTGACCGAATTCGTACACCTCGCACTTTATTAAGGCGTAATTATATAGTTCGCGTTCGGGGTCACCACTTTAGGGATTCTCCTTTCACTGTGTGATGATAACGATCCCTTTTAATGTGAGCACTGCGCTAACCAGTTATGAAACCTCTGGGACTATTTAAATAAACGACTGTTTACTACTGAATGAGTTTTATTCCGATTAAACCCAGGGAGAACCTTCCGACCGGCCTATTGCGCAGTAACTAGTGCGCCGTCCATACGTCACGCTCACATATAGGGTGACTGGTAATTAGTGACCGATACTTAAACACATGATTATACTCATGATAGCAAACAACTTTTACTATGGGACGAAATCTGAATTCGCGAAAAAAAGAATGAGCTGTCCCATACATTCATGTTCGCATAACTCGTCAAAATTTATGGAGCAGCTGATTTTTTTTCGGGATTTCAGGTTTGGTCTCATAGTAAAAGTTGTTTGTTAGCATGAGCACAATCATGTGTTTAAGTATCGGTCACTAATTACCAGTCACCCTATACAGGGTGTCCAGTAAATAGCACGACATACTGCAGGGGGTGATAGCTTGGGTCAATACCTACCAAAACAACACAATATATGTTCAGCAAAATCTTACGGATTTACAGTTTTACAAAATTTTCCGAAATATCGAAAAATCTCTACCTTGAAACAGATTTTTAAGCATCTCGTAATGAAAAATTCCTTTTCTATTATTTTTTTTTACATCAAATTATTCGTGAATAGTTACTTTACTCATTGATAAGTCTTTTTTCTATCAAAAACAAGAATGTTTTCAAGAAATAGTATTTTTTGTTTAAATTTTCACATAACGATTTTCTTTTCGCATAACTTTAACCTACAGTGGTGAAAAAAAATCCATAAGATTTTGCTGAACATATATTGTGTTGTTTTGATAGGTATTGACCCAAGCTATCACCTCCTGCAGTATGTCGTGCTATTTACTGGACACCCTGTATACATTTTGCTTACCTTGCATTCCGTCGTGCATGCTTACATGTGTACAATGCTAATAAATAAAATAAACCTAATAATAAATAAAACTAACCTACTAATAAATAAAACCAACCTATTTAAACTTTAACTGTTCAGCTTAAATTAATGTTATGTAGCTGTGGAGGCTTGTTATTACCAAAATGATAATATGTTGTGGTAAACTATTATTTGTAATCAGCCTGTAAGCCTTCCTAAGAATAATAAAAAAATAAAAACTTTGACCTCGACCATTCAGTGAACTAGACAATAATTTACTGTGCACGTAAGCAGGTAAGCAGGTTCACAGGTTGGTTGGTTGGTTGGGGGGCACGTTGACATGAGCAGCTTAAAATATTACCTACAGCTAGGTTACAAAGTATTTGCCAGTGACCCCCAAAATAGACAGTTAGGGTGATTTTCCACCAGAGATGTACTATGCAGTTTTGCTGCGAGAATGTAAAATCTAAGCTTCGAAACTATGTGACTGTTTCCACTGATGCTAAGCTATGTAGTAGGAGGAAGACGTGCAGCTCGAGCTATGTGACCTATCGACAATAGGGAAAGCATGGGGAGCTCTGCACATAGTTACACCACTCACGACCATCCATAGCACGCATCCATAGCTCGTATCCAGAGCACGCCTCCACAACCCGCATCCTTCCATATAAAAAAAAAACTGAAAAAATTAAATAAGTAATCATTAATTATTGTTATTAAATATAAATATTATATTCTTCCATATAATGTGTGGAATCTGTTTTGGATTATGTATTGCTAATCTCTGGTGAAAAAGCAGCCTTAACTGACTAGTTTGGGGGTCACTAGCAAATACTTTGTAACCTAGCTGTATGTAATATTTTAAGGTACTCATGTCGTCTCAACTTGCCCCCCAACCAACCAACCTGTGAACCTGCTTACCTGCTTACTTGGACAGTAAATTATTATCTAGTTCACTGAATGTTCGAGGTCTAAGTTAACAGACTTGCTTCTCGTCAACATAGCGAAGTAACGCAATATCAATATCTACGGCTACGCATATTGTAATATGCTGGGCGCAGAAATAACGATGCGCGACGTAACATATGGTAGGTGATGTTCACGTGGCCACAACTTTAGAGCTAATGGCCCATATTTGGAAATATTTTAACATTTAAGGTTTATCAAAAGTGACTTTTCATGGCCTCGTTAATGGAAGTATGGATGCCTAAAATTTTGAAGAGAATAGCACTTGTCTACGCTTCGCTCTGTAGCCTTTAATAACGTGTGTAAAACGTAATTTTCTAACATTCAGTTAATCCGATTTCTTCAGGTTATGTGCGTTCCCCACCAGTCTTAAAGTACTCGTAACATCTACTTATAACTATATATATTCTTATATATCTATATCTGTACATAATTATAATAAAACATGTATATATACAGGGTGTTTGGTGCATCGTTTGCCAAATTGAATTGGCCGAAAGAAGAGGTCATTTGCTATCGCTTCAGGCTCAAGTACTCATTTTTGGCCACACCGGTTTTTTTATTACAACTTTCTAATTTTTATTTTGAAAAAATCCAAAACTCAGCATTAAAGCTTAAATTAAAAAAAAGTTTTAAGTGTAGTCGTCAAATTTCATTTTTATTTACATATGTACTGTTGTATGGCTCTATCAAATTTAAAATTACTTGCCAGGTACATCTAGTTTTTTTTTAATGAATCACAAAGTTTTTGGAAAAATAAAAAATGAACTTAAAACTCAACTTTAAATAGCTATAAAAAAAAAACTAAAAGCGATCGGGATCTTCGAATTATTTTAAAAAGTTCTCTAGTCTATCCCCATTCCAACGGTATGTAATGTGTTAAAAAACTCTTTTAATATCTTTAATAATTAGCTAAATGTGTAGTCGAGACACATCAGGCTGATATTGGATATTACGTTTAAAACACTAGTTTTCGCATAAATTACATGCTATTAGTAGATAGATACTGTTATCTCACGTCTTACGTAGTCTCTTATCTCGTTCTTACATAGGGAACTTTCCTCGAAATTGAAAAAAAAATACATTATTACAAAAATAATCATTTATTAATAAGTAATTTAATTACATACTAATCTTACAAGAATTAGAATTTCTGCAAACAGAGTTGCCCTTATTATTAGCTGATTTGCCAATTTTCAGTGAAGACAGGTCTTTTGTTTTCCAACATGACGGTTGTCCCGCTCATTGGAGAATAACCGTCAGGGAGTACTTGAATGATGCATTCCCGGACTCATGGATTGGGAGGGATGGCCCTATTCCTTGGCCTCCACGTTCTCCAGACTTAACTCCGTTGGATTTTTACGTCTGGGGACGGGCCAAAGAACTCGTCTACGCCACGGAAGTTGAGACAAGAGATGATTTAGTCCAACGCATTGAGGCGGCTTTCATGACGATCAAAGCAGAAATATGCGTTTACGCACCACTACAGTTCAGATAAGACGAAGATGTCGCGCGTGCATACGCAATAGTGGTAGACAGTTTGAACAAGACTTGTAAGATTAGTATGTAATTAAATTACTTATTAATAAATGATTATTTTTGTAATAATGTATTTTTTTTTCAATTTCGAGGAAAGTTCCCTATGTAAGAACGAGATAAGAGACTACGTAAGACGTGAGATAACAGTATCTATCTACTAATAGCATGTAATTTATGCGAAAACTAGTGTTTTAAACGTAATATCCAATATCAGCCTGATGTGTCTCGACTACACATTTAGCTAATTATTAAAGATATTAAAAGAGTTTTTTAACACATTGCATACCGTTGGAAAGGGGATAGACTAGAGAACTTTTTAAAATAATTCGAAGATCCCGATCGCTTTTAGTTTTTTTTTTATAGCTATTTAAAGTTGAGTTTTAAGTTCATTTTTTATTTTTCCAAAAACTTTGTGATTTATTAAAAAAAAACTAGATGTAACTGGCAAGTAATTTTAAATTTGATAGAGCCATACAACAGTACATATGTAAATAAAAATGAAATTTGACGACTACACTTAAAACTTTTTTTTAATTTAAGCTTTAATGCTGAGTTTTGGATTTTTTCAAAATAAAAATTAGAAAGTTGTAATAAAAAAACCGGTGTGGCCAAAAATGAGTACTTGAGCCTGAAGCGATAGCAAATGACCTCTTCTTTCGGCCAATTCAATTTGGCAAACGATGCACCAAACACCCTGTATATTAAAGATTTTTGCAAAAAAGCACTGGAAAACGTGAGAAATAAGTAAAAGAACGTAAAAAACATTTTTTGAAATTTTTGTCGGTTTTTTTGTTTCTTTGTGCGCGCATCACGTAAAAGCCACTGATTGGATTCAAAATCTAATTACTGAATGATAAGGAGCTTTATAGTGAGTAACTTTTAGCGTTTATTTCATCCAAATCGACGTACAAAATAAATAGATATATTTTTTTTTTATTTAGTTAGAAACATCAATTATCTTTTTACTACTTATACAACTAATAAAAATGAATTTGGCACACGGGATAACACATACGCGAACGAAGCCGCTGGCAAAATCTAGTTTAATAATAAAACAAAACTTATTTTAAAATATTAATTATAAGTCAAGAAAAATATCGGCTTTACATGGTCTCATAAAGCACTTTTGCAGCACTGCTGCATCACAGCTCAACGAATAGGTACTAAGCCACAATTTTTAAACTGCATCGCTAAATAAACAGAGTACAATCGGCATTGTCCAAACACATTAGTACTTTGAGTGCCTTTGGAAGCACATCTGAAACGTTGTCGATTTGCGACCGGACCTGACACGTTATTGGCCATTTCCGATGCAGTAACAGCTTCGCTGTAGACCCAGTTTGGTTGGTCTATTAAATCTAGGTCGGGAAAATCACAATGTGTGTTAAGAGCGTTGGCTCCGTACGGCATTTCATACAAACTTTCAAGTCCTTTTTTATCGAAATGAATGAACCGATTTTAATGAAACTTCATACGCATAAGCAGGATACATAGGTCTAAAAAGTTAGTTAAGAACATTTTTCTTAGTTAGTTAGTGGAGCCAACGCTCTTGAGCAAATATATATGAGTTTCCCTCTGCAGTGCTTGATCATTTCGAACCGAGCATAGATCAATATGCTTACATACTCACTGCATGTTTGTGGTTTGTATTAATACGTCCAGGTTACATTTTTTTCTGTAACTTAATGGTACGAGTATCTTTTATTGAGGTCCTCGCAAAGGTAATTCAAGTTAAGTTAGATTTGTTCTAAAATGTCATGATTTCGGAAATCTAACTAAGAGAGATAATATATTGATGATTCTTGTGGTAATAATTATGTAAATACATATTTATTATAGTCGCGAATCATGTTTTCTTCAACATACAACCTGACGCTGACCTGCAAATTGCAAAATTTTCTTGTGTATTCATCTTAATAGGAGCTCGTGGCTAAGTAATAACAGCCGCACGGGTGGATCCATCAGGTTAAGCTACGCTTGTCGGGGTTGGTCCGTGGATGGGTGACCATCTTTACGTACCGAGACTCCTCCGTGCCATCGGAAAGCACGTTAAGCCGTTGGTCCCGCCTATAATTCGTGGATCTTTGACACTCGTTACGGCTCGTCAGAAGCCCGAAAGTCTGACAACCAGTCTTACCAAGGGGTATCATATTACCCAGTAATTAGGTTGTGGAGGTCAGATAGGCAGTTACTCCATATAAAATACTGGTATTCAGCTGCATCCGGTTAGACTGGAAGCTGATCCCAAGATAGTTGGAGAAAAAAGGCTAAGGAGATTGATTGATCATCTTAACAGAAAAAGCTTAACATCGCTTGCTTTCTTCATAGAATAACAATATGTTGTATGTATTATGTTCCTGTTACTTTGGTCGACTATTCACTACAGTTTTGTGGGTTCGGTAAATTAAACCGACGTTTATTATCAAGGTCAAGAGAAAAAACTGTGCGTAACCCAAAAAACTGTTTCATGCCGGAAACAAAATATTGTAAATCAAACATTTGTACGTGATAATAACAGAGAGGGCGCGATAAATAATAATGTTGACAGGTCACCCGAGATACGTATCTCCTTTGCAAGTATATTGCCTTCGTAGGCGGGAAACTTTTAAAAAGTAGCCTTTGTAATGGAGATTTAATAAAAACAAATTGAAGACGGTGAAGTAAAAGTCGGTGGTTGCTTGTGTAATTGTATACGCCAAAAGCAAAGTCTATATATCATGCAGTCGTCCGACGAAGCATGAGCTGCATACGAAGTTCGGCGAACTACGTAAGCAGCTCGGGCTCTCGGTAATTTCACAAAAACGCTGACATATGTAATTTATTTCTTTATTTCTAACCAAAAGCTTAAATTTTAATTTTCATATCCCTATACACATTTCAGAAATCATGGGTTTCCCAAACAAACTTTCATTCCCTATATCTACCCTTCTAGGATTATTTTTAAGAAAAAATGTAGCATATGTCCGTCCTCGGGATGCCATCTATCTCCTCGCCCAATTTAATCGAAATCCGTTAAGCGGTTTAGGCGTGAAAAGGTAACATACAGACAGACAGAGAGAGTTACTTTCGAATTTATAATATTAGTATGTATTTTCCAATTTACATCTATCATTACAGGGTAATTAGATAATTAGCCTATACTAACGAGGCTCCCACTCTTGATCGCTCAGAACTCCAACGCCATCACTGGCTTGGCTTGTAAACCTGCTATTCGATCAATCTGCCTAGCCTTCTCCCAACTATGTTGGGGTGGATTGGCTTCCAGTCTAACTGGTTGCAGCTGAATACCAGTATTTTACATGGAGCGACTGCCTATCTGACCTCCACAACCCAGTTACTGGGTAATTAATACGATACCCCTTGGTATGACTGGTTGTCAGACCAGGCTCGGGCCTACGGGCTTCGGGCTTCTGACGACCCGTAACGACTGTGAAAGATCCACGAATGACATAACGTGCTTTCCGAGGCACGGAGTAGTCTCGGTATATAAAGATGGTTACCCATCCAAGGACCAAACCCAGCAAGCACCCTTGTAAACTTGCAATTATAAGTTCATAACCAGCCTTTCTCTTGTTCCAGTCAGTATCAGTGACGGTGTCGGTGCTGACGCTGACGTTCATCTCGGTGGATCGCTGGTACGCCATCTGCTTCCCACTCAAGTTCAAGTCCACAACGGGACGCGCTAAAACCGCCATACTTATAATATGGTTGCTGTCTTTGCTGTTCAGTAAGTATACATTTTTATTAATTATGTTTTTTATGTAAAATGCTAATTATTTACGTGGATTAAGATCGTAGTCCTAGTTAAGACTAGGACTGTACGTCGATTCTGTAAAATTCAAACAACAACTCGCATCTCACATCGCTATTCACTCTCACTCGTAAAATAGATGCTTTTTAGTTGACACTTTGAATCGGGTTCGAGTGCGAAGTGAGCGTCGAAGTGACGGGGGTTACCTTACTGAATGCCACTTCTTACGTCATCTCATACTTTATCTGTCAAAATCTTACGGTCAATTTAGTTCAACTCGCTGACACGCTCGCAAGGGTAGCGCTAGTGTAAATTTGAATTATCAACCGAGTTTTTAGAATGCCAATCAAGAAACTCACAGCGGATTCGGATTCGAAGTTTAGAATGAGGTCTTACAGAATCACATGGCTGGAGGTCTGCTGTTAGCCAAATGAGCAATAGCCTCGTATGACTAAATTGATGTGTTAACAGGGCTGTCGCATTTCGTCACCTCACACGGGACCAAATTTTTAAGAATGTTAAATGAAAAGATGTTGTTTAAGCCGAATCATTCGTTTGATGAATGCAATGGTCGAGCCTTCCCGGGCCGTAGTTACCTGGCCGCCGCGCATGATATAAAGCAATGACATGCAAATGACAGCTCAGTTTCGATGTTGTCCTGGACCGAGTAACAATTAAATAGTAAAATAATATATATATATTCGTCGCGCAAATGTGGTGGTAGTGATCTGAATCCTGAACCCAGAGCACAGAGACCGGCTGTGAAGCCTCATGGCTTAGAGGCTGACTTCGGAGATCGCTGAGGTAAGACCTTTTGTTTGTTAAGGGAATGGTTTGGCAATACATACGTTCCCTGGGTCCTCTTCAACCGCCATTTTAATATAATCTAGAGGAACCATTATTGGTCATTTTTCCCCATTTAATTCCTTTGTTTATAAAGCATTTATTGTCAACCCGCTAATCATAATATAATATAATTAATTACTATATGAACCGCCCATCCATATTTTGGTCCCAATCGAACCGGATTTTATCTGGCAATCCTTAAACAGTCCTATAATAATTCATATAATTATTACATAATATATAATTATATAAAAACACTATAACATAAAACATAACACAATATAATAAACATAATTATTCAGTTACCTACATAAAAATAAATCACAGTTCTCGAATCGTCGTCTGAGGTCGGTTGAAGGGCACAGCGTTCGCTCAGCAACTTAATATCCGCTGTATATATATAAGTTTAACTTGTCGTAGGGTGTAACTGTTTGGCAGCGCCTTTGCTTCATAGTATTGTTGCAGATAGATTTGAAGGCGTCAGAATGAGTGCAGAAATAAAATTGAAAGTTATCGCAGCTAAAAAACAGGCTATTTTTGCCAAAGTAAATGAGTTTTATGATAACTCAAAAAGAGTTCTGGCGTCGGCGGTAAGCACGAGATACACCAGCGAATATATAGCGGCAACGTCAAATGTGGACAGTTTATATAATGAATTTAAATCCTTGTGTGACGAATACCATGAATTGTCTTTGAAGACGGACCCCGATTATAAATTGAGCTTCAATGATTGGAGTTCATTTGAGACATTATATTCGCATGTTAAGCATGTACGTAGCACTCTGGTGGAATCTCCCAGTTCATCTGAGTCGGTCAGACCAGTGTCTGACCAGTATAATTGCAAATTGCCAGCGTTGGAGTTAGTGGGTTTTGCAGGTCAGCCAGAGACTTGGCCTCTATTCTATCAGACATTTAAAACTAACGTTCACGACAACAAAGGCTTAACAGACGGTCAGAAGGTTCAATATCTGGTTGGACGGCTGAGTGGAACTGCGTTAAATGTATTTGCGGGAATTATCCCTAACGAAACTAATTATAAAATTATCTGGAATACGCTAGTTTCAAGATATCAAGACAAAAGATTGTTGGGTTCCATGTATTTGAATAACATATTAGAGATTAAGCTTTCATCCGGTACTTCAACGCAACTAAATACTTTTGTTGAACGAATAAATTCTTCATGGTTGGCCCTTAAACAGTTAGGTATTGACGATCTATCTGATTTTATATTTACTCATCTTGTTTTGAGAAAATTAGATTCGCAAGTGATTCAAACCTTTGAACAATCCATACGGGATAAGGAAATACCCACTAGTGGTGATTTAATTGAATTCGTTCGTCATCATGTGAAGGTTATGGAGAGGTCGTCGTTGGTTCAAAATGTTTTCCCAAATAATAAAGCTCATGATTCTAAATCACGTAATCGCGCAAGTGTGCCGAAAACTACTCATAGCTTCGCCGTCACTGGAGGTAATATTAAATCTGCGTCTACCTGCCGTCTCTGTAATAATTCTGATCACGCGCATCTGTATGAATGTTTGGAATTTAAAAATCTCGACGTTAAAAATCGCTTTAAGTTCATAAAGGATAATAGATTGTGCGTTAATTGTTTTAGTGATAAACATACCACGTTTAAGTGTGGGTCTAAACGTACTTGCAAGCATTGTAACAAGTTGCATCATTCACTATTGCATTTCGATAATCGAGAAGACATTCCATTACGCGAGCAGCGGATTAGTACGGGAAATAAAAATAATAATTCAGTAGCGACGTGCATGTTGACCGCTGCTCAACCGTCAACTATTAGAGACGCCGGCGCAATAAATACAGATCGCGGTGTGATGGAACGCGCAGAATCGCATATAATTAGCGATAAAGTTTTTTCTTGTGTGAAGCTAGATAGCAACATTGTTCTTCCTACCGCACAAGTGTACGTACCGATAGATGGTACCCGGTTTGTGATGCGATGTTTGGTAGATAGTGGGTCACAAAATAACCTTATTACGCTGGAGTGTTGTAAAAAATTAAAATTATCTATACAACCTCTAGTTAACTCCTCTTTACGGTCTGTGGGTTCTATATCCGCTCCCGTTAGAGGTTACGTAAACGTTACAATTCAATCTCGGAAAAGCGACGCCCAATATAATATAACACTTTTAGTAGTGGACTGCATAACTGATAAATTACCTACTCAAGGGATTCAGGCTTCGTCGATGGATTATTTTAAAAATTTGCCACTAGCAGATGAGGGTTGGAACTTACCTGGTAATATAGACGCTATTTTAGGTACTCAAATGTTCGCATTCATTTTGTTAGGAGGCAAAATAATACCTCCGCCGTTAACTCAAACAGCTGATTTTTCGGGAATATCCCGCGCCATTCCACATGCTCTAGAAACCACGCTTGGCTACATTATTCTGGGAGAACTGCCTTCTGTTAATATGAATAATGTGGCCTGGTCCTTCGGTCCGCTCTTATATAATTTAAATAATTCTATTTTGAAATTTTGGGAACTAGAGGAGGTGTGCAATGTTAAATTAACTAGCCCGGACAATCAGGTCTGTGAGGAGTTTTATAGGTCAACAGTATCTAGACAGCCTTGCGGCAGATATGTTGTATCATTACATTTTAGGGACGACCCTAATTCTTTAGGTAACTCGTTCGTACCCGCCCAACGTAGACTGACTGCGTTGGAACGCAAATTTAATGCTCTTCCCGCTTTGCGTCAAGCATATAATGATGTAATCACTGAATATATAGACAAAGGTTATTTATCTGAAATACCTTATTGTTCTACCGCTATAAACGAAGGATATTTCATACCGCATCACGCTGTTGTCAGGCCTGATAAGCTTACAACAAAAACCCGCATCGTTCTGGATGCGAGTTCTAAAACTGATAGCGGCAAGTCTCTCAATGACATGTTGCATACAGGGTCTAATTTGCAAGCAGATTTATTTTCTCTGTTGCTTAGGTTTAGGTATTTTAAGGTGGCAATAACTGCTGATATAAGTCAAATGTATCTTAGAATTTTATTATCGGAGGATGATCGTAAATATCAAAAAATACTGTATAGATTTAATGAGTCTGAGCGCGTTCGTATAATGCAGTTTAACTCGGTGGCCTTTGGCCTTAGGTCAAGTCCGTTCCTGGCCATGCGCACTGTCCATCAGTTAGCTGAGGATCACAGTAAAAACTTCCCTCTCGCTGCAGAGGTGGCTAGAAAGGAGCTTTATATGGACGATTTAACTACGTCTGTGCATTCGCCAGAGGACGGGCGTTGTTTAGTAGACGAGTTAATTGCATTATTTAAAATGGGTGGGTTCGAGCTCGTTAAGTGGGCGAGTAATTCGCAGACGCTTCTCAGCTTTTTACCGGAGACACGTCGGGTGGCTATCGAGTTCACAGATAATGATGAAAACCTAAAGGTTCTGGGTCTGAATTGGATACCTACCTCTGATGTGTTCTCATTCACCGCTACCTCTGAGACTGCTGGAATATCAAAGCGCACTATATTGTCGACCATTGCTCGCTTGTTTGACGTGCTCGGTTTAGTTGCTCCTGTCATCCTCTACGCAAAAATCATAGTTCAGGATCTTTGGCTTTCTAAAATAGGATGGGATGAAAAACCCTCTGAAGAGATTATTGAGCGTTTTGCTAGGTTTAGAAATGAGTTAGCTCTATTGTCTACTTTAAAAATACCCCGTTACTTGGGTGTCGCGGCCGGCTGCGAAGTTAATTTGGTCGCATTCGGGGACGCTAGCATGAGAGCTTACGGTAGCGTTATCTATTTGCACGTCGTGCACCCTAACGGTGACATAACTGTTCAATTGGTATGCGCTAAATCTAAGGTGGCTCCACTGAAAACTGTGTCGCTCGCAAGGCTGGAGCTGTGCGCCTCCTTGCTTCTAGCTAAACTTGTTAAACGAGTGCAAACCGTACTTCATCCGCGATACCCTATAGTGAACGTTTTCGCTTTCAGTGATTCTATGATAGCTCTGTCCTGGATTCATTCATCGCCGCACCGGTGGCAAACGTTTGTAGCCAACCGTGTGACCGAAATACAGGAGAACTTACATCCTGATCGGTTTTTTCATATAAATGGGACAGAGAACCCCAGTGATTGCTTGTCAAGAGGTCTTTTACCTTCGCAAATAATAGATCACCCTCTATGGTGGCAGGGTCCTAGTTGGATTGGACAACCGATTATCGAATGGCCAATTATGCCCTTCATCCCCTCTCAAGGTGAAGGGATGATGCCCGAGTTAAAGGGTCCCGTTGCTTTGGCGATTGTTTCCGAGACGGAGCCGTCAGTGCTTCTTGAACTTGCGTTGCGAGTCTCGTCCTGGAAAAAATTGTTACGCATTTTGATATACGTTTTACGATTTGCACGTAAATTATCGCGATCTCCGTTAACTCAGGTTTCCGACTTGGAGTTCGCTGAACGTGTAATTCTTCATGAATTACAAGGCAAACAGTTTGCTGATGAAATAAAAAACATTAAAAAGGGTAACCTGGTTTCACCTCCTTTAAGGAAGCTCAACCCTTTCATTGATGACAATGGACTGCTGAGAGTTGGTGGTAGATTAACAAACGCCAACATACCATTTGAGAATCGTCATCCGTTGCTGCTCCCTAGCAATCATCATCTGGTAAATTTACTGATTGACGATTGTCATGAGTCTAATTGTCATTCTGGTTCGCATCTTGTTATGTCGTTATTACGACAACGATATTGGATTATTTCTGCTCGAAATATTATTCGACAGCGCATACGTAAATGTAACTTTTGTTTTAGGGTAGCACCTACTCATCCTACGCCTATAATGGCAAGCCTTCCTCCGGCGCGCGTTCAGGAAGCTAAAGCTTTCACTCATACAGGGGTCGATTATGCCGGCCCCATAGACATCACACTCACGCGCAGGCGGGGTGTTAAAAGTCAGAAGGCTTACATATGTCTTTTTATATGCCTTACTACTAAGGCTATCCACATAGAGATTGCTTCTGACCTGAGCTCAGAAACCTTCTTAGACGCTTTGAAGCGCTTCCTGTCTAGGAGAGGTCCCGTATCGGTAATTTACTCCGATAACGGAACTAATTTTATAGGTGCTAAACGTCAGCTTAATGAGTTATATACGTTTCTTTCTTCGGAATCTACTTCTGCCGCCTTCCAAACGGAATTGAATAACCACAAGATCACATGTCGCAATATTCCCGCGCGAGCACCGCATTGGGGAGGGATATGGGAAAGCAATATAAAATGCATAAAAACCCATTTACATCGCTGCATCGGGAAGCAGTTGCTTTGCTACGAAGAATTGCTGACTGTTTTAACTCAGATTGAGTGTGTTTTGAACTCCCGTCCGTTATGCTTGCTATCTGATCAGCCACACAGCATTTTGACTCCTGCTCATTTCCTTAATACAACTCCGTTACAGTCGTTGTCGGCTTACGAGATTGACGAGTCCATTGGCTTACATAACAGGAAAAAATTGCTGGATAGTTTGGTTCAGAGTTATTGGAAGAGGTGGCATGTAAATTACCTGCATACACTTCAATCAAGGCAGAAGTGGAATACCCCTGATAGACCTATTCTGCCGGGTACACTTGTTCTCATTCATCAAGACGATTCACCGCCTCTGCGATGGCCTACAGGCGTTGTTGAGCAGGTATACCCTGGTAGAGATGGAGTTGTACGGGTAGCATTGGTACGTACAACTTCTGGAGCTTTCAAGCGTCCTGTCGTTAAGCTGTGCCCTCTGCCTTCTCAATAACTCATTCTATAAATCATTTGCTATTTTTACAATTCATTTAATATCTGATTAGCTTGGTCATATTCGCATTATTTATTTACACATACACATGCATATATATATATTTGATATTTTGTTATCCACTTTTATATTGTGCTCCCACGGATCAGCCATGATCCTTGCACCTTACCTTTCCATTTTCTGTCTTTTGTTTGTTTCCTTTGCTTTCGAAAATCCTATGGATTTCCAAAGGGGGGAGGATGTTTAAGCCGAATCATTCGTTTGATGAATGAAATGGTCGAGCCTTCCCGGGCCGTAGTTACCTGGCCGCCGCGCATGATATAAAGCAATGACATGCAAATGACAGCTCAGTTTCGATGTTGTCCTGGACCGAGTAACAATTAAATAGTAAAATAATATATATATATTCGTCGCGCAAATGTGGTGGTAGTGATCTGAATCCTGAACCCAGAGCACAGAGACCGGCTGTGAAGCCTCATGGCTTAGAGGCTGACTTCGGAGATCGCTGAGGTAAGACCTTTTGTTTGTTAAGGGAATGGTTTGGCAATACATACGTTCCCTGGGTCCTCTTCAACCGCCATTTTAATATAATCTAGAGGAACCATTATTGGTCATTTTTCCCCATTTAATTCCTTTGTTTATAAAGCATTTATTGTCAACCCGCTAATCATAATATAATATAATTAATTACTATATGAACCGCCCATCCAGATGTTTTTTTGAAAAATGTAATCAATGAAAGGCCTAGTAAATAATTTTAATTTATTAGTACAGTGAGTAACAGGGTGTAAAGTTCACTCATCCTCCATAGTAAAGGGAGGATCCTCCGACCAGACGGATGTCATGTCTGGTGGGCAACTGCTCGACGGTTGATATCGGGACGTTGTATGTTATGCTAGTCGCGCGATAAACCTTGATTGCGCGATGCAGGATTGCGTGACGTCAGTGTGACGCGTTGTTCGTATGTGGCGATGTAGATTCCGCCACAATTAGGTAATTAAAAACACATTTTTATTATGGCATTTATTTAACTCATCTCAGAAACAGATAAGTAAATACTTTTTGAACTGAGTTTATTAGATAACACAATAAAAATGTGTTTTAATAATTAGGTCCTTTATTGATTACCTTTTACAAAAAAGCATCTTTTCATTTAACAATCTTAAAAATTTGGTCCCGTGGGAGCGAGAGAGGTGACAAAATGCGACAGCATCTTAAACATAACCACGCTGTTTTCCCCGTAGTATTAATAAAGTACACACACAATTTACTAGTTACCTGTCTTAGTCCCATTTAATAAAAACTCGGGGATGCAAATGAAAAATTTATAATCGAAATACTAAAACTATCCTTGATCGCGGACAATTCCCGGCTTTTAGGAACATTTTCATTTTAATCTGTCTGAATCTACACACACACCCTCTCACAATACACACACGCGTATCAGTACTTTAAATTTCAATTTTAATGTTTATTTGGCTTATTGTAATTTATTTTGTTCTAATGTTATTTCATTCTAATTATTGTTCTCAATTTGTTATCTTATTTTGTTTTAATCCACATTCTATTTTAATTTTAATTTTGTTTTTGTTTTATTGAGATTATTTTATTTTTAAATAATTTAATGTTTGCTATTAAACTTATTTTAAGTAAGGTAATTTCATCACCTATTGCTACATATACTTACTTGCTTTTAATTGTTACCTAAATGGAAGAAGTCACTGGCTCCTGAAATACAGGTACTCTAACCTAGCTCTGGTACCAGGGTCTCAAATTTCTCTGTAACCTATTTATGGCAATAAAGAATTTATTTATATTATATTTTATATTCATATTATATAATCTGTAAAAAATACAATTAATTCATGATTTGTATTTAAAAAGTTTTGGCATTGGGTTGTTTACCGGTAGCTTCGCGGCGAGAGAACGCTGTGTATTTGTCACTTGTCAAAGTCATCTTGAAGACAAAGCGATTGACCATCGGCGAAAAGAAAAAAACACTTAGCGCCATCTCGCGGCAAAGTTTCCAGCAAGGAATTCTATTGGCAGCTGAATGAAAGTAACAAACACTTAGCGCCATCTACGTGGAACTAATTTGACAGTTTTCTTCCCCTTTGTCGCTGATATGAGATTGCGACTTGAATTTCAACGTTTTGCACGAGAATAATGATCTTTTGGTGATTGAACCTAGGACCTTTTGCTCCTAAAGTCACGTTTGTAACCACTTTACAACTAGGCAATTTGCCAATTTCAGCTAGTGTGTGTGTTATTCATCATAATTGACTCAAATTGGCCAATCATAACTGTCAAACCCTTAATCAGAAACTTCAGACCCAAAAGTGAAATATCAGAATCCTTGTTAAGAAAAGGAAATCGATCTTGCAAATCCGAACTGGATATTATATGCCATATCAGTGTTATTCTATCCGTCATTAATCATTCCCCGAGCCTTATTGAAAGCTTTCATATGGCAAAAGTAAATAAAGCAATTCTGTAACATTTAATCAAAAGTACGTGATGTCTACCCTTTCCTTAAATGAAAACATGAATACTCGCTATCTAATGAAAATTTAAAGACTAAAAGGTGTTTGTTGTGAAAAATATCTTGAAATAATTTGTTTTTAGGGTTTCATAGTCAACAAGGAACCCTTATATTTTCGCTATGTCCGTCCGTCTGTCCTTCCGCAGCTTAGCTCAGAGACCCTTAATACTAGAAAGCTATAATTTGGCATGGATATACATATTCATCACGCTGACAATGTGGTAAATTAAAAACATAAAAAAAAAAAATTAGGATACCTTCTGTACACGTAAAGTGGGAATGTCTTTTTTTTTCTCGTCTACCCAATGGTGTGGGGTGTTGTTGGATGGGTCTTTCAAAAAAATTGCGGGATTTTTCATTTAGGGATCCGTTTCTAAAAGCTTTAAAGTGATCATTTTTGTTAGATCCAAGTGCCCCCCTCCTCCCCCTGCTATCTACACGGTTAGTTTTGGACGGGTGAAAAAATTCACGGTATTAGTATATATAACGAAGTTATAAGGAAAAATATTACAGCTAAGTAGGCTTTTCAAGTTTACGAGTAATAGTCAACCAACTATGGAACCCTTCATTGTGCGTGGTCCGACACGCACTTGGCCGGTTTTAATAATATGTTTGTAGGAAGCAATCTCTGGAAGTACCTACTGGTACTATTACAAAGATTCTTTCACTGCTATAAAGTATATCAAATTATAAATGAAGAGATCCGCAGGAGAACCAAGGTAACCGACATAGCCCGAAGAGTTGCCAAACTTAAGTGACAGTGGGCAGGGCACATTGCTCGCAGAACAGATGGCCGATGAGGCCGAAAGGTTTTGTAGTGACGACCGCGTACCGGAAGACGTAGCATTGGAAGGCCTTCTACAA
Organism: Cosmia pyralina; assembly: GCA_946251885.1. Classification (NCBI taxonomy): domain Eukaryota; kingdom Metazoa; phylum Arthropoda; class Insecta; order Lepidoptera; family Noctuidae; genus Cosmia; species Cosmia pyralina. Next base: position 19,607,416 of record OX276362.1, read on the forward strand.
GGTGGACAGATGACCTTGTGGAGGCCGCAGGAATCCGCTGGATGAGGGAAGTACAGAACGGTTCGGTGGTGCTTGGGGGAAGCCTATTAAATTAAATCATTTATTTCACACCAAGTCCATAGTTCCACACATTAGGTCCACACTATGTCCAGCAGTGGAGCCTTTCGGCTGAAATGATGATGATGATGATGTTAGGTAGCACAACACTACCACATTATCATAAGGTAGCAACACTACTGTCGCTTCCTGTCTGGCTAGGTTAAGAGAACCATGTAATCCCGTATCTAATAATTAAAGTATAATATTACTTATTGGTGAGAATAATCATTTCATACAAGATTCCCCGAAGACGTCCATAGTCGCTCCCTAGAATTACATCACAACGTAACAGATGATAGAAAGCTTACACTATTGCCGAGGCCAAAGGATATGTTTTATGGTATATTTGATTTCCTCTTGGATGAAGTTGCGGGCAAAGACAAATACATACTATAGCCATGATATAAATACATACCTACATCATATTTTATCAATCTTTCAATTAAAATTCCTGATATAGAATTTGTGATACACTGACAAAAAAAACCGATCAAGAGCGAGTCGTACTCACGCACCGAGGGTTCCATACCATCAGTCAGTCTGCCTAGCCTTTTCCCAACTATGTTGGGGTCGGCTTCCAGTCTAACCGGATGCAGCTGAATACCAGTATTTTACATGGAGTGACTGCCTATCTGACCTCCACAACCCAATTACTGGGTAATATGATACCCCTTTGTAAGACTGGTTGTCAGACTTTCGGGCTTCTGACGACCCATGAGGGTTCCATACCATCATTTATATGTAATTTTTGCTGTTAATTTCTGAAAAACTGTGCTATTTAGAGACATCGTTTTATTTTTCCTGTAATCTAGACATGAACTTCTATCACATAAAATAATAAGATAAGATAAGGGGGTTGGGTTAGGTTAGGGGGGGGGGGGGGGGGACGGACGGTATTTTATTTAAAATTTTTCATCAAAAGTCGTAAACTATGCTGCCTAAAAAAATAAAAAAAATGTTTGAGAATGTGCAAACAGCGCTCTTTCATAAGATACCCCACATGCTGTAGTAGCCCCACTTCGAATTTTAAGACCCCCTTTCAGTCTCTGTTGCAAAAAAAAACATATAGGTGTTTTTATTGCTTTCTTATTTGCAAAATATTTGGGCAAACGTCACCTAAACTATTCCAAATTTCAAGTTGATAGCATTAGTAGTTCTTGAGATATCCAGCTGTGTCAGACGGATAGACAGACAGACTGAGTTGTGACTCAGTCTGTCTGTCTAAATGGTAAAAAGTAACCCTTATGGTGTGCCATAAGGGTTACTTTTTACCATTTCGGTACGGAACCCTAAAAGAAGATAGAAGACATTCTTCACAGTAGTAGGTACCATTGACACTCTTAGTCTGTTTGTCGTCTGTACCGGGAACTACGTCAACGAGAAACAGATGACGGCGCCGAAGTAGCGACAGTACATTTACTATGGCACCGTCATCTGTTTTCTCGTTGACGTCACGTTACCGGTGCGGCGGACAAACAATTTTAGGGTGGGTGGCACCAAGGGCTACGTTATAGTTTCCGTCAAAGTTAATTTTTGCAGTAACACCATCATGTTGTTGCACCGCCAATTCGCCATGTCAAATGAGTTCGGAGCCGGGACGACATTCGACGCGTCTGACAGAAGTGACAGATATTTAACAATAACATTAATCAGCGAAGCGTGGGCGGTTAAGGACGCTGTTACAAGTGGGTAGTGAAATCATTACTTTTTTAAACAAAAGTATGTTTATTATATAAAATGCTTTGCATTCTTAACATGTTTTTTGGCCGAATTGTTGATAGATGTGCATGGTACGATTCTGAACTATAAATACAATTTTAGATAGGTACAGTTTCTCAAGAAAGGTACCGAAATGAAAATTTTTACATTTGTGTAAAAAAGTAATGATTTGACTACTCATTTGTAACAGCGTCCTTAAGGTTACAGTTAAAGTTATGACGTCAGATAACAAATTGTCAAATCGAACGACACATTTTTTGTCTAACACGTACTTTGACTAGCGTGGGTTATTGTTAAAGTAAGATTAGGGTTTCTCCATTTACTGTGAGAAAACCTAAAAAATTACGACCTCATTTGCTTGATAACAGTACCAAATTATTTCTAAATGATATCATTTCTGTCTCATAGTCTAAAACTCTCTTGTTCACTTTGTTTTCTAATTATCTCATTAAATAATTATCGACTTCACTTTTGAAACCATTTTAAACGCCATTTTATTATACTGAAGCTTTCACGTGTCTCTTGATTAAATATTCACGTTTTAATAAAGACAAGAAATGCTATGTTTCATGTAGGAACATCCTGTCGTCTCCCTTGGGTGTAAGAAGCGTCTTAACATTAGAATTACCTAAATTCTCTTGAGATTTTTTTTGCATAGAAAATACGATACATTATGCATCACTCACTCTTGTATTCCCCGAAGGAATGTTCATATGCAATAATATTTCATATTGTTTACGTAGTGCAAAGGTGTGTGCACACCAAATGCTTTTTAATCGACGAAAAAAAAGAGGAGGTTCTCAATTCGACACGTATGTTTTTTTTTTTTTTTTTATCTATGACCACGCATAACTTTTTACAGTCGTCTGATTTGAAAAAAAATTGTTTTGTTCGAGAGGGTCCTCAAAGTTGGTCCCATATAAAATTAATTAACTTTGCTTGGGAAAATTTTGAGTTAGCTTCAATAATACGTATTTCTTCCCCACTTTTAAATGGATGATGTTCTAGTTTATTTTGCAGGTAGGTAGTGGTATGAGAATCTGTGTGGGGTAGCTACCACAACTAAAAAGTAAAAAATAAAAACTTTTTTACAAAAAAATACAACCAACTTCCAAAAACAACACTACAAAGTGAAAAATAACTTTAATTTCGGAAGTCGGTGGCAAAAAACGAAAATAAATTATAACCAGACACCGACTTCCGAAATTAAAGTAATTTTTCACTTTGTAGTGTTGTTTTTGGAAGTCGGTCGTATTTTTTTGTAAAAAAGTTTTTTTGTTAACTGTACTCCTGTGGAAACACTACGACAAACTGATTGTAATGATCAACGACAATATATGATGTCATCGTATAATTATGAACTTCGTTAGTTTATAATCTGTCGGTTTTATTTCCGTTACATTATAAACTGTCGAAAAATTGTGAACTGCAACAAGCCATTTACAATTTAATGGGTTATATTTTGACAGTTTATTTATAATAATTTATCCATGAGAAACCGACAAATTGTGAACTGGAATAAAACTTGGTAGTTCCGACGTAACGCACTCAATAGCCAGCCTGCCTAGCTGCGAGCAACTTGGAAGTTGCGCTCGCTCGGTTTGCGCGCGGTTGGTCACGGTCTAACCTTTATTTTTTTTTCGGGGTGGAAATCCTCATGGATATCCTCCGTACTGGGATGGGCAGAGTGGCTGTCAGACTCTTACTGACTAAAACCACCCCGGTGTTCTCTCGTACACCTGCGTCGGGGGCTGCGGGTGCGAGTGTGACTTCCGCCGCCTCGGTTTGGTGATGGCCATAGGGGGGAGTGAGGTGTTGAACTCCCCCGTTACGTCTTAGAGAGGCGCACGTGGAACACTACACGCCACCATCTCAGGTCCAGTGGAATGGGGGGAGATGGATGTTCCCGAGTCCGTCGCCCCTATGGACCATTTAGGGGGGCTGGAAGAGGGCAAAGCTAACCCGTTTCACCTAGTTCACAATTTTTCGACAGTTTACAATCTAACAGAAGTTAAGAAGTTATAACTTATAGACTAATTATTCCTCCAATGAATAGCCAATTATATCACAGAAGTTGCTTTCCAATGGTTATAAAATTATTTAATAAATTACCAAAATCGTATAGGGAACTGCCAATCAATCGCTTTAAAACAGCGTTATTCAAATGGCTTGTAGAATAATCATTCTATTCTGTGAAGGAGGACCTAAATTTTAAAGATGACACTGACATTTTATTATTTTTTTATTTTTTTTTTTATGATAAATGATTGACATTATTATCTTAATTTAATAACTATGATTTATGTTTTAATTTTATTAACTTCATTTATTTATTAGTTTGCGTGCTAGTTTTAGCGAATTGTATTAGAAACTTTTAAAAACCCAACCATCTGTAATGTACTACAATTCTTGCAATTAAAATTTCATTTTCATTTCATTTCATTATAAACTAACTAAATGTTGCGCCGACCCCAAATAAATTGGGATAAGGGCAGAAAAAAAAAAGATGATGACTATACCTATGAACTAACGGTTCTCACAATCTTACGATGACCTACTCATTGTACGGCATAAGAATAAAGACATAGCTTAACACTTTCAAGGACACTATACGACCATAGCCGTCATAACAATAAAACTTCTATTGCGTATCGTTCAGTGTCCTTGAAAGCTTAATGGCTATGGGATCATCCCCGGTTATGCCGCGGTCCCATTGCCCGCATTCTCACAGGCCAGTCCGCGCTAGAACAGTCGGTTTGTGGTGGTTTGTCGTCCCCCGTCCGATCGAATGTGTGAGATGATCCGTGGAATGCTCGGCACGTGCCGCGACAGGCCTCCACGGGTCGTGGGAACGCAGCATTATAATGGCATACTAACGTAAATAGTGAACAAACTGGTCAAGAGTGAGTCGGACTCGCGCACCGAGGGTTACGTTCCGATTTCTGAAAAGTGTGCTATTTAGAGACATCGTTTTATTTTTTCTGTAATGCAAACTTTGAAGATAAGGGGAGGGGAATAGTATTTTTTTTTTTTAATTTTTCATGAAAGTTGAAAAATATGCGGCCTAACAAAAATAAAAAAAATGTTTGAGAATGCGCCAACAGCGTTCTTTTATATGATACCCCACATGCCCAATTTTTTAAGACCCTCTTTCAGTCTGTGTTGCAGAAAAAAAAAGAAAGAAAGAAAATACGTTTATTTGCGGTAAACATGACGCAAAGGACAACAAAATAAAATAAGAATGTAGAAAGCAAGTTTTGGGGAAAATATACGTCACATCTACGCAAAACGGCTACCGCTCAGCATAATGCCGCGAACCCATGCGAAACGGAGCCCCAGCGCTGGTTTTCAGCGATAGCCGGCGTTGACGCGATGACGTCGACCGGTGGTGCAGCATGTAACAAATAATATGCAATTAAAAAATAAATAAAATATAAAGTTAATTCTAAAGGTATAGATAAAATATACAGAAAATGACAATATTCCCGCATTCCGCTCCGCGACAGCACCGACTCCCACGCCGCAGAATGCGTTATCTGTGCGCGCAGCTGTCAGCGGCCGGAAACATTAGACATATTACATAATATTCTAAACATGGCGTAGCATTATGCAATTAACATTTTGATTTTGATGAAATTATGTAACAGAGGATGTATTGGGTGATTAAGTAGGCATTTCCTACGTAAAATGAATTTGTGTTAGATATGAATGATGACAAAGACTCGGACACAAATGAGATCAAAATAAGAAATGGTAAGTGAGAATTAGTTGGTTAAAATAAAATATGGATTCATGCAACGAGACTATTGAATTATATTACTAATAAATAAATTAAATTAGATTGGATAAATATAAATTAGGATATGATACAAACAAGGGACGCTACCTGATAAACCGTAGTGTGCCAGTTGAATAATTAGATTAAACTGAAAATTACAGAACAAACTTTCTTATTTGCAAAATACTTGGGCAAACGTCATCTAAAACTGTTCCAAATTCAAGTTGATAGCATTAGTAGTTCTTGAGATATCCAGCTGTGACAGACGGACAGACGGACAGACAGACAGACTGAGTCGCACAATAAGGGTTAGTTTTTACCACTTTGGTGCGGTACCCTAAAAATTTGTAATACTGTTATTTTATGGCAACACTGTGGTTACGTTGTCTAACAACGTTTCAAATAGTCAAAACTATTGTCTTATAACAAAGACGACTAGACTTTGTTATGAGACAATGCTCAGTTTGAAATGCACCAAAATCTGTTTTGACAATTTTTTGAGCTGACCTTTTGGATAATCATGTAATACCATTGAAATCGGAAAAATATGGAGACGCCGCGTTATTCTATACATTTCGCTTATACAAATAAGAGTGAAATACGATATAGATTGTGAAATATCGTTAGGTCTCGTTCTTTCTAATTAAATAATCGAATATGATAAAAGAGACAACAATATTTGAGTTGTTGCTTACTATGGCAACATTTTGTAGTGCCAGTCAGCTAGCCAGTTGTTAGTAAGTGCCATATCGGCCATCTTTTGCGACGAGTTTTGCTGTTTGTGTGTTTTGTTTTGTTGTTTACTTTTTGTATTATTGAGATTTGCGAGAAAATGACTAGGAGTTTACCTATAAAACTGCATGTAAATTTTAGAAAACAGCAATTTAACTTTAGTTATATTAACAACTATATTCCTTGATTGACACAACCCTAGCAATGGCAGCCATTTTTTGAGACATTATTAATGAATCGTAGGAAGGTATGCACCTTTTTTTGTAGATATTCCCAGTCCATTATATGTATTTATATGTCTATGCTCCGAGTTGGAATGTTACACTGTTATCGTTTTTAAGAGAGTTGAAGTTACCCACATCGTAAATTTTGATTAACTGCTTAAAAAATCCTATTGAAAACCGTTTCAATGGGTAACCCAAATGGTCCCTGCTTAAAATACGACAAAATAATATTAAAGCCCGGATGTGATCGACAGTCTATTCTCCAATGATGGCTAGATGTTATAGCCATGTCACCGATCTTGCTTATCGATTTATATGGCCGTGTTCAAATGTCAACTCTTTTCACTCTGAAGTAATTTGGATAATTAACCCAACATTTCTCCACCAGATGTCCCAGAATTCGTGGTACTCCAAGTGCAGAGGAAGATGCAGCTGCGTTTCAACGTGCAGTACTTCATGCAGTGCACTTCTACGTGGTCAGACGAAAGTGACCTCAAGTGGCATATCATTAAGGCACTGTTTTTATACACGTGAGTCTTTTGTTTTTGTCCTTTATTTAAAGTAAGAGTTGGAAACAGATGGGCGTTATGGGATTCTTTTTATATTTTTTAGTGCTAAATACTTATCTGTTTATCCTTAATGCCCAATCTACATTGGTCAAGATTAGGGAACACAATAGAGAACCGTGGTCCAGTGGTAACGGCCCCGACTTACGAGTTTGTAGGTCGTGAGTTCGAACCCATGCAGGCGCTTTACTTTTTGTAAATAATTTTATCACCAAAGCTCAAATTGTGAAGGAAAACTTCGTGAGGAAACCGTCATGTCCTAGAACCAAAAATTCGAAGACATTATGTGACATCTACCAACCCGCACTGGGCCCGTGTGGTGGATTACAGTCCACTACCTCTCTAGAGAGGACGCTAGTGTCCCAGCAGTGAACTGAAACCATCATTTAATATGATAACCTCATCGTGTATTATGTTAAGTTGTTTTTCGACAGCATTTGCTTTGGGGATTTTTCTTATTTCAAATAGTCTTTAAACAAAGCTCTTCAGCTTTAAAAGTGGCTTCTGGTTTTAAAGTTCAAAATCCATATCGGAACATCAAAGGGAACGTAAATAAAAGAGTTTCAAGTAGCCTTCGACTCTCATTGCATAAGTATCCTACCTCCAATTCTTTTTACTTCAGGTAACACTGATGTAAATAAGCTTACTTTCAATATTTGAATGTTTTAAAGCTGAGAGGGTACCAATTCAAAAGCTTTACTTCTCTGAGTGTACTTTTGTTTGAGGTGTTAAATATTGAGCGGGGCAAACCGGTTAGCAACGAATCTGTTCAGGCTGCCCTGAGTGCGCTGGACACAGCTTAGACAAGTCAATCTGCCTAGCCATTTCCAACTATGTTGGGGTCGGCTTCCAGTCTACTCGGATGCAGCTGAATACCAGTATTTTACATGGAACGACTGCTTATCTGACCTCCACAACCCAGTTACTGGGTAATACGATACCCCTTGATAAGACTGGTTGTCAAACTTTCGGGCTTCTGACTACCCATAACAACTGTTAAAGATCTATTAAACGATCTAATAAGATCTATTAAAAGGGACCAACAGCTTAAAGTCCCCTGACTCCCTTACCAGCCTGTCCCCAGCTGTTCTCCCCCCAGCGATGCCCTGAGCCTGCCTACCAGTAGGTAGGTAGGTAGGTTTTTTAACCGGCATATCACTTATGACTATTCCAGAACCGGACATTGACAATACATACAATTTAGGCAAGAGATGGCAAATTGTGCAGCAATTAAGTAAGGATTTCTGGAAGAAATGGTCGCAAGAATACCTACAACAACTCCAAACAAGGCTGAAATGGAAACGACAGACGATCCACGAGAAAATGACATTGTATGCATCAAGGATGAAAGACTACCGGCAGGGAAATGGGCACTGGGTCGTGTAGCAGAGCTACATACTGGAAAGGACGGCCACACGAGAGTTGTCACATTACAAACTGCAAAAGGAGAAGTTAAACGGCCGATCACAAAAATAATACCACTAGTTGAGATTGAAGAAAAAAGACTTGGCGACACTGACAAACCTACTAAAACTAGAAGGAACAGACGTAACAAGCTTACTTGGAACAGCTTGGTATGCTACACACTAATGCTGACCATGACATTCATAACGCCCAGTGTTCAATTAGACGCGGTTTGGGTCGGACAACTTGCATTTTTATTTCCTGATTCGAGCCCGTTGGCACTCATTGACATTTGCACTGACATTCTATAATTAATGTTAGGGTGTGTGCATGCGCCGACCTCCCTAGCGGCGTCAGCGTTGTATGTTACGCTGACGACACGCTGGTCCTGGCGCAGGGGAGGTCGCACCAGGCGGCAGCTGAACTAGCGACACGCGGGGTTGCGACAATCGTAGAGAGGATCCGGCAGTTGGGACTCGAGGTGGCCCTGCACAAGTCCGAGGTCATGTGTTTTCATGGTCCTCGGAACGCGCCACCGTCGGGTTCCCAAATAACGGTAGGAGGGGTTCACATCGGGGTTGAGTCGACGATGAAGTACCTGGGACTCGTCCTCGACAGCCGGTGGAACTTCGTGGAGCACTTCCGACGTTTGGCTCCCAGACTGGAGCGGACCGGGGCTGCCTTGAAGCGGCTCCTGCCCAATCTGGGGGGTCCAAACGCCTCCTGCCGGAGGCTTTACGCGGGGGTCGTGCGGTCCATGGCCCTTTACGGGGCACCGGTGTGGGCGCGTTCCCTGAGGCTGCGACCAGCCCGCCGGTTGAACGCGTCCCAGAGGGTCATGGCCATCCGGCTAGTCCGGGGATACCGCACGGTCTCCTGTGAGGCGGCGTGCCTCCTTGCCGGATTACCGCCATGGGATCTGGAGGCAAAAGTCCTCGCGCACGTGTGGGAGTGGCGCGAGGAGGTGAAACGCCGGGGCGTAACTCCGCTGCCGCGAGAAATCACGGTACAGCGGACAGAGCTCCGGCGGGATCTCATGGCGACATGGAGAGTGCGATTGTCGCAACCCAGCGCTGGGCACGCCACAATTGCGGCGATAAGTCCCCTCTTTGAGGAGTGGTTGGAGAGGCGCCACGGCGTCCTCACCTTCCGCCTGACGCAGGTCCTCACCGGACACGGTTGTTTCGGGAGGTTCCTGTTTCGGATAAGGCGGGAGGAAACGCCCGGGTGTCACCATTGTGTGGATCGCCCGGAGGACACGGTGGAGCATACAGTGGAGGTCTGCCCGGCTTGGGCGGAGCACCGCCGTGTTCTCACGGAGGCGATCGGCGGCGGCGATCTCTCGCGTCCAAACCTGGTCCAGGCCATGGTGCGGAGCGAGAGTGCATGGGAAGCCGTCACCTCCTTCTGCGAAGCAGTAATGCTCGCGAAGGAGAAAGCGGAACGCGTGAGGGAGAGGCAACAGCCGCGCCCTCGCGCCCCTAGCCGCCGTAGGAGACGCCCTGGGCGGCGGGAATCGATTGCCGATTCCCGGCCACCGTAGGCGCGGGCTTGCGGACGACGAGTAATGGGCAGCTCGCCGTCCGGTAAGGACCAGGCCCGGGTCGACGGCGCGTTGTGTTCCACGCGCGCCTCAAAGAGATGTCAGCAGTGACGGGGTCAATTGGGCCGATGCCGCCGGGGTCGCGGGTAGTTCGAAAGAGATACCGTGGCCCTGGCACGGGCAGCTGAAGGAACATGGGTGGGTTTTAGTCAGTAAAAGTCTGACACGCCCTCCCGCCTCTGCCCAGAGCGGGAGAAGTCATTTGATGATTTCCCATCCACAAAAAAAAAAAAAAAAAAAAAAAAGGGTGTGTTTGCATTTGCACCCTACATTATTTTTTTTTTGGTCCTTCGAACCGGATATAGGTAAACTACTTGGCTTATGTCTAATAAGTAGTAGTCTAGTAAGACTACTACCTACTAGACATAAACCAAGTAGTTTCATTTCAACGACAAAAGTTTGGAGACACAGTACCTCAACATTGTTATTATTACTTTTTCAGATTTCCATTGTTCCTGATGATGATAGCATACTGCCAGATCGTGAGGGTGCTCTGGAGATCAGACAACATCCCAGGACACACGGAGTCACACACGTTATGCTCAACACCGCAAGGACATAGCACCTGCAAGAACTGTAAGAAATGTTTCGTTATTTATAATTCTTCTTTTTCTTTTGACTATAATTCCTCCTACTGCTGGCTGTATAGTCTGTTCCAAAAGGTATGTGACGAAAATGTAAACAAATGGATCAGAAAACATATCTATGAATGCCAATTTATAATGCCACGTACAAATTGAGTGGTTTGTTTTACCTATTTGAATACTTAACCTAAAAATTTTAATTTTCAATCACCATAAATGTGTTTTTGAAATAAGAACCTTAATTTTCATCGATGATATTGTAATAATTACTATTTAATAATGTTATTCAAACTTCGGGTTGCTTGTCTAAGGGGACGGCGAAGTAGACCGAGACATAACGCAACGGATTAACTCAGGATGGATGAAATGGCGACAGGTTACAAGAACAACTTGCGACCCACGGATGTCCCTCAAGTTAAAGGGGAAAATTTACAAATCCGTGATAAGGCCTGTCGTACTTTATGGATCGGAATGCTTGGCAGTGAAGAAGACGGATGAAAAAAAAATTGCATCCAGCGGAGATGAGAATGTTGAGATGGATGTGTGGAGTGACGAGAATGGATAAAGTAAGAAATGAGTATATAAGAGGAAGTTTGAAAGTGGCGCCAGTGACAGAAAAGTTGAAAGGAAATCGTTTGTCTTGGTATGGGCATGTGATGAGGAGAGACGAAACGCATGTGACTAAAAGAGTAATGAATATATATGTTAATGGATGGAGAGGCAGAGGAATGCCAAAGAAAAGATGGATGGATTGTGTGAGGAATGATATGAAAGAAAAGGGAGTGAATGATAGCGTGACGGTTGACAGGGGAGAATGGAAGAAGAAAACGTGTTGCGCCGACCCCAAGTAATATGGGATAAGGGCAGGAAGATGATAATAATGTTATTCAAACAAAATTATTGGGAAAAGTAATGAGCTACAAAGATGAAACCTTCTAAATATAAATGAATGTGGCACGAAACCATCGTTAGTTTAACGGAGACTTTAAATTCATGCCATCCCTTACATTTTGTATCAAAAAGAAAGCGACAGCGTCAATACTAGTGTTAGTTTCTTGCAACCCACCGTAACTCGCTTTAGTGAGTGACTGCGTAAGAATTTATCCTGAACAGGATTTGTTTACACTTTTATTGGATACTTTCGGAACTGACTATACGTAAGTTAGCGTCGTAATCTTTTCTTCTCCATACAGGAAGTGCCCTCTGCCATACAACGGATACAGGCTGATTATTTTTATCAGTCCTATCATTTCTGTGTATAGGGTTGGCTGCAAACCGGCGCACCACGCCTTCAATCCATACAAACGCATCTACAGAGGGTCAGCTGCGTTCGAGGCGGAAGGCTGCCAAGATGCTAGTGGCTGTGGTCGTCATGTTCGCTGTCTGCTACTTTCCTGTGCATCTGCTCTCAGTATTGAGGTAAGAAAATATACCAAGTAGGTATATGTTTGGTCAGCATCTATACAAATAAATAAAATTGAAGTGTCAAAAGACCGGACGGCATGTCTTTATTTCCATGGAAGGTGGGTAGGCCTTTAGTGTGGGACGCAACGTGTATCGATACTCTTGCGCCATCCCATCTTCCTGGCTCGGCGTGCTGTGCTGGCTCCACTGCTGCGGCTGCGGAAAACCTCAAGCGGCGAAAACATAATAACCATATTGGTATATTTTCGAGCCGTTTGGGGTTAAAACCCTCGGGCCGTGGGGTCAGAGTGCCCATGGTCTCTTTAAAGATATATCGAAACGTCTGGTTGACACTTCCCGTGACCCAAGGGCTGGCTTTTACCTTGGCCAGAGGCTAAGCATTGCCATACAACGTGGCAATGCCGCCAGTCTCTTGGGTACTTTACCAGTCGACAGCGATGCGGATGAATTTTTCGACGCCTTGTTTTAGTTTGTGAATAGTTTTAGTTTTATGTTAGGATATATTTTTGTTATTTTTAGGTTCTGTTCATATAATCAAATAAAACTAAAAGTGTCAAAATAATTTGTAATGTCAAAATAATGCATATGAAACATACGGGACTCATAACAAAAAAAAAAAAAAAGTCGGATTTCAATTTTTTTTTTTGCATTTGGTACCTCGATTCTCGAGGATAGGTTATTTAACATCACGCTACGACCCTTAGGAGCAGAGTAAAAAATAAAGTCTGTAAGAACCCTAAGCGAAAACGTAGTAATAGCGCGGGAGGGCGATGCAACGCGGTGTTTGTGACGACTTCCACGCGAACGAAGTCGCGGGCCACAGCTAGTAGTAGATATAGCCATAATTACTGACAAATGTGTACACTGGATGAACAGGTCGATTTAATCTGTGCGCTTCTTCCCTCAAAAGACCATTTGAGACACCAATCTACTTGGTCTTCACATGATCTGACCAAGAATATGTCTGGACTTTAATAGAGACTGTGACCTCTGAGTTGGTTTCGGCCTTTCTTCTCAGAGTAGTCAGGAAACGCTGACCTCATCTAGTTTTTAAAATATGATTGACGTATAAAATTGTTTGTATTTACAAACCTACTTACAGAAATAAAATCACTTACCATTTATATCATTTAATGGCTTAATTAAATAATTTAAAAAATAATAATAATAAATTTAATAATAGCCGCACGTGTCGATCGATAAGGTAAACTACGCTTGCCGCGGTTGGCCCGTAGATGGGTGACCATCTTTACATACCAAGACCCCTCCGTGCTTCGGAAAGCACGTTAAGCCGTTGGTCCCGGCTGTCATTCTTGGACCTTTGACAGTCGTTATGGGTCGTCAGAAGCCCAAAAGTCCGACAACTAGTCTCACCAAGGGGTATCATGTTACCCAGTAACTGGGTTGTGGAGGTCAGATAAGCAGTCGCTCCTTGTAAAATGCTTGTAGTCAGCTGTATCTAGTTACACTGGAAGCCGACCCCAATATAGTTGGGAAAAGGCTAGGCACATTGATTGATCATTTAATGTATTGAGAGGCAAAAAATTCACATTACTATGAATTTTGTTGATGACTGTGAACGTCGCGGGAATTTGCTAGATGCAAGTAGTTGGACCAGTTGACAGGCGATTCTTCGGGAGATGTCTAGGTCCAGGAGTAAATGTCACCGCTGAAAAAATGGTGACTATGTATTCGAAACAAGTTCTTACGAAGGTTATTAAAGAATTTACGGTTGGGTTTATAATAATTTTACTTAATGGGTACCTGAACATGGACTGCGCCGCCGAGGCTGGCCCAGATTGAGATAGCAGGATGACCTGGACGCGTGCCGTGAGGGCTGGTTCGGAAAAGAGTTCCTGGAAGGAGTGGAGGAAGGCTTCTGCCCAGGAGTAGGGCAGAACATGATATGAAAAAAAATATGATTGACTTTCAAACCGAATAAAAAAAAGTAAGTTCTAAAACTAAAACCCGACTACTGAAAAATCACGCTCACCGCGGTCGGTCTGTAACCAATTAAATTAATATTATTTCCTCCACTTTTACTTATTTTTAACAATTTAAACATATTTATTTACTTAAACAATGTGACATATATACGTATTTGTAATTTGCTCATCAAGACCTTTCTTTTGACACCAAACATGCCAATATTATCTCAATTTAATTTTTTTCGTGGTCACAAATTTACGTGTAAAGTCCACCATATCAAATTTAGGGAGAATTTATATAGCTTAAGTCACCCGGACCATTATTACAAATCTATTGATACCTCATTCATAAAAATCGGTTCAGTAATTTGGACGCTACGGTAGAACACACGTAAATAATAGGTCTTTACCTATGAAATTGCCGTTTCGTATGAAAAAATTTAAACGAATTTTTTTCATGCATTTTTTATTTGTATTAATCTAAGTAATCACCCATGCAATCAATGCATCTTTGCCAACGCAGTGGCAGTTTATTGATGCCCTTCTTAAAGAAATCAGCTGGACGGGAGGCAACAAATTCTTCAAAGGCATTTTGTACTGCCTCTCGGGTATTGAATTTTTTTCCCGCCAAGAAGTTATCCAAATTCTGGAAAAAGTAGTAGTCAGTAGGCGCAAGGTCTGGTGAGTAGGGCAGATGACGGAGAGCTTCCAACCCCAGTTCATGCAGCTTGGAGACCGTCTGCTGTGCAGTATGTGGTCGCGCGTTGTCGTGCAGGAGCAGCGGAGACGAGCGATTGACCAATGCTGGTTGGAGATGTGCCAGCTTCTCCATCATTGTGTTCAGTTCTTTACAGTACACATCTGAAGTAATGCTCACCCCGTTTGGTAAGAAGCTGTGATGAATCACACCGGCGCTAGACCACCAAACAGTGACCATCACTTTTCTAAGGTAAGTTTTCGTTTAGGGCATTGTTTAGGTGCTGAACCAGGATCCAACCAACTTGCTGAGCACTTGCGGTTATCAAACAGAATCCATTTTTCATCGCAGGTAACAATGCGGTTCAAAATTCCTTCATTTGTGTGTCTGTTGAGCAGTGCAAGGCACGTCTCGACGCGTACTTCGCGCTGGCGATCATTGAGTTCGTGGGGCACCCATTTGTCAAGCTTTTTTACCTTGCCAATTTGACGCAAATGGACCAATATTGTTTTGACGCTAACGTCGAAAGCTGCTGCTAATTCAGCCGTAGATTGTGTATCATCAGCTTCCACAATCGCCTTTAATTTGTCATTGTCGACCAAAGTCTTCGGACGACCGCGAGGTTCATTTTTCAGGTCGAAATTTCCAGAACGGAAGCGAGCAAACCAATAACAAGTGGTGCGTTGGTTTGTAGTGTTAGCTCCGTAAACGTCGTTGATGTTGCGTGCCGCTTGTGCCGCGTTGCTGCCGCGACGGTACTCATATTCCATAATTACTCGAATTTTTAACGTATCCATGATGACGAAAAAGATTGAAAGGCGATGAAAATGTAACACTAATCAATAAACAAATGACTACTTTTGGAAAAAAAAATCCATGTTTTTAAAATAAAATTAATTTGAAATTAGAATTCTTAGCCAAACAAAAATTATTTTGATTTGAAATGGCCAGTACTGCAGAACGGCAATTTCATAGGCAAAGACCTAATACAAACTTATATACATACGAGTACATAGACTGCTCAAATCATAACCCTTCCTTTTGGCTTTGCCGTAGTCGGGTAAAAAACCACAGTTGACGTTCTCATCCTATAGAAAGTAATCAATGCAGTCTATATACCAACCTGTTGAATGATTTACGAGACAAAATCAAATTAAAAAAAAATCTCATGTTCCTGTATTGTACAGAAGCCAGATTTTTTTCGAAAAAAAAAAAAATATGCGTTTCAACTTTAAACTTGGCTTAAAACAACCTATACATTAAGATTTCCTCCAAATAGATAAAACAATATTATCTAATGACTAAGGTCAATAAGTTGAAAACGAGGAAAGCGTTTTAACATTACAATTTATATTCCATTCGGGTTCCAAGAAATGGTTCGGGAAAATTAAACGTTACGCATTATTATGCCAATTTCCAGTCTATTTCACATTGGAATGGTAAATTTCTCGTATAATTGTTCAGATAAATATTAAATTGACTGTTAATTATTAATGTCTTATCTTGAGAATTCTGTACAGTCGAACAAGCTATTTGGTATACACATTTAACACAACAATACAATTAACTTGCAACTAATTTTAATAAACAATGTTGTGATTATGCTGAGTACCTAGAAAATTACATCACTACTTTACAAGTACGAGTATATATGTCATACTTTTATGAGAGTGATGTGAAGCTTGAAAACATATTTATTTATTTATTTAAGATCTTTGGAAGACTTACAACTAAACAAAACAGAATGAAAATACTAAGTGTAACTATTGGCCTCAGATCAACAAAAAAAAAGGAAGATGGAGCGCCGCAAACTTCAAAAGTGAAGCCACAAAACCGTGGTAATGCAAGTAAAATGCACGCTCACGCACACACATACAACTTTAACCATGCTCACCGCTCTAAGTACGTAACGAGTCGTCGTCTTGTTAACATAGTTAAAAAATAGAATTATGCCTTCCTGTGTAGTGAAAACTTGTAAAAACAATATCAAATCACAAAAAAAGTCTCACGAAATCAATTTTCACTTTTAAGTACTTGAAATAACATCGTTTTTAGGGTTCCGTAACCGAAGGATCCAAACGGAGCCTTATTGATGTCACTCACGTGGCGTCTGTCCGTCTGTCCGTCGTTTGTCACACAAAGGATCATGGGCAAAAATATATGAAGCCTGGTACTCGGTCCAATAGCCATAATATATATATCATTGGAAAGGTATTTTTACAAGGATTAATGATAACTGAGTCGCTTGTCTCCATTTGCTGTCGGAACGGAGTTATTTTGTGTTAAGTATTTTTTTTTGTTTTTGTTTCATTTTGTTAAGATAATGGTGATATTATATAATTTTCTTCTATAGAATCCTGTGTTTGTTGATTAATAGATACTAAAATGAATAAACACTCAGGAATAAAAAAAAAATAGAAAAAGTAAGAAACGTTATTTATTTTTTTAAACATTATTATCAACAATAATGACATTGTTGAGGAACGCTGCAGGAGCAGTGAAGCCTACATGTCTGGCATATCCTAGATACCACACGATTGAAACTATAATGAGCACAAGTGCCGATTGTTCGTCGTCCGGTCAAACACGTGCAGTAATAATTGCATAAAATGTTATGGATATTGGTTTCGTTTTCATTAACATTGTTTTTTACTAATACATAACAATAATAAGTTCTTGACCGTACGTGACGCGACTGTATGCGTCCGCGTAAAAGCCAGGCATCTTCGTTTATACCATATTCATTTAAATCTTGGAGTGCGCTTTCTCTATATACTTGTAGAATGTATAGTCCATTTGATAAATGCTCGCTGCAGTAGGATCGGGCTAGCTTCAGTTGATAGGTGCCCAATGAAAATAAAATAATCTGTTCTTCCGTCAGTAGTGGGAAGTTCTGTATTTCGTGACTTTCTATTCTTTGAAAATCCGCTCTTCGGTTATTCAAATGTTTTCTTTCAACATAATCATAAAGTAGATTCGGGGAATCTATTTTCTCCCTGATTATGTTTAGGAAGGCCTTTGCGTGAATGTTGTCATCGATGAGTATGTGGAAGTTATTAAACATAGCTGCGGCGATTTTAAAATCAATGAACATTTTTGGTAGTGTTTTATTAAAATATTTTTGCCGCAAAAGCCTGAAATCTCGTTTGAACCTCTCGTTCACCACTTCCACTACCCACCGGCATAGTGTAACTGATCGAGCTTCATTACCTTGCTCAGTAGTTAGCTGTGTCTCCCATCTGTCTTTAGATGGTGGAACGTAGGATTCATATCCCCATGCTTTGATAGCATCTAAGCTGTCCCGGAAGCCGCGATCTAATATGAAGACATCGTTCGGTTGAAGAAAGCAATGCAATGGGTTTTCTCCATCATTCATTATATCACTCATGATGTTCGCATCAGTCTTAGTGGCAGCGTATGGTCCCAAAACATCGATTATATAGCCATTGGAACACATAATTAAAAACGGCTTCAGCATGTTCTGGAACTTATGCAAGCTATAAGATAGACGCTGGAACAAAAAGTTCGAGCTTTTATTGATATATATATATAAGTCCCATCGCATATAACGATAGCTTTATTGTTTTCTTCATTGCCAAATAACCCTCTTGGTATAGTGAGGTTCTTTTCTAAAACGTCGTTTCTATTCATATGGTCCACTCCCAAGTGTAATATTACATATTCATTCATGAGGCATTCGCGCACAATAGTTAGTAAACGTTCCAGTTTTCTTCGTGACATATTAAATAACGTCGCTAGTCTTTCATCTGAGTCTCCGGTACGTAGTTTCGTCAGATATATGCCTAACGCAGTACGAGGCTCCTTGCACCTCCCACTTAGTGAGGGTGTTTGTTCTAATATGGAATCAAACTGTTCGCATTTGCGTCCTGTCCAAAAGTACATATCCTTGTTGCTTAAAGCACCTCTTGTGTTGAAATCTAGCCTAGATCCACGATTTAAAGCCATTCTCAACATGTCACAAACGTCCCTAAATTGTTGCGCATTGAAGTTATGTGTGACATTGCAGAATTGAGGCAGCTCTTCCCAAGCATTGTTTTCAAGGTGTTGTCCACATACTCTAGCACCGTCAGGAATATATAACTTAATTCACAGAAAATGTGAATCTTGATCGTCTCTGGTATTCGATGGCGGGTTGCGTTTTGGCAAGTGTTAAAGATACAATGCCCTGGAGTGTTTGGAGCTCGAGTGTAGTCTGGAACCTGAAGCTCTCGTACATTCTGTTCTACTTCTGGTATGACAGGTGGTCTTCCTACAACGTTGTCAATATAAAATACGATCTTGCTGATGTTATGTTGTATTTTTATGAAAACATTTAAAACAATGCGGTATGTAGGTATTTAGGTCTAAAGTCATGGCATACTTGTATTGTTTTCATATTTTAAGTAATGCAAGTAAAAATATATCTTATGTATAGCCGATGTGACGGCTTAGTGAACAGATAACAATAGCAAACACACAATAGGTGGTCAGAGAAGTGTTTTAATAAGAAGAACTATAAACGTGCGAATTGAGTCATAAAAGTATTAAAGGATTGTGAGAAAGCTGTCATTACTGATATAAAGGGATGCCGCTCGGAAGCAGGTAGCTAGTACTGCACGTGTTTTTTTTCTATGAAGCGAACACCCTTAGCTACGGACCATACAACCGCGCTACATAGAAAATAAACACGTGCAGTTGGTAGTTTGCAGCTCGGTTCGGAAACGCACTTTTACACACAACACTAGAGTAGTTCAATAAGACCTGTAAGTGCGAGCAAGAGGTCCGATTAAAATGATTTAGGGCTCAATTCGCACGTTTGTAATGGCTCAGGTATAAAAATATAACAGACAATAATAATATAAACAAACCGCTTCTAAAAAGAAAAACTGAAGCTGGTGAAGTTCGAAATAGTTTAATGAAGTATGTACTAACCTCCAAAACGGCATGTTCTCGTATATAAGCCACAAACTCGGGGTGCATTCTTGGAAGATCATCAGTTTAAACATGCTGTTGGTATCTAGCATGATGTAGGCCTCGCCGACACATCACACAGTTGCGATTTTCTTCCATAAC
The DNA here is from genome assembly GCA_946251885.1 of Cosmia pyralina. Lineage (NCBI taxonomy): Eukaryota > Metazoa > Arthropoda > Insecta > Lepidoptera > Noctuidae > Cosmia > Cosmia pyralina. The sequence continues at coordinate 19,627,248 of OX276362.1, forward strand.
GATGTTCTAAATCGATAAGCACTACAATAGTCCACAACACTAGCCAAGATAAACGTTTGTAGCTGGTAACAATGTCCAAAAGGGGCGCCGGGGTCAGTGATGAAAACGGTATAACAAAGTACTAGGTAGAATAAACAGCTGCGGAACGCCGTTTCACGCACAGAACGATACAACGACTAGTGAATGTCGCGGCACAAAAGGCTGTCCACTGGCACAGCGCACCACCTACCCCACCCCGCGGCTGGTTCCCTATCTCCGAGGCCTATAGTCACCGTTGTAACAAAAAACAGAAATGTTAAAGATAATACTAGTTTTTATGTAAAAAAACATATTTTCAAAAGTCTTCACCATTATCATATCATATCACGATATGGTGCATGAATAGTAACACAATAGACGTATAAAAAAAGAAGGACTCCGCGCCACGCATATCGAAAGTGAAGCACCGTACCGATCTATGTGTGCGTGATATGAGTACCTGCAAAGACGCCGTCGCTTGTGTCACGTAATGGCGTCCGGTTGGCATACTATGATGTAAATGTGTGCGCGAGGCGTGTTTGTACAAACGGTCCTGGCATACTTACTGTGCTTCACTTTTGATATGCGTGGCGCGGAGTCCTCCTTTTTTTATGAGTCTATGAGTAACACAATACATTTCTCGTTTTAAATAATGTTGTTTTACATTGTTTTTTTCGTATTTCAACCATGATAGGTAAGTAATATTATCGTACTTGCAATTATGATATTAACTAAAACTGGAACTTTTGGGGGCTTGCCGTGGTTTTCAGACAAGGATTTGGTACATGTCGCCATAGTAAATATTTTTCCTGATTAAAAGACCTATCCAATGACACCACAATGATTGCTATTGGAGCGAGTACCAAAATGCCCATTCTCCTTTTACAGCCAAATGGTTGGAGCTACAGTCTTTAAATTTTCACAGTATAAGCATCTTTTTGACCCAAAGCCAAATCAAAAGTCAGCTTTTTTGCAATTTTTTTTTTTCTGATTGACCAACTTGAAGTTTGGTGATAATGTTTATTGTTACGTATACTTTACTAACAAATACCAATTTATTGATAAATCAGATTTGGTACAGAACCCTAAATGTGCGAAGTCCGACACGCAATTGGCCGGTTTTTTTATTAAATAAACTCCGACTTTTAGATTACTTAGAACAAAAAACCTCAACAAACAAACGTAGTGACATTGAGTGCGAGGGTTGCCATAATACGATTAAAAATTTCTGCATTCCGTTAAACAAATTTAAATATGATAACTTACCCATACAAAATTATTCCCCAAATTATAGGGAAACAATTTAACAAATGGCAACACTTCGACACAAACTTAAAAGGCGGCTTCACTTTGATGTTCGCGGCGCTCCATCTTCCTTTTTTTTGTTGATCTGAGCTATCAGTCAATTATTACAAGTCTTCACTTATAAAAACAGAACAGAACAGTGAGATTTCGCACATAATTTAAAATTAATATTGAAAGTGTATTATTATATGAATGTGTGAACAATAAGAAGTTTTCATGTAACTTCTGACAGATCGTTACAGGTCGTCAGAAGCCCGAAAGTCTTGACAACCAGTCTTACCAAGGGGTATCGTATTACCAGTAGCTGGGTTGTGGAGGTCAGATAGGCAGTCGCTCCATGTAAAATACTGGTATTCAGTTGCATCCGGTTAGACTGGAAGCCGACCCCAACATAGTTGGGAAAAGGCTAGGTAGATGATGTAACTTCTGGAGCTGACTGTGCAGTACAAAAATCACATCAAATTAACTGAAACTTTTGTTTCAGGTATTTTGTTATAGTGGTGAATCGGGAGGTGACATACACACAAGCCATATTTTTATACCAAATAACTTGTTTTACTGTACATTCAAGCGGTTGGTCGACTCCTCACGTGAACAGAGGGCTGGTCTATTTTTTGCCAAAAAATCAGCATTGCCATACAACGTGGCTGTGCTGCCAGCCTTTTGGGCACTTTTCCTGTTGACAGCGATGCGGCCGAATTTTTTGATACCCTATGATTTTTTCCCCTCCTTTTTACATGACTGCCAAGGAAGGGTTAAGTTTTTAGTATAAGTATGTAGAGGCATGAGAAACAGGATATGAAGTTCACTCATCTTCCATAGGAAAGGGAGGATCGTCCGACCAGACGGGTGTCGTGTCTGGTGGGCAGCCCGACGGTTGATGTCGGAACGTTTTATATATGCTTGTCGCGCGGTAAACTCTGATTGCGCGATGCAGGATTGCGTGACGTCAGTGTGACGCATAGTTCGTATGTGGCGATGTAGATTCCGCCACATTACTCCCCTCCAGAGAGCGGAGGTCGATATTGGGCTGAGTCGTGTATCTTGCGATATTTGCCAGTACCAGTTGTGGTTCCAGTGAGTCGGAACCGGATGCCGCATAGTTCACGGTGAGTCGGAACTATACCCCAGTGAGTCGGGGTGGCGCTGCGTTATGCTCCAGTGAGACGGAGTGTACAGCGCTGGGTTGACGTTGAGGCTGAAGGAAAACGAAGGAATGTGTCCGCTGATGCTGGTGGTCAAGATACCCGTCGAAGCCGTGGGTGCTGGCTGGCTATGTGATTCGCTGCTCAAAAGACACATACGCCACATAGATACAATACATATTATTATTGTTTTAAGACTGTTAGCTTATATATTCTGCAGGTATATTCAGATTTAGTTTGAGAAACTTAGAAGTTTCAAAAGTTTTCTTGGAAAAGGGTGAACTTGTATTTCTGATTACAACCGCAATTCTTGGTTAAATCCAAGAGCGTAATGAAATGACGAAGTTTTGTAGCTGAAATTCTCATGCACTCACATCATCACAATGGCCCTATAAATCCAGCAATGCATAGGTACAGAGATTTTTCTATCTGGCAGGTCCAGGAAGGATTTTTCCACAAATACATGATTTTTACTAAAAGCCTTTTCCACTCAAAGCGAATAGACAATTTCTAGCTAAATCAGCTTATGCTAGAGCAGGGATGGCGAACCTATGGCACGCATGCCTCGAATGGCATGGCGCTGAGAATTCTGAGTATGGCATTGATTGAACTATTGAAGTTCGTAATCTTAAAAATAATAAGAACAAGAGTAAAAGCATTATTTTCTCGATTTTCTGGAGTTTTAGTGTAGCTAAAACCACAAAAAGAGAATTTGTTTGGCCTCGAGCTACGCGCTCAAGCACACGCATCTTGTGACATCGACTGCGGACAAAACAAATGAAAGAAGTTGTTTAGAGCATGCCACGACTTCATGAGTTACCGCGATGTTGCCGCGATGTGATTTGCAGAGCGACGCGTGATGGACGGAAACAAATGAATCGTGCGCGTGTCGCTTTTGACTCGAGGCGCTCGAGGCCGTGAGGTGCTGCCCTATCCGGGACACAGTAAAACGTCCACTTTTTCGTCTTGAAATGCTCAATATTTTGAGCGACAACTATTAATTTTTTTGTAACTATAAAAATGTTTTAGCTTATTTTGTACTTATTTTTTTTTTTTTCAATAAATTAAAACTGAATGAATGAATGAATGATATTTATTTGCAAGAATATAGGTACATAGGTTCTTATCATCTGTCAGGGGTTTCACTATACTCGGCATTTCAGCCATACAAATATTTAGATTAGAGCATGCAGTACACATTTAGTAATAACGTAAGACATCAACACAAAAATATTAATAATCATTTCATAATTAAAATTAAAATTTAGATTTTAAGCAATTAATACATTAAAATTAAATTCAATTCTTATCATTTAAAATAATAATTTATCATGTCAATATAAAATAGCAATATTTAGATGTCATATTAATTAAGTTTTACATTTTATATTCAAAATATTCATTGATGGAATAAAAACGAATAACAAAAACAACAACAACACAGCAACAGCAACTGCGAAATAACTTTCATATTGGCGGACACGAGATTCAACTGAAATCAAACGCATTGCCATTTTCAACCGTATTTCTATACCTTTACGATTTATTACTTTACCTTGAAGATTTGCGTCTTACCGCGCCTTAAATGCAATGCAATTATCATATAATTAGTTCGTTTTGGCATGCAGATACAAAAAGGTTCGCTTTACCTGCATTGTTATTCAATCATACTTTCCCGAAAAACACGCTGAAAAGATTTTATTTAAAAAAAAATATGGAGGGACTGCCGACAGAAGTGTGACAACACAACACGTCACATAATAGCATGTCGCGTGTCAGTGACGCGAACTCATAAGATTTTACCCTACCAAAAATCGCTCAACGCGCCTAAAGAAGAAGTGTTTACTTCAAAAATCTGTAATCGGGTTGTCATGAAATCGCTTGATTACTTACTAGCGACCCGGCTCTGCTTCGCACGGTTTTTACGACTTGGTAAAACATGAGTTTCTATATTATACAGGGTGAAATTGAATTCATGGGCAATATTTTAAGAGCATCTTCTACTCATCATTATGAACAACTTTTATTATGGGAACAAATCTGAAATCGCGAAAAAAAATCTGCTGTTCCCTACATTTTGACGAGTTTTTAACCGACTTCAAAAAGGAAGAGGTTCTCATTTCGTCGGAACCTTTTTTTTTTAATTTTTTTTAATTTTTATTTTTTTTAAGTATGTTCCCCGATTACTCGAAGATGGCTAGACCGATTAAGATTTTTTTTGTTTTATTCATCACAGTTGGTCCCATATAAAATTGATTAACTTTACTTTGGTAGTTTTTGAGTTAGCTTCAATAATACGTATTTTTAGACACTTTTATATGGATGATGTTCTAGTTTGTTTTACAGGTAGTGGTATTAGAATTTGTGTGGGGTAGGTACACAACTAAAAAGTGAAAAATAAAAACTTTTTTACAAAAAAATACAACCGACTTCCAAAAACAACACTACAAAGTGAAAAATAACTTTAATTTTGGAAGTCGGTGGCAAAAAACGAAAATACATTTAACTAGAAACCGACTTCCGAAATTAAAGTTATTTTTCACTTTGTAATGTTGTTTTTGGAAGTCGGTTGTATTTTTTTGTAAAAAAGTTTTTGGAGACTCATGTATGCGACAGCTGATTTTTTTTTCGTGATTTCAGGTTTGTCCCCATAGTAAAGTTTGTTCATAATGATGAGTACAATGACCCCTTAAAATATTGCCCATGAATTCTATTTCACCCTGTATAAAAGTTAAATGTATCATACATATAATCCTTCCGGAATAAATTCTCTAAATGATAGCAGAAGCGGCATCAAAATCCGTTGCGTAGTTTAGAAGAACAACGCGGCCACACAAACAGACACGAAAAACAACTTTATTTTATAATATGTACCTATAGACAAAGGAGCACCCTTATCAACCGCTTCCTAAGAACTTCTTTATTCTTTCAAATTTTCTAAGACGGAAAGAAATATTTATTAAAGTGATATTTTAGAACAATGTTTCTTCAAGGGTTGACAATTTTATCCGTTGACAATTTTTTGTCAGTTTTAATTAATTTGCGTGAGTTCCTACTGTTGTTAAAGGACATTTTATTAATTAAGATTGAGTGATATCTTGATAACTTTTGGTGTTTGCTCAAAGGAGTGGCGAAAAGGTCTTTGTTTCTTAAAGAAAAAGCTCAAGGGCAATAGAAGATCATCAATCATACTTTATCAAAGTGGCAAGAGCAACAACAACAACAACTTACAACATCGCAGACTCTGTGTCTTCTTAAACAGAACCTCGAACACCGCGTTTCTGGGAACTACAATACATCACGAACGCCATCACGCCAGTCCAGGCGCACTCCGCATTTTAGGTAATTAAGCTACATGTGCGTACTTGTAGCTTAATTACCCTGAATTAGCTCGACTTGCCGAGCTAATTCAGGGTGGGCTGCCGCGCACCGGCCCGCCCGCACGTTATTTCAATATCACGCGCCGCGACGTAAAAGAACTTGTGTTCTTACCTAACCCGATTTTATAGCGCACTGGATTTTCAACTCTTGATGTTGAGCCGAGCGTTGAAAATCCAACTTAACAATAACAGAGTACATTCTAGCCGCTCACACGAGCGCGGTGTGAATCGGGTCGGTGGAGTCATTTTACCTAATATTGTACGTGGTATGAGTTCTATACCAAGAAAATATTTTTTTATTATTAACGTTGTTCCATCACTATTAAGTACTAATATTGAATTCTATGCATTTAATTTGATGCGTTATCTATTTCCGAACGATTTAAGATACGTCAACACTGACTGAGACTTGTCTATGACATTAAAAAATATTTTTTTCTCTGACATGTCATTGTTCGGTCCGTCGACTGTGAAAGTGTTTTACTCAGTTAATAGTTTAATTGTACTGTGGTAAGTGGGTTTATTTATGTTTCATGTTAAGAATTAACACACCATGCATTTTAAACCTTAAAACATATAGGTCATCGCTTGTTTTTTCTTACTAGAGCCATTTCTTTGAAATCTGAAGCTAAATTGTCTTTGTTCGTCTTTTTAACCATTTCTAGAAATGTAAACAATAACAAATTCAAACAAAATACACACTATAATGAAGTTTTAGTCAAAAGGGTTCTAAGAAATGAACTGCAGCTACAGAATTCTTAGAAACTATGCCGCTAGCGCATTATGTAAACAAACGCGCGCCGCGGGCCGAATGACGTCAGCGGGTGGTACACTTGACTAGTTTTTTAAGCGGGCGTACCTGCCCGTGTGAGCGGCTAGCGCATCGAAAAAACACTGTTGGATTTTGCACTCTCGGCGCTAAGCAGAGCGTTGAAAATCCAGTGCGCTATAAAATCCCGCCGCGATTTTATTACGCCCGTGCGAGCGCGGGTTAACGAGAAGGTATAAGAGTTACGCGATAGAAAGAGAGGCAACTTCTAGGTAATTAACGCTGTGCGAGCTGTATTGCACTTTATTGTGCCGTATCAAGAGTCGCTATTTATTTAAATGATTTCGCGGAGAGAATCTTCTGTACTTGTACTCTGTGATCACGTCAGTATTCCCCGAAGGGTTGAGCAGAGGTGTACTTATAGTAGGTACACCTAATTTCCAAATTATTGCCAATTATTTGAATTGGCCCCTATAGGGGGCGAGCCTGTTCCCATAAACCGAGCACAAATTCTGACTCCGGGCTGCTACTGAGAAATTCCAGATGGTTCTCAATAACACTTTGCCCGACCCGGAAATCGAACCCAGGACCTCTTAGCACAGTGCTTGCGACCACTAGACTAACAAATTGTCAAGAATGTCAACTGTTGTAATAATTGGTTGGCTGAATTAACAACAATTAATGAGTTCAATTGACATGCGTTTAAATATTGACACGTCTTTATTTTTCGTTCCAGAAATTGGGTGTAAGGCAGAATATATTACACCATCAAGTTGACAAATAATATTAGGGGTTAAAGTATGAAATTACCGATTTGTACTGAAAAATTGAAATTCGTTTTTTTTTTAATTTAACATATTTATTTAATCAAAATAATTACCATTATTATCTATACATTGCTGCCATCTAATAGGAAGGTCATATAAGCCTTTGCGATAGAACTCTCGTGATCTAGATTCGACAAACTGTGTGAAAGCATTTTGTACTGCCTCCTGAGAAGAAAACTTTTTATCACGTAGAAAATTGTCCAAATCACGAAAAAAATGGTAGTCCGTTGGAGCAAGGTCTGGCGAATACGGAGGGTGACGAAGGATTTCTAATTGCAGTTCCTGTAGAGTTAAAACGGTTTCTCGTGCTGTATGAGGTCTCGCGTTATCATGGAGCAATAATGGTGGAGATCGATTCATGAGTCGGGGCTGTTTCACTGCTAGTTTTGCTATCATTGTTCGGAGTTCGGCACAGTAGACATCTGCCGTTATTGCTTGACCAGATCGGAGAAAGCTATAGTGAATAACACCATGCTGAGACCACCAAACAGTTACCATTAGTCAGTTACCTTTTTATTGGTAACCTTTGCTTTAGGATACTGTTGCGGCGTTTGACTTGGGGTCAGCCATTGCATTTTTCGCTTACGGTTATCGTAAAGTATCCACTTTTCATCACATGTCACAATTCGATCCAATATTCCTTCATTTCTGTATCGATTCAACAAGGCAACACAAGTTTCAACACGCGTTTCTTTCTGCAGATCAGTCAAGTCATGAGGCACCCATTTCTCATATTTTTTTTATTTTATTGATTTGACGCAAATGAGTCATTATTGTTGGTAAGGTAACGTTAAACCATGCCGCTAATTCCTGGGTAGTTTGGCTCGGATCGGCTTCCACCATCTCGTTCAATTCATTTTTATTCACCTGTGTGGGTGGTCTTCCAGGTGGTTCGTTCTTCAAATCAAAGTTTCCATCACGAAAGCGTTTAAGCGTGTTCACGTAACTGTAAATATCTTTAGTCTTCATTTGTTTTCGTTGCTTATATTTAGTATGTATGTATTTATGTATCTATTATTTAGGTTATGTATGTATCTATTTTAGTATAATATTGTAAGTAGGCACTTATTATTTGCACCAAAGACAGCCCCATTTCATATCCAGGCAAATCACTGTCCATTCTATGGTTGCCTGGAAGAGATTGCAGAAAGCGATAAGGCCGCCCATTGTATATTTTGTAGTTTGTGTCTTTTTTTTTGTTATGTATTTTTGTGGTGTACAATAAAGTATATATAAATAAATAAATAAATAAATAAATAATAAATAAACCAAAATCGCACGGTGCGTTCATTAGCAGTCCCCTTTCCAAACGCAACATTGATATTGCGAGCTGTTTCTGCCGCGTTAGTTCCGCGTCGGAACTCGTATTCTAAAATAACTCGAATTTTCAAAGTATCCATCTTTCTTGTCTAAGCTGAATAAAAAAAAAAACAACTGAAAGTCGATAATCGAATGTTGCACATTTTTTAAAAGAAGAACTTCATAGGTAACATGTGAAAAAAGTTTCACCCAAAAATCTCAAACCATGAAGGTTCTATGTCAATTCGAAGTTCCTAATACAATAAACGGTAATTTCATACTTTAACCACTATTATTAATAAATTATAATTTAAAAAACTAAACGCTTCAATACCATTAAACTGAACTAAAAAGTAAAAAATAAATTTTTCAATGTAAGAATAAAGTGATCAGCGAGAAAATTAATGTCATTATAAAAAAAAAAGCTTGGGGTGCTTTCGAATTACAGAGTTATTGTAAGAATGTCGTACAAAGCACCCCTCGCTTATAATTTATTTTTCAATTTTTTAGAGATAATCGATAATCCTGATCAGGATACATAATCAGCCTATAACGTTCCCACTGCTGGGACACAGGCCTCCTCTCAGTGAGAGGGAGTGGGCCGTAATCCACCACGCGGGCCCAGTGCGGGTTGGCAGATGTCACAAGTCTTCGAATTTTTGATTCTCCTAGAATCAAAAATTCGATTTGATTCTAGGACATGCCGGTTTCCTCACGATGTTTTCCTTCACCGTTTTGAGAGCAGTAGTGATAAAATAATTTACACAAAGTAAAGCGCCTGCCTGGGTTCGAACCTACGACCTACAACTCGTAAGTCGCGACCGTTACCACTGGGCCACCACTGCTCGATCAGGATAGTGGGACAAAATTTTTAAATTATTGTATTGTCATCGGGCCCTGATAATTGTGCAAAATTTCGTATTAATCTGACCATTTAAAGTGGGTAAAAATCAAGTTTAAAGATTCCGTTACTTACAAACATAGGTACATACTGATGATGCTAATAGAAGCGTGTTAAAAAAAAATATCACACCGGATCATAAAGGTGAGCGTTTACTGGTCCGCGTCGGCAACGGACGCACGGCACGCAACAGATTTCGGTTTGCTTTGTATGAATTTTTAAATCACTGCGTCCACTACCGGTAATGCCCGCATTTTCATTTCTTCATACAAACAAACCAAAATCCGTTACGTGTCATACGTGGGTTGCGGCCGGCGCGGACCAGTGGACGCTCAGCCTTAATTTACGAAGAATCTATAAAGTATCAAATTAAGATGATAATGTAATTTTCGTGTTACGTTAGGTTATTTCAGTTTTTAGGGTTCCGTACCTCAAAAGGAAGAAACGGAACTCTTATAGGATCACTTCGTTGTCCGTCGGTTAAGACTCTTTTTCTCAGGAACGCGTGGCGGCATCAAAATGTAATTATTAACAAATACGTAGGTCTATAGTCCCTTGGAGTTATAAAAAAATTAAGCTTCTAAGTCAACGCCGTAAAAAAATACGGCCATTTATCCGACATATTTTGACACTCGCGCAAAACAAAACTTATACCGTCTTATTACAAAACAAGGTTCATCTTCAAACCCAGATTTAAACCATGGACCCTTTTTTGAATTTCGAGCTTTATTCTAACACGTTAAGATGTCAGTTTTACAAAACTGACAACTTAGTACCGGACTAAGTTGTCAGTTTTGTATAAAGAACTGTATTTCTATAACAGCTAGGTTCATCTTACAAAAACTGGCTCGATGGTTTAAACCATGACGAAGAAAAACCTCGTTTTGTAATAAGACCGATAGGGTACTTTCCGTTGACAAGTTTGGCAAGAAGCAAGGTCTAATACTCGTAGTACAAGTAAAGGAAAAAGTCCGAAAATTGTTAATTTGTAATTTTATCGCATAAATTTATTGGGATTACTTTTTTTTTTCAGTTTGTTTTTGGGATAAATTCTTTTCAACTATGGAACCCTTCGTTGTGCGTAGTCCGACACGCACTTGGCCGGTTGTTTTTTTTTTGTCTTCAGCGGAACGGTTTTTATAGATAAGAGTATTTTCTTCGTCACAAAACTCTTTGGTACCAAATTTATCCTTGTACTTTCTGGAGAAAAGTTTGTAGCTTAGATATATAAGAACAAAGTTGTGCAAAAAGTTATTCGGGCAAGAGATTTATAACAGTTACAACTTTTAGTCACAAGATCAAGACTACTTGAAAAAGATAGTTCTGTATTTGTCAAGAAAAATGGGACCTTTTTATACAATCTTTATTGTTCTCCTCGGGCCCAACCATAAGTAATTGTAGGGAGTCTCTTAAGTGCGGAGCAATCCACAGTACAGTTAGCAGGTATATGGCACGTTGTACAAAATTACTGGACACTTGAATTTTTGACAAACATTGACCAGATTTTTGTCTCGTATTGAGTGCATTGTCAGAGGACTCGTGGTAACCGCTGCACGGGTCGATCCATCAGGTTAAGCTACGCTTGCCGGGGTTGGTCCGTGGATGGATGACCATCTTTACATACCGAGACTCCTCCGTGCCTCGGAAAGCACGTTAAGCCGTTGGTCCCGGCTGTCATTCGTGGATCTTTGACAGTCGTTACGGGTCGTCAGAAGACCCAAAGTCTGACAATCAGTCTTATCAAGGGGTCTCGTATTATCCAGTTGCTGGGTTGTGGAGGTCAGATAGGCTGTCCCTCCATGTAAAATACTGATATTCAGCTGCTTAGACTGGAAGCCGACCCCAACATAGTTGCGAAAAGGCTTGGCAGATTGATTGAGTACATTGTCACCCCTTGACGCAGCTATCTAAGCACAGTTTTGCTATTTCTCAAAGCTAATATATTGTGTTTGGAAATAAAAACTTAATAAGCTTTAATACTTTGTAGCCCTCTTAACCTGTATTTCTTCCGCAGGGTGGCATATGACGTGCAACAGAGTGACGTCATGACCTGCATAGCGCTGATCAGCCACGTCATGTGTTACGCCAACTCCGCCGTTAACCCGCTGATATACAACTTTATGAGTGGTATGTATTATTTTTTTTTGAATACTGAATAATGTATAAGTATAATCTGTTCCAAAAGTAACTGATGAAAATGTAAACAAATCGATCATAAAACGTACCTGTGGATAACAATTTGTAGTGCCTCTTACAAATTGAGTACTTTGATTTGAATCCGAAATTCTAATTTTAAATCAGCTGAAAGATTTATTTAATTTAAGAGCGTTGGCTCCGTACGGCATTTCATACAAACTTTCAAGTCCTTTTTTATCAAAATGAATGAACCGATTTTAATGAAACTTCTTACACATAAGCAGGATAAAACGTTAGTTAAGATCATTGTCGAAAAATAGTGTTGCAGCTAAATTCGACTCATTTTAAATATTCCCTAGAAACAGAGATTTTCAATTATCTTTTTTTAAATACGACATTTCGATAATGTTCTTAACTAACTTTTTAGACCTATGTATCTTGCTTATGCGTATGAAGTTTTATTAAAATCGGTTCATTCATTTCGATAAAAAAAGGTCTTGAATGTTTGTATGAAATGCCGTAGGTACTGAGCCAACGCTCTTAAGGCGAAATGGGTCCCAAACAAGATATTTTTGTCCTCAAAAACTACGCCTTATTCTTTTTCAAGATTATAAAATTGAAGATTTTTTTAGTAAATTATGAGGCCCAAGTCACGATTGATCCATTGGCTCTATACAAAAAAATCGCAAATTTCCTCAAAATTTGCATTTTTATGAGAAAAAACTGTTTTATTCGATTGTAATAATTACAGCAATTTCAATAAAATTTCATCTAGAAGTTTATCATTAAGGAAATAAGGGGGGTATGGGTTTATTTTAATGTAACAAGCATTATATAATTTTAAAATTCGATGATTTAGTCCATGGTTTCTCAATATGTTATGCAAACAATAAATATTGGAAAAAGTGATGAGTTATAAAGTTGAAACTTTCTTAAGTCTGTTTTTTTTTTCACAAACGAGTACTGAGTTTTGACAGAGTAAGATGGGTCATTGGTCGGGGTGGGGCCAAAGCCTTTGTTTTGTTTTGAAATTGTTAAGGCCCGTTCATAATGAATACTTCTAAAATTTACTGTACAGGAGACATGTCCGCCATGACTCACGTACAAACAATATCGTCTAGTTCACTCACTAAAACACGTGCGACGTGCAGGTAGTCGATGACTCAACTGAATGTACATGTAACTACAGCGTTTGGTTTGTGTGGAACGGACTTTATGTTGATTACGTGAACCAATAGCAATGCAGTCAACATTTTCGGTACTCGTTTGTCAAATAAAAACAGACTTTAAATACAGATGAATATGTTACTAATTCCCTTAAGTGAGTGATTGCGTAGGAATTAAACCTAAACAGGGATTGTTTACACTTTCATCAGATTCTTTTGGAGCAGAACATTTTAATCTGCGCTAAAAACGATGAACGCAAACATCGTGAGGAAACCGGTATGTCTTAGAACCATAAATTCGAAAACATGTGACATTGGGCCTGCGTGGTGGATTACGACACAACTCACTCTCTCTCACAGAGGAGGCCAGCAATGCTATTCTGTAAACACCTCTCCGTGATAACTTAAGTGAAGTGAGCGTGAAGTGAGATGTCATTCCACCTGATGCTAGGGGTTGACACAATTGACAGCTCATTTTAAGCTCACTTCACCTAAGTTTTCACGGTGAGATATTTACAGAATAGCAATACTGTGCCCCAGCAGTGGGAACTTTAAACTTATTATTAATTATTGTTGGGGAGTTTGTTGCGTCACTTCTTCTTCCAAGCTAAAGCACTAGGAAATGGTGAAGGGCGGGCGTTTTGGGGGAGTGTCTTATGTAATTTTGACGTTTGACAAGTGCTGATTCTCAGCCTAGTTTGACCAATGACTTTTAATTACTCTTTATAAAACCAACAGACTTTTCACATCAACATAATCTGCAGCAATAGTGGCGAAGGTCATCACTTACCACTCATGACAACCTTAACCATTCTTAGAACTATAGGGCGTACACAAAGTTATATTCTATCGGCAGTAACGATGATTAAAAAAGTAAGAATGTATGGGAAAAAGCTAAAACTAAAATTAAAGCTTATGTCAATCCCGTTGCAAGTCGTTGTAGAAACAAGAAAAGCTTTCAAAGTGACTTGTCACGGGTCTAGGACCTATTGTCATCATATAAAATGCAACTAGCAAAGTCAAAAATATGACGTGGACGTATTAAATTTTAAAAAAGTTGTGTTTGTCTGCTCCGACGCACGACTGGAGTTTACTCCTGGTTTTGTGCTGTTCGGACTTTTTATTGTTGGAAAACTAAAACAAAGGACCACAAGGGCAGGGTTTTTTTTCAATGAATCAGTGCTATACAAATAGCAACTATAAGGTGTAAAGGCGTTCGTTTTGTTTTACGTTGCGCAGAAAAACGTAACAACGCTTTTGAATTAACACTCCTCATCCATACGTACCTCGGCCTTATATTAAAATCGATTCTTAAGGAGTAACTCCAACAAGTAATGAGTTTAATGGTAATAAACAAAAAAAAAAAAAAAAAAAAACGTTTTTTTTTTCTATTCTATTCTATTCTATTTTACACGTTGTGCACGTTTTTTAACGTGTTTTTTAAACGTTACCGTAAGGTGAAAAAGAGGCACGAAACGTAACGTACCAAAATTTTAACGATTTTTGAATCGAAAACACAGAACAGTAACTTCTATAGCATTTTTAGCAAAAATCATCTGCAATCAGTAAGTACTTAGCACCCATAGATAAAATTAAAATAAAGTGAATATTAAGTGCTAAACGAGTACCTACATATTTTTAATTTTAAAATTGTTCGAATTTACGTTAGGTTTACTCCGCGCGTTTGTAGGCCCACAGAACGCAGGAATAACTGTGCGGACTAACATTTTCTATTCACGATCAATTTGGCCAGAAGTGAGCCGATTCAAACTAGGAACGCAGCTATTTCAGCATATTGCTGGCAACAAAATTACAGGCACAGGGGACTGTTTTTTGGAAGTGAATACTGCTAGTGAACGCACACTGATCAGAACCGAACGTAGCAAACGAGCCGAAAGAATTCGGACGAATCGCCGGAAGAATTACTAGGAACTTCGTTTCGTTCGGCGCGGATAAGTGTGTTCACCTTTAGGCGCGTTGAGCGATTTTAAGTGAAAAATTAGGAGATTGTGAATTAATGCTAGAGTTCGAAACATTTTGAAGAAAGTGATTACGAGGAAATATTTAAGGTTTTAAATTCCGACACTTTCCAAGTCAAATACTTGATTAAAAATATTTAAATAACCGAAAATAACGAAATAGTGAAATAATACAAAACTCATGAGTGAACGAAATGTCAAAATTATTATAAGTCTTATAGGGACCTAGCTATGATCACGCCATCTACAATTAGCTTTGCCCTACCTTCCTCATCGAAGATATTAAACTGGTTTTATGAAGGCTGTAGTTATTTTGTTCAATACATCACAACAGCTGACAAAAAGGTCAAAAGCAGAGGTAGTGATCAGATACAGATTTTCTAAGGATTTTTAAAAAACAAACATCAGACGAGCTCGTGGCTAAGTAATAACAGCCGCATAAGCTACACTTGCCGGGGTTGGTCCGTCGATGGGTTACCAACTTTACATACCGAGACTCCTCCGTGTCTCGGAAAGTACGTTAAGCCGTTGGTCCCGGCTGTCATTCGTGGATCTTTGACAGTCGTTGCTGGTCGTCAGAAGCCCGAAAGACTGACAACTAGTTACCTTACCAAGGGGTATCTCGTATTACCCAGTTACTGGGTTGTGGAGGTCTGATAGGCAGTCTCTCCATGTAAAATACTGGTATTCAGCCGTATCCAGATAGACTGGAAGCATAATTCCTCCGAACAAATTGAGTCAGAATATCTAACAGAACGTTTTCGATTTACCGAACAAATTCGGGATTACCGTTACCTACGCGAGCTACATAAATAAATTATTATATTTTGTAAGCTCGTCAATTATACCTACTTGAATTAAACGTGAAGGTTTACTTTGGAAGGTATGTTAAGCTCGAAAATGACTGTCATACTTAGCTGTGAAACAATTGATGTTGTTTCTTAGCCTAGTGAAACTGCTTGTTTAAATAAGAACATTGTTTTGAAAGTACTGGCACATTATAATAAAATTAAAAAAATAAGTATAAACTAATCATTCATATTGATATTTTCGCGCTTTTGAAATCTAAATTACCCACTGACCTCTATTAAAATACGCTGGACTGACTATTCCTTAAAAAATGACAGCTATTTGCTGTGCCGATTCAAAGCGCCCCCAGTGACAGGCGTGAGAGTTCTGATAACTAATAAGATTGCAAATGGCCATTGTTTGTTGATTTTGCGCTAAGTGTCTCTGCGGAATAAAAAGTTTTCTTAAGTGTTTACTGTGATTGTGATATAAATTATTGTTATAATAGTGACAGTGATTGTATCATAGCTTGTATTGTAATTGTAATATTTCTATCATTGTGGTCGATATCAGAAAAGTTTTTATCGATAACAAACCTTTTGTTATACATCACTAGTATTAGTTCCATTCCCCCACACTGCTGCCGTCAGCGCCAAAATGGCGATTTTCAAATAGGCACATGAAATTGATAGCGATAGCCAGTCCAGCGTATTTTAATAGAGGTCAGTGAAATTACCGCTCAAGCATCAGTCACTTCCACGACGTCATGTACAGGCGAATCTCGCAGTGCGCACTTGTTTATGACGCTGCTCTCAGTATCTGATCTACTGACGTTTCTATTGGCTCTAATACAGTAAAATGATTTGAGTTCATGTTACACAATATCTTGCAAATCGCCCATAAGACGGATGCTCTTGTTATCTTCTAATTCTCACTTCCTTTGATTCGTATGTATTTAGTGTTTGTCTTTTATATATGTACCCACTTTTTTTTCTCATTTAACATGTGTTCGTTATCAAACTCCGATGTCACTTCGTGGTGTGGATTATTCGTTTTTTCGACTTTTGTAAATGTATGTGTATGTTTTGTAAATGTATAACTATTTTTTGTCCCAAATAAATAAAATAAAATGATCACCACTTACTGACCACCACCACGTTTCGGCGCAAACGTTCAGAAAGTGGTGATCGGTTTAAGCCAAAAAAATATTATAGATAATTTGCGCCAAATGTGCCAAGCTTTTCAAATGAGAATTTTTTGGCAGCACTGAGACGTCAGGTCCAGGAACCTGTCATATTTTCTTTAGTCGTGACTGAATGATGAACGAATGAATGAAACGAATGATGAAGGTCATCATATATTTTATGGCACCTCTTCACAATCGGCGATCATAGACGATTACCCGCGAGCACGATTGTGTCGAGGGCTTACTCATCTGTAATCGCCCATCATCGTCAATGCTCGCCATATCCGTGAGTTGTCACTTTCTCGGGCACGCATCAAAGGAAATCTAGAATGCTTGCCGCTCAACAAATGACTACGGACGATCAACGACGAACATGTGGATGATCGTGTCGGTTACAGACGATCACGCGATTAACAATCATTGCCGAATGTGATGAGGAACTCGTTGCTAAGTAATAACAGCTGCACGGGTCAATCCATCAGGTTAAGCTACGTTTGCCGGGGTTGGTCCGTGGATGGGTGACCATCTTTACATACCGAGACTCCTCCGTGCCTCGGAAAGCACGTTAAGCCCTTGGTCCCGGCGAAAATCTGACATCCAGTCTTACCAACGGGTATCCTATTACCCAGTAATTGGGTTGTAGAGGTCAGATAGGCAGTCGCTCCATATAAAATACTGGTATTCAGCTGCATCCGGTTAGACTGGAAGCCGACCCCAGTAGTTGGGAAAAGGCTAGGCAGATTGATTGCCGAATGTGATGAGGTGCAATTATACAGGCTGTAAGTGTAACAGTGGCAACCTTTTAAGGGGTCATTGTACTCATCATTATGAACAACTTTTACTATGGGACAAAACCTGAAATCGCAAATAAAAATCAGCTGTTCAATACATCAATGTTCGCATAATTCGTAAAAATGTAGGCAACAGGTGATTTTTGTTTTCGCGATTTCAGATTTTGTCCCATAGTAAAAGTTGTTCATAATAATCTGTATAATGACCCCTTAAAAGATTGCCACTAGTACACTTAAACCCTATATTTATTTTGGAAACGGAAGACTTCTTGTCAAAGCCATTAATTTTCTTGAAAACCCTCATTGCAGCACAATGGAATTTGGCCGAAGTAATAGAAACACCACAGAGCACTAAGCCGACGTTCGCACGGACGTAAAAATATCGCGGCGGGATTTTATCACGCGCTGGATTTTCAACCCTCGTTGTTGAGCCGAGCGTTGAGAATCCAACTTAACATCAAAAGAGTGCATTCTAGCGCGTTGAAAAAACACACTGTTGGATTTTCAACTCTCGGCGCTAAGCAGAGCGTTGAAAATCCAGTGCGCGAAATAAATTCGCCGCGATAGTTTTACGTCCGCGCAAACGTCGACTTAAACGCTTCAGCGGTCGCTGGTTTTACATGAACAAGTTGTGCGATAAACGCACTTCCAGCGCCACAAACTTTATTAGTACTTTAGACGCTGCCGGCGCGGCGGGCGCGGCGGGCGCTATGATTCCGTGAGAAACATGACATGACTTTTCATCGTTTTCTGTGTGACGCACAATTCAATAATGCGAAGGCAACACATTATAAAAAAATGATGCTTACTTATGTGGGCTCTGTGGAGATGCACAGTATTTCAGGCCATATATCCCTTCGTCTGTGGCGCTTACCCGAGCGGCGCGCGTGAAATATATCTTAATCTGTGTAAAAGCCGGAGCGGCTCGATTGTCACTGTCTGAACATACAATTACTAATACATTACAAGTCAAAACTACACGCGCCGAAATCGCGCGGGACCACCCAGAAGTACCGACACAGATGCGGCGTTTCGCGCAATATACGCGCCACAGATGATGGGTTACACGTAAATCAGGTATTCCATCGCTCAATCAAATAATATAAATTGGTGCCAATGACAAGTATTTTTTTTTTTAAGCAGAACTAGCTTCTGCCTGCAACTTCGTCCGCGTGAAATTTCCCCGACCCACCCCGTCGCATCGCATCGCCTGCCCGTGCTATTACCTACTTCGTTTTTGCTTAGCGTTCTTTTCGACTTTTTTTCTTTTTGCTCGGCTCCTGAAGGTCCTAGCGTAATGTAAGACACCGTGTAGCCTTCCTCAAGAATTTAGCTATCAAATGCAAAAATACTTTTTCAAATCTGACTGGTAGTTCCAGAGATTAGCGCGTTCAAACATACAAACTCATCAGCTTTATTATTAGTACTAGCTTCTGCCCGCGACTTCGTCCGCGTGAAATTTCTTGCTCCCCCGACCCACCCCATCGCATTGCATCACCTGCCCGTGCTATTAGGTATTTCGTTTTTGCTTAGCGTTCTTTCTGACTTTTTGTTTCTTTCGCTCGGCTCCTAAGGGTTCCAGGTGATGTTAAATAACCTATTAGCCTTCCTCAAGAATTGAGGTGTCAAATGCAAAAATATTTTTTTCAAATCTGACTGGTAGTGTCAGAGATTAGTGCGTTCCAACATACAAACAAACTCTTCAGCTTTAGGTAATAGGTGAGGGTAATTGCAGACTACATCCATAGTCCTATGTGGAGGCATTGGATTGGTCTGCACATATTGTAGGCTGACTGGCGTTTTTTCTATTTGTTGTATGTGTGAATTACTAACATAGCTTTAAGTCATTTTGATGTACTACTAACACTACGGACCAAAAGTCTGAATTAAATGTTTTGAATTTGAATTTAGGTGATATTAGTATATAGGTATAAGTAAAATAAAAACTTTTTTACAAAAAAATACAACCGACTTCCAAAAACAACACTACAATGTGAAAAATAACTTTAATTTCGGAAGTCGGTGTCTAGTTAAATGTATTTTCGTTTTTTGCCACCGACTTCCGAAATTAAAGTTATTTTTCACTTTGTAGTGTTGTTTTTGGAAGTCGGTTGTATTTTTTTGTAAAAAAGTTTTTATTTTTCACTTTTTGGTTGTGTACCTACCCCACACAAATTCTAATACCACTATCTGCAAAACAAACTAGAACATCATCCATATAAAAGTGGGGAAAAAATACGTATTAATGAAGCTAACTCAAAAACTACCAAAGCAAAGTTAATCAATTTTATATGGGACCAACTGTGATGTATAACCTCTCGAATAAAACAAAAAAAAACCAAATCGGTTTAGCCATCTTCGAGTAATCGGGGAACATACATAAAAAAAAAAATTAAAAAAAAATTTGGTTCCGACGAAATGAGAACCTCCTCCTTTTTGAAGTCGGTTAAAAAATTGTTTGCGACTATTTAAAACGTCTATGTCAAAGAAACCTCAAAGAAAACCCTCCAAAATTCCTCTTCTCTCTGTTTATTGATGATACACAGTAAAATACTTAAAGTAAAATGGGGTTACTTTGATACTACGGGTTTACTTTGATACTACGGGTTTACTTTGATACTACGGGTTTACTTTGATACTACGGGTTGACTTTGCTACTACGGGTTTACTTTTATTTAGACTTTCGGCTTATGTAAAACTAATTTTATAAGGTTTTGTTGGTGAACCGGTTACTGGGCATTTTTAAGGTATGAAAACTTTTGATGCCTCCAAAAATCTATACCTATAGGTAGTCTTTTTCATAAGACGAAAGTTGTTATCAACGTAAACCCGTAGTATCAAAGTAACCCCATTTTACCGTACAGTATCACTTTCCCATCTTTCGTTAGCAAGCAGATAGGATTTGGCAGAATCGATAATACTTTGCATTCACGAAATTAGCTTTAGAAATTGCGTACAAATTCAATTGACAGTCAATTTAGTGTAAATTGATCAGGTCTTTTGTTGTTTTTGGGAAGAAAATAGACTATTTTACATTTCCTTGAGTATCAAAATGACTTTATTATAATTACGTATTTTGAATATGTTGAATATCACATAAAACATATTATTGTCAATGTCCTTTGTTGCGTCAAATATATTGCTATCAAAAGTTTTGATTTTCAATTATTATTTTGTATATTTTGTTTTCCTAAAGTGGGTGGAAGAAAAGTTAGTCGACGTACGCACGGACGTAAAAAAATGCGGCGATTTTTTTTTTGCGCACTGAATTTTCAACGCTCTGCTTAGCGCCGAGAGGTGAACATCCAACACTGTGTTTTTTCAACGCGCTGGGATGCACTCTGTTGTTGTTAGGTTTTGTTCTCGATGCTCGGCTCAACACCGAGAGTTGAAACTCCAGTGCGCGATAAAATCCCGCCGCGATATTTTTACGTGCGTGCGAACGTTGGCTTACTGATATGAAACCAATCTGATAGTCATAATTATGTGGAAATACGCAAAAAGCAACTCAGCGGCGCTCAGGAACTAAATAGCTTCGCTGCTCACCTTTCCGAGTAGCTAATCTTTTAACCTCTTGAGTGAGAGAGAGAGAAGGCGCTCGAAATGTCAACCGAACTACTGACGACGGTCGATGGTATTTTACGTTTATTTGCACTGCGATACGTTAACTGTTGACTTCGAACACTTTCTCTTATGAAGCTAGACGGTATCATGCGACAGTCAAGAAGCTATCAAAAATCAGCTTTGTTAAATTGACTATTCTACACATGATAAAAAAAAAGTTGAGAGGTGTCAAGGGACACCCGGATGGAACGAAGTTCCTTTCGATTAATTAGTGAAGGAATTGTAATAAAATTTTATTTTTTTTAAGTTATAATAAAATAGAAGAATTAAATTAATTATTAATTAATTTAAGATTCCAGAGAGAGAGAGACAGACAGAGAAACATGCGCACGTCGCACAGCTTACAATAGCTTACTATAGCAAAAAGTGTCGTTACAACTTTTCGTGAGAATTTTTTCCGTCTAGCCCCCTTTCACAACGCGCGATAAGGAACTTCGTTCCAAAAACTATTTTTCTCGTGTAAAAACGGTGGCGCCACTTAAACCCTTCACAATGAATCAAAGCAATCAGTATAATTAATGGAAATAATAATTTAAAAAAAGTTTGTGTATTCAAAATTTATGCTCAATTTAGTTTAAATCTTACAGATACAGATACAGATACTTATAGAACTTTTTAAAGCAGATCCTTAATCAAAGTGAACTCCTCAAATTTTAATGAAAAAAAAATAAATTAAAAAGCGTTTACTACAGGCTCATTTTCAATCTCTGGATTAAGCGTCAGAGGCGTGCACTTTTGGATTTTCCAAATTTTCGTAGATTGCTCGTGGCGTCTAGCCAGACGTCTTGAGTCTAATATAAAGTTTTGTTTCTTCATGATTGCTAGAGATAGATATTAAGGGGGATCCGACGCGAAATTAATTTTTTTTTTACGTTTTTTTGCAATTTGCAGGTCAGTGGTGCCGATTCTCTTGTGAACGCACTAAACTAAAATTAGAGAATCGCTATCTTTTACTAACAGGCAGCGCGAGAAAAGGACGGCTATAGCTATGAACTAAGTTGGAGATGTCAAACTAGTTCACGCCTTACGCTTCACCGTGTTTTTTAGCCGACATGTTTTTACGTGTCGTCTAAATGTCTATGGCAAATTTAGTTCTAACTAATTTGACAGCTCTAATTTACTTCCGTCCCTTTCTTGTCATAATAGAGAGAAAAAATTAGCAATAGCCTAAATTAAGTTTAGTTTGTGCACAACAGAATCGGCACCAGTGTTTATAAAAATATGATACGCGGCTGTAACAAATATATATTTACATAATTTTAATCACAAAAATCATTAATACATCTTTCTAAGTTAGATTTTCTGCGGATTGCTCTGATTTCGGAAATTAGACAAATACGCAGGAAATCTGTATTGATGATTAAAATTATGATTATTTGTTATAGCCGCGTATCATATTTTTATCAACATACAACCTTTTTTTTTTTTGTGGATGGGAAATCATCAAATGACTTCTCCCGCTCTGGGCAGAGCGGGAGGGCGTGTCAGACTTTTACTGACTAAAACCCACCCATGCTCCTTCAGCTGCCCGTACCAGGGCCACGGTATCTCTTTTGAACTACCCGCGACCCCGGCGGCATCGGCCCAATTGACCCCGTCACTGCTGACATCTCTTTGAGGCGCGTGTGGAACACAACGCACCGTCGACCCGGGCCTGGTCCTTACCGGACGGCGAGCTGCCCATTACTCGTCGTCCGCAAGCCCGCGCCTACGGTGGCCGGGAATCGGCAATCGATTCCCGCCGCCCAGGGCGTCTCCTACGGCGGCTCTCCCTCACGCGTTCCGCTTACTCCTTCGCGAGCATTACTGCTTCGCAGAAGGAGGTGACGGCTTCTTATGCACTCTCGCTCCGCACCATGGCCTGGACCAGGTTTGGACGCGAGAGATCGCCGCCGCCGATCGCCTCCGTGAGAACACGGCGGTGCTCCGCCCCAGCCGGGCAAACCTCCGCTGTATGCTCCACCGTGTCCTCCGGGTGATCTACACAATGGTGACACCCGGGCGTTTCCTCCCGCCTTATCCGCAACAGGTACCTCCCGAAACAACCGTGTCCGGTGAGGACCTGCGTCAGGCGGAAGGTGAGGATGCCGTGGCGCCTCTCCAACCACTCCTCAAAGAGGGGACTTATCGCCGCAATTGTGGCGTGCCCAGCGCTGGGTTGCGACAATCGCACTCTCCATGTCGCCATGAGATCCCGCCGGAACTCTGTCCGCTGTACCGTGATTTATCAACATACAACCTGACACTGACCTGCAAATTGCAAAAAAAACGTAAGGAAAATTGAATTTAGCGGGCTACTACTGCGCAAACATCTTAAGTACCTAGGATATACTTAGCATAACATCACGCGTTGTTTCCCCGAAGGAGTGGGCCTTGGGCAGAGGCCTACCTATAGTATAGTACACCCACATTTCGCCAGATATATTTAATGCTCAGCAGTAGCGTTGCGACCACTAGACCACGAGGTCTAGCTCATCTCTCACACAGACTCACACATCAAGCTATACATTTCCAGTTTACACTGACCTCTTATTGTAAGGAAATCCTATACAATTCGAGATCAGCTTATACTGGAAATGTATAGCTTGTTCTGTAGCCGTGCGTACCTAGGATATACCTAATATAGTTAAATCACCCGGGGTGCCAGCTGTCTTAGAACCCAATGGCTTGGCACGCGACGATGGGAAGAGACCAGACGGAATGACCATAATGCCTTGGAAGTTGGGTAGGCCTTTGGTGTGGGATGCAACCTGTGTTGACACCCTCGCGCCATCCCATCTTCCTAGCACGGCGTGCTGTGTTGGAGCGGCTGCTGCAGGTGCAGAAAACCTCAAACGGCGCAAATATAACAACCTTATTGGGAGCTATATGTTTGAGCCGTTTGGGGTTGAAACACTAGGGCCCAAGGGGTCCGAGTGCTCATCGAGTATTTCGGGACATCGCCAAGCGGTTGGTCGACTCCACACGGGACCAGAGGGCTGGCCTATTTTTAGCTCAAAGAATTAGCATTGCCATCCAACTTGGCAATACTGCCAGCCTTTTGGGCACTGTTCCCACTGACAGCGATGCGGATGAATTTTTTGATGCCCTATGAGCTCTTCCCATTTTTTTATTTTTTTATTATTATATACTTGTACATAGTTTAAATAATTTAGTGTTAACTTGTATATTTTAATTAAGTTTTGTTTATAGTAGAGAAATAAAAACAAAAAAAAAAAAAAAACACCCTGAACATGAATTTCTGCTCGACATAATTGTTCCCTTTTTGCCTTTTAAAGGTTTAATAGGCGTATAGTGTTAACTATATCCTCTATCCTATTCTATTTTTAATAAATGGCAAGCAAAGCTAATAAAAAAAAAAAAAAAAAAAACCCCTTTCAATCTGTTGAAAAAAAAAAAAATTCATTCTTATTTGCAAAATTGTTGGGCAAACTTCATCTAAAACTGTTCCAAATTTCAAGTTGATAGCATTAGTAGTTCTTGAGATATCCAGCTGTGACAGACGGACAGACTGAGTCGCATCATCGCACCATTAGGGTTCCTTTTTAACCGACTTCAAAAAGGAGGAGGTTCTCAATTCGTCGGAACCTTTTTTTTTTTTATGTATGTTCCCCGATTACTCGAAGATGGCTGAACCGATTTGGATTTTTTTTTTTATTCGAGAGGGTATACAGTTGGTCCCATATAAAATTGATTATTTTTGCTTGGGTAGTTTTTGAGTTAGCTTCAATAATACGTATTTTTTCCCCACTTTTATATGGATGATGTTCTAGTTTGTTTTGCAGATAGTGGTATTAGAATTTGTGTGGGGTAGGTACACAACTAAAAAGTGAAAAATGAAAACATTTTTACAAAAAAATACAACCGACTTCCAAAAACAACACTACAAAGTGAAAAATAACTTTAATTTCGGAAGTCGGTGGCAAAAAACGAAAATTACATTTAACTAGACACTGACTTCCGAAATTAAAGTTATGTTTCACTTTGTAGTGTTGTCTTTGGAAGTCGGTTGTATTTTTTGTAAAAAAGTTTTTTACCATTTTGATACGGAACCCTAAAAATGGGCACGAACACATTTGTCGCGTTGATCCGACTGGGGCGATCAATAGGTTATAAAAAAAATATATATTTTAGCAACAAATTAATGCAATATTAAGTTAGGAGTAAATATAAACCTGCCCTGACCGCTATGTAGTTACAGCGGACGCCCGCCGCGTTTATGAGCATGAGTATAACTAGGAATTTATGACGGTTCCTTATAATAATGATTTTATTATTATGTTTTACTATAACTACTATACGATGACGTAAAAATATCGCGGCGGGATTTTATCGCGCACTGGATTTTCAACTCTCAGTGTTGAGCCAAACTTTCAGAATCCAACAGTGCATCCCAGCGCGTCGAAAAAACACTGTTGGATTTTCAACTCTCGGCGCTAAGCAGAGCGTTTAAAATCCAGTGCGCGGAAAAGATCGCCGTGATGTTTTAGGTCCGTCGGCTTAGAATTCAGGCATTTTCGGATATTTTAATGTTTTGCGTTTATTTTTGGTGTGTACTTTCTCGTTACGGGCTGTTTGTGTTGCCTATAGTCTAGACCAATTAATAGACAACACAATAAAATACAAAACAAACTAATTGGCTGTTTCTTGCGAGTTTGTCGACATGTTTCATAGACAGTAAACGGCCATAGACGTCATAAAACTTCTATTGTGTCTTTAAAAGCGTTAATAGATTTTTCCCAGATTTCAAGTACCTAGCGATAGCTACCTTAATTACAGCTTATAATTAATCTAGGTTCACTAGTAAAGCTATGTATTTACTTTAAATAAAAACCGGCCAAGTGCGTGTCGGACCACACACAATGAAGGGTTCCGTAGTTGGTTGACCATTACTCGTAAACTTGAAAAGCCTGCTTAGCTATGATAAGTTTTCCTTTTAACTTCGTTATATATACTAGAACCGTGAAATTTTTCACCCATCCAAAACTAACCGTTTAGCTGGCGGGAGGGGGGGGGAGGACTCTTGACTCTAACAAAAATTAGCACTTTACAGCTTACTATTTCAGAAACGGATCCCTAAATCGAAAAATTGTTTTCACAAACTCTCAATATTTTTGAAAGACCCATCCAACAACACTCCACTTTAAAAAAAAAATCTCCACTTTACATGTAGGTAGTACATACAGAAGGTACCCTAAACATTTTTTTTTTCATGATTTTATTATATCACTTTGTCGGCGTGATGAATATGTATATCCATGCCAAATTATAGCTTTCTAGTACTAAGAGTCTCTGAGCTAAGCTACGGACGGAAATAGCGAAATTATAAGGGTTCCTTGTTGACTACTAAAAACGGATACGAGAAACTTATTAACCCTGTTTGTGAAACCTGATCAAGTCTCCGACCATATCATAATCTGCCTGCCTTTTCCCAACTATGTTGGGGTCCGCTTCCATTCTAACCGGATGCAGCTGAATATCCGTATTTTACATGGAGCGACTGCCTATCTGACCTCCACAACCCAGTTACTGGGTAATACGATACCCCTTGGTAAGACTGGTTATCAGACTTTCGGGCTTCTGACGACCTGTAACGACTGTCAAAGATTCACGAATGGCAATTAGGACCAACGGCTTAACGTACGAGGCACGGAGGAGTCTTGGTATGTAAAAATAGCCACCCATGCACGGACCAACCGCGGATCGACCCGTGTGGCTGATGTTATTACTTAGCTTCAAGCTCCTCTTAATCTTAGCCACAAGTATCTGATCAAATCTGACGTCAAAATATATGACTTGGATTATATAATTAGTTAGATCAAAAACAAAACCCAATTATATCAGTTGGCAATACTCGAAGATTAAAAAATAGAAAAAAAAATGGTTCCGTATTAATAATATTTTGGTATTAGTCTTAGGCATCTGCCTCGAATTTCGCGGGCGCGGGGCGGCGGCGGCGGCGGCGGCGCGTCTCGCATTGTCCCGCCCCGCTACCGCGCCGCTGTTTTGGAGGTCCGGTCCATTTGTTTATACGCATAAAATCCTGCCGCTCCCGCTCTCCGCTGCTGCCGCCCCGCAGCCCGCAAAATTCGAGGCAGAGGCCTTATAGAGGTATGAAAGAAAGAAAGAAAATACATTTATTTAGCACAGACTAACGAAAAGGCACACAAAATAAAATAGCAGATTAAAATAACAATAATAAAAAATCAACATTTGCGATAACAACAACAACAACTATAGCAAAAAAGTATGAGGAACAGGGTGTACAGTTTCTCATCCCCTATTGCAAAGGGCGGATCCTTCGATCACTGACCGAGGGTTGATGTCGGATTAATTGTAATTCGACGTATTCCTTGCAAAACGTCATAATAGGGTTTAAATGCAACAAACTAAGCCACCAAATGTTCTACCGAAATCCAATAGTTTTTGAGTTAGTTACATTTTTAGTTTTTTTTTTAATAAAAAATACAATTAAAAAATAATTTACGGCGCGACTTTTGTGGAATTTAAATTATTATCATAGCCGATCTTTGTTAAAAATTAAAAGTTGAAAATGCCTAAAAGTTTGGTAAAGATCACTAATTAAACATTTTATTTTTCGTAATTTATATTTTTCTTAGACAAAAATTACAAATAAAATACTGAATTTCGGTAGAATATTTGGTGGCTTAATTCGTTGCATTTTAACCACTATGACGTCCTACACGGAATACGTCGAATTACAAGTAACCCTGTGTATGCTATTAGTCGCGCGTCAATATGGCGTTGTAGAAGCCACCACAGTCTTTTTGACGATAGGTACTGCAAATTTTTATACGAGTACAGGGCAACATGATCCCCTCGAAGAGAGAAAGTCTGTGTTCCGGCAGTGGTAACATTAAAAGCTAATTACTATGTACAGTAATAAAAACACCAATGCGTGCTCAATATGTTAATGAATTATGCCTTGTGAAATGTAAAACTTCTCTAATGAAGAAAAGCTCTTTGGTGTTGCTTTACAAGTATACAATCAAATACCCGATGAAATAAAATGTATGCCATTGCAGAAGTTTAAAAAAACACTAAACGGGTTACTGCTTGAAAGATGTTATATAGTCTGGACGAGTTTCTTAATGACGAATCTCTATAATTAAATATATTTTTGTAATAGATACTAAGCGAAAGTCGGCTAGGTGTAAAAACCTCGTAGGTAGTTGTAATTTGTAACTGTGTGTTTGTATGCCTACTGGGCAGGACATAATGGAACTGTAACTTACATAACATCTGTCTGTATAACATATGCCCACAATAAAAAGATTTGATTTGATTTAAGCGACATGATTGGGGTTAAAAGATTGTTAGTTTTGCTATAATTTTCATAACGATTAATAAAATACCTACCAAATAAAAGCGATAACATACAAGGACTAAAAGAAGAACAGCAATTAAAAGAAAGAAGTTTTGTGGCAACATTAGTAACAACTGTACGCAATGTGAATCTCGTATAACGTGTTACAGTAATTATTTACAAGGAAATTACTGTAGTTTAAATCGAAAGAAAATATTGGCCACATGCTAAGTTTAATTTGGGACTTAGGCTCTTTGTACAGTCGCCGGAGTCGCGGGTAGTTCGAAAGAGATACCGTGGCCCTGGCACGGGCAACTGAATGAACATGGGTGGGTTTTAGTCAGTAAAAGTCTGACACGCCCTCCCGCTCTGCTCAGAGCAGGAGAAGTCATTTGATGATTTCCCATCCACAAAAAAAAGGCCTCTTTGTTCATTTTGGTTCGCCGTATAAACCGCGCCGTAGAAAAAACGTGTGAGCTTGAACATACACGACATGGCAAACAACCGGACGTGACATCGGTTAGGTACGGCTCAGTTGTGTTTTTTCTGTGCCAAGCTGCAGATGTGCATCATGAATCCGTGAAAGAAAAAGATTATCATTGCTGATTGCGTGTAAAACTATAAAAAGTAAAAAAAAGGAAAAGAAGGTTTTGGATACATCCGATCATCTTATCCCATCAATGTAATTAATTCTTGATTAAGCCGTCACAAAACATGAAAACATCCGGTGCCGTCGTCAGACTCCGCTAGACTGCCGTACAACACTGATTGAATGGTGATTTGTGTTTGTAACATATTATTTTTGAGTAGCATCGTGGATGCATAGTCTAGGTGGTTCTTGCCAAATTTCATGATACTAAGCAGGTCTTACAGCATAAGTGAAGTAAATAGTCCGAAAATCGTTAATTTGTAGTTTTATCGCATAAAACGTTAATTTTGCGATTACAAAATAAAATTTGCAGTTGGAGAATTGACATTTATAATATTGACATTACCATGCGTGCCACGAAAGTTGAGACTTGACGAGCGCAGTATCGCACCTTCCACGCTCTTCCCGCCACCTCGATGACGCCCGGTCCCTTCCTGTCTCAGACCTCATACCGCTAATGAGACCTATAAATCAGAATAATCAGAATCAGAGAATTATAATCTACTGCGTGGTGTGTCAAGTCTCATCTTTCGTGGCACTCATTGTACCTATATCAATGTATGAGAGAGCATGTTTTTCAACTACAGTAGTTAAGCTTGTTTTTGGAATAAATTCTTTTAACTACGGAACCCTTCTTTGTGCGCGGTCCGACACGCACTTGGCCGGTTTTTTATTCGTGGATGCGGCCGATGACGTAGATTGGCCTAAGTGATGCAGCTACCACCTAGACTATTCATCCACGATGCAATGAAAAGTAATATGTTACAAACACAAATCACCATTCAATCAGTGTCGTATGGCAGTCTAGGGCCTCTGTCGACGGCATCTGTCGACGGCACCAGATGTTTTCATGTTTTCTGACGGTTTAGCTACCCTGATTTTATTTTAAAATGGAGATAAATCAAGAATTATTAATTAAATTGCTGGGTTATGATGATCGGATGTATCCAAAACCTTCTTTTCCTTTTTTTTTTTGACCTCGAGGTCAACGGGACGTACCCGGTACGGTTTTGATTTACTTGCGAGTATCAAAATATATCGCATAAAAGTGCCATATTTTCTTAGTGCGTTGATTTAGAAGCTTGATTTTTTTAGAGCTCTAAGGGACTTTGATATTAACTTCAACTTGATACCTCTACGCGTTCATGAGAAAAAGGGTCTTCAGAGCGACAGCCAAAGAAGTGATCCTATAAAAAGGTGCCCAAAACTCAGGACACTTTTTTGTGATCGGTACTAAGATAAGCGGCCTGTGATGACACTACCTTTGTATCGACACAATCCAAAATTCCGAGTTTTTAAAGAAAAAATATTCAGAAAAAAATTGGCAACAACCTTTTATCGTATTTATTTCTAACCTATTACATTTTATTTATAAAGCTATTTATTTTAATATCACCGATAAGAAAGACTTCGGGTCACTAATCTTTACGAGCGACCATAATTTGTTCATGGCTTAACACAAAATGGCTACATTTTATTTACTTTTAAACTATTTTAGGGAATATTTTACTGGATGGAAAGCTCTTTATTTGCATCCATTATAAATACTGGTTTAACTTAGCCGTAGTTCATAGTAAAATGCAGCAGTGATGGCTCAGAGGTAACGACCCTGAGGGTCTAGACAAAGTAATATTCGATTAGCGATGACGCTAGTAAAAAAGCCAACAAGGCTTAATCTTTCTGCAGTCAGGCACTTTTGAATTATCAAGGCGTCGGTCAGTACCCACGCCTTGATAATTCAAGTGCCTGTAATTGATTTAGTTGAAATGAATGCTTTAAGTTTTGAGTTTCTGAGTTCTGTAGTAGCACATAGGCTACTATTTTGTTTATCCCGGTAGTCCTTTCGTGGGATAACTTCCGACATCCACGCAGGCGAAACCGCTGGCAAGAGCTAGTTCTTAATACTTGAGAGAATATTAAGGCAGTAGGTACAGTATAGGAGTGAGGCATATTTATCGAAACAGTAAAAAAAAACAGGTTTTTAAAAGTAACAACATGGAACAGATACACTTCTGGACACATCTTTTGGCCCACCTTGTATTTTCAGTTTCGTTTGGTCCTAGCTAAAATTTTATATTAGGTCGAGCAAAAAGTTTTTATGCAGTTTTGAACCTGGCACATTCACAATTTCATTCAATAGTCTTTTTTTGAATTTCGAACACAGAATTTAAAGAAACAAAAGACAATTTGGAGCCTGTTTGTTGATATCAAACAATCGAATACTAAGAAAACTTGGTGTTATTGGTTTACTTGGATTTAATTCTTGAAAAAGTGATTGATATCTTTGGTTTTGCAACAAACATTACTTATTCTTAACATTAAGGTGAGGTTCTATCAATAATCTATGGATACTTCACCTGAAGTCGCCGCCCAAGCTGTGGCACTTATTCAGGCCGGACACAGCCAAAGAAACGTGAGTGCTCAACTTAATTTAAGTCGATCTGCGGTCCGAAATGTTTATCAGAGGTACCTAGAGACTGGCGGCTTTGTTCGTCGCCAAGGAAGGCCACGATCTCGGGTCACAACTGAAAGGCAGGATCGATTCATCGTGACGACCAGCTTGAGAAATCGTCACCTTACCTCCATTGAGATACAAAACCAACTTCGCGACTTCCACGGAGTATCTGTGAGCGCTCGAACTGTTCGGAGAAGGTTAAAAGAACGCGATATGGTACCACACAAGCCAGCTAATGGCCCCAAACTAACGCGAGCCCACCGAACAGCGCGCCTTCATTTCGCACGCAGTCATTTAAATTGGACACAGCAAGATTGGAGCCGTGTACTCTTTTCTGATGAGTCTAAAATTGCGTTACATGGCAATGATGGAAGGAAGAAGGTCTACCGACGTAAGGGAGAGCGTTTCGCACAATGCTGCTTTGAAGAGAGGGTCGCTTATGGCGGTGGCTCATGGACTGTCTGGGGCGGTATATCCGCGAGCGGCAAAACTCAACTTGAGGTTGTTACAGGACCACGGCTGCCAACATTAAATGCTGAAAGGTACATTCGTGAGTGCTTAGAACCTCACGTGATACCATACGCGGACTATGTGGGCCCAAATTTCCTTTTTATGCATGATAATGCAAGAGCCCATGCGGCCGGCATCGTCAGGGAATATCTTCGGGATGTGAACATCACAGTTATGGACTGGCCAGCCAGAAGCCCAGACATGAACCCCATTGAGCACATGTGGGACGAGCTAAAAAGACGTGTTAGGGCTCGTCAGCCAGTTGCCCAGACGATGCAGGAGTTGAAAACTGCCATAGAAGAGGAATGGGAGATGACCCCTCAAAATTTCATAGAGCGGTTGATAAACTCTATGCCTAATCGTATGAGAGCTGTGGTAGATGCCCATGGAGGCAACACGCGTTATTAAATTAAACCTTTATTTGATAAAACATGTTTTTTATTCAAAAATCAATTGCCTTTAACAAGGCGCATATCCGACTTGTTAGGCGTAGCTCCATGTCGTATGGTATTCTGAATTCAAATTTAAAACAATACGATCGAAAAAGATGGTAAAATGTATCAGGTTTAAAACTGCATCAACAGTTTTTGTTCAATCTAGCAATCATATTTCGGTAGGGGCCATCGAAACCTAAACTCTAAGGTGGGCCAATAGATGTGTCCAGAAGTGTATCTCAAAACCCAAAAAACAGTTCCTGCCTGTTTCGCCTGTTCCTCAACCTACAACAGACATTGCCGTAACTGGTGTGTGTATCTGTGTAATATAACAAGCTCTTCTCTATCTAGCTTATGGATGTTTACTTTGAAAGAGAGAGATACAAACGAAACTGATCTGGAACAGTTTGGAACAAGCTCTTTTCTCTTCCGACTTATTGTAATATAAAGAGATAGCATCTGTTCTCTGGAACAAGCTCTTAAAAAAAATAGAACTTAATAAAGATTGTTATCTGTTACAATCATAGAGTCTTTGGTTGCAATGTAACAGGCTGTTATTTTGGAACAGTATTTTGGAACTGTTATTTTCCTAGAACTGGAACAGGTAAAACAGGTTTCTAATTTTACCTGTTACATACCACCTCTAGTACAGTATAGTAACATAAATATGGATGCCACATACCCACACATGCCTACGTACACCCAGCCAGACCGTATTCCTCCATCTCAATACATATTTCATGCGAGGACGGTCCCTTACTATAACTCCGCCGATTGGCCGGTTGCATGATTATTCACTGAAGCATATCCGGCAAGTTTATACTGTTTCAATACTATGCAGATTTACTACCAATATCCTGAATTCCGATGAATTTACTGGAGTGTGAAATCGATAGAAATTGAGATGGCAATGGAATTATATAAAGATAAAGAGATTGTCAATATTGCCTTATTAGTTCGTGAGGAGCTCGTGGCTACGTAATAACAGCCGCACGGGTCGATATATCAGGTTAAGCTACGCTTGCCGGGGTTGGTCCGTGGATGGGTGACCATCTTTACATACAGAGGCTCCTCCGTGCCTCAGAAAGCACGGTAAGCCGTTGGTCCCGGCTGTACACGTAGATCTTTGACAGTCGTTACGGGTAGTCAGAAGCCAGAAAGTCTGACAACCAGTCTCACGAAGGGGTATTGTTTTACCCAGTAACTGGGTTGTGGAGGTCAGATAGGCAGTCGCTCCGTATAAAATACTGGTATTCAGCTGTATCCGGTTAGACTGCAAGCCAACCCCAACATAGTTGGGAATCAAAAGTAAGTTCAAAAACTAAAACCCGACTACTGAAAAATCACGCTCGCCGCGATCGGTCTGTAACCAATCCTTTTCCTAATTTTTATCAATTTAAACATATTTATTTACTTAAACAATATAATACATATTTGTAATGTGCTCGTCAAGACCTTTCTTTTGATACCAAACATATCATTATTATCTCAATAAATTTTTATGTCGCAGTCAGAAATTTACGTGTAAAGTCCATCGTATCAAATTTAGGGAGAATTTATACCTGGATCATTATTACGAATCTATTGATACCTCATTCAATAAAACCAGTTCAGTAATTTAGACGCTACGGTAGGATACACGTAAATACGTACTTATATACATACATACTTACATACATAGACTGCTAAATTCATAACCCTTCTTTTTGGCTTTGCCGTAGTCGGGTAAAAAAGCTAGGTAGATTGCAGATTTTAGTTCGTGAATGTGCACTCCATGGTGGTGTTGGCTGGTAAATATTGCAATAAGATTTATTTAAATAAACAAGTGCATTATTTAAAAAAAAAAAAACAATCTTTTATTATTCTGGATATCATCTAGGACCAGAGTCCTTGTCAAGACGAATCAAAAGAGCCCAAATTCGATAGGGTTGCGTCGTTTTATTACCGAGTTCCTGTGGCTACCTTCCGGCTCCATCATCA
Organism: Cosmia pyralina; assembly: GCA_946251885.1. Classification (NCBI taxonomy): domain Eukaryota; kingdom Metazoa; phylum Arthropoda; class Insecta; order Lepidoptera; family Noctuidae; genus Cosmia; species Cosmia pyralina. The sequence continues at coordinate 19,661,918 of OX276362.1, forward strand.
CATCAGCTCGATGTTACAAAACTATTGTGTTGTCACCAATTTTACATACGTACGCCAAATTTCAGCTCAATCGAACATCAGGAAGAGGGTCAAATTTGCAATACAAATTAAATAAAAGCTTGGAATAAAAGAGGAACGAACCCACCTAGGCTGTCAGCTTCAAAACAAATATAACTCCCGGCTAACTGAAAAATAACACTAGTTCTTTAAAATGTGCGTGAAGGCAAAATTAGCCGTAATAATATATTTTAGTAAAATGTTGCAAAGATAACGCATCTATATCTTATATCTTAATGAATTATACACCTATTTCTTCCTCATGAATCACCCCGTCCATTGATGAAAATCCGTTCAGTAGTTTTTGAGATTATCGCCAACATACTGACAGACAGACGCGGCAGGGACTTTGTTTTTATTATGAAATCCGTTAAATGGTATAGGCGTGAAAAGGTAACAGACAGACAAACAGAGTTACTTTCGAATTTATAATATTAGTATGGATAATTCAATCTGTGATTTTTTTCATATCCGCTCCGCTGTCGCAGTCATTTTGCTCAAATTCGCGCAGCTGTCGCGCCAATTCTGGGTGACTTCGCGCGATATCCGCTCATGCGGATTACAATTACGTTATTACCTGTGATTAAAATTACGATAACTCTAAAGTTGTGTATGGGAGCTGTATTTAAAACTTATGCCGTTTTTCCCTTCAATAGATCGAACTGCATAGCTATCGCAAAGTTATCAAAGTAAATACAACTGCCGCAGCAACCAATTTCGATTTAAACTTGAACGTTTCAAACCGACTCCTTTGTTTTCAGTCCCGATATATTTCCAGAAATATCTATCTTATTTGAGTACCTGCCTACTAGAACAGTATGAAGTCTTTTATTGGTATTGGTATTGGTCGTTGGAAAAACAATGGAAATACTATACTATACCCTCTCTCTTTTGTTTTATTTATTTTTTATTTTTTTATTTTATGAAAGGCCAGATGCGACCAACAAAAAGTTTTCGATGTTGGCAGTACGCTGTAATGAGTTCACACTGTACTACACACATCGAAAACTTATGTTCTTTTTATTTACTTTGGTGAATTTTACACACAATCAGTTTATAATTTTCCCACTGCTGGGACACAGGCCTCCTCTCTTCGAGAGGGAGTGGGCTGTAATCTACCTACCACGCGAACCCAGACTCAAACTCAAAGCATTTATTTCAAATAAACCAATTACAGGCAATTTTGAATTATCAATGGGTCGGTCAGTCAGAAAGATGAAGCTAGTTGCCCATTCCAAAGTGTACTCGTAGTAGGTTCCTGTGGAGAAGAATGGGCAAGAAACTCCACGGACACTCTTTTAAATCAAAATATTCTTACAAAATATTGGTTACATCGTTCATGTTGAAAATATACATGTGAGAACAATGTGCGGGTTGGTAGATGTTACATGTCTACGATTTTTTGGTTCTAGGACATGCCGGTTTCCTGACGATATTTTCCTTCACCGTTTTGAGAGCAGTGGTGATGAAATTATTTACACAAAGTGAGGCGCCTGTCTGGGTTCGAACTCACGACCTACAACTCGTAAGTCAATGCGTTACCACTGGGCCACCACTGCTCTCAAATAAATTTTGTTTTGGTAAAAATATTAACCACGCCACGTCTGCCTATTGTGGTGTTACAGTGAACAGAATACTGGGGCCGTATTATGAACAATTAATACCATCATTTTTCCAGTGCCAGAGAGAGACGGAACTAGACACGACCTATAGCACCATCCCTTTTTCGCAACGGAATCATGATGGCGTTAATACTTCATAATAAGGACCCTGTTGAATTAATCATCCCCGTAGTCTACCAATGCTGGGCCTCCTAAATAGTATAATGACCATTCAAAAGAGCTCTTGCAGGAAGTATCATTACTGATGACCATCGCATTGGTGATAACCAACCCACCTCACTGGTTATAATCGAATTTTAAATCCCTTTCATTTTTGTCTCGTACATAATTAGGTGTCATGTCGATTGTGTTAAAATCTTTTCAAAATAAAGTGTAATCATACGAGTAGGTTAAACATGCTAGCCCAATTTGAATGTTTGAGTCTATGATTACTTACACTTTTTTTTAAAAAACAAACAAAAATGTTATGCAAAAAACTAAACCATTTTTTTTTTATTCAACTATTTACCCCCGTATTCAGAGCAAGGCACAATGTAAGTAAAGAGACAACATCCCTTGTGTATTTGTAAAAGGTAGCCTAGCTTTTAGAAAAATTGGAAGCTGACCCTAGTAAAATATGTAATATATCTGAGAGATAAAATATACATGTAAATAGAGGAATATATTTTTTGGAATAAAGAAGTTTTAAAATACGAAATTATATCGTTCTTTATTCAAATTTTAGAAGTGTTTGTTAACTGGAGGCGTCTAGGCGTTACAAAAACATTAAAAAAATAAATAAATAATGGATATTGTGCAATAAATGTTCGATCACAACGATGCCCATTTTCGAAATTATTCGTTTTTTTATGGTATAGGTATACCTGAAACGGACAATGTCTTTGAACATATTTTTACTATCAGTATCGTGCTCAGCTGTCTTTAACATTTCCTTAGATCATCTGTAAATCTAATTAATTAACTTAGCAAGCAGTCCATGCGATTAGTAATACCCAAGTTTCAAAATCAAAAATCGTTTACTCTCATTAGGCTGAGAATCAGCACTTTCAGGGTTCCGTAAAGGAAAATACGAAACCCTTATGTCTATCAGTCTGTCTGTCTGTTAGTCTGTCACAGCCAATTTGTTCCGAATCTAATGGACAAATTAAGTTGAAATTTGGTACACATATGAATTTCTGTAACCCAGACACGGACTTGTAACGTAAATAAAATAATTGTGAATATGGGGGTCACTTTTCGGGGGCAAATAAGATTTAAAACAAAGTTTTGAAAACTGTACTTACATATAAAATCAAAGAACTTACTGTGAGGGTCTTAAACATATTTTTTTTTTGTAATTTTAAAATAAGGCGTTTTGAAGTTATTTAAGAAAATAGACGAAAATCGACTATTTCTCCCTTATCTCCGAAACTACCGAGCCTAAAATTTTGAAAAAAGTATTTTCTTTATTTGTAAAAAATACAGAAAATAGTTCCGTATTAAAAGTTTGCACAAAAAAATATAAGAAACCCATCATCATTCTCCCAATCCCAATCTATTTGGGGTCGGCGCAACATGTCCTTTTTTCCATGCTTCTCTATTATTCGTCATCTCGGTAGTCACCCCCTTTCTAGCCATGTCATCTTTCACACAAACCATCCATCGTTTCTTTGGTCTTCCCCTACTCTTATAGCCATCGACATTCATACTCAAAACTTTCCTCACGACATGACAACCGATTTCCGCACAACTTTTCAGTCACCGGTGCCACTTTCAAACTTCCTCTTAGGTACTCATTTCTTATTCTATCCATTCGTGTAACACCACACATCCCTCTTAGCATTCTCATCTCAGCTGCATGCAATTGCTTTTTATTCATCCCTTTTGTGGCCCAACATTCTGATCTGAAAATATAAGAAACCCATGGTCTTAAAATAACATGGTAAATCTCTTAATGTAATGCATAAAAACTTATATTTGCAGTTGGTATGTATGGGAGAACATGTTTTTCAACTACAATGTTAAGTTTGTTCTTTGGATAAATTATCCCAACTACGGAACCCATCATTGCGCGTGGTCCGGCACACACTTGGCCTCTTTTCAAATATTATTTATAGGTAGCCCCCATAACTCAATTATATTGCTATTGTGACTTTCAACATCAAAACTAACATCGATAGCAACAACTGTGAGCGTGTTTACAGAATAAGACTGCTTGTTTTGCAATTTATTTCAACAATATTTCGTATTGCCAAAAATGTACGGACAAATTCGAAAGAATTCGGCGTCTCGACCTTTCCGAGGGCCGCATTACATCATATCCATTCGGATTCATATCCATCATAATTATATAAATGTTCAGTTTCATAACAAAAATCATTTCTCTTCGAAATTCCGGCTTTATTCCTGAAAAATACGTCACCCAACATTTTGCTTTCAGGCTTCCCAGGCTTTTCAGGTCAGTAAACAGAAATCCCTTCCCTAGTACCTACCACATAGCATGTAGTGATGTGACATTACTTTTACACTCGAGTTGAGATTAACGAAATCCATCTGAATTAAATATTTTGTGACAGATTTTTTGCAGTTGTGTGTGCTTATGTTTTAGTCTCTTGGAATATTAATATTCATTGCAGATGCATAATCTGCCCGCTTTGACTGTCCTTTCCAAAATAAGTGGATTAGGACAGCCATAGGCATCAGCTAGGTATAGGTACTAACAATACTAGCATAATATTTTAGATACAGTTTTGTTACTAACACACTAATATTTTATGATTTTATGTTCTTTTGTTCTGATAATTTTATGTAATAAATATGGAGTTTGCTCTGAAATAAATAAAATATAATAATAAAAATAAATAAAAAATGTTTTGACATTTTTCTTCTTACTACTTACATAAATCAAATAAGCCAGAACAGCTGAGCGGATCTTGATGAAATTTGGCACAGAGATAGATTGATAGAGATTGAGATCTGGAATAGCAAATATGCTACTTTTTATCCCGGAAATATATACGATTCCCGTGGGATAATTTTCAACATCCACGCGGGCGAAGCCGCTGGCAAAAGCTAGTGTTAAAATGTTACTAAGTATCAATCAATGCTACTATAGGACGATGATGACTACATAATAAAAACTGCTAGATATTAGGTAAATCTTCTTTGTAAGTTTACAAAGCCCTCGTATTCCACGAGCGATTTGTTTTGTATTTTCAACACTCGGCTTAGCGCCGAGAGTTGGAAATCCAACAGCGGATTTGTTTTTTGACGTGCTTGTATACACGCTGTTGGATTCTCAATGCTCGGATCAACTCCGACAGTTGAAAATTCAGACTAAGATTTTTCTGGAAATATAATCTACCGAAGTAAGAGCTTGCAACGTACTGGTTGACTTTGTATTGACCTTTAAACAAGTGACATTTAGATAACAAAATAACAATAAATAAATTTTACTATTCTAGCGAAGCAACACCGGAACAAAATCTAGTAAAACAAATGAATGAAATATTTATATCGCATATACAGAAATCAACTCTGTTTCCAAAAATAATCTTGAGTAAGAATACAGTATTGTATCAACAAACTCGAGTACTAAGTCATGTCACAACTCACAACGCTTTTCAAATATTCATTGTTTTTTTTTAACGGTGTCAAGGTAAGATCTGAAACTTTTATGAGTATCTCACACAAAGTACATATGACAAAGTTTAAATGACGGGTGATAGGAGATTTTGCATTAAAAGTAGATTGTAAGCGAAATTTTGAATCACACTTCCGATTTTTAACCATGCAATGCAGTGCAAAATATTGACAGCACGCTTCTTTGCGGTTAGTTCAGATTTTAATAAACTCATATTTTTACACGTACAGTCAGAAAAAAGAGTCGATTAACACTTGCAGTTTTTTAATCTTAATTATTAAGCGAAATATTTAATTCAAATCGGAACAGAAGTACTTAAAATTTTAAGAACATTAACTCTTAACAGTTAAAAGAAAAAAAAAGCAATTTATCGAATAATTTTGTGCTAATTTAGATGATGTCAAAAAGTAGCGATGTTAACCGACTTCTGTTGCTGACCGTACAATGCCGTGCAAAAATTACAACACACGTTTTAAAGATTAAACTTCCGCTCATGTTAAATATGAGTAATACAGGGTTATAATAAGCTTATAAAATGTAATGATAATTTTGCGCGTCGTTTGTTTATTGGTTTTAGGGCTGATTGTTCAATAGTCAGATAATTTTTATGAGAGGAATAAATATGGCGGTTTGACAGATTTTGTATGGAAAATATGTCAAACTGTCACATTTATTCTTCAGGTAAAAGTTATTAACCTATTGAACAATCAGCCCTTAGATGAATAGATATGTAACTATCGGTAAGCTTAAAACGAAAACCGTATGTTTCTCAAAAAATCTCTACACACCGCTTCTCTTTATTTTTTTTACAAAACCACATTTTTAAACCTCTTAAAGTAATTTAAAAAAAAAAACACTCGCATGGTAAAATTCACAGAAAATTCTTTATGTTATTATGCCAGCATTTTCTTACGAACGTGTGTTGAGTGCTTTTCTTAATGATAAAGGTTTACCGCTGCGTTAAAAGCTTTCAGTGGTAGACCTCAAATGACAGGTTTCAAACAAAGATTATTAAATCGCAAGAGTTTCATTGAAGTCAAGGTTTACCTACAAAGGGGTTTTAATATGTTTAATTTTGTTATGATGCACCGATACGGCGAGAAATATTTTTATATCCTCGAACCATTCTTTTTTTCACCTTCATCACCAAATTATATCCAGCTACAACACCTTCCAATATTGCACCCTGCACTTCCCCACCAAAAATTTGGCAATAAATTCCAAATTCTGTATTGTTCCAGGTAAATTCCGCCGAGAATTCCACAGATCGTACTTCAAATGCTTCTGCTGCTGTCATTCTGCGGCAGCCGCAGACCAGAATGGAACCTCCTTCGCACCAATCGGAAGCTCCAGAGCGGGAACCACCAGGACTGTGGTTCGTCGAAATGATTCTTACGTCAGCTACCGACTCACGCACTTATCACCTTCAAATCACAACATCCATCGAGACTATATCAGAAATACTAACACTTCTTTCATAGAACAAATGAATGGGAACCGTCGCCCCAAAATCAGGGACGATTCCATCAGCGAATCAGCAACGAGATTCACTCTAGCAACAGACGTGTGCAGAGATTGACAACTAGGCAAAGATCTTCTTTCGGATTTACGTAATAGAGATGGCATCGAGACTTATATCGCGAGAAGTACCAACAGTATTGATTGCAAACCGTACTATGATTGCTTCAAAGATGGAAAGATTGAAGAAAGGCATAGTGATAATGCTGATTACAGGCATGTAGATGAACCTAAAGATTTCAGTGACGATGATCTTAAAAATGGTTTTAAATTCAAGTTCAATCGCAGTTTGAATAGTTGTCAGATTAAGAATAAAAGGAAGGTTAATATTTATTAAGTTACGTGTTGTGTGTACATCAGTCAATTGTTTTTGGAGGTCTGTTTCACTATATTTGTTTGAAGATCCTTCACATATGTTTCTCATTTACTTATCAGTATCACATTTTGTACAGTTGCCAAGGATAGCCTTTCCCCCATTTGCAGATTACGTCCTTCAAGAAAACTACTACTGAAACTGCACACATGTTCTTATATATTGTTACTTCAGTTCTAAACCCTAATTGATTGGTCCACTCTTGTTGCCAATTGATATGACCTCATTTCTCATCTCTGATATTTTCGGTTTCCTTAATATTAGGAAAGTATATGACCTCATTATTGTGTATCCTTGTGGCGTAACAATTTGTGCCAGTTATCGCGAAATTGGAACCATCTAGAATATATCATGAGTTCAATTTAGAGAATGTGAAGGGCAAACCATTTACTTTTATTTAGAACAAAAATTACTCCAATATATTTAGAGACAAAAGGTATTTTTCTCAGTAACGTCATACATTTTGTCAAGAGGAGACTAAAGTTTGCACTGTCAAATTAAGTTAAAAACTTTTATAGATAATAATGGCCTAAGTTTTGGTGAAACAGACATTTAAAGTAATATCTTAGTTTGAAGTATATGTGAGCTCGTAATCTTGTAAATATATTTCATCGTAGAAGCACAAATTGAGTTCTGTGGGAGTTAGGGTTGTCACTTATTCAATATACGGGTGCTTGATCAATTTTCAATAACTCAATTTAGTAACATCGAGTTACAGTTTTGTCACGGGCCGCTTTAAAGAAATACAGTATAGGGGTTTTGCTTTTTTTACCACCGGTTGCTAGATTAGATCTACTCGATCCAGCTGACAAATTACATACCTAATAGGGTAGGCATTTGACCCTTTGAGATATGTTGCGAAAAAAAGGAGCACTTCCATTTTAAAAATGACATACGTGACCAGTTTTTATTTAACGTAGTGTATTTTAAATGAAGTAAAATTAAATAAGTGACAAATGCAGACTTTAATTTTGAACGATGAATTTAAATTTTATATTTTTAAGTATTGTACGTACAAAAGTATTTTTTAGAACTTCTGAAAAATATAGCAGTGTAAAAACAAGTTCTCCATTCAAGTGAAAGCAGTGTTTTTCTTACAGAAACTTAATTAACTTGAAATTGCAGTCGTAAAAAGTATTTATCGTAAGAACTACTTTAAAATTTAAAATGTATGCTGGAAAAAGCATTAAACCGTCAACATTGTCGGCTGTTATTTTTTAATCGTTTTTCATTTATTTAGTGCAGTTTAATTTTGAAAAGAGAATGTTCCTTTCCATTCTTTGTTATTTTAAATGGTTAGGCTCTTTTTTAAACAAAAGGGGTGATGCTACGCAAGCGAACAAATAAAACACTTTCAAAGTAAATCTCAGTTTACATATTTATTTACTCGCACATCCGCCAAATTGAATTTCTAGTACATCCGAGTACAAGTAACAAGATATTAAACGTTATAATTATTATTGTTTGTAAACAGTACACTTGAGTGCAGGAAATAGCGTGTTTATGCAGAATTGATCGTACACTGCCGGCCATGCTGTATACGATTTATTTTTAGTTTGTTATAAATTTATAACTCATGTTTTATTTTGTGATTTTGGAGCTGTATTTGCGTAAATTTCTGTTTTCTTACTAATTATGATTTTCTGTTGTAAATCAACTTGTGTATTTTTTTTTGACAACTATTAAAAAAGTGATGAGGAAATAAGTATAAAAATATTTTTCAATGTTTCTCAACCACTATTTTAGAGATTCTGTACAGTTTAATCAGTAGGTACCTACATACCTTCTAGCTACCCAATATATGTGTATAAATGTGACCAAAGTTAATGTAAGATAATTAAGAAAAGAAACTGCATTTCTGTACTATTGTAAATAATTTTAAACCGTATATTATGTATTTAAGATAAACAATAAAAAAATATTCTAGTATTATTAAAATAACATCGTAGACGAAACATTATTGATTTATTTCTTGTAAAACTTTAGCTTATAAGTCTTAAGAATATTTTTGAAAACTTAAGTAAGCAAATTAATTACAGGAATTTATATTTGTCGACGTGATAAAATACTTCATTTTTCGTAAAAAAAATTACTTGCTACAGAAATTATTAATTTCATGGACGGTAACTGAATATCTAGCAAGTAGCCTTTTTGTAAGTTATAAGTATGGTCGTATCTGCATTATTCAACTTTTTTAATTGGAAGGAACGAAGTTCTTTATTGCGGCTTGTGGTAGGAGTAATCTGGCAGAAATTGTGACTAAGGACTAAGCGTTATGCCGTCAGTTTCAAGCAAGGCTCGGAAACTTTATTCAAAATTACGTTTTTAAAACGTTGCTAACAGTTTTTTGTGCAACATTTTGTTCGGAACGAAAACGAAATGAGAACGTTTCAAAAACCGGTTTATTCCACTGGACGCAGCCGCGCACGGCGTATGGCGACAAGCATGAACTTATTTAGTTAAGTTAGGTTAGCTTACGTATTCATTTCATTCATCAAAAATGGAAATAACGTTAAACACATTTTATTAATCGAGGACGATTTAAATTTTGTTTTTCTTCAAAAACGGTATTTATAACGTTGCGTTCGAACATAACCGAAATAAATTGTTTCTTAGATAGGTAAGACGAAACCGTTTCGCAAAATATACCGGTATCCGAGCCCTGGTTTCAAGCGTCAAAAGTTTTTGTGAGACCATACTAGATGGCTCTGTACATAATATACAGCGAAAGGAACTTCGTTCCGTCCGGGTGCCCACGACACCTCTCGACCTTTTTTTTTCAATCTTTGAAAATTCCCTTTGTATGTTTCATTTTCGCTGTAGTGTGAATATTAAAAAAAATAATTTTATTTAAAACAGAAACCAAAAATTGCTATAGTATGTGTAGGTAATGAATGTATTAAAATTTTGCAGTTCAATAAAAATCTAATTTCTTTTTTTCAAGTTGAAATATTTTAAAGATGTATCAATTATTAAATCATCGATTTTATTCAGTGATTGTTCAATGCTAGATAAATTACGAATGGAAAATTATTCAACTGTAAAATATCTTATTATGCCTGGTTTTAAATTAAAAATGTATGTTTTATACGAGATCTCTAGGTGTAAAATATAATATCGAATTATATCTAAATGTATAATTAAAACGAACGAATACGTGACGCAATCCATCTGTATGTAATGTGAACGCAGCGAATATCGCCTATATCTGACTGGGCTTATAATTGTGTCACCAAGTGTAAAGGTGCGTCCAGACAATGCGAGGCATGTGCTTCGAATTGTAAACCACGCATATGACGCATGCCTCACGCTGATGCATCTAACATAAACATAGCATCACGCTTGTAATCCCCGAAGGGTAAAGCAGAGGTGAACCTTTTGTAAAACCCACATTTCGCCAATTATGTTTAAGTCCTATTGCCACCAACCAGGCACAAAACCAGAATCCGAGCTGCTACTGTGAAATTCCTGATAAAAAAAAAAACCAATAACACTTTTCCCGACCTGGAAATTTAACCTAGGACCTCATGCTCAGCAGTAACGCTTGCAACCACTAGACCAACGAGGCAGTCACGAGGCATCTGACCTATAAAAATTGCATTTACGACGCATGCCTGGCACTGTCTGGTCGCACCTTAAGATTTTTGAAGGATCAATGTTTCAAGATTGTAAATAAATGTGAAAACTTTCGAGCTTTTTTACTAAGTATTTATTTAGTATTTTAGTAATATTCAGGCAGAAATGGTACAAGGCAAAGTCATCAGTCAAATAATATCGTAAAGCAAAAATTTGTCTTCTTCTTCGTCATGTCGCTAGCATGAGCACGACTTTATTTTAGATCTTGTTGGCGCAAAACTTCGCCAGTACTTTGGCTGCATGTTTTGGGGCACAGAGGGCAAGATAGGAGGTGGAGCATAATTTGTGACATAGCTCCACATTCACACCCAGCTGACGTTCCGTCGAGATAGACACAGGTTGGAGTTACATCTTCCCACTTGTGTTGGGAGACGGTTTGGGGACTTCCAAGTGGACCACAAAAGGTTACAGCCTGCAGGAAGATGCTCCTTTGGTGGTAGATAGTAGCAGAAGGGTGGAATTAGGCCTTGACAACAAAGTGTTAGCCGACGTTCGCACGGACGTAAAAATATCGTGGCGCGATTTTATCTCGAACTGAATTTTCAATTCTCGTTGTTGAGCCGAGCGTTGAGAATCCAACTTAACAACAACAAAGTGCTTTCTAGCGCGTCGTAAAAACATACTGTTGGATTTTCAACTCTTGGCGTTAAGCAGTGTTGAAAATCCAGTGCGCGAAATAAAATCGCCGCGATATTTTTACGTCCGTGCGTACGTAATTTTTCCATCACATCATCGACAGACCTATATCAAGTTATTTTCCTTAAACAGGTCACGCAGCGATCCCAAGATACCATACAGGTAAACTGACGAGAAAAACCATAAGAAAAATAACAAAGTTCTTCAATCAATCATCAGGCAACATTTCTCTCGAAATAAGAAACGCAGTTCTATTTATTATAACTACAACATGCCAAGCGTTGGCTCCGCACGGCATTTCATACAAACTTTCAAGTCCTTTTTTATCGAAATGAATGAACCGATTTTAATGAAACTTCATACGCATAAGCAGGATACATAGGTCTAAAAAGTTAGTTATGAACATTTTAGAAATATCTTATTTAAAAAAAGATAATTGGAAATCTCTGTTTCTATAGAATATTTAAAATCGGTCTACTTTAGCTGCAACACAATTTTTCGAAAATGTTCGTAACTAACTTTATAGACCTATGTATCTTGCTTATGCGTATAAAGTTTCATTAAAATCGGTTCATTCATTTCGTTAAAAAAGGACTTGACATTTTGTATGAAATGCCTTACGGAGCCATCTTAAGCGCAGGCCACACCGCGAGATGAATTTACATAACATAGCTCATGAAACTGCTGCGTCTTTTCATCTTTTAGTTTATAGGTTGGGTTAAATAACATAACTAGGCATGTTCCAGAAGTTACTGATGAAAATGGTAACAAAAGGGAACGTATTTGTGGATGCTAATTTGTAGCGCAATTTACAAATTGAGTGCTTTGATTTGTTTATTTGAAAACTTAAACCCGAAATTCTCATTTTAAGACGCAGATAATATGCTAATGGTTTTAGAAAGAAAAAAGAAAGAAAAATATTTTATTTGGGACACGCACAGGAAATACAGTTAAAAAGGAGCATATAAAAGTAACAAAATAAACATTAAAAAACAAAAAAAAAAAAAAAAGAAATCAGAGAGAGAGAGAGTTTTAGTCGTTAGCTTACGTGTTCTGTGCTGAGCTTACGCAACGCGTCGTATGTCCAGCCAAATTAGATGCATTATTAATTTATTATACATAAAACAAAAGGTATTTTAATAAAACACGTACACTCAAAGGTACATAATTAAATTGTCTTTAAAATGGTTAAAAATTTATAAAAATATGATTGATAGTTTTTATGTGATTCTCAGTTATTTAACCAAGTTAGACAGAACTATATAAATTAATTACATTATGGGCTGATTTTTCAATAGTCAGATAACTCTTATATGAAGAATGACATATTTTTTTATTAAAACTCAAATTGAAATATTTAATCTTCAGATAACTGTTATCTGACTATTGAAAAATTTGCCCTAATTCACACACTTTTCAATTTATTACAATATAAACGTAATCTAAAATATTCACAGATTAAGTTATTAAGAAAATGCTCTAATTTAACATAGATTACACTACTCGTTAAGTCGTGATTTCAGTTTAAAATCATTAAAAGTCGGTTATCGTCACCAAGGGCTTTAGCATACCTCCGCCGCGAACATCATGGCAGTCAGTTGAATTGAACTACTTCAGTTCCGCTGCTATACTTTCGCGGCGGAGATGTGCTAAAGCCCTCAATCACCTCACAGATGTTTTTCATTTCACAATTGAAGTTAATTTTCGTCGATGAATTTTCAATTACAATTTATTAATGTTATTCAAACAATTGTTGAAAAAAGGTGGTGAAATATAAAGTTAATATATGTGTGGGAATGTAACCTAACGAAGTTTTGTTTAGAGTTTCATCAGATATTTTTTGGAATGGCGAAGTTAGCTTAGTAAGCCATGCAACCTACGCTTCAGCAAAATTTATCCTCTTATATTAAAACTTGGATCCCTGTGCGTATAATAAAAAGTTGAACTTTGTGCTGAGGTACCGTTTTTAAGTAAGAATGTGTGTATCACTAAGTTTGGGCCCTCGCGGGGTAGGCAGCGTTTCAGGTAGTTCTGTAAAGAGAGGTGTGTGGGTGTAAAAATAGAAATCAGCTTTTCCCGCAGTTTCGCCCGCGAGAGGCCGAAAATTATTACACGAGAAGGTAATGCCGTTATAAAAAGTATCCTATCCACTCAAGTGTCGAAAGAGTACGCGTAAACGCCATTATTATTAATCAATTAATTAAACAATCATTCAAAATCAATCTACCTGGCCTTTTCCCAACTATGTTGGGGTCAGCTTCCAATCTAGTCGGATGCAGCTGGATTCTAGTATTTTATATGGAGCGACTGCCTACCTGACCTCCACAACCCAGTTACTGGGTAATACGATACCCCTTGGTTGTCAGACTTTCGGGCTTCTAACGACCCGTAACGACTGTCAAAAATCTATGAATGACAGCCGGGACCAACGGCTTAACGTGCTTTCCGAGGCACGGAGGAGTCTCGGTATGTAAAGAAGATCACCCATCCACGGACCAACCCAACCATAATCATTAATATCAATTAATTTTAATACACTGTCATCTCGTATACTTTTTAGAAGTGTTATATATAGGGTGACTGAGAATTAGTGACCGATATGTAAACACATGATTGTACTCATGATAACAAACAAGTTTTAGACCTCTGCCTCGAATTTTGCGGGCAGCGGGGCGGCAGCGGCGGCGGCGCGGGAGCGGCAGGATTTTATGCGTAAAAACAAATGGACCGAACCTCGAAAACAGCGGCGCGGAAGCGGGGCGGGACAATGCGAGACGCGCCGCCGCCGCTGCCGCCCCGCTGCCCGCAAAATTCGAGGCCGAGGCCTCACTATGGGACCAAACCTGCAATCGGCTGTTTCCTTCATTTATGTTCGCATAACTCGTCAAAATGTAGGGAGTACCTTATTTTTTTTTTCGTGATTTGGTCCCTTCTATGTTATCTATGTTCTATGTTATAGGATTTGGTTTCCGCACTTAGTCCTTCATGTGGACCATTGTGCGTGGGCCATGGCGGCCGTCGGGGGTTTATTCCAACCAGCCCACCTCCCTCCAGAATTTAATCAAATCTCCGGGTTTGTTAAGAACATCTGTGAAAGATCGGGATATTCCGAGAGTTTCTGTTCTAATCTGGGTGACGCCCGTGCATTCAAAAAGCACATGCGCAACGGTTTCCTCAGCCTCCATGCAGGCCCTGCACAGAGGACTGTCCGTTATTCCTATTGTATGGAAGTGTTTGTTTAATGAGCAGTGTCCAGTGATGGTCCCCGTCACCAGGCGCAGCCCGTTCCTGTCCAGACGTAATAATCGCCTGGTAAGCGTACCATCCAGGGACGGGATGGCCTCCCTGGACTGCCTGCAACCTGATGTCGAGGACCACCAACTCTCCGCTTGTGTATGGGTGAACTCCTGTAGCCACCTGCGTAACTGGTTGAAGGGAATGGGTACGATCGGCTCAGATCCACAGACAGACGTGCTGGATGCTCTCCTAGCAAGTTCATCCGCTGCGTCATTTCCAAGTGATCCGCTATGTCCTTTTATCCATTGGATTTGGTCCCTTACTATGGGACCAAATCACGAAAAAAAAAATTGTTTGTTATCATGAGTACAATCATGTGTTTAATTATCGGTCACTAAATACCAGTCACCCTTTATAGTAAACAAGGTACACACAGCAGCAGATCAAGTAACTACATTCTGTCTGTTTTCCTCACTCGATATTGAACTTAACCGTCAACATTTTATGGTGTAAAATTATTTGGAGAAATTTGACATTTTAGTATAATCAGATGTGCAACACAAACGCGTTTTAAAGTGAACATGACATATAATAGGTTGCCCTAGTCACCTTGACGTTTACGTTTTGGGCAGCTCTAGTCGCCTGGACGCGCGAGTGTGTGTGTCCTAAACCAGGTCAAGGGCTATCTGTGTGCAAAATTTCATCGAAATCTGTTCAACCGTTAAGGCGTGAAATGGTTATAGAGAGAGTTACTTTCACATCTATACAGGTTGGGTCAAAAATCGTGGATCAAACGAAACAGGGCGATTGTTAGGGTTATTTGCATTAAAAAATATCTCTGTGGCAGAGCCCTAACTTGATCTCCTTAAAATTTATGAGTAAAACAATAAACGGTGTTTAGTTGATTATCATCACTACAAAAGTGCTTTTATGACAGTGGGTACTATGATTTATGAGTATTGGCACTTTCTTCGAAACCTTTTATTATTACCTACCTACTTATCTTTTTTATTTTTATTTTTTTACTGCAAATAACCCCAACTATCGCCATGTTTCGTTTGATCCACGATTTTTGACCCACCCTGTATATACAACGTGTCATTTTGCATCCTCGTCAAATTTTAGGGTCCACAAACCGAACATCAAACCGAATAACTCTCCATGGGACCAACATAGAAAACTTCAATACCTACTCGACGCAAGTATATGGGACGGCTGATTATTTTTCGCGATTTCGATGTTGGTGCCATGGAAAAAGTTGTTCGGTGTGATGGTCTATACCACACCTTTAAATTTGACGAGGAAGCAAAACGATATGTTGTAACAAAGTCGGGTTATTTACACCACTTATAACTCAAGAACGGCTGGACCGATCTGTACTATGTTTGATTTGTTGGATTTGTCTCCGCCCCGAATAGCAGAATAACCATTAAAACATAGGAAAAATTCACATAAAAAACTATAAAGAAAATTTATTTTCTCATACATGTTAGGACAGGGCAACGTTTATCGGGTACTAGTTTATAATATTAGTATGAATATGGAGAGTATATATGAAGTCAGTGTTATGTTCTCTAAGTAAATAGAGGTCACTTTTGAGTACTCCATTCACAGTAGCTATACTCCATTTACAATAAAATTAGACATTTAAACAAACCTTTTTTTACAGTCCGTTCAACCGACTTTGACTTCTATTCCGTAGACCTAAGGATGCCATTAAAAGCAAAAAAGTGGTTAAAATACCGAAAAGTTTACTGCAGCTGCCATTTGTCATGCCACTAACGCAATAGAGGTTAAAATCGGTTGAACGGATTGTAAAAAAGGTTTGTTTAAATGTCTTATAGTAAATGGAGTATAGATACTGTTACACCAAGTTCTTCTGCCTAGTACCATTCCTGTGTACGTCATAATCATAACGTCATACGGCTAGGTACAAACATGTCTAGCTATGTATCGGTAAACTTGTACATAATAAAATGAATAAGATGAACTTTACCTGTCTTTATTTTTAATCGACTTATTAAAAAAAAGAAGGTGGTCCTCAAGTCGTCTGTATTTTTTATGTCTTCATCGATATTTTCTTCAATTTCCTATTATTATTGTGGATTGATTTTGAGTATTCTTTTCTTTTTATTTGGTAGAGGAAGCTTGATGCGCCGTGTTCCCATAAAACTTTTATTAACTTTATACTTTGGGAGTTTTTGAGTTAGCTTCAATAATATGTATTTTTTCCATTCAGTGTATGTAAGCAAATCAATCAATCTGCCTAGCCTTTTCCCAACTATGTTGGGGTCGGCTTCCAGTCTAACCGGATGCAGCTGAATACCAGTATTTTACATGGAGCGACTGCCTATCTGACCTCCACAGCCCAATTACTGGGTAGTACGATACCCCTTGGTAAGCAAAAAAGAAGTGACAAATATACTTACCTAAACTTTTTACAAAAAAAAAAAACAACCGATTTGGAAAGTCGGTGTTTTTAGTTCTGTATTTTCGTATTTTGCCACCGACTCCCGAAAAAAGTGATTTTTCACTTAGTTGTTTTTTGGACGTTGGTTGTTTTTTTAGGGTTCAGTACCAAACTGATAAAAGGAATCCTTATGGTGTGACTTAGTCTGTCTGTCTGTCCGTCACAGCTGGATATCTCAAGAACTACTAATGCTATCAACTTGAAATTTAGATCAGTTTTAGATGACATTTGTCCAGCTATTTTGCAAATAAGAAAGAAATTTATTTATTTTTTGCAACGGGGACTGAAAGGAGGAGTGCATATTCTCAAACATTTTTTAATTTTTTTATTAGGCAGCATAGTTTTCGACTTCCCTCCCCTTATCTCCAAAGTTTGCATAGAGAAAAATCTGAAATTATTCTATGTGATAGAAGATTATGTAAAAAAATAAAACGATGTCTCGTTACGTGAGTCCGACTCGCTCTTGACCGGTTTTTTTTTTAAGTATTTTTGATATCCTCTTACCATGGCATGGCTTTGCTATCTTTATTGTATTAAAACACTCTATTCTGAACGTTACAATTATTAATTTTTGTTAGTAATGATAACCAAATAGGAGTAGGCAGAGATTAGAATATTGGGCCACAAAAGGGATGAATGAAAGGCAATTTCATGCAGCTGAGATGAGAATGCTAAGAGAGATGTGTGGTGTCCCACGTTATGTAGTGCCAGCTGCACCCGAACAACTCCAGACTTTAGGCTAGTGCTACTTCATTTTTAACCGACTTCAAAAAGGAGGAGGTTCTCAATTCGTCTATTTTTTTTTATGTATGTTCCCCGATTACTCGAAGATGGCTGGACCGATTTGGATTTTTTTTGTTTTATTCGAGAGGGATCACAGTTGGTCCCATATAAAATTGATTAACTTTGCTTTGGTAGTTTTTGAGTTAGCTTCAATAATACGTATTTTTTCCCGACTTTTATATGGATGATATTCTAGTTTGTTTTGCAGATAGTGGTATTAGAATTTGTGTGGGGGTAGGTACACAACTAAAAAGTGAAAAATAAAAACTTTTTTACAAAAAAATACAACCGACTTCCAAAAACAACACTACAAAGTGAAAAATAACTTTAATTTCGGAAGTCGGTGGCAAAAAACGAAAATACATTTAACTAGACAGCGACTTCCGAAATTAAAGTTATCTTTCACATTGTAGTGTTGTTTTTGGAAGTCGGATGTATTTTTTTGTAAAAAAGTTTTTTAATTCGATTGGATAGTCAATGATGTTGTTATGAAATTGATGACATTTCATACGAACTACAGTTCATAATGACATTTCATAAGAACTGCAGTGGTGTCACACGAATGGATAGAATAAGAAATTAATACATAAGAGGAAGTTTGAAACTGGCACCGGTGACTGAAATATTGTGTGGAAATCGGTTGTCATGGTATGGGCATGTGATGCGGAGGAGTGAGGAAAGTTTTGAGTATGAATGTCGATGGCTATACGAGTAGGGGAATACCAAAGAAACGATGAATGGACTGTGTGAAAGATGACATGGCTAGTAAGGGGTGACTACCGAGATGACGACTAATAGAGAATAGTTCACTGACATGGCAAATTAAAAATCGAATCTGTTCGCTATCAAAAAGTTCCGAGTCCAATGACTGATTTACTCCCGCCCGTAGCAAAGCCTGATCATTGATCATATAGATAATAATAAACTATCAAACTCAAACTCAAACTCAAACTCAAAGCATTTATTTCAAATAAACCAATTACAGGCACTTTTGAATTGTCAATGGGTCGGTCAGTCAGAAAGATGAAGCTAGTTGCCCATTCCAAAGCGTAGTAGATCCCTATGGAGAAGAACGGGCAAGAAACTCCACGGACACTCTTTTAAATCATAATATTTTTACAAAATATTGGTTACATCGTTCAAGTTGAAAATATACATGTGAGAACAATGTAGAAAGACGTGCACGTTAAAAAGCGTCCGTAATAAAAAGATAATAACTAAAACAACTAAATTAAATATTAAAATTAAAAATAAGCCATGGCAGCTAAGAGACGACCAGTCCCAACTGACGGCGCCCGTTCACGAACATGACGCATGGATCAGCACCATTTAGCTCAACCATTTTGAAGGGAACTTAATGATCCAACACACACGCCACCATCAGCGAGACATTTGAGTGAGCATGACATACTCTCAACCGCCAGGGCACACTCAAGTCAGTGAAAGACGTACCCAGTAAAAGGTAGCTTAATAGTAGCTACATAGTGCTCACACGTGCTATGCAATTATATAATACTAAGAGATTGAATCTAAACAATGCAAAGAAAGTTTTCTCTCATCTTAATCTTCAGCAGGTCCAACAATATATCCGAATGCTAATCAATTAATTAATGCGTCCTTGTGGAGCAGGACAAGCATTCAGCCAAGCATTTTTGTCAGCGATGTAATCCCCCAACTTATAATATGCCTGGCTGCATAGTGTGCGTTTTATACAAGATTTAAATTTCCTTTCATTCAGCTGGAGTATGTGGGGAGGTATTTTATTATAACATTTTAAACAGTACCCCATGAAGGATGAGTCTACTTTAGCCAGTCTGAAACCTGGTTGAACTAATTGGTCCCTATTTCTAGTCCTATAATTGTGTCCTTCACCTCTTTTACCGAAAAGATTTAGATTTTTCCTTACGTACATGATGTTTTCGTAGATATATTGACAAGGTACCGTCATGATGTTAATATCTTTAAACAGTTCCCTTAGAGAATCGCGCCTGCGGAGGCCATATATTGCTCTGATGGCTCTTTTCTGCAGAATAAAAATAGACTCTATGTCTGCAGCCCGTCCCCATAGTAAAATACCGTAAGACATAATACTATGAAAGTAACTGAAATAGACCATCCTTGCGGTGTCTACATCAGTGAATTGACGGATTTTTCTCACCGCATATGCTGCTGAACTTAGCCGTCCTGCAAGAGATGTTAAATGCGGACCCCATTGCAGCCTTGAGTCGAGCGTGATCCCCAGGAAAACAGTTTTATCGACGAATTCTAGTTTCTCTTTATTCAATACTATGTCACAATCAGTACTTTTAACATTTGGTAAAGCAAATCTTACACATTTAGTCTTTTTCCCATTTAATACTAAATTATTAGCAGTGAACCAATTATGGATCTGCAGTAGGGCGTTATTTACGTCGTCAAGATTTGATGCACGTCTATTTATCTTAAAAATTAAGGATGTGTCGTCAGCAAATAACACCATTTGTGGTTGGTTTTTTAATAAATGGGGTAGATCATTAATATATACTAAAAAGAGGAAAGGACCCAATATCGAACCCTGTGGAACACCCATTTGTACTTTTAGACCGAGTGAATTGACACCATTTATTTGAACTTGTTGCTGTCTATCATTTAAATAAGATTTTACTAAACTGAGCGCAAGTTTACCTAGTCCGTAATGCTCAAGTTTCAAGAGTAAGGTTTCGTGATTTACGCAGTCAAATGCCTTGGAGAGGTCACAAAAGATTCCTATGGCATCTTGGGCCTCCTCCCACGCTGAAAATATGTGTTTTAATAAAGTGGCACCCGCGTCAGTCGTGCAACGTCCTTTGGTGAAACCAAATTGCTGATCGTGCAAGATTTGGTTGGTGTTAAAATGATTAAGCATTTGATCGAGCATTACCTTTTCGAATACCTTGCTGAATACCGGCAACACGGATACTGGTCTATAATTGTTGGTGTGTTTACTGTCCCCAGATTTAAAAAGTGGTATAACCTTACTAAATTTCATTAAATCCGGGAAGACTCCTTCATCCACACACAAATTAAATATTAATGCTAAGTATGGTGCTATAGTCTCGATTATGGATGTACAAACTTTGATAGACATTCCCCATAGATCTTCGGTCAATTTGATTTTAATGTGCCGAAAAGCTTTTTTAACTACCATGGGGTTTATATGTTTAAATTGAAATTCAACCGGGCAGCTTGGAACGTTCGCTCTTAATAAATCAATTGAGACATCGGGTGAGGAATTTAAAG
This sequence comes from Cosmia pyralina, assembly GCA_946251885.1. Lineage (NCBI taxonomy): Eukaryota > Metazoa > Arthropoda > Insecta > Lepidoptera > Noctuidae > Cosmia > Cosmia pyralina. The sequence goes on from OX276362.1 coordinate 19,683,130, forward strand.
CTTCCGTCGTTTTAGATGGTATATTTGTAAAGAAGTGTACAAATTCTTGAGCTACTTCTAAGTTAGAGCTTATATCACCATGAGAAGTCTCCAATGTAAAATCCGTGTTTCGTATTTTTTTCCTATTAGTTTCATTATTTATAACTTTCCACACTGCTTTTACTTTATTTTCTGCTGATTTGATCTTGTTACTAATATACAGGGCTTTAGCTATTTTGCAAGTATTTCTAAAAATTTTGGAATATGTAGCAACATACCTGTTGAACGTCACAGTGTTAATGTAAGGCTTAAGGCCATACAATTCGAATAATCTTTCCCTACTTATCCTAATACCTCTAGTTGCCCAGTCACTAAATAAAAAGTTAGGGAAAATATTTTTTGTTTTCTTTTCAAAAGTTTTATTGAATTCAGTGAGCACTACTGAAAAGAAATCCTCATATAGTTTATTTGCTCCGTCCATATTATGGCCCAGAACATTTAACCTATTACCTAGGGCACTATTGAATCTATTTAATTTGCCAGCTGTTATTGGTCTAAATTGTATTTGCACTTTTTGCAAAGTTGTTTTAGACTTAAAAGTTACTGTTTGCCCACTGTGATCAGATGGTAAATAATTTACGATGGCTTTATCTAAATAATCACAATCGCAGAAAACATTATCAATACAAGTAGCAGAAGTGAGAGTTACTCTAGTCGGTTCTGTAAAAATATTAGATAAATTGAATGATTTAAAAAGGCTTAATAATCTCCTGCTATTTGAATTATTTTCCAGAATATTAATATTAAAATCACCACAAAAAATTGCAGCTTTATTACCGGATGCAAGTTTCGCTAGTACATCTTCCATTATTGACTCAAATAAAGAAAAGTTCTGACAATTAGGGGGTCTGTACACGCACACTACAACATGCCTATCCAGCTCAACACAGGATAGTTCGACGCAATGTTCCACTGATAAACCAACTATGTCATTACGTTGCTTAGATTTTAAACAATTTTTTATCAAAATTAGAGAACCTCCACGCAGCATAGATCTACGGCTAAAACAACTGCCCACACTATAGTTCTCATAATTAATTAGCATTTGGTAATCCTTTAACCAATGTTCAGTAAAACAAACAATGTCAAACTTTGTTTTTTCTAAAAACATTTCAATTTCTAATAATTTGGAAGAAATACCTTGAATATTTTGATGGAATAATTTCAAGGCATTCTGCTGAACTCCTTTTCGACAATTATTTATTTTAGAGCAAGAAGACACCTTGTTGTTGTTAGGTATAAGAATATTCTTACTGGTACCTTCTGTTGTCTTACAAACTAGTTTAAATTACTATCCGGAGTTAACCCCAAGACTTCAATATCATCACCAGGCAATGAGCTTCTAGTGAGTGTGGGACATCGAACCTCCTTCGTACAATTTGTGTAAATATTTATAGCATTTGAGCTACATTTATTCAGGCTCACCACCTTATTATTAGTATTATTACTAACCATTGTGGTGTTAATAATACAAGACTTCGACATACTATTTATGTCTGAGTTTATACAAAAAGCTAATAGCCTTGCTATTATGTGTCTAAAACTAACAGGCAGATACACAGTATCCCTAGTCGATTTTAAAGTTTCCAAAAAATTATTGGTGTCAAAAAACACAAGCTTGTCACTATAATGACTAACTAAGAATTGCATATGCTTATTAAGCATATGAATATAATTATTTTGTCTATTTGTCAATTTTTCAAAATATGGGAAAGCACACAATATTATTTTTCTACAATTTAACTTTAACAACTCAGTTACACAGTCAGTGATTTCATTTTTCCTGACCCGACTACTATTACCTACAAATACAGTAATGTTGGTTTTAGGATTATACACCTTACCCGTTACTAATGCCATTATTTGTTTGAAGGTTGACCCTGGCATACAATAATTTTGATTAGAATAACCCAGGTTGTTACTAATTAATTTTCCTAAACCTCTTCCTATACTATCTGAGAACATAACTGAATGATAAGAATCATGACTACTGAAAGATGGACAACTAACATTCTCAGACTGTACCATTTGAGATCGATCTTGTACTATATCAGATATATCTTGGTTGAGGGTACAGTCTTGAGACAAACTCTCAGTATGGGACGGGTCCTCTGTTGCCTCAGGCTGGACAGCATCACGGTTTGAAACCTTCTGACAATTACACTGACACAAAACTAACTCATTTGCCGCAAGAATATGTTCTTTAATTTGGTTCTGAGAGCACACATATTTCATGTAAAGGGAACTAAGTCTGCTCTCAAGTACCTGCATGTCAGACTGTAAGCGCTGTGTATAAATCTCATAGATTTTTTTGCTGTCTTCTAATTTGATTTGACAATTAGTTAACTTCTTGATTAGATCAACACGTTCTTTTCTCCGTGGAATATTTTTGGAAAAGTCTTTTTGTCGTTTTCTAATTTGATTACACTTTTTAATAATTCTATTCAGTTTTGCATATTGTTTCATTTTCTTATGACTATCCTGGGTTCCAATCTAATCTCGGACTTAATTTGAAGAAAGTTTTTAACACCCAAATAACTTACAAGGCTTGTCGAGTTCGAAGTTTTAGAACACATAAGTAACGATTATGCTGAAGCAAAAAACTACGAAATTAGGGTAAGTACTTTTACAAGATTTGCGATACGAATAAGATGAAAAAGATTAATTTGAGAAAACTACAGACCAATCTGCCTAGCCTTATCCTAACTATGTTGGAGTCGGCTTCCAGTCTAACCGGATGCAGCTGAATACCAGTATTTTACATAGAGCGACTGCCTATCTGACCTCCACAAACCAGTAACTGGGTAATACGACCTTGGTAAGACTAGTTGTCACACTTTCGGGCTTCTGACGACCCGTAACGGCTGTCAAAGATCCACGAATGACAGCCGGGACCAACGGCTTAACGTGCTTTCCGAGGCACGGAGGAGTCGGATATGTAAAGATGCTCACCGATGTACTGACCAACCCCGGCAAGCGTAGCTTAACCCGATGGATCGACTCGTGCAGCTGTTATTACTTAGCCACGAGCTCCACAGACTAAGCAATAATAAATAACGAAAATTTTAGAATATTTTCGTCCCCATGGCCACGAGCGCGCTCAAGCGACACGCGTCTTGCAACAGCGACTACGGAGAAAACAATATGAAAGTAGTTGTTTTGAACTTGCCACGAGTCACCGCGGAGCGACGGACGGAAACAAGAGAAGTGCGCGAGTGACGCTTGACCCAAGTCGTATCGGTCGAGGTCGTGATTGCCTTTAGGCGAAACAGCCATGGTATCCTATGGTAGCCCGCGAAATTCAAAATTTTCTTAGGTTTTTAGTGTTCCGTACCCAAAGGGAAAAGCGGGACCCTATTACTATGACTCCGCAGTCCGTCCGCCTGTCTGTCCGTCTGTCACGAGGCTGTATCTCATGAACCGTGATAGTTAGTTGAAATTTTCACAGATAATGTAAGTATTTCTGTTGCCGTTATAACAATAAATACTTAAAAATAGAATAAAATAAATATTTAAGGGGCACCACAAACGTGATTTTTTTGATCGTTTTTGCAACAGGCAACAGGTAGACGCTTGAAATATTCACAGAATATTTAGTTATATATTCACTTTAAAAATAAATAATTAAATTAAAATAAAACAAATATTTAAGGGGGGCTCCCATGCGATAAATGTGTTTTTTTTTTGCCGTTTTTATAGATAATATTTTTATATCTGTTTGTTAGATAAAGATAAAGATCATTTTATTTTGCAAATATGGGTATAAACGATAACAAAAATCATAACAAGTTCAGCCATATTTTACTATATAGGCATGCAAAAGATACAAAAAAAAAAGTTGATTCGCGATCAAATATTACCTATATTATGTATCAAATCGTATCTATCGATCAAAAATCAAATGTGTATCTAGAAAATTATAATAACAGAACAGATATTATTATCTGTTCTGTGATTAACCATTAAAATCATGAATGCAGCTCTCAAAGTTCAAATTACCCTATTGATATGAAATCATGACAATTGAGGCCTATTCTAACTTTGAGAGTTGTATCCACCATTATAATGATTGTATTTCTGTTAATATGTAGATATTTGATACGGTTTCGAACGATATTAATACATCTATACTGGCCCGCTAAGACGCTAGCAACACTGTCGGCGTGCCCTCACCACTGTGAAGCCCCTCCACGCACTTCAAGACGTCATGGCGGGAAATGGTGCATAAATGAGCTTACACTTCTCATTCTCGCTCTGAACCCGATGACCCTATCACCCTCCTCCAGGAAACATGATACACTATACACGACGCGAATCGCGCACGACACAGAGGCACCTATCGTCGCGCGACTCGCGGCGCCTTTGTGTCGCATCGCGAGTCACACCTGCCTGTTTGTCCCTTAATTTTTTTGAATAGCAAACAAGCTAGCCAACTTGATGGTAAGTACTCACCGTCATCTATAAACCTGTAATACCAAAGACATCGCAGGTTCTGAGCCATCCCAGAGGCAAAGCTGACGTGTCGTAGGTACAGTCAGTCAAAGAGAGGGGAAGAGGGGTCAGGTTATGCAGAGGCATAACCTGACCCCTCTTCCCCTCTCTTTGTTTGTAAAAGGGGCCAGGTAATGCAAAGAACCGACCTTACGTACCTGTAATTACAGGACCTACTCCTATATCCTTCAAACCTGAACGAACACAGCTATGCTGCCTGACGGCAGACAAGAGCATATTAGCAGTACGACAACGTTTGATCGTTTATCTTCGGAAAAACCGAACATTGCCGAATTAAATGTTTCTGGTCCAATAAGGCGCTTTGTACATGGAGCAACTATTGCAGCAACTGGCAACTGGCAACTAGCTGTTTACATATATTTCAATTGGACTGCGCACACATAGCAATTCGATGTTTTATTTGATTTGTTCGATATATTGATAGTTGCCTTAACTTAAGTTGCTCCATGTGCAAAGCCCCTAAGAAAGTGCTGGAATTAGCGCGTCAACAATCTATTAATAGTACGAGTATATGTAGGTAGGAATATAAATCAATTTCTATTGGTCGATAGTCACATTTTATTCGCCATATTTCGGCTGTTCCGAAGATGAACGATAGAACCTTTGAACGTTGACGTAGTGTACGTGCCTGTACGACGTATTATCCTTTAAACCTGAACACAGCTACGCTGCTTGACAGTAGATATAGGCATAGCGGTAGTACAGTCAGTGACCTGCATGCATAACCCGACCCCTCTACCCCTCTTCTTCATTGTAAGAGGGTAGAGGGATCGGTAACGCTGAACACTGACCGTACTTCCCCAGACAAGGTCCTTTACAAAGAGCTCTTCTTCTATATAAGTACCTACACTTGTACAGTCAGGAAAAAATATCACAGCCATTTCACATTTCATACAAAGAATGACAGTTGCGATTTTTTATACGTACAATTTAAGTTGGTAGTCAATTCTCAATTCTTTGTTGCATTCCATAATGTTGGTAAACAGTTGGCTTAAAATTAATGTCACAATTATGGATACAACATACGAGTAGTAAGAGAGAGGAAGACCGATTATCTTGCACAACACGCTCACACACACACACACACCCCACACACCCTCTAACACTTATAACACATGAAGGTATGTCCAGTCTAGATTAATTTTAATTTTATTATATATTTTTTCTTATATTTAACTGTTTCAGTTTATTTTTTCTTATATTTAATGTCACATCCTTTTGTAATTAATATGTACACCCTATTTTTTAGTTTGTGATGAGAAATAAATAAATTATTTATTTATTTTGTGTTTATAGTATTTACTAGCTGCGCCCCGCGGTTCCACCACGTAGACCGGGATAAAAAGTAGTATATGTGTTAATCCAGGCTATAAGCTACACATACTAAATTTCATCCAAATCGGTTCAGCCGTTGGAACGTGAAGAAGTAACAAACATACACACACACTCACAAACTTTCGCATTTATAAATTAGAAGATATAAAAAGACATGTACCTGATTCAGTCTATTCACGCGGAAAATATCCGCCCTGGTACTCACCTCAACTGATAAAATTGCTCAACCAGAAATTTAAATTGCGTATTAAAATGAAAAAGTTTGATAATCCATTAGATGTATTAGAATTCAATTATTTAAGAAAAGACTGTCAGAAGCTGACTCAAAAATGCTACAATACTTATATAGACCTTATAGAAAGTAAAATAAAAGGTAACCCAAAATTTTTCTGGACCCATGTAAATAATCTCCGAAAAAATAATAACTCTTACCCCTCCAAAATGATACTAGGCAACACAACAGCATGTGATAGCGTATCTATTTCAAATTTATTTGCTGAGCAATTTCTGTCAGTTTTTAATCCTCCAAGTACTGATCACGATAATACAAATTACACACAACCCTCTTCGGTTTTAGTCCCAGTACTGGGTGAGTTTTCTATTACTCCAGATGCAATACGACTGAAACTATCTGGACTTGACTCTTCTAAAAGTGCGGGACCGGATAACATACCTCCACTATTTTGGTCACGGTGTGCTCATGCAATATCTCCTCCACTAGCTAATATTTTCAACACCTCGCTGAAAACAGGCATTTTTCCCGACGCGTGGAAACAGGCAAGGATAATACCTATCCACAAAAATGGCAAACGGGAGAGTGTATCTAACTATCGGCCTATTTCTATTCTGTGTACCGTGTCCAAAGTCTTGGAATCGCTTATATATCCCATATTGTATGATCACGTAAAAAAATATCTATGCCATAATCAGCACGGTTTCATGGTAAAAAAGTCAACAAATACAAACCTTGTAACTTATATCACTGAATTAATGTGTGCAGTCGATAAAGGTTTTCAAATAGACGCTGTATATACTGACTTTTCCAAAGCCTTTGATAAAGTGAATCACAACCTACTGTTACTTAAACTTCAGTCATTTGGTATTACAGGTTCTATGCTAGACTGGTGTAGATCTTATCTGTGTAACAGACCATCTTCAGTGGTCGTAAACGGCAGTGAATCAAACCCTTATTTTGCCACATCTGGTGTACCTCAGGGATCAAATCTAGGACCGTTATTTTTTAATATATTTCTTAATGATATATCGCAAGTGTTTATTTATTCAACACCATATTTATTTGCAGATGATTTAAAGTTAACTCGTGTAATTTTTAATGAATCAGACGTCAATCTACTGCAATCAGACATAGATAGATTAAATCGGTGGTGTCTAACTAACAAAATGTATCTAAACTGCGCCAAATGTTACCATATAAAGTTTACCAGAAAGCGAAATAACAAAATCTTATCAGAGTACAATATTCAAGGAAATAAATTAACTGAAGTCAACACGATTAGAGACTTAGGTATTCGTTTGGATAGCCAATTAAACTTTATACAACACTATGATGCTATAACAAACTCAGCATATCGAGCTTTAGGTTTTGTGCTGCGGTCCTCTAAACACTTTAAAAAACCCTCTACCACGCTCCTCTTATATAACAGCTACGTAAGAAGTCACTTGGAATACTGCAGCACCGTGTGGAACCCAACATACCAAGTTCATATAAATAGGATAGAAAATATCCAAAAAAGGTTGGTTAACCGGAAACCTAGATGGTTTCCGGTTTAGGGTCAGAAATACAAGAACTTATCAGGATAGACTAACTTACTTTAAACTTACATCTCTTAAGACTCGTCGCACTATATCTGACCTAGTTTTTCTATTCAAGTTATTTAATAATGACATTGACTGTCCAGATCTCCTAAGTAAAATTGGCATCAATGTTCCTGTTAGAATTCCACGTTATCCTCGTCCGTTATTCAGGGTTCCCCGCTGCCGCACCAATTTAGCAAAACATGCACCCATTGCAAGGATGACCTATGAATACAACATTGTTTCGAGTTCTTCGGGAGACATAGACATCTTTTCTAACAATCTTGCTAAGTTCAAACGTTTAATTCGGGCACGATTTTCAGACCCTGTTTTATGTTGACGTATCGACAGGTCACACACATTTATCATGTTATATTGTTAATAATTGCTCTTTATAGTTCCTATTAATTGTTGCCTCTTTCATTGTATTATTTGTGTTTTAGAATATCTTAATGTTTTAATTATTTTTTTTTTTTTTAAATTTTACTCTTCAATTGTTTACTATTTAACTCGTGTTTTAACTCCAAATGTTTAATTTAATTTTATGTTCATGTATTGTTTAATTTAATATTGTTTAATTTTTCTTTGATTTAAATTTGATTGTGTTTAACTACTTAAACTCATACAATTCTTAACTATGTTTAAAATGATGATGTATGCATGATGTGTTCTCCTATAACTGAAGGAGCACAAATCTTCAAAGTACCTACTTTGTATAATAATGCATGTAATGTGTATCCTTTGTTGGAGTTCCTTTCTGAATAAAAATAAAATAAAATTGTGAAGTGTGATGATGTGATTTATTCTGGCAATAGTATTTTTATTTTAATAAGTACCTACTATTTTTTCTTCTTCTAATATTTTATTTATTTAAGTATTTCAATAATATTTAGGCTTTATATCTTTAAAGTTTTAAATAATAGTCAATTTGACAAACTATTAATTTCCCTGATTTTACCACTCAGACTGAAAGCTATAAAAAGTAAGTTCTAAAACTAAAACCCCACTACTGAAAAATCACGCTGGCCGCGGTCGGTCTGTAACCAATTAAATGAATATTATTTACCTCCACTTTTACTTTATTTTTTAACAATTTAAACAAATTTATTTACTTAAACATTATGACATATATACGTGCATATTTGTAATGTGCTCGTCAAGACCTTTCTTTTGATACGAAACATGTCATTATTATCCCAATTTAATTCTTTCCGTGGTCAGAAATTTACGTGTACATCCACCATATTAAATTTTGGGAGAATTTATATAGCCTATGTCACCTTACCACAAATCTATTGATATCTCATTAATTAAAATCGGTTCAGTAATTTATGCGCTACGATGGAACACACGTAAATACATACATACATAGACTGCTAAAATCATAACCCTTCCTTTTTGCTTTGCCGTAGTCCAGTAATAAAATAGACCAGTCATTTTGATTACTACAACTTATTACTAAACTACTTCTCTCATTGTTCTAATAGGAAGCAATCAAGACTAACATAAGAGCACTGGGCAGGGTTCACTCCCTAGGGAGAGAAACTGTAATTGGGTTTTTCTGCTACAAAGTTCTCATTTAAAAGGGTTGATTATACCCTGTCAATGGCATAAGGGTCAGCCTTTATTAAATTGGATCTGTTTCAAGACTCAGTACCTATAATTTCCAGCTTTAAGCCTTTGTAAATTTGATTGGCTGTAACAGCTTATTTTTTTTTTGTAGTTAAAGCTGAGCGTCCACTGGTCCACGCCGGCCGCAACACACGCACGGCACGCAACGGATTTTGGTTTGTTTGTATGGAGAAATAAAAATGCGGGCGGTACCGGTAGTGGACGGAGTGCTATATGAAACCTTAAGCCATTGGTCCCGGCTGTCATTAGTGGATTTTTGTCAGTCGTTACGGGTCGTCAGAAGAAGAAAGTCTGACAACCAGTCTTTCCAAGGGGTATCGTACCTATTATCCAGTAACTGGGTTGTGGAGGTCAGAGGCAGTCGTTCCATGTAAAATACTGGTATTCAGCAGACTGATTGTCAGTCTTTCGGGCTTCTGACGACCCGTAACGACTGTCAAAGATCCACGATTCTCAACCGGGACCAACGGCTTAACGTGCTTTTCGAAGCACGGAGGAGTCTCGTTATGTAAAGATGGTCACCCGTCCACGAACAACCCCGGCAAGCGTAATAGCTTAACCTGATAGATCGACCCGTGCGGCTGTTATTACTTAGCCACGAGCTCGTCATATACCTCTAGGTATGTATCATCATCATACCTAGAGGGTATTTGAAAGCAAGGGCCTCTGTACCAAAAAAAACTTTCAGGATAGTCATAGTTCTTGTTTACAAAGATTAATAGTGCAATTTATATTAACTAATTTTGTACTCTAATAAATTGTTCATAATTTGTCAGGCTCGCAACATAAAAAATAAATAGTTTGGCCTTTTCTCATAACCAATATTCTCGGAGCAAAAAATGTAAAATATTATGTGAAGGAGAACAGCTTTCGTACGCAGCTGTTTCCCTTTACCTAATACATTTACGAGACCTATACATCAGTTTTAGTATATGCGAAACCCGAGACAAGTGTCTAGTATTTTTATGTAAAGAATCTATATACAAAATTTCAAAACTGTATCATGAAAAATCACAAGTTATAAGCTTCTTATGTTACCTGGTTGTTCGTACAAAAACATAATCACCACGCGGCGCCCACTGTGCGCGCGTGCCTAGGTGCCGCTATGACCTGCAGTGACTTGTGTTCGTCGAGCGGTGTCCATATTATAGCCTCTTTTAAAGATTTTTGGGGCAAAATATAACACGGTATAAAAATTATTGGAATCGATTCAGTTATTTATTCTGAACAAACTATATTCAGGTTTCGCATATACTATAAATAATGTTGTATAAATAGGACGAAGAATTTTATAAGTACTAAGAAAATCTACAAGAGCTATACATTCTTTCGGCATGGACTAAACTAAAAATAATGCTATTTCTTTTAATCTGGCACAAAATAAAAAGATGCAAGAAAATTATAACAGCAGACAATTTTTACCTCAAAAGGAAAGCATGGAATCCTTATAGGATCATTCGTGTGACTGTCGGTCTGTCACAGCCAAATTTGCTCCGAATATAATGAACAGATTTAATTTAAATTTGGTACACATATGCATAAACAGCCTATAATATTCCCACTGCTGGGACACTGGCCTCCTCTCTGTGAGAGGAAGTGGGCTGTAAACTACCACGCGGGCCCAGTGCGGGTTGGTAGATGTCACATGACTTTGAATTTTTGTTTCTAGCGGACATGCTGGTTTCCTCACGATGTTTTCCTTCACTGTTTTAAGAGCAGTGGTGATTACATTATTTACACAAAGTAAAGCGCTTTCTGGGTTCAAACCTACGACCTACAACCCGTGAGGCGCGGCCGCTACCACTGGGCCACAGACAAACAGAATAAAGAGCTTTTCTTTCTTTTTTTTTTTCTTTACATATGATTTTTTGTGATCCAAACACGGACGTGTAACGTAAGTAAATGAATTTTGAATGTAGGGGTTGATTTTGGGAGCAAATAAGAAAATTTAAAAAAAAGTTTTGCAAAGTGACTACGAAAATTTACCATACCCCCTCCCTTTATATCCAAAACTACAAAACCTAAAATTTTGAAAAAAAATACAGGAAGTAGTTCTATAGGAACTTATTATAGATTACAGGAACTTTAATAAGAAGTCTATGGAGGAGCTCGTGGCTAAGTAATAACAGCCACACGGGTCGATCCATCAGGTTAAGCTGCGCTTCTTGGGGTAGCTCCGTGGATGGGTGACCATCTTTACATACTAAGACTCCTCCGTGCCTCGGAAAGCACGTTAAGCCGTTGGTCCCGGCTGTCATTCGTGGATCTTTGACAGTCGTTACGGTTCGTCAGAAGCCCGAAACTTTGACAACCAGTCTTACCAAGGGGCGTCGTATTACCCAGTAACTGGGTTGTGGAGGTCATATAGGCAGTCACTTCATGTAAAATACTGGTATTCAGCTGCATCCGGTTAGACTGTAAGCCGACCCCAACATAGTTAGGAAAAGGCTAGGCAGATGATTATCTTGCTATAACTATAACCCCCATACTAATGATAACTGAATAAAGATAAGACATGAATAAAATATATGTTACCTTACGAGTAGTTTTCCTGAATTCGTGTATCAATATTATCTTTTTTATGGTCTGCTCCACTGACTCTCGATTGGAGCATAGTCACAAATATCTGCACCAGCGTGCGACGAATGTGGAACACAGAACTAATCTATGTGTCATAGACTACGGTAAGTATAGAGTAGTAGGTACAACAAAATAATACACCGTTCAAGGTCTTTTTTAACCTATCTGGGGCCGTACTACACCATCTGCCTAACCTTTTCCCAACTATGTTGGGGTCGGCTTCCATTCTAACCGGATGCAGCTGAATACCAGTATTTTACATGGAGCGACTGTCTATCTGACCTCCACAACCCAGTAACTGAGTAACATGATACCCCTTGGTAAGACTGGTTGTCAGACTTTCGGGCTTCTGACGACCCGTAACGACTGTCAAAGATCCACGAATGACAGCCGGGACCAACGGCTTAACGTGCTTTTCGAGGCACGGAGGAGTCTCGGTATGTAAAGATGGTCACCCATCCATGGCCCAACCCCGGCAAGCGTAGCTTAACCTGATGGATCGACCCGAGCGGCTGATATTACTTAGCCACGAGCTCCTCTGGGGCCGTACTGTGACGTGAAAATGGATCCATCATGGTTACAGTGTGATAGAGAGACGGAGCTATGTACGACCTATGCATCATACTTTTTTCACAACGGAACCATGTTGGATCCATGATCTTTCTTCAGTCATAGGACGAGCCCTGGTCTCTACTAATAAAACACAATATTAATTTGATCAAGTTTTCGTGGCTCTCTTGGGATTTGATGGAACTGGAAAGGTTTATAAAACCCCCTTCACATAAGAGAGCGATGTTAAATATATTTTTTATTTTCATGAATTAATTAATTAATGAACGAATTAATTAATTAATGAAGTGCACCGACCCCAGCGTGGTTTGACCAGACTCGATTCCTCGAATGAACCCAAAGATTCACACTAGCCCCTGTTGCCTCATGTTACATGGTGCAACAGAGACCATTGCATATCAAGGAGTAGACCGGGGGGCGCACGTAAAAAACAAAAAATATAATGGTGGTAACATTGTAATATGCAATGCAACATGAAATGTACCACAACAACTTGGCGGCTTTGTTTCAACATGTAAAGCGCAGCTAGGCTACATGGCAACGAAGCTAAGTTCGTTTAGCTTCGCTCATGTAGCTACCGCATCTTTTCTTATTCGGTCCATAGTTCGCGGTGTTAACCGAAGTATAGACGCACTTTTTTTTTTTTTGTGTACGGGAAATCATCAAATGACTTCTCCCGCCCTGGGCGGAGCAGGAGTCAGAAGTGTCAGACTTTTACTAACTTAAACCCACTTTTTTTTTTTTTTTTAAACAACTTTTTTACAACTTTGACATGCTCTAACTTTGGACTTCCCTTACTATTGTAGCAGCTGATCCTCAGATCTCATATTCACTAAGGAAAACTATTTTTGGTATGATTTTCAGCCGGTATAAAATAACTTTTTCAAACTAAAGCCACCTCCCGTACTATATTGTTTTATAGTGAGAGCGCATTTCCTTGACAACCGTCAACAGATAGACAGCTGACAAGCACTGACGGTAATGGCGTCATCTATAATTAGCTTTCCCCGTCCCTTACCTTTGACAAAGTCAAAGTCAAATCATATAATTCAAACTGACACATAAAGGGCACTTTTGAACGTCAACACTTACAAAAAAATAGAATTTATTCTGGTCGAACCTTTAAAAGGTAATTTCGTATGGAAAAGAATGGGCTAAAAACTCCACCATGGCTCTTAAGGCGAGTATAGCAGGTAACCGGCAGCGCCACCATTGAATAATTAATAATTCTGGAGTTGCGGAACATTTTGAAGTTGTAGCAGTTAACGCCTAAGAGGTTTAGTGTTGATTTTTTTGATACAAAAAATTCTACCTCATCTGACTAAAAATGTGAACAAAGGAAATTTCAAAATGTTCCATATCTCCTGACTTATTAATTTTTTTCTCAATGTTGGCGCTGTTAGCGACTATACTCGCCTTAAGGGGGATGCGCCGTGGTAGCCCGCGAAATTCAATTTTTTTTTGGGTTTTTTGCAATTCGCAGGTCTGTGACAGGTTGTATCTTGATCAAAATATGATACGCGAGAATAAAACATATGTAGTTACATAATTTTAACCATGATTATCATCAATACATCTCTCTAAGTTAGATTTCGTGCAGATTCGTCGAACGAACGAAATCTAACGACTCTGCACGAATTCTAACTTATAGAGATGTATTAATGATTTTCATGGTTAAAATTATATAAATACATATAATTTTGATCAAGATACAACCTGACACGGACCTGCAAATTGCAGAAAACGAAAGAAAATTTGAATTTCGCGGGATACCACAGCGCATCCTCCTTAACATAACTTGGAAGAGGCGCAAACAAAGCATTCACAAATTCTTTGTGTCCTGTGATAGTTTGAATTCATTAATTGATTGAAATTGACGAAGGTAATATAATGTCTGATTCCTGAATAACTATTAAAAAGTCATCACAGGTAACTAATCCAAACTATCCACATGCTAACTTTGTTTGACAGTTTCATCGAAATTGCCCGATGTTCTTTAATCATGCATAGAATTTAGTCGCCATCTTTGTTTGCAGGTAAGTCCGGCAATTCCTAATTACCTTTCAGAAATATAATTAATTCCTTATCACATTGTCGGGGCAGGTTTTGTTTCTGAGGTTTGCTGGATCAAACTTTTAATTAGTTTATCAGTATTATAGATTAATGAGAACCCAGGTTAATCGTAGTTTTAATGAATATGAACCTTTTAAAAAAAAATATACCTCACCTTTTCCCAACTATGTTCGGGTCGACTTCCAATCTAACCGGATGCAGCTGAATACCAGTATTTTACATGGAGCGACTGCCTATCTGACCTCCACAACCCATTAACTGGGTAATACGATACCCCTTGGTAAGACTGATTGTCAGACTTTCGGGCTACTGACGACCCGTAACGACTGTCAAAGATCCACGAATGACAGCCGGGACCAACAGCTTAACGTGCTTTCCGAGGCACGAAGGAGTCTCGATATGTAAAGATGCGTAGCTTAACCTGATGGATCGACCCTTGGAGCTGTTATTACGTAGCCACGAGCTCTCAATGGTCTGAGAGCTTCTTAATGGTAGTTAAATGAACATGAGTATGAATAAAGGCCAATGAAACCCAAACTCTCAAATCATGGAATTAGGACGATGACCCTGGACTTTTAGCTTATAGAAGGGAAAATCTAAACTTGATAAATTATCATCATCATCTAACTAAGAAAATGGTTATCATCAATAATGGACACCTTGCCCTTATAACTCACATTAACCGAAAGACATCCACTCCTGGACATAAGACTTCTCCAAGCGTCACCATATCGACTGGCCCTGTGTTTTTTGCATCCAGCTGATTCCTGCAGCCTTCACCAGGTCATCGGTCTATCTTGTGGAAAGCCTGCCAACGCTGCGCCTTCCGGTTTGCGATCGCCACTCCCGAACATTTAGGCCCCATCGGCCACTTACATGCTACAAAATCAAAAGTAATTTATTCAATTTAGGATGAGAATCCAGCACTTTTCAATCGTCAAAATTACATAAGGCAGCCCCACAAAACGCCCGCCCTTCACCACTTCGTAGTGCTTTAGCTGGGAAGAAGAAGTGGCGCTACAAACTCCCCAGCAGCACGGCTCAGATAGAAAAAGTTGATTCTGTACATCTTACTTATAAACTGAACTATTTTAAACACCATATACAAACATAAACAATACTAAAGTTCGGTCGCGAAGCAGAAAGAATTTCGTACAATGACCCTTCATTAGTTATCTGTATCGCTTGCGCAAAAAATGTATTGCTGTCGCGCTCACACTGCGTATGAAGGGTCATTGTACGAAATTATTTCTGCTTCATGACCGGACTTTAACACGAAAAAATCAATCTGTCTAGCCTTTTCCAATTTTGTTGGAGACAGCTTCCAGTCTAACCGCATGCAGCTGAATACCAGTATTTTACATGGAGCGACTGCCAATCTGACCTCCACAACCCAGTAATTAGGTAATACGATAAACCCCTTGGTAAGACTGGTTGTCAGACTTTCGGGTTTCTGACGACCGGTAATGACTGTCAAAGATCCACGAATGACAGCCGGGACCAACGGCTTAACGTGCTTTCCGAGGCACGAAGAAGTCTCGATATGTAAAGATGCGTAGCTTAACCTGATGGATCGACCCTTGGAGCTGTTATTACATAGCCACGAGCTCTTCCTTTTAGAACTCCTTAGAGAACTTTAACACGAAACCAACTTTCAAAACAGGCCCACAAAACCCGATACCGACCAGAAAATAAAAAAAAAATAAAAATATTGTAGGCGCAGTCGAGTCCGTGCCATTTGTTTTCGTGAAAACAGAGTGAAATTTTACTACGGTTTCCGATACTGCCATAGCCAATGTATTTGCTTGACACTATACTTAGTAGGCTCATTGCATTCTTTATAAAGTAAGCTATCACCGATTATGATATTTTTCAGTTCTGAGCAGATTAACGGCTGATATGAGACGACATCTTAATAAACTTTTTTTCTATTTGCAGCAGATTTTCTCACGGTCTCTGACACTGCCGTAGCTATTGCATTAATTGCTCGGCACTAGACATTTTAAGATCATTGAATTCCTTTTGATGCAAGCTTTCTTTGGCTGCGGTTTTTTCATTTCTGTTAAGAGACGACATCTGATATCATTTTACTATTGTCAACTTCGTTTTCATTTTTAACCCTATTTTGGCCAATATTTCTGTTTTTCTCTTTAAGTCCTGGTAGTGCTTTATCAACTCTTGAAAAGACATCGGAATAACTGATCTAGCTAAACACGAGTTTGCGCTATACGAATTGATATTTCGATATATAGTGAAAAGTAGAGGGTTCTGCGCATGCGTGTGCACTCGCAGTGTGACGTCACACGCAAATTATATCCGGCCTTAAAATTGTTATAAATATAACCTAACTTTTGAATCCCCAACCATAACAGAACGTGAAGCCAGTACAATAACGCGTTCAGGATGTTGATGGGGTTGCCACGCTTTTGTAGCGCATCAGGTATGTTTGCAGACGCTCAAGTGGATGGCTTTCAAGCGATACAGCGCAAAAGAATAGCTTCAATAAACGCGTAAATAACTTAGCGTATTTTTTTTGTTTTTTGTTTTTAATGTTTATTTTGTTACTTTTATATGCTCCTTTTTAACTGTATTTCCTGTGCGTGTCTCAAATAAAATATTTTTCTTTCTTTCTTTCTCTGATGCGCCGCATACGGGGCAGCCCTAAAGGGTACGTATCAAAATCCCGAATTTTAAAAGACCGAATTTTAAGATACCAATGGACGAAATCCCGAAAATTGGAACGCCGAATGGTTGTTCGGTCGAAAGTTTAAAATCCCGAAATTGTCAAAAAATTGAATTGTCAAATTGTTGAAATTTTGTGTAAAGGGTTTAAAGTAACCTTACCAAATCTAACCTCGGGGTGCGCTTCGCTCGCTCTTGTCTCCTATGTTGACGAAGCCCCGCCTCGCGGGGCTCTGTATAAAGGGTTTAAAGTAACCTAACCAAACCTAACCTCGGGGTGCCCATCTATGAGTAATCGCGGGAACTACGTCGCCGCTCTTTGGGATTTCATCCATCGGTATTTCGTCCATTCGGGATTTCATCCATTCGGGATTTCGTGTTTCGATAAAACGACTATCGACATTTAAAACTTTCGGTATTTTGAATTTCGGTGTTATGGACGTCGGTATTTCAATCATGGGTATTATGAACTTTCGGGATTTTGATACGTACCCGCCCCAAAAGCGTCCTGCAGCTTAATGCAGGGAGAATGGATGTGGATTGCTCCTTCATGCAGCATTGGACATCACTACATCTGCGAGTAATGCGGTCCTGATCCAATGTTTTTATTGTTTTGTGTCTGTCTGTTACTTGTGTTCGTATTATATTGTTTAAATGTATGGATGGTTACGATAACTGTGACGTGCTTGTATATTATCTATTAGGTTGGGGAAAAAGTCTTTTCGTATTATAGTATGTATGAACTTAAAATAAAATCTCTTTGGCTATACTATTTGTATCTGGCTGGTTTTGGTATCATTGAAAGTTTAAATTTTAAAGAACATAATTCCAAATTAAAATGAGGAAAATGTGTGATTTTCATTTGTTTTTCGTACTGTCAAGATGAGGGAATCTAATGAAGAAATTCGATACATTTTAAAATTTTACTACAAAAAAGGTAAAAATGCAACACAGGCCGCGAAAAAAATTTGCGATGTTTATGGACCCAGTGCAGTGTCTGTGAGAGTAGCACAAATTTGGTTTAAGCGTTTTCAATCCGGAAATTTTGATGTCAAAGATGCACGTCGCTCTGGTCGCCCCATTACGGATAAAATGGATGCCATTTTTGAAAAAGTGGAGCAAGATCGATATATCAGTAGTTATGACGTAGCTGAAGAACTGGGAATTGACCACAAAACAGTTTTGGCGCATTTGAAAAAAACTGGGTACACAAAAAAGCTCGATATTTGGGTACCTCACGAGCTCACTGAAAGAAACCTAATGAACCGTGTACTCATTTGTGATTCTTTATTACGACGTAATGAAACCGAACCTTTTTTGAAGAAGCTGATAACTGGTGATGAAAAGTGGATCACGTACGACAAGAACGTGCGAAAAAGGTCGTGGTCAAAGGCCGGTCAGGCTTCACAGACTGTGGCGAAACCCGGGTTAACTCGCAACAAGGTGATGCTGTGTGTGTGGTGGGTTGGAAGGGCATTATTCATTATGAGCTGTTACCACCAGGCAGGACCATCGATTCTGAACTCTACTGCGAACAACTGATGAGATTAAAGCAAGAAGTTGAGAGAAAGCGGCCGGAATTAATCAACAGAAGGGGTGTGCTTTTTCATCATGATAACGCCAGACCTCACACATCTTTAGCCACTCAGCAAAAATTAAGAGAGTTTGGCTGGGAGGTGTTAATGCATCCGCCGTATAGTCCTGACCTTGCACCTTCAGATTTCCACCTGTTTCGGTCTCTTCAGAATTCTTTAGGCAGTGTCAGGTTAACATCACGAGAGGACTGCCAAAACCACTTGTCGCGGTATTTTGATCAGAAGTCCCAAAATTTCTATAGCAATGGGATCATGTCCGGTAGGGACAAGATGCAAGATGGCAAAAAGTTATCGAACAAAATGGTACCTACATACTTTAGATAAATGTAAATAATGTATATTAAAAAATGTTTTGAATTTTCTTAAAAAATGCGAAGAAACTTTTTCCCCAACCTATTATATTAAAATCAATTGCTGTTCGTTTGTCTCACTAAAACTCGAGAACGGCTGGGCCGAATTGAATTTTTTTTTATTCTCCTCTTTACTGGGGTGGTTTAAAGGAAAAAAATACCGGCCAAGTGCGTGTCGGAACACGCACAATGAAGGGTTCCGTAGTTGAAAAGAATTTATCCCAAAAACAAACTAAACAATGGATCCATAATTTTTTTTTTATGTTATAAGCTACAAATTAACCATTTTTGGACTGTTTTTTTTAGAACTCTAACTTCAGACTTTTTCCTTTACTTGTGCTGTGAGATCTTGCTTCTTCCCAAATTTCATTATTCTAGGTCAACGGGAAGTACCCTGTAGGTTTTGATTTACTTGCGACAGTTGCGAGTATCAAAATGTGTCGCAAAATGGCTGTATTTTTTATTGCGTTGACTTAGGAGCTTGATTTTTTTAAAACTTAAGGTGCCATAGACTTAGGTACGTATTCGATATTAATTTCAACTTGATATCTCCACGCCTGCTTGAGAAAAAGGGTCATGACAGATTGACAGAGTTGAACATTTTTTTTTATATGATAGAATTAGAAATCAACAATTTTCGGACGTTTTCCTTTATTTGTGCTGTGAGAGCTTGCTTCTTGCCAAATTTCATGATTCTAGCACAACGGGAAGTACCCTATAGGTTTTGATTTACTTGCGAGTATCAAAATATGTCGCATAAATGGCCGTATGTTTTTATTGAGTTGACTTAGAAGCTTGAGTTTTTTAGGACTCTAAGAGACCATAGACTTACATATTTGATATTAATTTCAACTTGATACCTCCACGCGTTCTTGAGAAAAAGGGTCTTGACAGACACAGACAGACAGACAGACGGACAACGAAGTGATCCTATAAGGGTTCCGTTTTTTCCTTTTGAGGTACGGAACCCTAAAATAGAAATTGAAATTTTGACAGGACAACGTCTGGCGGGTCAACTAGTCTGAAATAAAAATGAAATTGAAATATTACTCTAACATCAAGTCTCGTAGTTATTAGCGGTTGAAATCTTACATATTTTTGTTCGTCAGAAATATTGAACACCGAGCGAAAAGGCGTTTTCACGTCAAAACAAAAAGTGATCGTTCTATCTATGCCTTCAAAAGTCTGCATCGCCTTTATGAGAGCACCGGTATACAAAAGTTAGTCTTCCCATTGTTCTCTTCGACTGTGCCAGACGGTTTTTATGGAAACCATTCACAAAAGAACTGAAATATTGCGACCCGTTTTTATTTAACAAGGTGACCGTGGCTTAATTTGTCTGACGGTGCAAATTATTGTGAGCTGTCGTTTGAATAATTGGATGGTTGTAGTTCTTGTGTAGAAAGTGTGAATTTTGCTTGAAAATCGTGCGTGTGCAAAATTACGGCACAGGGACTAAACGTACTTGCTACAATATTGTCATCATCATCAACTAACTATCCTTTTCCCAATTATTTTGGGGTCGGCTTCCAGTCTAACTGGATGCAACTGAATAACAGTATTTTACATGGAGCGACTGCCTATCTGACCTCCACAACCCAGTTAGTGGGTAATACGATACCCATTGGTAAGACTGGTTGTCAGACCTTCGGGCTTCTGACGACCCGTAATGACTGTCAAAGATCCACGAATGACAGCCGGGACCAAAGGATTAACGTGCTTTCCGAGGCACGGAGGAGTCTCGTTATGTAAAGATGGTCACCCATCCACGGACCCACCCCGGCAAGCGTGGCTTAACCTGATGGATCGACCCGTGCGGCTGTTATTACTTAGCCACGAGCACTTCCACTAAGGTCACTAAAATGTCCTTCTAAGGCGTCCCCTCGCGGCGTTTCCACTCACCTCTGCCTTGTAAATACCTTTTGATAGTCGCCTTTCATTCGTCCTCTCAACATGACCAAACCATCTAAGCATACTCTTTAAACATTTTGTCACTACATCTTCTTTTAAAGCGCACCGTTACCGCCTTACCACCTTGCTTCGCAAGGAAAGTAAGATGGCGTCTTCAATAAAAAAATACTGGTGGATCAAAATAAAAAAAGTGTGTAATGGTTGTATCAGTCTTTATTTACCACCAAACACAATTATAAAAGTACAGACACTCAAAAATAGTATTAATTCGATGGAAACACAATACAGTTTGAAGAAGAGGTGCGGGACACGATAGATATTTAGCGCGATTGACCCGCAGGCGACGCGAGACCACATGCCAATGGCTGTGCGCGGGACGCGGGCGGCGCGGCGCGGCGGCGTGGCGACGCCAACCGAGAACGAAGCACAGCGGATTACCACGAGAGCGCGCGGTTGGCGCGAGTATTCAAACGTTCGTGGCGCGAGTATTCGAACGTTCGCCTTATAAGTGTAATTTAATTTAATGACAACCTTTAAGGGGTCGTTGTACTTATCATTATGAACAACTTTTACTATGGGACTAAACCTGAAATCGCAAAAAAAAAAACCGGCCATGTGCGTGTCAGACCACACACATTAAAAGCCTCCGTAGTTGAAAATAATTTACTTAGCCCAAAAATAAACTTAACATTTCCCAAAAAAATATTTTTCGAAGAGATAAAATTACAAATTAACAATCCTCCTCCTTTACTTGTGCTGTGAGACCTTGCTTCATGTCAAATTTCATGATTCTAGGTCAACGGGAAGTACCCTATAGGTTTTGATTTACTTGCGAGTATTAAAATATGCCACATAAATGAACGTATTTTTTATTAAGCGACTTCAAAAAGGAGGAGGTTCTCAATTCGGTTGTATTTTTTTTTTTATGTTTGTTACCTCAGAACTTCGTCATTTATGAACCGATTTGGAAAATTATTTTTTTCTTTGAAATGATATACTTCCAGATTGGTCCCATTTTTATCAAAATCTAGTTCTGATGATGGGATCCATGAGGAATTGTGGGAACTCCTCAAAAATTATAGGCATACATATAGCAATTTTGGTATTTTCATCAACAAATCAAGCATTTGCATTCCGAAAGTAGCATATGGTGAAGTGAAACTGATGAAGAAGACCACAGATGGCCACGGGAACTTCTCAATGATAATAAGTATTTCACGGGTGGCGATAAGATATCTCGATTAAGACAGTTAAGCGACTATGACGAAGCTTTAAATAAATGGTTCTGATGAAAATGGTACCATCGAACCGATCTGATGAAGAAGCCTCAAGGTAGGCACCGGAACTCGGTATCAAAACAATGTATTCTAGCCGTGTTTGGGCTTATTGGAATTGTCATGAGGTGCACTTTGGCTATAAATGATTTTAGAAAGAAAAAGAAAGAAAGGAAGAAAGATTTTAATGGTAATTATATGTCGCTTCAAATTGCGCTACTTGAGTTGTATGTTATGTGTGGCCTCGATTGTCAGAAGTCAGATTTCGTAGCCTCGTTATCTCCGTCAACATAAAACTACGCCTTCCAAACTTCTGACACGGCTTAGCGCGACGTATATTTGCCTTTTTGCTAAGTTTTAATTTGAGAAGGTTGCATATAAATATCTTCAAGCTCTGATGAGTGGCTTTTGAGTTAGCTTTAATCATTTAATACGTATTTTTCCCACATAGTCTATGTGAATGCTGCTCTAATTTATTTTGCAGAGTGGTATTCAATGTGTGGGGTAGGCACCACTAAAAAGTGAAAAATAAAAACTTTTTACAAAAAAAAAAAATACAATCGACTCCCAAAAAAAACACTACAAAGTGAAAAATAACTTTAATTTCGGAAGTATTTTTTTTGGGAGTCGGTTGTATTTTTTTTTTTGTAAAAAGTTTTTTATTGCGTGGAGATAGAAGCATAATTTTATTAGAACTTCAAGGAACCATAGACTTATGTATATGATATTAATTTCAACTTGATACCTCCACGCGTTCTATAAAAAGGGTCTTGATATACTGACAGACAGACAGACAGTCGGACAACGAAGTATAGGGTTCCATTTTTCCTTTTGAGGTACGGAACCCTAAAAATCTATATATTCTTGGCATATCAAGTGAAATTGAACACATAGCGCCACACTCGTTGTCCTGAAGGGTTACGCAGAGATGTATCTGTAAATACCTACCTATTTCTTCGCCCAATTTCGCCAGTTATACAAAATGAAATTGGAGTTGGGAGGTTTGTGGAGGTCAGATAGGCAGTCGCTCCATGTAAAGTACTGGTATTCAGCTGCATCCAGTTAGACTGGAAACCGACCCCGACATAGTTGGTAAAAGGTTAGGCAGATTGATTTATTGATACAGGATGAAATTGAATTCCAAAATTGAATCCTTTTAAAAGATGCCCTTGAATTCAATTTATTTGAAGGTAGCTGAGGATTGATTGAGTGTCATTGATAATTTGGTATGGTTAAGGAAGCTACAAAGTGAAAGTTGGTCCCATAGTGAAAGTTGTTCATATTCGTGGGTAGAACATCCTGTGAAAATTTGCGCACTGCTTAAAACTTTTCCTTTATAAACATCAACCAACGCTTCGGCGCATACAGTAGTGATGCTATATTTATTTTAGAGGTAACTAGCTTTTGCTAGCGGCTTCGCCCGCGTGGAGGTCGGAAATTATCCAACGGGAACCGTGCATTTTCGGGACAAAAAGTAGCTTATATGTTAATCCAGGGCATAAGCTATCTATAGGTATAGGTACCAAATTTCATCCAAATCGGTCAAACCGTTTGAGCATGAAGAAGTAACAAACATACAAAAACACAGACACAAACTTTCGCCTTTATAATATTAGTGTGAAATGTGTGATTATAGTATACTAGCTGCGCCCCGCGGTTTTACCCGCGTAGACCGGGATAAAAAGTAGCCTATGTGTTAATCCAGGGTATAAGATATCCACATTCCAAATTTTATCTAAATCGGTCCAGCCGTTTGAGCGTGAAGAAGTAACAAATAAGCAATTACACACACTCACACACTCACAAACATTCGCCTTTAAAATATTAGTGTGATAAATTATAGTATAAAGTATGATTTGGATGTTCAAATTACAGTGTACATACAATTTACATCTTCACATTAGGAATCATAATTTTAATGATATTTAACAATGAGTAAAAGCATATTTTGTCATGAGGACCATCATGTTGATGTATAAAGGTAAATGAGCACATTTGGCTGGGACCCGCTTGTCCTTTGTAAGCAAGACATGTTTTACAACAAATAAAAGTATGTTGTGATATGAATATTATTTTTAAAAAATCCGTAATTTGCCTTTTATAATAATTACAATTAAAAACAAAAAAATTTTGTTTAAATAGAAGTCCATCTTCGACAGTCAAGTCTTTAATATTGTATTTAAAAAAGAAAGATTGATGTAGGAACTAAACTGTGTATTTTAAGTCGTTTTATTGCGAGTTATTGTGTTTTTTTTTTGTATTTTGTATTTTCAACTTTTCAAATCCGATTTTTTGTTCACAATTTCATGAGTTTTATTTTTTTGCGCGGAATCCTAATTCTTTTTCCAAAATAAAAGTAGACTTAGTTACTTCTTATAACATTAGCTACCTGCCATTGAAATTCCCATCAAAATCATTTCAGCCGTTTCGGAGATTAGCTGAAACAAGCAGACAGATAGACAGGCAAACATTTTAAAAACTGATTTTTTTTGTTATGAGTACCGTATTTACTTTCTTACGCATTTAGTAAAAAACTTTTATTTTGACATTACAAACCGACACTTCAATTTTATTTATATGTATAGATATAGATGGCAAAACCCTAAAAAAAGTATCTGTTTAACCCCTACAAAAACTTTAAGTACCCTCCTTATAGGGCAGTTGGGTTACCAGAAGCTTATTTAAAAAGGCAAACAGAAAAACTATTTGAGTATTAATATAATTTTATTTTGACATAAGAGAAATATGGAGAATATGGGCCACCCACAATCCACATTGCTAGTAGTACAAAAAGGAAGAGTCCTTTTTATCTCCAAGTCTGTTTGTTCCTGCTTATCTATAAAACGTCTGGGCCGATTTTGACAGGAATTTCACTGGCAGATAGCCGATATCATAAGGAGTAACTTCTACTACTTTTGTAAAGAATTAGGGCTCCGCGCAAAAATATTACAATCCATGAATTTGTGAACAAAATCCGAATCAAAAATAGGGAAGGATGGAAATCCACGCGGGCGAAGCAACGGGCAACGGCTAATTCTATTTAAAATTCTTCGATATTAGCTGTAGCTATGTTTTCCTAATAAAATAAAAACGGTTTCATCCTACAATCGTACTAGTTGGCAACCAGAGACTCTATACTTTTACTTTTCCATCAAAATCCCGCTGACTTAGACTAAACGTTATACCAGTAGAATCCGAAGTCCTATAAACGCAACCGAAACTCCATTTAAGTTATTCTACACCGTTTCGCTATGTCTTATTCTTTTTCGACAGCACTTTTTTTCTTTAGAAATATTTTTGACTCTCGTTTTTTTTTTCATTCAACATTCAGCGGTATTACACTTGTATTCTACATGTTGTATCTACTTGGTTCGTTTATCACTTACACCTAAACAAGTTGTAAAGAATAGTTGTTTACAAAATATGTAGACAACTTGACAAAAATGTCAAAACGATTTTTTTTTTAAATTATTCAAATGGCTAAGCACACAAACAGCAACAAAACGAATATATAAACAGCTACAATATAAAACATAAAATCAAGAAATACATAAAAATTATAGACAATATTGCATCCCTCAACGTTGTTCACAGATGGCTATAGGATACCTACATAACAATGAAAACAATCGCTACAAATAAAAGTTTCTTTAAAGTGTAATTTAAAAACACTAATCACCTCTTATGAGGTCATTGTACTCATCATTATGAACAACTTTCACTAAGGACCACGGCTTAAATTGCGAAAAAAGAATCAGACATTCAATCTGCCTAGCCTTCTCCCAACTATGTTGGGGTCGGCTTCCAGTCTAACCGGATGCAGCTGAATACCAGTATTTTACATGAAGCGACTGCCTATCTGACCTCCACAACCCAGTAACTAGGTAATACGATACCCCTCGGTAAGACTGGTTGTCAGATTTTCGGGCTTCTGACGACCCGTAACGACTGTCAAAGATCCACGAATGACAGCCGGGACCAACGGCTTAACGTGCTTTCCGAGGCACGGAGGAGTCTCGGTATGTATAGATGGTCACCCATCCACGGACCAACCCCGGCAAGCGTAGCTTAACTTAATGGATCAACCCGTACGGCTGTTATTACTTAGCCATGAAAAAAAAATCAGTAAATTAAAAAAAAAAGGATCAGAAAATTTGACGAGTTATACGAACAAAAATGTAGGGAATAGTGGTTTTTTTTTCGCGTTTTCAAGTTTGTCCCTCAGTAAAAGTTGTTCATAGTGATTAGTATCTGCAATGACCCCTTAAGAGGTCTTTAGTGTTTTACCAATAACCCTGTATATGTCATAGTTAATATGTCTAAGATACCATCAACGTACATCAAGATAAGGTACAACGTCTTTAAACACTGTTTTTGAAAAGTCTTTTACAAGATTCGTCGAAAACAATTAATACTATTAGTTTTTAAGGGTGTAAACGCGGGTTTAGAAAGTACCAAAATGTATTATTATAAACGATACCCTTGTTACCTCATTATCATTCACTTACGAGAGTTTAAACAATATTTTAAAATAATTTAAATATCCATTCCATTTTTCTGCCATTTTAACGGTGTCATATTTTTACGGACGCTCGTTGAACGATAAAATTTTATTTTATGAACGTTTAAAACTTTTTAGAACGACATTAAAAATACTTGAAGAAAAATTCTGACAGGATACGATGGTAAAATATTTTAATACGGTATCAGCTTCTTTTATAAGCCGCACGGGTCGATACATCAGGTTAAGCTACGTTTGCCGCAGTTGACCCGTGGATGGGTGACCATCTTTACATACCGAGACTCCTCCGTGCCTCGGAAAGCACGTTAAGCCGTTGGTCCTGGCTGTCATTCATGGATCTTTGACAGTCGTTACGGCTCGTCAGAAGCCCGAAAGTCTGACAACCAGTCTTACCAAAGGGTATCGTATTACCCAGTAACTAGGTTGTGGAGGTCAGATAGGCTTTAGCCCCTTAGTAAATAATGTACTCATGTTTGGATTGATCAGTCGCTCCAGGTAAAATACTGGTATTCAGCTGCATCCGGTTAGACTGGAAGCTGACCCAACATAGCTAAAAAAAGGCTAGGCAAATTGACCAGCTTGTTATTTGTATAAAAAAAAAATGATATAGCTTTTCAGAAAGGACGTTACTGTCTCAGCATAATTATAAACAATTTCTTTAAAATAGTGGGACTGAACTAGATTTTGCACCATGCATCATGCACTTTGAACCACGATGATTTCAAATGATCAATCAATCTGCCTAGCCTTTTCCCAACTATGTTGGGGTCGGCTTCCAGTCTAACCGGATGCAGCTGAATACCAGTATTTTACATGAAGCGACTACCTATCTGACCTCCACAACCCAGTAACTGGGTAATACGATACCCCTTGGTAAGACTGGTTGTCAGACTTTCGGGCTTCTGACAACCCGTAACGACTGTCAAAGATCCACGAATGACAGCCGAGACCAATGGCATAACGTGCTTTCATAGACACGGAGGGATCTTGGTATGTAAAGATGGTCACCCATTCACGGATAACCCCGGCAAGCGTAGCTTAACCTGATGGATCGACCCGTGCGGTTGTTATAACTTAGCCACAAGCTTCTAGATGATTTCAAATGATCACCCATCCAAAAACTGACCTCTTCAAGCGCAGCTTTACCATGCAGACCAATCAAACTACGTGTTTAGTTACAGCTCTAAATAGGTACGTCATTACTATTTCTACTCAAAATAAAAAATAAAGTATTTTCTTACTTACCTATTAAAACTTAAAAGCAGTTTTAAACAGCGTCGAATTGAGAACATCTTCTCGGTTAATTTTAAAAGTCGTTCAAAAATAAAACTTTGAATGAAACACATGAAACCCGACTTTATTAAAGCACTTACGTAATATAAACCAAAAAGAATTGTCTGGCGAACATTTTCGAAATCCATATTAGGAATAATACTTTTCATTTCTATACTCCAATGAAGCTTAACTCATCATTAGCTTTAAATTAGGTTCAATTTCCTTTAACAGCGTGTTAAACAGCCGAATTAGCCCATAAAGTCTCTCGAAAGGATAAAAGTACATTAAAAGTAAGTCTGTAGAAGATTCAATCAATCTGCCTAGCCTTTTCCTAACTATGTTAGGGTTGGCTTCCAGTCTAACCGGATGCAACTGAATACCAGTATTTTACATGTAGCGACCGCCTGTCTGACCTCCACAACCCAGTTACTGGGTAATACGATAAACCTTGGTAAGACTGTTTGTCAGACATTCGGGCTTTTGACGACCCGTAACGACTGTTAAAGATCCACGAATGACAGCCGGGACCAATGGCTTAGTCTAGTGTAGTCTTGGTATGTATAGATGGTCACTCATCCATGGATAACCCCGGCAAGCATAGCTTAACCTGATGGCTTAGGCAAAAGCTCTTCCTCCTCCTGTAGAAAATTCAATAAATATAAATAAAATAAGATTTGGTGAGACTGGTCATACTTAGAGCAGAAAGCGATTCTAGCGTCTCGTGCGATTTTACGTACCTAAAACTCTGGCGATTAACGCAACGATTTTTCATCGCGCCTTGGATTTTCAACGCACTGCTTGGCGCCGAGAGTTAAAAATCCAATAGTACGCTTTTTTGGCGCGCAGGGTTGCGTCGAATTGCTTGTGCAAAGACTAAGAAATCACCTGTAAGTGATAAAGCCGCAAAAATTAACCGTTACGATATTTTAATGTTTTTAGGGTTCAAAAGGCAAAACTGGAACCCTTATAGGATCACTTCGTTGGCCGTCTGTCTGTCTGTCTGTCAGTCTGTCTGTCAAGACCCTTTTTCTCAGGAACGCGTGGAGGTATCAAGATGAAATTAATATCAAATACGTAGGTCTAAGGTCCCTTGGAGGTCTTTAAGTAAATCAAAACCTACAGGGTACTTACCGGTGACCTTGAATCATGAAATTTGGCACAGCACAAGTAAAGGAAAAAGTCCGAAAATCGTTAATTTGTAATTCTATCACATAAAAAAAATTGGGATTACAAACTTAAATTTGCAGTTGGAGAACTGACCGTGACGTATATCAATGCATGGGAGATCATGTTTTTGAACTACAATGTTAAGTTTGTTTTTGGGATAAATTATTTTCAAAACGGAATAACGGAACCTTTCATTGTGCGTAGTCGGACTCGCAATTGACCAGTAGTAATAATTAATTAGGTATATAACTCTAATTAAAGAAATATATATTAAAATAATAATAATATAATATATATTATAAATGTAACTACTAAGTTACTGAAATAAACATTTTTATTTTTTTTATTTATTTATTTAATTCTATTCGAAATATTATGTATACCTATCTTTATTTCACGTGACTATTTTTTATCACGCGGGAACATGTTGGCGCGCAGATTTTCTAGTTGTACAGATCAGGTCAAAATAACTCAAACTCAAACTTGAAGCATTTATTTCAAATAAACCATTTACAAGCACTATTGAATTGTCAATGGGTCGGTCAGTCAGAAAGATGAAGCTAGTTGCCTATTCCAAAGCGTAGTAGATCCCTATGGAGAAGAACGGGCAAGAAACTCCACGGACTCTTTTCAATCAAAATATTTTTACAAAATATTGGTTACATCGTTCATGTTGAAAATATACATGTGATGATGTAGAAAGAAAAGAATGTAGAAAGACGTGCACGTTAAAAAGCGTCCGTAATAAAAAGATAGAAACTAAAACAACTAAATTAAAAAATTAAAAATAAGCCATGGCAGCTAAGAGACGACCAGTCCCAACTGACGGCGCCTGTTCACGAACATGACGCATGGATCAGCACCAATTAGCTCAACCATTTCGAAGGGAACTTAATGATCTAACACACACGCCACCACCAGCGAGACATTTGTATGAGCATGACATTCTCTCAACCGCCAGGGCATATTCAAGTCAGTGAATGACGTACCCAGTAAAAGGTAGCTTAATAGTAGCTACATAGTGCTCACACATGTGCTATGAAATTATATAATACTAAGAGATTGAATTTAAACAATGCAAAGAAAGTTTTCTCTCTTCTTAATCTTCAGCAGCTCCAACAATAATAAATAACCTTGTTTAAAGCGTACTGTCAAAGCCTATACACGGGACGTCTGTGGTTCGGCTGTTCTCGTGGGACGCTAAATGCACTGCGCGTCCAATATTAATCAATCGTCCAATGTTTTCAGGATGATGTTGAAACTCCCTCGTTTCTGTAGTGCCTCGGGGATGTTTGCCCAATTGAGTATAGATGGTTTCCATGCCGAAACAGGTGCACATGCAGGAAAAAGGTGGCATCGCTTGTGGGGAGGATTCGAGGGAGTAGCAATAGCATCCTGAAAGTCGTGGCTGAGGACCCGAGAGCTCCTGTACTGAGGCATCTCATGCGGATTCACTGTCCGCATGAAGTGCCTCGTAACAACACAACACACACACACAACATGACTCATTAATTTGGCTTTATTCATAAGTTTGTTAGTAATCCTAGTGTATAAGTTGTATCAATGATGTTTACTAACAAAAATGGTTCCTATGTTGTCCCAAATAAAATAATTTTGAATTTTATATCTATATACGAGTACCTAAACGCAACTATTTCAGAAAAAAAAATCACACAGCATAGGAAATTCTCTTCAATGAAGCCGGAACAGCCGATGATATTTTCATCAATAAACTCATTGTATTTTCTGCACATCGCATCGTTCCAAAAAGCACAGAGATTGCATAATATTCACTTTAAATGCATTTAACGACCGGCAATCAAATTTAACAGCTCAATTTTGTTTCCACGGCAAATTTATGTCATAAAACGTTGCAAAATTTATTTTAATTTTTAGCATGGAATAATAATCGAAGGTCGCAAAAATCTTCTGGACTCGGGTAATTCATAATCAGTTGTTATGGGGATGTTTGGAAGAGGCAGGTATAGCCAACAGTGGACATCTGTTAGTTGATAAACTCAACTGATACTCCAGCATTTATTTCAAGTAAACCAATTACAGGTACATTTGAATAATCAAGAGGTCGGCCATTCAGAAAGATGGAGCTAGTTGCCCATTCCAAAGCGTAGTGTCGCTGTAGACTGAAGTTGTGTGATTTCATACATGTTCTGAGACAGTGACACGCCGGCTTACGCTGAAAACCAGCGTGATTCATGCCTTCGTGCACGAGCCACGGCATTATGCTGAGAGTTAGCCGTTTCGCGCGGAAGTGACGCAAATTTCCGTTTTGTTTTAGTTTTTAAGCCTAGATATAAGATAACTATGTAATGTGCGTCACTTTCATGTGAATAAACAGTTTTTCTTTCTTCTTTCTTTCTTTCCAGTAAGTTCCTACGGAGGAGAACGGGTAATAAACTCCAAAGACACTCTTTTAAATCTGTAATAATAAAGCTGAAAAGTTTTGTTTTAGGATTCCGTACCAAAAGTTAAAAAGAACACTTATGGTGCGACTCTGTCTGTCTGTCTGTCAGTCACAGCTGGATATCTCAAGAACTACTAATGCTATCAACTTGAAATTTGGAACAGTTTTTTTACCCAACTATTTTGCAAATAAGAAAGAAATAAAAATAATTATGTATATTTTTTTTTGCAACAGGAACTGAAAGGGGGGGGGGGGTCTTAAAAATTCAAAGTGGGGTTACTAGGGTATGTGGGTATCATATATTATGAAAGAGCGCTGTTTTCACATTGTCAAACAACATTAACTTGACACGCGTTTACGGTTCCGCGTTTTCGTTTTATTAATATATTTATTTCATTATAAAATAAAAATAAAATAAAATAGCCTTTAATTTCTTGCTGTTTAAATATTACACAAAAATAATATAAATACTGCATGCAAACTAAAAACATTTCAAATTCACAACTTTATTTTATTCATAATTACATTTTTTTTTTCCTAAGCAATCTCATTAAATATTAGACCATTATCAATGATGTTGCGGCGGCCTAAAGCCTTGGGGTGAAAATCGAAATTTTCTTAGTGGACTGTATGAGGGGCGGTTCGGTGACACAAGTAGGTGTTTTGGTGGTGTGGGAAAATGATGATGGTACCTGCCTGGTGAGCTATGGCGACACGACGAGAAGGGTTTCCTTAGCCACGTGGCTGGCGCGTCCAGGATATCACGTACGGACGAGAATCTGCACTTTACACAACACACATACACGCACTTGCACTGTTCAATAGCAATCTTCGTTCTTCGCGGTGAAAATATGAGTCCTTTTTCGACTTGGGATTAATTTTACCCAACAGGCGTCGATGTTGATTGAGAACTGACGGATCTTCTTGGCGGCAGCGTATGCGCGCCATTGCGGATCTTCCTTCTCGCTCTCACTTAGGCATTATAAGGGATGTGGAAGGGAGAAGGAAAGCGGAAGGAACTTTATGTTACACAGATACTAATTAATTAGAGTTGCCAGTAATTAGGCATGAAATATAAAATAAAGAAAGTAATGGCGTTAACATTCCTCGCGGCCTTAAAGGGTCACCTTTAAAGAGAATAATATAATAATATATACAGTGAAATTACACTTAAATCTAACTAAAGAGGGAATGGACTGAATAAGATATTACTGAGTAGGAATGGGGCATAAGCGGACCACAGGTCGCACAAGAATCCCATTAGAAGTGCGTACTGAAACGACTCGCGTGCCACCGTCTATAGACGTATGCAACTTCTCAATAACACCTAGAGGCCAGGATAGAGGAGGCGCATTATCATTAACTATCACTACTACAGTGCCTTCCTTAATCATGTCTCCATCAGGTTTATTCCATTTTAAGCGTGATTGTAAACTATGAAGATACTCGCTTCGCCATCTTTTCCAGTACGACTGGACTAATTTATCCATAAGAGAGTGTCTTTGAAGCAGGTGATCAGACAGTAAACCTACTTCCGCGGCGGGCAATGAGTTAAGCGGTACAGTATGTAAAAAATGCGAAGGGGTAAGAGCTTTAGGCTCTTCCGGATCAGCGCTAAGAACAGTAAGAGGTCTGGAGTTCAACAGGCACTCTATTTGAGAGAGAATTGTAACTAATTCTTCATAAGATAGAAGTTGTTGACCTATTGTCTTGAAAAGGTGAGTCTTCACGGCCTTCACCATGGACTCCCAACATCCACCAAAGTGCGGTGACGCGGGCGCAATAAAATGCCAATTAATGCGATGCTCAGCGAGCTCCTCTTCAAAGCGCGGGCGGTATTCTTTATTTATGAAAGTATACAAGTCGCGTAAAAACGAATTAGCTCCTCGAAAATTGGTCGCGTTGTCCGAATACAAGCATTGTACCGGTCCACGGCGGGATAAAAACCGTTTCAACGCGGCTATGAACGACGCAGTCGTAAGATCTGTAGCTAATTCAATATGAACAGCGCGAGTAGTCATACAGGTAAATATACATAAATAACCCTTGCGACTCTTCGCACCTCGAGTGCGTACGGGCACATACTGTATAGGGCCAGCGTAATCACACCCTGTATGAGAAAAAGCTTTGGTTGCAACATTTACTCTAGATTTAGGGAGATCGCCCATAATCGGCGGACCATGAGGTCGCGGTCTCCACCTGTGACATGCGTTACACTTGTGGATTCTATGACGAATAATGCGTCTAGCGGACAAAATCCAATACTTATGGCGCAATAACGACATAGTGAGTTCTGGACCTGCATGTAAATATTTTATATGATAATAGTCTACGAGGATTTCAACTATGCGATCATGACGGGGTAACACTACCGGGTGTTTAGTACTATAGGCCTCAGCCGAATGAGTTAATCGACCCCCAACGCGGATTAAATCATCACCATCTACAAATGGCTTGAGTTTAATAAGAGCGGGTGAACAAATTTTATTATTTTTTAACTCGGAATAATCATCCATGAAGTGTTTTCTTTGAACATGACGCAACAAAATGGTTTCAGCGAACTCGAGGTCGCTAGCGGTAACGGCGTCAGTCCGACGCGGGAGGTTTTTCATGAAGCGGTATATGAAAACAACAATACGCAGCAGCTTAGTCCACGACGACGTACGTTCTGCGAGTGCGAGTAGAAGCGAATTGTCCGAACTTGAATCCACGACTATGGGGTGCGCGTGGACCTTTTCTTCCGGAATGGGTTCCGAATTCAAGTCTGTAACCTTATGTATGGGCCATTCGGAAGGGTCGCGCTTAGCCCAAGCGGGTCCGTGCAACCATAATGGGTGCTCAATGAATTTGTCAGGTGTTAAACCACGTGACAAACAGTCCGCTGGGTTTTCAGTACCAGCTACGTGGTAGAAATGTTCCGCGGGGACGTTGTCTACGATGCGAACGACACGATTGGCCACAAACGTGTGCCAACGATGCGGAGAAGAATTTATCCAGCAAAGAGTCACCTTTGAATCGGTGAATGCGTAAATAGCGGTAACATTATAACGCGGATTATAAGTGTCATGAACACGGCGAAGAAGTTTAGCGAGGAGTTCGGCACCACAGAGCTCCAGTCGAGCGATAGTCAATGGTTTAACCGGCGATACCTTCGACTTGGCACAAACCAGCTGAACGACTACGTCATTGTTGCGAGTGACGTGCGCATAGATGACAGCGCCGTAGGCGCTTTCACTGGCGTCGGAAAATCCAATGAGGCGAAGAATACAATTTTCAAAAATACCTAAATGGCGCGGGATTTTAAAATCATTTAAAAGCGGCAGGGCAGAGCGAAAAGTTTGCCAAATATTTATGATGTGACGCGGGGGAGTGTCATCCCAATCGAGCTTCAGTAACCACAATTCTTTGATAAGTAGTTTAGCATAGAGAACTACAGGCGCGACAAGCCCCATGATGTCCCACAGTCTAGCTACGGCCGACAGAATAGCACGTTTAGTACACGTGTCTGGCGGTGCGGAAATAAGAAATTCAAAACAATCATTTGACCTACACCAGCGCAAGCCGAGAACCTTTTGTTCTACCGACTTGTCGAATTCTAGATGTTCGGTCAACCTATGCGACGCGGGAATACTGTTTAGTACAGTTTGAGAGTTACTGGTCCACTTGACCAACTCGAACTGACCTCCTCTAAAGAGTTTAATCAGTTCGTGCGAAACCTGGACTGCACGTGATTCGGAGCTTACGCTGTAGACTACGTCATCCATATACAGCGAATCCGCGATGATAGCGCTGGCGCGCGGGAAGTGATGACCATCGTCTTGAACCAACTGTTGTACTGTGCGGATCGCATGGTAGGGACTTGACTTGAGACCAAAACAGACAAGGTTAAACTGATATAGAACCAGAGGATCGTTTGGACTAAAACGATATAAGATGCGTTGAAAGCGACGATCGCTTTCTCTTACTTCAATCTGTAAGAACATTTGTCGGCAATCAGCCGAGAGCGCGAATGCGAACAATCGAAAATTCAGAATTATAGTAAACAAGTCACCCTGTAAATTCGGGCCACTGTGTAAAATATCGTTGAGAGATAATCCAGTACTCGTTTTAGCACTAGCGTCTAACACGGAGCGTAGTTTTGTTGTTGTCTTATCTAAACGTACAACTGCGTGATGCGGAATTACATAGTCAGGATAACTACTGTCTGAACTATCGAGCGGAGCAGGAGATAAATATCCTTTATCAATATATTCGCGAATGACGTCATCATACGCAGTACGTAACTCGGGTGCGGATTCTAATTTCTTTTCTAGGCAGAAAAAACGTTTTTTCGCGATATCGAGTGAGTTCCCCAATGAGAACACATCGCTGCGAAACGGTAGGGCTACAGAGTATCTACCTGTGTCCCCATCGCGTTCCGTGGTCGAATTATAAAAGTACTCGCACTCAAGTTCGTCGAGCGATTTGCTCGTCGAAAGAGTGACGGGCGCTTCATCGACCTGCCAGAATTTTTTCAACGCCGATTCTAACGAGTCTTTGTCGGATGGTTGCGAAATATGTGAGTAACAAGACTGTGGAGGCTTATTACGACGTACAGGCAGCGCGGGCACAGTGCCCATGATGACGTAACCGAGTACCGTCTGCATGGCGGGCGGCGCGGAGGAGTTGCTGCTAACTACGCGGGGCAGCATAAGATACGGGAAAAGCGAAGCCCCGATCAACACATCGATGCGACCGGGTTTGCCAAACGATTCGTCGGCGAGCGGTAAACCTTTTAAGTAAGGCAAGGCGGAAGTATCTACGGGAGCGGTAGGTAAATTATCGGTGATTGCATCGACAACTAGCGAATTAACGTTAAAAGTAACGTTCGGATTAAAACGGGAAAAGAAAGCGAATTGTACGGAACCCTTAACGGATTTTTCCGTACCACCGATACCCTTAACGGAAGGCGTATCAGATGAATGTCTAGTCAAACCTAATCGTTTGCAACATTCTGCGGTAATAAAATTAATTTGTGAGCCACTGTCTAATAGACAGCGAATAAAATGCTCCTTACCAAATGAATCTCGAACTATTACAGTAGCGGTTGACAACAAAATAGTAGTATTCGTATTACATTGCGGCTTTGATACGCGGGAGTTCGAGTCGTAAAGGATCGACGCAGCAATGGATGCATTACATTGCGGGGCGCTCTGAGCGGTGGCGGCGAGCGGCACGGCGGCGGCGTGAGCATCTTGCTCGCTCGAAGCCGTGGAGTTTGAACCCGATTGTGTACGTGCGGTATCATCAACACCGTTCGATAATACAGTCGCGTGCGATTCGCGATTAAAGTGTAAAAGCGTATGATGTTTATTTTTACAAGATTTACATCTAGATTCAGACTGACAGACTCTGGCCTTATGTTTAATACTTAAACAGTTAGTACATGCATCGTTTTGCTTCACCGATTTGAAACGATCACTTGGTGTCATTTTAGAAAAGGCAGGACATTTAAATAAATGTTCATGAACAAAGCTATCACACAAACATTTTGCGGATTTATCAATTACAGTGCAAGATTGCGGTTGCGGAGTTTTGGACGTTTTTTTATTTACAGGATTGTTGTTAGACTGAGTGAAACTCAAGCTGTTTAAAGCTTTAGTATTTTGTAAAATGCGAGATTGATTTTTAATGAACTGTACTAAATTGTCGAATTTAGGAATTTCGTCTTTTGAGTTCATTTCAAAAAGTCGAGCGGTTTCAGAATCAACCTTTTTTATAGCGACATGGAAAAAAATCAAATCTGATAAATCATTTATTTTAAGGTTTTTTAATGCGTTTGCGGCGGAAACAAAATTATCAGAAAAGGATTCGAAATTTTGAATAGATGCGGTATTAAAAGATTTATGTTCAAACATCCGATTAAGGTAACTAGAAGCTAATATACGTTTGTCTTCGTACTTGTTTATGAGTGAATTAAAAATTAATTGGTAGTTATCGCCATTAGGGCAAACTCCTGAGAACGCGGTTTGAGCCTTATCTTTCAATTTCCCCATCAAATAATATAATTTCTCCGAATCAGTCAATGTATTATTTTCGTGTACCGTGCTTTTAAAATTAGCATAGAACAGGGGCCAGTTACGAATATCGCCATCGAATGACATAATTTCAATGGGAGGCAAGCGAACTGTTTGCTTATTGACACCACTACCACTAGAAGTAGGAGCCGATGTGGCTGATGATTTTGAGTAACTTGAATAATTATATTTAACGCAGCAATATAATTCCTCAAAACTAATCCACGACTGATCATCAATATTATTTTCCGGGTCTTGTCTTAGAAGAAGCGAGTTATATTTATTAAATGCCTCGAGGAACTCGGTGCGCAACGCATCAACATTGACACACGCACACAAGAACTTCTCTAGCGATTCCATACCGGACTTCATTTTTTCCATTATTTCGTAAATGATTTGCATGCGGGCAAAAATCATATTACGACATGACAGTGCTATTTGAATCGCGGATTCTATCTGATCATCCGAATCAATGGTCACTTTCTTAGGCATTTTCGATATTTTTGTTGGTTTTTATAATAGCTAAAATAAATCGCAAACTTCAACGAGTTGCGCGCGGTGCGGGATTGGTAGGTACCTACGAATATAGTACCGAACGATAGCGAAGCGAGCGAGCGGTAGATTTGCTTCTACCTACGTATATTAAAATATTAAGTTGAGCGGGATGCGAAATACCAGTGAATGTACGCAATGACAAGTAGGTATTGTAATAAATGAATAAATTAAAGCGGTTTAGTATAAGAGTATAAGGAACGAAGATTGAAATGAAATATAGTTGCGGGATGATGATATACGGATATAATATTGATATCCGTTATCAAGAGAATAAAGAAAAATAGGTATCCGTGATCATGGGACCAAAACTGTTGGATATCTGTGATCGTAGGACCAAAAATGTTGGATATCCGTCTCGAAGGAACAAAAAATGTCGGATATCCGTCTCGAAGGACCAAAAAATGTTGCGGCGGCCTAAAGCCTTGGGGTGAAAATCGAAATTTTCTTAGTGGACTGTATGATGGGCGGTTCGGTGACACAAGTAGGTGTTTTGGTGGTGTGGGAAAATGATGATGGTACCTGCCTGGTGAGCTATGGCGACACGACGAGAAGGGTTTCCTTAGCCACGTGGCTGGCGCGTCCAGGATATCACGTACGGACGAGAATCTGCACTTTACACAACACACATACACGCACTTGCACTGTTCAATAGCAATCTTCGTTCTTCGCGGTGAAAATATGAGTCCTTTTTCGACTTGGGATTAATTTTACCCAACAGGCGTCGATGTTGATTGAGAACTGACGGATCTTCTTGGCGGCAGCGTATGCGCGCCATTGCGGATCTTCCTTCTCGCTCTCACTTAGGCATTATAAGGGTTGTGGAAGGGAGAAGGAAAGCGGAAGGAACTTTATGTTACACAGATACTAATTAATTAGAGTTGCCAGTAATTAGGCATGAAATATAAAATAAAGAAAGTAATGGCGTTAACAAATGATATTTAAAAAAACAATACCGTAAGTATTACTTTTGTATTAATATAATTATTATTTATTAGTGTTGCAATTTTATTATTATAATTATTTTCACAATTTTAGTTTTAGTAACAAGAATACCTCTTAGTAGAAGGTCAAGACCTCCCCCAGAGATGACCAACGGTCTCTATCTTCTGCTGTACACATCCAGTGAGTACCAGCGACTTTTAAAATGTCATCGCTCATCGGCCCAGCGAGCTATGGGCCTTCCTCTTTTTCTATAGCCTTATGGGCCTGGCCAACACGTTGCTCTTGAAGTCCAGCCCATCGCCATTTTAGCTTTTGCGAATAGTAGAGAGCATCTATCACTTTTGTTTTGAGTCTTATACGATAATGGGGTACCTTTTGAATTTTTCGTAATTTCATGATTCTCCTTTCCTTTCTCTTTTCCTTTCCTCCTTTGCTTTCCTTTGACATGATGTTATTTTTGTTTTTAATCGACGGGTAAATTTCCATGTCTGGCAAGCATATGTCTATGATGGCAGTAGGCAGGTGTCCATGACTCTGTTCTTAGTTCTAATAGGCATACCACCTTTGAGTATTTCTTTCATCATCTTCCTGCCCTTATCCCATATTACTTGGGGTCGGCGCAACACGTTTTCTTCTTCCATTCTCCCCTGTCAACCGTCACGCTATCATTCACTCCCTTCTCTTTCATATCATTCCTCACACAATCCATCCATCTTTTCTTTGGCCTTCCTCTGCCTCTCCATCCATCAACATGTATATTCATCACTCTTTTTGTCACACGCGTTTCGTACCTTTGAGTATTTCTTTAAGACTCCAAAACTTTTTCCACGTATTTTTTACTCTTCCTCCAACTTCCAACTCGTTGTTCTGTCGGTCAAATGAAATCTGTTTTCCAAACTACCTATATGTAGATGTTGACATAATTTAAAGCTGTGTTTTAAACGTATATGGGTGTTTCGATGTGATTTGTCATGTCGTTTGTCTTGCATGTTTATCTCCAGACCCGCCTTTTTACTTTCTTCATACATACTTTTTACTTTCTTATTTATTTCATTGAAAGTTATTTTTATTGATTTATTTGCAATTATCTAAAATAGCATCTTGGACCAACCTGTAGCGCCGAGATGAAATTAAAATAAAACGAACGTAAAAAAAAGGTCACGCCACGCCGAGTTTTTTCTGGTGGTTTTGCAAAACATTCAATCATGAAGCTGCTCACAGCCGGGTTAGAACAATAGACAAATGATGAACAAAAAAAAGGTGGCGGTCAACGACCTTTTACCAGCTGACAGAACAATAGCTTCATAAATGAGTCGTTTGCATAGAGTGATCCTAATTTTGGTTATTATTTAGTTTTTTTGAATTTTTTTTTCAGTTTATTAAATTATATTTTTTATGATTACTAACCACTAGCCCTACCTGTGTGTTTAATTAATGTTGCTACAGTGGCGGCACGTTTTATAACCTTTCTGCCTCTGGGTGCAAATTAATAAAATGACTTTTACGGTACTGCAATTATTAAATTAAAGAAGCGGAACTAGTAAGCTCGTCGATTTTTTCCGCCAGACGCCTTAAAGCTCGGAAAAAATAACGTCATCTTACTTATAGTGTTATTCTTCATTCTTATCAATGAATACTCTCGGGTAACTATATCAATACTATTTATAAGCAGCCAGATCAATCGTAGCGGTCAAACATCCCTCAAGACACAATATTGTGTCTGTCAAACATCCCCCAGACACAATTAAGTATTAATTTTTACAGTGCGTTTTATGTGCCTATTTGAAATAAATGATTTGACTTTGACATACATACCGGTCAAAATCAGCTTCGCCGTTGTCCAATGAGATGTCCAATGGTCCAATGAGTCGAGTGTGAGGGAGGGGAGGGCGAATGTTCGCAGAGCCTATGTTCAGACCGGCCATGATTCCTGTACTGGAAGTTCATTTTTGTTAAAAAAAAAAAAAAAAAAAAAACAAAGAGGAGCTCGTGGCTAAGTAATAACAGCCGCACGGGTCGATCCATCAGGTTAAGCTACGCTTGCCGGGGTTGGTCAGTGGATGGGTGACCATTCTTTACATATCGAGACTCCTCCGTGCCTCGGAAAGCACGTTAAGCCGTTGGTCCCGCTTGTCATTCGTGGATCTTTGACAGTCGTTACGGGTCGTCAGAAGCCCGAAAGTCTGACAACCAGTCTTACCAAGGGGTATCGTATTACCCAGTAACTGGGTTGTGGAGGTCAGATAGGCAGTCGCTCCATGTAAAATACTGGTATTCAGCTGCATCCGGTTAGACTGGAAGCCGACCCCAACCTAGTTGGGAAAAGGCTAAGCAGATGATGATGATGAAGTTCATTTTTGTTTAAAGAACTGTATTTCAATCAAAGTAACGTTCTTATTGCAAAAACTGGCTAGATGATTTTATTAAAACATGTCAAAACTTGTTTTGTAATATTGGTGTTAGAGCCTTCTGTAGGTATAGTCACAGTATAATAACGATACAGTATTTTACCTGGGAAGTGACTTTGAATTAATTACCTGCGGCCGCTCGGATATAAAAACGTGTCCGTCTGTGAGTAACTGCCGCGCGCTCGAACTAATTTAACTGATAAATAATAATAATAAATAAATAAATAATATTTATTCAAATTAAAACAGTAAATACAATTTTGCTTAAATGCATGTTGAGTTCACTAGTGTTAACTGCCTGAACTTGGACATCCACAACTTGGCGCAGTGGTTGAGCGATTGACTGCTGCGCAGCATGTCGCGGGTTCGATTCCCGCACGGAACAAATATTTGTACGACCTACAAGTATTTGTTCCGAGTCTGGGTGTTTTTCTATCTATAATATGTATGTATTTACAAAAAAAAAAATGTATATAAGTAGTTTATCAGCCATCTCGTTACCATAACACAAGCATTAGGTTGCTTAGCTTGGGGCTAGATGGCGTTGTGTGATATGTCCAAACATATTTATTATTATTATTTATTATTATTATTATTATTATTATTATCCTGTGTTTCAAGCGAGAGAAGGTCAATACATTATGAAATAATCACTGTAATTATATAAAATAAAATAGCCTTTTAATAGGTATGTAAGTAAAGTGTTAATAGTAAAAAAAGAAAAATATTACTTCCTAAAATCTTAGTATACTAACTTAGCGAACTAATTAAAAATAAATAGTACACCAAACAATCTCTATTTCATTACAACTAATAACTTCTCTGTATCTTCATAGGACAAACTTCGAAGAGCTAGCTTGAGGACCTTCTTGCAATTTCCATAATTTAGGGAATAGATGTTTGCTTTTGCATTTAGTCTGTTTTAGAGTAGTGGTCCAAGGAGACTGACTGAGACTGACTGAGATTTCGAAGCGCTTCGTTTCGGCCGTTTTCTATGAAGATAAAGTACTGTATCATTATTATACTATGGTATAGTTCTGTTTTGCAATACAATTTCCATTCAAGCATAAATAATTAATTTCTCGAGAAACTGAGCAGACATGAAAATACTTGATTAGTGTAGCAATGTAAGCAAGAAGTAATCTCCAATCTCTATAATGTGAGTATCAACTGAATACGGGCAATTAGTGATGCGAAGTGGCGGAACTTTCCCGGGACTGGGACACGGGGCTATGCATCGGGTAGATAATTATATTAAGAGCGTTGATCGCATTTCTAGAGGTTTTTTGGTGATCAATTCATTAAATATCAATTAAAGGACTTTTTTCTCTGATAAATTCAGATCGATATATCGATATCGATATTCGATCGATCTTTTTTGATCGTTGGTATTTGTAAGTATGTATGCTATTTTTTGACAGTTATTTTGGAATTTACTCTTAATAAATGACATACTGTCAATCATTTTTTATTTTCTAAGAGTAATTGCCAGAACAACTGTCAAAAAATAGCATATACCAACTATCTAAGAATTTGTCAAAGGAAATTGTCCTTTGATTTAAATTTAATGAAATTATCACGAAAAACCTCTAGAAATGCGGCGATGCCAGCCCGCGCGCGATCAACGTTCTTAATAGCAAGTTGGCGTGCTAATGGGAAACATTGAAATATAATTATATAATTAGTATTAGGTAGGCATTAGGCATTTAACTGCCCGTTGGTCTCGTGGTCGCAAGAGTGACTGCTGAGCATGGGTTCCTGGGTTCGACTCCCAGGTCTTCCATAAGAAATTTCTCAGTAATAGCCCGAAATTTGGAATTTGGCTGTACGATACCCTCGTGCCTCGAAAAGCACGTTAAGGCGAGTAGAGCAACTAACCAGTAGCGCCACTATTGAAGAATTAATAAGTCAGGTGATATGGAACATTTTGAAATTTCCTATGCTCACATTTTTAGTGAGATGAGGTAGAATTTTTTGTATCAAAAAAAATTACACTAAACCTAATCTCAGAAATCGAATTCGAGATCAAAAATGTAAACAAAGGTGTTGCCAATTTTAAATAATAACCTCAATTGTGCAGTTTGCCGAAAAGTACTATAACATAGTGCTAAAATTGTAGGTTTATCTTAAACAGGTAAAATATAATATTGCACACAGTTTTCAGCTTTAAAGTGACGTAAACTACGATCCAAGAATAAAATATAACTGTTTGAAATAAAATCGTGCAATTATTTTTATAATACTGGCAATAAGGCAGAAGCTCTAAACATTTGGACTTTCATCAATTATATACAATTTATAAAATGTTTTTCCTACTAAATAAGTGAATCGTTAAAAAAATCGTAAATAATATAGCGTTATCCTAATAATCGATTCAAGTTGAGCGTCCCAACCTGGTAATAGTACTGTCATCCGATTTCAAAATCAAATAATTAGAATGACTAGGGAAATGTTGGCTACCCCTGAGCTGTCACTTTGATAATGACATTTCTTTGTTTACATTTTTGATCTCGCATTCGATCTCTTGGTTTAGTAGTTTAGTGTTTTTATTTTTTCGATACAAAAAATTCGCGGCGGTGGCGCTGTTAGCAGCTATACTCACCATAAGCCGTTGATCCTGCGCCTGATCTCTCTCCGGCCGGTCGTGTCGGATTGCCGTCTCATCGGTCTGTGAGAGTGAGGGAAGAGTAAGTGCACCTGTCTCTGCGCACACACTTGTGCACTATAGTAATAATCTCCCTCGTAGATGGCTGGTCTCCACTGAGAATGGCTGCCGTGGATGAAATTCGGTCTGAAGGACTATTATTAGTGTATTTTGAAATTTATTTATGTTTGCTGGAGCAACAATAAAAAAAAAATATAAAATAAAAATATTTATTTTTCTTTTCTTTATTTCTTCTTCTTTTTAGGGTTCCGTAGCCAAATGGCAATAAACGGAACCCTTATGGATTCGTCATGTCTGTCTGTCTGTCTGTCCGTCCGTATGTCACAGCCACTTTTTTCCGAAACTATAAGAACTATACTCTTGAAACTTGGTAAGTAGATGTATTCTGTGAACCGCACATGATATTCACACAAAAATATAAAAACAACAATAAATTTTGGGGGTTCCCCATACTTAGAACTGAAACGCAAAATATTTTTTTTCATCAAACCCATACGTGTGGGGTATCTACGGATAGGTGTTCTAAAATGATATTGAGATTTTTAATATCATATTTTCTACACTGAACAGTTTGCGCGAGAAACACTTCCAGTGGTCCAAAATGTCCCCCCCCCCC
Organism: Cosmia pyralina; assembly: GCA_946251885.1. NCBI lineage: Eukaryota > Metazoa > Arthropoda > Insecta > Lepidoptera > Noctuidae > Cosmia > Cosmia pyralina. Next base: position 19,728,126 of record OX276362.1, read on the forward strand.
CCCCCGTAACTTCTAAAATAAGAGAATGATAAAACTAAAAAAACTATATGATGTACATTACCATGTAAACTTCCACCGAAAATTGGTTTGAACGAGATCTAGTTAGTAGTTTTTTTTTAATATGTCATAAATCGATCTATTATTAAAACCTCGATCAAAGTTACAACGAACTACAAGAACTTTTATATTGTGTTACTTGCTGCTACGGAACCCTTCATGGGCGAGTCCGACTCGCACTTTGCCGCTTTTTTTTAATAGTTTAGTAGTGAAATATTGTAGGTAATATTGCTCCTTATTTAGGTTAGGAACCTTTGTCCTCATTTCTTTGTTAGTGTTATACAGTAATTTCATATAACTCAAAACAACAGTCCCGTCAAACGAGCAGAAATCCCATAAATAGATCCCGGTGCGCCCCAACACTATTGACAACGTTAATGATATGATAATGTTTGTAGGCTCACTCCAATTTAGTGTAGTGCCTTGTTATGAGGCAACCTTTTATACTTAGTTTATTGTTCACTTTGGTTAACAAATGGAGCCTCTAAGTTTCAGGAAAATATTTTCTAAGGCAGATGTGAGTGGAAACGCCAGGAGGGGACGCCCTAGGAAGACATATGGTGACTTTATTGGTGATGTTCTTCAGAAAGGTCAGGTGCATGTATGAACGTAAACGAGGCAAATGGAGTATGTAAGGATCGTAGCAGATGGCATTCTGTAGTTTATGCCTACCCCCATGGAAAGAAGGTGTGGCTTCAAGGCGTGGTTGTCTCTTGCAATTTTTAGATAGAAAGCCATTCTTGGATATCAAGTGAAATTGTTGAACACAGCGCTACGCTTGTTGTCCTGAAAGTTTAGGCAGATATGTATCTGTAAATAAAGATAAACCATTCTAAAAATCAACGCCCCACCACAAAACGTGATTATTTCAATGTGTGAGAGGAAATACTTATTACAAATTTGCAACGCTTTACTTGTGTGCGTGCGGCGACTTTACTGTCAACATGGATTCGTCGCCGCACTTAGAGGTCAACTAATCGTGCGACGAGTCCAGGTAACAACATTATACGGCGGGAGCATGAGATTTTTATAGACCGACACGTTTCGCTCTATCGTGCGTTCGTGTCATTTATACACCAGTTGGCTGACAAATCCGGCTGTTTGACGTTTGGGCAAGTCGGGTAGGTACTGTGGAGGTCTGATGCTTTGATCTAGCTTGACAATATTATACTGGCTGACATTCAATCATTCAAAAATGGAATGTCTTCTATCAAGAAAACGATTCTCGTTTTCCTTCATAGGAGGACAGATAGTAAAATATCCATTTCCATCAATCGTCATACAAAATAAGCAAAGAAACCCTAAAACGTCAAACATCAAAGCATAGCATTCGCGGTAACCACGCCGCGTACTCAGTGACGTCATACAAGGCAGTCGATGCATATAGAGAAGCCGCGCGTGTAGCCTACGCGACCGCACGTCACTTCAACTACGTTTTATATGTGGGGGGCATAGAATAAGAAAATCGTGTAGAATCGGAGCATGATGCCGCTGAGTATAGTACAGTAGTTATGGTTGTAGAATCTGTGGTTGTGTGGGTAACTTCTCATACTCTGTATACACATGCGGAGTCATTGCCTACAGAGCCATGGTCTTAATTTTTAACTTTAACATGTAGTTAAGCAAACATTCGTGAAAAATCCACGAGAACCTACTGCCGACAAATTGCTCTGCGGTTTGGCAGGTGTTATATAAAATATAAAATTGTATCACTTAGGATTAAATAAATAATAAAAAAAAATAACTTTCCTTTGTATGTTATGTAGAAATAATCACCTACCCTGCTACTTCAATGAAAGCTGTCAGGATTCGGGAACGAAGCGTGTAACATGTGCCGCAAGCAATACAGTCCTGGCAATCATGTGGAGTTTTCCTTAATAATAATAAGTAAGTCAACGCTTTTTCTCCCCTACTTATTTCCTGCCCCTAGTAGGGAACCTGTTAGGGGCTGAAAATAAGTCAATCTACCTAGCCTTTTCCCAACTATGTTGGGTTCGGCTTCTAGTCTAACCGGATGCAGCTGAATACCAGTATTTTACATGGAGTGACTGCCTATCTGACCTCCACAACCCATTAACTGGGTAATACGAAACCTCTTGGTAAGACTGGTTGTCAGACTTTCGGGCTTCTGACGACCCGTAACGACTGTCAAAGATCCACAAATGACAGCCGGGACCAACGGCTTAACGTGCTTTCCGAGGCACGGAGGAGTCTCTATATGTAAAGAGGGTGCGTCTCATATCAAGTTGGTATATTTTCATTTCAATAACGTTCACAAGATGTAATAAATGTGAGATATACCAACTGTTGATATAATTTCTTTACATATAACATGTATTTACATATAACATGTATATACTCTTAAACTTATGTTATTGGATATAACGTTTATTTAATCGAAAATCATTAGGTTTATCGTTTAAAATATATATTGATATCATCATTATTATAACACCCCGATTCAGAGCAATCCGACATTTGGGTTAGGATCGGTTAGGTTAGAACAGTGACCATTAATGCTAGATCCTCTTTATTGTTGGTGAATCATCTGGGTTAGGTTAGGTTAGAACAGTGACCATTAACACGCGAAGGCGAGCGAGGGATGCGAGCGTGCCGCGGCAGCGGCCGCCGAGCGCCAGATCCCCGCTATTGCTAGTGAATCATTTGGGTTAGGTTAGAATAGTGACCATTACCTCTATTGTTAGGCAATAATTTGGGTTAGGTTAGAAAAGTGACCAGATACCCTCTATTGTTGGTTAGATGAGGCGGGGAATGGTGCCGATTCTCTTGTCACAAATGCCTCTAAACTAGACTAAAAATCACTAAAATTTAGTTTATTCCTGTTAAACGACGATTTCCCATTCTCAAATTGACTAAAGTGACACAACTATATTTTAGTTTGACAGGACTAAGATTGTACGGAGTTATTAGTTTAGTGAAAATGGCAATTTTGCTATTCTGAATTTGACTGTTTTCACCTAAAATTTTAATTGTCAAACTAAATCAGACTGTTTAATCGCTATTAAAAAGGTGTGGATCAAAATTAGTTGACATGAACTAAAATTCACACCGAGACCTTGACTTCGGATGCAAAAACATTAGTGTATTTTTTTCTTTTCTTTTGCATATATCTCGAAAACGGTGAGTCCTATCGCAAAAATAAGAAAATTTGGCCCCCCTTTATAAAACACATAAACCCCTATGACATGTAGGTACCAAAAAAAAGGTACCAAAAAAAAAAGGTACCTACATTCCATATAAAACACGTTGAAGCTGCCCCCTCCCTGCGCCCCTCCAGCTCTAAAAGATATTTGACCCGGTAACGACAGCGATGTTGGTGAACAAAATATGGCAAGCCTGTCACTTCATAGTGATTTCGTTAGTTCCAATTAAAGCCACCGGGTCAAATATACTACAGGCACTATACCACGCGGAGTCACGATTGTCAAACTCGATTTTAGTTGTGTCAAAATTGTTATTAAATTTAGAGGTTTTTTTTTGCAGAATAGCTCTAAGATTCTCATAGCAAAAAGTAAGGAATTTTAGTGATAGTTTAGTTAGTTTAGTTCGGTGTACAACAGAATCGGCACCAATGTCTCGTATATTAGACGATGAAAGTTTTTGCTTTGTGTTTTTTATTAGGCGTTTTATCATACTAGATTAAATAGGTTTTATGTCTTTTGAGTGGTATATCAAACGATTTTATATTCGATGTATATTATGCTTATAAAAATTAGTTACTTTAAAATTATATCAATCGTTTATTATATTAACTGATCATTATATAAAATAAAATTATAGATTCAGCTGTTATATCTTGTAAATATTAGAGATTTTGTAATTATATCATATATTACTTACCCATGTAAAGATGGTCAACCATCCACGGCAAGCGTATAGCTTAACCTGATGGATCGACCCCAATTTACAAAAAAAAAAAACATAATAAATTACAAACCTAAATCTTTCTCATGAATCACTGCACCCTTTGGTGAAAACTGTATGAAAATCCGTTCAGTAGTTTTTGAGATCATCGCTAACATACATACATACAAACAGACAGATGTGGCGAGGGTCTTTGTTTTATAATATCTAGTGATAATCTCCCACAATAAATGTACCACCCAAGTTCACATTGTAAAATGCAATAAATAATTGAGTACATCGACTGCGTCAAACGTTTCTTAAAAGCTTCGGTTTCGCAGAAGAGCGGTGACCGTTACATAACGCCCGCAGTGCCGTCATGAAAATGGGGTTTGATTTAACGGTGTCAAAAAACGCTCTTTAGGAAAACACTCACTGACTTCCGTAAATAACATTTCAGCGACATCATCTGACGTAAATGACGGATGCTAAGTGGCGGTCACCGAAATCTTAAGAATCCCTAGCTTTACGCCTCAAAATAATATTATACTTTAATATTATTTTCGAATGCATTAAGAGGAGCTCGTGGCTAAGTAATAACAGCCGCTCGGATCAATCCATTAGATTAAGCTACGCTTGCCGGGCTTGGTCCATGGATGGGTGACCATCTTTACATACCAAAACTCCTCCGTACCTCAGAAGCCCGAAAGTCTGACAACCGGTCTTACCAAGGGGTATCGTATTACCCAGTTACTGGGTTGAGGTCAGATAGGCAGTCGCTCCAAATAAAATACTGGTATTCAGCTGCATCCGGTTAGACCGGAACATAACATAGTTGGCAAAAGGCTAGGCAGATTGGTTTCGAACTTAAAGCTCCCACAAACAGTCGCGACACGCGATATAAAGTGTCGCGCCTGTTTGAAGGAGCCTTTAGCGAGAGTTTCACTTCTATACATTCTTATTCTATTTCAAGGGGAGGCTTATAGGTACAAGGCTCTTATTAAAAAACTTAATCCTTACTCACACGTTATTCAGTCGACATTCCGCCGTCTGAGATTAAATAAATGTAATAAGACCTCAATATTAAAGAAAATTTGGTGAAATATTAACGAAGAAAAGAATTTCAATTCTGTAATATTCACTTTGAACCTCATTTTTGATCGCAAACAATTTGAAAGTGAACTCATTTGTTTTTAAAATCACGGATTCACTTCTTGACATCGGTCGGATTTTTAAGTGAATATTAGTGACCAACTCTTTCCAATACTAGGCCAAAGAAAAGATGGATGGATTGTGTGAGGAATTATATGAAAGAGAAGGGAGTGAATGAAAGCGTGACGGTTGGCAGGGGAGAATGGAAGAAGAAAACGTGTTGCGCCAGCCCCACGTAGCATGGGACAATAGCAGGAAGATGATGACCAGAGACCCTTGCTTCCCACGGATGCAATCTACTTATGTAGCGACATGCTAAAACATCGAGATGTCTGTGCTATATCCGGCTCGAAGGTCCAATCTGCAGCGGTGTGTTCGGTGGTGGGTGCTTTGGTCTTCTTTTTTATGCTACATGCGATGTCTGATTTCAGCGACAACGTTCCGATTGACATCTGGATGCAACGCACAGCATCGCCGGTCGTTGCCATTTTGTAGTGACGCTTGACACTTGACACGACCTGACGCTGCACTGGTTCGAAATAATTAGAGACGCCTCACAAAGCGTTTGAATACTTTGAATGCCGCGTACGACGTCAAAACGCCAACGTCAACGTGTGAAAGACATAGGTCTCCGCAGAATATTTGTATAGTACCCACATTGCGACGCGGCGATACTAAGTATACGGCGTAACGCTGTAAGCGCCGACGGCGTTTACAGGAGACGATGGCGAGTGAAATGTTCCTACATTATTCACCTTACGGAGTTCTAGGAAATGATGGTGAAAACCGCGTGAAAATTCATTGTGTAGTTTAAAAGAACTGAGTGGTCACACATACAGACACGAACAGCGATTTCATAAAAAGGAACCCATAGGCCTCATTTCGGACACGCGTCGCGCGGCGCGTTGAGCGGCGCGGCCCGCACTAAATTCAAACATAGGGCGTTCTATGAGAGCGTTTACGGAGACCCGATTTTACACGTGTTTGTTTGAATTGTAGCGTCGCATGTGGCGGGTGAGGCGATGGGTGACGCCGCGGCGGACGCGGTGGGTGACGCAGCGGGAGACGCGGCGGGTTTCTTCGGTTTAACTTTTTTATAACATACTTAATGACACCGCGTGCGGCGCCGCGTGCGACACCGCTTGCGACACCGCGAGCGCCACCGTTGCGCCGCCGTGTGCGTGCCATAAACGGACAAAACGCTTGACGCCCTACAGCCCACCCCACGTACCGCGCCGCCTGACGCCCCGCGTGTCCGTAAACGAGGCCTTATGGTGCCACTCAGTCTGTCTGTCTGTCACACCTGGATATCTCAAGAATTACTAATGCAATTAACTTGAAATTAGAACTGTTTTAGATGACTTTTGCCAAACTATTTTGCAAATAAGAAAGAAATGAAAATATATACTTTTTTTTGCAATAGGGACTGAAAGGGGGTCTTAAAAATTCGAAGTGGGGCTACTAGGACATGTCGGATATCATATGAAAGAGCGCTGTTTGCACATTCTCAAACATATCTTTTTTTTAGGCCGCATAGTTTTCGACTTTAGATGAAAAATATAAAAAAACAGTACCGTTACCCCCCCTTATCTCCGAAGTTTGCAAATAGAAAAATCTAAAATTCTTCTATGTGATAGAAATTTATGTAAAGATTACAAAAAAAATAAAACGATGTCTCTAAATAGCAGACTTTTTCAGAAATCGAAACGGAACCCTCGGTTCGCGAGTCCGACTCGCTCTTGACCGGTTTTTTAACAACTTCAAAAAGGATGAGGTTATAAATTCGTCGGAACCTTTTTTTTTTTTCATTTTTTTTTTATGTATGTTCCCCGATTACTCGAAGATGGCTGGACCGATTTGGATTATTTTTTTTTTTGTTTGAAAGGGTATACTTCCCAGGTGGTCCCATGATCATCAAGTCAGGATCTGATGATGGGATCCTGGATAAATAGAGAAAACTCTTCCAATTTTATAGGCACACTTGAAGCGATTTGGATAGTTTTTGGAAGAGTACTTTCTTGGAGTGGTCCCATTTCAATTTGGTGAAGACCTGATGAAGAACTTCTGAGATAGGCAACGGAACTCCTCAATAAATGATAGCAAATGGACTGGGATTGCTGAAATCTCATGTCTGTTTGTTGTTCACACCAGTTCATAACATAACATCACGCCAGTACGCTGTGAAGGGGTAAGCACATGTGAACCACTAAAAAGTGAAAAATAAAAACTTTTTTACAAAAAAATACAACCGACTTCCAAAAACAACACTACAAAGTGAAAATTAACTTTAATTTTGGAAGTCGGTGGCAAAAACGAAAATACATTTAATCAGACACCGACTTCCGAAATTAAAGTTATTTTTCACTTTGTAGTGTTGTTTTTGGAAGTCGGTTGTATTTTTTTGTAAAAAAGTTTTTTTTAAATTCTTTTTATACAGGGTTACTGGTAACTCGACGTATTCCTTGCAAGACGTCATAGTAGGGTTAAAATGCAGCAAATTAGGCCACCAAATGTTCTACCGAAATTCAGTAGTTTTTGAGTTAATTCGATTTTTAGCTTTTTTATGAAAAATCCCAGATTAAATCATTTGGAGCCAATTTAAAAATGATTTACGGCGCGACTGTACTGAAATTTAAGTTAACATCATAGCTGACGCCGTAGCAGATCCTTGTTAATAATTCAAAGTTCAAAAATGCCAAAAACTTTGGCAAATATCACTAAAGAAACATTTAGTTTTTTGTGAATTTTGCTATTACTTCATACAAAATGTTGTCTAGTGAAAATAAAAATTACTACGCCTGATGTACAAATTACTAGGAAAATATCCTTGTCTTATCAGCTATTCAGAAAGGTATGATTGTCAATACTTTTGCATGTGTGACAGGGAAAGAATGAGTTTTATGAGGAGCAGGTAAAATTGCGAGACGGTCAACCTATTGTTTCATATTCGTATTATTCGTAGTTTTTACCTGCGCTTGAACCCCAAACACTCGGCAAGCTTTGTGATTGGTCACTATTGTTCTCCCGGCATGACACGGGGTGCGACTTTACAAAATCTGGTCGTCAGAGTCAGTTAGTTTCAACTCTACGTCGCGCAAGCTCGTGTTTTGTTATCTGGCTATTTCCTTAACTGATACTGCGTATCTTGCTCTTGTGCTGTGCTGTGCCTTCATAAGTGCTGACTATGGCTGCATATTCTAACCTTGAATACGCTGACATAATGTACTGTTACGGACTTAGTGACGGTAACGCTGCTCAGGCGCGGAGAGAATATCAACTTCGTTTTCCCAACCGCCGACTCCCACACGTTAGTGTTTTTGGATCGACTTATCGGCGATTATCTGAAACTGGCAGCGTCCAAAGAAGCAGGCAAATTGACACTGGTCGTTCTCGGAGATACACGGCTGAGGACGAAGAGCTGATTCTTCAACGTTTTATTGACGACCCCAACATATCGACAAACATCGTAGCGCGTGAGCTTGCTATGTCACAGTGGAAAGTCTGGTCTGTAGTTCACTTATCAGGCCGACATCCATACCACTATCAACCTGTCCAGTCATTAGAAGAGGGAGATCCGCCAAGACGGCTTGAATTTTGTCGTTTTATGCTAAATGCCGACGCCGAAAGCGAAAACTTTTTAAAAAAACATTCTGTGGACCGATGAGTCATGTTTTGACCGTGATGGTATCACAAATTACCACAACTTACATTACTGGGCACCGAAGGCAGAAGCAAATCCTAAGAAACTGAAACCAACCGCATCCCAGCGTAGATTCTCGCTTAATGTTTGGATGGGTATTATCGACGACAAATTAATTGGCCCACATTTTTTACCCCAAACATTAAATGGGGAACTTTATGAAGATTTCCTAAGAAATCATTTAACACCACTGCTCACGGATGTACCGGAAGACAGAAGAGCAAACATGATGTATCAACATGACGGATGTCCAGCCCACTTCCGAATCACAATTCGACAATTGCTGGATGAAACCTACCCAAACCGATGGATAGGGCGCGGTGGGCCAATTCCGTGGCCTGCACGTAGCCCTGATCTTACGCCACTAGACTTTTACGTCTGGGGTCATATGAAAGACCTAGTTTATGTGACCCCAGTAAATTTAATTGAAGAACTAAGGGAGAGAATAAGAGATGCAGCGGACCAGATGAGGGCAACAATCACATCAAGAATCACAAAAACTGAAGTGAGGAAGCGAATAAGAACGTGTATTAGAAACCGAGGGCAGCACATCGAACAAGACGTGTGAAAGTGTAGTAAAAGTTTTTAAACTGATATTTTATTATTAAAAATAATGCTAATATTCACGAAATAGTTTTATTGATTTTCCGAATAATCACCTTTTTGTGAGACGCACATAATGTAGTCCTTAACTTTGTATTAACTTTCATACCTTTCTGAATAGCTGATAAGACAAGGATATTTTCCTAGTAATTTGTACATCAGACGTAGTAATTTTTTTTTTCACTAGACAACATTTTGTATGAAGTAATAGCAAAATTCACAAAAAAACTAAATGTTTCTTTAGTGATATTTGCCAAAGTTTTTGGCATTTTTGAACTTTGAATTATTAACAAGGATCTGCTACGGCGTCAGCTATGATGTTAACTTAAATTTCAGTACAGTCGCGCCGTAAATCATTTTTAAATTGGCTCCAAATGATTTAATCTGGGATTTTTCATAGAAAAGCTAAAAATCGAATTAACTCAAAAACTACTGAATTTCGGTAGAACATTTGGTGGCCTAATTTGCTGCATTTTAACCCTACTATGACGTCTTGCAAGGAATACGTCGAGTTACCAGTAACCCTGTAGATAGAGACTACACCTGAGAGGCTGAGCCCACTGGCTGACCCGACAATTAGACTGTGACGTCTCAGCTTGTTTCGGTCTTTCTTTTCAGATTAGTCGGAAGAAACATCAAACTCTGGAGAAAATTTAATTTTGACGTAATAAATTAGTGTTTTTTTTACCAATATACACATTTGTCAGAATCGTAGCGAAGTCTGTACATTATTTTTTTTTTAAGTAATTTTGCGAGGTCTGTGAACGGTTGTTATATCTAAAATAGTATTTATAGAATTTTTGTCTGTTTGTCTGAATGTATGTTCCAGTATCACGCTAAAACTGCAAGATAGATTTTGTTCAAATGTTTTTCAATACTTATTTCAAAAAAGTCTAGTCAGTCTGGTGGCTATAAATAATCGCGCTATTTGCTATGGGGGATGAGCAATATTACATCATGTTCGTATTATTCTAGTTACTGCAAATTATAAAAAGACGAGCCAAAAGGTTAGGAATATTGCAGATAGTTACAGATTTTACAAGCCCTAACATAATTTTAAAATCGATTAGATAAACTAATAACAGCTTAGAGGATTCTTCAGTAACTTCGTGAAATGTTTTCTTTGTGACGCTGCCAACTGAAAGTTTCGTAGAAAACTATCATAGTAAAGTAAAAAAAGTAAAGTTTTTTTTTTAATATAAAATGTTCTGTAGTTGTCAATCATTGTATTACTTTGTATATTATTTTGTTTTGTTATTTTGTTAATATTTCTGTTATTTTTATTTTATTTTATTCAGAAAGGAACTCCAACAAAGGATACACATTACATGCATTATTATACAAAGTACTTTGAAGATTTGTGCTCCTTCAGTTATAGGAGAACACATCATGCATACATCATCATTTTAAACATCATCATCATACAAAATACTTCGCATTGTTCTTTTGTATTTGTGAACATGCTAATTTTTTGCTATATTTTGTAACATGAACCAACTCAACTAACGATATCTTACACGTCCCTTAATCGTTTCAATGCCAGTGATGTGCACTTCTGTAAGTGACGAATTCACAATACCTAAAACTGTATGTTTTCTTGTTTTTGTATGTTTTAGTGAGTAAGTCGTTGAAGTGGCTTATAAATAAATTACTTACGTTAGGTTTAAATTATTTATTGTCTGTAAAAATTAATGCTTAGTAAAATAATTAAACAATAATTATTATAGTCTATCCTTATTACATGGTATGTAAACATATCTGGCGAAATGTAGGTTACAGGTATATCTGTGCGACAAGTTTAAACCTGTTTCTTTATAAGTGAGCGCATAAAATAACATAGAAATTAATACCTGCACCGATCGATACCGACCCGCCCGTACCGGAAACCTGTTCTTTATGTAAGCACCTTTACCCTTCTGCCAAACCCTCTGGAAAACTGGCGTGATGTTAAATATAACATCATAATAATGTTAGTATGTCAGATTTGACTTATTTAATGTTTAAAAAAATATGCGAACATAACTTCTGGGTAGACTAAATGGACAAAAAAAACAAGAAAGATGAATAGAACTATTATCTTTTCATAAACTACTAATATCAATCTAATATGGCATAGCACTGACATAATCACCATAATTAGTAAATTACCTAGTTGGCGATCTTCCTAGCTATACCAACCCATTTACAAAATTTTGAAAACCCAATTAATCTCCTTCCTCACTTCAATAGTAATACAGAACTTTCATTCAAAACTGACTGATGAGCGCTGAAAGTACTAGGTCATCATAAAACCCAGCAATTTGTTCGTTCCTCAAACTCGGCCGTTAATACTGTCGATAAAGACGGTCGCGAATCGTGAAAGGCTCTCATCAGTACTCTGTGGATGTAACATAGACACTAGTTCAAACTGGATGTGGCCGGATAAAAATGATTTAATCTGAATTGATTATGAGCAAACAAAAAAGGCTTGTACGAGTATGTGGCATTGGGCCTATTTCACGAGGTCCGAATAGCCACTACTCACCTAATAAATTCAAAAATGGGACCGAATTTGAATATGCATAATTTAAATTTTAAAAAATCTAAAAAAAAAAATCTAAAAAAAAAATAAATTAAAAAAGTAAATTTAAAAAATTTAAATTTATATGAAATTATCTGGCAAGAACATATAATAGGAACTTAATCGTAGGTGGTGAAACAAGCCATAAGTGATATAAACATTATTTTATACCAATAATTTTCAGTGATTCACATCACTTTTTTAGAGTTCCGTAGTCAACAAGGAACCCTAAAAAATTGTCCAGCCGTCTGTCTGTCCGTCCGATCGCAGCTTAGCTCAAAGACTGTTAGTACTAGAAAGCTATAATTTGGCATGGATATACATATTCATCACGCCGACAAAGTGGTAAAATACTCGTAAAATCATGAAAAAAAAAAATTTTTTTAGGGTACCTTCTGTACACGTAAAGTCGGGATGTTTTTTTTTATTCTCGTTTACCCCATGGTGTGGGGTGTTGTTGAATAGGTCTTTCAAAAATTTTAAAGGGTTTATGAAAACAATTTTTCTATTTAGGGATCCGTTTACCTGAAATATTAAGCTTTAAAGTGCAAATTTTTGTTAGAGTCAAGTGTCCCCCCCCCCCTGCCAGTTAAAGGTTAGTTTTGGATGGGTGAAAAAATTCACTGTAGTAGTATATATAACGAAATTAAAAGGAAAACTATCACAGCTAAGTAGCAGCTATTCCAGATTACGAGTAAGAGTCAACCAACTTGTAAGATGTACTTGGAAAAAGTAAAAATTTCGTAAAATTTTCATTAAAAATTACTTTTATAACATTTTATGAACCATGTAAAAATATACAAAAATAAAATCATAACATTCTTATTAATAATGATTTCTAAATTAATAATATTTACGCTCGAATAACGATGGGCGGCGGCGTGCATTAGGGAACCCCATTACTGCTCGTGTTATTTATTGGAGTCATAATATTTAATTGTAGAGGTAAAATAGCATAAATAGAGCACACCACACTTCAGTGTTTTTATTAAGGAATTATTTAGTATATTTTTATTTATTTTATTACAATTGAGGCCTTAATACATGTAAGTAAGTACTTATTTCTTATTTATTTATAAAAGTTACGCACTGACATGTTTTATTTTTGTTTGTATATTTCTCTTTATTTATATTAGTATTAATGTTCAGCTAGATTCACACATACGCAATGATTTCAAAAGTAAGGATACGCCCATCTGAACATTTCACCTAAACCTTCTTCATACAAGCAAAAAGTAGCGCCATCTGTGACATATGTCATAACTCATACGAACTACTGAGTACCGCGTTCGACGACGTAACCTTGTACGTGCGATGGGTACATGATTTTTTTATCGGAAATAGTCAGTTGGATGCCGATATTTAAATGCATGTTTAATTTTATTTTTTACTTAGAATTTAGAATGATCAGTGATCAGTTCACTATAACAATTACTAAATTAATTAAATACAATTACAATCCAATTTACCGAGACATGTTCTTCCAGAAGGAAGGAGAAGTTAATTACATTGGCTTTCAATCCGATTGCTATCAAAATCGATATAATATAGATAGCCTTAGTTTTCAGAATATGAAAAAACTTTAAAATGGACGAAAAATTACGGCGATATTAGCTCTTCGTTCTCACAAAACTGTAATTATTAATGAAATTTAAGTAGATAGGATTCTGAATATGGAGAAAAATCAAACAATATTTAGTTTTATAGTAGATAAGTATGCGCGAGGCCATGTACCTCAATCTCAAATCGCAGTATAGCCGATTATTTTAGCCTTCGTAGATCAGCTTTTGAAATATTAACATCTCTGTCACAAAAATGAGCAGAGCATACTCGTGTATTTTTGTAAGGCTTGAAGTAAGGCTCTTTTCTTTGTTTACGAATAATGCGACTCCAAATCTCTTTCCGTGTTGAATCATTTGGAAATCTGTAATTTAAAAAGTATTTGAAACGTATTTCGTCATCGCATATTTGTATAAACATTGTTTAAGTCTCCTCCTATGCATTTTAGCCAGAAGCTTGATGACAGCAGCAGCTCCGCTCAGTTTGCGTGAAGAAAAGAAAACAGCAATTCAAAATATTTCATGAATCCGATTCTCAGTTTCTATTATATTATAATTTCTAAACTTCCTCTTATTTTTTTCTCTTTTTATTTAATCCTTTTATTGAATATACATAAGTATTATATCAGGTACCAAAATTCAAAATTACTTACATTATGTTCATAAGACAAAAATAAAACACAAATAAAAAATGACGTCCGTACAAGGTTACTTCATTAAATACGTGCGCGATGACGGCAGCGCGCGCATGGCCGCCATTGTGGATTTCGGTAGTAAAATTATCACTTTAAAAATGTGATTATCTAATAATTTAATTGCAACAAAAGTAATATAAGGTTACCTATCGATGATACGATATCCCATGTTCCTTTTTAATCTTTGTGTCATGATTTTTGCCGCCTTTTACAACGCAACTTGGCATTTTTTTGACGGAATGACTTTTCCGAGCAAAGACCGCTGTCGACTGAGTCACGTTGGCCCTAAACTTTCATTTTAGGGCCAGCGAACTGGTGCCATTTCGTCGCGCGGTTGGCCCGGTCCTTACTTTATAAGTCAATGTACATACGTATCTCTGTGAATAAACTTACCCGAGTTATTAAGTCTGACAGGGGGGACGTCGTTGCGTCATTCGATAGGTAGTTGCTGAAAATCAGCGCCGCTGACGATAGGCTCGCCCGTCGTCTCGGCATTTTGCTGAGCAATGACTTTTTCTTGCACAAATACAACGCACGGATTATTATTTGTTCTTGTTGTTTTATTTATTTATTTTTTTTTTTTTGCTATAAAAGTATTATTTTTCCACTTTTTATTCCATGTTTGTTTAGGTTTGTTTTCATTTCATAGTGTCACAATACAGAGCAGAGGCAATGTGGAGTTGTAACACAGATAACTATATGTGTATATGTCAGAGTTTTAAAATTGAAATTGTCTTTGGTCTCACGTCAATCAAAGTTGAATATGAGGTTTTGCTCACATTGTTTTTCAGTGTATTTTGTAATGTTTTATTTTTATAATGTGCGTTTTATTTGTGCAGAATAAGCAGGTTTTATTTCTTCTCTTCTCTTTCTTTCCCGACACGCACTTGGTCGGTTTTTTTTTTTTATCACTTTGCTGGCAAGAAATTCTTGGTGAACACGATTTACTTTGGTACTACTGACCAAACTTTCGATGTGAACCTTCTCTTTTGCGACAGCCACGACTGACGAACGATTGTTAAGTTTTCCGAAAACCAAAATTGTACAAAATTAATCGAAAACTATTTTATTTACTCCCTCTATCTTCACAGACGAAAACATTAACATTGCTGCCACATCGAAATTTGAATATTGTGAAGGGGTAAGTGGGGCGGATTCCCACCAAGGGACCTTTATACACTGAGTGTATTCGAAGTCAGGCACGGAGCAAAATATTGAAGTTAGTGTATGTGTGCATAGTTTTTAACCGACTTCAAAAAAAGGAGGTTATCAATTCGACACGTACCTATGTCTGTATGTATTATTGGAACAGCAATATATTCACATTTATGTTAATCTATTAGGGCTTCCAAACAATCAATCTGCCTAGCCTTTTCCCTACTATGTAGGGGTCAGCTTCCAGTCTAACCGGATGCAGCTGAAAAACAGTATATTACATGGAGCGACTACCTATCTGACCTCCACAATCCATTAACTGGATAATACGATACCCCTTGGTAAGACTGGTTGTCAGACTTTCGGGCTTCTGACGACCCGTAACGACTGTCAAAGATCCACGAATGACAACCGGGACAAACGGCTTAACGTGCTTTCCAAGGCACGGAAGAGTCTCGGTATGTAAAGATGATCAGCCATTCAAGGACCGACCCCGGCAAGCATAGCTTAACCTGATCCGTGCGGCTGTTATTACTTAGCCACGAGCTCCCCTTAGCCAGGGCTTCCAAACAATTACACAAAATTTTATAGGTGTACGTAGGCTGCGTTGTTGAACAGTGAACCATCCTTTTTTCTCAGTCACATAACTTGCTAAAAAATAAAACTAAGATTTTGGTTTGGTGTCATCGTTCAGGTTATTCCATAAGGTTTCTCAGTTTCAAGTTACAGAAAGCCAGAGAAACAAACTAAGACCCTTAGAGGTTTTTAAAAAAATGAAATTTGGCTCACTGTGTTCAGAAGCTGTTAAGTTTTTTATGAAAGTTATTTTATTTGTTTTAGGTTTTTGTAGACGGTTTTTACTTTTTTTAAGTATATTTATTACTTATAAAATCATTGGTTTCAACATTTAACACCTTTCGCGCCATGTGTATCTTTTTCTCACACATTTTCTGGAAATTGTGTATCCCTAAAAACTTTTTTACAAAAAAATACAACCGACTTCCAAAAACAACACTAGAAAGTGATAAAATAACTTTAATTTCGGAAGTCGGTGTCTGGTTAAATTTATTTTCTTTTTTTGCCACCGACTTCCGAAATTAAAGTTATTTTTTCACTTTCTAGTGTTATTTTTGGAAGTCGTTTGTATTTTTTTGTAAATAAGTTTTTATTTTTCTCTTTTTAGTTGTGGTACCTACCTTACACAAATTCTATTACCACTACCTGCAAAACCAACTAGAACATCATCCATATAAAAGTGGGGAAAAAGTCCGTTTTATTGAAGCTAACTCAAAAACTACCCAAGCAAAGTTAATCAATTCTATATGGGACCAACTTTGAGGTATACCCTTTCGAATTAATCAATTTTTTTTCAAATTGGACGACTCTGTAAAAAGTTCATACATAAAAATAAAAAAAAAATACGTTTCGAATTGAGAACCTCCTCCTTTTTTTTCGTCGGTTAAAAAGTATACACATCTTTCTACTTCGTAAAAGCGCTGCACGTTTTTGGCATATTTTTAAACGCTTACCAGAAAAGTACCTATTTTACTACCAAAAAATTCGAAATACCTGCCATGCTCACCAAAATTAAAACCATTTTATTGTGAATTTACATCTTTAGAAAACTGACAGCAGTTCGACCTGTCTGCTGGGTTTGAAGGAACCTAACCAACCAAACCTCGGGGTGCCCCTGACGTCGACCGTCTAGGGTTAGGGTTTTCCTCAGCAGGTCGACGCAGATTTGGTGAGTATTTAATTTTTTTGGTATTATTATATTTAATCCCCACGTTTTTTTACATATTTACCTATTATGCAAAAAAATTAAAGCCCTGGCCTGTTACATTTTTTCCGTATAAAAGATCTGGCAATTGGTTCTAGCGCTGAGGCTGTTAAAAAAATCCATAAAAACTTTTATGAAATCATTAGTTCCACGTGCCCTCGCCATCTTTGAACAGGCTCTCTAATCAATGGCCTCTGAGGCTCAGAAACTTTACAGATTCAGTTGAGACAATGGACCTTTCTACTTTGTGTGGGTATTAAGACCTGGGAATTAGAACTTACTTAATGTTTGTTGAAGAAGAGTAATAATTATTTTATTTAGCAAAAAGAAGTAATACATTGCATGTTACATTATTATGGAAGTACATTTGTGCTCAATTTTTGTGAATAATGACCCCTATGCTAGGAAAATCCTGTGTTATAGGGGCCATCCGATTATTTTACAAAATTCGGGAGTTTAAGACGTGTAACAGCAGCGATAGTGTATGAGTAAGCGCGTGAGATGTGGTGTAGTGGGGGAAGTGTATGAGTGTGCGATATGTGATGTATGTATGAGTGTGTAATGTGTGATGTGTGCATAAGAATGTGATGTGTGTCGTGTGTGTGTAGAGAGGGAAGGTGGTTTGGGGTCTGTAAGTGTTAGTGATACTATTAATGATTTATTTGTATAAGGGTTTCATCAGTGCTTCTGTTTCATCATAATCTAGGGTGAGGAGGAGTTCTTTAGTTATTGTTTTACATTTGTGTGTGTTTATTGTATGTATGTTAAGTTTATGATGTATTTTGATGTTGAAGAAGAGTATTTATAAAAAGAAGTTCTTAGGTTATAAAAGGAGGACATTCTTGAAGGTCAGTTTTGTTTATAATGTTCGTCTTTTGTTTTGTTTTTTTGAAGAGTATTTATAAAAAGAAGTTCTTAGGTTATAAAAGGAGGACATTCTTGAAGGTCAGTTTTGTTTATAATGTTCGTCTTTTGTTTTCCTAAGAGATCAGAGCAATATTCTTTGTTCAGGATAGAACGGGTTGCAGGAAATATCCACAGAACGTCTGTTCGTTTATTTATTTCATTAAGTTTACACGTAAATTGGTACTTTTAGTAATAATGAATTAGTTCGGAAGATAAGCAGATTGAAGCCTTATTCATAAAAAAACTAAAATGCTCTACAACCTATTTTAGTTATAGAAGTGTTTTGTCTTCTTCTTTCAAATTCAAGCTGGTTTCAAAATGAAACCAACTCCGATCGATAATATGTTACACAATTAGAGTGCTGGTTTATAGAGCGTTTTAGTTTTTTTATGAATAAGAGGGTAAGTATCTTGACATGGCTCGCGAGGTTGTCGGCATGTGGGATATGGCATAATAGGCAAAAGCCTCGATCAACATCTGAGGCGGCTCTCCAGCTACCTAAGCTGAATTAAGGGCTTGATACAGAAAGCATTAATTTTGGACACGGCACACACAGTTAGGAGGTTCTTCTCTTAGGTGCCCTGACCACCGGTAGCTTGGATCTGTTCCCAATTAAATTAAATTAAATTAAATTAAATAAAAAAAAATCAGACTAGGTCCATATTAATTAGGTTAGTACACCAGTGGTAGTATTGTTAGTTTTGAACAGTAATATTATTAATTCAGACCTAGGACTGTCCCCACCCAGTGTCCCTGAAAGGGACAGTCCGCTCTGGCAGCAATCATTTTTAGAATGCTGTTAGTACTACTATGCAGGCGCTGTAGTAAGGAGGCCGCTTTCTTTCGCATAAGGGCATGGAATCCATCTGTGCGAGCCTCTGCGAACATTCCCGAAGCACTACACCGCCGCGGCAGTCCCAACAGCATCCTAAAACCGGTGGGCTACTATTTTATTTTCATATTTTTAAATGTTTTATTAATGATTTTTCTAAAAATATTTAAAAATGTAATTTGTATGTATTCATATGAAATGAAGGATATTTCTTCCCCTTAAACTTAAGGGGAAGATATATAAAATAATGGTTATACCTGTTGTCTTGTATGGATCAGAATGTTGAGCCACAAAAGGATGAATGAAAGGCAATTGCATTCAGCTGAGATGAGAATGCTAAGAGGGATTTGTGGTGTTACACGAATGGTTAGAATAAGAAATGAGTCATAATAGGGAGTTTGAAAGTGGCCGTGGTATGGGCCTGTGATGCGGAGGAATGAGGAAAATGTCGTGAGGAAAGTTTTGAGTATGAATGTCGATGGCTATAAGAGTAGGAGAAGACCAAAGAAACGATGGATGGTCTGTGTGGAAGATGACATGGCTGACTACCGAGATGACGACTAATACAGAAGTATGAAAAAAAAGGGCAATGTTGTACCGATCCCAAAGAGACTGGCATAAGGACAGGAAAATGACAATGAAATGAAATTTTGACGACACGGTTGGCGCAGTGGTTGAGCGATTGACTGCTGCGCAGCATGTCGCGGGTTCGATTCCCGCACGGAACAAATATTTGTACGACCTACAAGTATTTGTTCCGAGTCTGGGTGTTTTTCTATCTATAATATGTATGTATTTACAAAAAAAAAAAAAAATGTATATAAGTAGTTTATCAGCCATCTCGTTACCATAACACAAGCATTAGGTTGCTTAGCTTGGGGCTAGATGGCGTTGTGTGATATGTCCAAACATATTTATTATTTTATTTATTTATTTTATTATTTAAATAAAGAAAATAATAATTATGTTTAGTAAAAGCATTTTTAAAGAATAAACGGCTTCCGATTAACATTTCGCAACAGCAGTGCTATTCTGTACAAATCTCACCGTGAAAACCCCCTTTCCCTTTCGCCCAGAACCGTGCTGGAGAGCGGACGCGTGTCAAAATTAAATTAAAATTATTTACTATCTCAGTTCTCCGTACATAGTAATATCGCACTTAAGATAGTGGTGAAAGTGTTCAACATCGTAACTACAGACGGACGAGTGCTTAGCGCGAGGTGTGAGCATACCGCGCTCCCTCCGGTCAGTCTTCGCCCCCGCGCGAAGAGTACGTGCTTCATAATTGCCATCCCGGTCACCCGCGTAGTCTGATTGATAAGTTGACGCAAATTGCGGCGAGACAATTCTATGAACGACTGCGCACGGAGAGTAATATAATATACCTACCTTACTATGCCTCTTCGGCGTACACCTCCCAACACGCCTTCTAAGGATGAAACCGTTGAACCCAACGTCTCATCTCGTGCGATAACCCAATCCGGTTCAACCCCAAACCTAACTGCAATTGAGCATGAGAATGTCACCACAAGGTTCAAACGTAAACGGGATGAAGTGCCTGCCTGTATGGAGGAGATCCGTCAACTGATGACTAAAGCTGCAGCACAAACTGAATCAAAGTTCGCGGTGTTGCAGGCGACGATATCCGCAATTAGTACTCAAAATGAAGACATAAAAACCAGTATTGCATTTATTTCCAAGCAGTACGACGATTTGATCGTCAAAATTGGCCAATTAGAAACGGAACGTCGGGCAGACCGCTGTCTTATTCAACGTCTGGAAGAATCAGTTGAAAATCTAGAAAGACAGTTGCATTCCACCAGAATCGAAATAAAAAATGTGCCCAAAAGATCTGGCGAAAGCAAAATCGATCTCTGTGAGCTTGTGAAGTCAACGGCTTCTGCCCTTAACACGCCGATCCAAAGTCAGGATATTAAAGATGTGTTTCGTATCAACAAAAAAGATGACCCGTCATCGTCACAAATTATTGTGGAGTTCTCAAGCACCGCCACCAAGGATACTATAATAAAAGGAGTACGGCAATTTAATATTAAAAACAAAACGTGTAAATTGAACACAACTCATTTAAAGCTATCGGGCCCTGCAAAACCAGTCTATGTAGCTGAAAAGTTAACCTTGAAGGCGCAGCGTTTATATTATCTCGCACGTTCATTTGCCAAAGACAATGCCTTTAAGTACTGTTGGACGTCATATGGTAAAATATATCTCCGTCAAGCTGAGGGTGGGAAGCAAATTCCTATACGCAAGGAAGAAGACTTAGACATTCTTCGACTAAATAAGTGACTAGGAATTTGTTATTGTGCTTCTCTGGTTGTCTTTGCTTTGTTAAATAATTGTTACACTTTGTATTTACTCCAGGTGAAACTTTTACACACAATACTACACCTGAAACCGATTAATCACTCGCACACCAACAATAAGCAAAAAATAAATATTTTACATGTATATACATATGTACCGGGATACCTATCTTACACATATTATATAATTATTACACTTTGTATTCAATCCATAATAACCTTTTACACCAATCACTATATTTCAAACATCATAATCACTCGTACACTCACAACAAACACAAAATGGATATTTTTACATCGATATGTATACACAACACAATGTACATGGGAGTATATTATTTGTGGTTATCGCACAGCAGGTATTAATATTATATTCTTAGTTCATAATTTTACTGTGACAGCGTTTTGTTTACTTATACAATGACTCATTCTATCATAAATACTTCTACTGAATTGGATAATATAGCCATTGCGTCTGCTTATAATTGCGACACTTTGACGTGTAATACTCTCATTGGTAATAACAACAAGTCACTGAATATTTTTTCTCTAAACATTCGTAGCATATACAAAAACTTAGACAATCTATTAGTATTATTACACAGTCTAGCATTTGAAAATGACGTCATTATTTTAACGGAGTGTTGGCTGCACGTAAATAAAAATGTCCCATCTATTGATAACTATAACACATATATTTCTAAAAAATACTTAAACAAAAGCGACGGTATCGTAATGTATGTAAGGAAATCAATTGCGTGTTCCGTGGTGGAGCCGGACTATTCAGGTGCTAACTTTTTATTATTACATATTGAACCCGATATATTTATACTGGCCGTATACAGGTCGCCGTCTATACATTGCATAGATAGTTTCCTAGACTCGTTAGACAATATTTTGCGCCCTTTAAATTCTAGCAATAATGTATTACTGATCGGAGACATCAATATTGATATTAAAATTAATAACACAGACAGATGCAGTGCCTCGTATCTGAATTTAATGGCAGAAATTGGCTTATTGCCTGCTCATACCTATCCCACCAGAATGCTCAACTGTCTCGACCACGTTATGATGAAAACCATTTGTTCTGCAACTGTATGTGTCATTGATTCCTGTATAACAGACCATTTTCCAGTGATTGTCTCATTAAGTATTTCCACACGTGGAATTATGAACAAAGATTGTATTGTAAACAAATTAGACATAAAAACGTGTGTTAGTCAAATAGAGACTCTTGATTTCTCCTTTATTAAGTCTATTCCTGATGCAAACGCTGCCGCCACTGCTTTTGTAGATAAACTATCAAAAATTATAAAAGCGAATACTAAAGTCTACCAAACAACTTGTAAAAAAAGAATTCTTAAACCTTGGATTACAAGTGGGCTTTTGCGCTGTATTAGACATAGGGACCGGCTCCATAAACAACACAAAAAGAGCCCTACTGACTACACCTTGGAAATTACGTTTAAACGTTATCGGAATTACTGTAATTCTCTGTTGAGAAAATTGAAAACAACTTATGAAAAGTCCTTACTCCAAAACGCCAAAACTCCCAAAGATTCGTGGAAAGCAATAAAGTCCATAATTAACTATACTGATGATAAATCAACTGCAGATGGCTTATTAAGTTCTAATTCAAACAATATTAATAAAATCAATCAATATTTTTCACAAATTGGTAAGCAGCTTGCCGATGCCATTGGTCCTACGCGTAACCCTATTTACAATTTTAAAGTCCCTAGCAACCTTAATTCTATCGTTCTCTTACCGCCGGATGAAGCTGAAATTGAAGCAATACTATTAAACCTTAAAAATAACTGTGCTACTGGCTGGGACTCTATTCCAGTTCAGTTACTTAAACTGTGCAAAAATATTATAGTCCCTCCTCTCACTTACCTCTTTGAACTTTGTTATGCTCAAGGTATCTTCCCGGATGTGTTTAAGAGAGCTCTCATTACTCCTGTGCACAAGGGCAGGAATCGAGATGATGTGTCGAATTATAGGCCTATCTCGGTATTGTCCGCGCTTTCAAAACTATTAGAAAAAACACTTAATAGTAGACTCATTCAATTTTTTGAAAGTAAAAATATTTTGGCTAACAGTCAATTTGGCTTCAGAGCGTCTAAAAGCACCGATGATGCAGTTAGTCAGCTTACTGATTTTGTATCATCTAAAGTTGATGAAAATCAAAAGTGTATAGGAGTTTTCCTTGATTTAGCCAAAGCATTCGACACTGTCTCGATTTCAGCACTTGTTAATAAGCTAGATATCATTGGCGTAAGAGGAACGGCCCTAAAAATGTTTGGGGACTTTTTGTGTAACCGTAGACAGCAGGTAAAGATTGGAAACTATGTTAGCTCTGATGCAAATGTTGTCTATGGCGTTCCTCAGGGCAGTATACTCGGCCCAAGTCTCTTCCTGGTGTACATCAATGACCTATGTCTTCAACCACTCTGCAACGGTAAAATATTTACGTATGCTGACGATACTGCCGTAATATTCCATGGAGAGACTTGGGACGAGGTACGTTGCACTGCCGAGAACGGCCTCCATCGACTTGGCCAATGGCTCGAAGCCAATCTCCTTACTCTCAATATATCTAAAACTTCATTCATACAATTTTCATTTTCCAAAACTAACCTTATAAACGTTAATATTAAAGTTCATTCTTGTAATTATCCTAATAGTAATTGCTGTTCTTGTCTTTCTATTAATAAAGTTACACAGGTCAAATACTTAGGTGTTATTTTAGATGAGAGGCTAAGTTGGGAACCCCATATAAGTCTTGTTACGGGTCGCACTAGGAAGCTAATCTGGGTTTTCAAAAAACTTAGGCACGCCGCGGAATTTCCTCTTCTTCGTAATATATATTATGCTTTAGCTCAATCCATACTTGGATATTGTGTAGGGGTCTGGGGTGGTGCCTGTAAAACCCACATGATGCAATTAGAAAGGGCTCAAAGGTCATTATTGAAAGTAATGACTTTTAAACCCTTTAGATATCCGACTAAGCAATTGTATGAAAATTGCGAACTGTTAACAATTAGACAATTATATATATCCCAAATTATATTAAAAAAACACAAGCAAACTCCCTGTGATGTAAATGTGTATAAGAGAAAACGTGTTACTGCTAATGTATGCTTACCTGTCAGATGTCGGACGGCTACGGCTAGACGACAGCAATCTTATAGGTCATCCTACTTATACAATAAAATAAATAAAATAATAAACATTCATCCTCTTACTGTTCGAGAAGCTAAAATGAAAATTAAGAACTGGCTACTTCAATTAAACTACGACCAAACAGAAATGTTATTCATTGATTAATATTCCCTACTACATATATCACATACCTCACCGACATCTAACATCCATCACACACACACACACCCTCACTCACTCACACACACATGTACACAATCACGTTATCTACATACATAAACTCAACATGTGTAAACCTAACCCATCACTTATTTGATTTATTTCATCTTATTATTATTATTATTATTTTTTACTTTTTTGTTCACAATTTGTATCAATTAGAAAGTGGGAGAGGGCACTGACTTCTGTAATACAGGTTTTTACCTAGCTCAGAAGTCAGGGTTTTCATAGGATTCTTGTAAAAGTTTGTGAATAAATTTATTATTATTATTATTATTAAAAAAAACCTAGGTGAAGTGAGTTGTCATTCTACCTAATGCTAGATGGGATTGACACTATTGACAGCTCACTCCACGCTCACTTCACCTAAGTTTTCGCGGTGAGATTTGTACAGAATAGCACTGCAGCTCTGGAATAAGCATTTGAAATGTGTCGTGCGACCCGTCTGTTCGTGAACAGAGTATTATACTCGTAAAAAGCTGCATACATGCTTTTCCGTCATTTATTTTGTCATAGAATAGACTACATGAAGCCAATTAGATCCGCACTGACACACACTCATCCACACTGTCCAAGTGCACACGAGGCAGACACAATAGTTAACCAATCGCCATAAACCCAATGTGGTTCACTGAACCGGGAAAGGGTTAAGAACGGATATACGTTTATCTCTATGTGAGTATACAGGGTGTTAAAGTAATTACGTCCCATAGCTTAGGGGTATAAATAAATAAAAACATAAAAAAATTATTGCAGGATCATCCTTATTTAGTACCTACTAACTTAAAATAGCAATCAATCTGCCTAGTCTTTTCCCAACTATGTTGGGGTCGGCTTCCAGTCTAACCGGATGCAGCTGAATACCATTATTTTACATGGAGCGACTGCCTATCTGACCTACACAACCCATTAACTGGGTAATACGATACCCCTTGGTAAGACTGATTGTCAGACTTTCGGGCTTCTGACGACCCGTAACGGCTGTCAAAGATCCACGAATGACAGCCGGGACCAACGGCTTAACGTGCTTTCCGAGGCACAGAGGAGTCTCGGTATGTAAAGATGGTCACCCATCCACGGACCAACCCCGGCAAGCGTAGCTTAACCTGATGGATCGACCCATGCGGCTGTTATTACTTAGCCACGAGCTAACTTAAAATAGCAATCGATTAGAATTAAAATTATTTTATTTGTTTAAGGGTTGATTGTTCAATAGTCAGATAATTTTTATCAGAGGAATAAATATAGCGGTTTGACAGCTTTTGTATTGAAAATATGTCAAACTGTCACATTTATTCCTCAGGTAAAAGTTATCTACCTATTGAACAATCGGCCCTAAATCAGGCGGACTCTTCGTATCTTCTTAGTAAGATATGTTTCAGATGTCCGCGTATTAGTACTCGTAAGAAATCTCTCTTCTGCATTCCCTTTACTAGAACTAACTATGGTGCTAGTACACATTTGTTAAAAGATCTTGTCGTTCATATGACAAATTAATGAATGTGTTTGTATGGATATTTTTCACGTTTCCCTCTCAAAATTCAAGAAGTCTGTTCGAGACGTTCTTGCAGCAAAATTACGATTTGTATTTTGATATTTTTAATATTATTGTTATTCTTTTCATTTTCATTGTTAAATCATTTTGATATGTTTTTTTCCTTTTGATAGCGGCCGTCGTACTTTCTAAATTATCAAAATTTGTATCAATAATGTGTGGAAACTGTTTTGGATTATGTATTGCTATTTTGTACCGTTTTCTTGTATTATTGTACCTGTTTGTTTCCCAAATAAAATAAAATAAAATAAATGCTTCAATTACTTACCTACTATCGAACAAAAAATGACAAGTTAAAAAAAAAATTAAAGCATTTAAAAGAATAAAATAATTTCATTTCTTACGATTGCTATTTTCAGTTGTTAGGTACTAAATTAGGTTGATCTTGCAAATTTTTTTTAGTTTTTTTTTTATTTTTTTTTCCTGGGTTCCTTTATCGATACTGAACCTACCCCTAAGCTACCTATGGCACGTAATTACTTTAACACCCTGTATTAACATCATTAGCGGTCATTTGGAAAACTGACTTGATACGTTTAGGTACGGTTAAGGAAATAAATTGTCTATCAAATAGACACAATACGTCAACTGGTCATGTTGTAACCATTTTATACAGCTTTCAAAGAATTACAGTTGTGAACAATGTTATACAGGGTGGTAGGGACATTGACGAGCAACCTGTTACGATATATTCAAACCGTGCACCTAGCTTCTGGCGTTTCATAAGTGTGCCCATGTAGGTTTATGTGCAATAAAATGTTTTTTTTATTTTATAGTCACTTTAGTTACTCGTATACTCAAACAGGAGCAGTGGTGGCCCAGTGGGTAATGGCCGTGACTTACGAGTGGTAGATCGTAGGTTCGAACCCAGTCAGGCGCTTTACTTTGTGTAAAGTATTCCATCACCACTGCACTCCTTAAGTACAGTGGGCTGCATCAATAAAAAAAAAATATAAAAAAATTAAAATTAAAAAAAAAAAAAAAAAAAAAAAAAAAAAAAAAATTATTAAAATTTTAAAACAACTGAGGTACCCAATTGATGCAGCCCACTGTACCTATATTCTTGCAAATAAATATCATTCATTCATTCTCAAAACGGTGAAGGAAAACATCGTGAGAAAACCGGCTTGTCCTAGAACCAAAAATTCGATAAAACACGTGACATGTACCAACCGACACTGGGCCCACTTGGTGGATTACGGCCCACTCCTTCTCACCGAGAGGATGCCTGTGTCCCAGCAGTGGAAACATCATAGGCTGATTATTTATACTCGAGAAATAAAAAATAGCGATCTCTTGAACTAACCTCGTTTGACCTACGAGTGACTGAATAAAAAAATGGCCGCCACCAGTCGCAGAGTCACCGCGTAACCGTGGCTTTCCATTTTCAAATAAATTTACGTCAAAGGGTACAAATTCAAAGTCGATATGATATATGTGAACCGCAAACTTGTATTTCGATTCGAATTTTGAATTCGGTGTACTTACACGATTTGAAAATCGTACGTCTTTTGATATGTATGAAATGTGGCTTGGGCATACCTTGGGAATTCGATAAGACGATTCTCTTCGATACGAGTATATTTATGCATAATGTACAAGGCTTTAGTTTAAATACATTTTCTTTCCATCTTTGCATTATGCACGTTAATGGCTGGTTTACACAGTGCCAGCTGCTGACTAGACAGTAGACAGCTGTTCACACTGTGTACTCGCAAGTCAGTAGCTCGGCTTGCCTTGGCTGTTTTCATTATGAGAGTAGCTCATAATGTACTGTCATAATGAAAACTACGCCTAGTCTCTTGCGACTGACTGGCGAGCTACTACCGAAAGCGACTGAACGATGCGAGTGATCTGCGAGCTGCTGCCATGCGATTGATGGTTAAAAATAAAAAATGTTGAAGTTACTCGGCAGCGAGCTATTGTTCAACTTGTAAGTGCGAGTAACTCGTATGATACGTACACACAGTGCGAGTTACTGCACTGCAGCTACTCGGTAGGCCGATTCGCACGCTAGCTCGCATTGTGTAAACTAGCCCGCGTAAGCGCCAGCGAAATTCAAATTTTCTTACCTTTTTGCAATTTGAAGGTCAGTATCCGGTTGTACGTTGATCTAAATATGATTCGCGAACGTAAGAAATCTGTATTTATAGAATTATAATCATTAAAATCATCAATACAAATCTCTACGTTCTCTACGTTATTGAATGACTATACTATTAACATGAAATTTTGACATTTGAGGCCAATCCTAACCTAACCTAACTTAAGGAGTTGTTGTTGTTGTTGTTGTTGTTGTTGTTGTTGTTGTAATGTTTGAACTTAACTAGTTTTTGCCCGCGGCTTTGCTCGTGTTAATTTGGAATTTGACAATCTGCTTGGTAATTCAATCATGATTCAAAAGACACGTGGCGCCATCTATTATCATAAGAACGTTATTGCTGTTTTCCTCGGAAACAGGGGCCGTACTATGACGTGATAAAAGTTCATGAATACATCATGATTCCGTTAAGAAAAAGGATGGTGCTATAGGTCGTATAATAGCTTCGTCTCTCTTTCTCTCACTGGCCAGTACGTTTTCGGGATAAAAAGTACCCTATGTCCGTTTCTGTACACCTGACAACGTAATATGCAAAATTTCAGGATAATCGGTTGAGTGGTTTAGGCGTGAAGAGATACAAACAAACAAACTTACTTTCGCATTTATAATATTGGTCAGGATTCTGTAAATACATATTTGTTATGGTCGCGAATCATAGAACACTTTCTATTCTGAGCTACAAATTGCAAAAATCGTAAGAAAATTTTAATTTCGCTGGCCACCTAGCGCTTGCTCATTAAAAAGGCATTGGTGACACGAAGATTTATGGTTTCAGTTCTTGGCAGAGGTTTAATACCACTGACATGTGCTAATGAGACTTCTTCATAGGCTTGTAGCTAAGAAAAACGTCGTGGAGAAATCTGGATGGTAGTCTGAATTTGAAATCGCCAATTTGCAGTAAGAGTAGTCATCATTGCGAGTCTTTCCTGTGTGTGAAGAGGTTTTTGCTATGCATTTTTAGGGTTCCGTACCTCAAAAGGAAAAAACGGATCTCTTATAGGATCACGTCTGTCAAGACCCTTTTTCTCTGGAACACGTGGAGGTATCGTATCAAGTTGAAATGAATATCAATTATGTAAGTCTAAGTCCCTTGGAGTCCTAAAAAAAGTCAACGCAGTAAAAAATACGGTAATTTACGCGATATATTTTGATACTCGCAAGTAAATCAAAACCTCTAAGGTCAAAATCTCTAAGGTCGGACTTTTAACTAGCTGCAGTAAATTGACACTTGCTATCATTTCTAAGAAGAAAGAAAGAAGAAGAAGAAGAAGAGAATAAAAAGAAGGATAAGAAATTTAATTTTACTGCAGCTAATTAAAAGTCCTATAGTATAGTTCGACACGCATGTGCAAGAATGTCAGTGCCCTGTTTTTCCTAGAATTACACGGATTTACTCGCCTTAATGAAGCTATTATAAATAGCTCTCACATTCACTTATAATTCATGTTACACATTATGATAAAAGCTGCCATAAATTATTTTCCTTTGTTTACGCTAATTTGTAACTTTTTAGTTGAAAGAGTAATTACATTAGCTTTTCTTGTAACTTCACCGTCACAATCTGTATTAAGGGCACCATGAAACATGAATACTTACTTAATTAATTAATATAAAAACAAAAACTAAAACCTGACTACTGAAAAAAACACGCTCTAAAAAGTATGAAACAAGAAAATAATTTCTTATCTGAAAAAAAAAAGATAGACAAATTATAAATCCGAAGTCAGACGTAATCTGCTCGATTTATGTCCTACATGACGTTTGAATCCGGATTTTTAATTTGTCGGTCTTTTTTTCAGATAAGAATATTTTCTTGTTGCATACTTTCTACTCCGTTTTGCTTCGCCGTAGTGAAGTAAGTATCTTTTTATCAACTTCGACCGACAGACAGACAGACAAACGGACAACGAAGTGATCCTATAAGGGTTCCGTTTTTTTTTTCTTTTGAAGTACGGAACCCTAAAAACAGAACAATGAACTTTATACACCACGACATTAAAGAGTAGTTAAACTAGCGAGTATGATATTCTCATTAACTGTTAACCGGAGATGTTACAGCTTCATTAACCGTAATGGTTTGCGGTTAAACTTTATTTAAAGGCCAGTACAAGCTGGTTCGGGTTCTAATTAGTAAGCTCACGTTACCTACAAAGATAAAAATGGCTGTTTATATACTAGGCTCGACTATAGATGCCGCCGGTGTCGCGAGTAGTTCGAAAGAGATACCGTGGCCCTGGCACGGGCAACTGAAGGAACATGGGTGGGTTTTACTCAGTAAAAGTCTGACACGCCCTCCCGCTCTGCCCAGAGCGGGAGAAGTTATTTGATGATTTCCCATCCACAAAAAAAAAATATAATAATAAAAAAAAAAATAACAAAAAAAAAAAGGTTCGACTATAGATGGGAAATTTCCTTTGTTGCATTTTTTTACGGTTCCGCATCCAAAGAGTGTTAAGGCAAAATTGCCAGGGTAGCTCGCGATATTCAAATTTTATTTATTTATTAACCCGTCGCGCGCTAATTAGCAGACACAATTGAAATTCTATTGTTATCTGTACACATGGTGTGCAATCGACATTTTAAGAGTTAAAACTTTATGCATAAATAAAAAAATACTGTACAAAGGCGGATTTAATGCCTGAGGCATTTTTTTGAGAGAAGACATGGCAGGTTCAGCATAAGGGATAGATAACCCGAAAAAGAATAAATACTAGTAAATACATACATAGGTACATATAAACAAACTAAACTTTGTCAGGAGAAATAACGATAGGTAGAGGAGAAAAAGAATCCAGCAAATCAGCGCTGGGATGATTCTGCCAACTTTATACGAATATGTTCACGTGCCTTCACTTTGAAAGACAACCGACTGGTTGCCATCCTGAAGTTCAGAGGGAGTGCAAATTTTCTTACTTTTCTTGCAATAGGTTGTATGTTTATCAAAATACGATTCGCGACCGTAACAAGTATTTATTTACAGAATTGTTATCATTAAAGTATCAATACAACTCTTTTGTCCCTACTTTTTAGGGTTCCGTACACAAAGGGTAAAACGGAGCCCTCTATTGCTGTCACTCACTAGTCACAGACGACGGACAGACGTCCGTCGTCTGTCACACAGGTTTTACAGCCAAAGGGTTGGAGCTACAGTATTCAAATTTTCACAGTATAACTATCTAGCTGACCCAAAGCGATACAAATTGTCAAAAAATATTTTTAAATGTTTTGAAAAATTCTTTCAAGCAGACAAAGGGAGCCCAAAAAAAAATTTTGAGCTGCCCCATTGAGTGGGATATTGTTGTTTAGAACTCGTTGAGTAGATAAATACCGTATTTTTGTTTTAAAAAGTATTGGAAAACAAAGGAATGAGAAGCTACCAAAGTCTGCTTTTTTTGCAAAATTTTGTTCCGCAGAACTTTTTAACTTCCCATTGACCTATGAACTTGAAAATTGGTGATAATGTTTATTATTGCGTATATTTTACTAACATAATACCAATACATTCATAAATCAGATTTGGTACGGAACCCTAAGCATGCGAATTCCGACACGGGCTTGGCCGGTTTTGTCTCATCATCTATCATTTATAATTTTTCAACACACTTGCTCGTAAAGTGAGCCTTATTACATCATTCTTAGGGTCATAAACCGAACTATAACACACACGTGCATAATAATATTACACACTAGTGCATAATAGAATTATACCTACGAAGTTAAGTTAGTACCTAACTGCAAATTATAAGCGAGTAAACAGAGCATTTTCAATTTAACCGGATAATACAGTTTTTTTTTTTGTAAAAACAAAGAGGTTTTATGCCGCTGAAAATCCACTAACATTTTTGGAATAAAGAAATGTGTCCCTAATTAAGACGAAACATTTATTATGATCAAATTATTTCTAACTCACAATAATTTTTTATAAAATATTTTCATTTTATCACTAAAATTATAATTTTGAAGTAGGCTGTATGGCTAAGTATATGCAATCAATCAACCTTACATTTGGCGCGTGCAAAAAAAAAAAAACTTGATAATTTTCATATTTTGTTTGTATCGCATTTGTTGCAGTGTGGTAAATAATTGTAAAAATGACAAGTTTTATTACAGAAGATGAATAATTGATAGACCCCTCCAGAAATACTAAATGCAGCACAAAATTCAAACGAAAGCCTAATACCTGCAAAATCTAGAGAAAAGTACTTAGCTGCTTACGATAGTTTCCTACATTGGAAGAGCAACAAAAAAAACCAGTCATTTTCTGAAAATGTGTTCTTGGCGTATTTCTCTGAACTCGCCAATTCATACAAACCCACTGTGGTGCATCTAATCCATGTTAAGAAACATGGTTAAGCTCAAACATGGTGTTGATATCAAAACGTACTGTAACCTGATGGCATTTTTTAAGAGACGCTCGGATGGATATATTGGTCGGAAATCTAAAGTTTTGTCACCAGCCGACGTTGAAAAGTTTTTGAATGTGGCTCCGGATAGTCAGTATCTAGCATCAAAGGTACGTTTAATATTTTTAATCGAAACGTATCTACAATATATCACTTATACTCGTATATCACGTAACCTTAGCATAACTTCTTAGAACTAATTAATTGATTTCTTTGCAGGTTGCCTTAATATTCGTGTTACTGGTGCTTGTAGACGACAAGAGCTGTAAAATATTACAACAAAAGATGTAGAAACCCACGGAGATATGCTTCTTGTCGAAATTACCCAGACTAAAACCAAGATTCCACGATCTTTTACAATCCAAGGAACGTTTCGTGAAACAGTGAAAAAATACCAAGATCTTTGTTCAAGAAAAACAAAGAATGACCGCTTTTTCCAAAACATTCAGAAAGGAAAATGTACCGCACAAACAATCGGCATTAACAAATTTGGTAATATGCCAAGAGAAATAGCGAAGTATTTAGGTTTGCCTGAGGCCGATTTTTACACTGAACACAGTTTCAGAAGAACGTCGGCTACAATGTTGGCTGATTCGGGGGCTGATATACTAACTTTAAAGCGACATGGCGGATAGCGTTCTGATGCAGTCGCTGAATCGTACATAGAAGACTCGACTCAATTCATAACAAAGCGAAAATCAGTGACAAAATAACGCAAGCCATTAATTTGGAGCCAAAGGCAAAAAAGTTTTGCCCCGAACCACAAACGTGTACATCTCGTAGCACGAGTTATTTGGTGCCTTCTCCTTCCAGTAATTTGTATGATTTACCTTTGTCGCCGACATTTACACAAAAAGTAAATGAAGGTACTAAAGAAGTGGCAAGTACCGATGTAACACAAACTGTGAAATTGCCATAAAAAACAAACCAATATCGTTTTGAAAATTGTACATTCACCAATTGTTTTAATAATTAAACGATTTATGCAATACATGTTTGTTTTTTCCTCGCAAGTGTGTTGAAAAAGTGCGTATGAAACTCGTGAGCAACTTGCTCACTAGACACTCGGCTAATTTACGCCCTCGCCAACGGCTCGGGCTGCAACCCACAGCCTCGTGTATAATTAGCAACTTTAGCTCACTTGCATCATAATATACTATAGTCGATACGAATAAGTATTCTCCTAAGACTAATACCTAAGTACTAGAAGGTACTCTTCCGTAAGTTCACCTATAAGTACCTATCTATCGCCAAAACACTTCTCAAAACCTCAATAGCACATTATCTGCTAAAGCTAAAGGCACACTCACGCTAAGTGCTTCTTAGTTTACGTGACGTCACACAAGGAAGTGCCGCGATCTATGCACAATGAATTTAAGTACCGCTTATGGGTAATAATCAGCTGACAGACAGGATTAAGTTTCGGTATCGTAGCGTTCCTGCTACGGCGTAGCGGTCTCGTAGCGATGGCGTAGCACTTAGCGTAGCGATTTTTTGATAGTTTACACAAGCGACCCGCCCCTGTTTCGCGCGGTTTATACACTTGACAAACCATCGACATTTCTTTGTTATGTGTAAGTTTAATATAAATGTATTATCCACATAAATTTTCCGGAAGAACCCACGTTTTAGTGTCTGTCTGCGACTTTAATTTACAATACACAAAATAAAAGAAAAAGAATAATTACGAATGTAAGGAAAATAAAAAAAATATTTGAAAAGTTCTTATTTGCAACTGTAATTCTATAATTACGATTACAAATAAAAACTTTTTAATTTCATTTTATGCCTAGCTGTGTTATCCTAAACTTGAGGTCTTTTAATAATGCTTGCTAGACGCAGGTCTAACACACTTAGAAACAGCATTAAAAGAGAATTGAATACACCATGTGATAGTACTAATACAATTTTAATGTTCTTTCTTTTTAGGGTTCCGTACCTCAAAAGGAAAAAACGGAACACTTATAGGATCACTTCGTTGTCCGTCTGTCTGTCTGTCTGTCTGTCAGTCTGTAAAGACCCTTTTTCTCAGGAACGCGTGGAGGTATCAAGTTGAAATTAATATCAAATACGTAAGTCTATGGTCTCTTGGAGTCCTAAAAAACTCAAGCTTCTAAGTCAACGCAATAAAACCTAAGGCTATTTATTTTTTGATACTCGCTAGTAAATCAAAACCTATAGGGTACTTCCCGTTGTCCTAGAATCATGAAATTTGGCAAGAAATAAGCTCTCATAGCACAAATAAAGAAAAAAGTCTGAAAATTGTCAATTTGTAATTCTATCATATAAAAAAGAAATTACTCTGTCAGTCTGTCATGACCCTTTTTCGCAGGGACGGGTGGAGATATCAAGTTGAAATTAATATTGAATACGTAAGCCTATGGTCCCTTAGAGTTTTAAAAAAATCAAGTTTCTAAGTCAACGCAATAAAAAAATGCGGCCATTTTGCGACATGTTTTGATAATCGCAACTGTCGCAAGTAAATTAAAATCTATAGGGTACTTCCCGTTGTCCTAGAATCATGAAATTTGGCAAGAAGCAAGGTCTTAAAGCACAAATAAAGGAAAAAGTCCGAAAATTGTTAATTTATAATTCTATCACATATAAAAATATTTTCAAGATTGTCAGCCTGTCAAGACCCTTTTTCTCAGGAACGCGTGGAGGTATCAAGTTGAAATTAATATCAGTTCTAAAAAAAATAATCTTCTAAATCAACGGAGTATAAAAATACAACCATTTATGCGATAATCGCAAGTAAATCAAAACCTATGGGGTACTTCCCGCTGACCTAGAATAATGAAATTTATCAAGAAGTAAGGTCTCAAAGCACAAATAGAGGAAAACGTCAGAAAAATGTTAATTTGTAATTTTATCCCGTAAAAAAACTTTTTTTAGGATTACAATGTTAAGAGGCCGTATATACTAAATTTAGCCGATTTAGCTATTTAAGTACGTGATTTTACAGACGTAATTTTACGGTTAAAATACTGTATGTCTACTCGTACAAGTTTTAATGCACAACATGAAAGATCATTTCAATTATGATCTAATGAATGAGCTACTTATTTATTTTGTGTCGAGTTTATAAATGCGAGAATTAGGTTGTTTTAAAAGATTTTTTAATACCAAATGTTTATAATATTTAGCTTTTTTTTTAAGAAATGGATTGATTTTAAACTGAAGTTTATTTCTGCTGTTTTAATTTTATGAACGAGAGTTCTCAGTAGCCGAAATCAAAAGCAATTCTTTGCCCATTTTCTTTATAGTTTGACTCAGATAAATATTTTTTTACTCAAAAATTTTATATGAAAGTAGTAAAAAGTGATTCACACATTGTATAAACAACTTTCACACAAATATATTGTAATTCTTCGTTACCCATTAGAAGTCAAAACAATTCGTAAATATGTGATATTCTAAACCTCTTACAGCAAAAATTCACAAAACAGTCGCCGGTTTAGACCTAAACCGGCGACTGTTTTGTGAATTTTTTTTGTGATTAATCAAAATTAAATAATAAAAATAAAAAAGTAGCTCATACTTACATTAGATCATAATTGAAATGCTATTTCATATAGTGCATTAAAACTTATATAGATATAGTATTATACTTGTAAAATCACGTAAATCAGCGAAATCGACAAAATTTCGTGTACGGCCTATGTTTGGTTTTGGGATAAATTCTTTTCAACTACGGAACCCTTCATTGTGCGTGGTCCGACACGCACTTGGCCGGTTTTTTTATGCAGTGTCCAAGCATAATTGTATAGGAAGAACTTTGTCATATGTGCCTGTCAATATCTTCTAACTGAACAAAAACCTCCCAAATCTTATGTTCCATATCTTAAGGTGAATGCGCAAAGGAAGCCTGCGACATTCAAATGTTCTTATGTCGCCTAGCACAAGCAATTTCTTGCTTAAAAGGTGATCTCCAAACCTTGTTTGTCAAAGCTCATATAAAAATTTAATAATAATAAATTGAAATGAAATAAACGAGGAGCTCCTGGCTAAATAATAAGAGCCGCACGGGTCAATCCATCAGGTAAACTAAGCTAAGCTAAGCTAGCTAGGCTAAGCTTGCCGGGGTTGTTCGTGGATGATCTTTACATAACGAGACTCCTCCGTGCCTCGGAAAGCACGTTAAGCCGTTGGTCCCGGCTATCATTCGTGGATCTTTGACAGTCGTTACGGTTCGTCAGAAGCCCGAAAGTCTGACAACCAGTCTCACCAAGGGGTATCGTATTACCCAGTAACTGGGTTGTGGAGATCAGACAGGCAGTCGCTCCATGTAAAATCTGGTCTGGATACCAGATTTTACATGGAGCGACTGCCTATGATCTATGCTGATGATCCTGGGATAGTGGGAAAAAAAAAATGAAATTTATTATTGTATATTATTGATTATTGTATTGTCATCGGGCCCTGTTATGTGTGCAAAATTTCGAATAAATCTGATGATTTCGAATTAATGATGACTTTGTTTGCGAATCCACCCTAAATACAGGCCCGCCAAAAAAAAATAATATAATATAACTCAGTAAAACGAAAACTTATCTGCTGTAGTATTAAGATACATCGTGGATCAAAAGGAAATGATTGATTGATTACCTACTAAACTTGGTGGCCGCTAACATGATCAATTCTCAATCAGCTTCGGAGCTTGTGCAAGAAGGAAGGAACTAGAACCCTGTTCTAGAACACTGTTCTAGAACCCTGTTCTAGTTCCTTACTTTAGAACTATCGATTTGTGTGGTGGTATTTTAAAATAATGTTGCTACGTAGTAATCAATCTGCCTAGCCTTTTCCCAACTATGTCGAGGTCAGCTTCCAGTCTAACCGGATGCAGCTGAATACCAGTATTTACGTGGAGCGACTGCCTATCTGACCTCCACAACCCAGTGACTGGGTAATACGATACCCCTTGGTATGACTGGTTGTCAGACTTTCGGGCTTCTGACGACTCGTAACGACTGTCAAAGATCCACGATTGACAGCCGAGACCGGGGAGTCTCGGTATGTAAAGATGGTCACCCATCCACGGACCGACCTCGGCAAGCGTGGCTTAACTTGATGGATCGACCCATGCAGCTGTTATTACTTAGCCATGAGCTCCTACAATGTTGCTACGTAGTAGGGATATAAATAATAATAATAATACCAGCATATTACAGTCCCACTGCAGGGCAAAGGGCTCTTCTCATACAGAGAAGGCACGAGCACTGATTACCACGCTTGCTCAAGACGAGCTGGCGATTTCAGACTTATATTAACTATAAGTCCAGGTTTCCTCACGATGTTTTCCTTCACCGATGTCAGTAATGTCCAAGATTAACTCAGAAAGTACACATGAATTGAAAAAGTCACATTGGTACTTGCCCGGATTTGAACCCACAACTTCGTGCATGAGAGGCGAGGCGCTTAACCACTGGGCCATCACGAAGGTTCCTTACAAAAAAAAAATGGCATTAGCTAGAATGAAATAAATAAGTATTTTAATCTTTTATACGATTGCGAAGAATCTCCAAATACGGTAAAACGGGGTTATTTTGATAACAGCTTTCGTCTTATGAAAATCAAATTAAATCAAATTCTTCATTCATATCCTAACATAACTAATACTATTAAAAGACTAAAATATGGCATCGAAAAATTGGCAATGCTAAGCCTCTGGCCAAGGTAAAAGCCAGCCCTTGGGTCACGGGAAGTGTCAACCAGCCGCTTGGAGATTTCATTGAATAAACCATGAGCACTCGGACCCCACGGCCCAAGGGTTTCAACTCCAAACGGCTCGAAAATATAATTACCGATAAGGTTATTATACATTCGCCGCTTGAGGTTTTCCGCAGCCGCAGCAGCAGTGCCAGCACAGCACGCAGAGCCAGGAAGATGGGATGGCGCAAGAGTATCGACGCACATTGCGTCCCACACTAAAGGCCTACCCACCTTCCATGGAAATAAAGACATGCCGTCCGTCTCTTGCCATCGTCGCGTGCCAAGCCATTGGGTTCTAATACAGCTGGAACGCCAACGGTGACAAGGGCTCGTCGGATGATGTCATTGTTGTTCGCGTGCCGCGCAAAGCGACCCGCACTTCGGCTGCAAGACAGGCCGTGGTGTCCGAGGCTGTTGACAACTTCACCACAGTGACAGCGATGAGGAGAACAAGAAGGAGCTCTTAGTCGCATTGAAGCAGCTAGGCGAATGTAGGTTTCAATAAGATGATGATGGTGTAAAAATAAGAGGTTCAGTTCGCTACATTTTACTCGAGAGCATACAAATAATAATAATGTTAGTTGTGTCGAAACAGCAGACACACATTTAAAGTGAAATAACTCAATTACATACTAACATACAATTCCTTACGTAATAATACACAATTACCAATGTCAAAATTATAATAATCTAATTAATGTCATATTGTAAAAAAAAACGAAATGTCAATGGTGTCCTCCTTAAACTCAGTTTTGGAGTAATAACATTTATGAATTAAAAATTGTTTCAGTTTCTTTTTAAAAATAATTATTAAGATTCTATAACTGTCATGCGATTTTATTGAAAATAACTGGAGCCATTCGTTAAATACTTTTACGTAGCAGGGCTGTTTTACTGCGATCAACACAAAGAATGTTCGAATCCCTTTTCTTAACCGTGGATCAGCTGGAGTTTTTATTATGAAAAGCTGTGGGTTTGTCTTATAGCAAACACTGCCACCTCAAAGATGTATAATGACGGCAATGTTAGAAGCTTCAAGTATTTAAAATATGGCTTACAACTGGCGCTATAATATTACATACCTTTTATTATTAGAAACAAAACAGAGTTATATACATTGCACACATCCAAATAAAAATATTAAAAAAACATGTAGATATTTCTGTTTCACTGGATAAGGCTGTCACTAAAGTATTCCTGCTCCATCTTCACATTGAAAGGCCCTGACATGTTTTCGCGTACCTCTTATTCTCAACTGTCCCTTGAGTGTAGATTACATATACCGCGTACAATTTATAGGTATAGATTTTTGGAGGCATAAATAGTTTTCCTTACCTTAAACCCAGTAAGCGGTACTCCAACTAAACCTTATTCACACACCGAATAAAATTAGTAATTAAAAATAACCTCGGTACCTACAATTAAAAGTGAGTTTCGAAGTGAACGATCAGAATACTAATAAAAAGCTAGTCAAGTCTATGAAGTCACTCGATCTCTGAAATTCTATTCAATTTAATTTGTTGTCAATTTCATGTACCATCCATTGTTGTTGTTTATTTAGGTCAACCAATCAAAACAGCACAAAAATAAATAGAGCGAATAATTGTCTGCCTTTCTAATTGGTTGATAACGTTGTAAAATCATAAAAATTAAGCACTACCAATTGAAATTGGCCATATATTCAAAACGTCGTGATGGTTCAGTGGTCCTCGCCTCTCATGCACGAGGTTGTAGTGTCAATGTCGGGTAAGTACAGTCAGCGTCATTACTATCGAGACGAACAGACTGTTCAAAATGATAGAAACAAATATGAAAATGAAATATTAACTCAATGACACAAGGAATGTTTCAGAATGAAGACAGTACACGACAACTTTATATGTATAACATGAGCAAACACATTCATGACTCAAACACAGACACACACACACACACATCCCCACACACATACACCTATACCCTCCACGCAGAAAACTACACAATCCATACAAACACACAATCGCACGTAAAATTACAGTTTTAATTTTTAGTTCTTTTTTAATTCAAATTCATATATTAGCAAATAAATGAATTTGAATTTGAATTTGAATTTGAATTTATTTTGTCTTTCTTGTTTTTAATTTTAATTTTACTTTGCCTTTACTTTACTTTTACTTTTCTTTTTACTTTTTTTTACTTTGTCTTTTAGTTTTGCTTTTGTCACGACTTTTTGGAGGTGGGCGTTTTTGACTGCGACACAGTATTTATACTAATGCAGTTGTTATCGAACACAAAGTTTTTGTAAACTTAGTTTTTTCGTTTCAATAAAAAAATATTTATTTTATTTATTTATTTAACTGTCATTCTGACAAGAACTTTATCCAATTGAGATAAAGTTTAATTTTCTTAGTTGTTGAGATCATTTGGAACAGTGTGTTCGTCCCGATATTTTTGACACTGACTGTACCAATGTGACTTTTTTAATTCATAATTATTATGCACTTTCTATGTTTATCTTATACATGACAGACACTGAAGGAAAAAATAGCATCGTGAGGAAACCTGGATTTCTGAAATCGCCAATCCACCTTGAGCAAGCATGGTGATTCATGCTCGTACCTTCTCTGTATCAGAAGAGGGGTTGCCCTGCGGTGAGACAGGTACAGACTGTTATTATTATTATCTCAAAACAATGAACCTATTAGCTAATCTTAGAGCCATACTAATTATTTCTCTAACTATACGATTTCATTATTACCTATTAGGCGAGTTACCCAACGCCGGAGTCAGACTAACTCATAATCCCTAATGAGAACGCCGCCTACCGCTCGTAAAAGTTTCTAAGGGTTTGTTCACATACCGAGAAAAGTTGAGACATAATGAACAGTTCCTAAGTTATAACGGACAATAATTCCTTCTTCACATGTGGCTTCCTTGGTAGGTACCTCATTAACGGCATAATTATGTACCTACTTAAATGTATATTAACTGCTCCCAAATTACGATGCTTATTTTTTTTTTATATTATTTTTTACATTCTTCCTTGACTAAATAGATTATTATTAATCATCTCATTATTTGACATTATATACCTACAATTCCAATTTTAACTCTTTAATAGTGGCTTTTGTGAACACGATATTTATTCAGATTTGATATAACTGTAGTTGTAATTGCAATCATGTAATTTGTGTCATCTCATAGATTTTTATTATTTTATTAATCTTCTCAATCAATCAATCTGCCTAGCCTTTTCCCAACTATGTTGGGGTCGGCTTCCAGTCTAACCGGATGCAGCTGAATTCCAGTATTTTACATGGAGCGACTGCCTATCTGACCTCCACAATCCAGTAATTGAGTAATACGATACCCCTTGGTAAGACTGGTTGTCAGACTTTCGGGCTTCTGACGACCCGTAACGACTAACAAAGATCCACGAATGACAGCCGGGACCAACGGCTTAACGTGCTTTCCGAGCAACGGAGAAGTCTTGGAATGTAAAGATGGTCACCCATCCACC
Source organism: Cosmia pyralina (assembly GCA_946251885.1). Classification (NCBI taxonomy): domain Eukaryota; kingdom Metazoa; phylum Arthropoda; class Insecta; order Lepidoptera; family Noctuidae; genus Cosmia; species Cosmia pyralina. Next base: position 19,769,967 of record OX276362.1, read on the forward strand.
GACAACCCCGGCAAGCGTAGCTTAACCTGATGGATCGACCCGTGCGGCTGTTATTACTTAGCCGCAAGCTCCTCATTAATCTTTTAAATAGATTATTTTCTATTTTGCGAATGTGAGAACGTTGCAGGCCTAGTAGACTGTATATTTGTTGACTATTTTCTATTTTGTTAAGTACCTGGTAGTTGTTGAAAGGCCAACATTGTCCTCCCATACTTATTAACACTGTTATTTGAAAATATTGTAAAAGCCAATTATTTTTAAAAGATTAAACATGGAGTTTCTTGCTGGCTCTTCTCCATAGGAAACGACCAATTTGGAACCGTGCACCTAGCTTCTGACGTTTCATAAGTGCCCATGTAGGTTTATGTGAAATAAAATATTTTGATTTTGGATTAAAAAAAAAACCGAGCAAGTGCGTTTCGGACCAGGCACAAAGAAGGGTTGCGAAAATAATTTATCCCAAAAATAAACTTAACATTGTAGTTGAAAAGCATGATTTCCCATACATTCATATACGTCACAGTCAATACTCCAACGGTCAATTTACGCTTGTAGACCCAATTTTTTTTTTTTTTTTAATATTTCAGGCTTCTTCCTTCATTTGTGCTGTAAGACCTTGTTTTATGCCAAATTTCATGATTCTAGGTCAACGGGAAGTACTCTATAGGTTTTGATTTACTTGCGAGTATCAAAATATGTCGCATAAATGGCCGTATGTTTTTATTGCGTTGACATAGAAGTTTAATTTTTTTAGGTCTTCAAGGGACCATGTACACCAGCCAGAACAGCAAGCTACCCCAATCTGTCGAATTTCTTTGATAGATTTTCAACTTTGCCGCAAAGGAATAAGTTTCATATTCAATTGGGAAAATTTGACAGATTGGGGTAGCTTGATGTGCTGGCCTCTGTACTTACGAATTTGATATTAATTTCAACTTGATACTGTCACGCGTTCCTGAGAAAAACGGCCTTAACAGGCAGACAGACAGACAGACAGACAGACGGACAACGAAGTAATCCTATAAGCGTTCCGTTTTTTTCCTTTTACAGAGGCTGTACAATCGGTGAGTTTTTAGGGTTCCGTACCTCAAGAGGAAAACGGAACCCATATTATAGGATCACTTCGTTGTCCGTCTGTCTGTCTGTCTGTCTGTCTGCCTGTCAAGGCCGTTTTTCTCAGGAACGCGTGGAGGTATCAAGTTGAAATTAGTATCAAATACGTAGGTATATGGTACCTTGGGGCTTCCAAAAAATCAATCTTTTAAGTCAACGTATTAAAGAAATACGGCCATTTATGATTTATTTTGATACTCGGAAATCTATAGGGTACTTCCCGTTGACCTAGAATCATCCTAGAATCATTAAATTTAGCAAGAAGTAAGGTCTCACAGAACAAGTAGGTAAAGGAAAAAAATCAGAGTCGGAGCAAATTGGCAGTGAGTGATCTTTAAGGGTTCCGTTTTTACATTTGTACGTACGGAACCCTAAAAATGAAAGGAAAGGAGCAGATGAACGTACATTTCTAACTATATAATTTGGTTGGTGTCGTGTGAATGTCGGCCGTGTATACATACATCCGGCGCATCTTATTTAATCCATAATTAGGGGCTCATGGCTAAATAAACAGCCGCACGAGTCGATCGAAGGTTAAGCTACGCTTGCCGCAGTCGGTTCGTGGATGGGTGACCATCCATTACATATCGATTTGGTCTTGGTTGTCATTCGTAGATCTTTGACAGTCGTTACTGGTTGATATAAGCCTTAAAGTCTGACAACCAGTCTTACCAAGGGGTATCTTGTTGTGGCGGTATCTACATCGCCACATGCGAACTACGCATCACACTGACGTCACGCAAAATCCTGCATCGCGTAATCATAGTTTACCGTGCGACTAGCATCTTATATACAACGTCCCGACATCAACCGTCGGGCAGTTGCCCACCAGACACGACACCCGTCTGGTCGGAGGATCCTCCCTTTTCGATGGAGGATGAGTGAACTTGACACCCCCCATTTTTCTTTTTAACCTCATCACTCTCACTTCTCACCCTCACCCCCTTCTCACTCTCCCACCATAGAAAAGAGAGGAATCTCCGACCAGACAGGTGTAGTGTCCAGTGGGCAACTGCCCGACGATCGATGCCGGGACGAACCCAGTAACTGGGTTGTGGAGGTCAGATAAGCAGTCGCTCCTTGTAAACTACTGGCATTCAACTGCATCCGGTTAGACTGAAAGCCGACGTTGGGAAAAGGCTAGGCAGATAGATTGTTTGACGCATGTACTTCGGTATGGTCACTCGTAGAGGCTGGCGGTTGTAAAAGCGACTGTTGAACGTGAGGTCCTGATTGCTTCTCAGGGGCTGCAGTTTCAACATAGATAGAGATCGCTTTACGATCAAATTCGGTTGGAAGTTCCTAATGGGGTCCCTGTACTGTCAAAATAGCTTGACTTGCACGTGATTTTTTCGTGCTAGTCTAGCAATTTTGACCGTCTAGGGACCCCATTAGGACTTGGCAATCGAAATCGGTCGTAAATCTATCGCTGTCTATGTCGAGACTGTAGCCCCAGCACCCTAATTTCGTAACACACTATCAATGGGAATCGGTCTCATTTTGACAGTTCAACAACATTCATTGCGTTATTGACGTTGTCGAGCAGATAAATTGTTCGAACATAATGTGGATTAGCAATTTGCTTCAAAATGATTCAGATTCCGATTGATAACCGCTCACGCGAGCGGGAATGCCGCAAAAAACACTTTCACACTCAACCGACCGAACGATGACTTGTCAGAGAAAAAAACGCAATTAGGGTGTTGGTCGAGTTTTTCGCTTACGTTAACCTCAACCTAAGGTATATAAGCTTATATAATATTTATATAAACGTAAAAAAACATCATCCGATGGAAAAAAAATCATCATAAGTATTTGTGAACCTATGGTGTTCGCAACTAAACCGCCCCCCTCCCCTACCCCTGGGGGTTATGGGTTTATAAATTAGTATATGATATCGCCTGAAGAGTTTTGTTTAAATCTTTCGGTCGAGCCACTCAATAACTAATTATTTATTTTAACCCTTAGAGTAGTGTTAAATAGTTGTAGTCCTAAATTAATTCCATCAAGCCTCAACTTAAACTTGAGGGCTTAGGGTTTACCCTAAAATAGGAGATAAACATAACTGGGCTTATTGTATCCCAATTATGTGAAATTTGGGACTCTGGAGTCCAAATTGAAATGCCGGAAGTGGTATAGACTTGACCCTTTTAGGGTTTGGCACTAGTGATAAGAAATGGCGAGTATGTACTGTAAGTGAAAATCCAGGGCCCATAACTTAAGAGCGTTGATCGCGTGCGAGCTGGCAACGTCGCATTTCCAGAGGTTTTTCTTGATTATTTCAATCAAAGGACAATTTCCTCTGACAAATTCTTAGATCGTTGGTATTTATAAGTATGTATGCTATTTTTTGACAGTTATGCGATAAAACATGCATGAGAACCTGAGGCAAAAATTTTTGGTTTGTATGAATTACTTTTTAAGATTTCTTACTTTTTTTTATCTTAAAGTGTATCGAGAAAACTACACAGTGAGTTATCGTTCCAATCCCAAAATCTGCTTCGAACACCCCGCTACACATCATTCTAATCTGATACGCTATTTCACTGAAGCCAACTAAGTTATACATAAACACTTCAAATCTCTTACATCTTGGACCAATATCAATCTGCTTAGTCTTTTCCCAACTATGTTGAGGTCGGCTTCCAGTCTAACCTGATTCAGCTGAATACTAGTATTTTACATAGAGCGACTGCCTATCTGACCTCCACAACCCAGTAACTGGGTAACACGATACCCATTGGTAAGACTGGTTGTCAAACTTTCGGGCTTCTGACGACCCGTAACGACCGTCAAAGATCCACGAATGACAGCCGGGACGTGCTTTCCGAGGCACGGAGGAGTCTCGTTATGACTTAGCCACGAGCTCCTCTATCCTCCTCATCTCTTACATCTTGGACCATGCCCAAGAAATTTAATGCTGAATACAGACCAAAACTGCGTTTGAAATAGGTCATAAACATTTTTAGTCTAGCCTATTGACCTATTATGTGCTGTATTGGGTAGGTCATAAATGTTCTAGCATAATGTTAGTCCTATTTTATCTATCTATCTATCTTTATAAATAAAAAGTCAAGTCCTGACTGACTGATTGACTGACTCATCAACGCCCAGCCCAAACCCTTAGACCTAGAAAGCTGAAATTTTGCACAGAAGTTCCCTTTATAATGTAGACAAGGAATAAGGAAGGAATTCCCGGTAGTACGTTCCCGTGGGATATTTTCCGACATCCACGCGGGCGAAGCCGCGGGCAAAAGCTAGACCTACATAATTGTGTTCTGTCTTCATCATAGAATTATACAACTTAAATTGAAAAATTTGAACGCGTTATAAACTAATTTGTGATTGGTTGGTTGGTTGTGTTTAATACGTGCTGTGACTTCTGGCTACTTAGCGTGGGTTGCACCATCGGCTATGTTATAATTTCCATCAAAGTTAAGATGAACTACTGTTGTACTGTTGTTGTAACAACAACAACAGTACAACAGTAGTTCATCTTAACTTAACAGTGCTGTTATTGTTGTTGTGTTGTTGTACTGTTGTTGTTTTTGACTACTCTTTTTTTTATTTATTTATTTTATTCGTTAACATAGGTAAAAAAAATAAAATACAGATCTTATGTTTGATTAACAGAGCGCTATGTTATGCCAGGAGGCGTACAAATATGGTTTGCAAATCTAGCATAATATTATAAATTAAAATCTATTAAAAATAATTAAAAAAAAAAAAGAAACATGCATAATTATGGTATTAAATTAGAAAATAAATTGAACAATTACATATTATTTAATACTCAAATTATGTCGGACCTTAAATGAGGAATTATTAAAATGTCAAAAAAAAAAAAATATATCTATGTTAAAATAATTAAAATGTCGAAATTATTTGATGTCACTAATAATAATTGCAAATCTAAATTAATTCGTCATTTAAGAATTCATCAATAGTGTAATAACATTTATCAGTTAAGAACAATTTCATTTTTTTCTTAAATTGTGTAAAATTTAATTCTTTTATGGCGTCTGGAATTTTATTATAAATGCGTGGAGCCATACCCAGGACACTATTTTTTACTAATGCAGTTTTACATTTAAAATTACTCAATGAATTTTTGTACTGACTACGAATTGGAACATTTCGTACCGTTGTCATTTTTTCAAAAAGGTTGGGATTTGTTTTGACAAAGATACAAACTTCCAATATGTATAACGCCGGTAGCGTAAGTATTTTTAATGATTTAAAGTACGGTGCACAGCTGTCATCTGTTTTCAGACCACACATGGCTCTGATGCACCTTTTTTGTGCCTTGAATAGTAATCCTTTGTCCGAGGAATTACCCCAGAAAATAATTCCGTAACGTAGAAGTGAGGCTACTAGACCATGATAGGCAACAAGTAACGCGTCTATATTAACTTTTCTAGCCAATTGAAAAAGTGCATAGGCAGACTTATTTATTTTTTTACAAAGCTGTTCTATATGAGCTTTCCAATTAAGGTTATTGTCTATATGGATACCTAAAAACACACTTACTTTTACATCTTCTATTTCGTTGCCATTGTAATTGACACTCATTTTTGGAGGTTCAATTCTTTGGTGGAAATGCATTATTTTGGTTTTCTTGAGGTTGATTATTAAATTATTCGTAGTAAGCCAATTAATTATGTCATTAAGAGTATTATTAATGTTAAAATGATAAGTATTTAAGTCCTTACACTTTACTATGGCAGTGCTATCATCTGCAAACAAAATCATTTGTTGTTGTGTCACTTTTGGCAAATCATTTATGTAAATGAGAAATAAAGGTGGCCCAAGCACGCTACCTTGAGGCACTCCATATTTTATACTCCTGAAATTCGACACATACGTTCGTTCCGTTTTGGTTTTTGCGCACACTCTTGTGATTTCAGTACATTGCAATCTATTACTTAAATACGATTCTAGTAATTTTAAAATGTTCCCTCTGATGCCATAGCAATGCAATTTGTCCAGAAGGATTTTGTGATCAACATAATCAAAGGCTTTAGTCATGTCCGTGTATATAGCGCAAATTTTGTGTGTATTGTTACTGCACTATCATGTTGCTGTTGTCAAATGTGTTCGGAGCCGGGACATGACATTCGACGCGTCTGACAGAAGTGACAGATATTTAACAATAACTTTAACAGCGAAGCGTGGGCGGTTAAGGTTACAGTTAAAGTTATGACGTCAGCTAACAAATTGTCAAATGGAACAACCCATTTTTTTCTGACAGGTACTTTAACAAGCGTGGGTTGCACCATCTTAGTTTAACTATAACAAAAATTGCGCCTTCAGTGCGTTGTTTGATATTGTTAAAGAAAGATGGTGCAACCCACCCTTATTACTGTTGATTTGAGTTTTTAACTGTTTACTTTTGAATCTATGACGATGGCATCAATTCAATTATATGGTACACTAGGGGCTCCGAAATCTTACAAGCCACTAAGAATATCAAAAGCTAAACAACAAACCGGCCAAGTGCGTGTCGGACCACGCAAAATGAAGGGTTCCGTAGTTGGGATGAATTTATCCCAAGAATAAACATAATTTTGTGGAGTAGTTGAAAAATGTTCTCCCATACATAACGGTACACGTCACGGTCAATTCTCCAAAGGCAAATGTAAGTTTGTGATCGCAAAAAAAAGTTTATGTGGTAAAACAACAAATTAACTATTTCCGGACTTTTTAATTTCTTATGCTGTAAGATATTGCTTCTTGATAAATTTCATGATTCTAGGTCAACGGGAGGTACCTCGGTGAAGGCTTTAATTTATTTCCGAGTATCAACATATGTCGCATAAATGGCCGTATTTTTTATTGCGTTGACAGAAGCTTGATTTTTTTTGAGCTCCAAGCGACCGCAAACTTACTTATTTAATATTAATTTTATTTCAATTTGCTAACTCCACGTGTTCCTGAGAAAAAGCGTCTTGACAGACAGACGGACGACGAATAGCTGGATGGACGGACAACAAAGTGATCCTTTACGGGTTCCGTTTTTTTTTTCCTTTTGGGATACATAACGGAACCCTAAAAAAGTAATTTAAACTAATGAATAATAGTCATCCAGTAATTTAAGCCCTTAAACAATTTGGCTAAATAGCAATTAAGCCTAAAGTGGTCATTAAAACTACAGTTAGGATAAAAAATGGCGGATTAAACCTCACTAGAGACGCTGAATTTTTTAATAATCTTAGAAATAAATAAGCATTACAGAAAACCGAGGTTAAAGAAAATCTGACTTAAGCATTAAAGAGGTACTTAAGAAAATGTGTTATCTAAAATATGTAAGAGTAATCTAAAATGTAAGATGCGTTAATGAAACGTTAAGAAGGTACAATATTCAATCTGCCTAGCCTTCTCCCAACTATGTTGGGGTCGGCTTCCAGTCTAAATGGATGCAGCTGAATACCAGTATTTTACATGGAGCGACTGCCTATCTGACCTCCACAACCCAGTAACTGGGTAATACGATACCCCTTGGTAAGACTAGTTGTCAGACTTTCGGGCTACTGACGACCCTTAACGACTGTCAAAGATCCACGAATGACAGCCGGGACCCTTAACGTGCATTCCATAGCACGGAGGAGTCTCGGTATATAAAGATGGTCACCCATCCACTGACCAACCCCGGCAAGCGTAGCTTAACCTGATGGATCGACCCGTGCGGCTGTTATTACTTAGCAGACGGCTGTTATTACTAAGAAGGTAGAATATTATGGCCGTCAAATAGTTTCAGAGAAAGCTGACTGTGATACTCAGAAACACACTACAATAACTTGCATTAGCATTTTATTTATCAATTTACTAGTTGTTGCCCTTGGCTTCGCTCGCGTGTTAAATTTCCAATAATCCTTCTTTGTTGGATGTGACATAAAAGGCATCGACTGCTAAAATTTTAAGTTTGTAGCTCCAGCGGTTTAGGCTCTGCGTTGATGAATCAGTCAGTCAGGACAAGTCATATATTTATGTAGGTATATGTATATATTTAATTCACATTTTTAATTTTCCGCATCACAGTTTATGAATTTTGTATATTATAATGGTTGTGACGTAAAAATATCAAATATCAACTTAATCCTTAGTCCCTGCTGTCATTCTTGGACCTTTGACAGTCGTTACGGGTCGCCAGAAATACGAAAGTCTGATAACCAGTCTTACCGGTTGCATATTAGAAAATCAAAACTTTCCTGAGCAAATTTCAAAAGAACAGCGTACAAATCAACAAAGTTTAAAATAACGATGGTCATTTGATCAAAAGTTCAGCTGACCAAAGTCTGGAATATCAATGTTTAAATAATTATTAATTATACTATTGACCAAATCGTTTAAAGGTCAAAATGGATTACTGGATAAATTAAACCCTAACCCTGAACGGTCGACGTCAGGGGCAGCCCGAGGTTCGGTTGGTTAGTTTCCTTTAAACCCTGCAGACAGAAATAGGAGCCCCGCGCAGCGGGGCTCCGTCGACCTGCTGACGGAAACTCTAACCCTAGACGGTCGACATCACGAGGAGTTAGGTTCGAAATGTACCTATTGATATTTTAAAATTAAATCTAGCAACTTTTGATCAGTCGTTCATTTGATGTCACATACATTGGGATTTTAAAAAATTTCTAAATAAAACATTTGGTCATTTAAATTTTGTTATTTCGTTTATTGTTCTTTTGAAATTTGCTCGAGAATCTCAGGGTATCCATATTACTAGTAACTGGTTTGTGGAGGTCAGATAGGCCGTTGCTCCTTGTAAAATATAACTGGTATTCAGCTGCATCCGGTTAGACTCCAGTCTAACCGGACAGCTTCCAAGCTGACCCCATCATAGTTGTGAAAAGTCTAGGCAGATACAGGCTGGAAATACCTGGCAAGCAAACAGTTTGCATTAATTTTCTAAATACAAATAAATTGAAATTGATAAGACTCGGCCGGGAGTCACAACGTCCCGACGAAATTATAATTACGCTCAAATTACCTTAAATGAAAACTGGAAATTGCTCTTCCTTACTTAACGCCTACTTTGGACTGAAATTTCCTTTTCTACGTGTTTGAGTACAGGATATTTCTCATATTTCCAAAATAAACGAGATTTTTAACTGACATGAAACGCAAAAAAAGTTTTTTACAAAAAAATACAACTGACTTCCAAAAACAACACTACAAAGTGAAAAATAACTTTAATTTCGGAAGTCGGTGTCTGGTTAAATGTATTTTCGTTTTTTGCCACCGACTTCCGAAATTAGTTATTTTTCACTTTGTAGTGTTGTTTTTGGAAGTCGGTTGTTTTTTTTTTTTTTGTAATAAAGTTTATATTTTGAAGCTGTTTTTCAACTACAATGTTAAGTTTGTTCTTGGAATAATTCATCCCAACTACGGAACCCTTCATTGTGCGTGGTCCAACACGCACTTGGCCGGTTTTTTTTTATAGATAAATCGTTAATCCTGATGATCCTGATCAGGATAATGGGACTTAAGTGTTAAATTATTGTATTGTCATCGGGCCCTGTTATGTGTGCAAAATATCGAAATAATCTGACCATTTAAAGTGGGTAAAAATGGAGTTCAAAGATTCCGTTACATACAAACATACATACAGGTGAAGTTAATAAAAGCGTGTTAAAAAGAAACAGTTTTAAAAAAATACAACCGACTTCCAAAAACACTACAAAGTGAAAAATAACTTCCAAGACCGACCGACTTCCAAGACGGTTGTATTTTTTTGTAAAAAAGTTTTTATTTTTCACTTTTTAGTTGTGGTACCTACCCCACACAAATTCTAATACCACTACCTGCAAAACAAACTAGAACATCATCCATATAAAAGTGGGGAAAAAATACGTATTACTGTAGCTAACTTAAAAACTACCCAAGGAAAGTTAATCAATTTTATATGGGACCAACTTTGATGTATAACCCTCTCGAATAATTTTTTTTTTTCAAATCGGACGATTCTGTAAAACGTTATGCGTGGTCATACATAAAAAACAAAAAAAAAATATATAATATATATACGTGTCGAATTGAGAACCTCCTCCTTTTTTTTCGTCGGTTAAAAAGCACATTATGTTTGTGTAAGTACTCATTACTCGCTCAACTGACATAGCTGAACGGATTTCAATGATAACGCTAAGGTTTTTGCAAATAAAGTATGCCCTAGAGTAATACAAAATATGCTTTTACCGCAAAGTTCCCTCAAAATTCTTATTCTTAAAGTGCATACGGACAAAATTGTTGGCAAAACATAGTATAATATGTTCTCAAAAGATTAGATACAGGAATTCTGGAGTACTCATAAATCAGCTGCAATTGTAAAAGCACGTTTTCACTGGCTCTAAGTAATACATAAAGGAATGCCTAAATAATAGCTTGCTGTTAGATTTTCAACGCACGGCACAGCACCGAAAGTTGAAAATCCAACAGCATTTATTTAAGTGTCGTCTAGTGTTTGTGAAACCGCACATACGTACGAGTACGTGCTGGCTTTGGGCATAGTTCCAATAACTTGTGCCTATAGTTCCATCAGCTTGGAAAGTTTAAATTTTCCTGAATTAAAAATACTTTTATTTTAATATTTCGCTCAGTAACAAATCGAGAGTCTGAGAACTACATAAACAAATGAATAGATATTTTCTAAAGCTTTATAGCCAGCATCTAAAGCCAGCATTTTATGACAGGAATTATATAGTTCGATTCTAACTTAATGGCGGCTAGGAAGTTTGCTGCGAGTGCAGGTATCTTGCGCTTCAAATTTATTGGAGCTGAATCTCTAAAAAATCTTAAATCTGAAATAATAAAAACTTAATCGAGCTACTAAATGGAGCCTTAATTATCGTCGACTTGACTGTACCTGCAAGTTCTGCACTCGTAGAAATACGTACGACGTAAATCAGCACCCTAATTGCGTCAAACTCAAACTCAAACTCAAAGCATTTATTTCAAATAAACCAATTACAGGCACTTTTGAATTGTCAATGGGTCGGTCAGTCAGAAAGATGAAGCTAGTTGCGTAACACTATCGATCGAAATTTGAATCATTTTGCAAATTGCTAATCAATTGCTTCATATAATATGTTCGAAAAATTTCTCTGCTCGACAATGTAAATAACACAATGAATACTGTTGAACTGTCAAAATGAAACCAACTCCGATTGATAATGTGTCACGCAATTAGGGTGCAGTATTCTTTTTTTGTTAGGTCTCATCATTTTCATCAAGACGAATTGAGAAACTAAAGTTTTCTTTCTCATTAGATACTCAAAAGTGGCTATACGTTGCATGCGGAAAATAACCAGCCAGGTCTGTTCCTTTCCACGTATAAACCGTCAGCCTTCAAGGCAAGAGTGAACAGGCATCTTCTGGGCGCGCTCGTTCCATCATAGACCTCATCCATCGCTTTCCACCAGGCGAGATCGAGGTCAAGACAATAATAATAATTTACAAATACCAAAAGTGAAGAAGAAATATGCGTGGAAACGGCGAAACCAAACCGAAAAACAAAAACTCCGCCAATAGTCTTCGAAATGTAATTTAAAACGTTTCGCCAACACCGATATCAGATTATTTCAATTAAAAAAAAACCGGTCAAGTTCATGTCGGATCACGCACAACCAAGGGCTCCGTACTTTAAAAGAATTTATCCAAAAAAATAATATTGTTGTTGAAAAACATATTCTCCCATACTTTGATACCAATTCTAAGTTTGTGTTTTCATTTTTTTTTTAAGTTACTTTTAGCTTTACTTGTGCTGTGAGACCTTGCTTCTTTCTAAATTTCATGATTCTAAGTCAACGGTAAGTACGTTAAGGTTTTGATTACTTGCGAGTGTCAAAATATGTCGCTTAAATGGCCGTATTATTTTTTTTTACTACGTTGACTTATAAGCTTGATTTTTTTAGAGCTCCAAGGGACCTACGAATCTGACATTAATTTCAACTTGATACCTCCACGCATTCCTGAGAAAAAGAGTCTTGACAGACTGACATACAGACAACGAAGTGATTCTATAAGGGTTCCTTTTTTCCTTTTGAGGTACGGAACCCTAAAAACCGAAGGAAAATTTTACACTGGTAGGAGAAAACACAGATAACCGCAGAAGGTCAATGACGCCATAACACGAGTCTAAAGAGCGAAGGAGCGCTAAAATGTCTGCAAATAGGTCTAAAACGAGTCCTCGCACATTCATCGTTTGTTGTGGGGCGTCGTAAATTGCTGCTCTTACCATTGTTACGAAAGAAGAAGATGAACACCTCCCCGATCTCATATAACACCATTTTTAAATAAGGGTAATTTGATGAGAATGTCAGATCGCAGAAAGCTTCATCTGGCTACCCTACTCTTTGGCACCATTCTCACAAAAAAACCAGAATATTTGTATCAAAAATTGACTTGGTCACGAGATATAAATAAAATTAAAACAAGAGCATCATCTTACCTTCTGTTGGCCTCAACGCACAGAACTGCTGCTTTCCGTGGAAGCTTTAAATTCGCTGCCTCTCGCTGCTGGAACGATTTGCCACCGCCGTTTCGTGCTATAAAAACAGTTGGTACTTTTAGTATTAAATATAAGCAACACTTGTTACGAATACAAAAGGAAACCAGTCTCTGATAGTCTAAACTCACCCTGGGTCTGCACGTAGTTGGTATTGGTGACCTTAGCGGAGTCTTGTGTTCCTAGCAGCATGTTTAACTTTGAACGCTTTGTTTTTTCACTCGGTGATTGATTATTTTCAACTATTGTCAAATTATTTTCAATTATTGTCAACCTGTTTTGAGCAAGCGTGGTGATCAATAATCGTGCCTTCTCTTTATGAGAAGAAGCTTTTGCTCTGTAGTGGGTAATAATACTATAATACTATACTCCATCGGCTTAGGTAATTAAATAAAGGTAAACAAAAACAACCAAGTGTCTGGTTGACCTGTCACTTCAGTTGTCACGCTATGTGACACAGTTGTACTCTTCAATTTAACAACTTTATAATTCGTTGATAACGTTGCTAAATTGAAAAATACAACTGTGTGGTAGCTTGACAACTGAAGTGGCAGGTATTGCGTTTAGTCGGTTAACCAGACACGTGTTTTTTTGTTTACCTTTATTTAATTACCTAAACCGATGGAGTATATAAATAAGGCTTAAAGTCGTAAATATCTACACATACCAGTTACTTGCACAAAAGTATGCGAGTAGCTTGCATGTATCGTGGTTACTGCTGGCAACACCTAGTAGGCATCTACCAGGTAGGTATGACGTATAATGTAGTGATTATTATGTATCACATTAGAATTCATATTAAGAAATGCTCTATAATTGATTCGATTGTTTTTCATTTACGTTTAAATTATTAATTTAATATTGTTACGAGCTGGGGTTCGGGATAAATAAATTTATGCCAATTTACACCAAAAATCACACTAAGTATATTTAAATAATCACAAATACAGTAATCAGAAACTTTTAACAGAATCACTTCTAGCTCACTGTTAGTTCACTGTTGTTCACTGTATCGCATTCCTAGCTCAATTGCTGTACACCGCTGGCAACCCTCTATTTATACGTCGAGTGTAAGCTTCTCGAAAGTTCGAGGCCATCATTCGAGAACATACTTCTAGTAGTTACAGGAATGATCTAGAATGCTGCGAAACAACACTTAACCATCTAGAGCATTCTGGAAGGGTTTAGAATGTTCTAGAAAAATCTGTCACGAATCGACGTATCGTGTAGTTCTGCTACTCGACAACAGATGGCGTTAGCGTCTACGTAACAATATTATAAACAATTACCAATAAATTACTGGATTATATGTTGACTAAAATTGTAAAAATAAATAGGGTAGAACATAATATTACGACAGTTAGTCTTGGAAAATAGGTACTTTGCTTAGGACGTGACTCGATTCGATGAAATACCGGTTGTGTTTAAAGTATTCAAGAATTTTATTCGGCTGAACTCCTGTTTCTTACACTTGTGACATTCTCCAATCAGAAGCTGTTTTGGAGAATGTCAAAATGGTATGCAAGCTATTACTCGAATACTTTGGTGCAAGTTACAGGCATGCAAGGCATGCAAGTTACGTCCATATTCTGAAGAGAAAAAAATACACAATGTGTGATTTTGTTGCATGGAATTTGTTACTAATTCGAGGTCGCTGATTTCAAATCTACCCTCAATTTATTTCTAATAGCTCTAGTTTTCAAGATACAACAGCATCAAGGTACTCTTCCTCCACAGCCATTTAATAATAAATAAAATAATACATACAATACACAGTGGATACAGCAATCGTTGTGCCGATAGTCGTGACGGCCAATGGCATAATAGCCAAGAGCCTCGATCAACACCTGAGGAGGCTCTCGTTAGGCAGCTGGATCAAGGGCTTGATTCAGAAAGCGGTACTTCTGGACACGGCGCGTATCGTTAGGAAGTTCCTCTCTCAGCAGCCCTGACCACCGGTAGCTTGGACCCTGTTCCCGATATCGGTGGGCTACTATTTTTTATATTTTTAAATGTTTTTATATTTTTTATATTCTAAAATTTAAAAATATAATTTATATGTATATAATACTGAATAAAGGAAATAATAAAATAATAATAATAAAATTTATTTTCTCAAAAAGCCAAATACAAATCGTCCATCTCAATCAAAACATAAAAATAAAAAGAACAAAAAAATAACAAACGCCATCATATAATTATTTGAGACAGAGTGAACGTCTGTGTCTGTGCTAGTATAAACTGTGTTACAGACACAGACGCCTTCCTCTTACTGTTCATTGACAAATGGGTGTGCGCGGTGTGGGTGTATGGGTGGGTATGTGTGGTTTGTGTGGATGTGTGGAAGTGTGTGTGTGTTTAGTTGTGTGTGTCGTATGTGTCAAAGTATAGAAATAGATAATATGGACCGTTTCCCTAAAAATCTTGGTGATCTGAGTGAAGAACAAGGCGAACGGTTCCATCAAACTCAAACTCAAAGCATTTATTTCAATTAAACCAATTACATGCACTTTTGAATTGTCAAGGGGTCCGTTAGTCAGAAAGATGAAGCTAGGCGCCCATTCCAAAGCGTAGTAGGTACCTATGGAGAAGAACGGGCAAGAAACTCCACGGACACTCTTTTAAATCAAGATATGGTTACAAAATAATGGTAACATCATTCATGTTGAAATTTTACATGTGAGAACGATGCAGAACGTTAAAAGCGTCCTGAAAAAAAAAAACAATTCAAATATTTAAATTAAATTAAAATAAGCCGTGGCCGCTAAGGTATGACCAGCCTTCACTGACAGCGCTTGTTCACGAACTTGACGCATGTATTAGCTAAATGATCCAACACGCGCCACCATCAGCGAGACATTAGAGTGAGCATGACATACTCTCAGCCGCCAGGGCACATTCAAGTCAAATAAAGACGTACCCAGTACATAATAGCTTTAGAGTACCATATTACTCACACATATGCTATGCAATTATATAATACAAAAGGAGATTGAGTCTATACAATGCAATGATAGTCTTACAATCTTCAGCAGCTCCAACAGTATCTTCAAATGTTATTTAATTAGTTGTGGTTGAGGAGCAGGACCAGCATTGAGCCAAGCTGGCAAGCAAGCATCAAAATATTAATCGAGGTAATAACGGAGTATCACAAAATACTCGTAACTTTCCACCTTTCTCATTTTAAGTCGACTTCCAATAGTAATTCGCTGTAACGAGCAGTTCAACTAATAAGAGGTTTTTTATCGAGTTTTAAAGAAGCTTTACCGCTTAATGACCGCCCTACAGCCCCTCTCTACCGCTGTTGAGATGTCGATAATATTGTACTACGGGGCTGCTGTAATGTAGTCTATTTTTCCTCTAGGATTTTTTTTTTCACAATAGCGCCTTCTACAACTTGCCTTGAATACTTTTTTACAGATCTTGGCTTGGAAAAAAAGAGTGTTAGAAGGTTCAAATTTATGTGTCAATCTCCGACCTCAAAATTTTTGTTCAGTTCTAAAAATTTACCATTTTTAGTGTTCCGTACCTCAAAAGGAAAAAAGCGGAACCCTTATAGGATCACTCGTGTGCTGTCTGTCTGTCTGTCGCGTGATTACAAAAGCCTGTTGATTTCGGCCAGGTACCTGGCCCAACCGCTCGGCCTTTTAAAGTAGACATCCTCACTTTAAACTTTAACACTTTTTACTTTTAACTTTTTTCTTTTGTGTTTCGGCCAGTCAAGGGGCCGTAATCAACAGGCTATTAGAGTAGGTCAATCAGTTTACTCCAACTACAAAAGCTTGAGTGACTCCGCCAGCGTGTGTTTGTCTCTAATAGGGAATTGTAGTGCAGGTATGTTTATTCTAAAACCCAGAGCGTTACGCTAAATTTAATGCACTATGCAAGAGTCGATTTGCAGATCTTAAAACTCTTAAACAGTCGCGATAAGGATGTTATTAATTCAACACGTTCGAAAACGTTCTGCGGATATGAAATACCATACGCGTGACATATAGCGCGCTGTTTATTACTTTCTTCTTAAATGTTATTAGATGCACGCATAGAAATATAAAAAATCTTATATCTATGGATGCACGTGTTTGCGGGCTCGTTTTTTATTTTGACCAATAATTGCTATATCGTGGCAAGGTCAAGGTTTGTTTTGATTGTAACTAACTTAACATTTGTGCCTGTCAGATAAAATATGTGACGAAAACGTGAAACTATTGTTATTGAAATGCATGGATGATTATCCATAAAAATCCCATTGAAAACCATAAAACTACAAAAACGCTCAGAATTAACTGTCAATTTCTTCTTCTACATTAATATTATTATGTAAAATTAATACCAGAAAAACGTCATTTCATAAGAAATTAAAATTTCATACTTTTACACATATAAATAAATTACAAGACTCAAAATATACGTAATTACAACTGCCAAATTGCTACTTAATGCGATGTGTCGCCGTGCTTCAATAATGAAAACGCAATTTTCTGATAGGCCTCTTAAGAATTTTCGTTAAATAGCCTGCAGGCTTAGCCATGTTGACAATCTACAATCGATAACGCTAATAGAAAACTAATCAAATGTATAGGAATGACATCATCTCAACGTTTTGTCACGTGGTCAGAACAAACGAATAGAAAATTCGTAGCCAAGTTTACAACTTAACCGATCGTTCAAAATGATAGAATGAAATGTAATCGTTTCTACAACGTTGATCGCTACATCCCATAGAAATGGTAGCCAAGTTACAGTTTTGACAAGCGCTAACGAAACGATGTCGAAGTTTTTGTGCGATAGCTAAGCGATCACCGAGACCCAAGAGTAAACATTAAAAAAATGGCGTCTATTATGATACAGCTGTGAAGTGTTTTGTTTATTTACCATAATTTTGGACTGTTAGTTACCATTTAACATTTAAAATGCATACTTTAAATATGTTGTGGTGCGCTCATAATGAAGAAGTGTGGCTTAGGCGCCAAAAAAGAGACTTAGATCGTCAGTGCATGGAGACAATACGCGAAATGCCTTTACATTTACGTTAGATGGTCTTAAACGCGGTGGGCCTCGGCGGCGAGGCCGGAATGTAGATTTGTGTTTGTGTTTATGGACGGTGCTAGTTTCCCTACTACTTTCCTGGAGGAGGGTGATAGGGTCATCGGGTTCAAATTTTAACAATAGTGTGTAACAATAAAAGGCTATAATAGTATTACAAATAAGTTTATTATTGTTTTTATTAAAACACTGACATTCATAATAATTTGGGAAGTTGGTAAGAAGGAAGTATTTTTCAAGCTATCTATGAATAAACAAATAATACCTAAAATGTAGGTGTTGAGTGGATTACAATTCACTCTAATACCTACATTTTAGGTATTATTTGTTACTTTACATAAAAACCAATTACCTACAGTAACTGTAAGTACATAAATATTGATTTCATTCTTACATTTCAAGTCTAAATTAAAATAGGTTGTTTTAATACTACAAAAAGATCAATCATCATACTATTAAGGGGGATGCGCTGTGGTAGCCTGCGAAATTCAATTTTTTTTGGGATTTTTGCAATTTGAAACCATGAAAATCATAAATACATCTCTCCAAGTTATATTTCGCGACGCCGCCGGCGACAGGCTAGCCCGATGCCGACGCCGCTGCGGAGCCCCCCGTGACGTGGACGTGGTAGGCGACGTCGCTGACGGCACTGGCGCGGACGCAGTGCCGGGCACTGGTGGTGGAGGATGGCATGGAAGTTCTCCAGAGGGAGTAGTAGGTGGCAATAAAGAACGGGTGGTAGATGCTGGTGTTGCTGAGAATAAATAATTACAGTCATACATAAAAATGTGCTCAAATTAATTATTATTTAGCCAAAATATTGTACCTTTAAAAAAATAAAATAAAAGCTACCTTGTATATCAGAAGGAATAAAATCCAACATAATTTCATCTGCAGCAGAAATTTGGGACGGTTGGGATGGACAGACAATATGCACAGAATCTCTGGTTGGTGGTGGTAGAGAGTTTTGCTCTGATGATGGTGGGGCCTGGAAAATATGAAGAATTTAAATTAGAAAAATTACACTTGTTTATAAAAGAAAATATAGTAATAAGCAAAAACCACAAGCAAAAAAACTAACATCAAAGCCTCTCTCCTGAATTCCAGCTTGACCAATGACAGCAGTCAAACCCAAAATGCCCAACACTCTCTCTTCTGAAGCAGTGAGAGTTTGTCTGCTGCTTGGATCACCACCAGTACCAGAAGCCTCAACATATTCCCAATGCTTTTTTCTTTGTTTTTGTTTTCCAGTCTGCCCACACCTAAACATATTTGTCTGTTAATTTTTGTCATGCATGGTTTCATCAATCATTTTCTAGTCTATGAAGCAAGCTGATTGTTATATGTACTTCATCTTTTAAAATAAGTACTAAATGTTAATAATAGGAAAACAAAAAATATTTTACAGTGGTTTGTGTGAGAATCTTACTTTTTTCCATTTGTCCAATGGCTTTATTACTCCTCCACCAAGGGAGTTAAGTAACTCTCCCAGTTCCTGCCACAGTCGGTCAGCTTTTATTCGGCCTTGGGGACCTTGCTGGGGCCTTGTTAAATCGCCATGACTAAAAACAGAAACAAAGGGTTGTTACTATAGTTGGTCAGTGGGTCGTCTTAGGGTTAAGTAGAGTCAAACACAGTTTATTTTGTTTTTCTTACGTATTAGTTCATGTCGCGTATCACATCATTGTTTATGTTTCACACTCAAGTGCCCGAGTTTGATAGATTTTCAAATAACAAAGGAAGATATTTACGAAATAACTATTAATTTACGTACCTTTCCATGAATTCGAATAATGCTGCGGACTGTTCTGGGCTTGCTCGAGATCTAGATTCATTCCTATAAAAGTTATCACTTCATTTATGGTACCTTTCATTAATATACAGAATCATATTACATTTCGAGACACAGTAATGTCTAAAATTACATTCCACACTGTGATAAACCAATTATAAGAAGAGCTTTACCTTATTTCGCTTCCTTTGAAAACACTTAAAAAACAATTATTTGCCCGCGCCTTTACAACTTTGACGTTAGTTTGACGTTTATATGAACGCTCACCATAGACTAAAGTATAGGTTTTTTCTAAAGACGTTGAAGAATGAGCGATCGACTCAGTCGTGTCAACTTGGCTACCAACTTATCGTTTTCTAAAATCGCTTACGCTGAGGCGTTAACGTTTGTAGAAAGAGATTAGATATGAAACGTTAGTAACTTGGCTAGGCCTGCTGATATGGTCTAAACCTCATCGCAGCTAAACATCATGCTCTTAAAAAGAATTATCAACTAATCTAAATAAACCATTATGTTACCTCATCTTATCACAAAGAACTTAAGCTATTGTCGACCATAAATATTTAAAATAGGCACGCCCTGCGCCTTAATAACCAATTAAAATTATAATCAGAATATTCCACAAAGGAATATCGTATTTTCTTACATTATGCTGCGCTGAACCGTTTTACATAGCAAAGGATTTAAGCACTAGGTACTAAGGAGAAATTAGATAGTCATGCATTATTAACTAAGTGAAATATTGTGCAGTCTCTTGTAATAATATGTTGTGTATATTGAATATCAAAGGTTTGAAAGTTTTGTCTGAAATTGTATCTTCTTGAAGAACTTAATAGAATAATAATAATAGATTATTCACTAAAAAAAAAAGATTTAAATGAGATAAAGCAGTGTCTTTTGTTACGGGCACTATTTTGAATCCCGATTGAAACGAAAGATTCTAGGGCTTCCGAGTTCTGCGGCTTTGTTTCATTTAATTTATAATTTATATAGCAGACATTTGTCCCTAAAGTTAGTAACAATGTTCTTAGTCTAGTGTTAATAAAAGTATAAAGTAGGTAATAGTATTTAGGCGCTTACCATCGCGTGAAGGCCTATCCAGTGTGCTATCAGTACCGAGTCCCATCGGCCGGCGCACGCGGCCAGGATGGCGCTGGGGCCGCCACGCATCAGCCGCGCCAACATCGAAGCGCTGAGCACTGAGCTTACGCATGATTGCGTGGAAGCCGTCCATGTGCGCCTCCGCGAACATGTCACTCGCGCTACAGCCGTTCTATTCTGTAAACATATCACCGTGAAAACTTAGGTGATGTGAGCTGTCAATAGCGTCAATCCCTAGCATCAGATGGAATTACAGCACGAAATATGCTAAAACCAAGTTGTTAAAATTTCCATACCTTTATCAAAGGTGACACGATGGTACGGTCAGAAACAGAAGTCGGTTAACACTGCTAATTTTTGACATCATCTAAATTAACACAAAATGATTCGATAAACTGCTTTTTTTTCGTTTAACTGTTAAGAGTGAATGTTCTTAAAATCTTAAGTACTTCTGTTCCGATTTGAATTCAATATTTATTAATTATTTATTTTATTTTGCTCACCAACAATTAACACTGATACAAAGATATGAGATACATCCAAAATACTTATAGACTAGTGTACCAATTCAATTCAATTTGT